>OW204009.1:10762500-12012500 GCA_934047225.1 Ypsolopha sequella
TTTTCAAAAAAGTACTAAATGTTTTCTTAGTGATACTTAACTTTGTGTTAGCGTTAATTTTTAATTTATGTACATTTTTCTCTCTTCAATTTGCTTTGTTAATTTGGTAATTTATATATTTTTTTCCCTTTTCAATTTGCTTTGTTTTGTGTAACTTTACTGAGTAACTTATAACGTAAGTACATGTTGCGTTGTTATAATGCCGTGCACATACATTTATTTACTTGCAAGATTTATGTGGAAACTTGTTTGGTTTTAAGATTAATTTATTGTTATTTGTATTATGCGTTAAGAATACTGTTTGTTTCCCAATCAATAAACTAAAAATAAAATAAAATAAAAATAAGCGTCTGTTTTTTTTTACAAAATAGCCCTTATGTTGTGCCATAAATAAACAAACCTCTTTAATGTACATGCACGGCAGGGGCAGGATCTCTAAATTTTTTTAAAGTTGTTTACAGCTGTCTGTATCTTAGGCTCCACAAATTGCCCGTATACACTTTTTCTATACCCTAAATGCCTTTTTAACCTCCACAAAGTTCCCCCACATAATCAAACCATAGTTGAGGACTGAAGATGAAGAGACATACCCATGGTAGGTGGTGATCGCTGCTGTTTGAGATATGGTATTCCTTAGGCATCTCAAAGCAAACACAAATTTATCTAGTTTCCTACAAACAGCCTCAACATGCTTTTTCCAATTTAGATTTATGTCAATTGTTTGGAAAAAATTATCAAACCTCAAATAAACGAAATATTTCAGTTCAAGAAGAACCCATTAACTAATTTGAATATATTACCCTCTTTCTTAGTGTAGGTGACACCTTTATGTCTAAACTCGTTCCGAAACACTGATAAACTAAACAATGCTTTCGTGCAGTCTGCATGCTTCGTGTCATGATATTAGTACTTCAGTTGTCTAGCTGATGAAAACTTCGCTGAAAACTCGAATTAATTAAAATAAATGTGTTTCAGTCTCGTCCTACCAATGGTTTCAGAAATATTTGTCATACTGGGATTGTGAAGTATTTTCTTAATGTTGGTATGGTTTGGTATTTTATATTTTCTTGGCTACTCTTTAAGCTCGTATGCTCGAAGAATTCGTTGAAATATTTGAAGATGTATTTTATCTAACTGGATTGTAAAATTAGTTGCAAGTTATTTAATATTATTTATGCAACGTGTAACAGAAAGGTTTAACCATATTTGAAGAGCTTATTCAGTCAATGGAATAGAATAACTTTTACTATGGGGTCAACCCTAAAATCTCAAAAAAATTCTGCCCTTTCATACATTTCGGCTAAACGTCATTGCATTTTCCTATGAAGCGAGTATTTTTTTTTTCGATATAAAGGTTTTGTTCAATAGTAAAAGTTGTTCTTAACCATTGACTGAATAAACTCTTCAAATATGGTTACACTTTTTTGTTACACCTGTATGTATTTGAAGATGTTATTAAAATTTTAAAATTGACGATGACTTTTGAAATTGAAATTTATTTTTTTGCAGATTTCTTGTTTATTTTGGATTTATCTGCTTTAAATCAGTTTTAAGAGAAGGTTGCAAGAAGCATAAAAAAAATTGTGACTTCGTAGCTAGGGTAAATTATTTAACATTTTCAGCTTTGCGTTTTTATAATTCAAGCTAAAGAAAAGTTTTTCAATCTTCAAGCCATCTAAGATTTTATGTTTTTATAGTGATACCCATCGCTTTGGAAACTCTAATTATTACAAGAGTACATTACAAACTAGAAATCATTCAGAACAATTTTTTAAAATATGAGAAAAATCCTCTAGCCAGGATTCGAACCTGCGACCTCCTGCTTACATGACAGGCTACTTTTTTACCGACAAATTGTTTGCAACATACCACCAAAATTTTATAATCACTTCATATACCTGCCAGTAATACACAATAATAATAATACGGCCCAAGGAATTGCTCAAAACATTTTTAAAACTGAAATTTGTTTCTGATTGATTTCTAGTTTGTTATCTCTATTATTAGTCAAAGTAATCCTTTTGCTTAACTTATAAAATGCATTTGTATTCCAAACTTTCTCGCTGAATAGTGCTTATCCAAATGCAGGTAAATCAAGGCTTAGGCAGATAAACTTTATACAAGAAGCTTGTTCAACAGTCAGCTCCATTTGTCCCGTTACTTTAGGCACCAAACCTCACAAACAGAATTGTTCATCGCATTCTACCTCTCACTCTCTCTTTCCCTCTCAAATACACGTCGGCGTTAATTCCATTTTGAGAACGCATCTGCATGTCAAAGAGAATGCAAGCCCAACCATTACAACCTTCCAAAATAACATGATAGTTCGGCTAAAGCAAAACGGCTTTATTTCCAAAGGACTAAGGTATAGTTAGGTGGCTAGTTGAAATGGATGGATAGGAGAAGCATTATTGCGCGTCAAAATTTTTTCCCGATGCATTTTCACTTGACGAGTTATGTGAGCTTTTGGTTGACAGTTGGAAGAAGTTAATGGTTGTGTAACGACAAAAATTGTGGTTAGTAAAACTGAACAAGTGCGCAAACAAAAGGAATGCATATTTTTCTACTACCCTTATGAAAAAGTTCCATTTAATACTCGAAATTACTTTTGAAAATCGAACTTTCCGGGCCTCGTTGCGGAATGACTATCAGGTCAGTTTGAAATATCGTATTGAAATTTCATTTATTGCAAAATTTGGTTCTTTTTGACGTTTATTTTCATTTCATGCTAAATAAGGTTCATTTTGACGTCGTTAGTTCGTCTTTAGAATCGAAATTCCCTGCGTTCCGATTCACGACATAATCGATTATATCGCGTCTGACATTCTTTTTTCGCAAAATGATACTGGTCACATCCATTAGTCCCAGGCATCGTGGGCCTCCTGGTTTTTAGCCTGTGATCTGTCCTCTTACTCTTCCCTGAATTACTTCGAGGGGGTCTCCAAGTAAGATGGTGTTACCTCCACTGTCGAGCCCGGCATCAGCTCTACCACCTGATAATTTTTATGTACTCAATCTAAATTCGATCAATAATAACCAGTAAAAAAGTCGTTGAATATATATATTTTTTTTTTCAATTTATCTTGAATATTTTTGCGTAGTTTTAAATGAAATGGGTTAATTATTAGTATTAAACTAAAATTTTTAAAAGATTTATCTGTCTGTCTTTCTGAATATATGTATGCATGTCGTATGTATGTTCCGTTTTAACTCGAA
This sequence comes from Ypsolopha sequella, assembly GCA_934047225.1. Classification (NCBI taxonomy): domain Eukaryota; kingdom Metazoa; phylum Arthropoda; class Insecta; order Lepidoptera; family Ypsolophidae; genus Ypsolopha; species Ypsolopha sequella. Next base: position 10,765,717 of record OW204009.1, read on the forward strand.
AACCACTGACGAATTTGAATGCAGTTTTCTTTATTCATCTTTGTGACACTTGTCAACATAAAACATAAAGGGGTGTTGATAAAATAACAGCCAAAAACTGTCGATAATTAAAAAACACTTCCACGTGAGTGAAGTCGCGGGCAAAGCTATTAAAGAATAGGACTGCAACAATAATATATTATGGTCTCAAACGATACCCAACCAAAGCAAAACATAAAATATAAATGGCAGCTCATAAATTCAAACAAGTTACAACCGTAGGAAGCTAGTGTTCCATCAAACTACAGCGTAATAGACTAGGAGCGTACAGTCGGTAACACTTTGTATCGAGTCACAAGATGGGACCAATTTGTAGTTGTGTAGAAATAAAAATTACAGCATTTTGAACAGTCACCAAAAACAAAATGCTCCAGGTTGCGGCAGCCAACCCTTTTCATTTTCATGTATTTTTATTTCTACACAACTACGAATTGATTACATTTTGCTAAAAACGAAGCTGAATATTTTTTTTTTAAATAAATCGATCTTTGATAAAATTAGGCTGACTCACGTTAGTACCAACATAGGACGCGCAAACCTTATTTTACTAAGTACCGTTTGATATGCTCTATCGAACATGGAAGGGCCCAACTTATTACCTATTGGACGTGATGTTTTTATTAGAAAAACAATTAAAAATTTGACTGTACAAAATGCTCCAGCCCCCCTATTCTGTATCTTTGGTTGCCAACTGAACTGGGTGCCTATCATGAAAAATATAGATAAAAACTGAAATTTCAAAATTGCCTTTAGTAGGTATTGAATTATTAACAATCTGTGTCATCCCTTCAATTGCGAACATATCCTTAGGCAATCGGAATTCAACAGTTTATCTATGTTTTTGATGATAGGCACCTAGTCCAGTCGGCAACTAGAGATACATAATAGGCCCGCAGTTTGCGCCTAGCCCTGTTTATTCTGATGTAGTTTTTTTTTCTATACATCTCCGAATTGGTCACATCTTGTTACTTGATACATAGGGTTACTCACGGTGCGCCCATAGTCTATAAGCTTGTAACAGAATATGCAAGTGTGGTGAACTTACAATGTTCACTCAGTCAAACGAATGGATATTGGCTTAGAATAGGATATAATTATGCTTGCCCTGTGGTTTTGTAGTCAAATTGGCATTTTAGAGACCGCGAAGTCTAGTCGTCTAATTCCGTGGCTCGATTAATAGTGCCGGCCAAGTGCGAGTTAGACTCGCAAAACAAAACTTCTTTATTTTCGCCTCATTTTCATGTATGAGAACTCCTGAAAATAATTTATTTACCTTTTTTTTTGGGTTTGATTCAAGATTTTACACAACATATCAAAATTTCAGATCTCTATCTCATTCTTTCTAAGAGCTAAAGACCTGTGACCTACGTACGGACAGACAGACGTGAAAACAAAGGAGGGCAGAGCTTTGCTAACAAAAAACTGAAGCACACATAGTATGCCGATTCGCTTGTACCAAAGTAAGTTCATTCACACTTCCAAACCGCCACCATTGCTATGATTCAGTAGTTGCTTAACTGCGTCTACGCCTGCCTTTTTTTATTTTTTGTTCATGAATGGGACAATCATACTTGTCTGCTGACCGCTCTGCATCAGTTTATAAAATAGGGACGGCTGTTGTTTTTGTCTTCAAGAAATTATCTCTACTGTTACTTTCCTCTAACATAGTCACCTGCACTTGACTGTTTTGACGAATAATAAATGACCTACTTATGGCAGAGCACTAGAATGGATTAAACAAAAGATGTAGCCTTATCGCTGGAAAATATGTTTTGAAAATTCCATTTTCGTCCTACAATTTTGAAAAAAAAAAACGCTTTGAAACATAGCCACCGCACATTAATCCGTTTCCTAGATGAAAAGTGACTTATAAAAGCGAGTGAAACCATCATAAGAATTATTTTGACAACGTTTTACAAAATTGTTGATGAAAATGAACTGCAAATTAGGAAATTGTGTAAAAAAAATTTAAAGATAAATCAAGTATCGATATTTTTTTTACAAGCTATGCATGTGGCTTCGCCCTTGTAGTTATCGCTTTTATCAGATATCAAAACTGACAGATCTCAATAGTGTTAGGTGTCAAAAGTAATAGTTGTCAAAACAGACAGATATCTAAAATAGCAGATGTCAATAGTGACAGATGTCAAAAGTGACATCTTCAAAACCAATAAATAACAAACATTTCCTAGATAAAAAGTATTTTTTGTCCATCTCCACTCTTTAAGCTCCTTTAAGCTCCATGTTAAATTTAAACAATAATTCTTTAGTAAATTTAAAGATTAAACTTAACAAACTAACAAACCAATAACGTTTCCGCTTTATTATTAGTGTAGATAGTTATAGATATTGATGTAGGTGTACATTGTAGATTGGTAATTTTCAACAGCTAGTTGATTTGATTCCTTTGAAGATATTAATCAAAAGATTATTCAAACTTAAGTAATTAGCCAACTATAATTGAGGCACAAACCGAGACTTGAAAAATAAAAATCTACAATGTGTCTATAAAAATATACATTTGAATCGACGCGAACTGCAATTTCTACATTAATAAAATAATTAAAATATTAGATTATAGATATTTAGATTAGATTAGATATAGAGATTAAAGATTAGATATTAGATATATATCAACCTAAAAAAACAATAGATAGAAATTTGTTAATTCTTCAAGCGATAGTTTAAATCCCGAGTACAAAGAAGATTTTACAATCAAATAAAAACATTATAGATATACTAATCAAAGCACGAAATAAACTTTAAAGCAAATAAAACAAAGGGCAAAAAGATAATGACAAAATATTCATTCATCGTTCTATCCATCAGCGTTTTCCACTGCTGGACATTGGTCTTATCGAGATTTCGCCACTCTTGAGGGGCCTCCGTCCTCATTATCCAGCCGCTACCCGCAACGTCCAAGGTCGTCAGTCCAGCGGGCATGAGGAGGAAAAATACCAAATATTCTCCGTTACAGAATATTATGGTAAGTTAATTACAATCCGATTTGCTTCCGATCGCGCCTGATTGACAATAAATACCATTACTAATGACTTCATTTGTTATCCCAAAATTTATTGCTAGTGAATGATTAGCAACTATTGATGGGGGTTATGGAGCCATTCTTTTATTGGCTTTGTTATTGTATGAATGGAAAAGAAACCTTATTCCATCTTTGACCTTTTTATTTAATATCAAGGCGTGAAAGTGTTGATTAATTTAAGAACAAGTAAAAATATTCTTTCACATAAATCCAGTTATCTCTACAGTAGTTTGTTGCATAGAACTATGACATTTTATGTTTAAATAATTATTAATAGCAATTTTTTTCTATACGCCTATTTTTATCAGGAAAACGGAGCTACGACATAACATAATATGCTGCTACAAAGCATAGAGCAAACTATGTCTTTACTTTCTGCTACAATATAATGTAGCTAACTTTTTTGGATTTTTACATTTTCGTAGCAAAACAACAAAGCTACAACGTAGCATACCGCTACTGCTACAACGTATTTAGTAAGTTTTATCTAGTTAAGTTTTTGTAGCAAAACAAAAGAGCTACATCGTAGCAAGTTTAATCTATTTACATTTTCGTAGCAAAACAACAAAGCTACAACGTAGCAAGTTTTATCTATTTACGTTTTTGTAGCAAAACAACAAAGCTACAACGTAGCAAGTTTTATCTATTTACGTTTTTGTAGCAAAACAACAAAGCTACAACGTAGCAAGTTTTATCTATTTACGTTTTTGTAGCAAAACAACAAAGCTACAACGTAGCAAGTTTTATCTATTTACGTTTTTGTAGCAAAACAACAAAGCTACAATGTAGCATACCGCCGCTGCTACAACATATGTATCAAGTTTTATCTATTCACGTTTTCGTAGCAAAACAACAAAGCTACAACGTAGCATACCGCCGCTGTTACAACATATGTATCAAGTTTTATCTATTCACGTTTTCGTAGCAAAACAACAAAGCTACAACGTAGCATACCGCTGCTGCTAAAACGTATGTAGCAAGTTTTATCAAGTTACGTTTTTGTAGAAAAACAACAAAGCTACAACGTAGCAAGTTTTATATATTTACGTTTTCGTAGCAAAATAACAAAGCTACAACGTAGCAAACCACTGCTGCTATAAGGTATGTAGCAAGTTTTATGTTTACGTTTTCATACGAAGCTACAACTTACTACACCATCATAACAAAATAACAACGAAGCTATGCTAAAGCAGGACGTAGCTTTCAAATTATAGTACCTAGGTAAAGTTCATACTATCTAAGCAACGTTCCGAAATCAATTCACATTCATAAACACATCCATTATATTTACGGCTGAACAGTGCAGATATTGCAAACTGCAAAGTACAAACAATGCTTACTTTGCAGTAGCAGCTTTATTGGAACGGATCAAAGACTATACTTGTTTGTTTGGTCCATGCGGTGCTACATCAGTTGGAAGAATACACTCGTATTTCATACGTCATGGTGTTATGTCAGCTTGGTTCTTGAATTTAAGGGGATGTTGAATTTATGCGTTATTTTAAGCTTTTAGGTCAAATTATAAGAGTGCATTACAAACTAGAAATCAATCAGAAACAAATTTAAAAGCACAAATATTTGAAAAAGAACCCTGGGCCAGTATTTGTACCTGCGACCTCCTGCTTACATGACACGCACGCTACCGGGGTTCGTATCTGGAACGACGAGTTTAAGCAGGAGGTCACAGGTTCAAATCCTGGCCCGAGGAACTTTTTCAAATATCTGTGCTTTTAAATTTGTTTCTGATTGATTTCTAGTTTGTAATGCAGTCTAATAAAAATTGGAGTATTCAAAGTGATGGATTTAGCAATAAAAACATATAATTTCTGGGTCAAATGTCTGTCGTACGCTTTGAGGTGCATACCTCTTTATTCGCATTTCGTATATGGGGGCATGTAAAGAACTTTTTCAAGTGTATAGCTATGATTTGTTTTTGTTTACGCTATCGTTTTGAGTGCAAACTTTTAAAGATAGATGTAAGAAGGAAAAATATATATTTTAAAAAACTTGCACGTCACTTCCGGTATGACATTTCTTAACGAAGGATAATTTGGTTTCTGATTATAGATTATTGCATTTTTAAATCGTTTATTATTTGTTATTAGTTAATATTCAAGATGAGTAAATTCTTCTTCCATCATCCATCGATCAGCCTAGTTCATCCACTGCTGGACGTAAGCCTTTCCAGGACTTTGCCACTCCCGGCGGTCACCCTGGAAGAATTGCCCATACTCACACACGCTGGGGAGGCGGGTTGGTGAGCGTGGTGCCGGAACCCTTGCACTAGTGACGCCGCTGCCCGTCACCTGTCTGTTCCATATAGGTAAGGCTTGGCTATCAGGGATGGATATACCGCCATCCATCGGTCCCAGGCATGGTGGGGTTCCTAATTTTTGCCTGTTAACTGTCCTCATACTCTTCCCCAAATTATTTCGAGTGGGTCTCCAAGTCAGATGGTGGTACTTCCCCAGTCGAGTCCGGCATCAGCTCTACCACCTAAATCATAAATGCTTATTATGATCGGAATAATAAAAATAATTAAACGACCTCGTTATACGAATGCGCTGCCATCATGTCATATTATTATGATATCCATGGCCGCCAATAATTTCTAACGTTATTCATTATATTTGCAGTTATGCATAAAATGATACTGTGTGTCACTAATTATTTTATTTGTATTTCATTTCAATAAGTACTTCATAAAATGAACCAATCAAAACGCTAAAAAAACTTTACACCTCGTATTATATTTTATTTTTCTGAGCAAATTTTTAAGTATTTAATATTTAAATGGTATTTATTGAGTTTGCTTAAGCTTTCAACATTTTAGAGGATTATTAAGTTTAAAATTTGTCTATTTCACTACGTAGTATAAAACAAAGTCACTTCCCGCTGTCTGTCCCTATGTATGCTTATATCTTTAAAACTACGCAACTGTGGTTTTTTTTTAATAGATAGAGTGATTCAAAAGAAAGGTTTATATGTATAATACATGCCCGTGCAAAGCCGGAGCGGGTCGCTAGTATGTTTATAAATCAATAAAATAATATTGTAATTTTATAAATTCAAGTTGCGAAAATGTGGTCTTCACATTTTAATGTTGTTTCTAAACTTGATAAGGGTCCTAGTCGTTTAAAAATAACTCATAGATATTTTTTTAATATTTTCAAACGTTTCAAGGAACAACGGTTTCTATAAAATGTTTATATGTCCCAAAAATTAGAGATTTTAATACATAAGTAGACTATTCATATATTTACTAAACCGTTAATTAAACTGTATTTACACAACGGCAAAGTAAACAGCTTTTTTGCTGTTTGTGAAGGATTTCTCTTTTCAAATGGACCTTCGCAAATACATTTAATACACACAATTTAATTTGTTTTGAGATAGGTCCGTTTTTTGCTACCCATCAAGCTTTTACAACTCAACATATCGAAATACAGACACATTTTATTACGGAAAAAGGGCAAATCTCTAAGGATGTCAACTTAATTCAAATTCAAATTCAAATAGTTCATTCTGCAAAGTAGGGATATGTAATACACTTTTTAAAAGTTAATATATATATATATATATATACACTTAATAAAATAAAATTCAAGTTATTGTGAGATATATTTCGGGCCCTATCCTGGGTCCGGCATCAGTCACAATGAAATTGACAAAAATAAATAAAAAAATATAAAATCTAACCTAAAAAAGTATCCAACCTAATAAAAAGTATGTATGCGTGCTATCGAAGAAGCCACCGCCGCTAACCTGCTCCTGTTATCATATGGCTAAAAATCGGTCCAGCAGACGCTCCCCCGATAGCACGCATGGTATCTAATGGGTGGCGCCATCACATTGCATCGCTGCGCTTCTACATAATAGTTTTTGCTGAGCTGCGCAACGACGAAACATGGTGACGTCACATGGTTTTGTCGTTCGTGCCCACTAAATTGTTATTTATCGCTGCCTATTTAAGCCTGGTCCGTACTGACCTCATACATCCAAACATTCAAATCTGCTACAAACAAAATCCGAACATAAAATCAATACTTTCCAAGAAAATACCATCACAACTCAACAATAACACATCTACAACACCCGGAACCTCAGCATGCCGACGGCCTCGATGTAAAACATGTGCTATCATCAACACCGCCACCACCATCAATACACATCACACAACCAACGTTTACCAAGCGCAACCAAATAGCACATGCACCACCAGAAACCTCATCTACATCTTAGAATGCAGGCACTGCCCTGCATTCTATGTAGGCGAGACCAAAAATGCACTACACATCAGAATCAATCATCACCGACACACATGCGACTCGATTACGAACAACACCTTACCCGTACCCACACATACTCGTCTCCATAACTTAAAATTCAATCAGTGTTTTACAGCGCGCATAATTAAATCATTTACACCACCCATATCCGACATCCAACTTCGAACTTGGGAGAGATCGTATATATGGTCGCTTGGTGCTCAGTACGGACCAGGCTTAAATAGGCAGCGATAAATAACAATTTAGTGGGCACGAACGACAAAACCATGTGACGTCACCATGTTTCGTCGTTGCGCAGCTCAGCAAAAACTATTATGTAGAAGCGCAGCGATGCAATGTGATGGCGCCACCCATTAGATACCATGCGTGCTATCGGGGGAGCGTCTGCTGGACCGATTTTTAGCCATATGATAACAGGAGCAGGTTAGCGGCGGTGGCTTCTTCGATAGCACGCATACATACTTTTTATTAGGTTGGATACTTTTTTAGGTTAGATTTTATATTTTTTTATTTATTTTTGTCAATTTCATTGTGACTGATGCCGGACCCAGGATAGGGCCCGAAATATATCTCACAATAACTTGAATTTTATTTTATTAAGTGTATATATATATATATATATATATTAACTACATTTAAAGACAAACTAGTCAATTAATAACGTTTATTTACTTTTTAAAAGTCAAATTTAATCTTACAAAAATATATGTAATAAAATAATAAATGTATATGAACAAAATTAAAGGTTCACTTAATTTAAAACGATGGGTAAATATATATATTATACAATGTGAAATCTAATCAACCACACGAACCCATACTGGAGACCCGGCTAGGGACCAGGAACAAGGTTCAATGATCAGCAACCGAGCCCCCAGCACGAATCCAGATGGCCGACCAAATGCCATCCCATATACTACATACTAATATTTTACTTATATAAATACATGCCTATGTATGATTTTGCCTAAAATCAGGCAAAATATAGTTTAAGAAATTTTAAACAATTTTACAAACTGCTAACCGCCACATTCACAAACGTCACTGAAGTTTAGAAAATGCTGTGTTTAAAAATCGTCCGTGGATGATCTACAACCACAAACAAAGTTTTTATATTCAGTAGGTAACTTTCCCTGGCACAATTCAAAAAATATATTAAATTAGTTAATAAGTTTGTATATTTTAATAACAAAAAATACAAACTTATTATCATTACGCACAAAATCTATGAAAGAAACTGCAAAATTAAATTAGTCAAGTATTTTCGGGTTTATAAATATACATGTGTCAAAGCTCTCCTCTTTGTACCAAATTTCAAGTTAACGGGAAGTACCAATAGGTTTTAGTATGAAAATCCACTTTAAAAGGTTGTATGTAAATAATGTACTAATTATCTTTTTTGTTTTGTTTTTGTCTTGTTACGCATTTTTGGTTTTTGTTTTTATTTTCTTTAATTTAACTATAAGCCATTTCTGCCAATTGTTATTGATTATTCAATAATTTATGTTAGTAAATATTAGTATATTACGATACGAGAGCGATGAAACGTTTTCTGACGAGTGTGAGTTTGCGGCACGAGCCGAAGGCGAGTGCTGCAATCACACGAGTCGAGAAAAAGTTTCTCGCACGAGTTTCGTATAATTTTTTATAGCACAAGTGCGGAAACACATATTTACGCACAGTGTGCTATAAAAATTGTTAACGACTCGTAACTACCTTATCATGCAATTGTAACGGAGGTAGGTGAAAACCAGCGCCAACCAAAGCATGTTTTGGATGGCACATAGCTGATTTACATCCTTTTGTCGTGTTGTTATTTTTATCTATAGATTACTCCCTACTTAAGAAACCTTTTCTAATGTGTTAGTTTTAAGTATTTTTTTTTTGTAAACGCGCCAATAAATTTATTTTCTCTCTTTTTTTCTTATTTATTAAGCTCGAAACTTGATACTTTAACCCATTCAATAACAGACAGTCACACGAATAACAAAGTGCAAGCCTATACGGATTTCGGACACCCTATACCTCTTTGGATATTCATGTCGTAAAATTACTAAAGTTAATAGATATTAAACAATTTTAGGGACCAATCTCAGCATCCATCCAACCCTACAAGTACTTACAGACATAATAACAAACAGAACAAAAAACAATGTTGCTTTTTCTTTTCTTTTAAGCCGGACGCGGCTTCAGACTCGCTCTGTAAATCCTCAAGTTGTGACTGGAGACCCGGGCGGAGATCTCTGGCAGTAAAGATCTGTCGTACACATGTTATAACCAAAGATTTCAAAAGTTTAGTTGTGCCCTGGCACTTAAAATCCATTGCATTGTTTTTGAATGTTTGCGTTAACATAATGCCGACGCGCGCACACTTATGAGTGCGCAATCTGTCAACCTACGGTCAGCAAAACTGATCAGACTACGAAAGTCGTAAAAATTCAAAACTTTAAGTGCACTTAAGGCGTCCAACTATGACTTTGTTCAGATGAGCACTGATTCCAAACGTGTGAGCGTCACCCATTTAAAGGTGGAAACATTTTGGTGCTGTCATACTACGGTAAGGGCTTATCTTTACTTTTGAAATCTTTGGTCATAACCAGCAAACCGGCTCCTTCAGGATAATTTCCGGATTGGTTCAATAGCAAAAGTTATAGACGAGTACCATTTCTAATTTATGACTTTCTAGTAGCTAAAAATCTAGCCAGATTGATGTTTTATTTATTGGTATAAGCCTGAAGAACTTGGTTATTTATTTTTTCAACTTATTCGAAGTCACAGGCAAAAGATCAAAGACAGCTCAGAAATACGAACAAAAAACAAAAGACGCATTTCTAACAAATTGTCGTTTGAATGGTACCAGACGCTCAAAAGAGCAAAAGGCTTATGATTGGTCCGTACTGTGCGTATTAGCCACTGAACGAGCCCTGATTGGACGATTCACAGTGACATAAATGCCATTGTAGCTGACGCCATACTAAAGTGCTACAAGGATTTTATGGCGCGTGGATTGGCTGTGTCCAAAATCAGAAATAACGCCGCTACCATATTCCTTGTTTCACAGCTGCACCTGTCACTGTAATCCACGCGCCATCAAATCCTTGTAAGATACAACATGTGCCCGGCGGTTTTTACAGTTTTCATGGGGTAATTTTTCAGCGCTAACCAGAATTAAATGTTTTTTCGTTAGCTGATTTCAACAAACTACTGCCCGCGGCTGTATGTTTGCATTTTATTATGCAGTGCTTTTTTTGCATGCAGTTTAGAAGTCATTAATGGTTGAATTTGTAAATTGGTACATAGTTAATTGATAAAAAAAATACCGATGATTTTATTGGTAAAGTTTAATGTGAAAAAAACAAATTGAATACATTAATGTGACATAAAAGTAAAATTAAATATACCTAAATTATAAATATTACTAACAAATAAAAATAAATAAAATGTGCGGCACCTATTAAATATTAAGTTAAATAAAATATGTTGGCCAGATCGCTGCCATCGTTAGGATTTTTATTATCATATATTTATTTATATATTATTTTTATTGGTTGAAAATATTCGTTAATATTTTTATTGTATACGACCACTGAATAAAAATATAAACGAAAAACTTCGACCAATAAACAAATACCCTATAATTTTTTCACTCCCACGTACCTATGGAAATGGTTCAAAGTAGGTTATTTTACAAAAAAAACATCTTCACAATCTTCACATTTAACGGAAAACAACAACGACAACGCGTCTTTGTTTTTCAAGTAACAACAAAACTAACTAATAATCAACAAATAATCAATCTAAATATGCGTTAAAAATATCAAATATAACTTTATATAATAACTTTATACTGGTATTTTTTATGACCTACTACGTACTAAATGTCTGGCAGTCGATACCAAAAAGCATATATTTCTTTATAAAGAAACATCCGCTTGGTCGCGCATCTGCGGTTCAGCAACGCCTGGCCTGGTTATTCCTTGGATGGGATCCGTTACTCACATTTATACCGTGCCTGGGAAAGCACGTAAAACCCGAACATAGACGAATACAGCCTACAGACTCGTCACAACAGGCGACCGATTTCTGTCAACACATCTGACTGAACCAGCAGATACAATTGGCACTCCAAAATGATATGTTTCGGTAGGCGAAACCAAAATGGCTTCTATATTCATTACGTTAGAGTCTTCGTCTTCGCGAAACATAAGTTTGTGGCGCTATACGAAAAATTGGAAGAGCCAATAGGATTGCAGTATCCCGTTTCGATTGTTGACAGAATTATTTGTACGCAAGATGTTGAACAATAGACGTCTTTCTGGGATGTATTGTCTATGAGCCCGAATGACACGGCAACAAGAAGGAAGTGCCATCAACAAGTGCCATAATAACTTTTTTTTTCCCAAAGTAAACTTAAATGTATAGTCATTTGCAATGCTAACAAAGGAAGTACCGACCCAGGAAGTTATTGTTTTAAGCCAAGTAATACGCTTAAGTACAAAACATTGGAACTTATACACTTAATTTTCCAACCCTCTATTGTTTTGGTACTTTACACGTACAGGTAGAGCGTACATTAGTGTGCGTGAGGTCAAATCATTTAATATGAGATGAGTTATTGTCATGACTTTTAGACCGCGCCAGGGGGTTATGTTCCTTTGTTCTTCGTTTTTCCGGAAATGTTTAATTTTTGGTGACTTTATTGTTTTTCCTGCTTATCATTGTTTTTGCAATCTTAACTCCATATCTTAGGGTAATTTTACTCTTCGTAGGAAGTAATTTTATTTTTATATCAAAGCTCTTTAAATGCTTTCTAATTTTCTCCAAAAATTTTCTTTCTTTAAAAGAAAAATCTTTAACAAAATTATTATTACATTTTTCAAATCTTATATTTTTATATTCTTTAAATATTTATGTTACCGGCCACAACCAATTTTAGAACACACTAGTTTAGCCTAGGCCAAAGTGGTTGTTGGTTGTCATGAAAAATAACAACGAACATAGTGACGCGACCGCCGTACCTAACCTTCTAACCTTAAGGCGAATGAATACGCCAACCGCAATTTGGACCTGTCTTTGAAGGCCTACTCCTCCCACACGGGTGGTCGAAAAACTTTGATAAAAATATATGATAGGCATTATAGAGTCAAAAATAAATTTTAAGTTTCATTAACTGTTTTTCTATTGTAAGTTTTGACAAAAAATATCGAAATACATCGAAAATTTCACATGAATAACACAAAAATTCTCTTACTCCTTCCAAACGCATAAAGCAATTTTAATTATTATTTCACCAAATTATAGGAAATTTTTAGATCTAAAAAATTTAAGTTTAAAATTTTTTTTCCGTTCATAGCGTCCATGTGAAAAGTATTGTTTTCTCCTATTTTGCGCTAGCCGGAGACGCAGTGGTTGTCGTAACAGCCACTTTTCAAGGCACGCTGAAATAAACATTATTTCAAAGTCGTTTCCGTTGATATTTGTACCGACACACATCAAGCTTATTTAGCGTGGTAATACCTTAAGCTACTGACTCTCTCCTGCGCTGAAGGATTTCCGAAAAAAAACTACAGTAGAATCCAGATATAACGACTGTCAAGGAAGTGATGATATTACGTGTTACTAATCGGACGACGCACAAAACGAACGGATATCCCTTCATAGTAAATTGTACAATAAACTAACTTAAGGCGATATGTAAAAGTTTTAGCGTCCCTGTTACTCCATATGCGATGGTTCGCACACTTTGGGAATCTGTGCGCTTTAATATGTTTTAATTTCGGTTGAAAAGTTTTCGTTTTAAGTCTGGCCTAAAGTTCTAAAGACACACAAAATAAAGGCAAGAACGGTTTAATTGATTATTTTTAGGATAATTTCTGAAATGTAAGATGTAACTTGAATTATGTTGAAATTGATATACTTTTGAGAAGAGTTCATAAAGATAAAAGATTAGACAAAAATAAAACTATTTATTTGCTTAAATTATGGAACATAAGTTGTTATATAAAGGTTATAGTTCAGCACAATTTGCCTAAATAGGCATGCAAAATTTAAAACAGTCTTAATTCAATTTTAAGTCTATATAATATTAGAGCAGGTAACATTCAGTATAGGTATTCTTAATATTATTACTTATTGAACTAAAGTTTATGTTATTTTTACATAACAATCTCGTTGGGTCTAAGATCTATAAACTTTTTAATAGAATAAAAACATTTTCATACAACCAATGAAACAGCTTTTTCTTAAATAAACGAGTAGGTAGTTCGTTAAGGGAATCAGGCAACTTGTTGAAAATTTGGATTTGCATAAAATATGTACTTCTTTGACAAAACTCTGTTCTACATTGTGGTATATTTAATTTATTGGGGTAGATAACGGGTATTAAAACTATACTTGTTCGAATATTTTGAGTACAAGTTTTGGTGGGATTTCGCGAAACATGCTATTTCGTAGATGTAGAGACTCGATAAGATTTACAGCTTATGTTTAGCAAAGTGGGGCCTACATGAATTTGTGGGGGCAATATAGTAAAATATATGGAATTCATCGAATTATGAAAAAAAAAATTCAAGTAGTCTTGGAAAAAATCCACTTAAGGTCAACCGGGATGTTGCCCTCTACGGAGCAATCCCCTCTTTTAAGTTCCGCAATACGCCAATAGATAATATGATTTTATTTTCATCAGTTAACGAGTTATTAGAAAAGGAAGGAATTTCCCCATGGAGGGAAATACCCAGGTAGATACCCAAATGCTGTCATCTAATTTATATTTTAGAGAAAATAACATTTTGAAGTTGATTAAAAATGAGATAGATGTTAATCGTGCACCTAAATAATTTACTTAATTATTGCTGAATCTGATTTCTCGGTTCAATTTCATTGATGTTTCTGTTTAAATATCATAAAAACTTTGTAATAAATATTTATACTTGCCTTTTTAAGGCTTTTCATTTAATTTAATAATTATAAACAACAAAAATAAAAGTTTTGAGTATTTTCGAAATATATTTCGGCCCTCTTTGACTGATACCGGCCCCAAAGTGGGCCGAAATATATTTCGAAAATACTTAAAACTGTTATTTTTGTTGTTTATAATTATTAAATGAAATAAAAACTTTATGAAATAATTATCTTTTTACTTACATACATAATATTTTGCTCCATTTCCCGAAAATCTGTCTGTTTTGACTATTTCTCTCTTTTTTATTTCATATAAGATTAGTAAAAAGTGTTTCAATTATTCCATAGAAGATTTTGTTACTAATGACCAAAATTTTTTTTATCCGATTTAAACTATGATATTTACTGACAACACCTTAATATCTGAGCCCCTTAAAGCGAAATTTGAGGTTGGCTTTAGCAGGAGGGTATCTTATGTTAAGTCTGAATGTAAGTTTTTTAGATCTTTATTAGACCTTCCATTATATTTTTATTTGTCGCAAATTGTGTTGAAATTTTATAATATAATCTTTAATAAATGTCCATGAAATGGATCGCAATTTCGTTGGTTTTACGTAGCGTTGAGAGTTAGCCGTCATAAAAGTACATCAAAATGTATGAAATGAAACGTAAAAGAGGAAAAAAAAGAATAAAGGTTCAAAAATCGTATCAGAGTACCCCCACTCCATGCAGTCTGGTATAACTACTACCCCTAAAGTGTATATATTAGGCCTTTATATATGAAATTGCTGTTTTCTATAGAGAATTTGAAGGAAACTCAAATTATAGTACTTACATTTTTGCATTTTTTTTAGGAATGACAAATCCAAATTAAGTCATTTCATATGCGTATGAATGAGACAACATTAATTAAATTTTTGAAAAGTGTTAGCTGTATAAAATTATTACGAATCTTATCATGGAAATAGATGGCATTTAGAACGAACTGTTTTTGAAGATTTAATTTTTATAATCAAACTGAAAATAAAAACGAAATTTAATACGTAGATGTAAAACCTTGAAATTTACTTTCAAACAGAAAACAAATAAAAATGAAATAGCTATGAAATTATGAATATGTACGAAAATTTCGGAAATTTTATAGATAAAAACCTAATAAAAAGCCGGCTTTTGTACATATCTTTTCAATATTTCTTTTCGAGAACAAAAGAAATTTTGTTATGATACAAAATACGGCAGTTTATGTAGACAGCTTAACCATAGTTTATTTAAAAAAATTGAGATACATTGTACTATAGTATATGGAACAGGCAACCAATACGTCAACTACATGTTCTTTTTTACATAATTTTATCGCGTATTATGTAAATAAATATTAAATTTTGTCATTTTTGTCTTTTTAAATGATATGAATTAGATAATACACAGCAAAAAATGAATTTACGATATGATATTAAGGCTGCGCCGAGCGTAGAACGATTAGACACCTCGCTTGCTCTCTCGTGGTCGATTTTTATCGTGGTCAAATTTATTGAATTTAATAGGAAAAATCATATTTTATTTACCAGACAAAATACGTGAAACGGCCCAATTGTGTTTTATAACGTTTGTGATTGTCTTAAATTGCGGTTGAGACAAAATTCAACAGTTAAGTTATTGAAATGACCAAAACCCCAATATCTTTTTTTGATTTTAGGGCTACTTTAGATATATTTGTTTCTTATACCATAAGTTATTTTTAATATTCGCTGCGGCGGAAGTGTAGATACATTCGCTGTGATAATAAATATATATTTTATTTATTTATCATTGAAATAATATTCAATAAATCAATTTAACAGTGACTGTCGTTTTAGATTATTTTGCTCGGCACCCTCTTAAAAAGATTTTTTATAAAGTACCGTTTAAGTGCCTTTTTATTTTTCGTATGTTATATTCCACATAAATAAACGTACTTAATTAAATGGTTTTAGGCGCTATATTTTGTATTTTTCTACTCGCCTGATGACGACCCTACTGACCCTACTGTGGGGTTGAAATACAGTGCCTAAAAAAATGTCTTTATTACATAGATATTTTCTTTACACCAAGCCTTGTCGTCTATTTTATATTTATTTTCACACAAAGGTTGTCTGGATAAAACCATCCATCTACTCTTTCTGCAAAAAATATTTTAAGTTCTTTTTCAATGCAAGTGGTCGTAAAGGCCCACTTTTTTTGCATCAACAGAAAGTCGATTATTTTGCCCGAGGGCTTTATATATTTTTTATTTTTTTTATTTATACGAGAAGTTGGCTGACCTGTAACCTTTCCTGTGTACCATAAATGTTATACTTCTTTTTCCAGTGTTTAACGGCTCTGGATACAGTCCTTTTGAGCCAATCATTAACTTGCAAAATTGTAACAATGTAACTTTCAACTTTAATAATTGAATTGTTTTATTTGATTATATTTGTTTTATTTCCTCACACTATGCATTGAAAAACGTAGTACGATACACGGGCGTAAGAGCAATAAATTACTCGGTTACGTTTAAAGTCCTCGTAATTTATTCCTTTTCGCCCTTGTAGCATAAACTACAATTTTTTCTTTGCATAATAAATAGTTATGTCTATATTATATAGGTAATCGTGATAAAATCATTAATTCATGATAATGTCCTTTAAAAACGACACAGATTAATGTTTTTCTGAAAGATAAAAAATATCACATTTTTATTTTCTGCTAGTCAGCTGAAAAGAAAAAAAATACACAATGACAAAAAAAAATAAAACCGCCAAATGCGAGTCAGACTCGCGCACCAAGGGTTCCGTACCATTATCTGTTGTACATGTCTGTTGTATGAGAGCCCCCTCAAATATTTATCTTAGTCTGTTTTTTAGTATTTATTGTTAAAGCGGCAACAATACATCATCTGTGAAAATTCCAACTGTCTAACTATCACGGTTAATGAGTTACAGCCTGGTGACAGACGGACAGACGGACGGACAGCGGAGTCTTAGTAATAGGGTCCCGACTCTTACCCTTTGGGTACGGAACTCAAAAAAGTAAGTCGAAACATTTAACATGTAGCTTTATTTTCATCAGAAAAGCGTTTTGCATGGAAGGCTGCTAAATATTGTGGTGTTAAAAAGTTACTCGAAGGCTGTTTCACATACAAAAATAGATCAACGCATTAGGGCGTAAACAATGACCTAGCACTAAAATGGCGGAAAAGTGTCCATAGAGGTTTAGACTTGTTACCTTTTTGCATTGCGTCCTTCCTCGAGTGTACTGTGCAGGCTGGAACAAAGGATCCGCTGCACCCCTCCCCACAACCCCGCACAGGAGGAAGAAAAAACTGCGAAAATGGCATAAAAACAAAAGAAAACACAAAAAAATGTTTCACAGAACGGAAAAACTACACTTGGCTTGAGATGCAGTATTCCTTTGGCTTTAAAAAAAAATCGAACACTTATCCTTTTGAGAATTTGTTTTTAAATAAACATAGAGCCGCGTTCGATTTTTTAAAATTTGATACAAGGCTGTTTGTGTGTTTCCTTGCTTTTTTTTATCTTTTTTCGCAATTAGAGGCCACAACTGCGCGGTCTTTTGTTAGAACGCCGCTCGTTCGATTCCGCTCACATTTCTTCTATTCCAAATTGAAAATCATATTCCTGGATGACGCGCTTGAAATATTTTCGAAACTTTTTATTGTTTTTTTGAAGTTTAATTGTTGATTTATTTGAATGAGGTTCTCGAAAGGAAGCTGTACGCACCCCACGTCGTATCACGTCCCGCGAAACACTGAAGCCTTTGCAGGTTGTGTGCATTGATTGGGCGTAGCTTTTTCAGTACACTCCTCTCACTCACTCTTGTATATTTTCTATCTCTTTCTTAGCTTTCAGGCGCTTGTACCATCGTTAGTAGGAACGAATTTTGGCTCACCGAGAGGGCTATGATTCTCAAATGGTTTACTTAATTTCATTACTGGCGTGCTAGTTTTCTTTTTTTGCATGATCGATCAGGCAAAGGGCACAGCTTTTAACAGCCTGTGTATGTTTCTAGTGCGAGGCAATATTTATAATTAATTTTCAGTATGCTAACGAGTTTGCCGCGTTTTGCGGCAAACTTTGCTGTACTACATTTTTAGATTGATATCTGCCAAATATATTGTATACTGAAATTCAGTTTAACTACTGGTTTGAGAGAAAAATGTTAAAATCATGAAATTTATTTCGAAAATTAAAGAATGTTCATTTATTTATATATTCAAGACAAGCAAAAATAAAAGCTTGTATAATTTGACAGAAAGTAGAAGAAGCAAAAGAAAAAAAGTTATGACAAGGCGATTTTCAAACCCTGCTTACACCTTTAAGACACATGTGTGATTTTATGATTGGAGGTATGTTTTTTAATTTATCAGTGACTAGACTCAGGTGGTAGAGCTGATGCCGGGCTCGACTGTGGAGGTACCACCATCTTACTTGGAGACCCCCTCGAAGTAATTCGGGGGAGAGTAAAAGGGCAGCTCACAGGCAACAAACCAGGAGGCTCACCATGCCTGGGACCGATGGATGTCAGTATATCCATCCCTAATAGCCGGGCCTTATATGGAACAGACTGGTGACGGGCAGCAACGTCACTGGTGCGAGGGTTCCGGCACCGCGCTCACCACCCCGCCTACCCAGCGTGTGTGAGTATGGGCAATTCTTCCAGGATGACCGCCGGGAGTAGCAAAGTCCTGGAAAGGCTTATGTCCAGCAGTGGACGAACTAGGCTGATGGATGGATGGATGGAAAACCTGAAATAAATATTTTTAACCATAAAAAGTGTTTTTTTTTTATTTTATATGTAGTTACCTAATTTTAAGAATACAAAACTGACAAGCTTCTATATCTCAAAAACTAAAAAACTTTGCATAATAGTTTTACTCGGAATTGTTCAAAATCACTTGCTTTATCATCCCTCAAAATATTTACATCGATGTCCCAAACAGTCTGTTTATATATATATATATATTTTCTTATATTGTCGTTGTTTTTTGTTCTTGTGATTCTTGTTAGCCTAATATCTGTGAATTATTCAGTTACTTGAATATAGGTATTTCTATGCTGTACAATGTTGTATTAAAAATCCATCCATCCATCAGCCTAGTTCGTCCACTGCTGGACATAAGCCTTTCCAGGACTTTGCCACTTCCGGCGGTCATCCTGGAAGAATTGCCCATACTCACACACGTGGGGCAGGCGGGTTGGTGAGCGCGGTGCCGGAACCCTCGCAACAGTGACGCCGCTGCCCGTCACCAGTCTGTTCCATATAAAGCCCGGCTATTAGGGATGGATATACCGCAATCCATCGGTCCCAGGCATGGTGGTCTACCTGGTTTTTTGCCTGTGAGCTGTCCTCTTACTCTCCCCCGAATTACTTCGAGGGGGTCTCCAAGTAAGATGTTTGTACCTCCACAGTCGAGCCCGGCATCAGCTCTACCACCTGTTTTAAAAATAAGTAACTAAATTAGCCCGGCACAGTTCTCATTTGGCACTCAACATCGGAAATGCAGGAAAACGAGGAGATATGGTTATCGATACGTCGCTTTATGATGGCGTAGTTTTTTTTTTCTATGACATATAAATTATGTGGAATCCGCCGGACAAAAGCTTTTATCATTCCCCTTGTGGAATTCCGCTACGCATGTACAAAATAACCAATGATATTTTCGGCGGACAGTTGCGAATTTTAACAAAAGTTTAGAAATATGGGTGTTATTCCGCCGGCGGAAATTTAACCACACCGATTTTTAAAGACAACTTAAATCTCCAACAGCTTAAGAACCGCTTGCATACGCATTGATTGCAGCAAAACATATTTAAGCTATGTCCGCTGCTCAGGACATTTATGCGAAAACCTAAATCGTAGATTTATAGTTTTATATGACCAGCAAACTTTATACAGGCTGTTTGAAAATATTCTTGGGGAATTTAAATATAATACATTCTTACGGTATAAATACCCGAGGGGTGTCATAGGTGTTTCCGAACATGGACTATGAAATACAAGTCACAAACCGCACTCGTAGACCCACTTTTCACCGACGTTATTATCATAGATTTAGTATACTATGTCCCAGCGTAATGCTCTATCGCCGAACTTCGACCACAATAAGGATTATTAGAGTGCATTACAAACTAGAAAAGATCAATCAAAAACAAACCCAAAGACAAGAATATGAAAAAATTCCAAGGGCCAGGATTCGAAACTGCGACCTCTTGTTATCAAGACAAGCGCGCTACCAATTGCGCCACCGAGGTTCCTACCCAAACCGGTGAATTCTTCAATCATACTTGTCCACTGTTATTTTTGCTTCTGCCTGATATACCAGCTTGTACTGCACATATAGAACGCTCACGAGGGCGATATGTGATTTCACGCCTTGTTCTTAAGAAACAGATGGCGCAGTCGCCTCTACAATATTGTTGCTTCAGACAATTAAGACATTCACAGTTCTCATTAACTAAGATTATGTTTATTTTGCGAAATACATCGCTATGAATACTCTAAATATTATAAGAATGCATTACACACTAGAAAAAATCAATCAGTTCTGTCCTGATACTCTACATTATAATACTCTAAATATTATTAGAGTGCATTACAAACTAGAAAAGATCAGTCAGTCCTGTTTTGATTGATCTTTTCTAGTTTGTAATGCACTCTAATAATATTTAGAGTATTCATAGCGATGGATTTCGCAAAATAAACATAATCACAATAAGGATTATTTATTATTTATTTATTATAAAAAAAGGATTATTAAATTTTACACAAAAAAAACAGAATATCAAGACGGGCCCGACAGCCGACGGGCTCTTGTTTATTTATTGGAAATCGTGACGTCACGATATCAGTACTCAATACGTAGGATGTTAAGATGAAGTTGCGGAAGCCGAAAATTGGCAATAGTAGTTGCCCAAACCATAGACTAATTATTACTACGTATAGACTAGCAGTTCCCATACATTAGTTTGTAACCACAAAAAAGGTGTGAAATTCTAACGAAATCTAGATGGCTTTACTAAATCCTTTAATGAACACGATGCTAAAAAAGACCGATTGGTGACGCTAGTGGCACAGCGACGTCTCGTTAAAAAAAAACCCACTTCGATAAAATAGATGTCGCTGAAATATTCACTGCTAGTGTTGCCAACTTTGCACCATCTAGTTTTTCTAAGCAAAGCTATTGCAGCCACATGTTTACTTGGTAATCATGACAATTTACTTGCAGCCAATTAAACAAATTATGCATATTCGCAACACTTGGCGACACCTAGTGTCGTAAGGGCACGTAAAAAATTTGCTACGCCTTTATTTATGGGAGTTTTGTCGGTACTTACCCCCGGTTTCTGAAAGGCCAATCAATGTTAACAGTAGATTAAAAAATAATTATCTGCGGATTAAGCCAGAAAAAGTGGGAATTTTACATTGAAATCAAAAATTAACTAAGTTAATTATTGATTCATCACTATTCAGACTTCATATATGCTTTATTTTCACCGTTATTTGCGGTTAAAGTTTTTTTAATCTACTGTTAACTTTGATTGGCCTTTCAGAAACCGGGGGTTAGTCTATGCTCATACGAAATGCATGTTGTAAAAAAAATAGAGAAAAAAGCAATCACCTTATACAAGATGATCGGGTAGCTAAGTAACTTCTATGAAACAGCTGTTTTTTTTTTCCGCGATTCGAGGGTTGGCTCCTTAGTAAAAGTTGTTCGTATGGACGAGTACTCTCACTAGTTTTTGGCTTCCGCAACTTCATATTAAAACCCACGTGCTCAATAAACATACAATTATCTTGGGACCGTCAGTATAACTTATCTTCTTTTTGTGTCAGAGGTTTTTTGTTAAATAAAATATATAAATAATATATTCGGATTGAGAAATATAACCTGAAATTTGTTTACTTTTCATATGTCTATCTTTTTATATCTTTATCTATAATCACTGGCGATGACATGATAGAGAGGTCTATTTTGTCATCGCCAAAATAAAAATTTATCAGTCATAAATTTATCAGTCATAAATTTTGACTTGTTTTTCCGTACGATGTTTTCCTTCAACAAATGGTAAGTATTAGGTAATACAAATACTATGCACATGAATTTCGAAAATCTCATCAGTGCATGCCCGACCGGGGATCGAACCTGGATCTCAAGATTGAGAGGCCAGCGTTCTACCCGTGAGCTACCACCGCTTTTATATTTCATTTAATTAAAAACACATGAAATCAATTATATTTTTTGGTTTTAAAGTCTTGTAATAACCGCTGCAAGGTGCGCCATGCTGCAAAAAATATACCACAATTTCGTGCTTATAATTATTCTCAACATCTTTTTTTACAATGGATGGTAGTCATAAATATATTTTCAATGCATGTGCTCGTAAAGGCCCACTTTTTATGCATCAAAACCGAACAAAAAGTCGATTATTTTGCCCTAGGGCTTTATTATTTTTTTTTTTATTTATTTGCAATTGTTGGCTAACCTGCAGCCTTTCTTGTGTACCATAGATGTTATACTTTTTTTTCCACTGTTTAACGGCTCTGGATACAGTCCTTTTGAGCCAATTATAATTTAAAGTTCACAAGATTATATTTATTTTCATTTCCTCACACTATGCATTGAAAAACGTAGTATGATACACGGGCGTAAAAGCAATAAATTACTCGGTTACGTTTAAAACACTCGCTACGCTCGTGTTTTAAACCGTCCTCGTAATTTATTCCTTTTCGCCCTAGTAGCATAAACTACTAAAATATAGACATAAATACAGACATAAACCAAGGACTTCATCTAAAAAATACAATAGTACTGATTATAGCACGTACGTACCCGGCAATTTAAACATCATTTATTTTACAAAACACACTTGTATGTATTCTTAATTACAACAATGTATTCTTAAGATAAAGCCCTTGATAATGCTTAATGGCGAAACCAGTTATTTTATTTATTTATTTATTTATTTATTTATTTTCAGTTACAAGTACAATATTTTAACATTGTTCATATACAGAATATAATATATTTACAACCTTTTACATTGTTTTAAAAAACACTTGTACTTATCCACATATTACGTACAACTTTATTATGCCCGACCGGTTTCGCTGTAAAGCATTTTCTAGGGATTTTTACACATCCTAACTTTATTTTATTTATTTATTTTCAGTTACAAGTACAATATTTTAACATTGTTCAGTACCATGAAACCATGTTTCTTTTGTCTTGGTCCTGGAGTCTACGATACATTAAAATAATATAATTTATAATGGATGTAACGAGTTAAATACTAACTTACTAGGATACAAACATTTTCTAGGTGTAACAAAGATCTCTATTGACAAAAGTAGACAAAGTTTGGTCAAGTGCAGATTAAAAAAGAAAATGTATGGAATAAGTGAAAGTATTTTCTTTATAAAAATGTATGAATAACTTCTACGAAATACCGTCAATCACAACAATCAACTTGATTCTTCTCTGAGCATTTAATTTACAGAAAAAAATAAACACATTTCTCCCCACAATTATTTTTATGCACATCTATTTATATTTTTTTCTACGTTACAACGCCAAATAACTTTTTCCGTTATTTTAGTGATGCTTCAGAATTTTTTGTCGATTATTGTGATACTTGCGTCAAATCTTACTAATCAACTTTATTTGTATAAAATATTTTGATTTAATATGCTTAGTTATCCAAACGCAAGAGCATGTTTGGCGGAGCCACCCTTTAAAGCAGTACCTTTAACCTTATCCGAAACATATTACTATCATTACGTTACCGCAAACATACAGATACAAAATACAATTACAACATCAGACCCCAAAAATCGCAAAGGTCCAAACCCAATTGGACCTCTGACGACCTTTAAAGCGACATAAACATGGTAACGGCGAACGAGCTCAATTCCGAATGATCGACAGGGCCAATTATCGGAAATAAAATCGACAGTACGTATCGTACACCCTACATCACTCCACCGGTTTTAAGCCATACGAAACAACGCAAAAAATATTAAAAAATTCACAAAAATTTGTTCAGATTTACCGAACAGCCAGACCTTGGCATAGCGTTTTTTAAAACGGTATTGATGATTACTGTACAAAAGATGATGCAACAGTAAATGAATGTGTGGGTGATTGAGTAAGGACTCCTCTTTTTTTTATACTATATTGGTATAAGCGATTGAGTAATTAAAGTAATATGTGTTACGTTATGTTATACAAGGTCTTTCAATTTAAATGGAAAGTAATTTAAGAGGTGATTCAGTATCGTTAATATATCACATTCCACTGCAAAGCGCTTTTTTTTGCGCGAACTTCTTTTTCACTTCTCAGTACGAAGTGGTCCGATCCTGACTCAGTTTAAGAAAAAGTTCGCGCAAAAAAAAAATACTTTGCAGTGGAATGTAATGTATTAACGATACTGAATCACCTCTTAAATTACTTTCCATTTAAATTGAAATACCTTATATAGAGCACACTGGAATCACTATTAATTTTGTTAGTATTTCGTTTTGATACTAACTTCATAACGTTATCATAATCATTGCTTTGCTTTCTTTTTTTGTATTTATTTATTTTGACAATAAAAACTGCTTCTTTTCTTTTCATAAAGGAAACGATGATAATCAGTTTATACTGATATTTTATAACTTTACGTCTGCTCACAGCAGCGATTTAATACTGCTTTTATAATTATATTAAAGGGAAATATTCATCCAATACTTTCCTTTGCACATATCGATCCCATCAACCTGGTTAGTCCACTGTTGAACATAGGTCGTTCCAAGATTTCACCACTCCTGGTGATCGTTCTGGAAGAAATGCCCATACCTGGGAGCCGGTTTGGTGAGCGCGGTGCCAAAACCCTCGCACCAGTGACGCTGCCGCCCGTCACTTCGATCAATATTGTTGATCGAAGCCGTCACTAGTCTGTTCCGTATAAGGGCTGGCAATTTTGGATGGTTATAACGTCATCAATCGGTCCCACGCATGGTGGGCCACCTGGTTGTGCCTGTTTGAGAGCTGTCCTCTTAC
Source organism: Ypsolopha sequella (assembly GCA_934047225.1). Lineage (NCBI taxonomy): Eukaryota > Metazoa > Arthropoda > Insecta > Lepidoptera > Ypsolophidae > Ypsolopha > Ypsolopha sequella. The sequence goes on from OW204009.1 coordinate 10,791,068, forward strand.
TCTCCCTCGAATGAGTAAGATGGTGGTACCTCCACAGTCGAGCCCGGCATCAGCTCTACCACCTCCAAATTGCAAAATTATATTTGCACGTATATTTCAACCTAATTTAATCCTGAATTGGTTAGTTAGTCTAGCTATGTTAGATACTCGATGACTATACAAAAAGTTTGGCTAAGGAATGAAAGTCATCTCAAAAACATTATTCTCTTATTATTCTAAATAACTTTGGAAAATTATTTTTATGAAAGAGTGTTATCATTTTGGCATTTTTATCTCATTTAACCACTGGCATATCAAATTTCTTAGTAGATTATGTTTAATAATATATCAAATTTTTTTCAGAAAGAAAAATCAATTCAATATAACGAGGTGGTAGAGCTGATGCCAGGCTCGACTGTGGAGGTACCACCATCTTACTTGGAGACCCCCTCGAAGTAATATGGGGGAGAGCAAGAGGACAGCTCACCGGCAAAAAACCAGGAGGCCCACCATGCCTGGGACTGATGGATGGCGGTATATCCATCCTTAATAGTCGGGTCTTATATGGAACAGACTGGTGGCGGGCAGCGGCGTCACTGATGTGAGGGTTCCGGCACCGCGCTCACCAACCCGCCTGCCCAGCGTGTGTGAGTATGGGCATTTCTTCCAGAATGCCCGCCGGGAGTGGCAAAGTCCTGGAAAGGCTTATGTCCAGCAGTAGACGAACAAGGCTGATGGATGGATGGATGGAACGATTCTCGGGTAAAATATTATTATAATTCCTAAACTTATTTAAAACAAATTAAAATTATTCTATTAAATAAAATAATACAGAAATAAAATGAAAGCCAATTTACTTATTTTGTTGTTTTCCACAATTTTCAGTTTGTAATCTTTATAATAACGCCAACTTAAAAAATCTGTGGCAAAAGAGAAGATAAACAAAGCATATTTTCTTTTTTAAGACCACTTATGATTTTTAAACTTGTTTATAAAAAGCAAAACAGCCTGTAGAAGTTGCATTGTTAAGGCGGTGATAGCTCGGATATGAAAAGTTTTGATTGCACATGTCGGATCAATAAATCATTTAGCACTCACTTTTTTGCTGAAAATATTTCATAGATTCAGAGAATTGAGTTATTTTGTGCCTAGGTGAGAGAGACCAAGTAAACTGAAAAGTCTGCAAATAAATAAGATTGCCTCAGAGGAATTGTTCACGTATTTCAGTTGGATTAAATATGGTAGCTTTGTTGCACACAAAATTCCTGCATGATCTATTCTCTTTCTAAAAATAATTATCATTATTTTGATGATGTTTTACATATATTTTTCGTTAACAATAATATTGTCGATTTTCATAAATTTTATCAGCTTCAGTAACAGCATTTACATGTGCTTAAAATACTTGTACTTATCCACATATTACTTATAACTTTATTATGCCCGACCGGTTTCGCTGTAACGCATTTTCTAGGGCCTTTTACACATCCTAACTAACAAAGAAATAATTTACACTACAACCGTGTCTAAAATGACGTGCAATAAATTAAACAACAAACCTTTATTATAAATTCCACAAAGTGCCAACAATCACTAGCATCTTCTATGCATTTACATGTATTTTTAAAATGTGAACATTATTAATACTAAATATTTTTAAAAACAGATTCTCGGGAGAAGCAGGAAGAAGTCAGCATTTCACAGTTTGGGAACATCTCTGACACCTCCTTCAGGGTTTTTGTCGTGAAGATAATGTCCCGATTCTAATGAGTGTACCATCAAAAGTAATATCTCTAAAAAGGAATATTTCCAATATTCAAACACCTTGTCAGACTGATAATAATATTTTATAAAAAAAAACAGATTTTTGTTCGATTAGCATAAAAGTACTTAATATGAATTAATGAGAAACCCTGAATTTTATGTAAGTCTGCGTTCTTCTAATTGCAAAGTTTTCTGAAAAATCTTCGAGTAAGCGCGTAGTCGTAGCACTTCTTCTACGGCGTAGATCAATCATCAATTGGCTACAAAAATGGTTTCGTAGCACGTACGCTTGATTTAGCTACGCGGACTACCGTAGAGCTATTGTGTTTACAATTTCTTAATCAAGTTATAGTAAATTAATTATTTTATTAGAACTCGTGTGAGAATACTAGAATACTAGAATATTTTGACACTCACGTTTTACACTCACGCTTTGTTATTGACAAATAACAAACATTTTTACTGATACAATTTCAAAATTTTCAAGGCAAATGTCGTTTTTAAGACACCCCAATTTTAATTTTTAAAATATCTCTACTTCTTGCGGTGTATTTAGGAAAATGAAAAGATTTGAATATTACTTATTTTAATATTTACATTTTTTTATTTTCTTATTTTTTTATTTTGACTTTAAATTTCTCAAAGTTATTTAGCTTCTGTTTTTAACACTTTACTGACCTATTTTGTAATGAAGAAAATTTAGTTTTGACAGCAATGAAACTAAAATTAAAGCCTTCAGAGTCAGCTTTAGTATTTATAAAAGACAGTTCCAAATTAAATCGAATAAAACAACAATTTTTTTAATATCTTTGTATATTTCAATACAATTCACCTAAATTTACTAAATTTCGCTGTAACGGGCTCAGATATTAAGCTGTTTACAGTAAATATTATAGTTAAAACTGGATGACAAAAATATTGTGTATTGGTAACAAAGTCTTTTATGGAATAACTGAAACACTTTTTACTAATAAAATATAAAATTATACGTATAGAAGAAAAAATAATAAAAACAGCTAAACTTTCGGAAAGTAGTGCTAGAGTAGTCGTTGTTTTTGGCTTACCAGAGCATTATTTCATAAATAGTAGTTTATGCTACAAATTACGAGGACGATTTAAAACACGAGCAAAGCGAGTGTTTTAAACGTAACCGAGTAATTTATTGCTCTTACCCCCGTGTATCATACTACGTTTTTCAATGCATAGTGTGAGGAAATAAAACAAATATAATCTTGTGAACTTTAAATTATAATTGGCTCAAAAGGACTGTATCCAGAGCCGTTAACCAGTGGAAAAAAAAAGTATAACATTTATGGTTCACAGGAAAGGCTGCAGGTTAGCCAACCATTGTAAATAAATAAAAAAATAATAATAATAAAGCCCTAGGGCAAAATAATCGACTTTCTGTTCGGTTTTGATGCATAAAAAGTGGGCCTTTACGAGCACTTGCATTGAAAAATACTATATGATCTCGAGTCCAAGCACTGTTCAATTATAAAAAATAATAATTAATTGTCAAGTCAAACATAAAAATAAACACTTTAGGCGATATGTAAAAAAAATAGAGGTGCTACTTTTCCGTGTATTTCATGAAATACACGGAAAATTTTGATAAATTTCTGATATTTGCATTTTGACTATATAATCTAGGGTTTTGAAATTTGAAAATATATTTGGATCAATTTTCCTCGATAGAAATAATTGTTGAAATGAGGTCTTCAAACACACTTTTTCTCCTCGTTTGACTAATAGGAACTATATACAGAACTCAAGCATATTGTATTAGGTGTGTTTCAACAATATCTAGAGATTCGATATTTGAAATTTTGCTTGCTAATTTAGTTTTTTTATAAAAATTATAAAACATTTTTTTCGCCTTGAATCCGCCCCTCTCGCACTGAGCGTGTTTTCGCTTGGAGTGACAGTGACAAAAATAAAGTTACCATAGCCTCTTAAAAATACAAAACGAATATTTGTATGGGCGCAAAACGAAAACGTTAGAAGCCTCTTAGAAGGACGACGACGCGGCGTTCACCGTCATTGTAAAAACGACCACCACGTGACCACAGATGTTTAACTCGTTTTAATAAAAGCACATTCAGCTACACTTTTGGTAAAAACTGTTAAATTTACGTATTTTAGAGGTTATTTTGTTAAGATATTACTCAAATCACGATTTTTAGTTCGACTTAAACATAGATCTAGATAATTTCAATGGACTTAGCCTAAAATATTATAATAACATTCCATGGAAACCTCATACTGTTACCGATTCGGTGAAGCACATTTTAACTTATTTGACAGGACTAAACTTAATGTAAGCTTTCTCTCCTTGTCTTTTCGATAAAGAAAGAAAAAGACAAGACGCTTGAGGCGATATAATATGAAAAAAATACGGGTGTTTCTTTTCTGTGTATTTCATGAAATACACGGAAAATTATAATCAATTTCTGGTATATGCATCTTGACTACATAATCTAGGGATTTGAAATTGGAAAACATGTTTGGATAAATTTTCCTCAAAAGAAATAATTGTTGAAATGAGGTCTTCAAACACATTTTTTCTCCTCGTTTGACGAATAGGAAACATAATTATAGAGAACTCAAACATATTTTATTAGGTGTGTTTCAACAATATCTAGAGATTTAATATTTGAATTTCTGCTAGCTATTTTAGTTTTTTTATAAAAATTATAAAACTAACATTTTTTGCTTTCGCCCTGAATCCACCCCTCTCGCACTGCGCGATTTTTCGCTTGGAGTGACAGTGACAAAAATAAAATTCGCATAGCCCCTTAAAATAAGGTTAGTTCTGTCAAATAAGTTAAGACGTGTTATGTCGAATCGATACCAATATGGTGACAGCGTTTGTTTGGAGGTTTACGCGTGATGTCACCTCTTAAAAAAGAAAAGTAAATAGGTTATTACTTGGCTAGCGCACGTCCTCAGTCATATCAACGCGTTTCATTAAGGCCCTTAATATCGCCAAATGGGTACTTTCTAAAGCCTACTCCTCTTTTATGGCCAAACCAAAAATATTGAAAAAATGTATTATGGATTATCAACTCTAGGACAACATATGCAACATTTTTCTTTTTCGTACCATCAAAACTTCTATATGAAAAATTGTTTCAACTGAATGGTGTTTTTTGGCTTGAATTTCCTACTGGTCCTAAGCGGCTTAGGTGATTTAATTCATTTATGCTTTGATAAATAGATAAACTTGATAGCTATAAATATAACATAGAATTATTCAATCAAACAATGACGCCCATGTGAAAAGTATTATTTTCTCCTATTTTGCCCTTTCAAGGACGCAGCGAGCGTCGTAACAGCCACCACGCATTGTGCACTGATTTGAACGCTTTTTCAATGTCGTTTCCGTCGATATTCATACAGACAAACATCGAGCTGCTAATTTGGCGACGGTAATCGCCTTAAGCACAGTAGTAGCCAAGTTAAATAACAAAACATCAAATCTGTGCTAAAGTTTCCCTTTTCATAAAACCCTAAAAAGACACCACATCTCAGTTAAAACTACAATTTTCATTTAATTCATCACACCTTATTGAATATTCAGGTCCGTTTCTACGCGATAACGGAATTAATATTTAAATAAATAGCTCACTGTAATAACAGGATTAAGAACTTGGTATGTGATTGTGATGAAATAGATTTAGCAATGTCATAGAGTCGACCCGTTTTATTTTGCGAATGCTAGTTCATATAACGAGGTGAGCCGACAGACTTTTTTCACCACTCTATTTAATCGAATTTCTTTTGCAGCTTTCCAATTGCTGCGTCAGGAACAAGACTTTGTGTTTCTTATTCATAATCAAAGCAGGGTGTATGTATATTTTTTTTTATGCGTTTATTGAGTAAATACAAGAAAAATATACAATATTACAAAACTTATACAGCTAACGGAAACCATAAAGAGGTTTATGTGTCGCTGCAAGCGCTCACAACTAAAATTTTACTTATTTAATTTTATCAATTTTTTATCGAGATAGCGACACTTTAAAATAGTTTTTATTTTGTGAGGATTACGATTCAGTTGGCTTATAATTTCACTTGGTAGTTCGTTTAATATCTTTGGTAGCATGTACTCCCAAGTACGAGTACCATAGTTATTGTTGTATGAGGGTAGTTTGTATGTCGGTAAGTATGTCAGTTTACGAAGTTGATTTGGTCTTGTTTTTTTTTGTATTTGGTCAACTTTGTCGTACTCCTCACAAATAGTGTCCATTTTTACTTTGTTGAAAACATTTATGACTTTGATTTATTCTTTGATTTACTATGATTTATGTGAGGGGGTGTGTGTGAGAGGGTGTGTGTATTTTCTTTCGAAATAGTTCAGTAATACAAAAGAATAAGTGGTTTCATGTTTTTGGTTTCCTGTACACCCAGTTTATGACATACAAGCAGTGTCTATGAAAATTCTGATTTTTGGGGTTGCTTAAAACGAGCCTCTCCGAATGAAATTAACTGTGATACTGATTACTGATAACTACAAATACGTCCCACGCACACTGTATAATCCTGTACAATTTTTTTAATTTCAAAAAGTAAATGTAGGGTACAATTGGCGGTCTTATCACTAAAATGCGATCTTTTCTAGACAACCTTTGGATGGAGTAACTCTTAAAAGAAAGAAAAAAATGGGATGTGCTTAAGACCACACGACAGAAGTGAAAACTTCATCAAGGTGAGGTTAATAATACGAAATAAAATATAAATTAACATTATATCATTGCAGTATAGAAACGCAGAAAGAAAAGTAAATCTGGATTTGAGGAGCTCTGAACCGGGATAAAATATCTCTCTCGCTCCCTTACTCGACTCGAGCCGACTTTACCCGAACGAGCGTTACATAGCCGAGCGTGACGCCTCAGTCTTGTTCAGTACCCACAAAAGAAGTGCTCACCGAGCTTAAAGAAGCTTACACTTCAAAAATGTGTAAAGGCGATGTACAGAATAGACATATGTATATATTTAAACATACCTATACATTAATAATATACAAACAAAACAATTCAGTGTAAATATAAAAGGAACAGGTAGAAATAAAAAAACATAAAGAAGAAGAATTATAAAGAAACAATTTGATCAAAGTAAAAGATAATGTTGTTTAACCAGAGTTTTGAAAACTTGTAAAGATGGAGCTTGTCTTATTATGAAAGGAAGGGCATTCCATAGACGTATGGTTTCTACAGTAAACGAGTTACCATAATGCCGGCGCCAGACATGTGTCCACTTATTTGCACACTCGAGTGGACACACTGTGTGGCACGAGACTTTGTTTATGTGTTCCAAAGTTTGTACACAGATTTGCACTTTGCCGAGCGGTATCGGTTTCTTAGCGCACATCAAAGGAATGTGTTCAAATAAGTGCGTAGCCTGCCACACTATTTGGCCTATTTGCAAAGACCAGTTGCGCGAGCGCTGTTGTACGGAACGGTTGTGTGAGAAACTACGTGTTTGATCGTTCAAAATGGACACACATCCATTCACGCCTTCTTCTCGGACGTTTCGATATATTTTGTTGCAGATGTAAAAAATAATTACATGCACATAAATAATATAAGCACACTGCGTTCACGAAATCGTCGTCCATCTCCTTTGTTGTCTACCAGCATACTGTGGAGAAAAGAGTTTGCGAAGCATGTGTGGCAGGTACGCCAAATGTGTGTACAAAGTCGTCGAAGAAGTGTGCAAATAAGTGGACACATGTCTGGCGCCGGCATTAAAACAAGTATGTAGTATGAACTGGAAATGCTCAATGAAGATTTTCAGATGACCTTAGATTATGGTCGTTTTTACAATGAAGAAACTTGTGTTGAACAGTTAAAGAGACACAACTAACTGACAAATACTTTCACTTCAACTGTTGGTAGGGTTTGGCTGGGGCTTATGACAGCATCCTCATGACAAAACCAAGCCGCCAGCAACTCGTTAGCTTTCGGCATGTGAAACTGTACTGGAAGTGTGTTTACAGACAGTTGCGTATTTATATTATGTGGAATATAATTTGAATATAATAATTCTATTTATCAATCCGGGTTTGCTGGAAAAAATCTCTTTTTAGAGATAAGCTCACCTTTGTACATGATATATCTAAGTAAAGTGTGAAAATAATATGTTTTTTTGTGAACAATAAAGAATATGAATGTATATTCACCACAGATGTTACAGAAATTGTTGGGATCGTTTTTACAAATATTTCTCGACATGGACATTGTAAATAAAAAGACTTTTTTTTTTAAATAGCTTCAAAAAACAGGTTTTATGAAAGTTCAGTGTAACTATTACAAGAATATGGCCAATAACTGTACCTCAAGAACTAGAGCTTTTAGAGAAAATTGAGGGTAGATTTTAAATCAGCGAACTCGAATTAGTAAACAACAGCCAACAGTACTTATTCCGATTGCATTACAGAATATCTAGGGTCCCAACTATTTATTGTATATCTATTTATTTTTGTTCTCATTTAATTTTAATTTAATTTTATATGGACAAATATTGTAAATATTTTAGTCTGAAATAAACGATTTGATTGATTGATTGAAATATATAATTTGAAAGGACACTGGTTTAAACACGACATGGTCAGTAATTTGAAATTGCCATAGAAAGCTCATATTTTTCTTATATTTCATGTTTAAATCAGTGTTCTTATTTAATATATATTTGGGAACCTAGATATTCTGTATTGCAATCGGAATAAAAACAAACATTTTTAAGAAATAATTTTTTAATCTATGATTTAAAAATGGTTTTGGTATTATGAACTACGATTGCTCCGCAATATAGTAAAATATTTTCCCTTTTTAGCTTTTGAAACGCAAGTTCAAAGGTTTTGTCTTAACAAGTAGCTATTACCTCAATTTAAATATATTTCCATTTAAAAACCTGTCAAGAAGAAAAAGCTGTTCATATAAGAAATGTAAAGGAAACATGCATCTCTTTTATTTAAAAAAACAAGGACATTTAAGCCACTTATGAATTTACAAAACTGTGATTTCGTTTTTTAAAATATAGTTTTATTTTTTTTTACACTTTTAGGTAACTTTATACAGAAAATATGCACGCAATAATAGTAGTTTATGCTACAAGGGCGAAAAGGAACAAATCACGAAGACGATTTAAAACACGAGCGTAGTGAGTGTTTTAAACGTAACCGAGTAATTTATTGCTTTTACACCCGTGTATCATACTACGTTTTTCAATGCATAGTGTGAGGAAATGAAAACAAATATAATCTTGTGAACTTTAAATTATGATTGGCTCAAAAGGACTGTATCCAGAGCCGTTAAGCAGTGGGAAAAAAGTATAACATCTATGGTACACAGGAAAGGCTGCAGGTTAGCAAACCACTACAAGTAAATAAAAAAAAAATAATAATAAAGCCCTAGGACAAAATAATCAACTTTCTGTTCGGTTTTGATGCATAAAAAGTGGGGCTTTACGAGCACTTGCATTGAAAAATAATAAATAACACAGACCCCATCTCCAGCTTCTTTGTACAATCTACAATATTTCTCACTCTATCGCATACATTACATATTAACCCAATAGTCGGGACCCTCTTTATTAGGGACATAAGGGAATATAGAACCAACGCTCCAGCTTTTGTGCTATAACTATTAATCAATGACGGTTTACTTTTGTTCTGGAGAACGTTTGTGAATGAATATTCGATAGCCGTATTTTATCATATTGTTGGACCTACGTTGATGTGAAGTCATTGTTTATGGAATAATATATTGAGGTAGGTACTGAGAGATATTCATTTGTTTATTATTATTAATTACATAAACATAGTTTTCTGATTGAATATAAAATTACTTCGAGCTTAATGGAAACAATTTTAGCATTTTGAATAATTTTAATTACAAATGTTGATGTCTGTTATTTAGTTAGGTATCTATTTTCTAATGTTATTATGTAAAACGGAGAGAATAATTTACTATTCCTTGTTTTTATATAATCAATTATAAGCTATGGTATTAGTAGTTATGGTCGTACTTAGAAAAGCTATATCGACAACATCTATAGACTACAACTTAGATTATTAAAAGTCATTGTGCCTAACAATAATAAAAACAAATACAATGGCGATGAAATAGGCTTTTTTGACTTCTGTAAGATTATTAATATCTATAGTAAAATAAAAATGGCTATTATTTGTGAAGAATATGATAATGAAGATAAACTTATTAAGAAAGCTAGGCCTAAGAACTTACGAAACCTAACTTACCTACCTACTTATAAACTACCTAACTATAATAATATGTATGGTATGAGAACATGGGAGTACATGCTTCCTTTAATACTAAATGAAATACCTACCCATACATTAGATAGACTAAAAAACTTAAATAATAATAAAAAGCGAAAAAGTGTCATAAAGCTTTATTTTCTTCAACATCAGCAGCCTGTGGCTGTGTGATGTTATATAACATAATATAAGTTAGAATTAGTTTTAGTTAGTTTAGCATAAAGTTTGCGATCTCGCCATACCGCGCATAAACCATGTGCTTTTAGTCGGATGGCTTTAAACTCTTAAATATGTAAATAAATTTAACTATGAATAAATAAACTAAAAAAAAAAAAAAAAAAAAACAATTGTAACTTAATTATGTGTGTCCGATATGGGAGAAATGGTGCCTGAAATACAGTTATTTAATACATACCACAGGTACTACAATGAATTTGTTATGTTATTTAGGTTTAAAATGTGTCATCCATCAGCCTAGTTCGTCCACTGCTGGACATAAGCCTTTCCAGGACATTGCCATTCCCGGCGGTCATCCTGGAAGAATTGCCCATACTCACACACGCTGGGCAGGTGGGTTGGAGAACGCGGTGCTGGAACGGTGCTCATCACTAGTCTGTTCCATATAAGGCCCGGCTATTAGGGATGGATATACCGCCATCCATCGGTCCCAGGCATGGTGGGCCTCCTGGGTTTTTGCCTGTGAGCTGTCTTTTACTCTCCCCCGAATTACTTCGAGGGGGTCTCCAAGTAAGATGGTGGTACCTCCACAGTCGAGCCCGGCATCAGCTCTACCACCTGAAATTATATTATAAGTACAATAAATACTTAGGTATGCATCTTTTCGGGATATCATTCTGCCGCAATCTTTGAGGCATGGGCTCTAATAAAGTAGTCTGTATTGCTTGTCATTAAAAGTCATGGTGAGCTCTCCAAATTCTGGAGGGGATTTTGTGGTTTATCAAAGTTAAGTTATCCAGTGAAACATCGCCGATATCATGATATCCCGAAAAGCTTTAATTTAAACCTGGCTTTTGTGTTTGTATCTCTTTGCAATAAATATCATTAACTAGTTTCAACGAGAGAATGCTTTCTTATGTAATTATTTACTAAGTCCAGTTTTAATTGCACACTAATTAATTATTAAATGTTTACTCGTTCACTGCATATGATACATTTCAAATTATATTGCTTACAGTCGTCGGCCTACAAAGCGGTAATGTTATGGAGACAAACGTACAGTGGAGATCACTTCAAGCTATATATACATTTGCAGTACTACATTATCTTTATAGTGAAGGATATAATATAGGTAGAAATAGTGTGTATAGCTTGATGTGATCTCCACTGTACATCGTCGTACTTATTTGCTACGTCGGCGTCGTAGCGCCTGCTTCACCGTAGCAAATAAGAACTTATTGTCATTGAATAATATTACAAACAAAATTTCCGCAAAAATGTCTCCTTTTAAATATAAAAAGAAAGGGACAAACAAACGGCCGGGCCCGAGACAAACAGATTAACACCGCCGTCCCTCGCGAAGTACTCATAAATAACGCAAATAATAAGAGATGCGACGACGTAGCGCCAGCAAAACAAATTGGAAAAAATATGCAAGGCGTAAAATACATTCGTATCTTTTTTAAGTTGAAATTATATGTCAAAAAAAAATTACCTTAACAAGTATGTAACAAAAAAAAATGCTTTTAAGCAAATGTGTTGATTTTTTCAAGGTTTTTTCTTATTTCTTTAAATGCAAGCCCCTTTTATTACTCAACTTAAAAGTATACGAAATCTTTTGAATAAAATTGTGATGAATATTTGTATTAAGTATTATGTATTTAATTTGTTTGTTTGGATAAAATTTTAAATTTAACAAAATTTAACAGAATAATATTATTTAACTTAATGACAGCGTTGCTACTTACTAAACTTTTGTAAAACTAAATATACTTGTTCATCTTACAAGCAGGGTTATGCCTCTTAAAATAAAAACTTTCTTTTGTATAATTTAGCAATACCTGTAAAGTAAGAATATGTGTTTTTTCATATATGTATGTAATGCTGTTGGTATTGTAAATAAAGTAATTGAAATTGAAAATTTACGGAATAATAATTTATGTTCTTTGCATTGACGATGAAAAAAATCAAGAGTGAAACTGGGGGAAAAGTATCACTAAAAATGACCACATTATCACGTTGCAAATTGCAATTAATCCGCCTCTAAAGTCTATTTGTTCGCGTCATCCATCCATCCATCAGCCTAGTTCCCCAAGTAACAATTCATTCAGGCCTAGGTTGTGAAAACTTCCTTTAGTTTGTATTTGGGTCGCAAAAAGGTTAATGCTTTTCTATCTAGGCATATTAAGTACTTGAGAATGATTATTAAGTTCTAAAACTAATTGTTTATCATAACAACCTTTAAGCCGTTGACAAGAGTTTAAATTAACGTTATTTTGACTTGTGTTTCACGACCTTAAAGTCCTAGGATCTTATAGTTGTTGTAGACTCTTGATTAGGTTCTGGAGAGGCTAGGATTATGCTTAAGTGAGATCTAAAGGTTAAATTTTTAACTTTGATATAACCACAAAGCTATGGAATGTTGAAATTACTTAGAAGTTATTTTTAAAACCTATCTAAAGCCTTTAGGCTGTATAAAAGTTGTCTCGGCAAACAAGTTAGGACTGCATGGTGAAAAACAAGACCAAAAGGCTATAGTTCAGAGCTGAAGGCATGATTTATGTCCTACAAGAATATTTGAAAGCTTTAGAGGCATTCTCAAATATTATCAGTTGTCTCCGCGAATTTAAATTACGATGTCTTGCAAATTGAACCAACACAGGGTGATTTAAAAAAAAACGGAGTGGAAATTTTAAACGGAAAGTGCGGAAAATTTCCTACGAATAATGAATACAGCGGTTAGTATATATCATTAGGGTTCCGTACCTCTAAAGGAAAAAAACCGGTCAAGTGCGAGTCAGACTCGCATACCTAGGGCTCCATATTATGGATGAAAAATATAATTTTGTCATTTTTTTCAACCGTTTTAATTGTCCTGTAATATTTACGTAAACACATATTACTTCTTGAAAGTATGTGTGATAGAGCAATCGGCTGTAACAGACGGATAGACAGACAGCCTTAGAAGTGATCCTTTTAGATTTCCATTTTTTCCTTTTGAAGTTGAAAATGGATGTATACTACTAAAAGAAATCTGATAAAAATAAAATACTCGAAATTGTGGACTTTTAGAAAATTATATTCTTGTCATCTTTTAGCCAATCTATCTATATATCCACAATATATCCATCTATCTATCTGTTTATCTATCTATCTATCTATATCCAAGCAAAATATCTTTGGAACGGAAGGTGGTACATCCCTAGGGGTTGGACCATGGGGTACCAAAAAAAGTTTTTTTTTGTCCAAACTTTGACAGCCTGCATCTCCCAAACGGCTGGAGCTAGACTCATGTTCATGGATGTCTAAGAAAAGGTCTTGACGAGATCTACCTGCCGAAAAAGTCAAAAGTTTACAGGCCCATATCTCCTAAACGGCTGATGCTAGAACCATGTTCATGGTATCCCAAAAAAAGTCGTCGGCGAGATCTAGATGACGGTACAAAAATTGCTATAATTTTGATCGGCCATATCTCCCAAATGGCTAATTTTAAAGAGTTTGGGTTTCAATTATAGTGATCGGTCAAGCTGGAGCTACATGACCAAAAAAAAATTTAATTTGACCGGTTTCGACAATTTTTGAACAGGTCTAAAGAAGTATTCTGATTTGCATGAAACTCGGTATCAAGGGGCATTTAGGGTCGCCGATTACGCTGCCGTATTCAAATTTGACATTTTTTGACAACTGATAGGGATTTTGACACTTTTTCGGAAAAACTTTGATCGGTGAGTCCCTGTATTCCCAGAGGTAGTGAGAGTACTTAAAATGTTTGTTTCTGAAAAAAAGTTATTTGTTTCCAGTTGGCCACGCGGGCGAAGCCGCGGGCAGAAGCTAGTTTTTTTATATTTTTCATTTGTGCTAAATTTTTTTAACTTCTAAAGTTTCCCTGTAATTGGCCAGTTTTCATATTTTTGGTCTACCAGTTTCGGAGATAAGGGGGGGAACATACATATTTTTGTGGTTTTTTCAAAATTTGTTGAAACTTGTGAGAGTAAATTTAGTAAAAGTATATATTTTTACAATCAACTTTTTAATATCTACAATTTGATACCCATATTGTATTTTTAGGATAGTATTTTTTTTTTCTTACTTTTGTTTTTGAAATATTTTGAAAAATTTCAAATTTAAAATTTTTTTACACTCTGATATGTGGGCAAATTAATTATTTATATGCCAAATCTCTTGTCTTTATCTTGAACGGTGCTAAAGTTATGAGGCTGTGACATACGGATGGACGGACGGACGGACAACGGAGTCTCACCATAAAGGTTCCTTTTGTACCTTTTAGGTACGGAACCCTAAAAACAGAACCCTTATAGGATCACTTTGTTGTCCGTCTGTCTGCCCGCCTGTCCGTCTATCTGTCCAGACCCTTTATCTCAAGAACGCGTGAAGTTATCAAATTGAAATTAAAACCATATAATCAAGTCTACTGTTACTTGAAGTTGCGAAAAAAATAAATTTTTATGTTAACGCAAAAAAAATACGGCTTTTAATGCCACTAAAATCATATATTTCGACATTCTCAAGGGAATCAAAATGTATAGGGTAATTTCCGTTGACCTAGAACTATGAAAGGCAAGTATTATCTTATACTACGAATACAGGAAAACATCTAAAAACTATACATTTGTAATTTAATCATAAAAAAAGTCTGAATTATTTATAACTAGCTGTTGCCCGCGTCTTCATCCACGTGAATTTAGTATGTAATGCGTTTCATATTTTACAATGAAAGCTTCAACATCCCGCTAAATCCTGTTATGCGTACGGTTTTCTTTAAAAAAAAACCTCTTATACGTGTCTTATTTTTCTCAATATAATTTATGCGAAGTTGTAAGTAAGTGTATATATGTATATAAGTTATACATAATATATAATTATAACATAATTTTTAACCCATTTCATCCCCATTAGGGGATGGATAATTTTTGAAAACTTTCCTACATGTATCTCATTATACGTTTTAAGGAAGGAATATTTAAGCAAAGTTTTAACTAGATACACTCAAGGTATGCAATTTTCGATATATAACTTAACACGCTATTTTATCCCCTCGGGGGATGAGTTTTGTAAAACCCTCTCACAAGTCTCTCATAATTTATTAAAAAGAGTATTTATGCGAAGTATGTTGACTCTTCAGTATATATTATGTTGATACTCCCACGGATTATGATTTTCCAAACAAGTTTCTACCCCATTTCATTATGAATTGATTTTCAAAAAATCCTTTCTTAGCGGTAGTTTACGCAATAAAAGAAACCTACGGTGCAAATTTCATGTTCCTAGGTTTAGCTGTTTGGTCTCGGCGTTGATAGATCAGTCAGTCAATCAGTCAGTCAGTCAGTCAGGGTATTCTTTTATATACAAATTTGTACGGAACCCTAGACGGGCGAGTCCAACTCGCACTTGTCCGTTTTTTTCAAGATAGGTAGTCTGGTCACTGTTGAGGACTACTTAAGGCTAAATTTAAATGTATTCAGTAGTAAAGGTAAAACATAAGTTAGACAAGTACCTATCGACTAAACATAATTGAAAAAAGAAATAGTAACTTATTTGCACTCAAGGAGCAGCCTGTAGCTGCTTGATATCCCTTGTGATGAACACTTGAACACTTGATTTTGCTTAATGGTTGTGGTCGCAACTGGCGAGTATTGAATTACTCCTGACGATAACCTGAAAGCTGTGAAAACAGCCTTTTGGTTTTATATAGCTCCGCGAAATTACCTTTAGCTCTTACTTTGGCAAGAATTAAGAGTATTGAGCTGTTATAGCTCTGAAAAGGTTAACTTGAATGCTTTCTAGTAATTTCCTAACGTCAGCCATATTTATTCACTAAAATAAAAAATAAAACGAACTGAAAAAACCATTTTAATACAACGAAGCAAAATTAAATAACATGTTCTATACAATTTTAAATATACGTTTTTATATATGAGTATCACTTTTATTTCTAAAGCGAGAAACCATCAAACACCTTATTTTTTCATTTTTTTTTATTTAAAATGTCCTGAAAATTTGCAATTACGAAAGGCCCGTCTTGCATATAGCACTATTATCCTAAAGTTTCACGATAATGTACCAATCGCACTATGTTTTTCATTTTATCTGACTTTAACATGCTACTAACTATTTTTTAAGAATACAACACTTACATATCTAGCCATTTTGAAACTTGGTATAATGACAGGGAATGGCGCCATTATAAATAAGTAATTTAAACCCACCATTAGTGTTTCTGCGTACAAACAATCTTAAACAGAAACATTTTAAAACCCGAAAGTCCTGGAAAAGCGTTATTCATTTCTATCAAAAAGGTTTTAAGTTGTCATAGAGTTACATCCAAGACTAATGTAGAATCTATTAGTTGTATTCTATGGTTATATTAACGTTAAATTAAGGTTGTGAAGGTTATATTTGGGTTTTGAGTAAGTAGTTAGAAAGGTTATAGATAAGAGCTACAGGTTTTGCTGTAGCTCTCAGAAAGGTTCTACAACGTGGGCCCTTTTTGCACTCAGGAGGTAAATATAACGTTAATATAAAGTAATTGAGACTACAAAGACTTATGAGCAGATTTCCATACAAAGGTATTAGAACCTTTTCAGTACCTTTCTAAAACCTTAAAAGTTACTTGGGTCGTCCACTGCTGGACATAAGCCTTTCCAGGACTTTGCCACTCCCAGCGGTCATCCTGGAATAAATGCCCACACTCACACATCCTGGGCAGGCGGGTTGGTGAGCGCCTAGCCGCACCAGTGACGCCACTGCCCGTCACCAGTCTGTTCCATATAAGACCCGCCTATTAGGGCATGGTGGGCCTCCTGGTTTTTTGCCTCTGAGCTGTCCTCTTACTCTCCCCCGAATTACTTCGAGGGGGTCTCCAAGTAAGATGGTGGTACCTCCACAGTCGAGCCCGGCATCAGCTCTAGCACCTATCATATATATTTGTTCGAGTAATCGACTACTTATCAGGAGGTTGCGGGTTCGAATCCCGAATGGATAACATTTGTGTTCGCTCTATGTGATTTGAAAGGCACGTTACGATATTCGTGCCCAATGTACGGTGACAGGCCCTTCACGATTAAACGTAATAAAGGTGTCAGTGAAATAAGGGTGTACGAGTGTGGACAGTGAGTTGCTTTTCTCATTCCATACTCGGACCACCTCACAGGCCACATTCATACACGTTTCAAAGACTATAAATACGTCCTAGGATGGTGGGTGGTGCCCTCTATCGGCGTACTTCAGAATCTAACATGAACTCAAACCTTAACGAAGCACGCAAACCGGACACAAATGTGCTTCAAAAGGATTTTAACTCACGACCATTACACGACACGAGATTAGTAGTCGTCTACTCGAACCATTATACAAAGGAGATGGTCTATATTTTAAATATTTACGCTTTACTTTTTTAAGCTTTTGAATTTTTCTGCCGACGCTATCACCACCATCATGACGGTCGATCTGTCGGTACATAATGAAACAGATCTGTTCTCGGCTGAAGAAGTTAAGATATAACTGCGTACGCAGCCTCCACCATTCCTATTTCTCCAGGTGAACAAAATTGGAACTAAGCTCGGTGGTAGAGCTGATGCCGGGCTCGACTGTGGAGGTACCACCGTCTTACTCACAAATCCCCCAAAGTTATTAGTGGAAGAGTAAGAGGACAACTCATAAGCAGGCACAAACAGGTGGCCCACTCTGCCTGGGACCGATTGATGGTTGTATATCCATCCCCATTTGCCGGCCCTTATATAAAACATGTGTTGTGGTAGGTGTGGTACCTACCACAGGTGCTAGAGCTGATGCCGGGCTCAACTGTGGAGGTACCACCATCTTACTTGGAGACCCCCTCGAAGTAATTCGGGGGAGAGTAAGAGGATAGCTCACAGGCAAAAAACTAGGAGGCCCACCATGCCTGGGACCGATGGATGGCGGTATATCCATCCCTTATAGCCGGGCCTTATATGGAACAGACTGGTGATGGTCAGCGGCGTCACTGGTGCAAACTCACAAACACACCTGACAAGCGTATGTGAGTATGGGCATTTCTTCCAGAAGGAGTGCCAAGAGTGATGAAATCTCGGAAAGGCCTATGTCCAGCAGTAGATGAACCAAGCTGATGGATGGATTATATTCAAATTCAAATAGTTTATTTTGTAAAGTAGGTATACATAATACACTTTTCAATGCAAGTGCTCGTAAAGGCCCACTTTTTATGCATCAAAACCGAACAGAAAGTCGATTATTTTGCCGTAGGGCTTTATTATTATTATTTTTTTAATTTATTTGCAATGGTTGGCTAAACTGCAGTCTTTCCTGTGTACCATAGATGTTATACTTTTTTTTCCACTGTTTAACGGCTCTGGATACAATGGCGTGTTTATTTATATTTCTTGCGCGCTTGCCTCATCCAACTCATGAAGCTTTTCTTCAAAAGCAACTTTTATCCATTCAGCATCTGTTTTTCGCAGTTTTAGCCAAATCCTCACTGAAGCAAGTTTACGTCAGTTAATTTCCATCCCATTCATTTCAGTTCCCAACTAAAAGTTTTATCGAAACGGGTGCAGTAGTTTACAAGTTCTAAGCCGGAGTAAGTTGTAAAGTGACCCAGGTCTTTCGTTATCGTATAATCCAAATTGGTACAAATTATATTTCCTGAGCTACCAGTTTTTGTTTCTAAAATCACATATTACAGTACTCTCTCGCTAGTCCGCCGCTTGATAATCCGACAACTACTATAATCCGCCCATTTTTTGCAAGTCGGTGTCTCTCTGTAATCATGTTATTACGAAGATTTATTCTGGTAAAAAACAAGCCAAATTAGAGCAGTATTTTTCAAAACCTGAGTAATCAGTTAATGTGTCAGTTCATTTTTAAATTTTAATACAAATGTACATATGTATTTACCTTCATAAGTACTAACACAAAATGACTAAGTTTTTTTGTTGTTTTCCTCAATTTGATGTTCCTGTACATTATAATCCGCCGTTTTCGGTAATCCGCCGGTAGTCCGGATTTTTTGGTGGCGGATTAGCGAGAGGGTACTGTATTTTGTTCCGATTAAAAAATTACGCTTTTTCTTACTCGAGGAATGAACTAGTTTCAACGTGAGCCAAAGGCAAACGTCGAAAGCGTACATTCCGAGAGTAAGAAAAGCCATTTTGAACTCGGTATGAACGACACTTTTTCTTCTACCTTTCAGGTGGAGTAGACATTAATTCATCATCAGAATAATTTTCAGAAATTTTGAAAAATTTGCCATGCTTTCCCCGTAAATTATAAGATTTTTTTAATGAATGACCTGATAGTTTTTTTTGTGGTTCTCTGTCTGCCGGCCAGTGGCGCTAATAACTGGAGGCCGCAAAATAATTTCGAGTGTCAAGACAAACTTACGTCAAATAGACCCTAACCGAATTAATTTTATGTATAAATAAACAAATAAACTAACCGAGTACGAAATGAAATTTCTTACAATACTTCGTACTGGCCTGAGAGTCATATCGTAACGGGGTCCAGAAACTTCAAATTTTGAAACTAATTTCGAGCATGTTATGGAACTTTTTATTAAAAGTAGTAGAAAAATGTTATTGTGTATTTTTTCTTATTACTGATATGCGTGCTTTTCCTTGATAATCGAAACAAAAACAAATCAAGGAGCTTTAAAAATATTTCATTTCATTACAAAATACAAAAAGCTCCTGCGAAAAATAACCTTCACAAGCAGCAAGCCTCAATGGCGAAGCAACCTTAAATTTCAAATTCAGAGAACAGAAATGAAAAGAATATAAAACCCAGAGTTTCTTTCACCGACCACTCATGTTAAATAAAGAAGCGTAGACTTTTAATTTTTATATAATGAAAGACAAACAGATGTGTTTTATTACAACGAAAAAAAATCTCGCAATTTTATTAAAACACGCTTTTTGTGGAGTTCGAAGTTTTTTTTTTTGTTGCTAGAGTTACCCTTTGAATATCAAGGCTAGATACGTAGATTTTTAAGGTATAATATAATTATTCAATTCAATTCAATATTTTTATTTCAGACAAATGACCATAGAGTATTAGTAACAATGATATTTAGTAACAGTAACTTTAATAGTATGTTAGTAGGTACAAAATTCTTAACTATGACATAAATAAATTTC
This sequence comes from Ypsolopha sequella, assembly GCA_934047225.1. NCBI lineage: Eukaryota > Metazoa > Arthropoda > Insecta > Lepidoptera > Ypsolophidae > Ypsolopha > Ypsolopha sequella. The sequence goes on from OW204009.1 coordinate 10,811,420, forward strand.
TATGTTTGAACACTTGGCGATTTATCCATCGCAAGGAGATATAAATTAACATTATATCATTGCAGTATAGAAACGCAGAAATAAAAGCTTTGAATACACTAGCGTCCTCTAGGCGCCAAGTGGCTCACTATAAAGTGGGTATCTATAAATAACATTGCATTATGGGAAAGCACATCGGTAAATTCACGAGTTGTGTTGAGACCAGGATAGCTTAGAGGTTAGAGCAATCGCCCGGCAAGCGAGAGGTTCTGGGTTCGATTCCCGGTTCAGAACTCCTTACAGATTTACTTTTATTTCTGCGTTTCTATAATGTTAAGGTTATATACCGTGCTAGCAAAGGTCCCCGTTACTCCAGGCAGAAAGACCCGCAGTGCGAAAGGGACGGAATCGGGGAAAATTGTCAAAAAGTCGGTTTTAAATCAATGCAAAATTAACTAAAATAGCTACTAAAAATTCCATAACCAGTAATTTAGGTGTAGTTAAAACCCGTCTAAATAAAAAATTTCCAAGTCTGTATGCTATCCTAATTTGTCAGAATATCAAAAAAAGTGTAAATTTAGACCTGATTTCAATAATTATTTCTATCGATCGAAATTTCTCCTATCGCGTTTCTGATATACCAAAATCTAGTAAAAGGTCACAAAATTGTTATACTAATTTATTTTACTTGAAACTTCATTAAAAGAGCAGATAACTTCAAAAAGTGTCAATTTTCACGGTATAGCCCCTTAACAAAATTCTTAATTAATTATAGTAAAGTGGAGAGCTTCATCCATCCCGCGTTACTGGAGAGCATTAAACTGGTGGTGCCTAGTGAGGGCACATGGGGACTGCGGCGACCCGCGGGGAGGCTGCTATGGCTGCCGCGGGCTAGGACTAACCTCCTAACAGAGGCGCCACTCACTAGAGCTGTGAGGGTACTAAATAAAGTAAATGAGGAAATAGATTTGCTCAGTTGTACTTTGGATGAGTTCACAGAAGTAACTTTAAATATTTTTCAATGCATGTGCTCGTAAAGGCCCACTTTTTATGCATCAAAACCGAACAGAAAGTCAATTATTTTGCCCTAGGGCTTTATTATTATTATTATTTTAATTTGTTTGCAATGGTTGGCTAACCTGCAGCCTTTCCTGTGTACCATAGATGTTGTACTTTTTTTCCACTGTTTAACGGCTCTGGATACAATCCTTTTGAGCCAATCATAATTTAAAGTTCACAAGATTATATTTGTTTTCATTTCCTCACACTATGCATTGAAAAACGTAGTATGATACACGGGCGTAAAAGCAATAAACTACTCGGTTACGTCTAAAACACTCGCTACGCTCGTGTTTTAAATCGTCCTCGTTATTTATTCCTTTTCGCCCTTGTAGCATAAACTACTATTATGTAAATAGTTAGAATAGTCTGGACTTTCGGTTGTTTTCTTTCTAATAGCTGTTTTTTTTTTCTTTTTTAAATGGTATTCATGTTTTAGTATTTTGTTAATTATTATTGTATAGCGAATTAGTTAGCTGTAATGTTATACAACTCAGTAAATAAATAAATGAAAAATCTCCGTAAGAGAGGAGAGTCCCACCGATCTGAAAATACCTTCAGAATGCTGTTGGTGCTACGGCAAAGGTGGGCAAGTGCAGATATTGGAAAACTTTTTTTTAAATTATTTATTACTAGATTTTGCCGCAGCTTAGCCCGCGTTGATTAGGTTTTTGTATAGTCGTAACGAATCTGTAAATATTTTTAGACCAAGTTTTTATTTTGCGAAATCCATCGCTATGAATACTCTTAATATTATTTGATATAATGATTGATATTTTCTAGTTTTTAATATACTCTAAAAAATATTTAGAGTATTCATAGCGATAGATTTCGGAAAATAAAAACATGAGAACTGTGAGTTTCTTATCTGTCTGAAGCAACAATATTGTAGCGACGACAGCGCCATCTGTTTCTTAAGAACAAGGCGTGAAATCATATAACGCCCCGTGAGCGTTCTCTATGTGCAGTACAAGCTAGTATATCAAGCAGATGTAAAAATAACAGTGGACAAGTATGATGGAAGAATTCACCGGTCTAGGTAGGAACCTCGGTGGCGCAATTGGTAGCGCGCTTGTCTTGATAACAAAAGGTCGCAGGTTCGAATCCTGGCCCGGGGAATTTTTTCAAATTCTTGTCTTTGGATTTGTTTCTGATTGATATTTTTTAGTTTTTAATGCACTCTAATAATGTTTTGGACCATTAATTTTTATTACATAACTGACCTAACTCTGGTTTGGAGTATTTAGAGTGTTTTTGGTTCTCGCAACATTTCTAATTTGTCTTTGGCGAGGCCGAAGACCACGACACGATTGTGTCTTTGGTAAACTGCTGGAAAGATTTTGTGTGCTATTTATTAATTTAATTGTGATTAAAATACACTTGTACTTGTCCACTTTATATTATTATTACTTTTAACCTGACCGGTTTCGCTGTATAAGCATTTTCAAGGGTTTTATAGATAATAAAATTAAATAAGTTGTAATTGTTATTGTTTCCATACAACTGATAAAACTTTTACATATCGCCTTAAATTGCAGGAGACTTCACAACTTCTATTCAAGTTTTACCTTCAGGACTTTTGAATTTCAAAGCAGAGGTCAAGAGAGCCTTAGAAAGTTGAAAAGTGACCTCTAAAAACCAATTTAGCTGGACTCTATGGAGGTCAAGAGGCGTCTTGAAATCGGCGAGACTGTATGCATGACTTGACTCTTGAATTGCGAATTTCTCAGCCTACCCGTGACCATAGAGATAGCAGTTAGTCCTAGAGCTACAAAGCCATACAAAATGATCGTCACAAAATATGTCCCCAAAGGTGATAGGGTTGTTTCCGAATAGGAACTGTCAGTTGTCACTAGAACAGACAGCACTATTGACGATTTCTACTTCACACTGTGAAAGAGGTGAGCCTTAAGGGGCAGGGGCGAATTTTATTTTTGTCAATGTCACTCCAAGCGAAAAATCGCGCAGTGCGAGAGGGGCGGATTCAGGGCAAGAGGGAAAAAAGTTGGTTTTATATTTTTATTAAAAAAACTAAAATAGCTGGTAAAATTTCAAACGTCAAATCTCTAGATATTGTTAAAACACACCTAATAAAATATGTTTGAGTTATGTATATGGTTCCTATTCGTCAAACGAGGAGAAAAAGTGTGTTTGAAGACCTCATTTCAACAATTATTTCTATCGAGGAAAATTTATCCAAAAATGATTTCCAATTTCAAAACCCTAGATTATATAGTTAAAATGCATATACCAGAAACTGATTATAATTATCCGTGTATTTCATGAAATACACAGAAAAGAAACACCCGTATTTTTTTCGCATATCGTATTAAGGGCCCGAGTCAACCTGTGTCGGTACAAATATCGACAGAAACTACCTATATACTGAAATAACGTTAAAAGCAACGCGCACTGCATTTAGACGTTGCTGGGTCTCCGGATAGCGCAATATAGAAGAAAATAATACTTCTAATCTGTAGTCTCTGCCTACCCCTCTGGCAGACAGGCTTGAGTATATGTATGTATGTATGTTTTTAAAGGGTCCTATAATTACATTTTGTTGTAGTAATTTTCTTATTTTTGTAAATGATAAAATTAGTAAATTTTCTTACGTCACACAGAGACAATCTTCGTTTTAATTAAAATTTGTTACATCGCATGTGTCGCAACTCGCGGCTTCTGACGGAAGATCAGCGTCACAGTTCTGCTGTGGTATTTTGCTGAGTCAGAGACCTTTTTGTTGGCTGCATCTTATATACTACCTAGTTAACTATATATGTATAAACCTTAAACTGTTTGTAATGGTGTAGCTCTCAAAATAAACTATTTTCTTTCTTTCTTTCTTTCAATTTAATTAAATTCATTATGAGTATAAGATTCGGGTCTTAATAGCATAAAGCTGCTACATCTCGTCAGTTCGCTTGTGACCACGAAAGCCTACAGAGCCGTCGAAACGTCAAGCACATAAACGTTAAGAGGATAGGTTCCGCTTGCATACTACCCTGTTACTCCATGAGGAAAAACCCGCAGTGCGAGAGGGACGGATTCTGAAAAAAAGTCAAAATGACAACTTTTTTCACTAATTTTATTATTAAAAAAAAAGCAAAAGTGCTATGAAATATATGTCCTGTTAAAAGTTTAATAAAGTTTATACAGAATTTAATCCAGAAATAAGATGAACGGGTTTTTACTTTAATAAACTTAAACCTCGACATGAAAACTTTTTTTAGAGCCATCTTTGGCACTTTATTTCTCAATATTGGAATGACGTTTGACGATTCTGTTTCGATATGAGTGTGTATTATATTCCCGAAAGAAACACATATTTTTTTCTTTTTTATGTAGTATTGAAAGATTCTTCAAACCAGGAAGAATAAATTATGGTTTTGCGGAAACTATCCTCTTAAGGTATGTTGTATGTTAACGCGATTAAGATCCGAATCTTATACTAATAATAAAGCCGATTCTGTAGGCTTTAATTTTGGTATTAGTGCTGTCAAAACTTGAAATTTTCCAAAGTAATTTAACTTCTAATCCTAACAGTTAAGGACTATTTTGCAATGAAGAAAATTTAGTTTTGACAGCACTAAAACTAAAATTAAAGCCTTCAGAATCGGCTATATTGTGTGAAAATCGCCAAAGTTTAAAGTTTACTATTTCAATTCAATTCAAAATCCTTTAACGCACACAAGAAAAAACCGTATTACAAGTATCAGTGGTCTTACAGTTTAAGCTAAAGGCGAGCTTATCTCTGAAAGAGATTTCTACCAGCAAACCTTTGGTGAAAGAATCGATTAAATATAAAGTGAGTTTTTCGTTAGTGCACACAAAGACCAAAAGACTGTTGACCCATGACTAAAAAACCCATGAGTTGAAAAAAATATTATTACTAGTCATCATAAATTAACTGTAATAAAATAAATAAATAGTAAATAAATAAAAAAAAATTGATAACTATTTATTTGTCTCTTTTTTATAAAATTTTTAATGTAGTTTTAGTTTATTAAAAGTACATTAAAAATCTTATAAATAAATAAAAAGATATATGTTTATACAGGTTGTTATCGTTAAGTGTGACCAGGTGATTATTCCGTAACTATAACAGATATCAAAAAAAAATTAACTGATATCGAAAGTAAAATGACATCAATAACTTTTTGAAAATCATACGAGAAGTATCCAAAATTTTGACATTAAACATTCCCATTTTAAGGTGGTTTTGAGAAGATCATTCATTTTTTTCTTTTTTAAACCCTGTTTCTGATCACTTACCGAGTCCCCGGGATGAATTTGGGTGAATCAAGTACAGCCATTTTAAGTAATAAGTAAACTGAGTTGTTCTTAACTGAAAAGTATTATTTTCTCCTTTTTTGCGCTATCCGGAGACCCTGCTGTGTAATGCAGTGCGCGCTGATATGAACTTTATTTCAATATAGTTTCTGTCAATATTTGTACTGACACAAGTCAACTCAACGTCGCCGGCGTCTACCTGCCCCTTAAGGCCATTACCATCGCCAAATTAGCAGCTCGATATTTGTCAGTACGAATATCAACGGAAACGACATTGAAATAACGTTTATATCAGCGCGCAATGCATAGTGGCTGTAACGACGCTCACTGCGTCCTTGATAGGGCGAAATAGGAGAAAATTATACTTTTCACTTGGACGTGATTGTTCGATTGACTAATCTTATGTTATGTTTATAGCTATCAAATTTATCTATTTATCAAAGCATAAATGAATGAAATCGGCTAAGCCACTTAGGAACAGTAAGAAATTCAAGCCAAAAAACACCATTTAGTTAATAAATTTTTTCATGTAGAAGTTTTGGTGGTATAAAATAGAAAAATGTTGCATATGTTATCTAAGAGCTGATTATTCATAATACATTTTTTCATTATTTTTAGTTTGGCCGTAAACGAGGAGTAGGCTTTAGAAAGTACCCATTTGGCGATAGTAAGGCCCTTAATAACCTACTCTAAAACTCAAGCTCCGAAGTCATATAACCCGTTCAGAGCCACGTAGTTCCTAATGAATGCTGTAAAATGTAAATGCTCAGGGAAAGGTGTTCATTAACGAAAGAGTTAAATTTCAGCAGGAAAGGCTTGCATCAAATTACTCGTACAAGGTTCCGTAATCGAAAGGTGCTAAACGGGACCCTATTACTAAGCCTCCACTGTCTGTCTGTCCAACCACCTGTCACAATCTGCAGCTTCGGCTGATTTCAATTCACTACATACCAGTGGCGAAGGCTCCATAGAAAAAATACCTCCCAACTACAACCAACCAATCCACCATTCGTTATTTTAATGTACAATTATTTTTGTGTGCTTCTACTCGTAACTAAAAATTACAAAAAAAAAAAACGCCGGCGCGGAATGAAAAGCAAATCTTCCGTACACATTATTTCAACTCATTATGGCGTGCAGCGCTATGTTAGCACTAAATTGGGAGGTTAGGCCGGTCCATTTTAGCTAATCTTGCAACGTTGCCACGTTGGACAGGCTCCCGTATTGAGCAACATCGCAATGAGAGGTTTTCTTTTTGAGTATTAAAAAAAAACATAGTTTCCAAGAACTCTGTAGATGGCGTTGAACTGACTACGTTACTAGGTGCCAAAGCCAAAACGATTGGAAAAAAAAACATTGCGTCACGTCACGTCACATACACTCGTTGGTTGATGACATGTGTGCTGAGCATCTTATGTGCGAATGCTTTGTTATGGTCCGTCCAGGTTTAAAATGTACCATGGCTTGTACTCATTGCGCTTTACGACTTTCATCTTTAGGAAAAAGATGTATGCCTCCATTTTTATACAAATCCACAAGGCACAGACTTCTCTTCTTTTTCTCTTGGGGCATTTTCTTTCCGGCGTAGAAAACTCATAAAAAAACTGCTAAATATTTTTTTCTTTTTCCTTTTTGTTATTATTTATTTAATTTATTTTCAAAATGTCATTGTGATGTGATGTGACAATGACATTAATTACTTTTTTATGTACGTTTCGTTTTACGATCTCAAAATTACATCCAAGTGCAATAATCAAAAAATTATGTGACGTTCCGTTCCTTGCAGTAACTTACCAAGTTCAGCGCCATCTATCCAGCGACTAGGGAAGAGTAAAAAAAAAAAATCCCTCGTTCGCTCGCATCTATCGGGTAAAAGCATAAACCTCCTAAGTCGTAGTAACTAAAGCTAAATCAAAATTTGACGTTACGTAAACGCGAGTATTGTCTAAATGTCCCAATTGCTTCCGTCTCTCTCTGTTGCCGAGACTAAATTTACGGAGACGAAGCGCAGAGTCACAGACAAAAAAATCAACAAGGGAATTTAACACCATTAAGGGCTGTTTTTTTCTGAGTGTAGAATTCTGTAAGAGGTGTCAGTTTCAACTTGATATATCATACGGGGGCCGAGCAAAAGGGTTGTGTCAGACAGACAGACAGACAGACGTTATAAGGGTTCCGTTTTTTAATTTTGAGTCTTAACTCAGGGTTCCGTAGAACCCTAAAAAAACACCCAATCATAGTAAATGTTGTTTGTATGGTCGACTACTGCCTCTTGTTTTCAGATTTTCTGCAATTTTGTTGTTGCTATATCCATCTAGTGGAAGTTGAAAATCGTTTGTAAATGCTAAAGGCAAATTTTTATATCTTTTTGTAATATTATTTCTATTATAGTATTTAAATTTTTATATTAATTTTGCAATTCACATAGAATTTCTTTCTTTCTTTCTAAATTATTAATTGCAACAACAGTTCAATGTACAACAGGTGGACTTAATGTTAAAATCATTTTCTCCCAATCAACCAGACAGAAAGTACAAGAAAGTTACAGAGGCAGGTGTACAAAAAGGCTTTACAATAAAAAATTTGAAACAAGAATTAAAAATACAGGTTTTGTAATTTATATGAATTTATAAACGATTTTCAACTTTCTCCATATAGAAATACAGATCAATTTAGCTTAACAAAAAATTGCACTACCTATTCCGATCTCTGCGTATAATCCAGTCAATTTAAAAACCTAACTAACTACTTAAACGAATAAGAAAATCGTAACAAGTAAGGCCATTACCTGCTTGTATGCTCATAATGACCGAGCCTCCAAACCTTTGTGTGGCACACTAACAATAACAGGGACGTACCGAAGGGGGGATGGAGAGAGCACCTGCCCCTCCCTAGACGAAAGTTGCCCCTCCCTTGGAGCTTAGGGTGTTGGAGTAAGTTTTTTTAAATTAAGGCACTCTTATCCCAGAAGAGTGACTCTCTGTCTTTTTCTTTACGTGGAAGGAGTAAAGAAAATAACCACACTTTTGTACTTTTTCGTTGTTTTTATCGGTTTTTAAATTGTTTAAAAATAAGGGATAATTTTATTAAAACCCACTTACGTGGTCGACCTAGAAAATTTAAAGAGCAATATTACCAGATATGTTTCGTTAATAAAAGAGTGGAATTATGGAAATGGCATGATTTGAAAGGTCTTATTACATGCTGTGTTCGTGAATTATTTCTATCAAGCAAAGTTTATCTGATCGTGTAACACATGCGTGGAAGACCTAGATAAAGATTCGAACTATATTGCATATTTTTTTTTTTGAAGGTTTGGACGATATTTGAAAGTTCTATTTGACTTTGAAATTACTGATTTTGGGATAAGAGCGCCTTAATAAACTGTAAGATGCATCCGAGACACAATCTGGACTGAGACCCATAAGGAGGTGTTTAGGGGGTCTCAACCTCCCCTCGCCCAGCTTAGACCTAATTTTAGTAGAATAATGTCAAAAGTGATTTTGTCAAAAGCTCAAAATCAATTAATATAAAATAAAACCCTCAAATATTTTGTAACAAATTGTAATACCACGGTACGGACCTCCAAAGAGGCCCTTTCATGCCTGGATTTTTCTTAAGATTCATACAAAAGGTAAAAACTGATTGTGAAGTCAACAGCTTACTTTCTTCATATTTTTTTATAAGAATCTTGTAGCGACATCTAACTACGTCAGTATACAGCACAAAAATCAAAGTTTGATGAAACACCATCATAATAGCTGTCAGGATTTTACGAAAAGTGCCTCGTTTTTACGCAAGTTTTATCGTTTTGTATTATTAATAGCTATACTGGAAATCAAAAAGAGAGAAATACAGACGTCGTTCATGTAAGGAAGACTAAGTTTGTACACTTTTCTATAAAGGGATCACGTGATCACCGGAAGGGGGGGGGTCGGGTGGTTGTATATACATCTGGATTATTTGATAATTTGAGGGGGGGGGTTCCGAAAATAAATAAATTATATTTAAATATTTTCGTCCAATTTTGAAGTCTATTTAATAATTTTTTCTTCTTAATAATTTTATTTAAAAATGACAGACGTAAATAAATATTAAAATGTGTAGGCACATGTTCCTGTCAAACGTAAATTTACGTTAAATTTACGTTCCTGTTTAATTTGTCATGTTAAACGTAGATTTAGATCGAAAAACGACACACCCTCTTCCCAAATTTAGGTCATTTAGATCCATAGAAACATGACATACTTGTACGTGTCCGTGCTAATAAACAGCAAACATTTTAAGCCTGGACGAAGATTACGTAATCAAGGCGAGGGGGGAGGGGAGGTTAAAAACAAAAGATTACGCTGTGATCACATAGGGGGGAGGTTAAAAAAACGGCCAAAAATGTAATTGTTGAACGATCCCAAATAAGCAGTTACCGTTTCATGGAAAACAGTTTTTACATGAAACCATTTCACAAATTCGGCGCCGTTTGAATATCTCGTCATCTCGCACCTCCTGATGAGGATCCTCCATGGATCGGAGTGTGGTGTGGGAGAGAAGGGATCTTATATCTATACATCTTTATGATGTATGCAAAAGTTTAATTGAGATCAAAGCCTTCAGGACGTCATAAACACCTAAAGCATTTAGCTTTTATACGGCAGCTGAGCAAGACAGGAAGGGGCCAATTAAGTAACTTATTCCCCCCCCCCCCACTGAGAGAATTCCTGCGTACGCCCTTGCACAATACTATTAAAACAAATGAGCTTAGAAACTAGATCTTTTTAGAGTTACGTTAAAAGCAGAAACCCTTAAAGTGAAATCCATAAAGTTGTTATATACAGGGTGTAATCGCTAAGTGTGACCAGGCGATTATTCCGTAACTATTACAGATATAAAAAAAAATATGATATAGAAAGTACATTACTTAATCAGTAAAATGACATCAATAACTTTTTGAAAATCAAACGAAAAGTATCCAAAATTTTCACATTAAACATTCCCATACATTTAGTATGAGATTAGTAGAAAGGTTTTAGTTTCCTTATTTTAAAAGGTTATTTTAGCTTAGTAATGATATTAAAGGAAAGTGTTTATTAACCTAACAAAGTAATAAAACTATCTTTTAATTGAATAATATAAATTTCTTAGTAAGTACAACATTTTGTATTCAAAGCAGATGTTCGAAGTGACGATACAATGTATGGGAATGTTTAATGTCATAATTTTGGATACTTCTCGTTTGATTTTCAAAAAGTTATTGATGTCAATTTACTGATTAGATAAAGTACTTTCGATATCAGTTTTTTTTTTATATATATCTTTAATAGTAACGGAATAATCACCTGGTCACACTTAACGATTACACCCTGTATATCACTCTTTATAATGTAACTTTTTTAGGTAAAATACAAAATAAAAAATTAATTATTTAAATCATAAAACATCAACAGATGGTTGCAACCTTCTTTTACTTTTAGGTACAAGAAAACCACCAAAAATATAAATGTGAAACAGAGGCCGAGTTCAGTACAAAGGCGGTGTAGTGTAGGATTATCGGCTTTGCCGGAAAAAGAATTGAGATCAAATTGGGTGCAGAGGTTTTTGGAGGTTCCTTTAGTCATAACTGCAATAATGTACAACGTTCTTCAATTGTTTTAAATGAAAGTTCGTTAGGGTCCTTGCTACTGAATATGTAGAATTCAGAAAGTTTTTACAGCTAAAGTTTAAACGGTTACATGATACATGCAAATAACTGGCTTTGAAAACTTGCCAAGTTCTAAATAACTGGACTGTAATCTATTGTTATCGGGGTTCCGTATCCGAAGGGGACCAATTGGGACCTTTTAAGGCGATATGTAAAAGTTTTAGCGTCCCTGTTACTCCATATGCGAAAAAACCCTCAGTGGGAGAGGGACGGGTTCGTGGAAAAGTAGCAAAAAGTCGGTATTTCATTAACATAAAATGTACTAAGAACGCTATCAAAATTTCGTTTAACCAGGTCCTAGATACTGTTAAACGCCATCTAATAAAATATAATTGCAGTCCATATGTCATTCTAAATTGTCAAACCCGGAGAAATGGTGTAAATAAAGACCTCATTTCAATAAATATTTCTATCGAGCTGAAATTCTCTCATCGCGTTTCTGTTTTAACAGATCTCTAGAGAAAGATTCCAAAAATAATATACTATTTTATCAAAATTATACATTATTTACCGAAGTACAAACACTTTGTTTTTTGCCGCCTTGGTGTTACTATAATGGCAAAATATAGATATTTATATACTATAATATTTTTTGAGTTACATCATACTTTGAAGTGCTACGGAACCATTCATGCGCATGTCCTACTCGCACTTGGCCAACGTATTTAAGCATTGTTATTTAAAAACTAAGAGTCGTCAAATAATATTTATTTCCAAGTTGACGGAACCAATATATGTGAAGTATGTATAGTACACTTCACGCCGCGCCGGCTCATGCCGTGCTTTTCTGACTTCGTGTTTATAAACATTTGCACGACAGCTGGAAACAGCAGCGGTCTTTTAATGTACCTTTGTGGTCAGCCTACTTGCCGGGATGGCTGTATTCTAAAGGAGGCCAAGGAGTTAGGCTGGCTTTCCAGTTTCCACCGAGCTGTGCGAGGAAGCGGAGCGGTGAGCTACGAAAACATTAAGGCGATATGCGAAAAAAATACGGGTGTTTCTTTTCTGTGTATTTCATGAAATACATGAAAAATTGTTATACATTTCTGATTTATGCATTTCGACTATATAATCTATGGTTTTGAAATTGGAAAACATGTTGGGATAAATTTTCCTCGATAGAAATAATTGTTGAAATGAGGTCTTCAAACACACTTTTTCTCCTCGTTTGACGAATAGGAACCATATACAGAACACAAATATATTTTATTAGGTGTGTTTCAACAATAACTAGAGATTTGATATTTGAAATTTTGCTAGCTATTTTAGTTTTTTTTTTTAATATAAAACCAACTTTTTTCCCTTTTGCCCTGAATCCGCCCCTCTCGCACTGCACGATTTTTCGCTTGGAGTGACAGTGACAAAAATAAATTTCGCATAGCCTCTTAACCAATAGGATCGCTCTGATCTCTATGAGAAGCAATCCAATTGGTGGATTTTTTCATCGCTCCACTTAGCCTTAAGAAAGCCAGCCTTAAGGATCGATTCTGTGGGTTGTACTAAACGCCTAAAATATAACTTTTAGCTATATGAACTTTAGATATTAACTCTTATTAAAAAAGTAGTTTTTAGGGTTCCGAACCTAAAAATGAAAAAACGGAACCCTGATGAGATCACTTTGTTGTCCGTCTTTCCGTCTATCTGTCTGTCAAGACACTTTCTCGGTTTACGTATCAGATATCAAGTTAAAACTGATACCTTCTACAGAAGTCTACGGCTCTATGGTGCTGTAAAAAAATCAGTCTTTTATTTAGGCAAATTTTTGACACTCGCAAGGGAATCAAAACCTATAGGGCACTTTGACTTAGGCCCACTTGCATGATCGAGAAAAAACCTTAACCCTCGGGTTAACTAACCCAAGGGAAGAGTTAACTAACCCGACATTTCATTAGTCCTATTGCACCATGATAATATCTAAGCGGCTTAGATAAAGAACCATATCTGAGCTAAGCGGGTTAGTAATCCCGATTGTTTGACATTTGACATTTATTTAGAATGTTACCATAAAGTTATAAGTTACAACCAATGAGGTATAGTATCTATATAACGTCATTGGAAACAACACAATTTAAGTCAAACTGGTAACATTACTTCGCTAACCCGAGTTTAACTCGGGGTGAGAGTCGGGTTGAATTCTGTTGACTTACTCATAGTTTAACCCTAGTTTAACCAGAGATTTTGATTGGTGCAAGAGAGCTTTTTCTTAACCCTCTATTTTTTGACTTAACCCGAGTTAAAGTCGAGTTAAGAACATGCTGCAAGTGGGCCTTAGAAACTACAAATTTCGTTAACAGATGTTTGTCTTATTATAGCACACACAGGAAACAATCTGAAAATCACAAATTAATTATTTAGGAAGTTATGAGTAACCAATTTAATTACACCCTGAAAAAATCGTAAAAAATCTGAAAATTACAAATACTTAATTTATAAGACAAAATATATAAAAATTTTAGTTTTGGTACAATACAGATACAGATACAGATTTTATTAATAACGGTAAGTTACAGGTCATTATTATGTGGTATTATAAAACATATATTACCTAACTTACACAGCATTATATAATAATAATATACTTACTCTAAGTATGACTTAAAAGTAAATATGTCATAACAATTCATAATTCAATAATAACAAAAAAATATATACAACGTGTAACAAAAAGGTATAACCATATTTGAAGAGCTTATTCAGTCAATGATATAGAACAACTTTTACTATGGAGCCAACTCCGAAATCTCAAAAAAGAAAATCTACCCTTCCATACATTTCGGCCGAGCGGCATTGCATTTTTCCATGAAACAGTAATTTTTTTTTTCGAGATACAGAATTTGTTCCATAGTAAAAGTTGTTCTATATCATTGATTGAACAAGCTCTTCAAATGTGGTTACACCTTTCTGTTACACGTTGTATATACCATTACTTATTAATCAATAATTATAGTCACTTATAGTATTTTATATTTTAAGGAATTCGTCTACAGCGTAGAAGGCGTGCTTATGAATGACCCATTGATACAAACGCAAAAATATTCAATGTATACGTACATACACTACCTTTTTACCACTTTTTACTACGTATAGCAGTTCCCATACATCAGTTTGTAGCCACAAAAAAGATGTAAAATTCTAACGAAATCTAGATGGCGTTGCTAAATCTTCTAACAAACATGATAATAAAAAAGACCGGTTGGTGACGCTAGTGGCACAGCGATGTCACTTAACATAAAAATAATTCCTACTTCGATAATAGATGGCGCTGAAATATTCACTGTCAGTGTTGTCAACTAAGCGCCATCTAGTTGTTCTAAGCAAAACTAATATAGCCACATGTTTACTTAGTAACCATGAGAGTACTTGCAGCGAATTAAACAAATTATGCTTATTTGCAACACTTGGCGACACCTAGTGTCGTAAGGGCGCGTAAAAAATTTGCTACGCCTTGATATATGGGAATTGTCGGTCTATACGTAGTAATACTTAGTCTATGGTATACATAGATACTGGAATATTTTTTGAAGGATTAGCCACTGTTTATATTAATCTGCCCCGTTATGACCTCTGGCATACCGTCATCTACAAAGAGCCGCCAAAGTTACGCCGCCAGCTATTCATTTGGGAAATCAAGGTACACAGACAGATACACACATACTGCGGTACGTGGCAGTACGTTACACACAGAAGAACACTGGTCGTTTTTCTGTGGTCCAAGGTATAGGAGAATCTACTAGTAAGTTATTTATTTATTTAGCGAAAACCAACCGAAGTAAACTGCAGAATTAACTAGAAGGTATTAATTTTTTTTTTTTGACACAGGCTTAAATCTACTCCCTTCAGTGGCGTGCACAGAACTTTTTGCTGGAAAAGCAAGCAATTGGTCAAGAATAACAATAAAAAAAATATGAAAAAATTTAAATATCACTTTGAAAAAAAAAGTTTGAATAGGAAATTTTCACTCTAGGGTAGACATTGTCTACCCTGGCGTCATACAATTTTTTTTTTTTCAAATTGATATTTAAATTTTTTTCATATTTTTTTTATTGTTGTTCTTGACCAGTTGTTTCCTTTTCCAGCAAAAAGTTCTGTGCACGCCACTGACTCCCTTCAACATTTTCCACAGAGAAATAACAAGAACAAATATAACATATGGTGACGCTACAGAAAAAACCCTAATATAAACATTACTTAACTAACTGTATAATTGTAATTATAATTAATTAAACACACAATCATAAGAAATAATGACACAGTACATACATAAATAACTTACAGTTCATATAACTATTCATATTGTTGAAACAATTACATTTTTAAATCTTCTTTATTAAAACTTTTTGTCATAAAAAAATAAAAACCGAGGTTCTTTATTAAGAACTAGCGACCTGCCCCGGATTCGCAAGGGCTTGTATTATACATATAAACTTTCCTCTTAAATTACTCTATCTATTAAAAAAAAGGCATCAAAATCCGTTTCGTAGTTTTAAAGATCGAAGCATACCTACATAGGGACAGACAGCGGGAAGCGACTTTGTTTTATACTATGTAGTAATAATGATTAAATGACGGTCGCACCACATACCGTCACGTGGTGCGACCGTTATACCTTACTACGTATAACGGTCGCACCACGTGACGTTACAGACGTGACGTTATTTTGTGATTAGGCTTATTACTTCTTTATAGTTTTTCTTCTTTACTTTCTAAATACTTTATTGCACAAAATAATTTACAATGCAAAAGGCGAACTCAATGCTAATTAGCATTTTTTGCCCGTTAACCTTTGGTGATGTGGAAAGTTTTCAAAGGTAGTGCCAGATAAGTTGATAACTATAATCAATTCAACCAACAAATCGAATTATCATAGATCCTATATGTATAATAAATGTAATTAGAGTTAAATAATTACACATCTACACGTCTGTTACGTGTACACGTCTATTATTACTTAGTTTATATTACTTTTTTCTATTATTTATGATGTTACTGTCAGAAATCTCTGTTTAGAGATAAACTCGCCAATGTGCATCTATTTTCACTGCAATTTTGTTTATATTTATATTTCCAAGTGCGTACAATAAAGAATAAAGTAAGTTAGATGCTAAGACAACAAAACAAAAACAAAATATTTATTGCGTATCGCATCAAATATTCCGCCTCAACGTGAAACTTGGACCACAACTTTCACCTTCTTCAAAGTACGTACAATATACACACGCACACATACACAGCGCATCTACCACATCCTTCGCCTGTAAAATTCATGGGAGATCCCAAGAATCCACAGAACAACTACGAGTATAACTACTGGAATTAATAAAGTCCGTTGAACTGTTTATGCCATGCGAATATAGATTTTAATAGCTATAGGGTACAGTCAGACTTTGCATTACAACGTTAATATTTTAAATGGATTTTTGCAATCAGAGCCTGCATTTCTACGGGCGCAAAGTGGATAAACTTATGTATCGAGTAACAAGATGTAAACAAATCGAAGAAGTCTAGAAAAAAAAAACTATATTAAAATAACTAGGGTTGGCTGAGCGCAACCTGGAGCATTTTGTACAGTCAACAAAAAAAAATCACGTCTATAGGTAACAAGTACGTTTGATAGAGCGTATCAAAATACAAGGTGACTTTTTGATCATCGTCCAAATTCATACTGGAGGCTTGATAAGTGATCAGTATCTTGGATCAGTAACAATTTTTGTGAAATTCGTAAATTGAAATTTTGCCTTCCCATAGAAATTCAGTTCCAGTCCCGAGTGAATCACTATGGGGTGTCGAAATTTCATTTTACGAATTTCACCAAAATTGATATTGAATTGATTTTGATCACTTACCAAGCCTCAGGTATGAATTTGGACGATGATCAAAAAGTCACCTTTTATATTAAATAAAATAAGGTTTGCGCGTCCTATGTTGGTACTAACGTGAGTCAGCCTGATTTTATCGATAATCCATTTTTATATCATTTATAAATAATAAGATATCGTCACGACATGAATACCTAAAGGAGTGTCAGGGGTGTTCCGTATTGTGAACTGCGAAATACAAGTCACAGTCCACACTCGGTACACCCGCGTTTCACCTACGATTACTACGTCCCAACGTGATGGGTGGTGAGCCCTATCGCCGTACTTCGGGCACAAATAAACGCTTGCAGGTTTCCTCACGATGTTTTCCGTCACCGTTCAGCAAGTGCTAAGTAAGAACAAATACTATGCACATAAATTCAGAAAAACTCATTGGTGCATGCCCGACTGGGGATCAACCCTGGATCTCAAGATTGAGACACCAGCGTTCTACTGCCTGAGCTACCGCCGCTTTATACAACGTGTAACAGAAAGGTGTAACCATATTTGAAGAGCTTATTCAGTCAATGGTATAGAACAACTTTTACTATCGAGCCAACCCTGAAATCTCAAAAACAAAGTCTGTCCTTCCATACATTTCGGCCGAGCGGCATTGCATTTTTCTATGAAACAGTTAACTTTTTTTTCGCGATACAGGTTATGTTTCATAGTAAAAGTTTTTCTATACCATTGACTGAATAAGCTCTTCAAATATGGTTACACCTTTCTGTTACACGTTGTATAATTTAAAGCTCATGTAACAAATTTTCATAAAATAGGTAGGTAATTTGGAAGCTCAGATTCGGTTTGTGTGTAGGTTAATTTATATTAAGTATTAAGTTCTTAGATAAAATTTTTAAATAATTGTGAATACAATTATTCTCTTCTTTCGTAATTTCGCGGTTAGGAAATTGTATCTTCTAAAGAAAAGACAAGACCTAAAATTTAATCTCGTTGGCGTAAGCTTTTCCTCTCATCAATGAAATTTTTTGCAACTTCTGGACGAATTAATTATCGTATTAAACTCGATGATTTTATTAAATATAAAAATTTATTACCAGAATATAATTACTAACTTACATGTTGTAATAAAGTATGCAAAACTACAAACTAACGAGCGACTAAACGTCCGCCATCGAAATCGCTGTATAGACGTTATTTTTCCGCGGTCTGGTGAAAAACCGGCCATTTTGCGCTTGCGCGGTGGAATGAATGAACGAATACAAACTTTATTTAATTACTTTATTTTATTTTATTAAATAAAGTGTTTATTTTATTAAATAAAGTGTTTATTTTATTAAATAAAATAAAAAAAAGTAAAAAAAAATTGAGTACAGACTTTTGAACACACAATGTTGTATAAGGGCGGACGTATCACTTAAAGCGACTTCGACAAACTTCGGGTGGTGAAGAAAATATCATTGTATGTATTGTGGAAGTAGAATACCAATAAAATAAAAGAAAGAAAATATACATAATAAATAAACGTAATGCCTAATAACTACCAATGCGGTGGAATATGAAATTCGGACGTATTTTTGACGCAGGTGTCTGTTTGAAGGAATTTTATGAAATACCTCCGGGATCCGGATAAACGAGATCCACGTGAACGACGTAAACTACTAGTTCACCCGGAACTGTGAATTCGCGATTCCATCTTGACCGATCTGGCTCATGCTCAACCTTATAAATTCTTTTTGTCTCATTTACTCGCCTACCAAATTTCATAAAGTTCCGATCAACGATACTCGAGTTATCGTCGGACAAACATACATACATACATACAAACGCCGGATTGTTCAAATAAACTCGAACATACATAAATTATTTATCTATAGCTCGGAGAATTTCGTTCACTTCGCTCACTCATTCAAATATTGTTGATTTCAAGTTATTCTGGTGACTGTAATACAGTTTAAACTAAAACAGTTGCCAACGCAACATTTTATTGTCTCTACTATTGACAATTTGAAAACCACAGTATATCTGTCAGTGTATTGTTAGAAAACATTTATTCTAAGATATTTGTACAGTGACTTTGTCAATTGGTAACCAATAAATACATTTTCAATGCAAGTGCTCGTAAAGGCCCACATTTTATGCATCAAAATCATACAGAAAGTCGATTATTTTGCCCTAGGGCTTTATATATTTTTTTTTTCATTTATTTACGAGAAGTTGGCTAACCTGCAACCTTTCCCGTGTACCATAAATGCTATACTTTTTTTTCCACTGTTTAACGGCTCTGGATACAGTCCTTTTGAGCCAATCATAATTTAAAGTCCACAAGATTATATTTTATTTCCTCACACTATGCATTGAAAAACGTAGTATGATACACGGGCGTAAGAGCAATAAATTACTCAGTTATCCTCGTAATTTATTCCTTTTCGCCCTTCTAGCATAAACTACTATTTTATTATTTATTTATCTATGAAACACCTTATCTACGGATCTCTAACACCACCGTAAAGTAATAATCCGCAACGTTTTACATTTTCCTCTTCATAATGTTCCTGGCATTCTTTTTAGAAAGATAATAAATTGCCATTTATTTCTTTTGTGTTTCGGCTTTTTTAACGTTGTGTCATTCGCAGAAAAGATATAGCTTAAACGGAGCAGTGGTGTTTTACGTGAGTTGTGTTTGTAATGTTTTATTGTGATACTCTAGCCACAAAATAACCATTTACAGAATGTTTAATCCGAATAACTAGCGAAAACAGGCGCACGCACACATAGACGCGAACGTACGACGATCTCGGAGATACTCGGGTAAATGCCAATACGAAATTCTGCCTAGATCATCGCACGTACGCGTCTATGCATGTGTGCGTCTGTTTTCGCTCCGTCGTCGAGTCGGCCTTCTGGTCTTTAGCTATTTGCTTTGACCATTCGCTGTGGTTTTTAACGTTAAGGCGTATGACCACGCTAAATAAGCAACTCGATGTGTGTCGGTACAAATATCAACGGAAACGACTTTGAAATAATGTTCATTTCAGCGTGCCTTGAAAAGTGGCTGTTACGACAACCACTGCGTCTCCAGCTAGCGCAAAATAGGAGAAAATAATACTTTTCACATGGACGCCATGAACGGAAAAAAAATTTTGAACTTGAATTTTTTAAATCTAAAAATTTCCTATAATTTGGTGAAATAATGATTAAAATCGCTTTAGGCGTTTGAAAGGAGTAAGAGGATTCTTGTGTTAATCATGTGAAACTTTCGATGACTTTCGATTTTTTTTGTTAAAACTTACAATAGAAAAACAGTTTATAAAACTTAAAATTTATTTTTGACTCTGTAATGCCTATCATATATTTTTATGAAAGTTTTTGGACCACCCGTGTGGGAGGAGTAGGCCTTCAAAGACAGGTCCAAATTGCAGTTGGCGTATCCATTCGCCTTAACAACTAATAATAACCCTCAACAATAACCCTCGCGCCATCACAGTCTGTTTCATATTCGGTCGGTAATTGGGGATGGATATACCGCCACCAATCGGTCCCAGGTATGGTGGGCCACCTACTTGTATGCCTGTTTGAGAGCTGTCCTCTTACTTTGCCCAAAATAACTTTGCAAACCTTTGGAGGTTTGCGAGGAAGATGGTGTTATCTCCACAGTCTTGCCCAGCATCAGCTCAACCACCTATAACCGCACTGCGCTCTGGTGAGCGTGGGGTGGTTCCTGCCTGCCCAGCGTGTGTGTGTATGGGCATAATATATCTTCCAAGAGGATTGTCAAGAGTGGGTAAATTTCGGAAAGGCCTATGTAGACGAAGATAGGCTGATGGATGGCTGGATGGAAGAACTAACTAATAATATTTCCAGAGGCATTAACAGATTGACAAAACTATCGATAAGATGGCTGATTTAGTAACAAAAGTATGTGATAACTGAAACTCAAAATACCACAGGAGAGACTGCGGGTTTACCGCCGCGGGACGCGCCGCTGTAAAAATGAAAAAAACCGGTCAAGTGAGAGAAGGATTTGCTCCCTTAGGGTTCCATGCCATTTAAATAGGTAAATATCTTAAATAATTTTAACATAAATTACAAACTTATCAACCTACAAATTTTATGAAACAAAACTGCAAAATTAAGTTGGTTCAGTATTCGGGGACGTAACCATCTTCATCATAATTAGGCGTTTTCAGTACTAGCTTTTTTCTACTCAATGATCCACAGGCTTCTGCACATCCCGTAAAGTCAAAAACATTTCAAGCAAGAAGTAGATACACTAAAAACTATTGCTTTTAATAACGGATATGATCCTAAAACGGTTGATAAAATTATTTTCAATAAGAAAAGAAAAATGGCCAATACTTTATTATACCAAGGCGAGACACCAACTCCTTCAAATACAAAACTGTGGGTTAAATTGCCGTTTTTAGGAAAGATATCATAAAAATGCTCCAGAAATATGGGAAATCATAAACCTGCCTTTTATACCACAAAGTCTCTCAAAAACATCCTTTGTAATAACAAAGACCTCACAAAAACAATAAACAAGAGTGGCATTTACGAGCTGTCATGTCACGACTGTCACAAAAAATATATAGGACAGACAGGCAGGTCATTTGATACCCGAATCAAAGAACATGTAAGTAGCTGGCACCGTAAAAAAACATCAAATTCTAATTTTGCCGATCACCTCATAAGTGAAAACCATACCTTTGATATAACACAAAACTTTAAAGCCCTCCACGTGTGCAAAAAATGTAGAAAAATGACCGCCTTAGAAGCATTGGAGATCAATAAGCTTTTACACAAAAACCAGGAAAACATTTTAAATCAGCAGTTAGAAGTCAATAGATCGCCGCTACTTCATTATTTTAATTAATTAATCCATTTAACAATTTAAATTATTATATTTTTATCTCATTTAATTTGACATTTATGCTTATTAGGACTCATTTGACATTTAAACTGACATTAAATAAACATTATATATTATTGTATGTAAATTCCCCATTTTTCGGGTAATTTTATTGCATGACATCACTGATACATTTTCGACCTACCTACTTAATTATAGTTTTTGTCAACATTATCATTGTTTACGTTGCTCAGAGCTAGTGCCTGGAGTCATGTAAAATATTTTAATAAACACCTTGAAAATGGAGTAAAATCCGAAACCGGTTGGGAAATAACACAAATAAAGTGAAACTACAAGTAAAAGTGTTTTAATTCAAGATATGAAAACTATTGTTAATGGACTCTTTTATAAGTCAAATTTCATGTGGAACAAGCTAAGCTGCATGTGATTTAAAAAAAAACGGCATTGTAGGAGTCGGACTCGCACACAAAAGGTTCCGTACCACCATACAATACGGGTAATGAACCCTAAAAACAATAAGGTAAATAATTCCACTTGCAGTTTATGGATAGCCAACTTTACTTGACACTTACGATCTTTATTAAACCCTATATCTACAGGATCTTATTAAGTTGGTCATTAATAACCTCCTAATTAATTAAATATTTGTAATTTTCAGATTTTTCTCTTTGTGTTTGTTATTAGACCTACTTGTAAACGAAATTTAAAGTTTCTAAGTCAACTGGAAGTGCTGTATGTTTTCATGGAGAAGAAATTTGTATGAAATTGATCATGCAATAATTTTTTCGCATCAAGTTAGAAGCCTGATTTTTTTACAACAACATGGAACTTCTGTAAGAGGTATCATATGGGGCCCGAGCTAAAGGACCTTGACAGACAGACGGACAACAAAGTGATTTTACAAGGGTTCCTTTTTCATTTTGAGGTTCGGAACCCTAAAAACGTCCTCCAAAGAAAAAGCGTGTTTTTGAGATTTTTTCACTTTTTTTAGAAGCGCGGTCGTACCAAATTGTTATTTTAGGCTGAAAATGGTCTGTAAATATTTATTTTAATTATCTTGATTCGTTGTTGTTAGATTTACTGGAATATATATTTATTTACTAGCTTTTGCCCGCGGCTTCGCCCGTGCTGATTTCTTTTACATTTTCCTCGGATGAAAAGTAGCCTATGTCACTCTCCGGCACATAAACTCTGTCTATACAAAAAATCACGTCGACCTGTTGCTACGTGAAAGAAGGACAAACCAACAAACAAACAAACAAACCAACAAACACACCTTCATATTTATAATACCGGGTATGGATTACAGTTACAGGATACGCTTGTAAACACACATCCATCCATCCATCCATGAACCTAGTTCGTCCACTGCTGGACATAAGCCTTTCCAGGACTTTGCCACTCCCGGCGGTCATCCTGGAAGAATTGCCCATACTCACACATGCTGGGCAGGTGGGTTGGTGAGCGCGGTGCCGGAACCCTCGCACCAGTGACGCCACTGCCCGTCACCAGTCTGTTCCATATAAGGGCCTTAGGCTATTAGGGTTAGATATACCGCCATCCATCGGTCCCAGGCATGGTGGGTCTCCTGGTTTTTGCCTGTGAGCTGTCCTTTTACTCTCCCCCGAATTACTTCGAAGGGGTCTCCAAGTAAGATGGTGGTACCTCCACAGTCGAGCCCGGTATCAACTCTACCACCTGCTCTAACACACATATAACGAAAATAACTATACTGCACTAAATATATTATAAGATATATATATGACTACATGGATGGCTGTAACATTCTATAGCAACAGTGTAAAGATGTCAATAATTTTATTGTTGAGATTGTTTATTAGTTAATAGTTATTTCATTAAAAAATATCGAAAATTTTATTGGCTAAAAATATTCGTTAATATTTTTATTAAATGGTCGCATTCAATTCAGTTTTAATTTGTTTCTTTGCATTCTTAATTAATTATTTCGGATCTTAGTATTAAATTTGACCCTATTTTGGTATTTATTTTGTTAAATTATAGACGAAAATTTAGAAAATTTTTGTCTTTGAAATGTTGTCCCTCTAGATCGACGATGCTCACACGCTTGCTGCCAGCCCTAGACTAGCTCACGCATACACACAAACGTGTGCGGACAAGCCAGTGCGCGCCCGAGAGTGTAGGTAAATAAAAAGCGATCACTATGGAGTGTCGGGGTAGGCCTTGGTGTTCCATTAATTACAAAAAGGCGGGTTTTTTAGAATCTGCCTGCTAGAGGGCTCTTAACAGAAAGTTTGCAACTATCCGTACCTTTTGCAAAATTCCTCAGATTTTCACGTTGATCCGTTTTTTCCGATTATATTGCAACACCGATATCGATAACATTTTCGATAATTTCGTACGTGTAAATTATGTTGATGAAAAATACATATTTTCACCAAAATCATGCAAACTATGAAAAACGTGACTTTTTTCCATGCAGAATACAAAATTTCATGATACGATTAATATTATTTCGTATTTTAAAAAGAATATAACAGAAATTAAACCAAAAAATAAACGTATCGTAGCAATGACGACGTCCTGAGAATTTACCTGTGAAATGTGCAATTATCAGGATTATTTCTTTGATTAACTCCACAGCCACTCACAGAACAGCCCCCCTATTCTGTATCTTTAGTTGCCAACTGAACGAGGTGCCTATCATCAAAAACATAGATAAAAACTGAAATTTCAAAATTGCTTTTAGGGTATTGAACCATTAACAATCTGTGTCGTCACTTCAAGTGCGAAAATATCCTTAGGACATCGGAATTCGATAGTATATCTATGTTTTTGATGATAGACACCCAGTCCAGAAGGCAACTAGAGATACAGAATAGGCCCGCAGGTAACCATTGTTGAAGACTTGTAGTAACTAAAAATAAACACGAATAAAAAAATCCAAAAATCTAAAGAGCTCATTCACTGTGTGCCGACTTGTGATCACCTGTCATTCAAAAGCGGTTACAGCTCCAATAGATCGGTTTTCCTTTTCACTCTTGCTATATTGCCATAAGGGATTTTCTTCTTCCTTTGCACGCTATGTTCATTTCTACACCAGTCTATCCTAAGTCTATGGTATAAACTAACACACGCAAACGTACCTTCACGTACAAACTACATTACCACAGACATTCTCAAAGGTATTCTGACTCTTATCTAGTGGTCATAGTGGCGATTTTTGTAAAGCTCATGTATCTAAAAGTCTGGTATTTGGCAGGTAATTGTACGGCAAGTAGTTAA
Organism: Ypsolopha sequella; assembly: GCA_934047225.1. NCBI lineage: Eukaryota > Metazoa > Arthropoda > Insecta > Lepidoptera > Ypsolophidae > Ypsolopha > Ypsolopha sequella. Next base: position 10,836,396 of record OW204009.1, read on the forward strand.
GCGTGTACATCAGGATTACGGAGGCGGAGCCGGTTTAACCAACTACTTAACTGACTGATTACTATTAGTTAGCTCCGTTTAGAACCAGGACCTTATTGACTAACTTTGACGTTCATCGCTATCGCTATCAAATGTGTCATAATTGGCTAAGCCTAGAAAACGGATCATTAGAGAAGAAAACGATATCGTGATGTACTGCCATCTGTTGATTGGTCAGAAAACCTCGTTTTCCAATAATCGGCCGGTATGAAACTGTCCCCCCTGGTTTGGACTGCGATCTATTTTTTGTCTTACTATTATTTTAGCGACAGTGAGAATTAAGAGGCCTAAGGGATTTTATGCACTCACTCGTATTTGAGTCGCACTCGTGATTTTTTACGAACAACATCAATCGGATCCGATATTCATCTAGGAAAAAAGCACGAAAAAACACGAATGAGAATTGAATACGAGTGAATGCAGAAACGCCCTAACTGACCTTTGACCTTGTTAAAATCGATTTTCCAAATAACCTGATCCCAAAACCCTTTCAAGAAACATTCTCAACTTTTGTGAACTTATGATTTTGTTATAAGTTATAAGTAATAAGTTATAAGTAAACTTTTAATTAATAATTCTTTTTGATGATCAAACTTAATGTTATTGTTGATTGTATTATGTGTTTGTAGTTTAGTGTAAGAAATATGTACTACGTCTATTGTTCTTATGCTATAGTAATTTTGTTTTCTTTTTTTTTCATGTTATATTGTATATGTTAGCTGCACTACCGCATTGGCCTAGCTGTTAAGATAGTGTAATGTACTTAATAAATAAATAAAAAAAATAATAAAAACTTCTGATTGTTAATTTACTAAGGAAAACAAATGAAATAATGTAGGTCTAATGTGTCGTGTAATATTGAAGTAACAGTGCGTTAAAATCATCAATCAAAACGGTGGTAGCTCAGGCGGTAGAACGCTGACTTCTCAATATTGAGACGCAGGTGCGATTTATTTTATTTATTTATTTATTAAAATAAATTGTACAGCATTACAGTTAACACCAATTCGCTATACAATTCAAACAAAATTAAAAACTAAACTAAAAATAAACACTATGTACGTATAGCCTGCAATGTACTACGCCCTTGCGGAGTGTCAGTGTCTGGAATTCTTCCACGGAATCGACGAAACACGAAACTTTTCGGCCAAAACTCTTCATTCATGAAGGTCGAGAGATGTTCAGTTGGGACACGCAGCACAAATGAATTAAAATTGGCATTGTGGCGTGACTCCAATCGCTGGACCCTCAGTTGGAGTTTAGTTTTCAGCATGACATATTTCATGACGTCATCAGCCTTCGTGGAGAAGTTCAAACGGGACACATACCGATCTCCGATCGGGCATGAACCAATGAGTTTTTCGGAATTGATGTGCATATTATTTGATACTTAATACTTACCACTTGCTGAACGGTAAATAAAAACATCCTGAGGAAACCTACATGCCCTAAAATGCGTGTTTTTAAGCCCGAAAAACGGCGATTAGGGTTCACCATCCATCGCGTTGGGACGTATAATATTCGTTGGTGGAATACGTCGGTGTATCCAGTTTGAACTGTGACTTGCATTTTACAGTTCACACCGGGAACACATCTGACACCCCCTCGGGGATTCATGTCGTGATTAAAGTCTAAGTTGTGATTAAAGTTTCAAGATTCAAGAGAAAGAAGTTGTTATTCAAGGAAGACCTTTGTGAAAATAGGAAGTTGTGGAACATAAAATACAAGATTTCTGAATACTTAGTTGTATTTTTTGCAACTACTTTATTAGTGTAGTATTGTGGTATAAATTTTTATTCAGTTTCATGCATTAGCATACAAATGAGACGACAAATCTTTTTGTATGGCATCAAGAGCATTCCCTTGATGATTATGATGAATAATTAAGGCGATACAAAAAAAAATAGGTTTTCTCAAATCCATTTACTCCACTATAACGTCATCTACGTATTTCATTTTTGGGTAAATGTTTATTCTGAAGGCGACTTGGATGAAATTTTCGCGATAGAATTTAATTCCGAAAAGACCTCTAAATTGTTTTATTTTTTCCTGTAATTCTGAAATCCTAACTAATTTCATTTTGATATTGCATTCAAAATGTGGATAATAACACCGATTCGGCGCAACACAACTTGACTTAACTGACAGGACTAAACTTAATTTAAGTGTTCTGTCCTTTTCTTTCTGTATCGAAAAGACAAAGACGGGACGCTCAAAATAAGTTTAGTCTTGTCAGTTGTGTTGCGCCGAATCTACACCATTGTGTATTTGTAAGGTCTCCTTGAAAATATTTTAGACAAAATAGCTAAGTACATTTTATATTAATAAAAAACCGACTTTTTGCTACTTTTCCACGAATCCGTCCCACTCGCACTGAAGGTTTTTTCGCATATGGAGTAACAGGGACGCTAAAACATTAACGTATCGCCTTAACCAATGGTTAGTAAACGTTCGTACGGTTGTACCAGTCCTCGCTCCAACTCTGTGCTCCGCTATTAATTACGAGGATAGTGCACGGCTTGTCGGTGCTGCTGAATAACTTACATAACAATTACTGTAAGCTTCCGGCACCAAGATATCTTCAGTCTTGTTACTAAGACGTGGACCTTTCTCTCAGTTAATCTTACTGTGGGCATCCAGGACGAAGATATCTTCAGGTATTTGAATGTGGAGCAATCTGTAACCCATCAGTTAGTTGATTTTACTGAGCAGTTCCAAGATATATTCAGTCAGTTACTCAGAAGTGAATCTTAATATAAGCTTGTACTAAGATATCTTCGGTCTAGATATTCGAATATGCATTTATGTGTTTTCATCAGTAAGTTAATCTTACTTACCTTTCAGTTTCAAGATATCTTTACTTCAGTTTAGTTACTCAGAAGTGTAACTATAAGCTTCCAGTTCCTTGATATATTTAGCATAGATATTCGGATGTGGAGCTATCTTCAACTGTCAGTTAGTTAATCTTACTTAGTTTCTAATTCCAAAATAACTTTAGTGTGAATATTTAAACGTAAAATTGTCTATTATTATCAAATTTACTAGTTAAGCATGCTATAAGCTTCCAATACCAAGATGATATCTTCACTTCAGTTTAGTTAGATATTCTAATGTAGTTGCTATCAGTTAGAATCAGTAAACCTTACTGTGAGTTTCAACAAGCACAAGAAATCTTTATTTGAAACTATGACAGAAATAAATTTCTATGTTTGAACACTTGGCTATTTATCCGTCGCAAGGAGATATAAATTAACATTATATCATTGCATTATAGAAACGCAGAAAGAAAAGTAAATCTGGATGTGAGGAACTCTGAACCGGGATTCGAACACAGGAACTCTCGCTCCCGAGAGAGAGGTCCCGGGTTCGAATCCCGGTTCAGAGCTCCTCACATCCAGATTTACTTTTCTTTCTGCGTTTCTATACTGCAATTATATAATGTTAATTTATATCTCCTTATGATGGATAAATCGCCAAGTGTTCAAACATAGAAATTTATTTCTGTCATAGCAATTTTGCGCTGTGATTGGACCAATTTATTAAAACACCGCTAGAGAACCAAGTAGTATAGTAGTATGTCACAGTAGATTATCTGGGTTCTTTTAGTATAACAGTTAATTCACACCTCACACCCTACTTTTTGTACATAAAGTTTGTTTCACCGGTGAACTTCTAAGCACCGTTACAACAATAACCCTACGCAATATCCTGAAATTAAAACAAATAGAGATAAACACACGATACAAATAAACCGTGAGAAATTTCGTATATTTCAACATCAACACCTAATGCGCAAACTGGCTGTGGCTTCTACGTCCTAGGTAATAAAGGTGAAATTGCGCCACCATTTCGCTCATTGGATGTTTCTGCTAAAATTAGAGTAAGAGTCATTTGCACATTTCCTACTCTAAATAGTGATGGTAATTTACGTTATCGATAAATATGTTTGTATTTAGAGTTGATTTTACTTTTTTATGGACCTGGACTGAACAAACAACACTGACTGACACGACCTGACCTGACTCATTATAATATGACTATTTAACAAATAACTCACCTAAATTTATAATCAAATCCAAATTTACACTTTAATATAACAAAATATTCAGGATCGGAGCACTCTGCATGATAACGCCACCTAGCGCCGGCTGACTAAATTCTCACTTAAAAAAGTCTGGTTCATGATTTAAAATATACTTTTTTATATTTTTATATCAATAGATACCTATATTAGTCAGCGGTTTTCTACCTAACTTCAAATACCTATATTAGTCAAATAATCTTTTTCTATTTGTCTGATGACGACCCCACTCAGGGGTCGAAATATAGCGTAAAAACTGTTTAATTGAGTAATTATATTTATGTAAATTGCAGCATACAAAAAATAAAAAAGCCCTTAAACGGTACTTTGTACAAAATAATTTATTAACATATTTTACTTTACGTTTTCTGGACTTTTTTGATGTGCCTGCATTTTTTGAAATTTTATCGAAATTTTTTTTTTATTTAATTTTATTATTGGCATATTTAGCTTTGTGTAATTTGTATATTTCCCGTGCTCTTTGCTGTGAGTTTAATAAACGTAATTTGAATTAATAATAGTTATTTCAGTAGAAATAAGCTTACTTATCTACTTGGTGCCTGCCTCTGTGGCCGAGACGTAGAGCGCTCGCCTCCTAACTCAGAGGTCTTGGGTTCAATGCCCGTGGTGCACATTTATTTGAATTGTATTCAGTCAGCGTGATTTGGGTGGCTTGTCAATCTTGTGTTCCATTTCTGACCGAAGTAAATAAATTAAAAAAAACATTTAATCTAAGTAGTTCATGTACATTTATTATTTTATTACATATATTTTTATAAGATTAAAATTTGACTTGTGAAACGTGTATTATATATACCTACTTTGCAAAATAAACTTTTTGAATTTGAATTTGAATTTGAGTACGTGTCGGCATCACGTTTGTGACGAATTAATCGTCGATGAAAAGCGGGGGTAGCAATTGTAGAACGTGACTTGCATTTCACAACTCTGACAACCCTTTAAGTATTCATGTCCTGACGAAAATGCTTCCATTTAGTGCAATGTTCTATATGCTTAAATATTTCATATATAAGGTCTTTCAATTTAAATTGAAAGTAATTTAGGAGGTGATTCAGTATCGTTAATACATCACATTCCACTGCAAAGTACTTTTTTTGCGCGAAATTTTTCTTCACTTGTCCATACAAACTGAGTCAGCTGATTGGACCACTTTGCATTGAGAAGTGAACAAAAAAAAGTTCACGCAAAAATAGTGCTTTGCAGTGGAATGTGATGTATTAACGATACTGAATCACCTCCTAAATTACTTTCCATTTAAATTGAAAGACCTTATATACTGAGTGTCAAGATGCAGTTGTGGAATTCGGAAACTGGTGATAGTACTCGTCCATACGAACATCTTTAACTATGGAGCCAACCCACGGACCACACAATAAAGATATGATTCTATGACACAAAAAAAAATAATTTGTTCTTAAGTTACATGAAGGGTACGTGGGAAGAAAGATCATTGTCAGTTTTTTTTTTAAATTGAGTAAATAATGCCATTTCCTAAAATGTCTCGATAACAATGATTGAGCGAAAACAAAAACTTGAAAAAAATAACACAGTCCGCAGAATATCGCTTTTAAAAATAAACCGGACTCAAGAACTTGAAAAAAAGGTCATAACTGCTACAAAAAGTTAAAAAATTGTCTTTTAACTGTGAATATGAGGGGCTATGGGCTGATAGTAAAGTTTGCTTTTGAGAAAAATAAAATTGTTATTACAATAATTAACTGTGATTACAATAAGCCCACTAAGCAGAGTTCTAAAATAATAACCTAAGCAAGTTTTTTCTACTTATTTCAAATTTACCTTCTGTTGACTATGATCCCTCTTCCCGCTTACCCTTCAAATGTATGAGAAAACTGTTTTTTTTCTCGATTTCTCTTTTTTTTTCACGAAAAAGTAGTTTGTATGGGCAAGTACTATCGCCAGTTTCCGGCTTCCGCAACTTCATCTTAACACCATGTATTAGCATTGACTAAGTTATTGGAGTGCATTAAAAAACAGAAATCAACAGGAAAAAACATCTAAATGAAATAAAATATTAACGATAGCGATTAAATTATTGATTAATTCCGAGATTAAATATTCATAGAGAATATGTTTTTTTCTAATTTATTTTTCTTTCTTGTTTATGCACTGCAAATGCACTTTAACAGTATAGAGTTGTACAAGTTATGGATTTCGTTATAAATCGAATTTTAAAATCCTATTCAAGTGAAAAGAGATAAAAGTTCATGACATTATAAAGCTTATTTTTTAATAAACCAACACAATATCATACTTTTTGTGTTGTAGTAATAATGACTCATAAATTTCCTATATTTTTTAATTATTAGGGTTCCGTTCCTTAAAAAAACGGAAACCTTATAAGATACTCCCGTGTCCGTCCGTCTGTTACATAGGCTTTTCTCGAAAACTATATAACTATATAAATGGTAGATCTTGATGATGTGCACAGAAATCGCTAGTCAAAGAAAAGATAAAATAACGACTTAGATTTGAGGTTATATTGGTCCAACGAAAAAAAAGTTTTAATAAATATATTGTGTTACCTCATTTGAAAGAGATATAGCTCAAAATTTACTAAAACTGCTATTCCTGCTATTCTTCAATATAAATCAAAATGTTGATTTAATAGTGTTTGTGGAAAATTGCATTTTTTTTTTCGACAATGTAGTACAAAAAATACAGACGCTTTTTTTAATAAAGAAAACGCTACTGTTTTTATAAAAAAAATATTTTGGTCTTTTGACCGCTCACTGTAGTACTCGTTTTTGGTACGAAATCCTGATTGTGTGAGCCCGACTCGCTCTTGACCGCTATTTATTGCACAAATGGAACCAAAATCATTTTATAAAATGTTAAGGTATAATTATTATAATATAAATCTCTTTTATCCAACATGTGGGTTTGATAATAATATAGTTTATTGTTTTAATATCTTACCTCCTGAATTCAAATGTTTAATAAACAAAACAGTTTATCGATATTGATCTTTCCCAACACTAGCCCCAGGTGAACTCCGCATTAACTGTCTCTTTTGCATATCTCTTAATTCCAACAACTTATCCCGCACTCCAAAATATACCTTAAACGAAAACGTTTAGGTTTCAAAATCGTGTAACTAGAACTGGAAGATAAGACATTTTAGGTAGCAGTTCTGTTTATCTTTCACAGAGGATCTCGTCATTTAATTTTATATTCAGTTTCCTTGCGAATAGGGCTTGGTTTTAGTTGGCATCGTACGAAGGCAATTCGTATATTATATTTAAACAAAATTTACATTTAATACGGCTGAAGTGTTCTAGAATTGTAGTTATTGTTTGTGTCTAGGTCTTGATAGTCATAAAAGTAGGGCAAAAACGTCTTTATTTCTTCTTGCGAACTAATTTTGTTTAGGCAACCGCGAAATACCACCTTGATTTAAGGGGGTATATCCAAAGGTTTCAAAAGTTTAGATGAGCCCTGGCACCTAAATTTATTGCATTGTTTTTGAATGAGTGCGTTAACATAATGCCGACGCGCGCACACTTATGAGATTATGAGTGCGCAATCTGTCTACCTACGGTCAGCAAACTGCGGGTCTACCGCGTAATTCTGATTTTCATCAACATCAACTTGATATTGAAATTTTACGTGCTTGCGACGACGCCCGCCTAACATGCCATCTCTTTTGCACGCACGTCACAATCTCAAATTGATGTTGATAAAAATCAGAATTACGCGGTAGACCCGCTGATCAGACTACTAAAGTTGTTAAAATTATTAACTTTAAGTGCACTTAAGACGCCAACTATCACTGTGTTCAGATGAGCACTGATTCCAAACGTGTGAGCGTCACCCATTTAAAGGTGAAAACATTTTGGTGACGTCATAGTACGGTAACGGCTTATCTTTACTTTTGAAATCTTTGGGTATATCGTCAAAATCAACACTTTGAAGTTATTTCTCTGCTGTTCAAGTTAAATAAATTAGTACAACAATTTTAGGATCTTTTTCTAGATTTTGAATTATCAGAAAGGCGTTTGAAGGAAATTCACTCGATAGAAATGATTATTGAAATATGGTCTAACTTTACACTTTTTTGATATTCTCATAATTTGGGATAGTATACAGACTTCAAAAATATTAATTTAGATGGGTTTTCTGTTAATAGAAATGTTCATAGCTATTTTAGTTCATTTTGTATAAATTTCAAACCGACATTTTGTACATTTTCCCCGATTCGGGTCTTTCCGCCTGGAGTAACGGGGACCTTTGCACGCACGATATATCACCTTAACTTGATGTCGTCTGGCGGCATTTATTTATTTATTTAATTGTTCCACCAACAGAATTACATACAATTCATGACATTTGGTATTCATTTACAAACATCCCAATTATTATATTATAATTGAAGTTATTTATCTGCTGTTCAAGTTAAATAAATTAACAACAATTTTGGGACCTTTTTCTAGATTTTCAACTATCAGCAACGCGTTTGGAGGAAATTCACTCGATACAAATGATAATTGAAATATGGTCTAAATTTACACTTTTTTTAATATTTTGACCAATTGTGATAGCATAGAGACTTCAAAAGTATTTATTTGGATGGGTTTTAACAATACCTAAATTACTAGTTATGGAAATTTTCATTGTATGAATTTAAAACGGACTTTTTGTCAATTTTCCCCGATAGCGTCCCTCTCGCACTGCGGGTCTTTCCGCCTGGAGTAACGGGGACATTTGCACGAACTATATATCACCTTAAAAGTTTATTGCTATTCTTGAAGAAAAGGGTTTCCAAGATAATGGTATGTTTATCTATGTTTAAGACTAGGAACAAGAAGGTTTGAACATGAAAAGAGGATGAATGAAAGTAGAGTGACGAAAGAAATTTATGGTGGGCAAAATGGAACGTACAGCTTGGCCAGGCCGCCCTAGAAGGACGTATACGGACCAAATTTGCGACATACTGAAGAAGGGCCATGTCAAAAATACCCGGAATAGAAAAGCTTGTATCACTAGATTGATGGGTGTGGAAGAGGTGTATCAGGATCGTAGCACCTCTCGGAGATAGGCGTGAGAATATGTATGTACCTATGTAAGATTACAATATAAAAGTACATGAAGCCTTCGTTTTTAGGGTTCCGTAACCGAAGGGTGCCATACAGGACCCAATTACTAAGCCTCAGCTGTCCGTCCGTCTGTTACAGTGCTAACTACAACTACAGAATTAACGTGATAGAGGCCAAAGTTACAAATTTTCAGTGTATCTACCTCCACTCTACAATAATCTAACAAATCTAAACCCGCTAGAAATCCCCATAGAAAAACCTAGAAAAAGTAGTATTATTTTAACGTTTTTTTGTTTCAGCCTTCTATCTGTTCTTAGTATGGATCTTAACTTTTTATTTTTGTGCCATAACGTGTTCATTCAATTCATTCGTTCATCTGGGGGCACGATAGTGCCCCCCGCCAAGACGAGCCAAAGGAAGCGGGGCACTGTCTACCTTTTCTCGAAGCGTTTCGTCATATTTTCGAACCCTCATAGCTTCGGTCTAGATAATACTAGAGATACCAAATTCTCAAGATAACATGTAGGAAGCAGTCTTATTAAACACGATAAGTTTCATTTGTCCAGCTTTTATACTTTGAATGTTATTAATACCTAAAATACGTCGATTTCGTCACTCACTCACTCACTCACTCACTCACTCACTCACTGATGATCATCAAAAATCTAGGGTACTTCCTGAAGTCCTAGAAAGCTGAAATTTGGTATGCAGGCTAGAACTAGCACACAAACAACAAGAAAATTAAAAAATTTGTAACTTTCACCCTCCAACCCCTCTTAAGGGGGGTCTGGTTCTGTATTAATTAAAAATTTAAATTCCAAACTTTCTGAATTCCTAGAAAGCTGAAATTTGGTATGCAGGCTAGGATTAGCACACAAACAACAAAAAAAATAAGAAATCTGTAACTTTCACCCTCCAACTCCTCTTAGGGGGGTCTGGTTCTGTATTAAATAAAAATTTCTAATTCCAAACTTCCTGAAGTCCTAGAAAGCTGAAATGTTGTATGCTGGCTAGGACTAGCACACAAACAACAAAAAAGTTAATAAATTTCTAACTTTCACCCTCCAACCCCTCTAAAGGGGGGTCTGGTTCTGTATTAAATAAAAGTTTCAGTTCCAAACTTCCTGGAGTCCTAGAAAGCTGAAATTTGGTATGCAGGCTAGGATTAGCACACAAACGATAAAAAAAATAAGAAATCTGTAACTTTTAACCTCCAACCCCTCTTAAGGGGGGTCGTTCTGTATTAAATGAAAATTTCAATTCCAAAATTCCTGAAGTCCTAGAAAGCTGAAACTTTGTATGCAGGCTAGGACTAGCACACAAACAACAAGAAAGTTAAGAAATCACTAAATTTCACCCTCCAACCCCTCTTAAAGGGGGTCTGGTTCTGTATTAAATAAAATTTTTAATTTCAAGCTTCCTGGAGTCCTAGAAAGCTGAAATTTGGTATGCAGGCTAGGGTTAGTACACAAACAACAAAAAAATTGAGAAATCTGTAACTTTCACCCACCAACCCCACTTAAGGGGGGTCCGGTTCTGTAACATTAAAAATATATTCTCAACTTCCAAGCCCTAAAAATTTTAATTTTATTATTTGCCGTGTTAGAGGCCATAGTAACAAACAGGTAGGTATTCTGTAAAATTAGTAATCTAGCAACTATTAGTGGGATATAAAAAAGTTATAGCACAGGCGCAAGAAATGTAGCCTGAAAAAATAAAAGAAGTAGAGCATCTTACAAAAAGAAATGAAATCCCATCAAAAACATTTCATGTAAACTATCGCCAAGACACAAGCTCAAAACGCTTTTACTGTTAAAAAGTAATCAGATCTCATGTAGAGCCAAGCCCTTAACTCTACAAAGCCTAATTCTACAAGCCCTAACTCTACAAATCCTACATCTTGATCAAAAAGTATGGCTTGGCCGTTTCGCGGCCGTCAAACAGACACTCCCATTTATGTCGTGCAATAGTGCCATGAAACGGCCAAGCCATACTTTATGATCAAGATGTAGGGTTTGTAGAGTTAGGGCTTGTAGAGTTAGGCTTTGTAGAGTTAAGGGCTTGGCTCTACATGAGATCTGATTACTTTTTAACAGTAAAAGCGTTTTGAGCTTGTGTCTTGGCGATAGTTTACATGAAATGTTTTTGATGGGATTCAATTGTTTGGCTCTCTCTCCGTGCGGTCCGAAATAGAATTACATTGATAAAAGCTATAAATGAATTAAAGTGTGAGCGATGACTGGTCCGTAATTTGTGAGCTAGCAAACGATGTGAAAGATAGCTTATGATTCGGACCGCATTAAAAAAGATACATCTTAACCATAACCTCTTACCACAGAATACAATACGATTATTTTATTTTATTTCGTCAAAGTGCCGTGATTCGTGATGGAACAAGAAGAGTTTGTAGCGCTGTTCTTCAACGAAGACTCAGATAGTGACAAAAAAAAATATTAAATATATATTCTTCCTTTTCGACGAAGAGTTCCACACGACTTTCCATTTGTTTCTCTCATGACCGAATAAAACATATACCATGGTTGATCTGATCTGAACTGCTGAAATAATGGAGCGAAAACAATTTTTGTCATTCCATTCCGTTCAACGCTCACATCGCCTCACCTCCGTCGCATGAGCCACGAAAGTCATACGAATGAATGAACGCATTTGCTTCACTCATGGATTATTAGCCATTCAGCTTATTCATTCGTAATCGATTTTAGCGAAATAATTCTATTTCGGAACGCAGGGTCTGACTGCCTAGTTTTTATCATCTGTTGTTTTACTTTCTTTAGAGTATTTAGTTAACAACAATCTTATCAAATTTGAGACTTGTACATATTACGTATTACGTATTACGTATTAATAAAACGTCTATTTAAGTTTAAGACGAGGCCTTCCTTAGGCGAACAGCGGCTTTGAAATTATAACTTGTAGACTAACTTTCATAAAGCTGAAAATCGCGTGCGCCAAAATGCACGCGAAACTATTCAGAACGAGTCTAATTTTAAGATTAAAATCGACTAAAATTACAATATTGCATTTAAGTAATTTTACAACTTACATTGGTTAATAAACAAGATTTTCGTATTGGTCGTAAAATATGAGACACACAGATCAAATTGATTAAACACAAAACCAAAAATACACTCAAAAAGAGACTATTTTCAAAAATAAAATCTATCGGGCGAAAGTTTTCCGATTAGGTAACGCTACATACAAAGGCAAGATAAAGGTATGGAAAAGCATATATATAAGTTTGATATTGATTGGGTAAGTGGTAGATTCTATACGATCGTTCAAAAACTTTTGAAAAAACGAAGGCCTCCTCTTAAACGTCAGTCGCTCGATACAAAGTGCACAACTTAACTTTGTTTTTCTTGTTAAGAAGTTAACAGGGAAAAAGATATTGGTCTATGGCAATTCACGCCAATAGTTCAGTATAAGTTAGGTTTATAAACAAATACCCTGGGAATGGGTGCAGGGACTCAAATTTGCTTTGCTCTTTGGACTCGTCACAGCCACAGCATAATATAAAAGCCATGCGCGTAATTCCAAATTCAAAATCAAAATCTTTATTTGTTGAGACACAGGTATCTATAGAATACATAGGTGTTTTAGTAATTATACAGTGTGTCCCTCGTACAAGTGCACATCTGAAAAGGGGTGAAACTAGACCTTACTGTATCGACAAAAAAATGTTTTCTTTTTTGAAAATCTTTGTTTTTTAAATTTACGTTTAAAATTTTTTTTTTACCTACCATGGATACTATGTATAAAACATGTCATAACTTCTGATCTATCGCGAGTAATGCAATGAAATAAAATTGTTATAATCCGTAAAAATAGACGTTGCATACCAAATCAAAAACAAAACATAATCAACTACCATTACCATAAAAATAATATCTGAAAAGATTATTTCTTTAATTTTTCTGTCTTTTTTTTTCAGTAATAGTCAATTTTTTCAAAATGAACTATTACTATACTTTTATTCCTATTTATCATTGCCTATTCCATTATCTTTCTAAATAAAAAAGTACAACGTTCTATCATAAATACAATATTTTCTACGAGCGGTTAACCAAAGGCACTGCGCTCGCGTCCCATACAGAGATACCCAGGTGGAGTATATTTTCAAGATTAAAAAAAAATTCAACTGAGGAAGTTTATTATAAATTGTTGTTGACATACCGAATACGCTGTTTTACCAGAGAGAGCTTTTTATTCCAAAACTCGTAGAACAGCAATTGTTCAGTATGATCGGTAGAAGACGTGATTAAATTTCTGAAGCATACGCAATGAATATTTACTTCTAGCCGATGAATCCGCCCGCGGATTAACAAATCACAAAATCCTTTCTTAGCAGTTGTCTTCGCACTACATGGCTGTCGGCCACTCGCAGCGTGCACGCACACACGCAAACGTGTGCAGACAGACTGGTGTTTGTGTAGTAGTGCAAGGTAATTAAATCCGTCCGGTTGTATTGAGTGTCGAGGGTTTGGGACAAGGATATCTTTATATAGCCAATATGACGTCACTCACCCTTGTTGCTGGCGGTGCTGTTGCTCTGCAGCGAGCCCGGCATCACCACCGGTACCATCGGACCCTGCAACAATACAGATTATGCAAACGTCTCGGAATAACGACTGTCGCTTAAATACCGCAAATATGTGTGACGGGCGTCGCTTGTCACCGCACGCGCAGAGTTTTGTGGTACGAGGCTCGCAGCTGTTGTCAAACGGGAGTCTGGGCGTAGGCAACGCAATGCGCTTCGAATGTATCATTCGGTCGCAATTTCTATTGAGTTTAGAAACCCTGCTTTCATTTTGTGTTTATCAACTCTCGCCGAACAGATTTTATGCTTTTAAAATGAAAAAAAAAAAAACGGCCAAGTGCGTGTCGGGCCACGCGCAGTGTAGGGTTCGGTAGTTGCCCTGCAAAATATGCGGACTTCTTCACCAAGTACATTTTATAAGTTTGTCGACTAATACAGATCGTGCCAAACTTCTAGTACGCTCGGAAGTTGCTTTTCCCAAGAACAGCACATACATACATTTTGTTCCTGCTGATGCGAATCGCCCCGTGTTTAGAGGGGAATAAAAATTTGGCGCGATCTGAACTCGTTAACTTTTAAAGCCTACTTAGCTGTGATAGTTTTCCTTTATGTTATGTATACTACTACCGTAATTTTTTTCACGTCTCCAAATACAACCGTTTCACTGGCAGGGGGTGGGACACTTGACTCTAACAAAAATTAACAATTTTAAGCTTAATATTTCATAAACGGAACCCTTGATCGAAAAATGGTCTTCTCACACCCCCAATATTTTTTAATTACCTATCCAACGACACCCCACAATAAGAGATAGACGAGAAAAAAAATCATGGCCACTTTACGTGTAGGGGAGGTACCCAAAAATAGTACATTACATCTGAGACCAGTAATTAAAGATATCCTGGACGAGTAAGTTAAAAGGCCGAGCCCGTAGGGCGAGGACTTTTATATACGAGTCCAGGATAGCTATTATGGTCGAGGCATGTATAGTGCTTTTCTCAAAAATAAAACGAGATATTTTCAAATTATATAACTTTTTTTATTACGTTAACAAACTCATCTTGAATAACAAACAATCGATCGAGTTTGTTTTATTTGTCACGCAATTTTACTAAAATAATGCTATCGCGGTGTTTGACGTCTTGTCTTTTGTAGTTAGATTTCCAAGCTCCAGACTTCTACATACACCGTTTTTACTCCCATGATAAGAACAACCTACAACAAAAAACTCAATTTTAAGAGTATGACATAGCCAAAACAAAAACCAGTTCCGGGCGTGGCTTATTCTATTTTACGATAGCGCGCGGGGGGAAATTCGTCCCGGTCTCTAAGCTCGCGTCACCATAGCAAAAATACGAATAGAGTGGACGAGGCAGGGTCAAAAGTAATGCGTATTTTATTTTATCTAATTTATTAGTGTATTTCGATCATCGTCACACGGCATTGATCCTACTTGCTATCACGTCGGGACGTAAATTTATTATGGTCGGCTAAAAGTGGTTTTTTGAGTGTTTGATTTATCAGTTGACCCTCGGAACATTTCAGACACTCCTTTAGAGATACATATTGTGACGGTTAATTGTCACCATTACCCATTCTTTAAATATTTTTCGCCCGTTGAGCTGGTTTTACACTTGCGGGAAAATAAATTGGACCAAAAATTTCTTTACAAAAAATTTTTACTAAAGTTGTAATTACAAAAAGTGGAAACTAACAAATATTCTCAGAAGGAATGCACCACGTCACCATCTATCTCACTGTAGCCTATATCAATTATGCCTCTCTCATTCAACCACGTTTAACTGCGTTACTCTCTCATTCCAACTCATTTTAAATAGCGTCACTATTTATCTCACTCCAACGCGTGTTAAATGGCATTTCTAATGAACGTCAAATATTTTTACTGCCCGCCACTCTTTCATTCTAAATTCCAATTATTTTAAAAAATACGCAGCTCCGTTGGTAGTAAAATAGCAATAACTTTTTTTTCAAAAGTAATACACAGAAATTGCCAGATCATTTGAAAAACAATATTTGATGAGCCGTTATTTAAGACAATTTGCAAAACTAACATAGGACATTTTTTTTCAGGGTGTGGTATCGAACTAACCTAATTACAAAAAATTGCTCATAAATTGGGTTTTTATTTTTCTTCCTGATGTAACAGCATTTCAAGGTTTATTTTGACTTTATCAATAGCATGACTATTCAGAGTTGCGCAACAAAAATTTTATTCTTAGAATTTATAACTGGTTAGCTTTGACTCTCAAAAATCTATTCGAATTTATAAAAGTACCATCAACTCGAAGACTATCTACTTTTTGCTGAGGTCATAATTTGATATTCTGGTCAATTATGAGCTATTCCAAGGGAAAGCGTTGACTTTTGGGACACCTGTTTACCCTTGGGATAAATCGCCAAGTGTTTAAAATATAGAAATTTATTTGTATCATAGTTTGAAATGTTCAGGTCCCTTTACGCAAAATGAAAAAACAAAACTCTTTTAGGATTAATTTGTTGTCCCTATGTTTGTCTGTTTGTCCGTTTGTCTAGGCAATTTTTCTGGGTAAAATCAATAAATGCTAATATTTACAGCCCTGTAAAATATACATATTATAACGTTTTTATGGCCTTTTGTTTAACTTTTTCATACAAATTTTCTCCTCATGAAAATATAGAGATCAACACTTCACATAATATTTTGCATTTGAAAGAAAGCACAGAAAGTAACTGTAGAACAAATAATGTAAAAAATATAAAACCATATTTCTCTATTCTAAAGGGATTAATAATTTACTGTTTGTTCAATGTGGCGATAGTTTTGTTTATTTTTTTTTTCTTTGTTACAAAGATAACAAATATTTTCATACAAGGTTTTCCTTAAGGGCTATTTCTCCGAATTTGTAACAAAATATTAAGAAATAATTATAACGGTAAAGTACAACTTTTAGCTAAGACAATTTATTGTTAAAAGTTTGCTATATGCATAAACATATTTTAATGATATTATGGTATCTTCAAAATAATTGGGTTTTCCATAAGCATGATATCAGATTATTTAAGAAATTTACGGCTGGTATCACGACGACGAATAAGCCAATTATTTTATTACTATTGTAATATAATTAAAAATATGTTAATGCATACAGCAGACTTTTAACTATAAGTTTTCTTAACTAAAAGTTGTATTTTTACTTATTGAAATTGTATTTCTCATCAAGAAGTGCAAGATGACAAGATATTCAAAATAAGTTAATTGAATTTGTGAAATGGTTTCAGGTCAAAACAGTTTTCCATGAAACGGTAATTGTTTATACTTAGCAAAGTGTGTAAACTTAGTCATCTTAACATGAACGACATCTGCATTTCTCTCTTTTTTATTTCCAGTATAGATAAAAATATACAAACTTGTTAAACTTTGTGTAAAAACGAGGCAATATTGACGATATCCTGACAGCTATTATGATGGTGTTTTATCAAATTTTGCTTTTTGGGCTGTATAGAGACGTAGTTAGATGTCACTAGAATATACTCATGAAAAAAGATATGAAGAAAATAAGCTGTAGACTTCACATTCGGTTTATACCTATTGTATGAATTTTAAGAAAAATACAGGGGTAAAGGGACCTCTTAAGGAAGACCTTGTGTTAAACTATTTGTTGCCTTAGTAAAAAATAATTCAAAGAAAAAAATAAACAAAGCTATCGCCACATTGAACAGTAGGTAATTAATCCCTTTAGAATAGAACAACATGGTTTTCATATTTTTTACATTATTTGTTCAACAATTCCTTTCTGTGTTGACTTTTAAATGCAAAATATTATCTCAAGTGTTCATCCCTACATTTTCACAGTGAGAAAATTTGTATGAAAAACGTAAAAAAAAAACCTAAAACATAATATAAATAAAAACGTCAAAAGTATGTTTTTACAGTTGTATAGAGGGCCGTTTATATTGGTATTTATTAATTTTACCCAGAAAAAATTGTCTAGACAAACGGACAGACAGACAAACATAGGGATAACAAATTAATCCTAAAAGAGTTTCATTGTTTTCATTTTGCGTAACAGAACCTGAACATGTACCGACAGGATTATCTACGATCTAATAATTTTGCCATGCACTGTAAATATTTCAAAATAAATTTCTATATTTTAAATGCTTGGCGATTTATCCCAAGTAAGTGTACCTATATAATTTGCAAAAAACTTCACTTATTGGACCTGAAATGGTGAGCCAATACTAGAGGGTAATTTCACGAAAAGGTCATTGACCTTTGTTACAGATCTCAGTAAGTATAAGTAAACTAATTTGGGTTTCAATAACGATCACATAATTATTCTTTTAGAGTAACATATATTATTTTCCCGCATAAAAGTATGAATTCATTCCAAATTCATTCAGTTTTGTTGTTATGACTATGGCACGACGATGTAGCTAAATCACTCATACGCATATTTTGTTGAGTTTTTAACGGCAGGAATATGATGCTCCTCGAAATATTACTTTAAAAAATTAATTTCAATGTGTTTTGAAGTAGTTTTGGGAGATATTTATAGCTTGCAAAAAAGGGCACAGGTTCCACGTCTTACGGGCGCCAACGCTAGGCGTAGACTGACAATATCTTGCTGCCGCTGACTGCATTAGTGGATTTACGTATTTTTGGAAAAAGGGGGTGCTTTTTTTGACCCGAAAAACGTGCTATTTGGAAAATGAATAGATATCATTCACACTAATTTTATTAAAAAAAAACCAACAAAATCGCGAAAGCGATACCTGAAGCAAAATCGATAAGAAGTGTGCAATAGAGGGCAACAAAAAAATTCATTGACAGTACAAATATGAATCGATTAACGTGGTTTGTGGAAAATGAATACCTTAAAGTTCAACCAAAAACATGGATTTTTTTTATGGCTATACGTAACCTAATTATTGCAACAAAATCATCCGAAAGCTGACATTTTATTTCTGTTTGTATTTTCGTTCCCCCTATTTATAACTTTAGAGCCATAAAATAATATTACATCATTTATTTACCTTTATAACTAGATATTTATCATCTATATGTTGGCTTGAAATATTTTAAACTTCTTGCTTATATTATATAGCCATCTGATTGCCTTTTTAGCCATGCCGTCAAATTGTTATCATTTTTCAAGTTTATTTTATTATTATTGAGCACAACACATCGGAGCATGGACTACATCGCCCATAAAGTAGAAGGCTACTTTGTTTGGCTAAGGTGACTGAAATAAGCCAAATACACATTTTCCGACCAACTGTTCGTGTGTTTATCTGCTTTCCACTTGATGAACTTTTCATAATTTGTTTAAATGTCCTTCCTTAGATTTTGGCGGAAGCAAGTTGTTTTTTGCTAATTCCGCTTCCGCTTTTAGATCTGGAGGAGTACAATCTATATCAGAGCCTTCTTCTGAACTCATTTTGTAATTTATTTACACAAAAAACTTTAAATGAAAATATTATGCAACAACATAATTTCCCGCTTTTAAATTTTTTTTCGTTTTTTTTTTTTTTCGTTGGGCAAATGTATACGGCCAGCCCTCTTCATAAAATTGAGGTTAAATTTTAAGTGTTCAATGGTTTTAAATATAACTATAAAATCAATAAAAATAATATATTTTCAATTATAAAATATAGCAAACGTTTTCTGAACACGAAATTGAAATGTTTTTTCTTTTTATACTGGCCGCTAAAAACCGTATGATCGCCAAACTCTTTAGTCATTAAAAACATAGACACGGATAGTTTAAAAAAAAAAACATGGTATGTAATGGATTTTCATACGAATTTCCTGGACAGTTATTCAGATTTCCTGGAGACTTGAAATAGCTCTACAGGATGAAGTACTTTCTGGCATGTCTATGCAATATGTAATTAAAGCATTACAACATATTTTTGAGAAAAAAAATCTTTTTCAAAATTTTACTGTACCACTTTTATCAACGTGATAAATATGTATGTATACCCATGCAAAATTACAGCTTTCTAGTACTAATAGTATCTAAGCTAAGCCGCGGACAGACAGACAGACAGACGGACATGGCGAAACTATAAGGGTTCCTTGTTGTAGACTACGGAACACTAAAAATGTACACAGGTGAGCTTCATACTATTTAGTATTTTCTACCAGCTCACCGTTACAACCTAAAATAAATATAATTTAAAACACTAGAAGCAACAAGGTACTTTAGGTAAGGTATTTATGTATTTGTGTATGTATTAGTATGTAGTGTATTATATTAAAATATTAGGCTTGAAGAAGATTATTTTTCTTTTTGCACAAATATGATATTGTAATTTTTTTTCTTCTCTTTCTCCACACCATCGGTTGACTGGAAGAAATTTCTTTAAGGAATAAGTCCGCCCTTGCCTTTTATTTTTCTGTATTCTGTGTTTTATTTTAATTTTTCTGTGCAATAAAGTGTTTATTCATTCATTCATTACTTTAACTTTTTAATTCACCTCGCTACTTGTCATTTTCCACGCCTTTTCACAGCCCTCGCCTAGAGCTCGTGCTTAAAACTAACGCTTAAGGAAATAATAAATCCTTTTTCGCTTGACATAATAATGTACAAATCTGCCACAGATATAATGCATATAAAGTGTGTTTCAGGGTTCCGTACCCAAAGGGTAACCAACGGGACCCTATTACTAAGACTCCGCTGTCCGACTGTTTGTCCGTCTGTCACCAGGCTGTATCTCCTGAACCGTGATAGTTAGACAGTTGAAATTTTCACAGATGATGTATTTCTGTTGCCGCTATAACAACAAATACTAAAAAACAAAATCAAATAAATATTTAAGCGGGCTCCCATACAACAAACGTGATTCTTTGCCGTTTTTATAGATAGTACGGAACCCTTCGTGCGTGAGTCCGACTTGCACTTGGCCGTTTTTTTAACTCCTATTGTGAATGCCATTTCACATTGCAACATCAAAATATCGGTAAAATGAAATGGCTCATGTACCATAGGAGTTAAAAGCACATTTCCCACTACCATGAAGTATCAGTTACCTCCTTCGTGCAAAAAAAATATACTGTTGCAATATTCGACAGTATTCGTATTCTTGAAATTAGCCGGATTATAAATTGTAAAAGTTCTAAACATTGCACTGGCATTAAAAAACTTTATTAGAGAGAAAACTAGAGTCAAAGTAATTTTAGAAAATCTGCAAACAATTGCAACCCGAAGCAATTAAGGGTGTCATTTGGTTGTCTATAGCCGACTGGACGTGCTTCTGTCATGGATTGAATTCTAAGGATTGAATAGAAAACGTTCGGAAATGCGACCTTTGCCGAAGCGTGGCGAAAATTTATACGCCCATAAATGAAACTTGAATATTTGTGTACCTATTACAAACACAAAACAAATACAAATTTATATTATTATTACACACTGCTTGAACACTCACGTGTGATTGTTGTTGAATCAACAGTAGTGTCCGTTTGACAACGACGGTGAACGCCGCGTCGTCGTCCTAAAAACGACACTCGCCTTGAAACGGTTGGCATATTATAGTCAACAACAAACACACGTGAATGGTCAAGCCGTATGTAATATTAATTTAGTATGTCAGCTTATGCGAGTTTTAATAATATTATAAATACATATTTTCTTTATTAAACCAAAAGTAGTACAGTTACAATAATGTTTAATATTATTTTATCTGTAAGTACGAGATTGCACAGATATAGTTAGAGAAAAATGCAAATAATACTAATTTAGGTAATAACAGATATGCTGGTAGTATATTCCTGGTTTTTAACTGTTTTAATTAAAGATGCAACGAATATTCGGCAACTTTTCGGTATTCGGCCTATTCGGCCATTTTTTTAATATTCGGTATTCGGCCGAATAGTCGACGGTATTCGGCCGAATACTTGAATAATGAAAATAAAAACACATTTTAATCAGAAAGTATATATTTGGTAAGATGGCAGAAAAACTTGTATTATATAAATAAATGAAAATAAAAATCCATTTTAATCAGATCGTATATATTTGGTAAATTGGCAGTAAAACTTGTTTTCATTCACTTTTTTTCCTTCTCTACTTCGTGAGATCTTGACTTTACACAGCAAACACAAATCAAACTTAGTATCTTCACTACAAATCTCGGAATATTTCACAACGGACGACTTGTATCAATTATTGAAGCCATTTTAAATTGTTCGTTGTAAGTAATAAAAATAATAACAAAATTCTTATAAGGCGAGCTTAACACTAATTACTATTTTCTACCAACTGAAAAACAAAGTGAAAAACTTGTATTTAACAAAATCAAACACAAATTGCGATCACAAAAGTAAAAAATACAAACACAGCGTGCTCGAAAATGAGCTTTCTTCCACCACCACCAATGTTCAACCACCGAATATTCGGTATTCGGTATTCGGCCAAATCACTATTCATTGCACCTCTAGTTTTAATATACCCCTTCACCTGTACAGGTGAAATGTAGGTACTATAATTCCACGCATATGATAATAATTATTTCCTTAGTTTGAGGCACCACAAACGATAACCATTCATGAAATAGCATCATAAAATTAACAACGCATAATTACACATAATGTCTGCAATACTCAGTTTATAATTTTATTGTCAATTACTGTTAACCTCTTAATTACTGGAATACTGTTTAAAATAGGGGCCACGGAATAAACGTAGTTTTGGTCGCCGTTTCAGCAAATAGTTCAAAGAGTGAGCGAAGCGAACGAAGTAACCCGATTTTACTTAAACAATCCGGCGTTTGTATGTATGATTGTTTGTCCAACGACAACTCGAGTATCGTTGATCGGAATGTTATGGAATTTGGTAGGCGAGTAAATGAGACAAAAAGATTTTTTAAGGTCGAACGTAGGTCAAGAGGTGGCTGAAATATGGGGTCATAAGAGGTACATCGCAAGGTCACAGTTCGGGGCCTACACGGAGAAAAAATATTTTTTACAATACTACCAGCGGGCCTATTATGTATCTCTAGTTGCCAACTAGACTAGGTGCCTATCATCAAAAACATACATATACTTTCGAATTCAGATTATCTAAGGATATGTTCTCATTTGAAGTGACGTCACAGTTTGTAAATAGTTAAATACCCTCTAAAGGCAATTTTGAAAGTTCAGTTTTTATCTATGTTTTTGACGATAGGCACCCTATCCAGTTGGCAACCTAAGATAGAGAATAGGGGGGCTGATCGTTTTGTAAAAAAAAAACCTTGTCAACAAAAACAGAATTAGGTTATATTTACTTGAATTATTGTCTACGTTAGATTTTTCAAGTAAACTGAACAATAAATAAGTAAAGTCAACAATAAATATAGACGTCACATATAGTACAATATTTTCTGTTTAAATGAACTATATTCGGGTTAACGGAACCAGAATTTTTTCTCGGTGTACTACTTAATATGAAATAAGCCAAATGTTTCGAGGCTTTGATCAAAATGCTTACCGACAAAATTTATATATTTTGAGAGTAAGTGTGATTTTTCTAAGGTAAAAGTGGGTAGTATTTAAACGAGCAAATATAAATTCAAATTTGCCTGAAAGAAGATGTAGTGACTAGAATAGAAAAAGGAATGCTTTGGTGGTTTGGACATGTAGAGAGGATGAATGAAAGTAGAGTGATGAAAGAAATTTCTGGTGCGCAAGTGGAAGGTAGAACTCGACCAGGCCGCCCTAAAAGGACATATGCTGACCAAATTGGTGACATATTGAAGAAGGGTCATGCCAAAACTAGACAGTACTTGACTCCGAAGCTATGTAACAGCTACCCTCTCTTGCTGAATAAAAACAAATTAAAAATAAGCACAATTAAACCAAAACTCAAAAGTATATTGTTAAAATTAAAATAATAAACAAGGTATAAACAGGTAGATAAATGTACTCGTAGATTGTAAATTGCGATTTTGCTGTATTCGTAGTTACATTAGTTAGACATAAGTAAATACCCGGAATTATATATAACAAACTGTTTTGCAGTTTGGCGATCTTTGTAGAATTTTATAAAATGTATTATTGTAAAAAAAATTAAAAAATTAAAAAAAATAAAAAAGTACTCAGTATAGAACAGCTTGTATGACTAGATTGATAGATGTGAAAGAGGCGAAAGAGGTGTATCAGGATCGTAGCAGATGGAAATCTGTAGTCTCTGCCTACCCTTCTGGGAGACAGGCGTGAGTATATGTATGTAAGGGTGTATTATGTATGTGTATCGATTCAAATCATATGAGTGACACGGAGCCCTGCAGACTTCGTTGTTCCATATCAAGTAAATTCAAGTTTACTGAACCAAATTAATGCGAAATGAAGCGTAACTCTCTAATAACTGAGATCATTCTCGATTAGCCGCACAAATCACCTAACTTTATCTTTATTCCAACTCATTGGATTTTAAAATGGCAAGATAGAGCATGTACTGAATTTGGACCAAAATTTTTAGACTGTTGTTATGTTTTTATCTTAATAGCTATAAAGACTATTTTTGATGAGATTATTGTCTACAACTCTTGGTGAGTAGAACAACTCGGATCTTGGAGCTGAAATCAATGATCGGGCTTAAAGCGATTTTAGGTATCTAAGACAAGATGGGGGATACATAAACTCTTATTTGTTACTAGCTTTTTTGTAAGCTTCGCTGGAAATGTTTTTCAATTATCATCAAGCTATGCAACGAGGGAATGCTTCCAGCCTTTTGGGGACCATGACGATCGATGGCGGTGATTTGGAAAAAATATTTTATATGGTTTAATTTAAAGGTAAGTTTTTCTTGGTTTTTTTAAATTTAGTTAGGTATAATTTTATCTTTTATATTTATATTAGTTCATAGGTAGTCTAGTTTTTTAATATTATCATCCGCTTTTGGCTTGGCGGTTATTTTATATATACGATTTATAGCTTTAACGTCAAACAGGGTCACCACGATCATAATAAAGAAAACCGCATCCAAATCCGTTGAGTGGTTCTCGAGTTAAAACGGAAAATAACAGACAGACCAATATTCTGAAAATTGTAGTTTTGTTCTCAGTACCATACTAATTACACATTTCATATAAAATTTCGACAAAAAAATTCAATGGACAGAGACGACTTTTTTACTTCTTTATTATAACTACACATAGATATACTATATAAATATATTTCACAAATGTTTTTGCTGCAGCACTAAACTTTGAATTTGTATAATTTATATTGTATTTTGTTTTTTTTTATATTATTCTTTGATTGTATAATGTTAGTTTTTAGTACTCTTATTCTTATATTACATAGTTGATACTAGAGTACACATATAGATAAGATATACGTGGAAGAGTGGGGTGTTCTGGCACAGCTTAAAAGAAGACTCCGGTCACCACCTTTCTAATTTTTTAAGAGCTCAAACAACCAATAAACCATTTGTAGGGTGTATCCCTTGGGGTTGATATATAAATGATAAGTCTAGATGTCCACTATAGATTATATTGATAAGGTATTGATATTGATAACTGATATGGGAGGTGAGAGCGCGTCCGCCGTGATGTAGGCTGAAACGTGAACTGAACAGTGGTAATTAGGTAAATCGCCGGTTGACGCGCTGTTTGATGAGTTAGCGATATTGTGCGGTGTACGTACCGTACACCATTTTCATTTTCATTTTCATTTCATATAGATATAAGTACATGAGAAAAGCCCATTGCCTGCGGTTTTACCTGCATAAAAGCAGGGATCTAAAGAGAGGTTCTACCATATTCAAACGGGTGTCAGATGTATTCCGAAGTGTGAAATGTGAAATGCAAGTCATATTCCACACTTGGTACACCCGCTTCTCACCGAGGATTATCAATACGCACAAAATAACTATTCACATTCACTCACCTACCCTTTACTTACTTACACACGCACCCTCACACACTACACACTCACACACACCCTTATATTCTCAGATTTCACACATATGCACACATTTACACACACTCACGAATAAAACCGTGCATTTAACTTTAATTGTCATGTAAAAATATTTTAATGTTTATTACAATTATTTGTTTTGGTATTAATTTTAATCATTTATGGCTATGGAAGAGTATTTTAACAAGTATTTTATACTTACAAGAAGGCCTCAACAATGTTTTTGTTAAAATGTGTTTTTTTACCGAAATAAATAATTTTGTATTTTTTTTTTGTATTATCATGTCCCAAACGTGATGTTAGTTGAGCCCTATCGCCGTACTTCAGACACATAATAATTTACATAATATGATTATTACTTTTTTTTGGTTCTTTATCATTTTATTATTTAGTTATTGTATTATTTTTCATATTTTGTTTTTGTGTTCCTCCAACCTGCAACATTTTTGTTAAGCTTAGTGAGAGATGGGGTAATCTGAAAACCAGCGCTGTAACGTTGACTTCAACTTACAGCAAATGCTGAGATTACTCCATTTTGCCCACAAATACGGTACTTAAATAATTTATTTTTGTAACTAATTGTAAGCATTTTGTTTCGTGGCAAATAAATTGAATTTTCTTTCTTTCTTTCAAAACAATATTTGAGTACAAAATATCCACGTTTCAGATCTGTTACTCATTCCGTCTACAAGTTAGAGACCCGTGTCATACGGATGGAGAGACAATGACAGATAGCAGGTTGACATTAATAGGACTCCGATTTGCCCTTTGGGTACAGAACCCTAAAAATTAAGGTCTGACCCAATGAAATATTATGTTCTCTTGTAGAAGAATCTCAAATCAGCGGCGATAGCTCAGGAGTAGAACGCTGGCCTCTCAATCTTGAGATCCAGGTTCGATCCCCGGTCGGGCATGCACCAATGAGTTTTTCGGAATTTATGTGCATAGAATTTGTTCTTACTTACCACTTTCTGAACGGTGAAGGAAGACATTCTAAGGAAACTTGCATGCCCTAAAAAGCGTGTCATTGTGCACGGCGATAGGGCTCACCACTCGTCACTTCAGGACGTAATAATCGTCGGTGAAACGCGGGTGTACCGAGTATGGACTGTGACTTGTATTTCACTGTTCACACTCGGAACTTTCACATTTTCACAGTTCACACTTGTATTTCACCGTTCACACTCGGAACTTTCACAGTTCACATTTGTATTTCACCGTTCACACTCGGAACTTTCACATTTTCACAGTTCACACTTGTATTTCACCGTTCACACTCGGAACTTTCACACTTTCACAGTTCACACTTGTATTTCACCGTTCACACTCGGAACTTTCACACTTTCACAGTTCACATTTGTATTTCACCGTTCACACTCGGAACTTTCACATTTTCACAGTTCACACTTGTATTTCACCGTTCACACTCGGAACTTTCACACTTTCACAGTTCACATTTGTATTTCACCGTTCACACTCGGAACTTTCACACTTTCACAGTTCACACTTTCACAGTTCACACTTGTATTTCACCGTTCACACTCGGAACTTTCACACTTTCACAGTTCACACTTGTATTTCACCGTTCACACTCGGAACTTTCACACTTTCACAGTTCACACTTGTATTTCACCGTTCACACTCGGAACTTTCACACTTTCACAGTTCACATTTGTATTTCACCGTTCACACTCGGAACTTTCACATTTTCACAGTTCACACTTGTATTTCACCGTTCACACTCGGAACTTTCACACTTTCACAGTTCACATTTGTATTTCACCGTTCACACTCGGAACTTTCACACTTTCACAGTTCACACTTTCACAGTTCACACTTGTATTTCACCGTTCACACTCGGAACTTTCACACTTTCACAGTTCACACTTGTATTTCACCGTTCACACTCGGAACTTTCACACTTTCACAGTTCACACTTGTATTTAACCGTTCACACTCGGAACTTTCACACTTTCATAGTTCACACTTGTATTTCACCGTTCACACTCGGAACTTTCACACTTTCATAGTTCACACTTGTATTTCACCGTTCACACTTGTATTTCACAGTTCAATTTTTTCACTTCATAGTATTGCATAGTACAATCAATTTATGAAAACAAAAACAATTTTTTTTTCGTATATACGAATCTCCGAATCTTCCAAGTATAAATAATGTACGTTTTTTTAGGTCTTTACATATGAAATATCCGTTTTCTATAGAAAATTTGAAGGAAACTCAATTTTCAGTAATAACACTTTTGCCTTTTTTTTAGGAATGACAAATTCAAGTTTTATATATCTTTTTTTGTATGAATGCGACAACATTAAGCTAACAGCAACATTAATTTAATTTTTGAAAAGTGTCAGCTGTAAAATATTATTACGAATCTTATCATGGAAATGGATGGCATTTAGGACGAACTGTTATAAAGATTTAATTTTAGTATTCAAACGAAAAATAAAAACAAAATTGAATACGTAGATGCAAAAACTTTGAAAGCAACTTTCAAACAAAAAACAAATAATAGCTTTTCAATTACAGGAATTATAAACTCATGAATCTTTAAGAAAATTAAAAAAAAATTTAAATACCTATTATTTTTCTAAACATTGTAAAAACCTTGTTCTAAAAGATTATTTTAGTAAAGGAAAACCTCTATCTATTACATATTTAGTCTTATATATAACAAACAATAATTTGTTCTACAAGTACATTATTCGGTTCATTTGAGCGGAGAAATGAAAATATATTCGACATCCAACAGAACAAGAAATAAAAGAACAAAAACAAGTAATTAAAATAACCAGAAATCGTAATTATCTATGGCGATTTTATCCATCAAAGAAGAAAAAGCACTCAAATATATTTCTTAGGACCACTTCCAGGATGACCGCCAGGAGTGGCAAAGTCCTGGTCCTCTAAAAAGGCCATTTTGCATGAATCACATTATGATTCTGTTCTAATGCCGTCTCTTTTGCACGCGTGAAAAAACTCTGACTCTATCCTACTTTCAAATAATTTTATGATTCACCCAATTCGGCCATTTTAGGTACCCTTGAAAGGCTTATGTCCAGCAGTGGACGAACTAGGCTGATGGATGGATGGATGGAATTACAAAATAAAAATGTATATAAATACTCACTATAAATTGCCCAAAGGTTTCGAGGATTTTTGATACCATATCCTTTCAAAAAAATTAAAGTTGATAATCAGGCTGGAACAGCAAAGAAGCTTCAAAAAGCAGCGGTAAAAAGTTGGTTACAAAATAAAAACTACGATGAACTCGAATGTCTCCTTGTATTTCCGACGTGAAACATTTATATCATCACACTCTTACTTACTTTCTTTAAATATTTGAACGTATTTGTTACTATTACTCATCTATCTTCACCCTCACAACACGCATATACTTTTACAATCACACACTACACTTACACACACACTTTTCTCTCATCACATTCAAACAGAAGTTAAGACTTTTTCATGGCATATTTGCATGTTATTAACTAATTTTTTTTTTCTTGTGTTTTATATAAGATAGACTATAAATACTTTTTCAATGCATGTGCTCGTAAAGGCCCACTTTTTTATGCATCAAAACCGAACAGAAATTCGATTATTTTGCCCTAGGGCTTTATTATTATTATTTTTTTTTTATTTATTTACAATGGTTGGCTAACCTGCAGCCTTTCCTGTGTACCATAAATGTCATACTTTTTTTTCCACTGTTTAACGGCTCTGGATACAGTCCTTTTGAGCCAATTACAATTTAAAGTTCACAAAATTATATTTGTTTTATTTCCTCACACTATGCATTGAAAAACGTAGTATGATACACGGGCGTAAGAGCAATAAATTACTCGGTTACGTTTAAAACACTCGCTACGCTCGTGTTTTAAATCGTCCTCGTAATTTATTCCTTTGCGCCCTTGTAGCATAAACTACTAATATTATATAGTAATATTGTCATCAATGTCTTTATTAAACCACAAACTTAAATTTATTAAAACTTAAATATCAAAAAAGTAACTTAAGTCTTAAACTAAATAATCCTAGAAAACATAAAAACTTAAACAAACTAAAATCTTTATTAAATTACAAGTTTATTAAAATTAAACTAAATAGAAAATATTAGCCAGATAGCCGTCGTCATGTGGAAGGGTACCTAGAAGGCTGGCTGCGTTTCCTCTTTGTATGGCCAGACTTATTCGCTGGCCAAGATATGCGCCAGCCCTCGGGTCCCCACAGACGTCGACCAGCCGTGTAGTTAAAAATTAAACTAATAGGTATAATAAAATCAAAGTATCCCAAATGCAGTAAGCCGCTTTTGGTAACTGTCACTCTCGAGACGGCCTTTTAGGTCAGTGTTGGTGATAGGGACTGTCTTTGTCTAGATTGTTTTAGGATACAATTAGCACATCTTTATATTTTGGAAAACATAATATTGCATGATAATGTTTTTATTGGATAAGTGCTTCTGTATGTTTTTTTGATTCAATAAATAATGTTTAGTGGCTCCCAATTCGCCTTCGGCGTGACGCCCACATTCTCTCTCTTCTTTATTCTGTACTGTTCAATCCTTCAACTCCATCATATCTTAAAGATTGCTTTAAATTCCTGCACTCTACCCATGACCGTACTCTACGGTCCTCCGAAAATTTGCGTTTGGCAATTCCATCTCACACTACAATTTTTTATGGAAATTCTTTTGCTGTTAAAGCTGTCACATTGTGGAATAACTTGCCTATCGCTATTAAATGTGCTCCCTCGTTGCCTGTTTTCAAAAGATTACTTCAAAATCATTTTCTTTCTTTGTAAAGGTTTGTTAAATCCCTACTTCTGCCACTAATATTTATTTACTTTTGGTTTACGTATTATAGTATTTATTTTTGTTATATATTAGTGTATATATTTATCGTATTATATGTATTTGTATGTACAATGTTATACTTGTGCATTTATTTTAGGTATTTTGCTATCCATTTGATTATTATTATTTATTTTGTGCACCACCTTCGCGTTATTTTTTCCAACGATTAATTTCCACCCAAAGGTTGTCTGGAAGAAATCGCTATAAGTGATAAGGCCGCCATTTGTTACCTTCTCTCATAAGTTTGTTCTTTTACCTTATTTTATTAACTTTGGTGTACAATGATATTCCGGCTGTGGAATATCATTGTTGGTGTACAATAAAGAGTATTTGTCTTGTCTTGTCTTGTCTTGTTTGTATTGTATTTGTATTGTAAATACAATCTATAAAATATGATAAATAAACGTAGTGTGTAATAAACTACAGAAACATAAATATATTTAGGTATTATATTTACCTATTCAGATTTGGAGAGGTACTGTTCTTTAAGAAAACATCAAATACTGACATAGCTTACAAGATATTATTGCTTTATTATTTGCTTTTATGTTGCTTAAATATTGAATAGCCCATTTGGTTTGGTTATCAGCAAGGTTACGTTAATGTATTGCCTTAAAGGCTTTTATTGGGTTAGCAATGGTTTCTACTTACCGAAGTTCAAATACTATGATCACTATTATTATAACGAATATTGTAAGTCTTGTATACCTCAGGGCTTGTTTGTTTCCATTGGCCTTTTTACAATGGAACGACAACGCCACGTCATTTAGAAAATATCGTTGTCGCTGACGTCAGTGTCAAAAAGAGACGTTTAAACATGAGAAATTGTATAAGAAAAAAAGATTCAGTTCGAATATAGCTCATATCCATGAGGGTCTAGAACTTATTTATGATGTATTTTGTGATGATATCATGCTCTTGAAAAAAATATTCATTTGAAATACATGAAAGTTGTTTTATAATATTATTAAAACTCGCGTGAGCTGACATACTAAATTATTATTACATACGGCTTGAAAACTCACGTGTGATTGTTGTTGACTATATGCCAACCGTTTCACCGATACAATGTAGCCGATTCTGAAGGTTTTAATTTTAGTTTTAGTGCTGTCAAAACTAAATTTTAATCATTGCAAAATAGTTCATAAGTGTTAAGAACAGAAGCTAAATTACTTTGGAAAAATTCAAGTCCTGACAGCACTAAAACTAAAATTAAAGCCTTCAGAATCGGCTTTAATATCGGCATTATTAAGGCGAGTGTCGTCCTAAGAACAACCTAAGAACGACACTCGGCTTGACAATGCCGAAATTGTATCGGTCAAACGGTTGGCATGTAGTCAACAACAATCACACGTGAGTGTTCAAGCCGTATGTAATAATAATTTAGTATGTCAGCTCAAGCGAGTTTTAATAATATTACAAAACAACTTTTATGTATTTTTAATGAATATTTTTTTTATATTCAACAACAATCACACACGAGTGTTCAAGCCGTATGTAATAATAATAAAGTTGTTTTACTTGACAAAAGTTATGATACTAAAATATAGTACCTAGTTCGGAATATAAGTGCAAGTTAAGGTCTCAAAATATTACATTATTGGATATTAATTTCAAGGTACAGAACAGGGTTCTGCTCTCACCAATTGCCGGGTACGCAATACTTCAGTTATTTTGAATTTGCGGCTACATTAGTACTTGTAATAAAAAAATCATTCTCCATGTTTTAAAAAATAGCTATTTATAGCTTTCAAAATCACATGGTATTTTAGAATTTTTTTAGAGGTGACTTTGCAATTTTTTTCTGTCGAGCGAAATATGAGAAAAAACGTTTTCAGTACGAACAGTAACAATAACATTGTAACAGTAACAACGTATTTAGTAACAGTAACATTGTGTTTATATAATCATGAAAAAGAAAATGTTCATTTAGCTTGAATTAAGAGGCTATGAAAATTTTATTTTTGTCACTGTCACTCCAAGCGAAAAATCGCGCAGTGCGAGAGGGGCGGATTCAGGGCAAAAGGGGAAAAAGTTGGTTTTATATTTTTGTTAAAAAAAACTAAAATAGCTAGCAAAATTTCAAAGATCAAAAATCTCTAGATGTTATTGAAAAATACCTAATAAAATATGTTTGAGTTCTGTTTATGGTTGCTATTAATCAAACGAGGAGAAAAAGTGTGTTTGAAGACCTCATTTCAACAATTGTTTCTATCGAGGAAAATTTATCCAAACATGTTTTCCAATTTCAAAACCTTAGATTATATAGTCAAAATGCATATACCAGAAATGTATTAAAATTTTCCCTGTATTTCATGAAATACACAGAAAAGAAACACCCATATTTTTTTCGCTTATCGCCTTTACACGATACTTCAAAGTTTGTTATTCCCGTATCGTACACATCAATGGAACCATGCATGAATATAAAGCATACCAAGGCAAGTACACGGGCCGCCGTGTTCTCCTAATTAACATTACTTTACCTTAGGCATTAAAGGTAACAAAGCTATTGTTACTTACGGAATTTAATTATAAAGAAATGCTTTCTTTAAATGCGAAGGAGTTTGAAGAATTTGGCCTTTTGAGGAAGAAGGTAATTGGGTTTCTTGAATATGAGGAGAGAGAAGGATAAAATAAAATAAATTAATGGAAAGAAAATTTTTCTATTATAAAAAAATCAAAATGCATAATCCTCGCGATTAAATTAACATTATATCATTGCAGTATAGAAACGCAGAAAGAAAAGTAAATCTGGATGTGAGGAGCTCTGAACTGGGAATCGAAACCGGGATCTCTCGCTTACCGGGCAATTGCTCTAACCACTGGGCTATCCAGGTCTCAACACAACTCGTGAATTTACCGATGTGCTTTCTCATACTGCAATGATATTTATAGATACCCACTTTACAGTGCCACTTGGCGCCTAGAGGACGCTAGTGTATTCAAAGCTAGTCAAAGACCATTATGCCCTACCGTCACACCTGATGCTGTAACAGGTGACGGTTTACTTTTCTTTCTGCGTTTCTATACTGCAATAATGATATAATGTTAATTTATATCTCCTTGCGATGGATAAATCGCCAAGTGTTCAAACAGAAATTTATTTCTGTCGTAGTTCCTCACGATTACGCTGGCCAACTCTAAATGTGAATTTATCAAGACCTAAAGAAAAAAAATCGGGACCGGTAAGAAAAAATCAGGACTTCTAAAAAACAAGTTTTTAGGAATTTGTTAATTAATCGAACAACAAAATGAAATTTTTCTTCTGAAATTTCCAGAATAATGATAATATATACATATGTATAAGTAAAACTGAAAATTAACTACTCGTACAATACAAACTGAATTTACTTATTGTTTTTTTTTTATGAATATTTATTTTGTATTTTTGCGCATTTTATAGCATTTTTATTTTTTACCACATAACCGAAAAATTCAGAACATGTTAACTCTAATTTGTAATTTAACATGTTTAAAAAATTCTCTCTGCATATGCATAAGCAAGAATGGCGTTAAGAATTAAATGAAAAATGGGTTGATGTTAAAAATTAGGGACACGGGACACAGGAGGCTGAAATCGGGACATCCTATGCGAAAAAAATACGGGTGTTTCTTTTCTGTGTATTTCATGAAATACACGGAAAATTATAATCAGTTTCTGGTAAATGTCTATATAATCTAAGGATTTGATTTTGGAAAACATGTTCGGATAAACTTTCCTCGATAGAAATAATTGTTGAAATGAGGTCTTCAAACACACTTTTTCTCCTCATTTAACGAGTAGCAGCCGTGTACAGAACTCAAACATATTTTATTAGATGGGTTTCAACAATATCTAGATTTTTGATTTTGGAAAGTTGCTAGCTAGTTTAGTTTTTTAATAAATATATAACAACGTGTAACAGAAAAGTGTAACCATATTTGAAGAGCTTATTCAGTCAATGGTATAGAACAACTTTTACTATGGAATAAAACCTGTATCTCGAAAAAAAAAATTAACTGTTTCATAGTAAAATGCAATGCCGCTCGGCCAAAATGTATGGAAGGGCAGATTTTTTTTTGACATTTTAGGGTTGGCTCCATAGTAAAAGTTGTTCTATACCATTGACTGAATAAGCTCTTAAAATATGGTTACACCTTTCTGTTACACGTTGTATATACAAGGTGAATTTTTGAACATTGTCCAAATTCATACTTCAGCCTTGGTATGTGATCAGCATCATGAACCAATAAATATTTTTGTACAAAATATAAAATTAAATTTCGACTACCCATAGTGATTCACTCAGGATTGGGAGTGAATTACTATGGGAAGTCGAAATTTCATTACACGAATTTCACAAAAATTGTTATCGATTCACGGTGCTGATTACTTACCAAACCTCCAGTATGAATTTGGACGATGATCAAAAAGTCACCTTGTATATGCGCGATTTTTCGCTTGGAGTGACAGTGACAAAAATAAAATTCGCATAGATTCTTAAATCGGGACAGATTTTTGGAAAAAGGAATAACAATATATTGGTATTTGCAAGAACTGTGAATGATACTTGTGTCAATTAACATTATATCATTGCAGTATAGAAACGCAGAAAGAAAAGTAAATCTGGATGTGAGGAGCTCTGAACCGGGATTCGATACTTATGTCATATGAAAGCTCTCCTTGATTTTTTTTTCCTTAAACATACCAAAATACTATTTTCGCGCTGGCTTTTTAAATTAGCTAGTATATAAGGTCTTTCAATTTAAATGGAAACTAATTTAGGAGGTGATTCAGTATCGTTGATACATCACATTCCACTGCAAAGCACTTTATTTTGCGCGAACTTTTTTTTCACTTCTCAATACGAAGTGGTCCGATCAGCTGACTCAGTTTGTATGGACAAGTGAAGAAAAAGTTCGCGAAAAAAAAATTACTTTGCAGTGGAATGTGATGTTTTAACGATACTGAATCACCTCCTAAATTACTTTCCATTTAAATTGAAAGACCTTACATAATGAAATGAAGTACATCCCAAAAGCTTCCATATGAAACAGGTTCCATCACTATCGAGGCTTACTTTATGGTCTAGGAGACACTGAACGAAAAAATCCCGTTTTTTTGTTACGAAAAAGTTGTGATTCTACGTTATTTAAATCTAGTTTCAGTCACTAACGTCAACGTCTGGCTAGCTACAGCTATTGCGTTTACCTAGAACGGGTCAAAGTCTATGTTTGATGTCGTTTGAATGCAGAGCTGTATCTAAAGTCGGATTTTTAATTAGTTGGAGTAAACTGACAGTCCGTGATAGTGGGAAATGCGCTTTTAATTCCTATACTGCATGAGCCATTTCACATTGTCGCGAACTTTTGAATATTGCTATAGTTGCAATGTAAAATGGCTCATGCGCCACAGGATTTAAAAGCGGATTTTTCACTGTCATGAACTGTCAGTTCACTTCAACTAATTAAAAATCCGACTTTAGCTAGACGTTGACGTAAGTAACTGAAACTAAATTTTAATACTCAATACATACTCAATATTTTTATTGCAAGCATAATGTACATTATATATGTTACATACAAATTTTAGATCATTATGCACCCTGTTGGGCACAGCAATATTGCGAGAAAAGGTGGCTTATTTCAAAATTTTCTAAATATATTTTATGAGTTTTGTATGCTTAGTTAGTTTAATATAGGTTTATATTTTATGACAGACTATTATTGATTACGTACAAGCACAAATTTTTCGTAACAAAATGACGTGATCTTTTTGTTAAGCGGCTCCGACACTAGAATAAAAAAAAAACATTTCGCCTAGTTACAATAATCTACTATAGCGAACTTTTCATGGAAACGTTACTGTTCATTATTCCACACCAAATTAAATATTCTCTTTTAAAATATTACAACGAAACTCATTTTATGATCAAACGTAAATAATCTCAAAGATTTTATAATTTATTTACCTGCGAGTACGTTCAAAATAACGACTATGTACTTTGATTAATAATTTAACAAATACCTTAGATAATACTTGTTAAGAGCGGTATGGCAGCCGGATTGTGAAAAACCCATCCATCCATCCATCCATCGGCCTAGTTCATCCACTGCTGGACATAAGACTTTGCCACTCCCGGCGGTCATCCTGGAAGAATTGCCCATACCCACATACGCTGGACAGGCGGTTTGGTGAGCGCGGTGCCGGAACCCTCGCACCAGTGACGCCGCTGAACGTCACCAGTCTGTTCCATATTAGGGATGGATATACCGCCATCCATCGGTCCCAGGCATGGTGGGCCTCCTGGTTTTTTGCCTGTGAGCTGTCCTCTTACTCTCCCCCGAATTACTTCGAGAGGGTCTCCAAGTAAGATGGTGGTACCTCCACAGTCGAGCCCGGCATCAGCTCTACCACATGTCGTGAAAAAAAAAACCGCCTTTTTCTAATTGATATTTCGAATTATTCAACAAAACCTTATGACCTATACAACGACCTATACAACGACAACATACACAATATACAACGTGTAACAGAAAGGTGTAACCATATTTGAAGAGCTATACCGTCAATGGTATAGAACAACTTTTACTATGGAACCAACCCTGAAATCTCAAAAAAAAAATCTCCCCATCCATACATTTCGGCCGAGCGGCATTCCATTTTTCTTGGAAAAAAGAAAAAAAAAATTTGTACATACAGGTTTTGTTCCATAGTAAAAGTTGTTCTATACCATTGACTGAATAAGCTCTTCAAATATGGTTACACTTTTCTGTTACACGTTGTATATTGTGTATGTTGTCATCGCAAAGTTTTCATTGGTTTCCATTTAATTAGAAAAATGCAGGTTTTCACAATCCGCCTGTTAATCCGTTCGCCTCAATAATGCTGCAATGTAGTAACAATAATTAAATAATAATTTATGAGTGTTAAAACCATTAATCATTTATTATTACCTATGTTTTGTGTAAACTGTCATCGCAAAGTTTCCATTGGTTTCTGTAAATTAGAATCACACTGTATTACTACAAAACGGTGTTTAACTTAAGACAGTGTTTAAATCCGTTGTTGTCGCCTATTCTTTCATATTGTAAAAGAGTGACAGCAACAGATTTAAACACTGTCTAAAGTTAAACACCGTTTTGTAGTTACACCGTTAAAGTTTTAAATTTTAAACTGCTAAACTGTTCTTAAGTATCAAAACTAAAACGAGAATAATAAAAGCATTTTTCTAAATATTTTACGATGTCTATTGTCGGCCTCATCGTTCGTATCGTATAAATCAATGTCCGCTTATGCAAATTTTAATAAATAAAACAAATAATATTATTGTTGCAAATAAACTATAATAAAAACCATAGACTTAGGAATATAATCGTAATCAAAATTTAGTCATTTTTGGCGCCATCTGAATTCCATTGACGGAATCAAAACGACCCGGAAAATAAGGAAAGCCTGCGAGCCTCACTGTGTGATGCCAGTTTTCACCGCGCTTCAGTAGTGTGTTAATAGATGGCGCTAATCGCATAAAAATATTTTCTATTTCGTAAGGAAAATTAAACTGCAATATGTGCAAGAATTGATTTTGTTTTTTACATTAATCAATGATATGAATATTTATGCCTAAACAAGAAATGTTCAATTTAAGTGCGTTAAAAATTTAAAAATGTTCAACCGTGCGTGCGTTACTTATGAAGTAAGTATTTCACAAATATGAATATTTTTTTTAATTCTTTTACTTTAAAGTTTTTAAACAGCCTTGCTATTATATTGAGAAAATAATACTCAAATTATTACGGAATGAGTTAATGACTCAGTATGCAACCATATTTACAAAACAAAAGAATTTTAGGGTTCTCTAAAAGAAAAGGTAAGATGAAACGTAGTGGTGTGATGACAATAATCGTATTTTAAAAAATTTTGGTCCAAGAAGGTTGTCATTGAGTGTCATTGATCGCACTGACTGATGAAAACTATTTATTGTATAATTAAGATCTTGTAATAATTCCTTTGATAATGCAATAAAGGCGAAACCGGTAATTTTTTTCCGTAGTGCCTTAAAATGATCAAAATAGTCATATTTTTATTGGTATCGTTTAAGGGTCCGTATAATGTCAAATGCACAACTTCAAATGACCATTTCACGTTGTGTATATCAATGGGCATATAGACTGTAAACTATATTCCTGACAGGTTCATCTTGGAAAAAACGCGAAAGCTTAAAAAACGCAAAAGCAAAAGTTTGCTCGTTTTAATAAAACTGCGAAATAACCTCTAATTTTTAAGTTTAACTAGTGTTATTTTTAGATAAAAGTCCGCATTTGCCTTGTTTTTCAATGTTTAAAATTGTTTTTTCTATGTTTTTTGTATAATAAAGAGTATGTTATTATTATTATTATTATTACCTATTATTTGTGGCGTTTCAGGTTTGGCTCCATTCTACATATATATTCCATATATTGTATATACAAGGTGACTTTTTGATCATCGTCCAAATGCATACTGGAGGCTTGATAAGTGATCAGTATCTTGGATCAATAACAATTTTTGTGAAATTTGTAAAATGAAATTTCGGCTTCCCATAGAAATTCACTTGCAGTTCCGAGTGAATCACTATGGGGAGTCAAAATTTCATTTTATGAATTTTACAAAAATTGTTATTGATCCATGATACTGATCACTTACTAAGCCACTAGTATGAATTTTGACGATGATCAAAAAGTCACCTTGTATATGAGTAAACTGTTTTATAGTGGTAATTAACCCCAAAGTGTGAACTCGAGGACCCCCTCTTACAACCTCATATCTCTGCAGCCCCTTGACCGATTTGTCTCATATTCCAGCTTAAAAATCCTTTCTGTCTCATTTACTCGCCTACCAAATTTTATGACGTTCCAATCAACGATACTCGAGTTATTGTCGGACAAACATTTATGCATGCAAACATACAAACGCTGGATTGTTCAAGTCATAGAGGAAAAATCTTCTCTATGGTTCAAGTAGACTCGGATAACATCGTTCTTTCGTTCACTCGTTCAAAAAGATCAATAAGAAACAAATTTCAAGTAAACTTTTTTTTTGTGTCGTGTCGATGGCTGCTGTTCTTTTTGCTAGTGTCAAATAATATTCTGACATAGTTAGTATTTTAAAAGAATGAGTACCTTGGTGGCGCAATCGGTAACGCACTTGTCAAGAGGTCGCAGATTCGAGTCCTTGATTAAAGAGTTTTTTGAAAATATTTGTATAAATTTCTTTCTGATTGATCTCTCCTAGTTGGTATTGCATTCTAACCTACCTAAAGTTTAAGACGAGGCCTTCCTTAGGCGCACTGCGGCTTTGCAAATATAATCCGTAGACTACCTTTCATAAAGTTGAAAATCGCGTGCGCCAAAATGCACGCGAAACGATTCAGAACGAGTCTAATTTTAAGATTAAAATCGACTAAAATTACAATATTGCATTTAAGTCATTTCTCAACTT
This sequence comes from Ypsolopha sequella, assembly GCA_934047225.1. Classification (NCBI taxonomy): domain Eukaryota; kingdom Metazoa; phylum Arthropoda; class Insecta; order Lepidoptera; family Ypsolophidae; genus Ypsolopha; species Ypsolopha sequella. Next base: position 10,876,397 of record OW204009.1, read on the forward strand.
ATATTGGTTAATAAACAAGATTTTCGTATTGATAGTAAAATATGACACATAAAAATCAAATGGATTAAACGCAAAACCAAAAACAACTCAAAAAGAGACTATTTTCTAAAATAAAATCTTTCGAGCGAAAGTTATCCAATTAGGTAACGCTACTTACAACGAAAAGATAAAGGTTTGAGAAAACATATATAGGGTGGAAAAAATGAAAGGGCCCTGGAGGGGAACTACCTTAAATCCTTTAGTTAGCTCATTTTACTGAAAGGAAACATTCCTTTATTTTTTAAAAGAAACAAAACTGCATTCAAAGATCTTCTAAAATTTGCTTGTCTCACCCGGGAACTGAACTAAAAATTTAAAAAATAAACCCTCGCTATTTTATTATACCAATCGGTAGGATTATTGTTCAGGATAAAATTTGTCTAATAAACATTTGGTCTTACACTCATCTGTTTTACAAGATACTCATGAAATTAAATATTTATTACAAGTTCTTTATTATAAGTTTCATATTGATTTCGTCTGTGGCAAATTCAGTAAAATCGTTCAAAAACTGTTGAAAAAGGTAGGCCTCCTCTTAAGAAGTTTCACCGCCAAATAGTATGATAAAATATGACTATGCTATCTTACTTCAACTTTTTTTATTTATTTATTTTATTTATATTTATATTTGGGAAACAAGCAGTTTAACATTACATAAAAACAATACACAACTAAATTACACAAACCAGCAAAGTTTCCACGCATAGATAAACAAATGTAAAACAAGCAGTACAGTTCTAAGAAACAAGACAGTTGAAATTAAATATAAAAACAAAATAAAATTAAAATCACTAAAATAACAAAATCATTTAACTACAAAAATATACAGAATCATTGGTTAACAATTTCTTTCGCACTTTACCAGTTTTCTTTAGCGCACGCAACTGAAAACACGAGCCATTGTTGCTTCAAAAACCTAGTCAAGAATGTTAGTTCTATACTTAGTACCGATTTTCTTTATAACGCAATCAAAAACCTATATTCCTGATACGGAGTTTATCGCATTCTCCCACGCAGAAGCAGATAACACAGATTTACGAGGAAATACAAACACAAACGAAACAATCCCAATTACTACAGAAATGGAAGAAGTTACAAGTGAAGCTACGACAGTTGAAACTACCACGGAACAAACAACTACCACTACAGCTAAGCCTTTCATACGAGATAGACAAAGTAAGAATGATACCAGTGCGGCTAGCACGCGCCAGAGACAGCGTACTTGCACTCCCACGCAGTGGCGTGCACAGAACTTTTTTCCAGAAAAGCAATCAGAAGGTCAAGTACGACAATAAAAAAAATATGAAAAAATTTAAATTACACTTTAAAAAAAAAGTTTGTATGACGCCAGGGTAGGCACTGCCTACCCTTAGAGTGGACATTTTCATACAAACTTTTTTTTTCAAAGAGATATTTAAAATTTTTAATTTTTTTTTTATTGTCGTACTTGACCTTCTAATTGCTTTTCCGGAAAAAAGTTCTGTGCACGCCACTGCTCCCACGCACTTGCACATCCTAATTTTGTCTCTTTTCTAATTCATTTCAAACCATGAAATTGTGATAATTTGTGTGTAAAAAAAAAATCTTAGATACATTCTTTGTGCAGATTTTTGTGGTTCAAAACGCGATACGTTATACTTTGCTCGATCGAAAAAAAATCCGAAACTTAGTCGATTTTTATGTTTTTTTCGTTTTATATAAAATTGACATTACCAAATACTAGGAAAAATACAGGAAATTAAAGAAAATGTAAGTTAGTAAGTACTTTTGCGGATAGTTTTCTGAAAATATCACCGTATATTTTGAGCGAAAAACGTGTTTTTTAAGAGCACGCGATGTTTCGGTTTTCGTAAAAGCCACGGCTCAGAGCGCGCTATTTTAAACTATAATAAAATAGCATAGAGTTTAGTTCTACTTGATGCAAAATGAGGTGCTCAATGCCCTTAATGTGCGAAAGGAAACTATGACGGGAAGATGCTTTATCAACGGCACGTGCTAAGCTCCCTAGAGAGTGGTTACAGGCAGTTGTGTAATATCACTCATTCGTTCGTTACCGACTTACGTAGATTTTGCGGAAGTCCCTGTACAGAGTGATTGACGCCTCGCTTGCTTTCACTCTCCCACTTTTTGTGCGTGCAAAGTGAAATGAAAATATATTTATATCTGATATTATTTTCATTATTATTATTTTCATCCACAAAACGGAACCCTAGGTACGCGAGTATGACTCGCACTTGGTCAGTTTTTTTTTCTTTTAAAGATAAAGTCCTAAATGCCTTCGAAACTTTTTTCGTGAAAAGAACTTTAACAGTGCCCTTCCCCTTTCGGAATGTGTGGGTAGATTAAAAAAAATCTAGAAACGAGAAAATATCAAGAATGATTAAGTTATATAGGACACATATCTGATGTGATAAATTTTGTGTTTGACCACTATAATATGTCAGCTTGCACTGGACCCACTGGTCGTGTAATATCATCCATTATCCATCATCCATAAGCCTAGTTCGTCCACTGCTGGACATAAGCCTTTCCAGGACTTAGCCACTCCTGGCGATCATCCTGGAAGAATTGCCCATACTCACACACGCTGGGCAGGTGGGTTGGTGAGCGCGATGCCGGAACCCTCGCAGTCACGCCGCTGCCCGTCACCAGTATGTTCCATATAAGGTCCGGCTATTAGGGATGGATATACCGCCATCCATCGGTCCCAGGCATGGTGGGCCTCCTAGTTTTTTGTCTGTGAGCTATCCTCTTACTCTCCCCCGAATTACTTCGAGGGGGTCTCCAAGTAAGATGGTGGTACCTCCACAGTCGAGCCCGGCATCAGCTCTACCACCTGGAATATATTTAACTTTAATTAGAAATTATTAAGTTCTCAGTTTAAGTGAATATGTAAGTTCTTTTGAGAAATAAAGAATCTTAAATCTTTATATATTATATATTATTTATATATTTATTCTAGCAAGACGAAATGCCAAAAAGGAGAAGAAAAGGAAGGAGAACAAAATAGAAATCGTGACCGAAGACGATGAAGTCATCTTCTTTCCAAATGAATACGTTCCTGAAACTTACCGGTACGACATTTCGGTTATTTCTGGTATTGTACGGTAACAGTAAAGTAGCGGTATTAATCGTGAGACCCAGGTTCAAATCCTGCAGGTCGATTCTGCATCAATCAGTTTTTCTGGATTATGTAAGTACAAAGTATTGGATTCTTACCTATGAAATTGCCGAAATTTTCTTACAGATTAATGAGTTCATAATTCCTGTAATTCAATAGCTATTTCAATTATTTGTTTTTTGTTTCAAATTTGATTTCAAGTTTTTATATCTATGTACCAACCAAAATTAAAATTTAAAAAACAGTTCGTCTTAAATGCCATCCATTTCCATGATAAGATTCGTAATAATTTTTTGCAGCTGGCACTTTTTTAAAATTTTATTAATGTTGCTGTCAGCTTAATGTTGTCGCATTCATACAAATAAAGATATATAAAACTTGAATTTGTTATTACTAAGAAAATGCAAAAATGTTAGTACTGAAAATTGAGTTTCCTTCAAATTATCCATACAAAACGGACATTTCATATTAAAACACCCGGTGTTACTACAAAACTGTATTTAACTTTAGACAGTCTTTAAATCTGTTGTTGTCACCTTTTCTTTCATATTGTAAAAGAGTGACAGCAACAGATTTAAACACTGTCTAAAGTTAAACACTGTCTAAAGTTAAACACTGTTTTGTGGTAACACCGCTAATATTTGTATACTTATTACTTACCAATCTTACCATTTGTTAACAGTAAAGGAAAACACTATGAGATAAAAATGCCGCTAAGTGTATACGCATATAAAAAAATATATTAAAAAAAATTACATATACAGTGTGTCCCTCGTACAAGTGCACATCTGAAAAGGGGTGAAACTTGACCTTATTTTATCGACAAAAAAAGATTTTTTTTTTACAAAATCTTTGTTTTATAAATTTACGTTTTGAATTTTTTTTTTGACTACCATGGAGACTATGTATAAAATATGTCATAAGTTTTGATCTATCGCCAGTAATGCAATGAAATAAAACTGTTATAATCCTTAAGAAAAGACGTTGCATACCAAATAAAAACAAAAGATAATCAACTACCATTACCATAAAAATAATATCCTAAAAGATTATTTCTTTAATTTTTAATTTAATTTTTCAGTAATAGTACATTTTTTCAAAATAATGTATCCATTTTACTATACTTTTATTCCTATTTATCATTGCCTATTCCATTATCTTTCTAACAAAAAAAAAGTACAACGTTCTATCATAAATACAATATTTTCTACGAGCGGTTAACCAAAGGCAGTGCGCTCGCGTCCCATACAAAGATACCCAAGTGGAGTATTTTTTCAAGATTAAAAAAAGATTCAAAGATTTTTTTTTTTTTTTGTTTTTTTCGATATATTTAGATCTAGTTTTACCCAGTTTCGGATGTGCACTTGTACGAGGGACATACTGTATTTATTGAAAATATATACAGGGTGTAATCGTTAAGTGTGACCAAATATCAAAAAAATTTAAACTGATGTTGAAAGTACGTTACCTAATCAGTAAAATGACATCAATGACTTTTTGAAAATCAAACGAGAAGTATCCAAAATTTTGACATTAAACATTCCCATATATTTGTATCGCACAACAAGGACGTCACTTCGAACATCTGCTTTGAATACAAAATTTTATACTTACTAAAAAATAAATATTATTCAATTAAAAAATAATTTTATTACTTTGTTAGGTTAATAAACAGTTTACTTTAATATCAGTAATAAGCTAAAGCAACCTTTTAAAATAAGGATTATAAAACCTTTCACTAATCTCATACTAAATATATGGGAATGTTTAATGTCAAAATTTTGGATACTCCTCGTTTGATTTTCAAAAAGTTATTGATGTCATTTTACTGATTAGGTAACGTACTTTCGATATCAGTTTAAATTTTTTTGATATCTTTAATAGTAACGGAATAATAGCCTGGTCACACTTAACGATTACAACCTGTATAAATGTGTTTGCGGCAAAATAATAAGACTGACTATAGTGCCGTAAACAAAAAAAAAAATAAGTGCCGTAGATCTTTTTTGTGTGTATTTTGTGTATAAATTAAATCAATCGGCTAAGCCACTTAGGAGCAGTAGGAAATTTAAGCCAAAAAACACCATTAGTTAAAAAAATAATCATGTCGAAGTTTTGGTAATATGAAAAAGAAAAATGTTGCATATGTTGTCTAAGAGTTGATTATTCATAAAACATTTTTTCATTATTTTTGGTTTGGCCATAAACAAGGAGTAGGCTTTAGAAAGTACCCATTTGGCAATAGTAAGGCCCTTGAGAGGCTATGCGAATTTTATTTTTGTCACTGTCACTCCAAGCGAAAAATCGCGCAGTGCGAGAGGGGCGGATTCAGGACAAAAGGGAAAAAAGTTGGTTTTATATTTTTATTAAAAAATCTAAAATAGCTAGCAAAATTTCAAATATCAAATCTCTAGATATTGTTAAAACACACCTAATAAAATATATTTGAGTTCTGTATGGTTCCTATTCGTAAAACGAGAAGAAAAAGTGTGTTTCAAGACCTCATTTCAACAATTATTTCTATCGAGGAAAATTTATCCAAACATGTTTTCCAATTTCAAAACCCTAGATTATATAGTCAAAATGCATATACCAGAAACTGATTATAATTTTCCAAGTATTTCATGAAAAACACAGAAAAGAAACACTCGTATTTTTTTCACATATCGCCTTAAACAAAAAAAAACGTCAAAGAATTCAGTTCTGATTGATGCAAAATGAGGTGCTCAATCCGATTTTATATCCACCCTCAAGGGACGTACCACCCATGCCAGTAGAAGATGACGGCTACCTCAGCAATGATGACAAGGCTAACAATTATGAGAATGAAGAAGACGCGTTCAGCAAACCGGTCGACGAGCGATGGGACGCAGGGAGAGCAGGCGAAGAGGATAAAAAGAAGATTGGTAAGACTGTAATGTTGCTCTTTTACTTTGTTCCGGAATTACAGACATCACAGCGCGATGAAAAATTGGTTGTTTTGTCTCCTTATGTTCCAAAATGGCTATTTGAAACCGTATTAAAATAATATGTTTATTTTGCGAAATCCATCGCTATGAATACTCAAAATATTATTAGAGTGATTTACAAACTAGAAAAGATCAAACAGAAACAAACTCAAAATCAAGAATTTGAAAAAATTCCCCGGACCAGGATTCGAACCTACGACCTCTTGTTATCAAGACAAGTCTTGTCTTTTCTTGTCTTGTCTTGGAATTTTTTCAAATTCTTGTCTTTGAGTTTGTTTCTGTTTGATCTTTTCTAGTTTGTAATGCACTCTAATAATATTTAGCGAATTAAAATAATTACGAGTTTTTTTCGTAGCGTTAGTTTAGGCTCAGTAAAATATTTTATCTAACATCTTCCCTTGAAAATGGAGTAAAATCCGAAACCGGTTAGGAGAAACCTTAAATAAAGTAAAACTATAATCGAAAAAGGGTACGTAGTGCCCCGCTTCCTTTGGCTCGTCTTGGCGGGGGGCACTATCGTGCTCCCAGATGTAGAAGTGCTCAAGAGACATTTAATATCTTGTGAGGCGACTCGTTTTCTGTTACTCTGTTTACGTTTTCCGTTTTCTCTTCGGGTGTAATTCTATCTCTTACACATGAAGTGTGAAGAATCATATCTCTATTGATTCATGATTCATCAGACCGAGTTCGGTCACGGCGACTGTTGCGGCTGTGGAGAGCGTCGGTCATGTGCCCTCATGTGACTTATGTAGCCTATCTTGTTTATGAAAGTGTGGTTGCACAGGCTACATGTAAGTTTTCCATTGTAGTAGTTGTATTGTATGGCAGCTGGTGGTCTGCATCGAAGTTCATCACGTCTGGCGTCAAGAGCAGCTCTTCGTTTAGCCTCGAACTCGAAGGTGTTAGTGTTGACTGTATGCCGCCACACAGCTCGGTCTTCAGCCTGGTCCTCCCATGTCAATTGTTCTATGTTGCAACTTTTCATGTGGCGTTTCTGCACGTCCTTAAACCTAAGGAACTGCCCGGCTTGTTTGCGTTTTCCACTGCGAAGCTCGCAATATGAGATGCGTTTCGCCATTCTCTCTTCTGGCATACGTCTCACATTACTCATGAAGTGTAAAGAATTATAACTCTTTTACTCATAATGGGTAAAGGATTTCAAGATCTTATTTTTGTGTCCGGTAGGGTTTCGATAGCATGGTTAATCTAATTCAGTGACCCCAATATAGGTATGGCCTGAACCGTGGGTGCCAATCTACAGATGATAATAATAATAATAAAAAATATTTAAATCATTCATTATATACCAGTGTTGTACACGATTACTTAAAAAACTAGACATGCTAGCTAGTAAGTACATCTGTGCCTGAACTAGGTGCTAGAGCACTCTAGACCAGTGTGTCAGGAAGCAGCACTCTTCCAATATTTTTTGTTTTTTTTTTTATATAAATATACTGATAGATAGGATAACACAAATATAGATTCTGTAAAGTAATCTCAAAATATATTTCGCAGTTGAGTATCTTAATTAAAATAAACAGACATTGACATATAATATAAGTATATAAAAGCACATGACATGACAGGTTATGACATAGTAACATATAAAACCTAAACCATTTACAATCTATCTTAATATTATATCATTGCAGTATAGAAACGCAGAAAGAAAAGTAAATCTAGATGTGAGGAGCTCTGAACCGGGATACGAACCCGCGACCTCTCGCTTACCAGGCAATTTCTCTACCAATTCCAGGATATATATACAGTTTTCTGTTTCAAAGTTAGTTTGGCTGTGCTTTATGCTAGTTTTATTGAGTGAGACAAGTAAATATATACATATAGTGTAAACCCATAGACAATAAAGTCCAGAAAGACGTCTAATAACAGTCGAAACGGGATACTGTAATCCTATTGGCTCTTCCAATCTTAACGTAAAGCGCCACAAACTTATCTTTCCCGAAGACGAAGACTCTATCGTAATGAATATAAAAACCATTTTGGTTTGGCCAACCGAAACATATAATTTTGGAGTGGCGAATTGTATCTGCTGGTTCAGTCAGATGTGTTGACAGAAATCGGTCGCCTGTTATGAGGAGTCTGTAGGATGTATTCGTCTATGTGTAAACCTCAGCAACGTTCTTAATTATTTTTAACCGACTTCAAAAAGGAGGCGGTTCTCAATTCGACTGTATGTTTTTTTTGGATAAATAATCGAGGTTTTTTTTAGACCCACCTCCTCATGATGACACTATATTCATACCAAGGAAGAACAAAGAAGCGGTGGCCAAAGAAAAGAAAGCTGCTGTTGCGAAGAAAAAGCCGGTGAGATATAAGTAGTTAAAGAATCATTTAGTTTTAATTTTAATATATTTGTAAACGTATTTTTGGAACTTGGAATCGTTGGTGAAACGAGGGTGCACCAAAGATTTTAAAAGTTTAGATTAGCCCTGGCACCTAAAATCTATTGCATTTTTTTTTAATGTGTGCGTTAACACAATGCCGACGCGCGCACAAAATGAGTGCGCAATCTGTCTACCTACGGTCAGCAAACTGATCAGACTACTAAAGTCTTAAAAATTCAAAACATTAAGTGCACTTAAAGGCGTCAAACTATCACTGTGTTCAGATGAGCACTGATTCCAAACGTGTGAGCGTCACCCATTTAAAGGAAACATTTTGGTGCTGCCATACTTCGGTAAGGGCTTATCTTTACTTTTGAAATCTTTGGGGTGCACGGGTTCTATTTTTTGTGTATGTAATATAGGGTGTTTGGGACATCTTCTTCTTCTTGGGGGTGCCATATCCTAGCGGATGTCGGCGACCACCACACGTAACTCTTCTCTATTCTGTGCCAGTCTGCATTTGGATTAATTTCGTGTATGAATTTTTTGTGTATGTAATATAGGGTGTTTGGGACATCAATGTAAATATTTTCAAGGATGATAAAGGAAATGATTTTGATAATTTTTGACTGAATTTACTATTATGCAAAGTTTTGTAGTTTGCGAGATATAAACATTTTTCAGTTTTGTCCACTTAAAATTACAATTAAACGCTATTTACTTATAGTTTAAATATTATTTTAATTTCAAATTATTTCTTAACATTCATCCATTAAACAAAAAAACTAGGTTAAATGTGTTCAAAAAGAAGTAAAAATAAAACATAAGACTAAATACGGTACGAAGAAACAGATTGTTTAATTCAATTTGAGTAAAAACCAAAAAAAAAATATTTTTAACTATAAAAAGTGTTTAATTATTTTTTAAATGCAGTTACCTAATTTTAAGAAAACATAACTGAAAAACTCCCATATCTCAAAAACTCAAAAACTTTGCATAATAGAAAATTAAGTCAGAAATGTTCAAACTCACTTGCTTTATCAACCCTCAAAATATTTACATCGATGTCCCAAACAGTCTATAGAACAATTTTTATACTTTTTAATTAAAAAATAAGTCATTTCAATGGGCGTTTTTCTCGTTGTTTTTTTTTCTTAGTTCTTAGCTTTCCTCCAGATGTCACTGTCCATGTCACCATAGATAAAGTATGTTTCGTAGCAATCAATGTCAAGGTAGTTTTTAGTTTGTTTGCAATCTGTGCAAATTTTGTCTTTGATTCTGTTGCTAAAGAATACGACAGTGCCATCTAGGAATTTTATTTCACACTAAATTTGACACACGGAAAAACGTCAGGGGCCCACCAAACAGAACAGCTTCGGATCTGGTTGAAAGGAACACAAACCTACATAAGGAAGTATAACAGATTATGTTCTATCTTCAGTCGATCCTGCTTACTCGTATTGGTGCATCCCTTTCATTCAGATCCTGATGTCATTGTTGTCAGAGCCTTCACGCACGTGCTTACCAGCACCCATAGACAAATTTGTCTATTCCAGCACCCTTAGCTCAGTGTTTAATCGCTTGTGACGCGACTTAGTTGAATCATAAGTGCAAGGAGCGTGACGTGCTCCCAAAGTAATAATGCGCATACAAATCTTCGCCACTCTTCGGCAAAGTTCGTATTTCTTTACACTTTCTATACAATCAATAAGGTCACGTGGTACGTCCGGTCGCTCGGCTTTAGATTTGTATGCGCATTATTACTTTGGGAGTACTGTACTTTTTAATCGCAAAAACATCGTGTCATGCTTTTCGCACTTTGCTACGGGTGCAGGAACTTACAAGAAATTTAACAATAAATTTGGTTTACCTTTTTTTTTTAGAGAATAGACTGCCGCCGTCTTGTCTGTAACACGACGCTAGCGTCCGTGTGCGGGGTGAGGAACGACAATGGGAGGCAGAAATACCGACTGTTTATGAACGAGTGCTTCATGAACAAAGTCAACTGCGGCTTCAAGTATACTGATAACAGTACGTACATTACACCAACGAACTAAAAAAATGTATGGAAATCTATCTCAGTACATCCCTTCCTAGGATTATGGCCCCACGACACGGAGGTTGTGTGTGATTTTGAGTATACTACACTACGATAATCGCAATATGATTGGCTAGTAGTAATCACGCCATTCCGATTCCAGCCAACCATAGACTTGAGCCGGACCTAGTCGTGGTCTTTATGTTATTGCATTAAAGATGAAAATGTAAAAAGCACTATACGTGGGAATGTGTCAATTGTTCATAAGGTTATTTCCTTAATTCTAAGGTTATTTCGTTTTTGGTTTTATGAAAATTTCGAATACTTACGCATTAAAACTGATGCCATGACTCTTGCAGTGTATGCACGAGTTGCTTATGTACCATTTTACGGTGCAACCCGGCATTTTTTTCCTCCTTCTTTAATAATTTTGTTGTACTCACAAGTTCGGAATGCGCACCGTGCAGCACAAGACTGATCAACGCAATACACATAAATATAAGCCCTGACCGCCTGGGCACATAAATGATGGCGTAAAGTTTTAAGCGAGTTTACGCTTCCAAAAAATTTTAGTTCGTTGACTATACACCCACAAAGCTTTGCTCAAAAATTTTCCCCTTCACTTCACTTTTCACTTCTTATATTCTAGGACAAATAATAAATACCCTATCCATTTTTCATCTAACACGTTCATGCAAAAAAATTCTACACGATTTGCTCTACCCCTTAGATTACGAACAAACCGAGGTTATCTTTGAAATTTATACATAAATCCTAATATACATGTACCGGTCTGTGAGTATCAAGTATTTCAAAACTCAGGCATACACCTTCATAAAACACAACCCATTTCACTCGCCCTTTCACACACACAGAATACCAAAACACACGCACACTCTAATAACATTCCATAAACAATTATCACCCACACGTCATACATTTCTCAACTAGTTTTATTTTGTCTCTTACCTATGTTACTTTTAAATCTTTTATAAATTTTGATATCATCAGACTCACCAGGAAGAATCTAACTTCCCTAACCCAGGGAATCTTAATTTGGGCATTAAAGTTTTATAAAAGACATTATTTGTCAAACAACAAATTGCAATAGTGTATAAAATATTTGTGTATTTCTTTTTGGTTGCGAATAAAGATTTCAAAAGTAAAGATAAGCCCTTACCGTAGTATGACAGCACCAAAATGTTTCCACCTTTAATAGAGTGACGCTCACACGTTTGGAATCAGTGCTCATCTGAACACAGTGATAGTTGGACGCCTTAAGTGCACTTAAAGTTTTGAATTTTCAAGACTTTAGTAGTCTGATCAGTTTGCTGACCGTAGGTAGACAGATTGCGCACTCATTTTGCGCGCGTCGTGATTATGTTAACGCACACATTAAAAACCAATGCAATAGATTTTAGGTGCCCCTGGCATCAATGTGCCCCTGTGCCCCCTCATCTAAACTTTTGAAATCATTGATTGCAAATAAACATATTTTTATTTATTTTATTTACAAACTCAGAGATTAGTGAAAAAGAAAAGCTCAAAATAAATAAAAGGAAAAATTAAAATTACCACTTCAAATATAAGCTAGGTCCGATTACCGTGTACCGAAATTCATAAATAATAATAAATTTAAATGTTAACAAGGTATTAAAGAATGCACGTTAGGGCCCAGATTTTGATATACGTTTGTTCGTATGTTAAATATTGGAATTTGGTTCAACTATAGTAATAGTAGCTTTTGCCAGCGGCTTCGCCCGCGTTAATAAATTTTTGTATATTCCTATCTAATTCGTCAATATTTTTCGGCACATACATTTTTTAGTACCTGACTCTGGTCTGGTGTGTTTACGTTTCCGTTTTTGGCGAGGCCGAAAGCCGAGCCGCTTTTTTGATCGACTCTATTTTATGTTCTCTGAATAAAATTAATCCTCTGCTAATGTATCTTGGCGGTCTTTGATTACTGATTTGATCGCCTAGTATAGTATGTTTGGCGAGGCTGAAGTCTGAGCCGCGTGTCCAAACGACACTTTTTTTTGTTCTCTGAACTAATCCTCTGCTAAAGTGTCTTTAGCGGTCTTTTGCGAGGCCAAAGGCCAAGCCGCTTTTTTGAATGGATTTATTGTTAATTTGCTGAATTGATCCTCTGCTAAAGCGTATCTGCCGAAGCTGAAAGCCGAGCTGCGTTTTTAAATTAATTAAATTTTTCAATAACCAGTTTGTTCCCCTAGTAGTAAGTTTGGTGAGACTGGAGGCCAAACCGCGTTTCTGAACGATACTATTTTTTGTTCTCGGAACTAATCCTCAACTAAAGTGTCTTTGGCGGTCTTTGGCGAGGCCGAAGGCTGAGTTGCGTTTCCATATGAAGTAAATTTTTTGATAACTGGTTTGTTCCATTACTTTAGCTTGTTTTGGGAGGCCAAGGCCGATCGACACTATTTTTTGTTCTCTGAATAATCCTTCGCCAATGTCTCTTTGGAAGTCTTTGGCGCAGCCAAAGGCCGAACCGCGTTTTAATACGAAGTAATTTTTTTTAATAACTGATTTGGTTCCCTACGACACTATTTTTTGTTCTCTAAATTAATATAACTGATTTGATTACCTAGTATGGTATGTTTGGCGAGGACAAAGGTCCAGCCGCTTTTCCAATCGACACTATTTCTTGTTCTCTGAATTGATTCTCTAATAAAGTGCCTTTGGAAAGGCCGAAGGCCGAGCCACGTTTCCTACCGACACTATTTCTTGTTCTGTGAATTGATCATCTGCTAGTGTCTTTGGCGAGGCTGAAGGCATCCATCAATGTGGAAGGGTTGAAAGTGTATCCGGATCGTAGTAGATGGAAATCTGTAGTCTCTTCTTATCCCTCTGGGAGACAGGCGTGAGTATATGTATGCAATAAAATTTATTGAAAAAGGCGTTACTTTGCGGAAGTCCATCATGAATGTGTGACCTTACCATGCTATTTAAAATGCACAAACATGTGCTAGAACAGTTAGAGATATTGAAAAACAAGAATAACTCTGATTTACTGAACGAACAAACTAATTTTATTAGTACCCCCCTGTTAGGCATGTTTTCGTCATCCAATTAGCCCCACCAAACAACAAGTCAGGCCGGTGTATAAAAGGTGAGTTCCGGGTGGCAGCTCTTCACTCGCCGTCGAGCGGTCCTGCGGACTACACATCTCGAGGATGCCTCGTTTAGAGGCGAAACACGTGTCGATAAGTTTTCTTGCTTGTTATTTAAGATTGCTTTATTTTTTGCTCGTACTGCTTGCTTTGATTTTACATGTTTTATGCGGGAGGGTGCTTGAGTCTGCATTTTGAATAGCATGGTAAGAGTGTTTAGCGGAATATTGTAAATTATTAATTATCCACAAATTTATATGTATGCATGTTATCGCATCTGCATCGATGAACCTCGTACGGTATTGGATACGCTTTAGAAACTTCCATTTCTTATTGTTTCAGAATATATCCTCACACCCCCAAACAACTGCTCAAATGTTGGCAGTCATCGTTCTGGGGCGGAATATTTTTTTGACCCCGTGAGGCCACCTAGACCTAAGGAGAAACCCGAACCAAACCTTCTGGAAACCAGACGGCGTTTTTTCTCTAGAAGGTAATATATTTAGTTCGAAGCGTACCTGATATGAGCTTATTGCTTCTATTATGTTTAAATGTGCCACAACTTTCTGGTCCATGAACTGTATCAAAATAGAGATATAACTCTATCAAAAGTTAGTACAGCGCTCCTAAAGTAATAATGCGCATACAAATCTTCGCCACTGTTCGGCAAAGTTCGTATTTCCTTACACTTTCTACACAATCAATACGGTCACGTGGCACGTCCGGTCGCTTGGCTATAGATTTGTATGCGCATTATTACTTTAGGAGTTCTGTATAGATCATAGATTTAGTATATACTACTGTTAGATCGGTAATGCAAAAATAAAGAGCGTAATATACAGGTATAATCATCCATTTCCATGATAAGATTCGTAATGTTTTTTTTGCAGCTGACACTTTTACAAATTTCAATTAAAGTCGCGGTTAGCTTAATGTTGTCTCATTCGTACACAATTTTTTGAATAAAATTTGGATTTGTCATTCCTAAAAAAATGCATACAATTTTGTAATGAAAATTGGCAATTTGATAGTAAATGGCCTTATATTAGTGTGCGTGAAAAATAGGAGTATGTGACGTATTCACAATTTTTGTGTTTATGTCAATAAAATAAGTGTGGGGAAACGTGATGACATCTGAACATGAACAATTTCTAATTCTAGGTCAAACACGATGCAGAACGACGGCACATTCTGTGACCACATGTGCCCACTCTCCTGTCCTGAACTCTACGAGCCGGAGTGTGCTGGTTGGTTTTCTCTTTTTAGTTGTCACAAGCACCACCACTGCTTTGGGGCCGTCTATACAACGTGTAACACAAAGGTGTTACCATATTTTAATACTTGACTAATGACGGCCCACTAAGGGCCGAAATATATCTCATGTGAAAAAAAATATTTTATTTATTAATTATATTTAAAGTTATATATGTATAATTGCAAATAAAAAGCTAATAGAGGCAATATTATATATTTATTAAAGTATTACTCGCACATGTGATTATATTATAAACTTATTAACGAATAAGAAAAATATTGTCTTTTTTTATTTCTTTTTCTGTTTTATTACTATGGTATGTTTTTCTTTTTTTAATACTTGACTGATGACGGCCCACTAAGGGCCGAAATATATCTCAAGTGAAAAAAATCATTTTATTTATTAATTATATTTAAAGTTATATATGTATAATTGCAAATAAAAAGCTAATAGAGGCAATATTATATATTTATTAAAGCATATTTGAAGAGCTTATTCAGTGAATGGTATAGAACAACTTTTACTATGAAACCAACGTTGTACCTCGAAAAAAATTTACTGTTTCACAGAAAAATGCAATGCCGCTCGGCCAATATGTATGGAAGAGAAGATTTTTTTTTGAGATTTCAGGATTGGCTCCATAGTAAAAGTTGTTCTATACCATTGACTGAATAAGCTCTTCAAATATGGTTACACCTTTCTGTTATACGTTGTATAATAGGTGTTTAAATATGAAATTGCCGGAATATTCTTACAGATTCATGAGTTCATAATTTCTGTAATTAAATTGCTATTTCAATTATTTGTTTTTTGTTTAAAAGTTAATTTAAAGACACATTTAAAGGTAAATCTACGTACTAAATTTTGTTTATTTTCGGTTTGATTATAAAAATTAAATCTTCAAAAACAGTTCGTCCTAAATGCCATCATTTCCATGATAAGATTCGTAATAACTTTTTATAGCTGACACTTTTCAAAAATTAAATTAATGTAGCTGTTAGCTTGATGTTGTCTCATTCATACACAAAAAAAATTACATAATTTGGATTTGTCATTCCTAAAAAAAAATACAAAAATGTTAGTACTGAAAATTGAGTTTCCTTCAAATTCTCTATATAAAACAGCAATTTCATACAACATACAGTTACTTTTGAAGAGAATGCAGAGATTACGATATGTTTTTTTTTTTTAGTTTCTTCAACTGGTATAAGCATGGTGTTTGTGAACCATTGCCAATTGGACTTTCATTCATGCGTCAAGCACGGTGGTAAGTAGTATTTTGTTAACTTGGTCTACTATTTGATTAATACTTGCGGCTGTCGTCACTTGATGAAACTTATCCAAGCTTTTGAAAAGTCTGTGTATATGGCATCAACTTGATAACTGTCGACAAAGGCATTGAATACGAAGTCAGTAAAGGTGATGACATTTCGACGCTACGGCCATGTACAAAACCATGTTGTTGTGGCAAAATATGTCTTGAAAAAGTAAAATTAAGTTGCTGTGTGATAATCTATTTGAAGATTTTGCCAAAAATGCACAGTTTTGAGATGGGACGGTAATTTGTGACATCATGCTTATTGCTACTTTTAAAAATTGGAGTAATAAAAGCTTTCTACCATACGAGAGGGAAATGTCCTTGCGACAAAGATTTTTGAAAAATAATAAATTATTTTATTTATTTATTTATGTACAGAAATCAACAGCGATATATAATAAAGATAAAAGAAATAACATATAACATAATATTAAGGCCAATCATAGATTTCAATTTTGGTTAATTTTTACATAAAATAATAGTTCTTAAACAACAAATTACTCAAATTATAAAACAAATACAAAAAAGAAATAAAAACTTGAAATAAACTTTAAGTTTACAAGGGAAAGGGACTAATAATATAATCTATAATGACTATAATAAACTATATACAGGGTAGAAAAAATTTAAGGGCCCTGGAGGGGTTAGCTTATTTTACTGAAAGGAAACATTCCTTTATTTTTTAAAAGAAACAAAAGTATTCAAAGATCTTCTGAAATTCGCTTGTCTCACCCGGGAATCGAACGAACCAAAAATTAAAAAAATAAAACCTCTTTATTTATAAACTTTGCTACGGAACCGGCGTAGCAAGTGCCACAGTAATTGTTGCTACGGTGCCGGCGTAGCAAGAGCTACAATA
Source organism: Ypsolopha sequella (assembly GCA_934047225.1). Taxonomy (NCBI): domain Eukaryota; kingdom Metazoa; phylum Arthropoda; class Insecta; order Lepidoptera; family Ypsolophidae; genus Ypsolopha; species Ypsolopha sequella. The sequence goes on from OW204009.1 coordinate 10,893,472, forward strand.
TTTTTTGCAACGACACCGGCGTAGCAAGTGCCATAATATTTTTGCTATGGCACTGGCGTAGCAAGTGCCACAATAGTTTTTGCTATGGCACTGGCGTAGAAAGTGACACAATATTTTTGCTACGGTACAGGCGTAGCAAAATCCTCAATATTTTTTGCTACGGCACTGGCGTAGCAAATACCACAATATTTTTTGCAACAGCGCCGGCGTAGCAAGTACTACAATATTTTTTGCTACAAGTGCTACAATAATTTTTGCTACGGCATTGGCGTAGCAAGTGCCACAATATTTTTTGCAACGGCGCCATCGTAGCAAGTGCTACAATATTTTTTGCAACGGCGCCATCGTAGCAAGTGCTACAATATTTTTTGCTACGGCATTGGCGTAGCAAGTGCCACAATATTTTTTGCAACGGCGCCATCGTAGCAAGTGCTACAATATTTTTTGCTACGGCATAGGCGTGGCAGTGCTACAATATTTGCTACAATAATTTTTGCAACGGCGCCGGCGTAGCAAGTGCTACAATAAATTTCTCCGCTTTGTGGACCTAAAATAAAAATGTCGTATGTCATAAACAAAAATTATTATAAGTTTAATTTAAAAGTTTACAGATAGATTTTTTAGTTAATATATTTTTACAATATAGGTATATTGAATGTGTAATATGGTATATTATGTACCTATATTACAAAAGAGGTGGTAGAGCTGATACCGAGCCCGACTGTGGATTTACCATCATTTTACTCGCAAACGCAACCAAATTTATTCAGGGGAGAGAGACGACAGCTCTCAAACAGGTACAACCAGTTGGCCCACCAAGCCTGGGACCAATTTATGGAAGTATATCCATTCGCAATTGTCAGACCTTATATTAAACAGACTTGTTGACGCGCAGCAGCATCACTGGTGCGAGGGTTTCGGCACCGCACTCACTATCACCAACCCAGTGTATGTGAGTATGGGGATTTCTTCCAAGAGAATCGGCAAGAGTAGCGAAATTTTAGTGTGTCCAGCAGTGGATAAATCAGGCTGATTAATGGATGGATAGATTACAAAAAAAATTATTGGGTTTGATTGAGTAGACATTTTTGTCAGTTTATTTATTTAATAAGTTAAAACTTATAGTCTTTATTATTTATTGAACGCGCACTGAAACGTGGAATAAGATTAAAGCAACAATGAAATAATATGTACATTAGCGTGTTTATCTTGTGTTTGCTGGAGATTTCTTTCAGCAAAACCAAGAGGAAACAAAGAAAAAAAAAACATTAAAAGTGTATATTTTATTCAATTGTCCAGTGTGGTACCAGCGCCCCATGACGTGGTGCGTAGGCGCAGAGAAGACAGACCAAAAAAATAACCGAGCGTTCATAGGATGGATGCAGCGGGCCGGAATTATAGACGGCAACGGGAAGTTTGTTCATTAATAAACAAGATGACAATAAAAAGATGAAAAATTAAAAAACAGAAAAGCTACTTTCCTAAGAAAGTTTTTTTTTTATTATTGTCATTGTCATCTTGTAAATATTATCTGTCATCCTGTCACCATTATTACTCCAACTGATGCCGGGCCCAGTGGGGTTCAAAATATATCTTGGAGTCTATTGTGATATCTTATAATAATTGTGTCTCATTTATATATATTTACCTATATAATTATATATCAAAAATTAAAGAAACAAGCTGATGAAAGCAATATAAATATATTAAAATTAATTAATAAACGGCATTTAGTTGAAAATGCGGTTTCTATTTTGTATAGCGTCCCTTTGCATGGCATTCTAGTGTATTGGCTATATTGTATTGGATTGTATTAAATTGTATTTTCATTGTATTGTCATCATCATTTATTAATTCACAAACAATATAAATTGTATTTGAATAAAATTACTAAAACTAAAACCTTAATGCTAGCTTCAATTTAAAAGAACACAAATAAATTATTGCTATTAGGTAAATCGTAATACAGTTTTAAAATATATCTCAGTAAATTTATAAAATTAAACAGGGCTAAAAAAATACAAATCTGCCTACAAATCATCAGTTGAACGTAGACACTGTTTTTATTTAATAAATCGTCGGTACTAAGTTTTTAAAACGGTTTAATTCTGTTGGGCAATTCTGTGGAGATGAATAGAGTATTCTTAATACAAAAAAAATGTATGCGTGCTATAATGAATGCTGGTTTTTTGGATAGTTGCGTGCCTCTCTTCAAGAAGTTACAAATTTTGTCTCTACCATGTATGTTTATTAAAGATGTATGTATGTTTGTAAAGAGCAATCATCATATTTTTCAATTACGTAGTGACCATACAAATAGACATCTTAGAACTCAATATATTAACAGGCTATTCAAGCCTACCTGTCGATCTTTTATACATAGGAAAAATGTTTTTAATATGTGTATTGAGATATAAATAACCTACCAGCATACATGAGACCATTGGAAGGAAAAGTTTTTAAAACAAAACTAAAAAATTGGCTATTAGAGCGTAGTTTTTATAATATAGGTGATTGTTTGCTTTCAAACCTTGACATACTTAATTTTGAGATATTGAAAATTTTTAAATTGACATTGTATCCATATTTAAACTGATCTTGTTTATGAAAATTGTATGATAATATGTTTATAGAATTCAATTTTATTTAATATTTGCATGCCTAGTTAAGGTTGAATACTGAGACATACCATTTTATATTACCACCATTCAATGTGTATTCTGGCAAATAAATATGTTTGTATTTGTATAAAAACTGCTTTCATTCCATTTTAACTCTTAAATGCATGAGAATTGAGAATTAAATGCATGAGATTTTATTTTTGTATAAAATTGAAAACAGTGATAGAAAAATACCAAAAAAATATGAGAAAAATAGTAAAAAAAAAATTATTGATTGAAAGGGGGGTTTTACAAGTAAAAACAAGGAAAAAAACAAATTTACTTGCGATAAAACTTTCATTTTAATATTTTTTTTTATTGCCTACATGTAAAGCTGAACTCTTTTGTGATTTTAATTTAAAAAAACTATAAAAATATATGCAAGCAGAATATTTATTAGATTTTTTTTTCCAAAAGCTCTCTTCAATGATTTTCCCGCCAAAATGCGAGAAAATACAAAAAAAAAAACAGGAAACTAAATGAATGAACTTTTAATTTAAAAAATATTTAAAGTCGTTGCCAAACATATATTTAGCTCATACAATCATATAACTATAATTTTTTACATAAAATTATGTAAATAATAAATAAAAATTCTTTTGTGCCGTTTTCGACCCAAGATGCATTTAAGGGTTAAATTTATTGTAACTTGTTATACTTTTTAGCTCTGTGGGTAACTTATGAAATAAAGCAATCGGTTGTTGTATCGCACTATGTTTAACTATTTCTAATCTTGGATACAAATCAGACGACAAATCTTTGCGGCGTTTGTCATCTTTGACAAACATTTTTGCAGCGTTTGTCCGTTCATCTTTGTTCTCAACCTTGTGAATATATTGTATTGTATAGTATTGCATTCCATTACATTGTATTCCATTGAATTTTATTGCAATACGATGTTTTATATTTAATTGAATTGTGTTAAACAGGATTGTAAGTCATTGCTTTGTATTAAACTGTATTATTTTGTACGGGTTATACAGTATAGTATAACCATTGAGAATAACATTATCCAGAAGTTGTACTGGCGCTCCCTTGGGGGTGCGCGGGCGCAGATGCAAAGAATCGAGATCATAGACGGTAACGAGAAGTTTGTTCAATAATAAACGTTATGTAGTTAAAAATGTTGTTTTTTTATGGCTACATGGTTCTCATTGAGGCTGGTAGATACACAAACTGCCACGATCCTGAAACGACAATTTTGCTCCATCTTTCTAGTAGAATGACCATCTTCATCATCTTTTACATATCTTCACGACATACTTATAATATACCGAAGGGCTGCCAGATGTGTTTCAAGTGTAAATTTTCCGGAACATTGAATACCCGTCCACCTTTTTTATCGATAATTTCAACTACGGTAAATATGTAACGGATTGGACCCTGTCATCGTACTTCGTGCACAAATACACGCTTTTTAGGATATACAGTGTGTCCCTCGTACAAGTGCACATCCGAAAGTGGGTGAAACTAGATCTAAATAAATCGACAAAAACAAAGAAAAAAAATGTTTTAGAATTTTTTTTTTATCTTAAAAAAATACTCCACCTGGGTATCTTTGTATGGGACGCGAGTGTAGTGCCTTTGGTTAACCGCTCGTAGAAAATATTGTATTTACGATAGAACGTTGTATTTTTTTTTTTTTGTTAGAAAGATAATGGAATAGGCAATGATAAATAGGAATAAAAGTATAGTAAAACGGGGACATTATTTTGAAAAAACTTACTATTACTAAAAAAGAAGACGGAAAAATTAAAGAAATAATCTTTTAGGGTATTATTTTTATGGTAATGGTAGTTGATTTGGTATGCAACGTCTATTCTTAAGGAATTATAACAGTTTAATTTCATTTCATTACTCGCGATAGATCAAAAGTTATGAGATATTTTATGCATAGTCTCCATGGTAGGCAAAACAAAAATTAAAACGTAAATTTATAAAACAAAGATTTTCTAAAAAAAAAAACATTTTTTTATCGATAAAATAATGTCTAGTTTCACCCCTTTTCGGATGTCCACTTGTACGAGGGACACACTGTATAGGTTTTAGCTCACATTGTTTTCCTTTACTAATCAACAAGTGATAAGTTCATAAACTACTATTCAGATAAACCTTCGTGGTTACGTCAGATAGTACTGTTTTTGTTATAAATGTAATTAGGATAATTTACAAACATAAATAAATAAATATGAATTCCAAAAAACTTATTGATTGCATGATAGAGTTATTGCATGTCATTGCATGCAAGACCCTGGTCTAAAAACTCAGCTGCCGCTGCTCATGTTTTACATAACTTCATAATTATTCATTTATTCAATTTGTTATCGTTTACAAGTCAAATCCAGATCCAGTTTACAACCAATAAAATTATCGATATTTTTTATTATCAATTATCTATTAATATTAATAAGATCACAGACTGCCCAGAACTTCCTGTCCGTGAATACCTGACGGACTTTACATCAACACGGTTGAAGTCGCGTAATCCGCAGCCTTAAAGTTCCACAACAACAACCGATCATGGAATGTGGACACACAATGGGAAGAGGAATGGTCAACGACCAACTATGACCCTGCTCTGTTCACCCTCAATCCACGTGATCCACCGCCTGGCTTCGACCAACAGCGTTGAGTGTGGAGCCGACTTATGTTGTGCTTACGTTCGCAGTAATCTTGAATACGCTTCCCAAATATGGAACCCCCGTTATTCAGTTTTTATAAATAAAATTGGGAGAATTCAAAAGAAATTCATGCGCTATCTCAATTACCGTACAAAATACACCTCATGTGGATACGAGCAGTCATGTCGTAAAATGCACATACTTCCACTTAGTAAGCGGCGTGACATTTCTGACTTTATCTTATTATTAAAAATAGCACGAGGCATTATTGACTGCCCCGAACTGTTGAGTAAGCTCAATTTTCTGGCCCCAAATCGAAATCGCAGGCATTGTAAAACTTTCTTCTTGCCTACAGTAAGAACTAACTATAAACAAAATTCTTATATTTGGCGAACCTGTAAAGCTTTTAATTGTTTATCTCAAAATGTTAATGTTATAGACTTATTCCATAGCAGTATCACTTCGGTGAGACGTCTTCTTACTAACCCATTCTTTGAATAAGAGCTATTTCTTGTGTATTTAATTAACCTCCTTTTAATCTGTTTATAACTTGTCATGGTTTGATTAAGTATTATATAGTCTAAGTCTATCTGTGGAAACTTTAAATGACTAGCTAGAGTTAATTTAAGTTTTTTAGTATTGTTATTAAAATAGTCACTAGTTTTCCAAAATAAGTAATTAATAAATAAATAAATAAATAAAATCCGCACCGGCCACGGCAAGTGTGGCTACATGAGGCATAAGTGGGGCTGGAGGGAGACTGCTGCCTGCTCTTGTGGGTGTTGTGAACAAACAGTGAGACACATAATATCCAACTGTCCACTGTATTCTTATAATGGCCCTATGGAGGACTTCAAAACTCTGACTCTGGAGTCAAAGAGTCGACAACTCATTAATTAAACAAATGTATATTATGTGTAATATAATATTATAACATCTGCCATACAATAAAAAACTATTAACCAATAAACAATTTTAACCATTATTGACATCTCTACTCTGCTTATGACCTGACCCTCGTACCATGATAATCATGTATAGCTGCATTTTATAACAGAAGTCATACATGTCGGAAGTATCGTTTTCTTAAATTAAGTATCGTAATGCTGAGGGGTGAATGGACCACTTTGCATCGTCTTACTGAATAAAACCGGCCAAGTGCGAGTCGGACTCACGCACGAAGGGTTCCGTACCATTATCTATAATAATACAGATCGCGCCAAACTAGTACGCTCGAAATTTGCTCTTCCCAAGAACGGCCATAGATTTTGTTCCTGCTGATGTGAATCGCCCCGTGTTTAGAGGGGACTAAAAGTTTGGCGCGGTCTGTACTCGTTAACTTGTAAAGGCAACTTAGCTGTGATAGTTTTCCTTTTAATTTCGTTATGTATACTACTGCCGTGATTTTTTTCACGTCTCCAAATACAACCGTTTTGCTGACAGGGGGGGACACTTAACTCTAAAAAATTAACACTCGTAAGCTTAATATTTCGCAAACGAAACCCTGAATCAAAAAATGGTCTTCTCATACCCCCAATATTTTTTAATTACCTATCCAACGACACCCCACACTAGAAAAGAAACGAGAAAAAATAAAATCATCCCCACTTTACGTGTAGGGGAGGTACCCTAAAACAAAATCTTTTTCAAAATTTTACTGTACCACTTTATTGACGTACTAAATATGTATAGGTATATTCACGCCAAATTACAGCTTTCTAGTACTAATAGTCTCTAAGCTAAGCCGCGGACAGACAGACAGACAGACGGACATGGCGAAACTATAAGGGTTCCGTAGTCAACAACAAGGGTTCCTTGTTGTTGACTACGGAACCCTAAAAAGGTTGTTTTTTTTATATCTTATAAAAAAGCTGTTAACTCTTACAGCGAGTCAAGAAAAAACAATGAATCCCACAAAAAGCTTGCTAAATCACAAATCGCTTTAGCACTAAACACTTGGCAATGGTAAATCTAGATCGAGGCTAAAAACCTAGACGTGAACCACAAGTCCTAAACAATTAAGAATTTATTCACTGCCATTAGAGACTATTTTAGATCACGACCTTGGTCTATAAGTCATGGCAAATTGTAAAAGCCTATCGCGACACATTTGGCTTCGCGTCTGGGAGTTAAAAGCTCCCAGCAAACCAGAACCGCTGTAACTTTTATTATGTAACAGTAAAGTCGTTTTTTGATTAACAAAGTTGTTTTACTGTGTTCGTTGGTTGGTGCAGGTCTAATAGCGTTTAGATAAACGTTTCTATTTAATGCTTTATAAGGACTAAGTGCAATCAAGTTTATACTAAAGTAGAGACGTACAACGATATTCTTTTGCAACTTTCTTTGAGGCGTTGTAGTGGCCAAGATTAAGCTTAAGGTGTATTAAGAGGGTATAGTCCCCGAAAAGTCATAATTTATTCTTCCTTGTTTGAAGAATCTGGCAATAATAGAAGTTTAAAAAAAATTGTACTCCTGTAAAAAAAAACCCGGTTCAGAGCTCCTCACATCTAGATTTACTTTTCTTTCTGCGTTTCTATACTGCAATGATATAATGTTAATTTATATCTTCTTGCGATGGATAAATCACCAAGTAAGAGAGTATGTACAGTAGAAATTTTTTAAATGTCGGGATCGACTTAAGAGCTTATCTTCCAATGAATGGCATTGTTATATATTGTTAAGTTCGACCGCTAATTAGCAGTGCACAACGAAACGCATAAACAAAAAAATATTTTATGTTAATAGCAACTTTACCGCCTCAACAAAATATATCAGGGTGATGTGTGTGCGAGGGTGTGTTTGTGTGTGTGTTTGTTTGTCTGAGATTAGGTGTCATGTTGCAATAATGACTCTGTTTCGTCGTTGTTCTGATTTTGCAGCCATTTCGACCATTTTCTTGCAGTCAAAGTGTCCATCCATCCATCAGCCCGTGTTCGCTCACTGCTGGACATAGGCCTCACCAATATTACACCACTCTTGGCAGTCCTCAGTCGTCCTCATCCAGCTGCCACCCGCAACGTCCTTCAGGTCGTCAGTCCAGCGGGCACAAGGGCGGCCTACGCTACGCCAGAGAATATAAAGTATGGCTACGCTTTGCTGTACGTGGTCTCCATTCCAATGCCTACAAGTCAAAGTGTAGTAACGGATATAGGTATCTCTAAAATTCTATTTATTTTGTTATATAGATAGCCAGACAGGTGATCATATTGTCGACCAGCAAAACATGTTTTGACACTTTTAGCTTTTATTACTATATCTTTTCTCCTTCTAGTCAGGATTTGTGGGTCAAACCCTAAAATGCCCACGGTTCAGTATTTTTTCCTCGACACATCTTGAAGTGTTTTAGCGGGAAGTTAACGTTACTAAATTAGATAAAACGTAAACCCCTATGAATAATTTATGGAAGACATGAATATTCAGACGTTCGTTAAGCTTTTTAGTGCGAAACGAATATTTGAGAAGGATCGTTACACGGCAAACGTCCAGTCAAACTTTGACTGCTAAAGACCCTTTGTACCAGCCATATTGCAATGTGGGTACAAACGGTACCTTCAATAGTCACATTTGGCCTAAGGCAAGATTATGAGAATAGTACAAAGTGAACCTACTTTTTAGGGTTCCCTACACTCGAAGGGTGCTAAATGGGACCCTATTACTTAGCCTCCGCTGTCTGTCTGTCCGTCTGTCACAGAGGTCTACAGCTTCAGCTGTATTACGAGGCCAGTTGACGTTTTAAAAAAATACGTGTTTCTATATGGCTTCTGGCAAATAACAAAAATAATAAAAAATTGTGTCCTAAAAGGGGACCCCATACAAAAAAACGTACATTTTTTTAACGTTTTATTTTTCATCTCTATCTTAAAGACGGTTATACACACAAGTTTCAAATTTAGCGAAACTGTAGTCTGTATACAGGTTGGAAAAAATTTAAGGGCCCTGGAGGGGAACTACCTTAAATCATTTAGTTAGCTCATTTTACTGAAAGGAACCATTCCTTTATTTTTTAAAAGAAACAAAACTGCATTCAAAGATCTTCTAAAATTCGCTTGTCTCACCCGGGAATCGAACCAACTAAAAATTAAAAAAATAAACCCTCACTACTTTATTATACAAATCGGTAGGATTATTGTTCAGGATAAAATTTGTCTAATAAACATTTGGTCTTACACTCATCTATTGTACGAGATACCCATGAAATCGAATGTCTACCGCTAAAAAGGGATTTTAGGAAATTTCCACCCGATCGAGAGAAACGTATTTCCACGCGAGCAACGCCGCGGGGCGCTGCTAGTAATATTTAGATTTCTGGACCAAGGCTTTTATTATATGTGTTTACTTGAAATTCGTTTTTAATTAATCTCTCCTATTAGGTCATTAGCTATGAAATTGCCGTTTTCTATGGAGATTTGAAGGTAATAAAATTTTCTGTATTTAACATTTTTTAACATTTTTGCATTTTTTTAGGAATTACAAATCCAAATTTGTGTATTAATGAGACAACAGCAACATTAATTTAATTTTTGTGAAGTGTATGCTGCAAAAAAATATTACGAATCTGATCACGGAAACGAATGACATTTAGGACGAACTGTTTTAAATATTAAATTTGAGTTATCAAATTGACAATAAAAACAAAATTTAATACGTGGATTGAAAAACCTTGAAATTAAATTTTAAACAAAAAACAAACAATGCAAATAGCTGTTTAATTACAGAAATTATGAACTCATGAATCTTTAAGAAAATTTCACCTATTATTTTGTAAGTATATAAAGAAACATAAAAACTGGTTAAAACTATGCTATAAATAAAATAAATCTATCAATTAAACAAAATTAAACTAATCTAAATTAAAATATCTGCTAAAGAAATAATTTTAAACAAAAGTTATTTTGTAGATATTACACAAAACAAAACAATTCATGCCTTGGAAAAATAAAATAACGAGTCACAATTTGCTCTTACAGCTGTTATGTTAATGTAATAGCCAGAAAACAGACAAACTAAACCAAAATATCTCTACTTTGAACTGAGTTATATAGGGTGTTTATAATTAACTAATGACCAGCTATTTATATTGTGCAAGCAGTTAGACAGGAGACAGGTACTTGGTACAGGATGTTATTTATTTATATAATGTTGTTGATTTTTAAAATAGTAGATAGATAAGACATAATCTGACTTAATGTCTTGCCCTTGTTCTTAGCAAGATTAGTCGAAGTAGCGGAGTTAGGCGTGTTTTTATTCATATAACTTTTTATAGGTAGCCATATCTGTAGCGTAAATTTTATTGTATACTTTATTATATACTAGCGACCCACCCCGGCTTCGCACGGGCATGTATTATACATATGAACCTTCCTCTTGAATCATTCTATCTATCAAAAAAACTGCATCAAAATCCGTTGCGGAGTTTTAAAGATCTAAGCATACATAGGGACAGACAGAGAGCGGGAAGCGACTTTGTTTTATACTATCAAATCAAATCAAATCAAAATGTTTTATACTATGTAGTGACATACACTTTATTGTATACAATAATATATCTGTACATCCCGACCATACAATTATGCCAATGACTATGATTGGCTCTTGATAAAGGCGATTCATTGGTTGGCTCATTGGCCTTATAGACTTGGACGGGTAGAAAATTTAGTTCATGTACATGCCCAAAGTTCATTTCTCGTACATGTTGTCCCGTTTTATATTTATTTAATTTAATTTTTACATTAAAGTTCACTTGTAATAAATGTTTGGTATGCACATATATCATAAAAAATATGAAAATATTTATTCACATTAGGCATACACTAATAAAAGAAATTAAAGGGCCTAATTATTTTGTGTATGCCTCTCTTTTTTTGTCCTAATGGACGAAAAGGCCGCTTGGAGCGCGGTAAGAAAATATTTAATATTAAACACAACAAATGTTATTATTGATATTCATATTGATATTGATATAACATAATAACAATTTAATAACTGTTTCTGGTCTTCTTATCAATACTTACAACTAAATAAAAAGCATTTTGTATAGGTTAGTCAGAACTACAAATATGAAAGCCATCGAATAAAAGTTTAAATTTTGTTTCTAGTTAAAAAATAAACGAGAACAGCCTGTATATCATAAACAGACAAACTAAACGCAAGTGCGGACATAGCGATCGTGCCAAAACGTCGTCGCCAGGATAAACAGTCGCGATACATTAATCGCGCGCTTGCGGCCAGCCTAACGTTTAATTGTCCCACATTGAATATTGCACTTTAAAGCTTAGTACTTAGACTTCTTTTTAAATAACAGCTATCTGTCTTCTTTTTATTGATAGATGTTCAAAGTGGCAGAGATATAGAATTCGATGAACTGTCTCAAATAAATTATTTTAAATGAGAAGGATTGAAGACTGCTGTTTGAATACAAAATACGGTTTTAAACTTCTTAATGCGTTTCATTGTAAGGCTTGTGTATTTTCCCACTTATCCCATCCCATCCCACTAATATTATAAATGCGAAAGTTTGGATGGATGTACGTGTACGGATGGATGGATGTTTGTTACTTCTTCACGCCATAACTTCTTAAGAGCGCACCGATCATTTTACACACACAAACACGTTTTTATAACCCTTGTTTGAAGTAGTAAACAATTAAATTAAAATCTAGGAAAATACATTGGTACTAGTGAGTATATACATATACTAGACATGATGGAAACACGATTTCATAAAGTTGGCTCGATAGAATAAATTCGCAAAGTTACGTCTTTTTGAGTAATTTTTTCCTCTTTTTCCCTACTTTTTTATATAAATAAGTAATTTGATATGTTGATTAATTTACTCAAATAAAGTTCATAAATAACTGGAGCGCTTATACACGATTGTTTTTTATTTAAGAACAATATGATGTAAATAACAACGAAAAACATAGAAAAAGTGCAAAAGTTTAGTTATTTTCTTTACTCTTTACACATAAAGAAAAAAATAGAGACAAAGGCAAACGCTCGGTATGTCCTTAACCAATTGGGCTGAAACTTTGCACAAATGTAGTTCTAGACCTGGAATAGGACATAGGCTACTTTTTATCCCATAAATCAGTTCCCGTGGGATAGCAATGGGGTGTCAAGCTCCTATAGAAAAGCTATCTACTGTTACTCCTTTACGCCGTACCTACTGAACCGATTGGGCTGAAGCTTTACACAAATGTGGTTCTTGACCTGGAATAGGACATAGAGGCTACTTTTTATCCCATAAAATCAGTTCCCATGGGAACAAGAAATAGTGTCGTTTAGAAACGCGGCTCGGCCTTCAGGCTCACCAACATACTGTACCAGGGGATTAAATCAGTTATCAAAGACCGTTACGGATTCGATACGACTATACAAGTTGAGAATGGAATGACTCATGTAGCAAAATGGCTTCAAAGTAATCTCCTTACGTTAAATACTTCAAAAACCAACTACATTTGCTTTAGTATAAAAAATAATACACAACCCAGTTATGACCTGGATATAAAAATACATATATGCAGAAACTATGTCAGAAATAAATTTCTATGTTTGAACACTTGGCGATTTATCCATCGCAAGGAGATATAAATTAACATTATATCATTGCAGTATAGAAACGCAGAAATAAAAGTAAATCTGGATGTGAGGAGCTCTGAACCGGGAATCGAACCCGGGACCTCTCGCTTGCCGGGCGATTGCTCTAACCTCTGAGCTATCCAGGTCTCAACACAACTCGTGAATTTACCGATGTGCTTTCCCATACTGCAATGTTATTTATAGATACCCACTTTATAGTGAGCCACTTGGCGCCTAGAGGACGCTAGTGTATTCAAAGCTAGTCAAAGACCATTATGCCCTACCGTCACCTGTTACAGTATCGGGTAGTGAAGAATACACATTTCTCTTATCGAAACTATGTCAGAAATAAATTTCTATGTTTGAACACTTGGCGATTTATCCATCGCAAGGAGATATAAATTAACATTATATCATTGCAGTATAGAAACGCAGAAATAAAAGTAAATCTGGATGTGAGGAGCTCTGAACCGGGAATCGAACCCGGGACCTCTCGCTTGCCGGGCGATTGCTCTAACCTCTGAGCTATCCAGGTCTCAACACAACTCGTGAATTTACCGATGTGCTTTCCCATACTGCAATGTTATTTATAGATACCCACTTTATAGTGAGCCACTTGGCGCCTAGAGGACGCTAGTGTATTCAAAGCTAGTCAAAGACCATTATGCCCTACCGTCACCTGTTACAGTATCGGGTAGTGAAGAATACACATTTCTCTTATCGAAACTATGTCAGAAATAAATTTCTATGTTTGAACACTTGGCGATTTATCCATCGCAAGGAGATATAAATTAACATTATATCATTGCAGTATAGAAACGCAGAAATAAAAGTAAATCTGGATGTGAGGAGCTCTGAACCGGGAATCGAACCCGGGACCTCTCGCTTGCCGGGCGATTGCTCTAACCTCTGAGCTATCCAGGTCTCAACACAACTCGTGAATTTACCGATGTGCTTTCCCATACTGCAATGTTATTTATAGATACCCACTTTATAGTGAGCCACTTGGCGCCTAGAGGACGCTAGTGTATTCAAAGCTAGTCAAAGACCATTATGCCCTACCGTCACCTGTTACAGTATCGGGTAGTGAAGAATACACATTTCTCTTATCGAAACTATGTCAGAAATAAATTTCTATGTTTGAACACTTGGCGATTTATCCATCGCAAGGAGATATAAATTAACATTATATCATTGCAGTATAGAAACGCAGAAATAAAAGTAAATCTGGATGTGAGGAGCTCTGAACCGGGAATCGAACCCGGGACCTCTCGCTTGCCGGGCGATTGCTCTAACCTCTGAGCTATCCAGGTCTCAACACAACTCGTGAATTTACCGATGTGCTTTCCCATACTGCAATGTTATTTATAGATACCCACTTTATAGTGAGCCACTTGGCGCCTAGAGGACGCTAGTGTATTCAAAGCTAGTCAAAGACCATTATGCCCTACCGTCACCTGTTACAGTATCGGGTAGTGAAGAATACACATTTCTCTTATCGAAACTATGTCAGAAATAAATTTCTATGTTTGAACACTTGGCGATTTATCCATCGCAAGGAGATATAAATTAACATTATATCATTGCAGTATAGAAACGCAGAAATAAAAGTAAATCTGGATGTGAGGAGCTCTGAACCGGGAATCGAACCCGGGATATGGGATATATAATGGTCTTTGACTAGCTTTGAATACACTAGCGTCCTCTAGGCGCCAAGTGGCTCACTATAAAGTGGGTATCTATAAATAACATTGCAGTATGGGAAAGCACATCGGTAAATTCACGAGTTGTGTTGAGACCTGGATAGCTCAGAGGTTAGAGCAATCGCCCGGCAAGCGAGAGGTCCCGGGTTCGATTCCCGGTTCAGAGCTCCTCACATCCAGATTTACTTTTATTTCTGCGTTTCTATACTGCAATGATATAATGTTAATTTATATCTCCTTGCGATGGATAAATCGCCAAGTGTTCAAACATAGAAATTTATTTCTGACATAGTTTCGATAAGAGAAATGTGTATTCTTCACTACCCGATACTGTAACAGGTGACGGTAGGGCATAATGGTCTTTGACTAGCTTTGAATACACTAGCGTCCTCTAGGCGCCAAGTGGCTCACTATAAAGTGGGTATCTATAAATAACATTGCAGTATGGGAAAGCACATCGGTAAATTCACGAGTTGTGTTGAGACCTGGATAGCTCAGAGGTTAGAGCAATCGCCCGGCAAGCGAGAGGTCCCGGGTTCGATTCCCGGTTCAGAGCTCCTCACATCCAGATTTACTTTTATTTCTGCGTTTCTATACTGCAATGATATAATGTTAATTTATATCTCCTTGCGATGGATAAATCGCCAAGTGTTCAAACATAGAAATTTATTTCTGACATAGTTTCGATAAGAGAAATGTGTATTCTTCACTACCCGATACTGTAACAGGTGACGGTAGGGCATAATGGTCTTTGACTAGCTTTGAATACACTAGCGTCCTCTAGGCGCCAAGTGGCTCACTATAAAGTGGGTATCTATAAATAACATTGCAGTATGGGAAAGCACATCGGTAAATTCACGAGTTGTGTTGAGACCTGGATAGCTCAGAGGTTAGAGCAATCGCCCGGCAAGCGAGAGGTCCCGGGTTCGATTCCCGGTTCAGAGCTCCTCACATCCAGATTTACTTTTATTTCTGCGTTTCTATACTGCAATGATATAATGTTAACATATATGCAGTTTTACTAACAAGAATTGTACTTGTTCAAATATAGGTAAGGTAATGACAACTAAATACTTGGGTGTAATAATAGACCAGAATCTATCTTGGTATCCTCACCTTGAACAAGTGGCAGCTAGAGTTAGAAAGTTGATCTGGATATTTAAGACGCTGAGACATGTGATTCCGAAAAATACGTTGACCTCACAAGAATCTTCTAAAAATCTTTTAAATGACATATATGTTGCCTTGGTACAATCCATTATAGTTTACTGTATTCCTGTATGGGGTGGTGCAATGAAAACGAGGTTTTCGGACGTAGAACGAGCTCAGAGAGCCCTAATAAAAGTCATGTACGTCAAAAAACGGAGATTCCCTACTGAGAGACTATATCAAATAAGTAAATTACTATCAGTTAGAAAGTTATATATAATCAATATCATATTAAAGAGACATAAAACTATACCATTTGATAAAACTAGGCAAAATAAAAGAAGAAAAGATATCGTAGCACGTGTTCCTAAATCAAATACGCAGTTTGCTAGTATACAATATAATAAAAGATCATCATATATATATAACAAAATAAATAAACAGTTAGATATTTATCGTAAGTCATATGTTGAATGTAAAAATATAATAACAAGTTTTTAAAACCTCTAAGCTATGAAGAGACGGAAAATCTTTTACGATATATAACGTAGATTAATCCATAGTACACACATTTAAAAACCTGACACTAATGTAGGACAATCACTCTCACACACACCTGCTCACACACGTACACGTACACTTACTCTCTCTTCCCCTCCCACAAACACACATTTACACATCCTCTCACACACACCCTAATACACATTTTCTTTCTTTTGTTAGTAAACTTAGTCTTAAATCAAATTAAAACAAATTTTTTTTATTGTATAGAATAAAACTATTTGTAAATTAACATTTACTACAATTACTGGAAGAGCGGATCCTCCTGGTACAGGCATAAAATGCTTAAAAGGAGGCTCCATTCACTAATTTGTGTGAAACATGTTACTTTTGTTAAAGAAAAATAAAACTTTTATTTATTTTATTTATTATATTATTATTATACAAAAACTAAATCAACGCGGGCGAAGCCGCGGGCAAATGCTAGTGCATGTGTAAATTGACAAATACTTTCCCTTTAATATTTTTGTTCTTTTTTGTCACATTTGTCTGACAGGGATCTCTTTCTGCGTGTTTCTAGTAGTCAGCTAGTCAGCCAATATTCATGGCGTCCCTCTCTAAAAATACCTCTTTGCTGGTGTACGCAGACGCATCTTTGCATATTAGTTAGCGAAACTCAAAACATAGGTAATACTAGTCTATATGAACAACTGTTTGTATTGGAGCTAAGCGAAATTCGTAACTTTTTTTCACTTCCTCCGATACAAATTGCCACGATCAGCTGACTGGTCCAGTATAGAAAGGTGAAAAAAAATTTTAAGAATTTGCACAATCCTAATAATAAAAATAAACTTTTAACAAAAAAATAGCAACCGACTTCAATAGTAACAGCAGTCATTCACTAAAAAGTTAATAATAATTCTATAAAGACCGATGGTACCGAAGCAACACTTTTGCCGACTTCTTTCTTCCTGAAACGTTATGTTATCTAGAAGTCGGCGTTCTTATATTGGTTTCTATGTTGCTATATCGTAGGAAATACGCCGACTTCTAGATAACATAATGTTTCAGGAAGAAAGAAGTCGGCAAAAGTGTTGCTTCGGTACCATCGGTCTTTATAGAATTATTATTAACTTTTTAGTGAATGACTGCTGTTACTATTGAAGTCGGTTGCTATTTTTATGTTAAAAGTTTATTTTATTTCACATTTTTTAGTGTTGCTGGGTTAAATTGTGAGGTATAGGTAGTTCTTGCAAACGTGGTGTTAATATGAAACGAAGTTCAAGTGAGTATAAGTAGCCATGTTTGAGTAGCTTTCTGCTATCAGCACCACATATCGAGTTACAGCATATCGAGTTATGTGCTGTCATCCGTTGAAGAGTTCTACGGTGATGAAGCCAAGATCGAAATTCAGGTGGGTACACTGGCAATTTTCAGCAATGCCCTGCAAGGAGCACCCTAACACAAACTGGTTGCCGCAATCTAAAGTTATGTGCTGTCATCCGTTGAGGAGTTCTATGGTGATGAAGCCAGGATCGAAGGTCAGGTGGGTATTCTGATAATCTCCAAGTAATACCCTTGAATCAGCACCCTAACGCAGTGATTGCCGCAATCTCGAGTTATGTGCTCTGATCCGTTGAAGAGTTCTATGGTGAATATGTTGATGAAGCCAGGATCGAAGGTCAGGTGGAAGAATGTCGATTTTCAAGTAATACCTTGTAATCAGCACCCAAGTACATAGCGATTGCCTCAATTTCGAGAGATATGCTGTCATTTTCTGAGGAGTTCTACTGCCTATCTCTGAAGACCTTCATCAGATCATGACCAAACCCAAAATGGGACCTACCTGGAAGTATACTCTTTCAAACAAAAAAAAAATTGTTCAAATCGGTTGGGAAATGATGGAGTTATAGAGTAACAACGCCAAAAAAAAAAAAAAAAACATACACTCGAATTGAGAACCGCCTCCTTTTTGAAGTCGGTTAAAAAGTGTACAAACAGTTGTTCATATAGACTAGTACTACCTTTGTTTTGAGTTTCACCAACTAATATTATTTAACCTTATATATTTTTTTTTATACTATTTTATACCTAAAAAACGAACACTGGACTTATATACAGGTTGCTTGGAAATTCGACCTATTCCTTGAAAGGAGTTATACTGGGGATCATTTCTAACAAATTGAGCACTATAAATGTATGGTCTCCGAGTTACGGAGGATTTTAAGATATTTTTCAAATTTTCAGACTGGTAACCAAAAACAATTTTCGCAATATCGACGTTTTTTTCTTGAATTTTCGTTGATATGCATTATTTGTTGGAAATGATCTCTAGTATAATTTCTTTCAAGGAATAGGTCGAATTTCCAAGCAACCTGTATAAGTTTTCTTTCTGAGTATTTTTAAAGGACATGAAATTGTCCACATTAACATGGGGATTCCAGGAAAAGTGTCGTCTCCTGGCCAGACTCCCCGCAGGTGCGGGTGCTAGGGACGCGCGTGTTTGTTCAGGCTAATTGGAACTCGTTGCCCTGAGGCTGCGGTAGGGGTGGGGTACGTGTCGATATCGATAAAGTTTGTTAATAATAAATTGTATGATTATTAAATTTGCTTTTTCAACTGTCGCATACATTGTTAAAGCTTTGTTGCTCCGGTTTCATTAACTGTTTATCGACTAGCCGACTAGTCAGTTTAGTTGTTATAATACCAATCCAGTGACAAAGAGGTTGGTAGTAGACCGCGTGTGGCTACCATCTTGCCATTAGTAGTTAGAACTTTGTTGTTCTATGTTTGTTCAAAAGGACTCTTCTTTCTAGATTGAGATTAAATTGACACTGTATATTAACAAGTAGCCCCCATTTTGTAGATTGGGTTTTATCGACACATCTTGACTTCTTTATCGACAGTTTGAGCCCATCTCTAGCCATCGTGGTTATTTAAATAATAATCCAGCGACAAAGTGGTCGATAGTAAACTAGATTTTTCACTAAAGGAAAAAACACCTCTCTCGACTCTACCGGCTTATTGGCATTAGGCATTTTAGCAACTGCTGTTTTCAGCGTAAACAAACCTGTTTCGTGTTTTTCATGTTTCAAAGATTGTCCATGTTTCAAATCAGAATTTTAAAATTCAAGTTCGCAAAATCAAAATCGCGGCGAATGAAAATATTTATTTAAATTGTCAAACCAAGAGAATTGGTGTCGATAAAGATCTCATTTCAATAAATATTTCTGTCGAGCCAAAACTCTCCAATCGCGTTTCTGTTTTAACAGATCCCTAGAGAAAGATTCCAAAAATAATATACTATTTTATCAAAATTATACATTATTTACCGAAGTAGATATAGAAATTCTAAAAGTGTCGATTTTTTTCCGTAGCGCCTTAAAAAGAAGCTGCCTGTCTTTAAAAATAGCGTTTTTATCGACACTATTAGGTACGATTTTTCCCATCTCTAGTCACCGTAGTTGTTTAAATATTAATCCAGCGACAAAGGGGTCGATAGTAGACCGCGGGCGGTTACCTTGCATTGTTCGAGCTTTGTTGTTCTCTACTTGTTCAAAAGGGGCTAATCTTTGTAGATTGGGTTTTTATTGCGGCTCCAGGACTGAATGGACATTAACTATGTCATGAATAATTTCGTTAATTTTAGGTTAAGCGATAACAAAAAAAATATTTGTTTTTATAGAAAATAAAAATATACAACGTGTAACAGAAAGGTGTAACCATATTTGAAGTGTTCAGAATAAAATGTATATTTCGGAACGCATCCATCAAGGGTCTATATAATTTGTCTATGGACTTGGAGCTGTCAAAAACGAGGGACGTGGAATTTTCTTGGTATAGATCGCGGACGATTTTAATATGTGTTATTAAGGGCTTAACCCAAGGGAAATCGGTGCGGACATCGTAAGAAACAGTATTCGATCAAGGGCTGAAGATATTTTGGCGTGAAGGCCACTTTTGAGTGTATTTCCTGTGTGTGTGAAATAACCTATATCCACGCGGTGTGCGACAAGTGGACTTGTTAATTACTATTTCTGGGTTCGGATGCATCCCGGGGTAGGAGGGTTGTGTTTAGATTCATCGTGGAAGGTGATCTACGTGTCACGGCACCGACACGCCTTGGTCTCCGCAGCGAAGGGTCTTCGTGCGAGGACTACTTGATGAGGTCATCATACAACTGTCTGGTAGGACATTTTATATTAAATATTAGATCATAAGATACTTGTATACTATAAATCTGGGACAGCTATGGGCCCCTGCTCCAGCTGCAAGTATCGCCCTTTAGCATACAATTAGTGGTGTCTGAGCGTGGTTATGGAATCCTCGCACCAGTGACGTCGATGCCCGTCACTAGTCAGTATTACTACTTTTTATATGCTACAATTTCTGGTAGCAACGAGCGTTTATATCAAACAAGCTTTGGTAGCAGAGCGTGGTTAATCCCAACTTTGGTTTATATACATATAAACAGCGGAACTGGGCGGCCCCAGTGTCATTGAACTGTTAACATAGCTAGGCTATTTACATGTACATGTAGCAATTACAAATTGGATTTGTTTAGTGCTTTGAGTAGATAATTGATTACCGGAGGGTACCACACTGATGTGGTTCAGTAATATCAGTATAAATTGTTAATTTAGTACATATCAAGTGTTCTTGTATTGCAATAACATTATATCATATAACGGTTTATATTATA
Organism: Ypsolopha sequella; assembly: GCA_934047225.1. Lineage (NCBI taxonomy): Eukaryota > Metazoa > Arthropoda > Insecta > Lepidoptera > Ypsolophidae > Ypsolopha > Ypsolopha sequella. The sequence goes on from OW204009.1 coordinate 10,914,386, forward strand.
GATTGGAAATCAACTTGTTAGCTAATATACGGTTATCTTGGCTTGAATTTATGTACTTACAAGCATGTATACAGTTGCATAGTGGAATGTGCATTCGGGTTTGTGTGTATTGTATACACCAAATATAATTTAAATTTGGTAATATAGAATTAGGTAGGAACCTATTTGTTTGTTTAGTATTGACGGACAGTACATACATTGGTAATTGGGAATTAATTTTGCTAATTAAATTCTATTTATAGGTAGGGTACCTATTGAGCAGTGCTTCTGTATTTTGTGCCGTGTCAGGGTGTTTGCTAAATAGTTTTTATTTATACATTTCCCGGTTCATTGCGGCATGATGTCCAAGTCTCACAAGGCTGCGTTGGCGAAAGAGCTCCGCTGGTTTACAACCGTCCAGGGATTGCTTTCTCGTTCGGATCGCGACAATGCAATCCTGGAGAGAGCCGAGCGGAGCCTATCCATAGGCCCGTCACTTTCCTGCAGTGCTGCCACAGCCGCCGGATGCATCAGCGGCTGGCTGACGCAGAGGCGGCTGTGGCAGCACTGCAGGAAAGTGACGGGCCTATGGATAGGTATGTTACTGATTTAGCTCAGATAAAAGGGATTTATGATGATGTAACTGAGGCGGCCTCCATGATCAAAAAGCGACAATTGGGCAGCCCGGTTGTTAGCGCACCTAGACCAACAGATGGCGCCACTGGTAAGATGCTGGTTATAAAGTCAAATATTGTTGCTGATCTAAAGAGGCAAAATTCAGGAGGTCCTGTAGTTGTCACGCCTCAACCGGTAGATGGCGTGTCTAGTAGTTTGGTTAGTTTAAAACTAAATAAATTCAATGGGAAAATGGAAGAATGGGTTTCATATAGGAATAATAGGAAGTAAAATCACCTTCAGTGACTGGGCGACACCAGGTATTTATAAAAGCAGAAATCATTTATACGAATTATACGACATAAAGTCCTACAATAATAATGTTAAATTTACTGAATTCGTGAAAAATTACTCACGCATCTTTAAATTGGTGTGTTTAAAAGCAAAAAGTATCTACTTGAATAAAAAACTTAAAAGGTCCGATAACAAAGTAAAAACAGTATGGAACATCATAAATACTGAAACTGGGAAAAGTAAGAAACGAGATAACGAACTTAAGTTAAGTATTAACAATGAAGTCGTTACAGGAGATAAAGAAGTTGCGAATGCCTTTGAACAATTCTTTACTGAAATTCCTTCCTTAACAACTAAAGATTTAAATTCAAGCCCTAGGCTTGCGCAGGATCTTTTAATAGATCACGTACCTCAGTGTCTTTCTGTATTTGCTTTTAAACATATTAATTCATTAACTGTAATTAAAGCATTTAAATCGCTTAACTTGAAAAAAACCGAGGACTTATGGGGCCTATCTGTGAAAGTTATAAGTTCTGTTATTGATTTAATAGCTCCTTATTTGGCATTAATTTTTAATAAATGTGTAGATGATGGTATCTTTCCTGACTTAATGAAGTTTAGTAAATTGATCCCCCTTTTTAAATCAGGCGACCACGGGGACCCTTCAAACTATAGACCTGTGTCAGTTTTACCGGTATTGAGTAAGGTTTTTGAAAAAATAGTTTTTAATCAATTGTTATTTCATTTTAATTTAAATAAGTTACTTCACTGTGAACAATATGGATTCACTAGAGGGATGTCAACCACAGATGCAGGAGTTGCTTTAGTTAAGCACATTTTTGATGCTTGGGAAGAAAAGCAAGATGCATTTGGTGTATTTTGTGACCTCTCGAAAGCCTTTGATTGCGTTAATCATGAAACACTCTTATGTAAATTGGATCACTACGGAGTGAGGGGCAAATCTTTGGCGTTATTGAAGTCATATCTTAGTGATCGTATTCAAAAGGTAGACATTAACGGGGTAAAATCAAGTGGAGCATTAGTTAAAATGGGTGTCCCGCAGGGTTCCATATTAGGGCCCTTGCTGTTTTTAATTTACATAAATGACCTTCCATATTTAGTTAAAGACTTAACGAAGATAGTATTATTCGCAGACGACACGTCACTTATTTTTAAAGTTAATAGACGTAAAGATATCCTTGACGGCGCGAATACAACTTTATCACTGGTGCTTGATTGGTTTACTGTAAATAATTTAGTTTTAAACGCAAAAAAGACAAAGTGTATAAAATTTACGTTACCAAATGTAATTCAAGTGGATGGTAATTTGCTTTTGCAAGGGTCCAAGCTGGAGTTAGTTAACGAAACAAAGTTTTTAGGCATTACGGTAGACTCTCGTCTTCAGTGGGGTCCCCACATAGAAGCCCTATGTGGTAGACTTAGTTCGGCCGCATACGCTGTTAGACGCATAAGACAAATTACTGATGTAGATACTGCTAGACTAGTCTATTTTAGTTACTTTCACAGCATTATGTCATACGGCATGCTGTTATGGGGTAGAGCCGCGGATACAGACGCAGTCTTTGTTTTGCAGAAGAGAGCAATTCGGGCTATTTATAATATGAAGCACCGGGATTCATTAAGACAAAAGTTCAAAGAAATTAATATATTAACGGTTCCTTGTGAATATATTTACCAAGTCCTTAGATATGTCAGAAAAAATGTTGAGTCTTTCCCAAGGCTTGGTAAGCAACATTGTAAGGAGACCAGAAATAAGCATAAACTGGCTTTTCCAAAAATCAGACTCGCTAAGGTGAGTACCTCTTTTGTAGGACATGGTATAAGATTTTACAATAAACTTCCAAAGGAGGTCCTTACTTTGTCAGAGAATAAGTTTAAACTGTATATTAAGCAGGGCCTATTGAAAAAGGCATATTATAAAATAAATGAATATTTGGATGATGGTGAAGCATGGTGTTACAGTGATAATGATACTCGTAGTAAGTTATAATTTAATTAAATAGTATAATTTCTTAACTTATGATTCCTCTAAGGTGTAAACATTAATTGATTATAGACTGTAAAAGGAAAAGGACTATATGAGACAGGTAGACAAAGATATATATGTTTTTCTTTTTTTCATTAACCTGAATTCCTACTGTCTTGTATTTTCTTATCCCTTGGTTAAAGTAGATATAAGTCATATATTGTATAGTATAAGTTTTATATTGAAAAAAAGACATGATCTTGCTAAGTTTCTTGCCCTTCTTCTTAGCAAGACTAATCGAATGGGCGGAGGTAGGCATGTATTTATATATGTAACCTATTAGTATGTAGTATATAGGATGGGATTTGGTCGGCCGCCTGGATTCGTGCTGGGGGCTCGGTTGGTGATCACTGAACCTTGTTCCTGGTCCCTGGCCGGGTCTCCGGTATGGGTTCGGGCGGCTGATTGGATTTTACCTTGTATAATATATATTTTACCTATCATTTTAATCGTAAATATATTGCTACATAAATTAAATAAACCTTTAATTTAGTTCATGTACATTTATTATTCTATTACATATATTTTCTTTATTAGATTAAATTTGACGTGTAAAAAGTGTATATATCTATACCTGCTTTGCAAAATAAACTATTTGAATTTGAATTTGAATTTGAATTTGAATTTGAATATGTTTACGTCATTAATAAATTCTAGGGTAGATTTATCAAAGGGGCAAAAGATGGCATATTTGATGTCAACATTGGAGGGCGAAGCAAGGTTGCTCATCCAGCACCTCAGGGTAGAGGATGATCATTATGATATAGCGTGGGGCTTATTAAATGATAGGTATCAGAACATGCGCTTATTGGCGGATGCGCATGCGTCTCAATTGTTGACGTTACCTAGGGTAACCGACTGGGCACAGCTGAGGCAGCAATTACTAACTCCGGTCACTGTGGCGTGTAATGCCCTTAGAACATTAGGTTTACCGGTGGACGAGTGGTCGTTTTTACTCGTTCACATTATTTTAGGTAGGTTGCCTAATGACGTGAGGTCACGTTTTGAGCGGGTGTCCGCAGGAAAAGATGGCAGCACTGTGCCAAAATTTACGGACTTATTAACGTTTCTTGAATATGAAGCTAGGGTAGCAGAAACATCACAGCCGGACTTGGCGCCATCTGGGGCGCAATCATTTTCGTCTGCTGGCTCATCTGAATGTGGGGAGCCCAGACAACCGCAGCAGTCGCGGGGACGCGATATGACACGTTTGGCGGGGGTCGCCGTGATCGAGAGGTCATTGACCTGTTTACAATGTGGCCATACGGGGCATGACCTGCTGAGATGTCAGCAGTGGCGAAACCTGCACGTCACCGAGCGGCGACGCATAGTGAAGCGTAAGGGCCTGTGTTTCGGTTGCTTGGGCAATCATTTTGAACGTAATTGTCCCGAGCCACGACGTTGCAGTGTTTGTGAGGGGCCTCACCATTTATTGTTGTGTGCCAACAGATCTGAAGCGGCTTCACCGGTCCCGCAGCAACGGAGCCCTACGGGCGGGGGTGCTTCAGGGAGAACTCCCCCCCCCTTGGACAACGGGGGTGCGTCAGGGAGAACTTCCCCCCCCTCGGTCCAGGGAAGGCATGTTGTCGGGCAGAGCTCCCCTCCGTCGGAACGGAGGACTGCGGCGCGAGGCGCGCCCCCTCACCGGGAGGTGAGTTATGTATTTGCGCGTGGACCCGTAGGGGGCTTGCCTACGGGCTATCACACATATGGCCATGTAGTGAATTGGGCCCCTACGGGCGGGGGCCAATTGGAGTTGGCAAGGGCTAGGCCCCCCCTCCCCGCGCCAGTTTTGGTGCCAGCTGGCATAGAGCACCGTGTTAAGACGGAGTCACGTGGTTACTCACCGCCGTACCGCGAGTACCCGCGGTTAGAGTACCACCCGCCGTACTCAGGGAGAGTTGGAGGCTACGCTCCCCCCATGGTGGGGATGTGCACACACCAGCCGTATTATTGCCAGTGGACTGGTCCTGCACTCCACAGGTGGGGTAGCCTGTAACTAGCTTGTTCAAGCCATGAGTACGGAACCGCGGACGGTTCTGTTGCCTACCGCGATGGCTCGCGTCTAGGGCCCCAGGGGGGATTGAGTTAGGGTAAGGGCCCTCCTCGACTTGGAAAGTCAAGTGGCGCACCGATTAGTTTTGAACCTGGAGGTTTCGTCGGTGCCGCTCTTAGGTATTGGTGGACTGGAGTTGAATCAGCGGCTGCAGCCATGGTTATAGACAATATTGTCGGCTGGCAGCCTTCTTTGGACCTTCCTCCGTCCATAATATCATGCACGTCAGGTCTGCATCTGGCAGACCCACGTTTTGTCATCCGGCCCCAGTCGATGTTTTCCTGGGCGCGGATTTGTTAGGATGGATCCTATTTGGTTTTTAAAAGACTCTGGGTTCTTCTTCATTGGTGGAGGTATCCACAATTTTGGATATTCGATATTTGATTCGATACTTGGATTATTATGTTCGAACTTAGGAAATGGCTTTCAAATGAACATATACTGTTTGCAGATTTGGAGGATCCCAATATGATGGTGGTATTATGTTGAAATACCAACCAGTCAATGAAATTCATATATTTTGTCCCCAGCCATGAGTGCAGAGGAGCGTTGGAGCGCATTGGTACACTGGGTTCGTGTACTTCAGGCGGACCTCATCAAGTTTAGACTTCGAGTTCTGCGCGAGGATCACGCCAGGCTGAAGTGAGCGGTTGCTCGTTTGAATCCTTTCACGGATTATGAAGGACTTCTGCGTTTTGGAGGCTGATTTTGGAGAGCTGACCTGCCATACGGAAGTCTTCATCCTTTGCTTCTATCCAAGACGGACCTTTGGTAAATCTGTTGGTGTCGGATTGACACATACGTAATGCGCACGGGGGTTTTCAGCAATCGCAACGCTCGGGTTGTGAAAGCATACCTTGTGTATTTGTGTGCTTGGCCACCAAGGCCGTTCACTTGGCAGTGGTATCAGCTTTGACTACGGAGGCCTTCGTCGCCGCGTTGGATCGTTTCGTGTCGCGTAAGGGTTTACCTTCACTTATTCGCTCCGACAATGGCACAAACTACAAAGGTACTGCTAACTATCTAAAAGATATTGATAATTTTTTGTTTTGTAAATAACTATGCTAGTTTAAGTTAAATCTTCGCCCAGAAAGGGGTAACTTGGCGGTACAGTCCCCCAAATTGCCCTCACTGGGGAGGGAATTTTTTGAAGCTGCCGTCAAGTCGGCGAAGACCCACCTCCGCTGCGTTATTGGGGAAACTGTCCTAATTTTTGAGGAGCTTGCCACTGTGTATTGTAAAGTGGAAGCGGTCCTCAACTCTCGTCCTCTCTGTGGTCAGACAGGACTGAGCATCCTAGGGAAGGAAATTTAACTCTTTTGAAGGATGTGAACTTACTATCCTTATTTTGGCACCGGGGCCGTATATTAAAGTTGTTTTGGCGGAGACGGAACTCCACGCGTCGCAGAGGTGTTGGTCGAAGGTTCGATTTTGTGACGAGCCATGACAACTCTCTCCCGTCTCCCGGTTGTATGAGCTAGTGGTCTGATTACTCAGCCCAGAGCGGGGGACTGTTCAGAATAAAATGTATATTTCGGAACGCATCCATCAAGGGTCTATATAATTTGTCTATGGACTTGGAGCTGTCAAAAACGAGGGACGTGGAATTTTCTTGGTATAGATCGCGGACGATTTTAATATGTGTTATTAAGGGCTTAACCCAAGGGAAATCGGTGCGGACATCGTAAGAAACAGTATTCGATCAAGGGCTGAAGATATTTTGGCGTGAAGGCCACTTTTGAGTGTATTTCCTGTGTGTGTGAAATAACCTATATCCACGCGGTGTGCGACAAGTGGACTTGTTAATTACTATTTCTGGGTTCGGATGCATCCCGGGGTAGGAGGGTTGTGTTTAGATTCATCGTGGAAGGTGATCTACGTGTCACGGCACCGACACGCCTTGGTCTCCGCAGCGAAGGGTCTTCGTGCGAGGACTACTTGATGAGGTCATCATACAACTGTCTGGTAGGACATTTTATATTAAATATTAGATCATAAGATACTTGTATACTATAAATCTGGGACAGCTATGGGCCCCTGCTCCAGCTGCAAGTATCGCCCTTTAGCATACAATTAGTGGTGTCTGAGCGTGGTTATGGAATCCTCGCACCAGTGACGTCGATGCCCGTCACTAGTCAGTATTACTACTTTTTATATGCTACAATTTCTGGTAGCAACGAGCGTTTATATCAAACAGAAGTGCTTATTCAGTCAATGGTATAGAACAACTTTTACTATGGAACAAAACCTGTATCTCGGTCTGAAGTAGTTTTGATTAAAAAGTAATTCTGGGTTGTCATAAAAAAATAACCATGAAGGTCAGGTATATTGAGCTCCCATTATTATAATAATGTATATATTATATACATTATTATAATAATGAGAGCTCAATTTGTATAACACTAAAATCAAAATAAGACAAAACGGTCCCAAGCTTTACATACAAACTGTTTAAGCATGCAAACAATAGCAGTATTTTAGCTCAAACCTTATAACAGGCCATTACCTAGGAAATAGGCGAAATTTTCTTACAGATTCATGTGTGTATAATTTTTGTATTTCAGTAGCTATTTCCATTGTTTGTTTTTTTAGTTTGAAAGTTGATTTCAAGGTTTATATCTGCGTATTAAATTTCATTTTTATTTTTAGGTTGATATTTTTATTTTTAGGTTTAACCTAAAATTTAATTTTCAAAAACATTTCGTGCGTAACAACCTGCCCAGTCTGTGTGAGTATGGGCATTAAATTTCTTCCAAGAGTGGCGAAATCTTGGAAAGGCCTATGTCTAGCAGTGGACGAACTGGGATGATTGATGGGAATGTTAGAGTCGTCGTTTTCAATATTTTTTTAAATTATAAAGCTAAATTAAGATTATTTATCTGCTAAGCTTCGCTATTTTAATTGTATAATGTCTAAGATTTCAGAATTAAATTCAAAACCAACCAAAATTAAAGCATTATTTTGGCTCCATTAGGATTCAGTGTGATACTGAACTTTCTCGTTTCTGATTCCAATTTACAATAAATTAGCGTAAATATAGACGAGATAAAGCGTAAAACTTGATTCTGTAGATGCCCGCACACCTATTGATGATATTGATGTGATTGTGATAAAATTAATTATTTTCTTGTTTTGTATTGCTTTTGGCAACGTCCCGTCAAAAAATGTCAATCCATGTTTTTTCTTGGATATCGTAAAAGGCAACTAAGGGAATCGATAGGAATCGAATGAGGGATATCGTAAAAGACAACTACAAAAAAAAGGAAGCCAACAACAATCTAAGGTCTTATAAGGTCTTAGGATCTTAGCCTCGTCTGCAGAGACGACGCGACGTATGTACCTCTTTACTAATGGTAGGCTTCGGCCGTGGTTAGTTACCTACTGTACAGTCAACTGGCCAAAGATTATTATTTCGTAAAACTTTAGCGTAAGCATTTTATAGTTTACTTATTTTGCAAACAATCATCGTACAATCAGTGAAATATACGCACTCCACATTAGCGGTTGTTTTCTTCATAAATACGCCGCTCTTCAATGAATTGTCGGTGTTTGGACTATGACTTGCGTTTCAAAGTCCATACATGGAAAAATCGGGGATTCATGTCGTTACGATGTATTATTGACGTTACCGTCAATAAGTGTGTGGGAAGCCGCAGAGCATGACTCCTTGAGCCCCCGCCGAGGTCCAAATTAGTTTGTATTCCGCTGTGATTTCGCGCACCACAGAGTTTCAATCGCTCGACAAATTCTTGTTATTTTTAATTAAGACCGAGTAATTACAGGGCTGCTACTGGAAAGAAAACGACGAATTTAAGGCGATATGCGAAAAAAATACAGGTGTTTCTTTTCTGTGTATTTCATGAAATACATGGAAAATTTTAATAAATTTCTGGTATATGCATTTTGACTATATATTCTAGGGTTTTGAAATTGGAAAACATGTTTGGGTAAATTTTCCTCGATAGAAATAATTGTTGAAATGAGGTCTTCAAACACACTTTTTCTCCTCGTTTGACGAATAGGAACCATATCCAGAACTCAAACTTATTTTATTAGGAGTGTTTCAACAATATCTAGAGATTTCATATTTTAAATTTTGCTAGCCATTTTAGTTTTTTTTATAAAAATATAAAACCAACTTTTTTCCCTTTTGCCCTGAATCCGCCCCTCTCGCACTGCGCGATTTTTCGCTTGGAGTGACAGTGACAAAAATAAAATTTGCATAGTCTCTTAAGGTCTACCCACAGTTTTTTGTATATGCGCCTAGGTGTTGGAGGTGATCCCAGTGTGAACTTTGAAATGCAGGTCACAATCCACACTTGTATATTTGCTTTTCACCAACGATTAATACGTCCCAAACGTACGGGTACCTCTCGGCCACTGAGCTAGTTTTGGAGTTCTTGAAACGTTACTAGTAAAAAATTTTGATAAATATATATTTGTCTCTTTTTTATAAGATTTTTAATGTAATTTTAGTTTATTAAAAGTTAATAATAAAAAGGTAAAAATGAAAATTTTACTCAAGATATATTTCGGGCTCAGTGGCTAGAGAAATATCTCAAGAGATTCTCAACTGATGCCGGGCCCAGTGGCCCAGTGGCGAAATATATCTTGAGTAAAATTCTCATTTTTACCTTTTTATTATTAACTTTTAATAAACTAAAACTACATTACTAGTAAAACAATGATCTCATCGACACACGTATTGTTGTACACATTTTCACATCCTCATAGACAAATTTAGGGAATTCCCGCTCACTCAAATTAAAAAGGAATGCTTCAGTGTTTTGGGCATGTAGAGAGGATGAAGGAAAGTAGAGTGACGAAAGAAATTTATAGTGCGCAAGTTGAAGGTAGAGCTCGACCAGGCCGCCCTAGAAGGTCGTATGCTGACCAAATTGGCGAGATATTGAAGAAGGGCCATGTCAAAAGTAATAGGCTAAATTGATGGATGAGGAAGAGGTGAAAGTGGTGTGTCAGGAACGTAGCATATGGAAATCTTTAGTATCTGTCTACCCGTCTGGGAGACAGGCATGAGTATATGTAATTGACTATTATTGTTTAACGATTACTGAAATTACGGGAAAAATTCACTTTCATATAAAACTTAATTTTTCGATTTTTCTTTTAAACAAAATCCTTAGAAAGTTCCCATGCCAATAGAAAAAAAAAATCTGACTAAGTACAAAAGTCATAGCAGGTATTTGAAATTTGTACATTATTTTATTTCCAATTCTCCGGCTTTTCTTGAGTAAATTTGTTTATTATGATAAGTAAACAATGTGGCTTACCTGAATTTACAGCCGCCTAGATACGATGCTATGTCGTAGCTAGGTTTATTTTTCACAATAGGTTTTCCATATCAGTCGATCCCTAATCGCAGAGAAACTTAGCGAAAAGCTATGAATATAATATTTGGCAGCCCTATTGTGCCAAGTTTTTAATTAAATATTTAAATTCATGCTACGACTTAGATAAGGCGAGGAGTGCCGCGTCTACGCCCGGATGTGTAGTGGAAGAACGATCTTGATATTTGAAGAAAAATGTAAGAAGTGAATGATATGAGATCGAAAGGAAATGGGGCCTTATCTTATTTCAACACCTATCGCTTTCAAAGAAACGCGTGATTATGTGTCATTTATAGGCAATCACGATACCTTTGAAAGCAGTAGCGATAAAATGTTGAAGTTAGACAAAAAGGCCCCTGGCCAACGCTGTCAGGCGATATCATATCGATATCGATATCGATATCAATATCATCGCTTAAGGCGATATGTAAATGTTTTAGCGTCCCTGTTAATCTATATGCGAAAAAACCCTCAGTGCAAGAGGGACGGATTCAAGCAAAAAAAGCAAAATATTGTTTTTTTTATTACTATAGAATGTACTCAAGTTGCTATTAAAATTTCAAGTTGTTATTAAAGCATTATCGTAGTCCATATGTATCGTAGTATCGTAGTCATTCCAAATTGTCAAACCAGGAAAAATGGTGACGAAAAGGACCTCATGTCAATAAATATCGAGACAGATAAAGGCATTCTTGTTAAAAAAAGCTTATTATTGTATTGACGATTTCCTTAAGGATAAAAATGCCTTCACAAACTCTTAACCATATAAATTAATTATTTCTGACATGTTCATTTTATTGTAAGGTATGACATATTTATTATTTTACCTTACGACATATTTATTATGCTTTTTACAGAATGTATCGTCTTTTATAATGTCTAGCTTATAATACAGCTAATTCTACTTTTTATGTATTGACTTGAGTACATAATTATGTACTCATGCAAGAAATAATGTTGTTTAATAATTATTTTATTAATTGTGTACACCTATTTGTAAATTTTGACCTGTATAAATGCGAATTGTTTCGCCTATGTACTAAAATAAATGAATCCATGAATCTACGAATTTCTCCAATCGCGTTTCTGTTTAACAGATCCCTAGAAAAAGATTCATATAATATTCTTTTTTATCAAAATCTTTACTGAAGTAGATATGCAAGTTTTAAGTGTCGATTATTTTTCCGCAGCAAATTAAAATAGGACAAGTACCTCTGACAAAGACTTAAAGTAGCAATTGACTAAACGATTGGACTAAGTGGTTAACAAAACAAATAATAGGTAATTTTTTATAGAAACATAACATAGAAGAGACTTGGCTATAGATATAACATATAATACAGTACTTTCTAAGGAGAGAACATAATTATCTCAATGTGATTCTTTGCTAGTTTATTTAATAAAATAACTGTTTGTCTTCCAAATAAAATATATAATTCGACACAAGTATCAAAACCTTTCACCCATCATACAAACGCAACTCCAGTCTCGCAAGAAGCGCACAAGACGCGCCAAATTGTGCGCTCGACTGTCGTTCCTGTCGCAGCACCTTCACGCTAGCGACACAGGGGGTGGGCAGTGAGGATCATGACGTCGACAGTCGTAAGAAACGTACAAGGCGCGCCAAATTGTGCACTCGGCTGCTTTCCATAACTTATGAACCGTTACGCTGATTAGGATATAAATTTATCATCTGGGTTTCCGGAAAATCAGGATAAAATTTCGATGACGTCACATCCTCTCACGTGGTACATGTCAGTGTGTGCCTCAAAGAGCATTATACAATAAATATAAAAATATATATCCCAGGGGAGTTTCAGAGGTGTTCTGAGCGTTTGAGGTGTTGGATTCTGAGTTTCTTACTTGTTAATATAAGGTCTTTACAATTATGAAAATTCCGTTTTCTATAGAGAATTTGAAGGAAACTCAATTTTCAATACTAACATTTTAGCATTTTTTTTAGGAATAACGAATCAAAATTATGTATTTTTTTTTGTGTATTAATGAGACAACGTTAAGCTAACAACAATATTAATTTAATTTTTGAAAAATTATTATTAGTTGTAAAAAATTATTACGAATCTTATTCAGGAAATGGATGGCATTTAGGACGAACTGTTTTTGAAGATATTTTTTTTTTGTAATCAAATTGAAAATAAAAACAAAATTTAATATGTTGATATAAAACCTTAAAATCCACTTACAAACAAAAAACAAATAATGGAAATAGCTATTGAATTACAGGAATTATGAACTCATAAATCTGTAAGAAAATTTAGACAATTTCACAGGTAAAGACCTATTACTTATTTTTATGTACGAGCTCTCTACAACCACTTAACTAAAAGTCCCTTGGATGGTTACTTTATATTCTCTGGTTTGGTTATAAATGCGCCTTCAGCTGCACGTGAAATTGCACGCATCTCTCGAATAATATTAATGTAGTTTTGGTTGATTAAAAACTAATAATAAAAAGGTAAAAATAATAATTTAACTCAAGATATATTTCGGGCCCCACTGGGCCCGGCATCAGTTGAGATTCTGACAATTAATTAAATATGACATATAAGTTATTTACAAAACAGAAAAAAGAAAAAAAGGTTTATTTACAATTTATCTAAATTTAATTTTCATTCAAATTCATTCATTCATTCATTCGATCATTCATTTATTCATTCATTCATTATAATTTATTTAAGAGTATGACATAGCCAAAACAAAAACCAGTTCCAGGCGTGGCTTATTCTATTTTACGATAGCGCGCGGGGGGAAATTCGTCCCGGTCTCTAAGCTCGCGTCACCATAGCAAAAATACGAATAGAGTGGACGAGGCAGGGTCAAAAGTAATACGTATTTTATTTTATCTAATTTATTAGTGTATTTCGATCATCGTCACACGGCATTGATCCTACTTGCTATCACGTCGGGACGTAAATTTATTATGGTCAGCTAAAAGTGGTTTTTTGAGTGTTTGATTTATCAGTTGACCCTCGGAACATTTCAGACACTCCTTTAGAGATACATAATAATATTGTGACGGTTAATTGTCACAATTACCCATTCTTTAAATATTTTTCGCCCGTTGAGCTGGTTTTACACTTGCGGGAAAATAAATTGGACCAAAAATTTCTTTACAAAAAATTTTTACTTAAGTTGTTATTACAAAAAGTGGAAACTAACAAATATTCTCAGAAGGAATGCACCACGTCACTATCTATCTCACTGTAGCCTATATCAATTATGCCTCTCTCATTCAACCACGTTTAACTGCGTTACTATCTCATTCCAACTCATTTTAAATAGCGTCACTATTTATCTCACTCTAACGCGTGTTAAATGGCATTTCTAATGAACGTCAAATATTTTTACTGCCCGCCACTCTTTCATTCTAAATTCTAATTATTTAAAAAAATACGCAGCTCCTTAGGTAGTAAAATAGCAATAACTTTTTTTTCAAAAGTAATGCACAGAAATTGCCAGATCATTTGAAAAACAATATTTGATGAGCCGTTATTTAAGACAATTTGCAAAACTAACATAGGACGTTTTTTTTCAGGGTGTGGTATCGAACTAACCTAATTACAAAAAATTGCTCATAAATTGGGTTTTTATTTTTCTTCCTGATAAACATTTCAAGGTTTATTTTTGACTTTGTCAATAGCATGACTATTCAGAGTTGCGCAACAAAAATTTTATTCTTAGAATTTAGAACTGGTTAGCTTTGACTCTCAAAAATCTATTCGAATTTATAAAAGTACCATCAACTCGAAGACTATCTACTTTTTGCTGAGGTCATAATTTGATATTCTGGTCAGTCATGAGCTGGCCTACCAGCCTTCCAAGGTAAAGCGTTGACTTTTGGGACACCTGTTTATCCTTGGGATAAATCGCCAAGTGTTTAAAATATATAAATTTATTTGTATCATAGTTTGAGATGTTCAGGTCCCTTTACGCAAAATGAAAAAACAAAACTCTTTTAGGATTAATTTGTTGTCCCTATGTTTGTCTGTTTGTCCGTTTGTCTAGGCAATTTTTCTGGGTAAAATCAATAAATGCTAATATTTACAGCCCTGTAAAATATACATATTATAACGTTTTTATGGCCTTTTGTTTAACTTTTTCATACAAATTTTCTCCTTATGAAAATATAGAGATCAACACTTCTGTCTGTAGCAGATTTGTGGGGTGTTGGGTAGTAAGTGTCTTAATCTGCTACAGACAAAACAGAAACCTCAGATGCACACTCAATAAAACTAAACAACCTACTGACATCCAAAATTCAAACTCATACACTGGCACCTCCCCATGCCGACGGCCACGCTGCAAAACTTGCATTCTAATCAATACAGCCACACAAATCAATACACACCACACCACAAACATATACAAAACACAATCGAACACGACATGCAAAACTGAAAACTGCATCTACCTATTGGAATGCCGACATTGCCCGGCATTCTACATAGGTGAAACCAAGAACCCATTACACATCCGCATGAACCACCACAGACACACATCAGACACTATACAAAACAACATCCTACCCATCCCTACACACACCCGCTTCCACAACCAACTTTTCAACAACTGCTTCACAGTCCGCATCATTAAATCATTCACTCCACCATTGACCGACATAGAACTTAGGACCTGGGAGACAGCATATATCTGGTCACTTGGCGCACATTATGGACCCGGACTCAACAGACAGCACTGACAGACTCGACCAACTGACCCAATCAACAAGCACTCCCCTCCAAACTGTTTCTTTTCTTTTTTTATTTTACCACCTTTCTTTCATCATTTTTTTTTTTTTTTTTTTTTTTAATGTAAATAGTTCCTATCATTTTTCAGACTGTACCAACTTGTTTTCATATATATTTTTTTATAATTTTTACCTGTCAACTCGACTGATGACGGCCTCACTAAATGCATAAACATATTTTAATGATATTATGGTATCTTCAAAATAATTGGGTTTTCCATAAGCGTGATATCAGATTATTTTAGAAATTTACGGCTGGTATCACGACGACGGATAAGCCAATTATTTTATTACTATTGTAATATAATTAAAAATATGTTAATGCATACAGCAGACTTTTAACTATAAGTTTTCTTAATTAAAAGTTGTATTTTTACTTATTGAAATTGTATTTCTCATCAAGAAGTGCAAGATGACAAGATATTCAAAATAAGTTAATTGAATTTGTGAAATGGATTCAGGTCAAAACAGTTTTCCATGAAACGGTAATTGTTTATACTTAGCAAAGTGTGTAAACTTAGTCATCTTAACATGAACGACGCCGGTATTTCTCTCTTTTTTATTTCCAGTATAGATAAAAATATACAAAGTTGTTAAACTTTGTGTAAAAACGAGGCAATATTGACGATATCCTGACAGCTATTATGATGGTGTTTTATCAAATTTTGCTTTTTGGGCTGTATAGAGACGTAGTTAGATGTCACTAGAATATACTCATGAAAAAAGATATGAAGAAAATAAGCTGTAGACTTCACATTCGGTTTATACCTATTGTATGAATTTTAAGAAAAATACAGGGGTAAAGGGACCTCTTAAGGAAAACTTTGTATTAAACTATTTGTTACCTTAGTAAAAAATAATTCAAGGAAAAAAATAAACAAAGCTATCGCCACATTGAACAGTAGATAATTAATCCTTTTAGAATAGAAAAACATGGTTTTCATATTTTTTACATTATTTGTTCAACAATTCCTTTCTGTGTTGACTTTTAAATGCACAATATTATCTCAAGTGTTCATACCTACATTTTCATAGTGAGAAAATTTGTATGAAAAACGTAAAAAAAAACGTAAAAACCTAAAACGTTTTACAAATAAAAACGTCAAAAGTATGTTTTTACAGCTCTATAGAGGGCCGTTTATATTGGTATTTATTAATTTTACCCAGAAAAAATTGTCTAGACAAACGGACAGACAGACAAACATAGGTATAACAAATTAATCCTAAAAGAGTTTCATTGTTTTCATTTTGCGTAACAGAACCTGAACATGTACCGACAGGATTATCTACGATCTAATAATTTTGATATGCACTGTAAATATTTCAAAATAAATTTCTATATTTTAAATGCTTGGCGATTTATCCCAAGTAAGTGTACCTATATAATTTGCAAAAAACTTCACTTATTGGACCTGAAATGGTGAGCCAATACTAGAGGGTAATTTCACGCAAAGGTTATTGACCTTTGTTACAGATCTCAGTAAGTATAAGTAAATTAATTTGGGTTTCAATAACGATCACAAAATTATTCTTTTAGAGTAACATATATTATTTTCCCGCATAAAAGTATGAATTCATTCCAAATTCATTCAGTTTTGTTGTTATGACTATGGCACGATGTAGCTAAATCACTCATACGCATATTTTGTTGAGTTTTTAACGGCAGGAATATGATGCTCCTCGAAATATTACTTTATAAAATTAATTTCAATGTGTTTTGAAGTAGTTTTGGGAGATATTTATAGCTTGCAAAAAAGGGCACAGGTTCCACGTCTTACGGGCGCCAACGCTAGGCGTAGACTGACAATATCTTGCTGCTGCTGACTGCATCAGTGGATTTACGTATTTTTGGAAAAAGGGGGTGCTTTTTTTGACCCGAATAACGTGGTATTTGGAAAATGAATAGATATCATTCACACTAATTTTATTTAAAAAAAACTAACAAAATCGCGAAAGCGATACCTGAAACAAAATCGATAAGAAGTGTGCAATAGAGGGTTACAAAAAAATTCATTGACAGTACAAATATGAATCGATTAACGTGGTTTGTGGAAAATGAATACCTTAAAGTTCAACCAAAAACATGTATTTTTTTTATGGCTATACGTAACCTAATTATTGCAACAAAATCATCCGAAAGCTGACATTTTATTTCTGTTTGTATTTTCGTTCCCCTTAAATAAATTATTACTAGGCAGTGGTACCACCCAGCAGCCGCGATAGGTATGTGTGTTGCGTTGATTCCTGCGGCTGCTAGGTGGCGCCACCGTTGCCACACCTTGGTCTGGGTTTCTCGTGTAATATGTCGGAGTCGTCAGAGTCGTCAGTGTCAATGTTAGATAATAATAATATTAGAATATTAAAATATTATAAATAGAATATTATTTGGATCTTTAAACTTTACATTTTACTGGAATACCTATATGTATTCTACCCCTGCGCTACCGCTGCTTCTAATTATAATAATCTGCTTCTACTAATATTATCAAATTATATAATAATATATATATCATTAATAATCTAAATATATAAAACAAAGTCGTGTTAGTTACACCACTTATAACTCAAGATCGGCTGGATCGATGTTAGTTATCTCTTTTTTGGTGTATTCTTATCCGCTTATTCTTATAGCAGAATAAGTAATAAAGTATCGGATAAGTTATCGAATAACAATACATTAATTAATTAATTTTACGAATGCAAACAGCATGTGGTGCCATCTGTTGACAAAACTACGCATATAAAAGAAACCTATTTATCTAGCGTTCTGATATCATTAAATAACATCTAAACCAGTTTTAAAAATCGCTTAGTTATTCCAAGAACTATTATTTCTTCAACGGGAAAAGGCCGTTTAAGGAATGTGGCCCTAGGTGACCGGATCCATTTCTGCATATATTCAATACCCTACGCTAAGCCTAACAACGGTACTGAAACTACTACATGGGTCCCTGCTATTCTACTTTCGCAATGGCAAGCAATAAAACATTTCTGTATTTGCAAAAAAGTTGTATTAATGTAATTACCTTAATGAAATCCTAAATTAAGTTTAACTAAAGTTAATACGATATTATTAGACTGTTAGGCGGAACGAAGTTCGCCGGGTCAGCTAGTTTTATAATAAATGATAATTACATTACATTTGAAGTCGGTTTCTATTTATTTGTTAAAAGTCTATGAAGAGTATGTATGAATGAATACACAATTTATTGTACACGGTTAAAGTTTTTGAACACACAATGTTGTACAAAGGCGGACAGTATTCCTTATTAAGTCCTTATTAAGCGGAGCTAGGTACATTGAAAAACTGTTTCAAGTTCTTATAAAAGTCACAAAATCAGAAATATTTGAAATAATTCCATCATATTCGCATTAACATTTTAAAATATCTAGAAAGTAGTATTCATATATTATCTTGAAGGCAATAATACAAAGCCTTTCACACTTAAAAGACATAAGTCATTATGCGCGGTTAAAAAGCTGCAAGTGATAGACTGCCACTTAACCTACGAGTCCCATTTATAACCTGCACTAGCGCCAAGCCATAATCAACCCTATTTCCAGACGTTAAGGACTATGCCACTGGTCTATGAAGAGCTGGTACGTATGAATTTATGTTCTCAAGTACTGGCATTGGAGTAAGGACAGCCTTTATTTAAGGTTTTTAGGGTTCCATCTAAAACGAAACCATTATCGAAGCTTTGGTATGTCTGCGGCATGACTCAAAACTGAAAGAGCGGTTTAGCAGCCGCTGTGAAAAACCCGCCTTTTTCTAATGAAAAATGAAAAAAATGAAAAAACGTTTATTTGTCTCATAAAAGAAAAGCTATGCGTAATTAAGGTGATATACCGTGCTAGCAAAGGTCCCCGTTACTCCAGGCAGAAAGACCCGCAGTGCGAAAGGGACGGAATCGGGGAAAATTGTTAAAAAGTCGGTTTTAAATTAATGCAAAATTAACTAAAATAGCTACAAAAAACTCCATAACCAGTAATTTAGGTGTAGTTAAAACCCATCTAAATAAATATTTTTCAAGTCTGTATGCTATGCTAATTTGTCAGAATATCAAAAAAAGTGTAAATTTAGACCTGATTTCAATAATTATTTCTATCGAATGAAATTCCTCCTATCGCGTTTCTGATAGACCAAAATCTAGTAAAAGATCCCAAAATTCTTATACTAATTTATTTTACTTGGAACTTCATTAAAAGAGCAGATAAATAACTTCAAAAAGTGTCAATTTTCACGGTATAGCCCCTTAATTACATAGTATCATTACACTCCATACTAGAATACTCTGTGTAGTAGAGTGTAGTTTCTTACAAATATTCTTTAAAAAAAACAAACAATATAATAAGAAACAAATGCAATTAAATATAATAATAACAATTTAAACTTAATTAAGAATTGATTAACATTTCAAATTCAATTTTAGTGATATGTATAATTAAGTTAGAGCAAAAACAAAAATAAAAATCATTTTAACAATTGTAGTAGAGAACGCATGCATAAAAAATTAAAGATAATAATAATTTAAACTTAATTAAGAATGGATTTGTTGTGCAGGTCTTGGATAGGCGTTCAGGCAATAAAAGAATATTTTACTGAATATAATGTGTTTTAATAAGCAACCATTTTAGGGGTTCGTTCAGAAACGCCAACATCACAGAATAAATGTTTCCGAACGATAAGATACGAGTATAACTTTAACAGGATTAACATTTCAAATTTTATTTTATTTATAAATGTGACTAAATTGGAGCAACGTTAGAAAAAATTAAAGAAAAAAAAATTAATAGAAACAGAAGACATTCAAAATTTACTCAAAAGTTCCTCAACAAAACCTTATTACCAATGTTTTGTGTAAACTGTGATCGCAAAGTTTCCATTGGTTTTTGTAAATTAGAATTTTGAAGTTTTAAATTTTAAAATTCCAATTTACAGAAACCAATAAAAACTTTGCGATGGCAACATACACAATACATATGTAATAAGGTTTTGTTGAATAACTATTGAGTAAATTTTGAATATAACACCGCTAGGGAGCCAATCACAAGCAATAAAGGGATAGATACCGCTTGCATACTACCCTGTTACTCCATGCGGAAAGACCCGCAGTGCGAGAGGGACGGATTTTGGAAAAAAGTCAAAATGACAACATTTTCACTAATTTTATTATTAAAAAAAAGCAAAGGTGCTATGAAATACATGTCCTGTCAAAAGTTTAATTAAGTTTATACAGAATTTAATCCATAAATAATATGAACGGATTTTTACTTTAATAAACTTGAACCTCGACATGAAAACTTTTTTTAGAGCCATTTTTGGCACTTTATTTCTCAATATTGGAATGACTTCTGAGGATTCTGTTCCGATATGAGTGTGTATTATATACCCGGAAGATTTTTTTTTCTTTTTTTTTGTAGTATCTAACTACATTCTTTTTAATATACTCATTGCTAAGACTAACCTAGGTACCAACGCTCCTTTAACGAGATCTTGCCGCCAGTATGCTCTTTCCAAATACGCCAAAGCAGATATTGATATTTTCTCTGGGCTCAACACCTTCAAGTCCTCTGTCAGTAAATACTTAGCTAAAGAAACTACCCGCACAAATAAACATAAAGTATAATAAAATAAGTAGGTAGCTACCCTGTTATTTTTAAAAATTCTTCGCACAGAATTGTTAACCTAGTTTTAATTTCACATTTTATATATTATAATATACGAGTAGTAAATACTCCTATCAGTATTAGAATTTTTCATAATTGTCTTCACTGGTGCATGATGTGGATGCCTTTAATTAAGAAAACAAATAGCTATATAAATTTAAAGATTATTCCATTTAAGTAAGTTTATTGTATTTCTTGTTGGTGTTCTTTAATAAAGAAATAAAATAAAAATATTAAATTGCTAGATTCTTCAAACCAGGAAGAATAGATTATGGTTTTGCGGAAACTATCCTCATAACGGTGTGTCTCAATTTTTAAGCCACGCCCTCTACTACATAGTTCTCGCTTCTGATTGGTCTCAGGTATCTACATACTAATTCCTTGGGCTCAGGTATCATGACATATCATGACGAGTGTTCTTTTTTTCATTTTTCTTGAAATTGTGTTTGATGGTCGTAGATAAAGTCATAGATTCAAATTCAAATTCAAATTCAAATTCAAATAGTTTATTTTGCAAAGCAGGTATAGATATATACACTTTTTACACGTCAAATTTAATCTAATAAAGAAAATATATGTAATAGAATAATAAATGTACATGAACTAAATTAAAGGTTTATTTAATTTATGTAGCAATATATTTACGATTAAAATGATAGGTAAAATATATATTATACAAGGTAAAATCCAATCAGATTTAGAATGTACAAGATAAACAATGTAGTAAATAAAATGATACCAAAAAATTACTACGATATTTCTATTAGATTTACTATTTTACTAAATATTTTGGACAATGCCGCATATTACTACTAAATACAACAAAGAAAATCAATACATTACTTTAAAAACTTTTTTTTTTTGCCCGATTAATACGAGATATTGGGCAAAATGTGGTTCAAAACATTCTTATAACATCATATTTACCTGTGAAATGTGTAATTATTTGGGTTATTTCTTCTTGTCACATCACAATTACTCACTGCACAAGATAAATCAATCACTATTTATTAATTTAGTTACGTATTATTTAAATATTATTATAAAATCCGCAATCACACCCAAGCAAGCGGGTAGCTATGGGCAGTTACTCGAAAAAACATTGACACAGCTGTTCTTTGTTGTGCATCTCTTTCTCTCTTACAAGGTGTTGATAAAGGCAGGACATCTCTTTTACATGCTATGTACGTCTTTTAAGCGCAGGGAATCCTAAGTCTATGGTTAAAGTATTGTGTGCAACTGAACATAATTAGACATTAAAGCCCATTCTGAAGGCTTTAATTTGAGTTTAAGAGCTGTATAAACTTGGATTTTTACACAGTAATTTAGCTTCTGTTTTTAACATTTCTGACCTATTTTGCTATGAAAAAAATTTAGTTTTGACAACATTAAAACTAAAATTACAGCCTTCAGGATCGGCTTTTTGGGACACTCGTGCTAATCTATTATGAAACGAACGAACTCGTCTCCCAAATGTCTCACACTAGGTATGTTACAGTTGCACAAAATACTGTTATACGCAAAGATTTCAAAAGTAAAGATAAGCCCTAACCGTAGTATGACAGCACCAAAATGTTTTCACCTTTAAATGGGTGACGTTCACACGTTTGGAATCAGTGCTCATCTGAACACAGTGATAGTTGGACGCCTTAATTAATTTTTACGAAAAAAGGGTCTCAATATGCCATCGTGTGCATTTTAAAGTGCACTAACATTTCAATAAATACCAATAAAGCCAAAAGTGTGACATTTCACATTCAAAAACAATGCAATAGATTTTAGATGCCAGGGCTCATCTAAACTTTGAAATCTTTGGATATATCCTGTAAAATTTGTTAAAAAGTTGATTCTTAATGAAACCCTAAACAAGTTATCCACCAAAAACAAAGGATTCAAAATCAAAAGAATGATAAATGAATAACAAATGAGTTCTGAAATTAAAATCAAACAATACTCTCCCCTCACGCTTCGTCTTACCCCCTTTTCACCCCAAGGGATCGCTTTGTATCTTTCTTTAGGGTTAGAATAAGGGTTAAGAACCTTTAATTTGAGAAATCTGCTTTTTTAACAATATTTTGCCATATTTAATTAAAATCATAAAATCGTAACCAGGTTTACAAGAAAATTATGTAAAGAAAGATTTCTTGGTACTACCTCCCTTCATACTTTAGCAATTAAAGTTAAGCGGTGCTTAACTATTAAATCTGATGCTAGTACCAGATAATACTACATAGAATAGTCTCATCTTAATTTTAATTAAGTTTTCACCATAGACATGATCCAAAACTGACTTTCCTCTTATTAAAAAAAAATTATTTGATATATTGATCTTTTATCTAGGGACTCTAGAGGTACTTATAAACAATATATAAAGATTTAAAATAAAAATAAATAATTATCTTTTTTTTTTGTTTTCAAACGTTTGTTTCAAGAACGCGGTTAACAGATCAAATTGTTTCCATAAAATAGTTTATAGAAATATGAAGGGATTCTACTCAAATACAATATTTTATTTCCTACAAAATATTTAAGTATTAGCTAAAAACACACCAATTTGTTGTTTTGCTGCGTGATCATTAGTATTACGCGTTCAAGAAAAAGAGGTCAATGAGCCAACGTCGCCTCTATGAAAAGCAAATAAGATTATGTTTATTTTGCGAAATCCATCGCTATGAATACTCTAAATATTATTAGAGTGCATTACAAACTAGAAAAGATCAATCAGAAACAAGCCCAAAGACAAGAATTTGAAAAAATTCCCCGGGCCAGGATTCGAACCTGCACCTTTTGTTATCAAATTCTTGTCTTTGGATTTGTTTCTGATTGATCTTTTCTAGTTTGTAATGCACTCTAATAATATTTAGCAAATAAGGTCTTTGCCATTGGACTTATTGTGCTGGACGGGTAACAAAAAAAGTTGCTAGGGTAGCCCATCCTCTTAAAGAAAGCTATATTCCTCAAACGGTTTCAATCGTAAGTATTGGCGATAAATAGGAGAGTACAATTTTTTATGTAACTATAACCAAAGTTCTAATTGAAACTAAAGAATAATGGAACTCTTCCAGCCACTCTTGGTCCAAAATTTCGAAACCTATTGCCCACGAATGAAACTTTTTTCAAACAATAGATCTTATCACCAATAGCAATTTTTACTATGACAATAAAAAAATCTATCCATGGAAAAAAAAGATATGGCGATAAAAGTTAGAAAAAAAATAGTTTTATTTTTATTAAAATCTGACCATTTCGACACATATTTAACCGGGTGCCAGAGTAGATAAATGAATTATATCGATAATATCAACAAATGAATATATACAGAGTGTTCCAAATATAAAAAAGATATATGTACCTACTTGGTTTTTATTTTTTTTTTATTATTATTTTATTATTTTATTCTCTTATCCCCATATCTTTTTTCACCCCGGATAGATTTTTTTGGTCTCATAGTAAAAGTTGCTATTGGCAATAACTGCTATCGTTTGGCATAGGTTTTATTTGTGGGCAATTAAGTTGAAAAATTTGGACCAATTAGTTGCATTATCCTTTCAAAGCTACTTTCATCGATCAAGTTTTCATGGTTTATTTACTTCAAGCAGACAATCGGTTTTCAGCAGACAAAGATGCGGATGAAAGCTTATAATAAATACAATTTCCGGTTTATTATACAACGTGTAACAGAAAGGTGTAACCATATTTGAAGAGCTTATTCAGTCAATGGTATAGAACAACTTTTACTATGGAACAAAACCTGTATCACGAAAAAAAAATTTACTGTTTCATAGAAAAATACAATGCCGCTTGGCCGAAATGTATGGAAGGGCAGATTTTTATTTTGAGATTTCTGGGTTGGTTCCATAGTAAAAGTTGTTCTATACCATTGACTGAATAAGCGCTTTAAATATGGTTACACCTTTCTGTTACACGTTGTATACAATTTCTGAAATGGAAAATAACCAAGGATTACAACATAAATTTGTGACATATGTTTCAACAGGATTTTTGTAAAACCAGTGTTTAAGGCGATATGTAAAAGTTTTAGTGTCCCTGTTACTCCATATGCGAAAAAATCCTCAGTGCGAGAGGGACGGATTCGTGGAAAAGTAGCAAAAAGTCGGTTTTTTATTAATATAAAATATACTAAAGTTGCTACCAAAATTTCGTTTAACCAGGTCCTAGATACCGTTAAAACCCATCTAATAAAATATAGTTGCAGTCTATATGTCATTCTGATTTGTCAAAAGGAGAATTGGTGTCGAAAAGGACCTCATTTCAATAAATATTTCTATCGAGCCGAATTTCTCCAATCGCGTTTCTGTTTTAACAGATCCCTAGAAAAAGAATCCAAAAATAATTTTATCAAAATAATACATTATTTACTGAAGTAGATATGCAAGTCCTTAATGTTTCGATTTTATTTCCGTAGCGCCTTAATCTACGCCTCGTAGAAACGCGTAGCAGCCACGGCCTACGAGGCTACGAAAACGATTCGTATCCTCTACGAAACGCACAACTTCTAGTTCTTATTATTTTTGAATTACAGATATTAAATAAATGTGATTTATGACATTTCGCGAACATAGTTTAGTGTCAGTTGGGCTTGTCTGGCAATTTTTTTTTATTTTATGTTTTAAATTCAAATTCAAATTCAAATAGTTTATTTTGCAAAATAGGGTATACATAAAACACTTTTTACACGTCAAATTTAATCTAATAAAAATATGTGTAATAATAGTAGTTTATGCTACTAGGGCGAAAAGGAATAAATTACGAGGACGATTTAACGTAACCGAGTAATTTATTGCTTTTACGCCCGAGTATCATACTACGTTTTTCAATGCATAGTGTGAGGAAATGAAAACAAATATAATCTTGTGAACTTTAAATTATAATTGGCTCAAAAGGACTGTATCCAGAGCCGTTAAACAGTGGAAAAAAAGTATAACATCTATGGTTCACAGGAAAGGCTGCAGGTTAGCCAACCATTGTAAATAAATTTAAAAAAATAATAATAATAAAGCCCTAGGGCAAAATAATCGACTTTTTGTTCGGTTTTGATGCATAAAAAGTGGGCCTTTACGAGCACATGCATTGAAAAATAATAAATGTTCATGAACTTAATTAAAGGTTTATTTAATTTATGTATCAAAATATATAAAATTAAAATGATAGGTAATAATTTATATTATACAAGGTGAAATCCAATCAACCGCCCGAACCCACACCGGAGACCCGGCCAGGGACCAGGAACAAGGTTCAATGATCACCAACCGAGCCCCCAGCACGAATCCAGGCGGCCGACAAAACATCCTATATACTACATACTAATAGGTTACATATATAAATACATATAAATATGTTAATAATAAATAATAAATTACTTTGTAAATCTATGGGCACACATACTTAAAAGCGTGTTTTACGTTTGGAAAATTACAGTTCACATTTGGAATCAGTACAAACAACAAGGGCTCTAAAAAGTCCGACTTGGGTGAATCATAAAATAATTTGAAAGTAGGATGGAGTCAGAGTTTTTTCACGCGTGCAAAAGAGACGGCATTAGAACGGAATCATAATATGATTCATCCAAAGCGGCCTTTTTAGAGGACCAGGGGATCTAAAACGGCCGATTTGGGTGGAATCATGAAATTATTTGAAAGTAGGATGAAGTCGGAATTTTTTCACACTTGCAAAAAAGACGGAATTAGAACGGAATCATAATATGATTTATCCAAAGCGGCCTTTTTAGAAGACCAGGGGATCTCAAAAGGCCAACTTGGGTGAATCAGAAAATGATTTGAAAGTAGGATGGAGTCAGAGTTTGTTCACGCATGCAAAAGAGACGGCATGAGAACGGAATCATAATATGATTCATCCAAAGCGGCCTTTTAAGAGGACCAAGGGATCTAAAACGGCTGAATTGGATGAATTATAAAATAATTTGAAAGTAGGATGGAGTCAGAGCTTTTTCTTGCTTGCAAAAGAGACGGCATCATAATATGATTTATCCAAAGCGGCCTTTTAAAGGACAAGGTCCTCTAAAAAGGCCGCTTTGGTTTAATCATATTATGATTCTGTTCTAATACCGTCTCTTTTGCACGCGTGAAAAAACTCTGACTACATCCTACTTTCAAATAATTTTATGATTCACTTATGTCGGCCTTTTTAGATCTCCAGGTCTTCTTATTTACCACCCTACGCCCTGCAATAGTAGTGGACATCAAAGGAGCCCATAGTGTATACGATTATTAAAGTTTGGCGTATATTCGTCCTAGCTAAAGCACGTCTATAACAGTAAAAGTTAGTGAGTATTTGGAAATAATAAAGTTATCCATTCATATATCAATCTGGAAACAAAAGAACAATTATATTCAAACCCCAGACTGCAAAAAAGCTAAAAATGGTCAGCAAAAAGGCTAAAAATCCTCGATGACTACAGACAGCGGCGGAACGGTCGGACACGACCAAAATCGCTGACCGATCGCCCGGCCAGCTGACGAAGTCTGACCACAGTGTCTAACCTATTATTGGCGGCTCGGTAGGATGCTATGATTCAATACGATGTCGATTCGATAACTTAACATGTGACGTTTATAGACCGTCGTCTCAGGGTGTGGAAAAGAGACAGAGTAGATTCATTTTGAAGGAGCTGTCGAATAGGAATGAATGAATGAATGAATTTATTTCGGAAAAGTACATTATGAAGTATTTTTGCACGTAGGACTATCTTAACTTATGTGTATATACCAAAGATTTCAAAAATTTATGCGTGCGTTAACATAATGTCAACGCGCGCACATTTATGAGTGCGCAATCTGTCTACCTACGGTCAGCAAACTGATCAGACTACTAAAGTTGTTAAAATGATTAACTCTAAGTGCACTTAAGGTGTCCAACTATATTCAGATGAGCACTGATCAAAACGTGTGAGCGTCACCCATTTAAAGGTGGAAACATTTTGGTGCTGTCATAGTACGGTAAGGGCTTATCTTTACTTCTGAATTCTTTGGTATATACATTTAATTTGCTAGCCTAGATAATATAAATAAATTTATAAGATATTAATGCACATAATTATTAACGGGTAGCAAGGGTTGAAAACTACACACCGAGCGAGTAAAAAGCTTTTTGACGGTCATATAGTTCGCCGTTCATAACCTTCAGTTGATTAGCATGTAGTGTTCGGAGCATTTTTAAGTAAATAAATATACCTAATAAATATGTGATAAACAAGTTTGTAGATAATAATTTATTAATAAGGCAAGACATATAATAATATATAAGTATAGATTTGCATATAAATATTGTGTGTTCTGAGGACATTTAAATACGTAGTTGAGGGGAGTATGTGTGTATTCTGTGTAGTTTGGAGAAAGTAAAGTGATGTGTATTATTATTTTTTCAATGCAAGTGCTCGTAAAGGCCCACTTTTTATGCATCAAAATCGAACAGAAAGTCGATTATTTTGCCCTAGGGCTTTATTATTAATATTTTTTAAATTTATTTACTAGAAGTTGGTTAACCTGAAACCTTTCCTGTGTACCATAAATGTTATACTTTTTTTTCCACTGTTTAACGGCTCTGGATATAGTCTTTTTGAACCAATTATAATTTAAAGTTCACAAGATTATATTTGTTTTATTTCCTAACACTATGCATTGAAAAACGTAGTATGATAAGAATAAGAATAAGAATAAGAAGGTATTTATTTGCTGCAATAACCAGTAAAAAATAAAATAAAATAGATTATAAAATTAACAAACACAACACTTACATACACAACGATCGGTAACACAATAAAAACAAGAGATGTTGTGTTGAGGCAGCGAAAAAGGTGTGACTCAGGACAATGCGATTTAAAAAAAAAAATCTCAGTGCCCTGATATTATGTGATACACGGGCGTTAGAGCAATAAATTACTCGGTTACGTTTAAAACACGAGCGTAGTGAATCCTCGTAATTTATTCCTTTTTGCCCTTGTAGCATAAACTGCTATTAATTTGGTATTTAAGAGACTGTTTTTGATATGTAGGAAGAGTCTAAGTGGCTACAGATTGTTAAAAAAAATCCATCTCATATTGTTAAACTGGCTATTAGGGGGCTCATCCGCATTACTGTCTAGAATACATTGTAAATACGACAAGACATAACCCGCGGGTCTCTCATTTCTCAACCGAACGCGTTAGAACAAACATATTGTAAAAATGGTGTATTGCAGCGTGGCAAATTGTTCATACTCTTCTAATAACGCAAATAAGACATCCAAAGGAATTCATTTCACTCGTAAGTAATTTAAACATGTATTTACTGTGATATTTACATAATAAACCTTGCGGTAAATAAAATTTCAACCTTACCATGAAATATTTAGCGTTGTAGCGAGTAGCATTGAAATTAGACAATATTTTGTCCATTGCAGGTCATAAAGAGTGTCACACATTGAGTTAGAATATTAACGCCGCAATGTATATTTTTTCAAACATTATCAACACGGACCTAATTGTGTCATAGTGCGGCCGCTGGTCATGGCTTTTTACACACATTGGCACAGTGACATGACGTGTTTGGTATTTTACATCTAAGCTTCATAGAAATATGGTGTTATTTTGGCTGTATGACGACGGGTGAATCTATGTGTGTGCCGCGTATGTTTACTAACTAGGTAATACTATGTTATTCCAAAAAGTGGCAACAGAGGTTCTCGTATAAAATTTGTGTCACGCTATCGCCGTGATTGGACCCAAAATCAGACATTTTTCAAGAAGCTTTCTAAAAAGACAAACGCTTTGATAAAGTCAGTTTTTCCAAAAAAATAATCCTACAGATTCTCGTAGAGTAAAAAGTTTATAGAATTGTTTACTTATATAACCCCTGTAGGTGAACATATATGTATATTGGGTGTTAAAGTTAAACGTCAGGCGCTTAGCACAAAGTGCATAACATAACTTTGTATTTCTTGTTTCGAAGTCAATAATTGAAAAACATTTTGGTATGTGGCAGTTAACACCAATAGTTCAGTATTAATGAGGTTTAAAAAGCATGAGTTTGAAATTTAATGCACAATTTTTATACATAAGGCGAAATAACTGCTATTCAGCGTTATCTTCCAGTCAACCTTTGCTGGTGTGGATTGATATTTTGTGGTGCCGGGAACACATTTGTCTACTTATATACACCCTGTTAAGGTTGATTGCAAAGTTTGTATTGTCTTTTACTCAGACGTCAGGTAGACGGTTGGCTTGCTATCAAAATGTAAAAATGTTTTCCTTTATTCTTTTGATTTAATAAAATACATTGAACCCTAGTATCCAGTTATTTCTCTACACACCCCGTGATGTTAACATGTTTTTATCAAAAAGCACCAGAATTTAATAAACAAAATCAAAAGCTCCAAGGGATAGTTAAGGATAGATAGACTCTGGAATCGGTTACCAGTGTCAATTCAGGCATTGAAAAATACAAATCACTTTAAAATAAAAATTAAGCAATTCTTCTCCACAGAGTACCCATCTAAGAACTCAAATATATATTTTCTGACTAGTATTTACACCTCCACATGTTAATTTGTTCATTTTTCTATTAGCTACCAAGGGTTGCCTGGAAGATATTGCTATTAGCAATAAGTTCTGACTTTGTACACCATGTTTAATTTTTTCTTTTGTCTTTTAAGTTATTTGTGTAAATGTGGAAAAATAATAGTAGTTTATGCTACAAGGGCGAAAACCAGAGTTTTAAACGTAACCGAGTAATTTATTGCTCTTACGCCCGTGTATCATACTACGTTTTTCAATGCATAGTGTGAGGAAATAAAACGAATATAATCTTGTGAACTTTAAATTATGATTGGCTCAAAAGAACTGTATCCAGACCCGTTAAACAGTGGAAAAAAAAAGTATAACATTTATGGTACACATTAAAGGCTGCAGGTTAGCTAACTTCTCGTAAATAAACTTAAAAAAATTATAATGTAGCCGATTTTGAAGGCTTCAATTTTAGTTTTACTAGTGCTGTCAAAACTTAAATTTTTCCAAAGTAATTTACCGTCTGTTCCTAACATTTGAAGACTATTTTGTAATCAAGAAAATTTAGTTTTGACAGCACTAAAACTAAAATTAAAGCCTTCAGAATCGGCTTTATTAATAAAGCCCTAGGGCAACATAATGGAATTTCTGTTCGGTTTTGATGCATAAAAAGTAAGCCTTTACGAGCACTTGCATTGAAAAATAAATAAAAGTTTCACCTTTCGACCGCACATCTCAATAGTAAGCCATCACATACTCCTTCCCGATATTTCAATTAAACACACGATCGCAATCTTTTTTATTTATTGTCTGCGTGTAGATAATTGGAGGGAAATGGTGAACAGGGCCGAGGTTATGAAGATTGTCCCCTTTGTCTATGTATTGTGGAACGGTATTTATTTATCGTGTTACTATTTTTAGGGTTCCGTAGCTTATAATAAAAAGAACGGAACTCTAGGATAATTTTGCTTTCCGTGTGCCAAGGCTAGGGTTGTAAACCGTACTTTAAAATAAAGTATCCTACGTTATTTTGGGTCTCTGTACTTTTTACTTTTGAATACCAATAAAGTACGTGAAAATACTCTATTTCAGTCTTTACGTAAAATTAGACGTAGACTGAAAATACCAGCCAGCGAAAACACAGCCGTAAAGAAATCGGAAATGTATGACTTGTGCGTTTGTGTTTGTGCAAAGAGCACAAAAAATACAGTTTCACAAAAGGATTTCAAGCCTGGCCTTCTTAGTTGCTACCGTCCGCTGCAATGATATTTTTTCAAAAAAATGTTGAACACTTTTGAATAAAGGATACTTTTTTTTAAAGGACCGTACTTTTTATTTACTTTCCCTGAAATCAGATATACTTTATTTCTTTTAAAAAAAGTTGGCAACCCTAGCCAAGGCCCTTTTCCTTGGAAACGGAGTTATCAAGCTGAAATTTATATCGAATACTTAGGTCTAGAGCTTCATACTGCTGTAAAATCATGTTGCTCGTTAATGCACTAAAAAATACAGCACTTCATAGTGTGAGTTCATGCTATTTATAGAACTTGTGGTCTAAAAAACCTCATCATGATGAATATTTTTACGAAAAAGCTGCAACTTCTATTTGCCTTCGTGTGATGTCACTTGAGAGATGGCTGTTTAGAAATGTGTCCTTTGCTATCAAGATAAATTTATAAAAATTTGCTACCGACTAATTTGGCAGCTGGATGACAAATGAGTAGACAGACAGAGACAGGCTACTTTCTTTTTATAGGCAATCAATATAATGTCTAAAATTCTCAATTGACGTCATATCGGACAGTTCTTTAAAAAATCATGAAAAAATAATGGTTGATTTAGATACCAAAATAATGAAAAATATGTCCGAAAATGACGTGAAGTATCTGATAATGACGTCAAGCCATGGGAATTGCTGACGGCTTCTAATGAAGTGGATGATTGACAGATAAAAGAGAAAAAAAATATATATATATTAAGTTGGTAGGTTTTTAAATGATTATTTATCTTTGTATGTTGAGACCCGGACCGTAATGGGCACCAAGCGACCAAATATAGGACTCCTCCCATGTTCTGAGTTGGATGTCTGTGAGCGGTGGTGAAAAAGATTTAACGATCCGTGCGATCCGATAACGATAATAGTCGGTACCAGTGCAGCCCGAGGCTCGCCAGACCGGATACAAATTGTTCATACTAGTCCACTGACTTGGCGGAAGTACCTAGAGTCTACCATATGGTCGCTTGGTGCACAATATGGTCCAGGCTTAAACAAGCAACAATAAACAGTCATCATTCCGTTTTAATTCCCCACTCACATCCCTCCAACTGCTTGGTCCTCCACGAAATAGATTGGTATGAACGGCATTCACCGCGTGGCGCCATCTCATCTCATCGCTAAAAAAGTCTGCATCGATGCCGTGGGATGGCGCTATGTGACTTTTTTTTTATTAATATTTATTATTTTTATTCATTTTTAGTGTGATAATAAATTTTTATATATTTTTGTATAAGTATTTATTTATTTTATTTGATATGTATTACAGTTAATTTATGTAGACTAGTAGGTTAAAATTTCATAATTCTAATTTACGGAAACCAATGGAAACTTTGCTATGGCAGCAAACACAATTCATAGGTAATAAGGTTTTGTTGAGGAACTATTGAGTAAATTTTGAATATAAGTGTTCTGTTTCCATAAATTAGAACAAGGCGGGTTTTTTATAATCCGGCTGCTAAACGGGTCCGCTTCGCTCGGCTCACCAAATGTATTTTGTAACAGATCGTACCTCATCTGTTCACGTCTCAATTCACAAATAAATGTTATGATAATGGGCAGGAAGACTGTCGTATGTAATCAAATAAATCACGTTTAAATAAATAAAGCAAATTGAAATCGATCGCGTAGAATAACTGATTTTAAATGATAAATACAGTAAACTCAACCACTGGCCCAAACAATCGGTCCAATATGGAAGGAATTAAGAATAAACTTTCAATTTCAAACATTATGGTTTCCATTTATGCGTGAACTCTAAATTAGCTACAAAGTTGTTGCCACGTAGACTAGATGACGCCTGAGGCTTGTCACCATGTGTCTATCTCTTTCACTCTTACTCGTATATTTTTGTCCTGTCCTGCTTACGCCTAGTATATGCTGTTGCCATGTTTTGTTGTTATGTTACCATCTCTATTACTCTTGTTTGTTTGTCTCACTTTTGTTCGTTCTGCACGATAACGCACATGGCACCGGTAGCACCGATTACGCTGATTGCACTGATAACGCTGATATCACACTTAGTATATAAATGGGTGAAATGTAGGGTGGGGATTCATTCAATTTTACACCGCCGTCAGTGGAAGTGCTGCAAGAAGTTTTAAAGGTGTAGTTCATTTTTGAGTTTGTTTGGGGAAGTTTTTGTTTGTTTTAATAGTGATTTTGTTTTCGGAATTTGCGATTAAAATACGGAATGTGTCAATCTATCTGTTCGTTAGGTCTCGGGACCTTTTCGCGTTCGCGTTAGCTTTTAGGTGGCGGAATGCCCTTTTTTCGTAAATAGATTCGGTTATGGTCAATAGTTTTTGACTTTTCCGACTCGGCGATTGACACAAACGCGTTTGAATTCGTGTAGGGTGAACGAGCGAACGAGTTAGATTCCGCGTTATGTAAAGGGTTCGATATTCGTCTTTTCAAGTTCCGAAATTAAAGTACGTACCTAAATAATGTAATAGTGCATAGGTCGATTCAGGGGTTGATGGGGAGGGAAGGGAGTATGGTCTCTTCTTAGTAATGCCGGACGTGGAAACGGGAAGATGTACCAGGGTAGCAATGGCATAGGGCTAGTCGCTGGGATATCTTGAAGAGTCAGGCAGGGAGCTTACAGAGCGGAAGTCGCACTGGGCTAAATTCGGGTCACCTACTGGTGTGAACGACAGAATTTAGTTTTAACCTCCTCTGGAGGGAAGCAAGCGTCTGGGATGGCCTTGCGCCAGTTTTACATACTGGAAACACATCCTCCATGAAAGGCGATGTTTATGGCAAAGCGTCCGAGCCGTGAAAAGGCTGCGATTTGTTCTGTCCTTTGTCATCTGACTGAGCTGGTCATGGTCTCATATCTATATATTTATATATACACATGATCATATAGGCTATCCCAGCCAGCGGGGTGACGTCCTTTTTACCTACTGTATCACCCCCTGTCTGAGTAGGGCAAAGTTTTAGGGTGTTAGGCACACAGAGAGGTTTCAACTTGCCTCACTTCTTTCTGTCGATTAGTTGAGGGGTTGTATGGTGTTTGCTAGCACAATATACAACCACACACACGTTTAATTGTAAATGTGAGGTGACGGACCTCTAGCTTTGAAAATTCACACATTTAAAAGCCTAGGAACATCTGACTTTAGGGCCAAATGTTAGGTAGGTAAATTCCAAAATTCAAGTCTATTGTTAGGACATTAATAGGTTTTTTGAGAAATTATGCATAGTGGGAGGTTTCAGGTAACTTTCTTCATTGTTCAGGGAAAATAGGTCAATAAATTCAATTATGATAGGTTACAAGTTTTCAAGTAGATAGGGACCTCTGAAAAATTTGAGTTAGTGGTTCAGGAATAGGTTGTTGTTGACTAGTTTGTTTGACAAATAGTTTCATTGTTTACTTATCTGAGAGGGCTTTATAAGTCCAAAGAACTCCAACTTTGAATGTTAGGGCATAGGGCTTTGATATTGAAATAGTTTCATTGTTTATCTAAGAGGGTTTTATATGCCCACAGAACACTAGTTTTGAATGCTAGGGCATAGGGCTTTAATATTGGCAATAAATATGAAATGATAGGAAACATAAGTTTCATCACTTAATTATCTCTTAAAATATTGTATTTACTTAGGTATTTCTTTCAAGAAATAAAGAGACTTGAGTTTGGCACAAAATATGCCTAAATAATATAGAAAGCCTAGATTTAGAACTCAGGTTGATGAAATGTATTCTAGACCATAAAAGTTCATATCTGTAGTACCTATCAAACCCTTTTTAAGGTCAGTTCTTAGTAAACATTAAGTTATAAAGTAAAATCAAATAGTTTGGTATATAAGAATCCAAAATAGAGTATAGCAGACTGACGAACCTTTTAGTCAGTATTTACTTACTTACTCCCTTGTCGAAATGACTGCATTGATACAGAGTAGAACCTAGATGAAATATAGAATGTTTCGGATTTTCTTTTATTACTCAATTGAGTAAGTAACTAATAAACTAAATACCGTGAAAATAGTTCGGGAAATCTTTATTCAAGAGAATAATTTCAATTCTTATAAATGTTCAATAAACTTGAAGTACATAACATGATGTATTTGTTTGCATAAATGCTTTCCCTTGTCTGGCAAAATAAAAGCCTTAACTGATACTATACACCAAATATGGGGTAGTAAAAGTTGTTCTTCGTCAATGGAATTAAATGAATACATCTTTAGAACAAAAACAAAGTTCTATTAGTATTTTTAATACTACATTACCTAGAGCAGATTTCTCTTTCAAAATATATTGAAATTATTCTACTGAGTGTAGTTATAAAATTGACTACATAAATAACTGCAATACTGTTAAGGATGAAAGTCACAGTAGTTTCATATTACTAGAAAATCAATGATTTTTAAAGTAAACTTTCTTACATGAAATGATGTTCCTAGGCTTTTAAATGTGTGAATTTTCAAAGCTAGAGGTCCGTCACCTCACATTTACAATTAAACGTGTGTGTGGTTGTATATTGTGCTAGCAAACACCATACAACCCCTCAACTAATCGACAGAAAGAAGTGAGGCAAGTTGAAACCTCTCTGTGTGCCTAACACCCTAAAACTTTGCCCTACTCAGACAGGGGGTGATACAGTAGGTAAAAAGGACGTCACCCCGCTGGCTGGGATAGCCTATATGATCATGTGTATATATAAATATATAGATATGAGACCATGACCAGCTCAGTCAGATGACAAAGGACAGAACAAATCGCAGCCTCTTCACGGCTCGGACGCTTTGCCATAAACATCGCCTTTCATGGAGGATGTGTTTCCAGTATGTAAAACTGGCGCAAGGCCATCCCAGACGCTTGCTTCCCTCCAGAGGAGGTTAAAACTAAATTCTGTCGTTCACACCAGTAGGTGACCCGAATTTAGCCCAGTGCGACTTCCGCTCTGTAAGCTCCCTGCCTGACTCTTCAAGATATCCCAGCGACTAGCCCTATGCCATTGCTACCCTGGTACATCTTCCCGTTTCCACGTCCGGCATTACTAAGAAGAGACCATACTCCCTTCCCTCCCCATCAACCCCTGAATCGACCTATGCACTATTACATTATTTAGGTACGTACTTTAATTTCGGAACTTGAAAAGACGAATATCGAACCCTTTACATAACGCGGAATCTAACTCGTTCGCTCGTTCACCCTACACGAATTCAAACGCGTTTGTGTCAATCGCCGAGTCGGAAAAGTCAAAAACTATTGACCATAACCGAATCTATTTACGAAAAAAGGGCATTCCGCCACCTAAAAGCTAACGCGAACGCGAAAAGGTCCCGAGACCTAACGAACAGATAGATTGACACATTCCGTATTTTAATCGCAAATTCCGAAAACAAAATCACTATTAAAACAAACAAAAACTTCCCCAAACAAACTCAAAAATGAACTACACCTTTAAAACTTCTTGCAGCACTTCCACTGACGGCGGTGTAAAATTGAATGAATCCCCACCCTACATTTCACCCATTTATATACTAAGTGTGATATCAGCGTTATCAGTGCAATCAGCGTAATCGGTGCTACCGGTGCCATGTGCGTTATCGTGCAGAACGAACAAAAGTGAGACAAACAAACAAGAGTAATAGAGATGGTAACATAACAACAAAACATGGCAACAGCATATACTAGGCGTAAGCAGGACAGGACAAAAATATACGAGTAAGAGTGAAAGAGATAGACACATGGTGACAAGCCTCAGGCGTCATCTAGTCTACGTGGCAACAACTTTGTAGCTAATTTAGAGTTCACGCATAAATGGAAACCATAATGTTTTAAATTGAAAGTTTATTCTTAATTCCTTCCATATTGGACCGATTGTTTGGGCCAGTGGT
The DNA here is from genome assembly GCA_934047225.1 of Ypsolopha sequella. Lineage (NCBI taxonomy): Eukaryota > Metazoa > Arthropoda > Insecta > Lepidoptera > Ypsolophidae > Ypsolopha > Ypsolopha sequella. Next base: position 10,951,804 of record OW204009.1, read on the forward strand.
TGAGTTTACTGTATTTATCATTTAAAATCAGTTATTCTACGCGATCGATTTCAATTTGCTTTATTTATTTAAACGTGATTTATTTGATTACATACGACAGTCTTCCTGCCCATTATCATAACATTTATTTGTGAATTGAGACGTGAACAGATGAGGTACGATCTGTTACAAAATACATTTGGTGAGCCGAGCGAAGCGGACCCGTTTAGCAGCCGGATTATAAAAAACCCGCCTTGTTCTAATTTATGGAAACAGAACACTTATATTCAAAATTTACTCAATAGTTCCTCAACAAAACCTTATTACCTATGAATTGTGTTTGCTGCCATAGCAAAGTTTCCATTGGTTTCCGTAAATTAGAATTATGAAATTTTAACCTACTAGTCTACATAAATTAACTGTAATACATATCAAATAAAATAAATAAATACTTATACAAAAATATATAAAAATTTATTATCACACTAAAAATGAATAAAAATAATAAATATTAATAAAAAAAAAGTCACATAGCGCCATCCCACGGCATCGATGCAGACTTTTTTAGCGATGAGATGAGATGGCGCCACGCGGTGAATGCCGTTCATACCAATCTATTTCGTGGAGGACCAAGCAGTTGGAGGGATGTGAGTGGGGAATTAAAACGGAATGATGACTGTTTATTGTTGCTTGTTTAAGCCTGGACCATATTGTGCACCAAGCGACCATATGGTAGACTCTAGGTACTTCCGCCAAGTCAGTGGACTAGTATGAACAATTTGTATCCGGTCTGGCGAGCCTCGGGCTGCACTGGTACCGACTATTATCGTTATCGGATCGCACGGATCGTTAAATCTTTTTCACCACCGCTCACAGACATCCAACTCAGAACATGGGAGGAGTCCTATATTTGGTCGCTTGGTGCCCATTACGGTCCGGGTCTCAACATACAAAGATAAATAATCATTTAAAAACCTACCAACTTAATATATATATATTTTTTTTCTCTTTTATAGCAACTTTAAGTTGAGTATTACCAGCAGTATCTAAGAAATTAATTTTAACTGTCAGTCACTATTTGACTAGATCTGTTAAGAGACTGAATCTTTGAATGGGACATGGTGCAACACGAGTGATTTCAATATTTGTTACTCAAGTATATAATTAGTAACATTTGGTGTATTTGTATAGATGTACTTGTTCTTTTGTCAGGCAAAATTCAGCCACGAGCTAACTATACACTGAAATGGGGTAGTTTAGCTTACCAATGACATAAGAACAAATAAAATATATTTGGTACAGAAACACAAGATTGCCATAAGTTAGAAATCTGAAATCATTCTGTTGGATTAGTTGTGTCATTTTTAGTTTTGGTTACTATGATGGTAGGGACGCTCTGGATTTCTTGTTGGTTCTTTACCAGAGTTGTGTAGTCAGGGAACCAACATAGGCGCGTAAAATTAAAAATAAATAAATAAATCTTAAATTTAGAATTCAAAAAAAAGTATACACTAAAAAAAGTCAAGGGGGTATTCCACATCCAAGGGAAGGTACTTCTGAGAAGTTGCCAATATGGCTTTCTTTGAGTCTCTATTTTACTGACCAGATAATCACAGATGTGAGAATTTTACTCACTGTCCTATGGACTTATTCGAAGATTACCAGCTAAATAAGTAATTTTCGTATAGAAGTATCTATCGAGTAATAAGTTTTACAACATACATAAAGGTCAGCTGTTAGAATACTATTCAGCTTTGATCATCAATAAATTATTAAATTTCAAACTCAGAAATACCTCATCTCATCCATCCCCAATTATTGGTAGTGGTTATTAAAAAAAATAATAATAATGCATTTTATTCATAACATAATCAAACAAAATATGTATGTGATGTATCGTCTAAAGTAGCGGGTATAGTCTAACATAGTAAATTCACATAGCCTCTTAAGAGGCTGACTGGCGCAGAATTGCTACAGAGATTTAATTCACCTTTTTATTATTTGTAACATTAATGAATTTTACATCTAGATTTGTTTATAAAGTGTTATCTCTATGACTTTCATATATTGGCTTAACTGCCAAACAGTGAAGTTTCTAATCTGAACATTTTACCAATACTTTATATTTTCTGATATTACTATCTAAATCTACGAATTTGGTTTTAATTATTTTATGTCCGATTTGCTTAGCACGTGAAAGATAAGAAATAATTTAGAACAGGACTTTTAATAGGGGTTTCTTAGCTATCATCATCTCTGAATCACTTTTAAAAAATTTGGGTTACTACTTAAGGCGCGACGTAAGGTTCTAATCTGACGATCACACTTTGGCCATATATCTGTTAAAATCATTTCTATTAAGCACCAAACGTTAAACTATGTAGGTTGTAAGTGGGTTGTTATTGGGATTCGACGGAGTTCAGTGTGAGCGAAGGGTACTGTGTTACAGGTTTTAGTACAATTTACATGTAAACCTAAAACGTACCTCCTCGCTTCGCTTCGCTCCGCTCGTCGTCGCACCTATTTTTGACTTTTGGTGAAAGATTTTTTATTTCACACTTTACAATCTGCCCAATTCAACGATCTGCCCACGACATATACGATGAAAACAATGCCAAGACCACAGATCTTTGCTCTCTAGGGCTACGCTTCAACGAAAAGTGTTGTCGGATAACAACGATATAACATCCAAAATAGATAATTACCAAAAATATTAATATAGTACGAGTAGCTTATGCTACAAGGGCGCAAAGGAATAAATTACGAGGACGATTTAAAACACGAGCGTAGCGAGTGTTTTAAACGTAACCGAGTAATTTATTGCTCTTACGCCCGTGTATCATACTACGTTTTTCAATGCATAGTGTGAGGAAATAAAACAAATATAATTTTGTGAACTTTAAATTGTAATTGGCTCAAAAGGACTGTATCCAGAGCCGTTAAACAGTGGAAAAAGAAGTATGACATTTATGGTACACAAGAAAGGCTGCAGGTTAGCCAACCATTGTAAGTAAATTAAAAAAATATATAATAATAAAGCCCTAGGGTAAAATAATCGACTTTGTGTTCGGTTTTGATGCATAAAAGTGGGCCTTTACGAGCACATGCATTGAAAACAATATTATAGTTCGTTATTTTTATGCCTATTTATTCTAAAATGACGTTACAATACGTTACAAAAACGTTATTTTGGGATAAATTTAAAAAGAAGTATTTATATTATTAAAACTCACGTAAGCTGACATACTAAATTATTATTACATACGGCTTGAACACTCACGTGTGTTTGTTGTTGACTATATGGTGGTTATGCACGAAACGGTTGGCATATAGTCAAAAACAATCACACGTGATGTTTCAAGCCGTATTTAAAATACGGTTTATATTTAAATTAATACATCAAACATTTGCTTGTTATGATTTCATTAACAAGTTAAAATTTAAGCATTTAATTGAGTTTGAATTGTTATTGTAATAAAAACTTATATAAGATCTTTCAATTTAAATGGAAAGTAATTTAGGAGGTGATTCAGTATCGTTAATAAATCACATTCCACTGCAAAGTACTTTTTTTTGCGCGAACTTTTTCTTCACTTGTCCATACAAACTGAGTCAGCTGATCGGACCACTTTGTACTGAGGAGTGAAAAAAAAGTTCGCACAAAAAATAGTGCTTTGTAGTGGAATGTGATGTATTAACGATACTGAACCACCTCCTAAATTACTTTCCATTTAAATTGAAAGACCTTATATACAACTAGAAATCGTAATACAGAAGATCTAAAGTCTAAATCTATTTACAACGCTATAAGGTCTGCCAAGACCCATTGAGACAGGAAATCGAAAGTATAAATTCAGAAACATGGGGCCGGTAAAAAAGATATTAAATATCCCAGACACATGTGTCGGGGCGGATGTAATATTCAAATATGAAATATTGCATGAGGATTGTCGAATGTAGCCAGGGGTGTGCCCAGTATTCAGTTTTAGGGGGGTAAAAAAAGGGAAACATCTCGTATTTTGTGTTAAGGTGCTACGGAAAAAAAATCGACACTTTTAGAACTTGAATATCTACTTCAGTAAAAAATTTATTATTTTGATGAAATAGTATATTATTTTTGGAATCTTTTTCTAGGGATCTGTTTAACAGAAACGCGATTAGAGAAATTCGGCTCGATACAAATATTTATTGAAATGAGGTCTTTTTCGACACCATTTGGTTTGACAATTTGGAATGACACATGGACTGCATATATTTTTTATTAGATGAGTTTAAACAGTATTTATCACCTGGTTAAACGAAATTTTGATAGCAACTCTAGTACATTTTGTATAAATAAAAAACCGACTTTTTGCTACTTTTCCACGAATCCGTCCCTCTCGCACTGAGAGTAACAGGGATGCTAAAACTTTTACATATCGCCTTAAGTCTTTCAATTCCTTCTTAAATTCATACCACTGTCAACCGTTTACATTGTAAACTGTGACGCGCTTGGTTTTCATAGAGTTTGAAACAGTTGCGTCATCTATTTAGAACAATATCTGTGGTCGCCCTTCTTATGACAATTCTTTTTCAACACAGGCTTTACCCGCGCTGATTTCGTTTGCATTTTTCCGCGATTAAAAGTAGACTATTGTGTCGATTCAGTGTTACATCTTTTAACTTATTTGACAGGACTTACCTTATTTTAAGCGTCCTGTATTTGTCTTTTCTATACAGAAAGAAAAAGACAAAACGCTTAAATTAGGTTTAGTCCTATCAAATAAGTTAAAAGATGTTACACTGGATCGACACAACTGTCACTCTCCAGCCCATAAACTACCTATATCTATGCAAAAAATCACGTTGATCCGTTGCTCAGTTGCTGCGTGCAAGAAGGACAAACCAACAAACACACTTTCGCATTTATAATAGGGGTACGGAATACACGCTATATAAAAATATTCTTAAGGCACTTTGTAAAAGTTTTAGCGTCCCTGTTACTCCATATGCGAAAAAACCCTCAGTGCGAGTGGGACGGATTCGTGGAAAAGTAGCAAAAAGTCGGTTTTTTATAAATATAAAGTGTACTAACTACTTTGTCAAAAAAAATTTCAAGAAGACTTTACAAATACATATTATCCACATTTTGAATGCAATTTCACAATGAAATTAGTTAGGATTTCAGAATTACAGGAAAAAATAAAACAGTTTAGAGGTCTTTTCGGAATTAAATTCTATCGAGAAAATTTCATCCAATCACGTTTTCCTGTAGTGAGAATCTTAATCAAATACTCAATAAACGTTTACCCAAAAATGAAATACGTACATGATGTTATAGTGGAGTAAATGGATTAAAAAAAAACCCTTCTTTTTTTCTGGTATCGCCTTAAGAGCGCACCGAGCTTTTTACACACACAAACCCATTTTATAACTCTTTTTTGAAGTAGTAAACAATTAAATTAAAATCAAGGGAAACATATTGGTATTATTGGGTATATATACTAGACTGTATACCTACATGATGGATACACGATTTGATAAAGTTGGCTCAATAGAATAAATTCGCAAAGTTACCTCTTTTATAGTAATATTTTTCTCTTTTTCCCCTACATAAATAAGTAATTTGATAGGATGATTCATTTACTTGAATAAAGTTTATAGATAACTGGAGCGTTTATTCACGATAGTTTTTTTATTTAAGAACAATATAATGAAAATAACAACGAAAAACATGGAAAAAGTGCAAAATTTTGGTTATTTTCTTTACTCTATACACATAAAGAAAAAGATAGAGACAAAGGCAAACGCTCGGTGCGCACTTAAAGACCAATTTACAACATATTACTAAAACATTACTATAATAACTTGATGGAAACAGTTAAAAATTAGGACTTGCTAAAGTATAGTGCTGTATAGACTGACAGAATACTACTGTATGGGATATCCGGACCCCCTAGATACGTCTGAATGTAGCCCCAGGGGGCAACTCTTGGAGGTAATGGGGACCAGAATGTGAAATAAAGGTTTTATGTTGTGCCAATTATTGGGGACCATTTTGAGCTCATTCTGGAATTAAAATTGTGATAAAATCCATATATGTAACGTACTCGTACCTATAAACGAGTGCATCACTATTTGCATGGAAAAACAACATAAGGTAACAATGGGGATCCACAGGCAAAGCTAATTACAGATGTCGCTAGCATAGGCCCCGCCAATAAATACTACGGTCCGGCTATGTCAAACTTTGTTGTTGAGTGTGTTCCGGTTTTCCTACTGTTTTTCTCCAAAGTCTCGAGTTTTTTTTTTTACTACCTCTTGTCACCTATAATATATGTTATATGTCGCTATTCAGCGAGGCAATGCTGCCAGCCTTCTGGGTACACTACCGAACGACGGTGTTGATCTGGCCAGCATTTTTTATTTATTTTAATCATTGTAATTTACTGTATTTATATTTATAGGTTTAGTTTAACTTTTAATGTTATTTAAGTTTTACTTAACATTTTTACATACTAATACTTTAATATTATTAATTTGAATAAACTGTGCAAGGATAAAAGTTATTAAATAAAACTCTAGAATATATGTGATATATTAGTCATTGTTATGTTATTTATTTTTAATATGATAATAAATATTTTTACTTTATGAAAGCTTTTTTTACTGTTTTATTATACAGATTTTTATGAATATTATGGTAAAAATTTAATAAAAAAGAAAACTTTCGATATATATTTCGACCCACTTGGGGCCGTCGTCAGTCGAATATGGAATATTATCATAAATAAAATAGAGTTAACAATAAAATTAAAAACTTAACCTATTTTCTTAACCTATTTCATTTACCTTTTTGCTCTCATCTGGTGAAGGTAGAAAAGGGTGTGTCTGTCGGTCAGTGTTGTCTGTTTAGTCCGGCTCCTTAGTGGGCACCAAGTGACCAAATGTAAGACGATTCCCAAGTTCTCAGTTCAATGTCAGTCAAAGGGGGGTGAAATGCTTTAATGATACGAACAGTGAAGCAGTTGTTAAATGAATGAGAATGAGAGCGAGCATGTGTGGGTATAGGTAAAGTGTTATGAGGTATTGAGTCTGAAGTGTGTCGATGATGGTTAATTCTAATATGGAGCGCATTTCTTGTCTCAACTACGTAGAATGCCGGACAGTGCCGGCATTCTAGCAGATAAATAATTTTAATATGGGGTTTTTCGGGAATAAATTAACACCATTATTAAAGCAACCTGGTACGGCACACAAAGGCATAATTCCAAGAAATTAATCGAAAATCACAAAAAGCTACGCAAAAACCATAACAATGTACTGAAATAACAGAGTTTCATGTCCGGATCGACGATGCGCCATCTACAGGGATAATTTGGCAGTGTGGATCCCTATTCCTCAGTTTTTTATCTAAATTACAAAATACAATTGTTAGGTTCAATCAACTTTAAAGATAAAGATAATTAATTTGCATAAATTGTGGTATACATAAAGATGGTGAGGTACACAAAATTGGTTCAGTACAATTTACCTTATTCAGGCATGCAAATTTTGGAGTTCACATTTTATAATATCTATTCATAAAAGTATCTATAATATTATGACTAATTTCTTAGTAACCATAAACTTGCTATATTACAATATTACTTAAATTCAAGAAATCTTCAATGTCATAGAAACATTGCTTTGTTAAATTATTAAATAACAATTTCTTAAATAAATTGTAGGGCTTTTCTTTGAGACTGTCTGGTAACTTATTAAAAATCTTTATTTGCATAAAATATGTGGATCCTTGGCAAAATTCTCTTTTTTGTCTTTCTTTTTCCCCGTAAGGAAAATCATTTGTTGCTTAAATATGTACAGTGGTGACCACATCAGGCTATACACTTGCAGTACGATATTAGCCCCTACAGAGAAGAATATAAGATAGGTACAGAGTCTAATGTGTCTTACTTGATGCGGTCTCCACTGTACGTACATGTTTCTTATGTAGGGTGTGGTCATCAGATTAAACAAAACAAACACATTCATCTATCGTGGGTAAGTCTGTTATGTAAATAAACAGAATAAACCAACCACCACAGTACATATCATGGTGGTTTATAGTGGCCTGAAGTTAGCTGCACAATCACGTTTGGCAGCCAATTTTTCCCTACGATTTTTGACGTTTGTTAAGAGTCATGACCGAATCGTGGGTGTTTATAGTGGAAAATATTAGTTTATTGTGATCTGATGACCGTACTCGTAATCAGGTTATTAAATATAATTCTTAAGGTGATATGTAAAAGTTTTAGCGTCCTTGTTACTCCATATGCGAAAAAACTCTCAGTGCGAGAGGGACGGATTCGTGGAAAAGTAGCAAAAAGTCAGTTTTTTATTAATATAAAATGTACTAAAGTTGCTTTCAAAATTTTGTTTAACCAGGTCCTAGATAATGTTAAAACTCATCTAATAAAATATAATTGCAGTCGATATGTTATTCTAAATTGTCAAACCAGGAGAATTGGTATCGAAAAAGACCTCATTTTAATAAATAATTCTATCGAGCTGAATTTCTCCAATCGCGTTTCTGTTTTAACAGATCCCTAGAAAAAGAATTCAAAAATAATGTACTATTTTATCAAAATGTTATTTTATTTATTGAGGTAGATATGCAAGTTCTTAAAGTGTCGATTTTTTTTCCGTAGCGCCTTAAGGTGGATGGTCCAAGGCAATCTTCATACAAACTTGTGGGAACCAATAACGACGACAGAAGTATTATTATTTGATTCTGTTACCTTTTTCCACACGTTTCATCAACTTTACACCCGCGAATAATCAGTTTTTTTACAAACAAACTTTTTTAGAATCTAATTTTGTTATTTAAAATTTTTGTAATCCAATGTATGAAAGTTTTAAATTGCAAAATTAGACTGTAAAAACATTTTTTTTTTTTTAAGAAAAACTGATTGTTCGCGGGTGTAAAGTTGATGGAACGTGTAGAGAAAAGTAACAGAATTAAATAATAATACTTCTGTCGTCGTTATTGGTTCTCACAAGTTTTTTATAAAAACTAACTTGGACCATACACCTTAATAGATAGTAGAGGTATAGCCAAAGTTTATTTAGAGCATCATCCAAGCGACAACACGGTTTTTTCATGGTAATTCAAGGGACAAACTTGTCCCCTGGACAACCATAAATTAATGCAAAAATTAATAAAAATAAACATAAGAGCCATTTATTTTAAAACATTGCTAACTAGAAAACAACAGGCGACTGTCCAGCGACTTCCAAAAAATTTACGTAAGTCGGTAACGGACAAATGACTTTACTACGCAACTGACTGTTACTACTTTCCCGGTGGTTTTCACACGAAAGAGAAAAACAAAAAAAAAATTTGAATCCAAAAATACAAAATCTTTTCTTTCCAACCAAAGGTTGCCTGAGAGATATTAGATACTATCAGCAATAATAAGTGCTTTTGTAAACATTTGTTCTGAAATAAGTGTGTAAAGTACAAAAGTGTAATAAATTAATAAAAAACTGTGCAAGTAAGAGTTAGAATACCACCACACAACACGGGTACGGAATCCTAAAAATATTATAATAAATAACAATAAAAAATATATTGCCTTTATCAGCTTGCTTTTAATTTTTTATTGTTTTATTCTCATTGTCATCTTGTAAATATCATCTGTCATCCTGTCACCATTATTCTCATTATTAAATTATTACTGATGCCGGGCCCAGTGGGGTCCGAAATATATCTTGGACTCTATTGTGTTATCTTATGATAATTGTGTCTCATTTATGTGTATTTAACTATATAATTATATATAAAAAACATAATAAATAACAACAATATCTATAGATGCCATAGCAATATTGAGGCGACAAAAACAAACAGCGAAAATGGAAACGCCTGGCAAACAATTCGCGGCTCCCACTGAGTACGGGACCCCAATATCTTAACCGCTTTTTTTCCTGTAATGTTTACATAATTAAATATTAAAGAAAACTTATTTGTTTTTTATTTAGTTAAAACTATATATATTTCTATAAAAACACATTATTATAATAATCATTTCCAGATATATTTCGACTGGTAAAGTCGGCGTCAGTGGAATTAGGTAAATAATATTATTTATCTGGAAATGATTATTATAATAATGTATTTACATAATTACCTATCCATGATTTTTTTCACATATTTTGGTTTTCTCGTTTCGAAAATAAGGGGGGAGACATGATAACGTTAAAAAAATCAATTTTTTTCGAGGGTTTTTGTATGGAGACCACCTCGGGTTTTTTTTTCTAATTTTATCATTTGCCGTGAAAGAGGCCATAGTAAAACATATTCTGTGAAAATTTTAACTAGCTACCTATAACGGCTGAAGCTGTAGACCTGTGACAGACGGACAGACAGACAGCGGAGGCTTAGTAATAGGGTCCAGTTTGGCACCCTTCGGGTACGGAACCCTAAAAATTATATAAACCCTGCAGTCAGCATATAACCCATGAGCAAAATTTAATTATGACAAAAATCCTTCACAGGCACGTGGGGCCAGATTGAGTCATAAATTGTTAAAATTCCGCGCCGCTAATTCACCACCTCGGCGCCGACGGGTTAATTGACATCCTTTAGACGGGCGTGTGGGGTGGAAAGGGTTAAATGTACAGTCAGTAGGTTGTATTGATTTGTCCAGATTGGGCCAACGTTGACCTTCATTGAGTCAAAAGGGCATTTTGGGATATTGGCGTAAACTGGCCCAAGCGTGGTTGCAACTATGGAACATCAAAAAAATTTGTGCAGACCCAAATTTAATTAGCTTCAGTTTTTAGAGCTACGTTAGCTAAATCTAAAGCTAAATCAGCTAAAAATAAAAAGCTACCTAAAAGTGTGAATGTGAGTATAATTGTTGTAGGTTTAACAATTTTGACCAAACAATATTATATTATATTAAATAAGAGAATATCCTGACTGACTCATATATCAATGCCCGGGCCAGGTGATTAAGAGGATGGCATACCCTAGCAACTTTTTTCATTACCCGTCCAGCACAGTAAGATAACCCACAATAACCATTTTTTATCCTTTACTTTTTACAAGAAATAATGGCTTATTTACGAAGCGATTTTAAGCAATACAGCATTAATCCTTATCCAATTAAGTACCTTAAATACATTGTGCATTTAATATAGATCAATATGCCCTTTGCAGCATGTAATTTAAATGAATATTTTCAGGGACATAGCGGTTGCGGTGGTTTTATTTAGTATCAGCATTGCACCCGTGCGAAGCCAGGGCGGGTCGCTAGTTTATTTATAAAAACCTATACAATTTTCACAAAATAGATCCACCCGCAATGTACAAAATCTGTGGCTATTGTCTAATCGGGAAAGGCCGCTTCGTACCGGAAATTGAATTAGTTCAAATAAAAGGTAAAGCAACCAGAAAATTCAATCCAAAACAATATGAAACATGCTAACGGGTTGTAAACGTACTAGGTAATCGATTGTTTTGTGTTAAGTGGTAAGGCTTTTATATTTTTTGTCTAGCTTGTGCCAAAAGTCTGTGCACGCTACTTATTAAATTTTTTTTATTATGTATCTTTATTAATCCCGATCACAATGAATCTTAACCTAAACTATATAGCCACTAGCGAAAGCCAATTGGCTTATCTGTAGTGGCGAGTACATAAGTTATAAAAAGTAATAAATAAACAATCAAAAACCGAACGAAACGAAACAGAGCAAGTTTTTACTTAATATATCGTGCGGTTTTAATTTAAAATAAACTTTTACCTGAATTTTCAATTAGGAAATCTTTTATGTTATATACTTATCACAATGAAAAATATATATATTGCCTTTATCAGCTTGTTTTTTCGTTTTTTATGTATAATTATATAGGTAAATACACATAAAAGAAACACAACTATTGCAGAATAACATAATATAGTCCAAGATATATTTCGGGCCCCACTGGGCCCGGCATCAGTTGGAGTCAACTACTCGTAATATATATAATTTTTGAAGATCTCTTGGAAGTTTATTTACAATGTCTGGCAAGAAGTACATCCAGGTTCGAGTTCCATAATCATTATTATATCTAGGTATAATACATACAAGGTGACTTTTTGATCATCGTCCAAATTCATACTGGTGGCTTGGTAAGTGATCAGTATCATGGATCAATAACAATTTTGGTGAAATTCGTAAAATGAAATTTCTACTCCCCATAGTGATTCACTCGGGACTGGAACTAAATTTATATGGGAAGCCGAAATTTCATTTTAGGAATTTCACAAAAATTGCTACTGATCCAAGATACTGTTCACTTATCAAGCCTCCGGTATGAATTTGGACGATGATCAAAAAGTCACCTTGTATAAGGGCATATAACTAAGGTTACGTAAACTCACGGGACGTTGTTTTGCTTTCAAGAACGTCTTGTTACAGTCTTCATCGACAAGTGTAAATAATTTTAATTTGTTATAAACATCGAAAGATATAAACATCTAATACGTTGCAATAGTGGAATAGATTAATTTTGTTTTTCTTGTATTCTGACATTATTGTAGTAGGGACAATTATTTTTAAAATACTTTTTTGTAGTTTGTATATATTTTCTACGAGTAGACAGGTTTTATATGTTTTTCCGTAGCTGCTTAAGGCGATATGCGAAAAAAATACGGGCGTTTATTTTCTGTGTATTTCATGAAATACACGGAAAATTTTAATAAATTTTTGGTATATGCATTTTGACTATATAATCTAGGGTTTTGAAATTGGAAAACATGTTTGGATAAATTTTCCTCCATAGAAATAATTGTTGAAATGAGGTCTTCAAACACACTTTTTCTCCTCGTTTGACGAATAGGAACCATATACAGAACTCAAACATATTTTATTAGGTGTGTTTCAACAATATCTAGAGATTTGATATTTTAAATTTTGCTAGCTATTTTAGTTTTTTTAATAAAAATATAAAACCAACTTTTTTCCGTTTTGTCCTGAATCCGCCCCTCTCGCACTGCGCGGTTTTTCGCTTGGAGTGACAGTGACAAAAATAAAATTCGCATAGCCTCTTAAACCATATCCTATTATTGAACTGCTGAAAATTATTGAAATATTACTGCTGGCATACATGAAATTTAACTGAATATATTAGTTAAATAAAGGGATAAAAAATACAATGTACGATGGGAGAATGCTTTTCCTATGGCAGCGGAGTGGGGTGAGTCACCTGAACTAATTTTCACCACGAACTAGGTTCAAGGGATACCCATATTTGACTTCCAAGAAACCCTCTTAAAGTTGAGTTTTGACCTCAATTTGCGGTTGAGACAATTCAACGCTCAGTTAATCTTTTACCATCTTGAGACCACAAATAGAACCTTGAGAATAGAATATCCACCTTTTTGTCTTCAATCTTAGACAAAGAGTGCATTCAGTGCTCTGCACTGTAAAAAGTAGCAAAGCGCATTTAGTTTGCCTAGTGCAGGGATCGCGAACCAATGGCACGCGTTCCATTAGTGACATGTAACAAAATATTTCTGGCACGCCACCAATCGAAACCGTTTGCACTTAAGTTAAAAGTTAAAAAGTTTAATATGAAGTTTCGAGTTGATAGTATTTAGTTTAATTATTTTTCCAAAAATCTCTAAGTCAAAATTATTTGTCGGCACGTCTATGGCCTCATTAAATATTTCTTTAGAAAAATGACGCGTTTATGCGTAAAGGTTCGCCATCCCTGGCCTAGTGAATATTGATAGTAAAGATACTTGATACACGGGTATGGAAAAGTGATGAAAAAATTTAATTTCGCCTTATAATACCCGTGACAGGTAAATTTGCTGTCAAGTTCACAGAACATATTAAGTCAAGATTGGAAAATATTGGAAAATAGTCTCTTTTTGAGTGTTTTTTTGCTTTTGTATTTAATCCATTTGATTTTTATATGTCATATTTTACTATCAATACGAAAATCTTGTTTAATAACCGTTGTAAGTTCAAAAATTACTTAGATGCAATATTGTAATTTTAGTCGATTTTAATCTTAAAATAAGACTCGTTCTAAATCGTTTTGCGTGCATTTTGGCGCACGCGATTTTCAACTTTATGAAAGTTAGTCTACGGGCTATAATTGCAAAGCCGCTGTGCGCCTAAGGAAGGCCTCGTTTTAAGAGCCTTGCTCTTACGTGTGTTACAAAGTCCAAATAATTATAATAGCAACTCTAATAATTCGCTTTTCCAGTTAATGGATAACGAATTCCTCCTTTTTCCTGACAATATACAGAGACAGTCGTAAATTCGTAATAGACAGTTGGCAGACACCCGACACCAAGTATCACAAACACTTATAGCAGAGCTGATATAACTGTGCAAACGAGACAGACTTGTGCGAAAATAGTCACACAACACGGGGCATTCTATTTCCCTTTTAGTGCCTACTGCGGCCCTACCACGTAATTCTGATTTGTATCAACTTCAAGCAAATGCATGCGAAATTCAACGCGTGCAAAAGAGATGGCATGTTAGGCGAGCGTCATCGCACGCACGTCAAATTTCAATCTCAAGTTGATGATAATGAAAATCAGAATTACGTGGAGACCCGCTGGTTTATGACCGCCTGTTAACTAACTATTTAATAACAATCTATTGTATATTTATTTCTGGATATAAAATATAGATAACAAAAAAAAATACAATATATTTCGACTCCTTCTATGGAGTTGTCATCGTCGTCGTATATTTAATACGATTTTAATACTATTAGTCGACTCTACATTTTTTATGTATTTTTAGAACTAAGAAACATTTATTTGTATTTAAGTAAACAGATTTATCTTCAATTACAATAGTAAAAAATATTGTTTGTAATATCAACGTTCAGGTCACTTGAGATTATTTAAAGTTAGAAGCACCAACCTGGATACTGTATATCTATCTCACTCACTCACTCAGTTCAGTCCTGCATTTAAACGTGGAAGGACACCGCAATGCTGTAATTTTTCCCTCGTTTGCCGACCAGATGCCCAATATTACGAGTCACAGTGAACTCCACTAAGAAGTCCCCTGTCAAGTCTTTAATCTGAGAGAATAAATACGAAATTGCCTTAACCCAAGGGACTTTTTTCGTGGTTCACACTCTATGAAGGAGACTGCTATGCGACAAAAAATGGCCGCCAAGAAGGCAAGTTTGCATGCGCTTTTCCCCCTAAAATGTTGGTTTCCGTTTTTTGCATTCAAGTGACGATATAGTAGATAGATAGATAGTTAGATATAACATTTATTTCTCAAAAACACAATACATACATACAAAAACAAAGTAGAGCTTAAATAAGAAGTTATTTAAAAGAAAAAAAATAAACTTAAAACACAAAAAGAAAGTAAAATTTATTCTAGTGGTATGTGTGTCGCGGCAAAGAAAAAAAGGCTCCAACTCAGCATAATGCAAACCGAAATCTAGTAATTGTATTTTGATTTAAATATTTTTGCTATTAATCTACAAAAAATTTCATTTTTTAAATCGATTTAATTTTCCTGTTATTAGCCAGTTATGATCTATAATGAACATTTTTTTCTTATTTTTTGGTGTACCAGTTTCGGAGATAGGGGGGGGGACATACATATTTAAGTGTTTTTTTTTTAAGATTTCTAGAATTAGATGCAATTAAATATAGCCATTATACATATTTTTACAATCAACTTTTTAAAACCTACAATTTGATACCCATGTTGTATTTTTATAAAATATTTTTTTTACTTATGAACTTCTTTTTTTATATTTCTCATTTGTGTTATTTTTTTTTAATGCTATATTTTTCCTGTAATTAGCCAGTTATGATCTATAATCGATTTTTTTTTCATATTTTTGGTGTACCAGTTTCGGAGATATCCCGGATATTTTTGTGGTTATTAAAGATTTCTCAAAACCAGTACCAGTAAATATACTCGTAGTAAAAGTATATATTTTTACAATCAGCTTTTAATATCTGCAATTTGATACCCATATTGTATTTTAAAGATAATATTTTTATTTTTCTGACTTTTGTTTTGGAAATATATTGAACAATTAAAAATTTTTCATATCTTACACCGTGATATGTGGGCAAATTAATGCTATTTTTGTGCCAAATTTCATGTCTTTAGTTATGAGGCTGTGACATACGGACGGACGGACAACGGAGTCTCACCATAAAGGTTCCTTTTGTACCTTTTAGGTACTACGGAACCCTAAAAATACCTTACAGATTTGCAAAAAACCGGCCAAGTGCGAGTCAGACTCGCGTACCTAGGGTATTGTGGATGACAAATTAATTTTGTAATTTTTTTCATATTTTTTGGTCCACCAGTTTTGGAGATAAGGGGGGGTCATAGATTTTTTTATGGTTTTTCAAGGATTTCTCGAAATAGATGCAATTAAATATAGCCAAATTATATATTTTTACAATCAGCTTTGTTCCGTTGGATACGAAAGGATACTAGACCAAAATTAAAAGTGTCCGAAATCCCTTTTGTTAGTGGAACCCTAGAACTCAAGGTTTATTTCCCCATCATTTAGTATGCATCACGGGGTTTGTCGTAGATAAATACTACAAGGCATCCAAACTAAGTCGACTACTGGAACATTCAATAATACATCTTATTACTAGATAATAAGGACTACGACTTTGTCCCCTGGGCATGGTAAAAAGAATCACACGGTACGACGGATTCAATTTCATGCCTAGTACCTATTGTAAATTTGTAACGAGGGGGACGATGACGTCACATGGATAAGCTTATCCGTCTCCGAATTTCCTCGAAACAGATGACTATTTTTTTCTTTTCTTTTTTTTTTTGCAATGTATTGACTAATACTTGCGATTGTCGGCACTCGGTGAAACATCATCATTGATAAAAAACCGGCCAACTGTGAGTCAGACTCGCATACCTAGGGTTCCGTATTGTAGATGATAAATTTAATAATTTTTTTCATGAATTTCTCAACCGCTTTATTTTTCCTGTAATCTTTGAGTAAACAAATATTACCATGATTTTTTTCATATTTTTCAGTTCACTAGTTTTGGAGATAAGGGGGGGACATACATTTTTTATGGTTTTTCAAGGATTTCTCGAAATAGACGCAATTAAATATAGCCAAACTATATACTTTTACAATCAACTTTTTAATACCTACAATTTGATATCCATATTGTACATTCATAATTTTTTATATTTTTTTTTTATTTTTTTTTTTTTACTTATTTGTTATATTGTCTCATTAAAGATTTCTTGAAATCAGTGCCAGTAAATATAGTAAAACACCATGGATTGGACCAGTGGCGTGCATAGAACTTTTTTCCGGAAAAGCGATCAGAAGGTCAAGTTCGGCAATAAAAAAAAATAAAAAAATTTAAATAACACTTTGGAAAAAAAAGTTTGTATGACGCTAGGGTAGGCACTGACTACCCTAGAGTGAACATTTTCATACAAACTTTTTTTGTCAAAGTGTTATTTCAATTTTTTCATATTTTATGAAAACTGTTTGTTTGATGTTTTATTGTCAATCTTGACTTTCTGATTGCTTTTCCGGAAAAAAGTTCTATGAACGCAACTGGATTGGACAATTAGTACTTTACTCTAAATTGCTTGTAATGTATTATTTTGACAACCTTCTTTGAGCAAATTCGACCTTTCCGCGCCACTTGAATAGGCGCCAGCAAAGTTGTATAGAATTTCATTGCAGCAATTTCCTTTGAAAATCAATTATTGTCGAGTTTTGTTTCAAAAATACAAGCATTTTTGACTTGAATAGGCGCCAGCAAAGTTGTATGGAATTTCATTGCAGCAATTTCCTTTGAAAATCAAATATTGTCGAGTTTTGTTTCAAAAATACAAGCATTTTCGACTTGAATAGGCGCCAGCAAAGTTGTATGGAATTTCATTGCTGGTAAGTTTTTGCCACCTCGAGCTTAGCTAAGCTTATAGCTTAGCTACGTTCTCAGCTTTCAAGATAGGTCATCAGCAGCCCTGCTGACCGTGCTGTGTAGGCCTGGAGCTGCGCTACGCAGCGCTTTCGGCCACCATCAGCGCTGCCAGCAATGCAGTCATTACAGACCGCGGCAGTAATGCTGCTGCGGCAGCTTTTTATCACTTGGACCCTTTTCGTCACTTGAACGCAGTGGCGTGCACAGAACTTTTTTCCGGAAAAGCAACCAGAAGGTCAAGTACGACAATAAAAAAAAATAAAAAAATTTAAATAACACTTTGAAAAAAAAAAGTTTGTATGACGCCAGGGGGCACAGCCTACCCTTGAGTGGACATTTTCATACAAACTTTTTTTTTCAAAGTGATATTAAAATTTTTTCATATTTTTTTAATTGTTAAACTTTACCTTCTGGCTGCTTTTCTGGAAAAAAGTTCAATGCGCGCCACTGCTTGAACGGTAGAGTGGATCTCCACTTGCAGATATAAAAAAATATTTTTTGTTGTCCTTATACTTTTATAATAAAAAATCCAATAAAAGTAAGAAGTACTGCCCCAAGGGGTTAAAGTTAAAAAAAGCATGAAAATATAAGTGACCTATCTATAATTTCAAAACATCGTATGATAATATTTTTGTTGATCGAATTAAAGAAAAAGGACTAATCAACACAATCAATTAAATTTAAAGTAATTCAAGTTAAAAAAAATCCAAAAACTAAGCAAATTTTCCTAAGAACATTTTTCAATATTTTTGTATTTTTTTTTTGCAGTAGTAACCTAAATTTCATAATTTTTTATTTTCAATGATTTCTAATACTTTTAGAGTTGTTTTTCTCTGTACGTCGCAATCAGCATAGAAATTAATAAAAACGATTTCAGTAAAGAAAGTAGCTATAGAAATAAAGTTGCAGGGGCTGAAAATATTGAAATTACTAATAAAAATAGCAAATTCTTCACATTGTTGTTTTTTTTTTGTACAGCAGCTACCTTCACAAAAATTGTTTTAAATCATTTATTTCATGCATCTCTTACCATATAAATATAATAAAAGCATATAAAATAGGTAGAAATTATTAAAAATAAAAAATACGAGAAGATTGAAGTTTAGCGTGCGCGGCATCTGATTAGAGCGGATAGACAGTTAAAAAACAAAAGCGTTAGAGCAGGACTGAATTTTAGCATTGTGCATCTCTTTAATACAATTTTTTTTTAATCTCAATAAGAAAGGCATATCCACGACATTCTTTAACTTTGAGACTCTTTAATCTCAAGAAAAGAATGATTCAATCTTGTATATTTAAGAGCCCGGCCCCGTTTTTATTTTATTCACTTCCTTTTGATATGCAAATTGGAATTTGTACTGAAGTCTTTTGTTTTAGCATCCTAGAGGTTTCTTTGTTACTTTTGAATTTTCGATTTTCCTGCACAGCTGTCTGACGTCATTATTTTATTATAAGATCATGTTGTATAGCTGATTTGAAGGATTTTTAGGGTTCCGTACCCAAAGGGTAAGGGTCGGGAACCCATTACTAAGACTCCGCTGTCCGTCCGTCTGCCACCAGGCTGTATCACCGTGATAGTTAGACAGTTGAAATTTTCACAGATGATGTTTCTCTGTTGCCGCTATAACAACAAACACAAAAAATAGAATAGAATAAATATTTAAGGGGGCTCCCATACAACAGAATTGATTTTTTAGCCGTTTTTATAGATAATGGTACGGAACCCTTCGTGCGCGTCCCGACTCGCACTTGTTAATTTTAGTATTTACAAAACAATGTTTGCTAGGCCCATAGATAAAGGAAATATGGGAGATATGGTCAGGGGATGTGTCTGTCGTGCCCAGATCATAGAATTGAACATTTCATGAAATGTTCGACCATATCATGAAATGGTCGCATTTCATGAAATAGTACATTGTTTGTCGACCATTTCATGATATGGATTGACCAAATCAATGAATAGAGATCGTTTGACGATATAATCAACTAAACACAAGACCATTTCATAATCTGGTCAAACATCGTATGATCATATCGTAAAATAGTTACATTTATTCACCACTAGCAGCGCTGATGGCGCATTGTTATTGTTTGTGCGATGCACCATGGCGGCGGCGCTACACAATTCTCTTGTTTTAAATGTTGTTAATAATGTAATAACCGAGGAAGAAAGTGCAGTTAAGAGTAATTAAATTCCTAAAACAACTAATTCATTTTATTTAAACCCAGATGGTTGTGATTATTATTACGTATTATTTTGTAAAATAAGTTCCTTAAAAATACCTAATTTGCTAAATCCTTATTGATTTTTCTAACAAATTAACCTAAGTAGGTAGTATAATAAGTAACTTGAAATACGTGCTAATTCTTTATAAGTTGTTGATTTTGTACTTCAAAGAAAAATAATGAAGTTCCTAATAACAAGATTTCGAATTTCTAGTATCAACATTTGTATGAACACCCTACATTAATGATATGGTCAAACGTCGCTGACCAAATCGTTAAACGTTGAACATTTAATGATCTGGTCAGTGACAGTTGACTATTTCATGAAATGCGATCATTTCATGAAATGGTCGACTATTTCATGAAATATTCAATTCTATGATCTGGTCACGACATGTCGATTGCGAAAGCATCTGGCCTAAAATAGGCTTGATGCGAGACCCAATTTCAATGTCAACAGACATCTGATGTGTTGTCTTGTATTTTGTGTTTATCCACATGAGTGTCCAATGCAATACGGTACCCGGCAGTAAAAAATGCACATCGGCTATCTTCGGCTTCGTAGATCGCCGCCGTCACCGGATTGTTGGTGCTTCGTGCGACAGAGATGACACTGCGACACGATGTGCATTATTTACTTCCGAGACCTGCGCCTTTAGTGGGTATTGAAATATTTACGAACTGTGTCGTCACTTCAAGTGCGAACATATCCTTAGACAATCGAAATTTGATAGTATATCTATGTTTTTGATGATAGGCACCCAGTCTAGCCCCCCTATTCTGTATCTAAAGTTGCCAACTGCACAGGGTGTCTATCGTCAAAAACATAGATAAAAACTAAACTTTCAAAATTGCTTTTAGTGGGTATTGAACTATTTACGAACTGTGTCGTCACTTCAAGTGCGAACATATCCTTAGACAATCGGAATTCGATAGTATATCTATGTTTTTGATGATAGGCACCCAGTCCAGCCCCCCTATTCTGTATCTAAAGTTGCCAACTGCACAGGGTGTCTATCGTCAAAAACATAGATAAAAACTAAACTTTCAAAATTGTTTTTAGTCGGTATTGAACTATTTACGAACTGTGTCGTCACTTCAAGTGCGAACATATCCTTAGACAATCGGAATTCGATAGTATATCTATGTTTTTGATGATAGACACCCAGTCCAGAAGGCAACTAGAGATACATAATAGGCCCGCAGTTGGCAACTAATGATACATAATAGGCCCGCATAAAATAAAACCGGAGTTGACCTGCCGTCGGACTTTGAATATTCGTCGGGTCAGAGTTCATGCACAAAATAACCACTTACAGAAGGTTTACTCCACATAACGTACGACGGACGATCTTGGATGAAGTCTGTCGAATGCCAATACAAAATTCTGCCGAGATCGTCATACGTACGCGTCTATGCATGTGTGCGTCTGTTTTCGCTTCGTCGTCGAGTCGGCCTTCTGGTAGTATCTATTTTGTGCTTCATGTGGCTATAAGCGTGGCTATTTTTGCATGTGTACTATTCGTGTGCGTGAGAAATATGTGTGAGTGTACTGTTTTTCAATATTTAATCTGATACTTTTAAGGGTTCCGTAGTACCTAAAAGGTACAAAAGGAACCTTCATGCTGAGACTCCGTTGTCCATCCGTCCGTATGTCACAGCCTCAAAACTTTAGCACCGTTTAAAATAGCATTAATTTTCGCACAAGTAAAAAAAATATGAAAATTTTGAATTATTCAAAATATTTCCAAAACAAAAGTGAGAAAAATTAAACATATTATTCTTAAAATAAAATGTGGGTATCCAATTGTAGATATTAAAAATTTTATTTTAAAAATATATACTTTTACTTTATTTACTGGCACTGGTTTCAATAATTCTTTAAAAAACACAAAAATATGTATGTCCCCCCCCCCCTTATCTCCGAAACTGTTAGACCGAAAAGGCGACGAGAGATCATAACTATCAAATGACAGGAAAACTATAGCTATTTAAAAAAAGTTTAGCACAAATGAGAAATATAAAAAAAAAGTCAAATAAATAAAAAAAAAATTATGAAAATACAATATGGATATCAAACTGTAGGTATTAAAAAGCTGATTGTAAAAATATATACTTTTTTATATTTACTGTCACTGGTTTCGAGAAATCTTCAAAAACCCCAAAAATATGTATGTCCCCCCCCTTATCTCTAAAACTGGAGGACCGAAAAATATGAAAAAAATCATGGTAACATGCGTTTACGTAAAGATTAGAGGAAAAATAAAAAGGTTGAGAAATTCACGAAAAAAAATTACAAAATTAAATTTATCATCCACAATACGGAACCCTAGGTCTGGCTTGACTTGTTTTATATGAATCTCGTATGCCCAGAAGTTGTACGTTACTTTCAGAACAACTTTTTGACGATGGATAATTTGTTTTCTGATCATAGATTATTGCGTTTTTAGAGTTCCGTACCCAAAGGGTAACCAACAGGACCCTATTACTAAGACTCCGCTTTCCGTCTGTTTGTCCGTCTGTCCGTCTGTCACCAGGCTGTATCTAATGAACCGTGATAGTTAGACAGTTGAAATATTCACAGATGATGTATTTCTGTTGCTGCTATAACAACAATTATTAAAAAACAGAATAAAATAAATATTTAAGGGGGCTCCCATACAAAAAAAACGTGTTTTTTTTTTGCCGTTTTTATAGAGAATGGTACGGAACCCTTCGTGCGCGAGTCCGAATCGCACTTGGCCGGTTTTTTTTATCGTAATATATTTACTACTACCTACATAGAGTACATAGTTAAATAACGTTTAACATAAATAGAATAGAATAGAATAGAATAGAAAATCGTTTATTTACAGTCACAATCACACACAACACAGAAAAAGAAGACATAAGACATGAAGAAAATTTCAAAATTTCAATCAACAAATAAAAAATGAAAACATAACACTTAGGCCCACTTGCAGCATGATAGAGAAAAAATCCTTAACCCTCGGGTTAACTAACCCAAGGGAAGAGTTAACTAACCCGACATTTCATTAGTCCTATTGCACCATGATAATATCGAAGTGGGTTAGTAAACCCGAGCTAAGCGATTGTTTGACGTTTGCTTTTACCATAAAGTAATTAGTTACAACCAATGAGGTATAGTATCTATATAATGTCATTGGAAACAACACAATTTAAATCAAACTGGTAACATTACTTCGCTAACCCGAGTTTAACTCGAGGTGAGAGTCGGGTTAAATTCTGATGACTTTCTCTTAGTTTAACCCTAGTTTAACCCGACATTTTGATTGGTGCAAGAGAGCTTTTTCTTAACCCTCTATTTTTTGACTTAACCCGAGTTAAAGTCGAGTTAAGAACATGCTGCAAGTGGGCCTAAGTAACACTTACAATTATCACACATTGAAATAATCTACCTTAAACGCGAGTGGCATGAGATCGTGACGGCAAAAAGGTTCTGACTCAGCATAGTTTTGCAGACGGATCTGCAACGCTGGTTATTCTGCCAGAACCAGCCGCGGTGAATGAGACCACGCTGATTACTCTAAGTAGCAAAGCTTAGACAAAATAAATAAAACAAATAATTTTAAAATAAATAAATGTAGTGTAGGTAGGTGACATATATATAGAAAAATATATACTATAACAACATTAATACTGATGTAATAAACATAATATGCAATAAATGAGAAGAAATAAAGAATGAAGAATGGAAAGCTGCCTGAATGCACGTAGATATTATAACACATAAGATAATATGTAATTATTAATTATTTTAAACTGTTATTTAACTATTGTTTTACCAATAATGAGGATAAATAGGGTGAATAAATGGCTGCCAAAAAAAAAATAACCCTTAAAAGTTCAACTACCTGCACAATAATCCAACAACCTATAAAATTTAAGGCCCCACTCCCCTAATTAGAGTTTTCGCGTAAATTTTTCTCTAACACCATTAAGAGGGTAGCTTGGGTGTCCGAGGGATCTAATAAGCATACAAATGGCGGCTCTTTAGAAAAGTTTGCGCTAATCACTTGTCTGTAGGGGAGTTTTAAAAAGATGATAACATTTTTTGAAAAGATTGTCGTCTCTTTGTCTCGGCTTGTTTTGTTTACAAAAACTGATTAGTTTGCACAAAAAAGGAAGCAGATTAATGTTGAATTTTTTTCAATGATGATTCTTACAAGTGCTTTTTAATTATTTGTTGTTTTATTTTAATGTTGTCATATACTTTTATAGTATATATGTCAATGTCAAAGATACTCAACTGATGCCGGGTCCAGGTCGGACCTGAAATATATCTTGAGATAACAGTATTTATATTTAAATAATCATATATATCATTACCTATTTATAGTAAAACAAAAAACATTAAAAGCTTTAACAGTGTATTTAATTTTTAAACATTGTTTTATTTTAGAGTTTTTACAACAATCTTACCATTCTATAAACTTGTTTGTATTACATAAGATAAGGTATTTGAGATAAGGTATTTTGGGTCCCCCTAAGGTTTTCAATATTTTTTAATTTGTAATAATCGGTCACTATTAATGAAATTTCCGTTTTCTATGGAGAATTTGAAGGAAAATCAATTTTCAGTAGTAACATTTTTTGCATTTTTTTCGGAATGTCAAATCTAAAATTTGTAA
This sequence comes from Ypsolopha sequella, assembly GCA_934047225.1. Taxonomy (NCBI): domain Eukaryota; kingdom Metazoa; phylum Arthropoda; class Insecta; order Lepidoptera; family Ypsolophidae; genus Ypsolopha; species Ypsolopha sequella. The sequence goes on from OW204009.1 coordinate 10,976,603, forward strand.
TTTCTTTTGTGTATAAATGAGACAACATTAAGCTAACAGCAACATTAATTTAATTTTTGTAAAGTGCCAGAGCTGTAAGAAATTATTACGAATCTTATCATGGAAACGGATGGTCGGATGGCATTTATGACGAACTGTTTTTGAATTTTTTTTATCAAACTGACAATAAAAATAAAATTTTATACAGATGTAAAACCTTGAAATCAACTTTCAAACAAAAAACGAACAATGAAAATAGCTATTGATTTACAGAAATGATGAACTCATGAACCTGTAAGAAAATTATGAACTCATGAACCTGTAAGAAAATTATAAACTCATGAACCTGTATGAAAATTATGAACCCATAAACCTGCAAGAAAATTATGAACTCATGAACCTGTAAGAAAATTATAAACTCATGAACCTGTATGAAAATTATGAACCCATAAGCATGTAAGAAAATTATGAACTCATGAACTTATAAGAAAATTATGAACTCATGAACCTGTAAGAAAATTATGAACTCATGAACTTATAAGAAAATTATAAACTCATGAACCTGTATGAAAATTATGAACCCATAAACCTGTAAGAAAATTATGAACTCATGAACTTATAAGAAAATTATAAACTCATGAACCTGTATGAAAATTATGAACCCATAAACCTGTAAGAAAATTATGAACTCATGAACTTATAAGAAAATTATGAACTCATGAACCTGTAAGAAAATTATAAACTCATGAACCTGTAAGAAAATTATGAACTCATGAACCTGTAAGAAAATTTCGACAGTTTCATAAGTTAAAGAGTGATTATTTTACAAATTGAAAGCACGATGGCTTATGGACGTTTCCATATACTATATACATATACTATATACTGGCAGTTTATTTGATAGCATTTTTCTTTCAAACATGTTGTTCTACCCATGAATATTGAACAACTTTTAGTATGGGTCCAACCCTGAAAACGCGAAAAAAATAAATCAGCTGTTCCATTGAAAAGTTAAATGCCAAAATGTACAGATGATTTAATTTTTGCAATTTTCGGAGTTGACCCCGTAGTAAAAGTTGTTTATATTATGGGTAGAACACCTCGTATTAAGGAAAAAGATTATTATTAGACATCGGATTTTATGCATTTGCGTATAACTCTCTAATTACGGCGCTAATGCATATTTTAGCCTATTTTCCCAATCGTGCATATTTCGTTTAGTAGCGGGAGGTACCTAGGTGACGAAGACGTGTAGAGTGCGCGCAAACTGACTGACCAGTGCGTGCATTTTGTCCAATGACGTCAGTTGATGTAGAAACGTCGTTTTCGGCGTACAAATTGCTACTGGGTACAAATTGCTACAAAATTGCACTCGAAAATTTGGAAAAATACTTAATTGTTTATTGTCACAAAAACTATGCACAATTTTAAGCATATTTCGCTGTTTTTGTTCCGTCTTTACTTAAAATGTATAAAAATCATAACGGTTTTTTGATTTTGCATTGTGCATATTTTGAGCATATCAACAGTTTTAAGTGCATATTTCGGCCTTTTTAGTGCATATTTGCATGCATATTTTGGCACTTTGTTAGTGTATATAATCCAATGTCTAGTTATCATCTTAAGAACCCGGTGCAGGACGACGCCAACTCATATTCGAAGCGAGACGTATCGCGACAATAAAGCGCATATTTGGCTGGCTGATCTAAACAAGCGCCTCACGCTTTGCCCCACGCCGTTCGAACTGTGCTGAGCGAGTCTCGCCCTTTGCGTTGGAAATAATAATTATTTCCGAATACCTTAATTGTGCCTCGATTACTAGTTATTTTTTATTCTGTTTTAATTAATTAGAATATTGATGATACTTCCAAGTGGTGTATGTGCTTACTTTGTTTGTTAAATGTTCACAAGTTACTTAACGAAGCCTTGTAAAAGTGCTCTATTTTAGGGCAAAAAGCCATTATTTTAAATATTTTTCTGGTCTTTAACGCGACGTTTGTGAAAAATTAAGGGACATACATCACTTCATATTGACAGTCTAAATGAAAGCCTAAAATTTATTTGATTGAATTGTTCCACTTTTGCGAGTTATTATGGTTTTTAGATATGTATGCAGTACGATTCGGAGCGGGTTCTTAACAACCTGTATAACTAAAACAATGACAGAACTTTACTGTCAGCAGTAGAAGCTAAAATGAAACAAGTACAAAAGAGCAATGTATCACAGGTGTCTTTCTCTATTCATATCACGAAGTTTACAAGTTCATGCTATGCTACCCTTTCCTTATACGTTATATAGGATGTTTTTGTAACTTCGATAACAAACATTTTTAAAGAAAAATATATTTTATTTTATAAAATGTAATAAATGACACAAGGATTAAAAAGTATATTTTTTAAGCGACTGTTTTATTTCTTGACTAAATACATACATATGCTCACGCCTGTATCTCAGAGTGGTAGCCAGAGACTATAGATTTCCGTTCCAGACACACCTATATGATTATTATTTTTTTACCCATACCTGCCATTGTGTTTTTATTTTATATGTTTTAAAAAGGGGCAAACTGAAAATCAGCGCTGCAAGTTGCTTCAACTTGTAGCATTTGCTGAGTTTGCTCCTTTTTGTCATTTTGCATTATGTTGTACTCTTTTTTCTTTTTATGTGTGTTTTTTTTTGGCAAATAAATTTATTTCACTTTCACTTTCACTTAAATGACTAAATGACATAATAATACTGCCCATTCATAAAGTTTCAGTATACTGAGTGACAATAACTATTACAACAAAAGAAGATCTTACTTTTCAATTCCCTGGTTAGAGATTTTACTCATAAAAACTCATTAAGACAAAAAAAATCTACTTCATTTATTTCTTTTAGTTATTACAGATTATAATGTCGGCAGAAAATTACGTGTGATTTTAAAATTGGAAATTTGGGAGCTAGTTGTACAATCAAATTTGGGGGCTAGTTGTACAATCAAATTTGGGGGCTAGTTGTACAATCAAATTTGGGGGCTAGTTGTACAATCAAATTTGGGGGATAGTTGTACAATCAAATTTGGGGGCTAGTTGTACAATCAAATTTGGGGGCTAGTTGTACAATCAATTTAGGGGGCTAGTTGTACAATCAAATTTGTGGGCTAGTTGTACAATCAAATTTGGGGGCTAGTTGTACAATCAATTTAGGGGGCTAGTTGTACAATCAAATTTGTGGGCTAGTTGTACAATCAAATTTGTGGGCTAGTTGTACAAACAAATTTGGGGGCTAGTTGCACAATCAAATTTTGGGTCTAGTTGTACAATCAAATTTGGGGGCTAGTTGTACAATCAATTTTGCCGCAACGGCGAGTCCGTTTCTGTCTAGGAAGATACGCCACTGCATTTCCCACTTTTCCCATCCCATCCCACTAATATTATAAATGCGAAAGTTTGGATGGATGGATGTTTGTTACTTCTTCACGTCGTAACTACTGAAACGATTGAGCTGAAACTTTGCACAAATGTAGTTCTAGACCTGGAATACGACATAAGCTACTTTTTATCCCATAAATCAGTTCCCATGGGAACAAGAAATAGTGTCGTTCAGAGACGCGGTTTGGCCTTCAGCCTTGCCAAACATACTATACTAGGGGATTAAATAAGTCAACAAAGACGGCCAAAGATACATAAAAAATATTTACAGATTCGAAACGACTATACAAAAAATTTATCAACGCGGGCGAAGCCGCGGGCAAATGCTAGTTGTGATATAATTTTATTGAGTGTCAACAACACAGACAGATTATATGATTCGGTGCTGACTGTACCAAGGAAAGAGTAAATCTTCCTAAAATCTTTTTCAATGCAAGTGCTCGTAAAGGCCCACTTTTTATGCATCAAAACCGAACAGAAAGTCGATTATTTTGCCCTAAGGCTTTATTTTTTATTTATTTTTTATTTACAATGGTTGGCTAACCTGCAGCCTTTCCTATGTACCATAAACGTTGTGCTTTTTTTTCCACTGTTTAACGGCTCTGAATACAGTCTTTTTGAGCCAATTATAATTTAAAGTTCACAAGATTATATTTGTTTTATTTCCTCACACTATGCATTGAAAAACGTAATAGGATACACGGGCGTAAGAGTTATAAATTACTCGTTTACGTTTAAAACACTCGCTACACTCGTGTTTTAAATCGTCCTCGTATTTTATTCCTTTGCGCCCTTGTAGCATAAACTACTATTAAAAGGAGAGTAAAGTAGGTATAGAAAATTTCAGCAATTTCATAGGTAAAGGCCTATTATAGGTGTATTACTTGATGCGGTTTTACACATACCGCGTTTTTCAATGTGCGAGAGAGCAAGTATGATCGAAAGACATTCTATTGACGGCACGTGCTAGAGCCCTGGTAAAGGCTAGACGTAAGCAAAAATAAATTTTAAAAAATATCCCCCTGTATAGTTGGTGTAAGATTTGAGAACACCCCGCAAGTATAATAAAGAGAGTTTAGACTTCTTTATGGGGTTTACGTGCGTGGTTGAGATATTACCAACCGAAGTACGACCTGCAGTAGTCCTAGCTACCTATTTCATCCGATTTTAGCCCTTATATTAATGGTATAAGAACTGGTATTGAGCACTTTAGCGTGCCGTGCTTTGATGGATCCCGTATATTTTGAAAACTTGTTAAGGCGATATGCGAAAAAATACGGGTGTTTCTTTTCTGTGTATTTCATGAAATACACGGAAAATTTTAATAAATTTCTGGTATATGCATTTTGACTATATAATCTAGGGTTTTCAAATTGGAAAACATGTTTGGATAAATTTTCCTCGATAGAAATAATTGTCGAAATGAGGTCTTCAAACACACTTTTTCTCCTCGTTTGACGAATAGGAACCATATACAGAACTCAAACATATTTTATTAGGTGTGTTTTAACAATATCTAGTGATTTGATATTTGAAATTTTGCTAGCTATTTTAGTTTTTTTATAAAAATTATAAAACTAGCATTTTTCGCTTTCGCCCTGAATCCGCCCCTCTCGCACTGAGCGTGTTTTCGCTTGGAGTGACAGTGACAAAAATAAAATTCGCATAGCCTCTTAAGGGGCTGCACTATGCTAAAATTCAATCCTGCTCTAACGCGGTTGTTTTTTAACTCTTACTCTAATCAGATGTCGCGCACGCAAAACTTCAGTTATTTTGAAATCGTAGCTACATTATGTCATAACATAACTAGTCATAAGCCACAGTTTTTTTATGTAATAAAGATGATTGTTCTCGTTAGTATTGGTTTCGTTTCAATCTGTTTTGAAACACGGAAACTTTTTTCGTGAAATTCATGCTTTTTTAAAAGTAATATAAGTAATAGAAGATTGAAAGTATGTTTATTTATAAAGCGTAATTAATAATTGCCTTGAGTCACAAAAAAACGCCATTATTTTTTTCAAATTTTTACCCTCTACATTGACGGAACTGAATCCAATACAAAACCGATGTTTAGCATTGTAGAGCCCCTTAAGGAAATTCAGAACTATGTAATTAACTTGCTTACTAACGGAAATAGAATAAATTTTCACAAATAGTAACGACTTCAAATGTCATTCATGTCATTAAATAAAAAAAATTATATAATTATATAGAAAGAAAGAAAGAAAATGAAAATGAAATAAAATACAAGAAAACAATTATATAATATACTACAAAATGTGACGAAAAGGGGCAGACTCAGCATCTGCTGTGAGCTATCGAGCAGCAACACAGCGCTGGTTTTCGGCCTGTCCCTGTACACGCACTAAACATAAACATAAAACATTTTTTTTTGCAGGCAGCTTGTACATCATCATTAATAAATAAATATAAATCTAAAAATACAATTGAAAATTAATTAATTAATTATAACGACACTGAAGGTATTTTATTAAGCGGCTACTATACTAAATGAGATTTTGTAAATCAAAGAAAATTTTTTTTACGTGTAATTTAAAATTCTTAGCTTTCATCTCCTCATGCAATGGTGGAGGTAGATCGTTCCAGATCTTGGACGCCGCATATTTAAAACAACCTTTATAGCCTTTGGTTCTGTGTCTAGGTATAATAATTTTACTTGTTTCCCTACTTCGAGTATAAACATGTGTATGACAATCTCTCTTCCAAATAAATTTCGAATAAAGGCACGTCGGTCTCTTACTATGTATAACACGATGCACTAAACAAGCCAGGTGTAATTTCCTGCGGGCTGACATCTTTAAAATCCCTTTTTGGTTTAAAAAGGGTGTCACATGACCTCGCTTCGGAATAACGAATAACAAAACAAAATCGTGCACATGCGTTTTGTACACGCTGGATTGCGCGCTCAGTTTTAGCGAACAATCTCGGCCCATAGACTACATCACAGAAATTGAAGAGTGACAAAACCAGAGACTCTGTTATCAAAATGCGAACTTTCTCCGTTAAAAATTTTCTGATAAATAATTATACAACGTGTAACAGAAAGGTGTAACCATATTTGAAGAGCTTATTCAGTCAATAGTCCTAGATAATGTTAAAACTCATCTAATAAAATATAATTGCAGTCCATATGTCATTCCAAATTGGCAAACCACTGGTTTTCGGCACCAATTCTCCTGGTTTCACTGAAACCAGGAGAATTGGTGACGAAAAAGACCTCGTTTCAATAAGTATTTGTATCGAGCCGAAGTTCTCCCATCGCATTTCTGTTCAAAAATTCAAAATTCAAATAGTTTATTTTGCAAAGCAGGTATAAATATATACACTTTTTACACGTTTAACAGATCTTAGAAAAAAAAAAAAAAATAATTTACTATTTGTTCAGAATAATAAATAATACCTTCTTTACTCAAGGAGATATGGAAGTTTTAAAAGTGTCGTTTTTTTCCGTAGTGCCTTAAAGGCAGCTCCAACAGCATCTTGGAGGGCATTGTTAATCGTTGGAACAGTCTTGTTCTGAACAGGTCTTGAACAGGTCTTCAGTCTTGAACAGGGTTCACGTGGTCTCAAAGTACTTAACCAGGAGGATGTTTTTGTAGGCATCACTCAATTTAATTATAATCATATCATATCATATCATATCTTTAATCATGAACATAGGTAATGTTAGGTTGGTACAAATTTTTGAGCGCTATGTCCTACCGATAGGCGTATGAATACATTAATATTAAAAACACACACAAGTACCATGCTTCATAATTAAATAATTAAACGAACTTACCTGTAAGTGAAGTTCAATTATAATTACATGAAGAACTTAGTCCATGATAAATAACTTAATAGTACCGCCATGCTACGCAATTGAACGCGTCATGTGAAGTCTGCAACAGCGACTTCTGCTACTTTTTCTGTGTTCTGTTTTTGTGTTTTTTGTTTTTGTGTTTAGATTAAATAAATATTTTCTTTCTTCTTTCTTTATATATAAGTGCTAACCGATAGTACCGAACACTGTTGCCGACTTCTTTCTTCCTAAAGGTTCTTTAGAAGTCAGCGCCCTCATATTCGTTTTTATATCGTAGGGAATACGCCGACTTCTAAATAACAAATGTTTCAGTAACCACTATGAGAAGGCAGAAAAAAATGTTGCGAATTTTGTATAGTCCTCTTAAAAAAAGTTCCTCATATCGAGATCGCTACCCATCTCTAACCCCATACAGAATTGCCTTTAAATTCCACTTACATCTGACCACGTCTCAAGAGGTCTTAAGTCCATAAAAATAATGTTTTCTTTACTTAGCTGCGGCCGGCTGATAACTCGGCGAGAGTCGACCCTTCCGAAGGTGATTTCTATTTGTATTGGCCAGCTGGACTGTCGCGGAGAGAGTCGTTGGAGAACTTCACAATTTTTATTTTTAAGGCTCCAATAATGTTAACGTAATAATTATTTATTCAAAAAATAAAAGTTACTTATAATTATAATAAAAAGAACTAAAATAAATACATCTTAACTAAACTATTTCCATTAGGTAGAAAATGATGGTCAAATCGCTGGAAATCAATTTCCAAAATTATTTAAAATCCAAAATTATTGCAATAGTTTTGGATAATGCCTTAGACAGACTTTCATGCTAGCTGGATTTTTGTCGCAAAAAACTAGAGATAATTGTCTTAAAGAACAACGTTTCTGTAGCCAACCCTGAAAAAAGGATTGATTTCAGGGTTGTCTCCACAGTATAAGTAACTCGTAAAGACGAGTGCTATCACCTGGTTGTGGCTTTAGTTGTAGCCTGTAGTTGAATTAAGAACACTACTTATATAACTTATTTAATACAATAAATTAACAAAATCTATAAGAAAAGATTGAGCCCATTTGAATTTGGTGCAGAATCAGAAATAACCTAAGAAACATCATTTTTAAAATAGAATTTGGGCTTGATATTAAGTTAAGTTATATTAAGATTTTTTTTTAGAATTTACTCAGCCGAAGAACCTCTTGGTACTTACATAAAAGTAAGGCTTTTTGGGAAAGTGCCTTTTATTTAAAGGTTCCTATCTAACGCTAGTTCTCAATAGCTCATTTAACGCTAAAAAGCTTAACGAAAATCGGAATATTCATGCTTTCTGTAAATTATTCATGGCAGTTAACGTTTTATCTAATTCAGTACCTAGTTATGTTGCTAAATTCCCTGTTAAGCTTTACCAGAAAAAAAAAACGGTTTTTCACCAAAAAGGTTTCAAGCAATTCGGACTGGCACCGAAAGCCGCAAATGGAGAAAAGAACATAAATTTGCTGCGTTTTATTTATGACCAGAAAAAAAAAATCTAAATACACATGTGACCAGTAATATCTACAAATTTCCAATATATTTTTGAAAGTGAATATCAGTTATTATAAATCACAAATTATAACATAAACAATATGGCTGCATCTGCCTATTTTTATTTACAAATATGCTTGCGCTTTAAGAGCGGTTTCGCAGTCGGATTGTGAAAAATCCGCCTTTTTGAATTAGAATTCATCGAAATAGAACAGTTAAATTCAAAATTCACTCAATAGCTATTCAACAAAACCTTATTACCTATGTATTGTGTATGTGGCCATCGCAAAGTTTCCATTGGTTTCTGTAAATTAGAATTTTAAAAATTTTGCAATTCCAATATACAGAGGCCAACTCACCCTCTCACTCCTCCTCACGCATACACACTCACACATTATCTAAGTATAGTGTAGCATTGCGACATGCACTTTCGTGCGTCATTAAAGTTACGTTTAGTCAGTAAGTTAGAATTAAGGCATTTTTGTACTAATTAAATATATTCATTCATTATACGACCATCAACCAAACAACATGTTTCCTTTAACTTGTTCCTGACATCAGTACACCTACACGTATCCCCACATGGCGACCCTCAGCCACAAGAACCCAAGGACTTCGTTATAAACAGGAAGATCGAAACGAACATGAAATTGAAGAAGCCAGTTTGACGAAGCCACTTTAAAGATGAAGACACATAGCCACTATCACCGTAGCATGGCTGACAACCAAGTAATCATAAATCAAACAACTAACATAGCTGACATCACCAATCATAAGAAGAACTTATAAGAAGACTTGAAGCGTACGAGCGGTGTCCAGGGTAATCCCGGCCCACGGAGTCCAGGGTATAGAACGGCCCACCCTCAGCGGACAAGGAGTCGAGAGCTGCCAGACCAGCCGATGCCCGCTGACGCCCGCCGCCCGCCGCCGCCCGCCGATGACCGCTGCGAGCCGCCGCGCCATGTCACGTGTCGCCCCTCACCGTCAAGTCATAGCCGTGGTGCCGATATTTTTTTAAGTACAGTCTACTAGACAAGTAAGTCACTATCAATGTTATGTTTTTATGTACTTCCCTATATTTTTGAAACGATTTCCATCGTCTAGTTTGTTATGTCTGAGTTAACCGAGTTAGAAATTATTTATGAGAGATTAATTGAAATAAAAGCATATCTCATTAAAGTCGGACCAGCCAGAAGGCAAAGTACAGAGACAGCTCAGCTCAAGTTTCAAGAAGCTCAAGAATTATATAGTTGTTTGGAGTCTATTTCGTCTGATATAAGAGTAAAAATAGAATCGAGTGTATTAAATAGTGAAGAAATACAAGCATCTAACATATTGGTAGGAAATATACGAGGGATTTACCAATATATTTTAAGTTTAAATATTCCCATATATGTAGATAAGTGCACAGAAACCGTAAACATGGCGCAAGATAATTTCGATTTAAAAACAGCCATCGCCCTGTTGCCTATTATGACAGGTCAGGAGCAGGTTACCTCTCAACTGATAGACAGTATCAAATTATACAGCTTTCAACGCAGGGAAACAGTACCAAATGAAACGCTGTCCCATGGGTCTCAAAACAAGTGCCAGTGTTTTTTCGAGGCTTATGACCATAGCAATGGCAGGCCTTAATTTTGACAAGTGTTTTATTTATTTAGATGATTGCGTAGTAATAGGAAAATCCATGGCACACCATAATAAAAATCTCGTAAGCGTACTGAACCGATTGCGTGAGGTTAATCTTAAACTTAACCCTATAAAGTGTGAGTTCCTTCGACAGGAAATAATTTACCTAGGACATCAAATCACATCCGAAGGTATTTTTCCAGACCCAGATAAAATTACAACGATGAAAAATTATCCAAGGCCGAATAACGCCGACGAGGTAAAACGGTTTGTTGCATTCGCGAACTATTACCGACGCTTTATATCACGTTTCGCTGACATCGTATTTCCGTTACATGCATTAGGCAAAAAAGGTGCAAAATTCGAATGGACTATTGATTGCGAAAATGCATTTCAAAAATTAAAATTGGCGCTCTGTAATCCGCCTGTTGGATTATCCCGACTTTTCCAAAACTAACATCTTCCGTTTGCAAACTGACGCCTCGTTCGTAGGTTTGGGTGCAATTCTCTGAAACAGTAATGGCAAAGTCATAGCTTACGCTAGTAGAAATCTTATACCAGCAGAGACTAGGTATCCGATAATAGAACTTGAACTGTTAGCTATAGTATGGGCCGTACGCTACTTGAGAACATATTTGTATGGTAGAAAATTTAAAATCTTTACCGACCACAGACCTTTAGTTTATTTGTTCGGCTTAACCGACCCCTCCAGTCGACTGACAAAGTTTAGGTTATACTTAGAAGAGTATGACTTTGAGGTTGAATACGTTCCGGGTCGAAATAACGCAGCTGCAGACGCGTTAAGTCGACTTCCGGTTTCGTCTAAAGACCTTAAAGACTTACAAGAACATGTAGTTTCCGTGTTGACAAGAGCACAGACGAAAAGACTAGAGAGTCTGGGCACCCACCATGACCGACCCACCGAGCCTTTTACTTCCAGTAGGCCTGATCAACCTACAGCAGTAGAGGTGCTCAAACGACCAAATGAGATAACTGAATAAATTTTCTTAAACAATTTTAATGACAAAAGTTTGAATATTTCAGAGTATGTTTCAAGTGACGCTAACTATTGCACTTATATACCATCGCAATCCGCGATCATTCTTGATACCCGATCGTTATCGACCGAGTTGGTGTTAGCGAGGGATCTCGAAAAATTGTGCCAAAAGTTAAATATTGTAGAGCTACTCATCATAAAAAATAGGAGTAACGCTCGATTTATTAAAAGTATACTGCGCAGTATCAACAAATGTAAAATCGCGTCACCAAAATTCCTTATTACAAGAGACATAGATCGTATTTCAGACAGGGATGAAATAACGACAATTTTAAATGACTTTCACCTTTTGCCCACAAGTGGACATGCAGGTATGAATCGCATGTTAAATAACATTAAAAAATACTATTTTTGGCCTGGTATGACTAATGACGTTATGAATTATGTAAAACGTTGTAAGAGTTGTCAAATTCAGAAACACACGAACAGACACATCAAAGAGCCTATGGTTATAACCTCCGCTGCCAACTCGGCATTTGAAAAAATTAGTTTAGACATTATGGGCCCACTAGATATAGATAATCATAATAAAAGGTACATCCTTACTATACAGTGCGATCTAAGCAAATATGTAGAGGCTTATCCTTTGGAGCGAAAAGACGCTGAAACTGTGGCCAAAACTTTTGTTAACAGTTTTATATTGCGTTACGGTATCCCAAAAGAGATACTGACCGATAGAGGTACCGAATTTACGTCATCAGTGATGAGTGAGGTGTGTAGGTTACTAGGTATCGAGAAATTAATATCTACCGCGTACCATCACGAGACTTTAGGAGGCATAGAAAATACGCATAAGCACTTAGGCGCCTACCTTAGGATTCAATGTGAAAACAACAGGAGTGATTGGAGCGAGTGGGTTCCGTTTTGGTGTTTTTCTTTTAACACTAGTGTACATTCAGAGACGAAATACACTCCATACGAACTTGTTTGGCAAACTTTGTAACCTTCCATCCAATTTATGTAAGGGAGTCGATCCTTTGTATAACTTCGACGACTACCCCAAAGAGTTAAAATACAGATTGCAAAAAGCTCAGTTAGATGCTAAGCAAAATCTTTTAAATAGTAAATCCTTAAGAAAATTTAATTTTGATAAAAATTGTAATACTATTAAATATAAGCCAGGAGATCTAGTTTTAGTGAAAAATCAAGTAGGTAATAAGTTGGATTGTGTTTACGAAGGCCCTTTTGTAGTTTTAGAAGATTTATCACCAAATGTGAAGATTGATAAGTTTCATAAAGAATATTTGGTTCATAAAAATAATACGAAATTATTTCGTGATTGAATATTTAGTTGAATTTTTACAATTAAGCAAAAATGTTTTCATTGATTTTATTTTAAGTTTTTGTAATGTAAACATTTTTTTTTTCTTTCAAAGGGATGTGTAACCATATACTTTCGGGGGAGATGTAGCATTGCGACATGCACTTTCGTGCGTCATTAAAGTTACGCTTAGTCAGTAAGTTAGAATTAAGGCATTTTTGTACTAATTAAATATATTCATTCATTATACGACCATCAACCAAACAACATGTTTCCTTTAACTTGTTCCTGACATCAGTACACCTACACGTATCCCCACAATAGGCAAAATTTTTCTAAATGTACTCTTTGTCTTGGTTTATTGTTTTTGTATTTTATTTTTCTTATTTTTAAGTTTAAAGTTACATATAATATATCAATCTGTTACTTATGGAAGAGCACAGCCTCCTATTACAGGTATATCAAAGGAGACTCCAATCACTGTATACGATATTGTATGTACAAGTTTTTTGAAATAAATAATTTTGTATTTTGTATTTTTGTAATGGAATCTTTGCGATGGCAGCATACGCAATACATAAGTGATAAGGTTTTGTCGAATAAATTTTGAGTGAATTTTGAATTTAAATGTTCTGTTTCGATTAATTAGAAAAAGACGAGTTTTTCACAATACGGCTACGAAACCGCTCTTAATACAGAACCTAATTTCGCGAGATATTTTCCTTGCACGATCTTAGTGAAACCACGTAACCGTGAAAATGTAATAATTAAATTATAGACGCCATAACGCTCCGGGATATTTGGCTTCTCCATCGAATATACCATGGGGTGTAGATTAGTTGGAGGGCTTACTGTTTATCTTACTGCTCGGTCGAAACTCGTATTTATATCGACATTTCTCTTGCAAGATGTATCATTGAATGTGCTGCGAATCTATAGATTTTAATATTGAACAGTGTCGAATCGATAGCAAGTGCATACTGGTGTTGATTCTATGTTACAAGACTAACCCCCGGTTTCTGAAAGGCCAATCAATGTTAACAGTAGATTAAAAAATAGTTGTCTGCGGATTAAGCCAGAAAAAGTAGGAATTTTACATTGAAATCAAAAATTAACTAAGTTAATTATTGATTCATCACTATTCAGACTTCATATATGCTTTATTTTCACCGTTATTTGCGGTTAAAGTTTTTTTAATCTACTGTTAACTTTGATTGGCCTTTCAGAAACCGGGGGTTAATGTTACAAAGTGTGTAACTTAACTTTGTATTTCTTGTTTAGAAGTTAAAATTCAAAAACATTTTAGTGTGGCGGTTAACACTAATACTTCATTATCAGCATAATACTTTATATTCTCTGGTATTAGTGAGGTTTATAAAGAATGAGTTTGAAATTTAATGCACGATTAGTCATGATATTGTCCAAACAAAAATAAAACAGTATTTTAAGTTGGTTTTGAGAAGATTATGACTAATTGTGTATAAACCTCACTAATACTGATCTATTGGCGTTAAATGGCACAGATCAAAAAACGTTTCAATTAAAAAAATTCTAAACAAGAAAAACAAAGTTAAGTTATGCACTCTGCGTTAAGCTACTGACGTTTAACTTAACTTATTTGACAGGACTAACCAATTTTTATCGAAAAGATAAAGACAGGATGCTTAAAATAAGGTTAGTCCTGTCCTGTCAAATAAATTAAGGCGTGTTACACCGAATTAACACCAATGTTTCGCTACTAGCTCATAAACGTTATATAGAAAATAAATTAAAAAATACGAGTATAACGTATTTTGTGTGAGTCGTGTGAGACATAAAGTATTTGGCACTTTCAGGGGCTATACCGTGAAAATTGACACTTTTTGAAGTTATTTATCTGCTCTTTTAATGAAGTTCCCAGTAAAATAAATTAGTATAACAATTTTGGGACCTTTTACTAGATTTTGGTCTATCAGAAACGCGATAGGAGGAATTTCATTCGATAGAAATAATTATTGAAAAAAGGTCTAAATTTACACTTTTTTTGATATTCTGATAAATTAGGATAGCATACATACTTGAAAAATATTTATTTAGATGGCTTTTAACTACACCTAAATTACTGGTTATGGAATTTTTTGTAGCTACTTTAGCTAATTTTGAATTAATTTAAAACCGACTTTTTGACAATTTTCCCCGATTCCGCCCCTTTCGCACTGCGGGTCTTTCTGCCTGGAGTAACGGGGACCTTTGCTAGCACGGTATATCACCTTAACAGCAATTGGTGAAACAGACCTTGCAAAAGATACGACAAAAAATTTAACTTCATTTAACATTCGCCGCTGCGAAAGATCCCCTGCGACTGTCATACGTGCGTTCTTCTAATACATAACCACTTTTACGATACTGTCAAAAAGGCTAAACCTTTACAGCGTACAATGCTACAAGGATCTGATGGCGCGTGGATGTAATACATGTAATATCGTGGAAAAATACAATTAAGGGCCTTACTATCGCCAAATAGGTACTTTCTAAAGCCTACTCCTCGTTTATGGCCAAACCAAAAATAATGAAAAAATGTATTATGAATAATCAACTCTTAGACAACATATGCAACATTTTTCTTTTTCATACCACCAAAACTTCTACATGAAATTTTTTTTTAACTGAATGGTGTTTTTTGGCTTAAATTTCCTACTGCTCCTAAGTGGCTTGGCCGATTGAATTCATTTATGCTTTGATAAATAGATAAATTTGATAGCTATAAACATAAAAAAGTATAAGTGAAAAGTATAATTTTCTCCTATTTCGCCCTATCAAGGACGCAGCGAGCGTCGTAACAGATATGAACGTTATTTCAATGTCGTTTCCGTCGATATTCGTAGTGACAAATATCGAGCTGCTAATTTGGCGATGGTAATCGCCTTAAGATTTGCTGTTAACACATACCCTTTCCGAAAAAAACGCAGTCTGTATAAAAAATACACTATGTATGCGTTTTTTTTCGGAAAGGGTATTCAGTATTTAAAGCTTAGTATGTCCCAGAGTTTGTCCATGCATCCTTATATATCGGGAATATATCGGAACTGTCGCCGCGTTATTGAGTCCTTTGTCCCGATGTCTCATCCATTCATCCATACATCAGCCAGTGTTCGTCCAATGCTGGACATAGGCCTCTTCAATATTTCGCCACTCTTGGCGGTCCTCCGTCCTGTGGGTCTACCGCATAATTCTCATTTTCATCAACATCAACTTGAGATTGAAATTTGACGTGCGTGCGACGACGCCCGCCTAACATGCCATCTCTTTTGCACGCGTTGAATTTCGCATGCATTTGCTTGAAGTTGATACAAATGAGAATTACGCGGTAGAGCCCCTGCTCATCCAGCCGTTTGTATTGTAAATAAGCAAATAAACAAATTTGTCTTTTGTTAAAAGCGGTATCGCAGCCGGATCGTGAAAAACCCGCCTTTTTCTAATTAATCGAAACAGAACACTTAAATTCATAATTCACTCAATAGTTATTCAACAAAAACTTATTACCTATGTATTGTGTATGTTGCCATCGCAAATTTTCCATTGGTTTCCGTTTTTAAGAAAAAGTGGCGTGCAAAGAACTTTTTTCCGGAAAAACAATTAGAAGGTTAAGTACGACAATAAAAAAAATATGAAAAAATTAAAATAACACTTTGAAAAAAGAAGTTTGTATGAAAATGTTCACTCTAGGGTAGGCAGTGCCTACCCTGGCGTAATACATTCTTTTTTTTTTCAAAGTGTTATTTAAAATTTTTGACCTTTTGATTGCTTTTTCGGAATAAAGTACTGTCCACTGACAGCCCTAAGCATGTCACATACGTCCGCGACAGTACCATACATTCTGCCCTCTATGTTATGTCAGGATAGCTGCCCACCACAGATAAGGGAAGAAAAAATAATGCTATTTCACTTAAGAGGATGGCCTACCCTAGCAACTTTTTTTATTACTCGTCCAGCACAATGAGTCCAATTGCAAAGTTCTTATTTGCTTTTAATTGAGGCGATTATATGTTGGCTCATTGGCCTCTTTTTCTTAGACGCGTAATACTAATAAAAACTGGTATGTTTTATAGGCAAAAAAATATTTTGTAGGCAATAAAATATTTGATTTAAGTAGAATTCCTTCGAATGTCTTATTGTATATTTAAAAAAAAATCAAAACGAACGTTTGAAAACCAAAAAAAAGAGGGTGGAGAACTTTTTTTTTTAACAAAAGTAGAAATCTCATTACATTGTTTATAAGTAGAATCCTTAGGTAAAATATCAATAAATCGAATATATCTTTTTCAATACAAGGAGAGCCCGAATCCTCGAAAGTTTGGCGTTGTTCATGCTCTAGGCTCATGTACAGTCTTAACGGGACACCTGACGCTAGAACATCAACAACACATGGTTTTCAAGTTGGAAGAAACTAGGTCTCTCCTCATATTGAAGAAAATATATTTGATTTATCGATCTTTTATCTAGGGATTCCACCTATAAACAATGTATTAAAATTTATACTTTTGTCAAAAAAAAAATGTTTTCCACCCTCTTTTTTTTGTTTTTCAAACGTTCGTTTCAAAAACGCGGTTAAGAGATGAACTTGATTTTTTTCTATAAAATAGGCAATATAAATATGAAGGGATTTTACCTAAATCCAATATTTTTATCCCTCCAAATATTTCAGTAAGTATTAGCTAAAAACACACCAATCTGTTGTTTCTCTGCGTGATCATTAGTATTACGCGTTCAAGAAAAAGAGGCCAAAGAGCCAACATATAATCGCCTCTATGAAAAGCAAATAAGGTCTTTGCCATTAGACTTATTGTGCTGGACGGGTAATAAAAAAAGTTGCTAGGGTATACCCATCCTCTTAAGAGGCCGCCCCGGGGAACGATCTACCGCGACTGTCATACAGCTTCCTTCATGATTGTTTAGTAATAAATTATTTCCAACTAGCGAACGCCCGCGGCGTCGCTCGTGTGGATCACGTTTCTTTGGATCCCGTGGGAACTTCCTGACTTCTCTTCTTAGCGGATGTCATAGTAAGTATGAAGTAATTGGTTGCAACCAATGAGGTATAGTATACATATAATGTCATTGGTATGGTAACAACACAATTTAAGTCAAAGACAAATAGTCTAAGAGCTAGCGACCAAATCGGTCATGTGGCTTCAGCTGTATTGAAACTCCGTTAGCTACTTCCCTGAACAACCTTTTCCGATAATCTTCGTGCTGGAAGGCCGCGAGCTGTGGGTGCGGGTGTAGTGTGGTGGGAAAAAAAAAAATGTGGTCTCAGTGACTTTAATTTTTTATTCAAACAGTTGCTCTGTACTCCCTGTGCACCCAAAAAAAAATTTTAATCGGTCGGGTGGTGGGAAGGGGTTGCCAGCGGAGTTTCAATACAGCTGAAGTCACATGACCGATTTGGTCGCTAGCTCTCAGCTAAAAGACAAAGACAAAGAAATTTATTTGTTAAAACATGAGTAAAACATAAAAGATGGTGAACGAAGAGCTTAGATCTATCACGTTTTAGCCTAAAAGGGATACAAATATTAAAGAGGTGACAATGTGCCTCTGGTAAAATGTCAGTCGGACTCCTACAATTTGAATATTTAAATTATAAAATTATATATCTAAATTATGTAATAAATTCTAATTCTAATAATAAATTCTAATTCCACATTACATGATATGTCATATTAATTTCTAAAAATGTCAAGTATAATAAATGCAAATTAAGTCATGTTTAATAGGTATATTAAATTATACAAATTATAAGATACTCTCAGCTTGTACTTTCAGTTAGATTATCGAGAAGATATTCTTCTATGGTATAGTAACATTTAATAAGCAATATTGTTTTAAACTTATTTTTAAATTCATTTACATCTAACTCTCGGATATTCTTGGGAATTTCGTTGTGTATTAGAGGACCCATACAGTATACACTTTTATGCATGAGCACCGTGTGTGCTCTACGAATATAAACTCTCCTCTCATCCCTTTGGTAACATAACATCGCTAACCCAAGTTTAACTCAAGGTGAGAGTCGGTTAAAGTTTTAGCGTCCCTGTTACTCCATATGCGAAAAAACCGTCAGTGCGAGTGGGACGGATTCGTGGGAAAGTAGCAAAAAGTCGGTTTTTTATTAATATAAAACGTACTAAGCTATTCTGTCAAAAAGATTTTCAAGGAGACTTTACAAATACATAATATCCACATTTTGAATGCAATTTCACAATTAAACTAGTTAGGATTTCAGAATTAGGGATCATTCAACAATCACGTGATCACCGGAAGGTGGGGCGGGGGGTCAGGTGCTTGTATAATTTGTATATACATCTGGATTATTTGATTATTGGGGTGGGGGTTCCGAAAATAAATAAATTATATTTAAATATTTACGTCCAATTTTGAAGTCTATTACTGGTAACACTAACTAGATGGAACGGGATTTCCCCTGCTATAGACAAACTGTGGAACAGTGTGACCAGATTCAGTATTTTTATACTTTTTCGGCATATTTTATCGACTTTTCCAAGCATCAGTATTTTTATAGGTATATTGGAGGAAGTAAGTATTTTGGGTATATTTTAGGTAAAAAGTTATCAAAACTGTAGCGATCGTGCCCGCGAATATTGATGTTCAGGGGATTTCACTGATTTAGCCTGTAATGGCACTTTCAAATACAAAAATATAAATACTAAATACATTCATCTAACAAGTTTTAGTTATAATAAAATAGTATATTATTGTTGGAATCTTTTTCTAGGGATCTGTTAAAACAGAAACGCAATTGGAGAAATTCGAATCGATAGAAATATTTATTGAAATTAGGTCTTTTTCGACACCAATTCTCCTGGTTTGACAATTTGGAATGACATATGGACTGCAATTGTATTTTATTAGATGGGTTTTAACGGTATCTATGACCTGGCTAAACGAAATTTTGATAGCAACTTTAGTACATTTTATATTAATAAAAAACCGACTTTTTGCTACTTTTCCACGAATCCGTCCCTCTCGCACTGACAGTTTTTTCGCATATGGAGTAACAGGGACGCTAAAACTTTTACATATCGCCTTAAAGTCGAGTTAAGAACATGCTGCAAGTGGGCCTTATAAAACTAAATAGTTGCACGCCAGATTAGGATAGCGGTGGAAAGCGCGCTATATTCACCTATTCAAATGTGGGTCTTGTAACGCTCATATTAAGGTTAAAATTGAATGCTAAATAATGTTAAGACCAGACGGTTTGACCAGTGAAGGATTTATGTTGAGCCTACAAAGTGGTTCCGTTTTCTATTTCCGGAGGGTCCTGTAGACCTGTGTAGAGACGTAATAGTTATAGAAGAAAACCTCTGTGACAGACGGACGGACACGAGAGATATTTTATTACTTTTTATCTATAGAAGTATATATATAATGGTATACATGTTTATTTAGTCCAGTATATTTAAATAAATATATATTAAATTTTATTTGTATGTTAACATTTTGTTATATAGGTAAGTATTCAATTATTTTTAACTTTTTTTTTTTTTTAAAGCAATAAAATAATTGAATTTTTATGGTTAAATAATATTAGTTGGCGAAACTCAAAACATAGGTAGTATAACTGTTTGTATGGGAGCTAAGCGAAATTCGTAACTTTTATTCACTTCCTCCCATACAAATTGCCCCGATCAGCTGTCTGGTCCAGTATGGAAAGGTGAAAACAAATTTTAAGAATTTTGCACAACCCTAATAGAAAAAGTTTTTGACCAGGCCTCGGTAGCACAGTGTTTAATTGCGCGACACCAATCACAAGTGCAAGGAGAGTGGCACGATGTTTTTTGCGATTAAGGCGTATGACAACGCTAAATAATCAACTCAATGTGTGTCGGTACAAATATCAACGGAAACGACATTGAAATAATGTTCATTTCAGCGTGCCTTGAAAAGTGGCTGTTACGACAACCACTGCGTCTCCGGCTAGCGCAAAATAGGAGAAAATAATACTTTTCACATGGACGCCATGAACGGAAACAAAATTTGTACTTAAATTTTTTAGATCTAAAAATTTCCTATAATTTGGTGAAATAATAATTAAAATCGCTTTAGGCGTTTGGAAGAGTAAGTAAGAGAATTCTTGTGTTAATCATGTAAAACTTTCAATGACGTTCGATTTTTTTTTGTCAAAACTAACAATAGAAAAACAGTTTATGAAACTTAAAATTTCTTTTTGACTCTACAATGCTTATCATATATTTTTATGAAAGTTTTTGGACCACCCGTGTGGGAGGAGTAGGCTTTCAAAGACAGGTCCAAATTGCAGTTGGCGTAATCATTCGCCTTAAACAGTACGCCACGCTCCTCGCACCTGTGATTCAACCAAGCTGCCGCAATTAAATACTATGCTACCGGGCATGGACATGTTCTACATATGTTTCAAATTTAAAATTTCAAAACAAATGTAATTTAACCTTGTATAACAAAATATTAACATACTAATAATTTTTTACTTTTTTTCACCTGCTCGTAATTACTTATTTTATGTGTTTCGATACTATTCGTAAATTTTATCACACTCGTGTTTTTTTTTTTTTCAAGAAGTTAGCTAGTCTGCAACCTTTCCTTGTGTACCATATAGGTTCCTTGACCATATATAATACATTTTTTTTATTGTTTAAGGGCTCTGAATACTCAGTCCTTTTGAGCCAGTCATAATTTTCAATTTAATTTTACATTGAATTTTAAAGGAAAGAAACTGTAGTTTTAATTTATTTACAAATTGTAAAATAATATTTCGGGTAACGTTCTTGTGAGTGTCGAAACTCATTATTATTACAAGGATTCTATAAAAACGCTACGAGCGTAGCGAGTGATTCTAAGTTAGAATCCTGAGCGTGGTGAGGGATTCAAAGGCACAAGAAACAGAATAAATTTGCTCTCGTGTGACACACAACTTTTCACCTCACTAGCGAGAAAACACAGATATAAAGACACCACATTTTCGAACGAACTTATAAGAATTCAATGATTTTTTTCTTTAAGCAATACACCATATAAAAATATTGCACATCAAATCAAATGTAAGGAGTGTTAATTGAATCCCAAAAGCCGCGAAAAATCGGAAAATCTTTGAAAAATCGATCGAAAACGCAAAATATAACCATCACGCGGGAGTTTTACTGTCTATCCCACGGAACACTTTTACCAGGAGAGTCTATCCGTTTCCAGATTCCATACACATTGGGAGGCCTTACACAGGATTTCGAGAAGTTTACCTTGTCTATGGTATCCGACAAGCTGTGGGGCTGTGTATATATAGCCTCCCAAAGTGTATGGAATACATATAGAGTGAAAGAGATAGCCGCCATGCTGATGTTTGCTGTCTCTCTTTCTCTTGAGGAAAGGATATGGAATTTTTGAACAATTTGCAGTGTTTAAAACCAGTGAGCAAAAATCGATTTTGCTCACTGTTTTTAAGCAACAAAGGCACACTTTTCGAGCTAGTGAGGTGAAAAATATGTTTTCAGATAACCCCTTCTAGTAAACAGTTTTCTTTTCCCCCTTAAAACAGTTACGGTCGGTTACCGTATATTTTATACTTTTCGGTTCAAATTCAAATGCACGCGTAATTTTATTCATAGACTTTTGTGTCGGAATAAATTTTTCGCTTCCTTCTCGTAAGGTTTATGAGTTAACTTAAATAAGAGAATGGGATGAGCCAGTTTTCCTGCAGATGCTTTAGGATTTCACCAAAATTCGGGAACCCTTTATAGCGATGCTTTTGTCTGTCTGTTGGGGCATAGCTCAAGGAACTCTTATATCACCTAAGGAATGCCACTGTTTTAGGTCTTCTGAAGGAACTTTTCCTTAAGACATTGTTTATTCAACCACCTCCAGTGTTTAAGGCTGCATATAAAGTTAGATTGAGCACATATTTTGCATCAATTAGAACTGAACTATATGACGTTTCCTTTAAGTTTAAAATGGCACGTTCTCAGCCGTGGCTGTTACGACCACCAAGAAACATGCCCTTAATAAAAACTGCGTTTTTATTTAATAACTCGACTTCTAGTCGAAATTATTAAAATGTTCCAAAATGATATAATGAAGTTATTGTTCACTTATCTTTAATGCAAATTTCAAGGCTGAATAATTTAAGGAAGGCTCTTTAATACTTGAAAACATTAAATTTAGAGATAACTTCGTAATTTTTTTTTTCTATCGAGCGAACTTAAGCGAGTGAGCGAGCATTTTTTTTTAATGTTTAGTTCAGCCTTTTAGTCTACTAGACAATGTGTAACACAAAGGTGTAACCACATTTGAAGAGCTTATTCAGTCAATAGTATCGAACAAGTTTTACTATATATACCTGAAATCTTGAAAAAAGATCTGCCCTTCCATACATATCGGCCGAGCGGCATTGCATTTTCTATGAAATAGTAATTTTTTTTTCGTTTTTCAGAGATTGTTTCATCGTAAAAGTTGTTATATACCATTGACTGAATAAGCTCTTCAAATATGGTTACACCTTTCTGTTACACGTTGTATGTATAATTTATTTTTATTAAACCGATTAACCCAGTAACACACTGTGAAATAGTCATTTGAAGTTGTGCATTTGACATTATACGGACCCTTAATGAGATTATACATGCATATACATCCATCATGCATTTTTACATTGCTAAATGCCGCTGAAAATTATGTTATAATTTTATATACCACCGAAAGTAATGATCGGCTTAGCCGACTAGTCGGCCAATCGGCTATAGTCAGCCAAAGTCATAGTCGGCACATCTCTAGTAAACTTTGATATAAAACATGGGTTGCCAAACTTTTTAGCCTAGGGGCCAGACTCACTCCTCCACTAAGTCCCAAGGGCCCAGGACCTAGCCAGCTCATCACACCAACATACTGTAGTTTTGAATTATGCGCAACTTTTTTCAGTTTTTATGAAATTGCAAAGCAAAATCCGTTTAACGCCGACATAGAAACCCTTGCCGCGGAACTTCCGTTGAAAATGGTTGATTTGCAATGTAGTGATATTTTTTTAATTTTATTATGTATTCATTATAACATGTATTCATCCATCATCCATCAGCCAAGTTCGTCCACTGCTGGACATAAGCCTTTTCCAGGACTTTGCCACTCCCGGTGGTCATCCTGGAAGAATTGCCCATACTCACACAAGCTGGGCAGACGGGTTGCTAAGCGCGGTGCCGGAACCCTCGCACCAGTGACGCCGCTGCCCGTCACCAGTCTGTTCCATATAAGGCCCAGCTATTAGGGATGGATATACTGCCATCCATCGTTCCCAGGCATGGTGCGCCTCCTGGTTTTTGCCTGTGAGCTGTCCTCTTACTCTTCCCCGAATTACTTCGTGGGGGTCTCCAAGTAAGATGGTGGTACCTCCACAGTCGAGCCCGGCATCAGCTCTACCACCTTTTACATGTATTCATTATTATGTATTCATTATGCTACCATTATGCTTGTTGGTGTTCGCGGGCCGGAGCTAGCCCGCGGGCCATAGTTTGGAGACCCCTGATATAATATGTACGTCACTTATTTTTACGGTTATATTTCTGAGAAAATTGTTATTTTATTCTAAAGAAATAGAAAATTTATTCTCTTGCCAACCAAGCCGGTATATATTAATAGCACATAGAGCCAGCATATAGCACTAGAGGAACATAAAAATGCTATTTCTAGATGACTTTTTTATTTTGATAAGAAACAGTTTCATGACTAGTTTGGCATACGTTTTAAGGCTATTATTTTATATATAAAACTGTATAAAGATTCATTTTGGTTTTACTTTGTATGTTGACTTTAAAATTTAAATAAATCTAGGTACTATTTACAAGGTAAAAGTTGAAACACGCAAAACCTGAATTCCGTAGTTACCCCGCAAGCAACACGCGCCATGTTACGGATAAACATAAATCAGTCAAGTGAGAAAGTTACACCGATCTGCACTTATAGAAGATTTCACTGAAGACGTATGGGTTACTGGTCAGAAGGGGTAAGTAAAACATTTTTAAAATGAGGATACAAGATGAGGGTTGAAATGGTATAAAAAGTATCATGCACCAAAGTTGGCATATTTTTAGGGTTCCGTAGTACCAAAAAGGAATTTTATGGTGAGACTCCGGTGTCCGTCCGTCTGTATGTCAAAGCCTCATAACTTTATTTGGAATTTGGCACAAAAATAGCATTAATTTGCTCACGTATAAAAAAAGACATGGTAATATGCGTTTACATAAAGATTATAGGAAAAATAAAGCAGTTGAGAAATTCACAAAAAAAAATACAAAATTAAATTCATCATCGACAATACGGAACCCTAGGTACGCGAGTCTGACTCGCACTTGGACGGTTTTTTTATCATCGAATATAAAAAAGTAGGAGGCTATCAAAGTTGTAATTTTTAGACCATTTTTTATTAAATTACTCTGCTTCTGGTTGAATAAACAATTTTTTTGTAAAGAAACAACAAACTAAATCCTAAAATCTATACTGGAGAGAAAATCAATACATGAAATGAAATGAAATATGGGTACTTCGTATACAATGCAGGTCAGGTTTAATGTAAAATAATAAAAAAAACTGTTTTAACTAAATATTATAATTAAGGGCAATACAATTTAAAAATAAATAGGTTTCGCTCACTTAGATTTAATAATATTATATACCTACTTAATAAAATAAAAATATAGGAATAAATAATTGTGAGGCAATTATTACAACAGAGTTAATATAAAAATAAATAAATACAAATACGTTAGCTAAATAAATATTATGGCTAACTCCACCCTTTCGATTAGTCTTGCTAAGAAGAAGGTCAAGAAACTTAGCAAGATCATGTTAAATTTCAAGATTTACTCTAAAATTAGTAAAATAGAGGGTTAAAAAGATTTTTTCAATGCAAAGTGCTCGTAAAGGCCCACTTTTTATACATCAAAACCGAACAGAAAGTCGATTATTTTGCCCTAGGGCTTTATTATTTATTTTTTTTTATTTACGAGAATTTGGCTAACCTGCAACCTTTTCTGTGTACCATAAATGTTATACTTTTTTTCCCACCGTTTAACGGCTCTGGATACAGTCCTTCTGAGCCAATCATAATTTAAAGTATTTAAAGTAAATACACGGCCGTAAGAGCAATAAATTACTCGGTTACGTTTAAATCATCCTCGTAATTTATTCCTTTTCGCCATTGTAGCATAAACTACTATAAAAAACGTAAGAGTATTTTTTATACCTGATTATTGCAACAAAATCATCCAAAGTCTGTCATTTCATTTCTATTTGCCTCATCTTTCCCTTTAACTGACGAATTGTACTATTTTCCTGCGACATATGTGTATATATTATTTTATACAAGGTGAAATTTAATCAACCGCCCGAATTCATACTGGAGACTCGGTTAGTGATCAAGTGAAACAATGTTCAATGATCCTTTATTTCGAAGTCGTAAAAAAATCATAGATAGATACATATATAAGGTTAAATAATATTAGTAGGAGAAGCTCAAAACATAGGTAGTACTAGTTTATATGAACAACCGTTTGTATGGGAGCTAAGCGAAATTCGTAACTTTTTTCACTTCCTCCCATACAAATTGCCCCGATCAGCTGACTGGTCCAGTAATGAAAGGTTAAAACAAATTTTAAGAATTTTGCACAATCCTAAAAGAAAAAGTTGTTCATATGGACAGGACATATTCTACATATGTTTCAAATTTCTCCAACTAATTTAATTTAACCTTGTATAGTCTCGTCACCATATAATAAAAATATATTTCTCATCAAATCTTGAAAAAATATACCACATGTACAGTCAACATTAAAAGAACGTCAAAAATCTACCTGCTAACCATTTTTGAAAGAGGAAAGAGACTGATAGTCATGAAAAAGGAACAAGAAACCCTTGACTATGAAAGAACACCACTAAATTACATATTAAACAACAAATTGATCACGAAAATCACTCATAAACAAGTAAAAAACATTGGCGAGTTATTACGTTATTTACCTGGTCATTCATCTTGGTTGTCGGCTTCACCACATAAGGAATCCCGGGTACGGGACCAAACAGAGATGGCATACCAGGCATCATGGCGGGCGCAAATATCACTTTGACAGGTTGACTTTGACAGCTGCAGCGCGATGACAGCTCCTCCACTTTGCCACTACACTTCGTTTCTGTCAAATCACTGGCACAGCACGTGTTTATAGTTTGAGTTGTCTCGCAGTGACAGTTCCTGTCAATTTTGCAGCAGCAGTGGTGTTGACAGTTCGTTTTGACAACGCGAGTTTGACAGCTCGAGGTTTTATGGCAGTTTATAAGTGTGGTGGATTCCTTTTGAGTGTTTTTGTTGATCGTACATTTCATTTCACTGATCTGTGGTGCATTTGGTGCTAAATTGTTTGGGATCGTGGTACAGTTTTTCTCCTTGTTGATATTTTCTGGATTCTGTTGCTTTTGGTGCGGAATGCAGTTGTAAAGTTTAGGCCTTTTGTTAAACTGACTTGGTATTTCCAAAAGTGGTGTTTTCCTTTTAAAATCCTTAGGCGTTTCAAGTAAATAAGTTTTCACTGGCTTTGTTACGTCTTTAGATATATTTATTTCGTTTTTTTCAGAGTAGTTTTTTATATCGTTGCTTTTATAATAAGGATGGACGAGTAGTGTTTTTGAAGTTTTGTTTTGTTGCGTATTATCTAATAACTGATTGTTATTTGAGGCCCTGAAAAGGGCCTCAGTAGAACTTGTGGAATCCAATTTGATTTTTTTGTATTTCACTTTTTATTTTGAATACAACCTTGATTAATTTAAGTAATTTTTCAAAAGTTGTCCCGTTGTAGCTAAAATTACAAGTCTATGTACGTATATTTTAAGATTTTTAGCCTCACACTGAAGTTTTTTCAAGTCACTAAAACAGACAAAACATAAAGTTTTCCATACCAACTTCACTGCATTCCATATCTGTTTACACAATTAGAAGAAATCACGTTATAATTTTTACTTTTGCTTAAGCAAAAAGTTATAAATTTAAAATTTAAAATATTTCAGTTTTTTTTTCTATATCTTGGGCCGCTGTTACAGTTTTTGCCGTCGCATTAAAACCATTGCGCTAATAGAAATCAAAAGTTCAACTTGAAACCAAAGTCACAACTGAAGTTCATCGACCCGAGACTAACCTTTTGTGTCACGTGAAAGTTGTTTACCAACAAACAAACAACCTTTTATTTACAAACACCGATTTAAATCACGGAAATACATTTAAGAAACTTGGTCTCTTCCACCAATTACATTTTTTTAAAGTTATAGAGTGTGCAGTCAAAAATAAACATGAAAATAGTAAAAATTCTCTCTGTATTTTCGAATAAAAACCCGCGCGCGTCCGCCCGCCCAGAAATCAAGACTTTTACTGGCTTGGGCGGGAATCGTTTGGGCGGTTTTCTGGGCGGGGCATGGGTACGCCTACAAGATGGTCTAGATTGTAAAAGTAGTTGGCATAGGTAAGTCTTGAATTGAGACAATGCGATTGCTACAAAATAATATAGTCTTAGACTCATCTTTGAAATACTTGTCACATTAAAAATCTCAAGTTTTCTTACCTATCCGGTTAAAAATCATATTTGTTTTCTTGTTTCATTACATATTTTGTAATTTTGTACTGGATTTATATAAATTAAAAGGTATGATATGATTTTAGTTTCCGAGATATTTAAAATAAACAAAACAATGAAACAAAAAAGTTTTTATGTTATCATATAAAATAATAAGACACTATACAGTTTTTTGATAAATATGACTGTAAATAGGTAGTCTAGGTTTTATATGTTATTATGTCATGACCTGTCATGTCATGTACTTTTATATTATATATGTCAATACCTATATATTTTAATTAAGATACTCAACTCCTGCAGGGTCCAGATCAGACCCGAAATATATCTTGAGATTATTTTATTTATATTTGCATTATCATATATATCAGTATATTTATATTTAAAAATACAAAAAACATTAAAAGCTTTTGCAGTGTATTTAATTTTAAAACTTGAAAAATAATTTGTTATTCTAAAATTGCTTGTCAGAAATTGCTATTCTAAAAGTTTTGTGAAAAAGAGACACTATTATGACTCCAGAAAACAAAAATAATTAATTTGTTTGATTTTTGGTTAATTATAATGGTATTACAGTTTTGTATGTTTGTACAAACATTAAATTATGTATAAATATAATCATATAAATAAAAAAACAAATTAAATTCAGTTAATTATGCTATTTACAAATATTTTTAATTACCGTTTATTATCTAGTACATGAACTATGTTTTAAAAATTAAATAAAAAATAGATCGATTATTGCCATTTAAAATTTTCCCTGTAATCAAAAAACTCATTCAAAGAATAGAATCAGCTATTTATTAGCCAATCGTGAATTTGGTTTAGAACGGTTTCGCAGCCGGATTGTCAAAAACCCCCCTTTTTCTAATTAATCGGAACCGAACACTTAAATTCAAAATTCATTAAATAGTTGCCATTTTGAGTCAACATAATCATCATAGCATGAAAATTTCAAGTCTCTATCTCATTCCGTCTAAGAGCTAGAGACCCGTGACATACGAACGGACAGACAGATAGACAGACATACAGCAAAGTGACATTAAAAGGGTTCCCCCTAAAAATTTAATTTTTATATACTTGAAGTCAAGATCGACAATTTTTTTTTTATTTGCCTTTACTTATTTTTGTAACAACCACGTAACATTGCAGTAGCAGCCGTTCGACAAACAATTTCTCTCTTCATCTATTGTATAATTATAATTTGTATGCAGGTAGCTATCAGTATTTATTTGTTTCTACTCTCATGCACGAATATGAGTCAAATCAAATCAAATCAGCGTTTATTTGTTCAATTTTTGGTAAATTAATTTGGTGTTACATTGGGGTTGATCATGAGTCCTCAAAAATCTGCCAATGAAGGAGTACAATTGTTTAGTACCTAGCATGCATCGTTGTCATATTAAACATATTAAACATTTTAATTGTACAATTTCATAATATTTACAATGTCAAAACTAATAATGAAAAATGTCAAGAAAGAAGTTACAAAGAATATGAACTTATTTCGTTGAATATGGATATAAATGTCTACCATTTCAAATTCTCCTCATAGGCAAAAAACTCCTTTACAGAGTAGAAACAGTGGCTCAGTAACCAGTTGTGTATTTTACGCTTAAATTCATTCTGCGTTATGTTTTTAAAATCATCAGGAAGGGCGTTAAATACTTTGGAAGGAGTATTATTCACGAATGAGTGGTTTTCCTTATGTCAAATTTAGTGTTAAATAAGCTTCATGGCACTGTCGTATTCTTTAGCAACAGAATCAATAGCAAAATTTGCACTGATTCCAAACAAATGAAAAACCACTGTGACATTGATTGCTACGAAACATAATATGTTTCGTATTAGCTTTCCTTTAGATGTCGCTGCCCATGTCCCCATAGATAAAATAATATTTTTATCTATGGGGACATGGACAGCGACATCTGGAGGAAAGCTAAGAACTAAGAAAAAAAACAACGAGAAAAACGCTCATTGTAGTATCAGGACAAACTCGTATGAGTTTATTGATACTATTCACCATGTAATAAAATAGTGTAAAATAACGAATAAAAAAAAAAAAAAGATATCAGAAAATGTGAAGCCTTCACGGTATATACAAGGTGACTTTTTGATCATCGTCCCAATTCATACTGGTGGCTTGGTAAGTGATCAGTATCATGCATCAGTAACAATTTTGGTGAAATTCGTAAAATGAAATTTCGACTCCCCATAGTGATTCACTCGGGACTGGAACTGAATTTATATGGGAAGGCGAAATTTCATTATACGAATTTCACAAAAATTGTTACTGATCCAAGATACTGATCACTTATCAAGCCTCCAGTATGAATTTGGACGATGATCAAAAAGTCACCTTGTATACTCACCAAGGTTATAACTCTGGAATGCTTGAAGGACTATTATTCGGCATGACGTCATGACTATTTTTTTGGAATTCGCTTAGATTAAATTATATCAAGGTGTGTTAATTCGAAAACCATTTCGAGATTTAGGTTTAATAAGCTGTATTTTAGAACTTGTGGCCTAAAAAACTTCATGATGATGAATACATTTTTACGAAAAAGCTGCAACTTCCATTTGCCTTCGTGTGACGTCACTTGAGAAATGGCTGTTTAGAAATGTGTCCTTTGCAATCAAGATAAAATTATAATAATTTGCTTCAGACTAATTTGACAGCTGGATGACAGATGACTAGACAGACAGAGACAGACTACTTTTTTATAAGCAATCACACATCACAATCAGTATAATGTCTAAAATTCTCAAGTGACGTTATATCGGACAATTCTTTAAAAAATCATAAAAAGTAATGGTTAATTTATTTACCAAAATTATAAAAACTATGTCCTAAAATGAGGTATATTCTCTGAAAAAAATATTTAAAAAATCATTTAGAAATTAATCCATGGGCATTGAAAATATTGAATCTATGTCACAGCCTCATAACTTTAGCACCATTAAAGATAAAGCATTAATATAACAATCAAAAATAGCATTATTTTTTCCCACATATCACGATGTAAAAAAAAACTTTAAAAATTTGAAATTGTTGAAAATATTTCCAAAACAAAAGTGAGAAAAATAAAAAATATTATCCTAAAAATACAATATGAGTATCAAACTGTAGATATTAAAAAGTTCATTGTAAAAATATATAGTGGCACTAGTTTCGAGAAATTTTTAAAAAACCACAAGAATATGTATGTCCCCCCCCCCTTATCTCCGAACCTGCTTGACCGAAAAAAATGTCACTTATAGATCATAACTGGCCAATTACATGAAAACTATAGCAATTAAAAAAAATTTAACACAAATGAAAAATATGAAAAAATAAGTAAAACAAATGAAAAACATGTTCGTAAAAATACAATATGGGTATCAAATTGTAGGTATTAAAAAGTTGATTGTAAAAATATTCAGTCTGGCTATATTTAATTGCACCTATTTCGAGAAATCCTTGAAAAACCATAAAAATTATATGTCCCCCCCCCCCCCTATCTGCAAAACTGGTGGACCAAAAAATATGAAAAAAATCATGGTAATATGTGTTTACGTAAAGATTACAGGAAAAATAAAACGGTTGAGAAATTCACGAAAAGGATGACAAAATTAAATTTATCGTCCACAATACTAAACCCTAGGTACGCGAGTCTGACTTGCACTTGGTCGGTTTTTTTTTAGGTGTCAGATATTCATTGTATTTTGTAATAAAAATATTTTATATTTATACCGTGTAGGACACCTTTATTTCAGATACCACCGATACAAGGTAAACTACAAACATTGGTACAAAATCACAAACAATAAATATTAACAAACAGTGAATATAACATTCTAAGAAGAGGATCTATTAAGGCCTAGTCAGTCGAGTTACTCGTACTACGGAAAAAAATCGAACAGGTACAAGTGTTTGGAAATAACTTTGTCCTCAACTCCTCAATACTAAATTAGAGTTATTGATTTTGCATGTTTTTTTTTGTAGAGGCAAACGTGTTTTTGTTTTTTTATAAGGAGTCCATACTTTATAAGATTTTTTTTTTATTGTTGTGTTAAAAACTTTCCTTTTCCTTTTAGGCAATATGTATAAGTTTCAGTGTCCCTGTTACTCCATATGCGAAAAAATCCTCAGTGCGAGAGGGTTGGAATCGAGAAAATGTAGCAAAATGTCGGTTTTTTAATCATATAAATTTCGTTTAAGCAGGTTTTAGATACTGTTACAACCCATCTAATAAAATATAATTGCAGTCCATATGTCATTCCAAATTGTCAAACTGGGAGAATTGGTGTCGAGAAAGACCAAATGTCAATGAATATTTATATCGAGTCAAATTTCTCCAATTGCGTTTCTGTTTAACAGATCCCCAGAAAAAGATTCCAAAAATAATAATACTATTTTATCCGAATAATGGTAGTATTATTTGGACACTGAACTAGATATGCACGTTCTAAAAGTTACGTTTTTTTTTTTTCAGTAGCGTCTTAAGTTTATTTTTAACAGTTTTTAAGTACTTTTGTACGTTAAAGCTATCCAAAATCTATTGTGATCTCTTGTAGAAGATAATTAAGTGAAATAAAAGTAATAAAAACTGGTAAATTTGATAAAAAATCAAAGACCGGAGTCGTACGTTACCAGGATTTGTCTTTGGACAGAGAACGGTGGAAGATGATGCACCGACAAAGCTCTTTGATGAATGATGACAGCAATTTCCATCCTTTAGTCTAGTTCGTTCACTGCTGGACATAAGCCTTTCCAGGACTTTGCCACTCCCGGCGGTCATCCTGGAAGAATTGCCCATACTCACACACGCTGGGCAGGCGGGTTGGTGAGCGCGGTGCCGGAACCCTCGCACCAGTGACGCCGCTGCTCGTCACCAGTCTGTTCCATATAAGGGCCGGCTATTAGGAATACATATACCGCCATCCATTGGTCCCAGGCATGGTGGGCCTCCTGGTTTTTTGCCTGTGAGCTGTCCTCTTATTCTCCCCCGAATTACTACAAGGGGTCTCCAAGTAAGGTCGAGCCCGGCATCAGCTCTACCACCTGTTGACAATAATTTATAAGACACAAATATGATATAAGACATACAAATTCACAATTTAAAAACAATAGCAACATTCAATTTGCATTACAAACGGTATCTTATAGACCAACAAAAACAGCATACTTAGTGGCAAATCGTAAAAATTATGATAAATAGCCTCCTTGCCTCCCTTTTTCTCGTTATTCGTGTCTATTTTATTTTTATTATTGTCAAATTTATTACATGTTACTTAAGTATATTTACCCTTCCGTTGCGAAATGGCTAATGTTCAAAGAGTCACGGAAATTAGTAATTGTAGAAATTGTCTTCCGGTTATACAATTTTTATAAGTTCATTGTCTTAATTTGATTAACCGACATACGAGTAGATAATGCATGGTACTGGCAGAATATCAGTGCCACGGATTATTCTGGGGCGTTGCTGAGCAAGCGCCCTTTCAGCCTCTGTGTCAAAGATTGTTATTATTTTAAGGATTATAATGTATTTGTTATAATATAAGCTCTAAATGTGTACTTTTTGTGTTTTTTTGTAAGAAGCATTGAATAAAGTTTTTATCCATCCATCAGCCTAGTTCGTCCACTGCTGGACATAAGCCTTTCCAGGACTTTGCCACTCCCGGCGGTAATCCTGGAAGAATTGCCCATACTCACACACGCTGGGCAGGCGCGTTGGTGAGCGCGGTGCCGGAACCCGTGACCAGTGAACCAGTGACGCCGCTGCCCGTCACCAGTCTGTTCCATATAAGGCCCGGCTATTAGGGATCTATCTATCTAAAAATTAAACTATTTCCAAAATTGTCGGTGTATTTTAGAAGAGCCACCTTATCTCTCTGTTTACTAATTAATGTTTCATTTACCTACTTGCAATACATTAGCACTTAAGTGGTTGACTATGTCTTTGTAAACATGATAATATTTATTGTTATTTTATCCTCCTTTTCATAATATATTAAGCACTAGTGACATACCCCGGCTTTGTACGGGTTCTTGTTAATAATTATTAAATTTTCGCGCCAAAACGGATAGTTTTTTAGTGTTCCATACCCAAAGGGTCAGGGACCCTATTACTTAGATTCCGATGTCCGTCTGTCTGTCCGTCTGTCCGTCTGTCACCAGCCTGTATCTCATGAACTGTGATAGTTAGACAGTTGAAATTTTCACAACAACAAATACTAAAAAACAGAATAAAATAAATATTTAAGGGGGCTCCCATACAACAAACGTGATTTTTTTGCTGTTTTTATAGATAATGGTACGGAACCCTTCATGCGTCAGTCCGACTCGCACTTGGCCGGTTTTTATCTAAACCCGTTCCAGAACCACACTAATGAAAGCGACATATATGGGACAGGTAAATAAAGGTATTATATATTTACCTTTTTACCTTCATTACATAATTTTCTCCTGTCTTGTATTTTTATCTCTTTATTCAATAAAGTATAAGCTTACTTTTAAGGGTTCCGTACCATTAAAAACGGCAAAAAAAACATATCTCATGGGAGCCCCCTTAAATATTTATTTTATTCTGTTTTTTAGTATTTGTTGTTATAGCGGCAACAGAAATACATCATTTGTGAAAATTTCAACTGTCTAACTATCACGGTTCATGAGATACAGTCTGGTGACAGACGGGCAGACAGATGGACAGACAGACGGACAGACGGACAGACAGATGGACAGACAGACGGACAGACAGACGGACAACGGAGTCTTAGTAATAGGGTCCCGCCCGTTGGTTACCCTTTGGGTACTTAACCCTAAAAAGATATGATCTTGCTAAGTTTCTTGCCCT
Organism: Ypsolopha sequella; assembly: GCA_934047225.1. Classification (NCBI taxonomy): domain Eukaryota; kingdom Metazoa; phylum Arthropoda; class Insecta; order Lepidoptera; family Ypsolophidae; genus Ypsolopha; species Ypsolopha sequella. The sequence goes on from OW204009.1 coordinate 11,011,747, forward strand.
TCTTCTTAGCGAGACTAATCGAATGGGCGGAGTTAAACATATATATATATATATATATATTATATAATGGGTAAAAAAAAATATGGTTGGCAACCCTGATGTGAACCAGAGACGCAGAGAAAATATCCACCTCAGGTTGACCCCATACCGTTGAGTAAGCGAAGCACGCGGCTGAGGGGCCTCGCCAGCGAGATTAGTGCGAGCCCCTGGACGCTCGAACTGTCAGTTCAAAAGTTATGAGCGAATACACAGACAGACACTTTACAAAGCGAGTCTTTTATTGTATTATTATTATAGGTATATTATACTTAGATATGGTTATTGTCCAGCACAATATTCTCACTAGTATAAAAGCAGTGCTGTTTGTCTACCTGAGGCTCATCTCGTGCTGCTATCTTCATAATAAAGTCAAGTAAGTTTATCTAATACTATGTATTTACATATGAATGGTAAGCGGGAATAATCATAGTCAACAGAAGATAGTTTTGAAATAAGTAGAAAAAACTTGCTGACGTTATTATTTAGGAACTCATACCCCCGGTTTCTGATAGGCCAATCAAAGTTAACAGTAGATTAAAAAAACATTAAGGGGCTATACCGTGAAAATTGACACTTTTTGAAGTTATTTATCTGCTCTTTTAATGAAGTTCCAAGTAAAATAAGTTAGTATAACAATTTTGGGATCTTTTACTAGATTTTGGTCTATCAGAAACGCGATAGGAGGAATTTCATTCGATAGAAATAATTATTGAAATCAGGTCTAAATTTACACTTTTTTTGATATTCTGACAAATTAGGATAGCATACAGACTTGAAAAATATTTATTTAGATGGGTTTTAACTACACCAAAATTACTGGTTATGGAATTTTTTGTAGCTATTTTAGTTAATTTTGCATTAATTTAAAACCGACTTTTTGACAATTTTCCCCGATTCCGTCCCTTTCGCACTGCGGGTCTTTCTGCCTGGAGTAACGGGGACCTTTGCTAGCACGGTATATCACCTTAACCGCAAATAACGGTGAAAATAAAGCATATATGAAGTCTGAATAGTGATGAATCAATAATTAACTTAGTTAATTTTTGATTTCAATGTAAAATTCCCACTTTTTCTGGCTTAATCCGCAGATAATTATTTTTTAATCTACTGTTAACATTGATGGCCTTTCAGAAACCGGGGGTTAGTGGGCAATTATTGCTATCACAGTTAATTATTGTAATCACCGTTTTTTTTTTTCTTCAAAAGCAAACTTTACTATTCCCCATATTCATAGACGATTTTTTTTTTTTTTTTTACTTTTGTTCTAATGAGCGTCTTTCCTTGTGTCAAATTTAGTGTTAAATAAGATTCCTAGATGGCACTGTCGTATACTTTAGCAACATAATCAAAGACCAAATTTGCACAGATTCCAAACAAACTAAAAACCACTTTGACATTGATTGCTACGAAACATGTTTTATCTATGGTGACATGGACAGCGACATCTGGAGGAAAGCTTAGAACTAAGAAAAAAAAACAAAGAGAAAAACGCTCATTATGACCTTTTTTTAAGTTCGGTTTTTAAGCTCCTTGGCTCCGGTTATATTTTTAAAAGCGAATATTCTGTGGTCTGTGTTATCTTTTTCTAGTTTTTTTTTTTTGCTCAATCATTGTTTTCAAGATATTTAAAAAAATTGCGCTATAAACTCATTTTGTGAAAAAACTGACAATGATCTTTTTTCCCGCTTTCCCTTCATATGAAATTGTCGTTTTCTATAGAGAATTTGAAGGAAACTCAATACATTTTTGCATTGTTTTTTGGGACTAACAAATCCAAATTATGTAATTTCTTATGTGTATGAAAGATACAACATTAAGCTAACAGCAACATTAACTTAAGAGGCTATGCGAATTTTATTTTTGTCACTGTCACTCCAAGCGAAAACACGCTCAGTGCGAGAGGGGCGGATTCAGGGTGAAAGCGAAAAATGTTAGTTTTGTAATTTTTATACAAAAACTAAAATAGCTAGCAAAATTTCAAATATAAATCTCTAGACAATGTTGAAACACACCTAATAAAATATGTTTGAGTTCTGTATATGGTTCCTATTCGTCAAAGGAGGAGAAAAAGTGTGTTTAAAGACCTCATTTCAACAATTATTTCTATCGAGGAAAATTTATGCAAACTTGTTTTCCAATTTCAAAACCCTAGATTATATAGTGTAAATGCATATACCAGAAATTTATTAAAATTTTCCGTGTATATCATGAAATACACAAAAAAGAAGCACCTCTATTTTTTTACATATCGCCTTAATTTTTGAAAAGTGTCAGCTGTGAAAAATCATTACGAATCTTATCATGGAAATGGATGGCATTTAGGACGAACTGTTTTTTGAAGATTTAATTATTATAATCAAACTGAAAATAGAAACACAATTTATTACGTAGATGTAAAAACCTTGAAAACAAAGTGAAGTGCAAGAAAACTGATCCATATCATGAAAAAGGTTCGTGATCTTAGTGACAAAAATGTTGTAGAACAGTGTACACGGCTCTATGTCAGTCAACGCTGAGTTATTGTACCTCATGCTGGGGTGGCGCTGCAAAATGTTGTAGAACAGTGTACACGGCTCTATGTCAGTCAACGCTGAGTTATTGTACCTCATGCTGGGGTGGCGCTGCAAAATGTTGTAGAACAGTGTACACGGCTCTATGTCAGTCAACGCTGAGTTATTGTACCTCATGCTGGGGTGGCGCTGCAAAATGTTGTAGAACAGTGTACACGGCTCTATGTCAGTCAACGCTGAGTTATTGTACCTCATGCTGGGGTGGCGCTGCAAAATGTTGTAGAACAGTGTACACGGCTCTATGTCAGTCAACGCTGAGTTATTGTACCTCATGCTGGGGTGGCGCTGCAAAATGTTGTAGAACAGTGTACACGGCTCTATGTCAATCAACGCTGAGTTATTGTACCTCATGCTGGGGTGGCGCTGCAAAATGTTGTAGAACAGTGTACACGGCTCTATGTCAGTCAACGCTGAGTTATTGTACCTCATGCTGGGGTGGCGCTGCAAAATGTTGTAGAACAGTGTACACGGCTCTATGTCAATCAACGCTGAGTTATTGTACCTCATGCTGGGGTGGCGCTGCAAAATGTTGTAGAACAGTGTACACGGCTCTATGTCAGTCAACGCTGAGTTATTGTACCTCATGCTGGGGTGGCGCTGCAAAATGTTGTAGAACAGTGTACACGGCTCTATGTCAGTCAACGCTGAGTTATTGTACCTCATGCTGGGGTGACGCTGCAAAAACCAATTTGATCGAGCTGGAAAGATCCCAACGCTCAATCCTGAAGGTGTTGTATAAAAAACGATATATGTTATACGCACGAGTTATACAGGGAATGTAACGTTCTCTCAGTGCGTCAACTGTTCATATTTAAGGAAGTCTGCTCTGCCGACAGTTTGTCGATTCTCTAAAAAAGAGAGTAGGTAACTGAGATACATGTTCCTATGATGCACACAACGTTTGCCCAACGGTTCGGACCTTTTCTTCGTCCTTTCTTGTTTAATAAAACTCTACAGAAATGTGATTTTCGTCACTCTACAGTAAGAGAAGCAAAGCGTAAAATATTTTTTTAATACAGTTGCTCAAAAAGTGGCGTATTGCAGGGACGTATAGCGTTCGGGATGTGGGCGATTACATACTCGAGCTTTTTCTTTACCTTTTCCGAACTCGTGCATTCTCTTTCCCAACTGTCAAAATATTGTCTATTAAAAAGAAAAAAACCAACCACGAAGTTTTTACAAAAAAAAATCAAAGAAGTTTTTATGATTCATGCAAATATTTCTAAAAAGAAGCTACTATTTTGTTTCAATATCAGATTTAATGATTTGATTCAATGAGTTAGGTTAGGTTTCATTTCATTTCATCTCATTAAATTTCATTTTCATTTCATATCAATAAAAAAATTCTACTGAAGACTTGGCTGTATGGGCATAGTTCTCTTTGCCTAGCCAGAATGGGTGAAGAAAACAAAAAAAAATCTCTGCTCATATTCTTTTACGGTTGGCGCCATTTTCCAAAAAATTTCTTTGCGGGTTTAGTTGTTTGTTGCACAAAATGAGTAATTTCGACGATATTTTATTTGAATTGACACCACCGGAACTCAGTATAATTGCACAAAATGCTTTGGAGAAGTCAAAAAGTCGCTACATATCTACATACGACGAATTTATTGCGTGGATTATTAGTTAGTTGAGTTTAGTGTGTTTTTGTTATTTTATTAAATTGCTTCATTTTTTCGCAACTGTATTAAAAATAGTTGTTCAGTACACGTGCGGAACCGTCATTGCAACTTGTTCCGACTGTCAACCCTCACCTTCGGCTGCGCCTCGGCTCGGGTAGACATTTGTCGGAACTCTTTGCAATGACAGGCTTTCCGCACTCGTAATGAAATATACTATTGTTTATCCATAAATTAGATTACGATAGCACGGAAAATCTTTTGAAAATATCTAAATAAAGAAGTTTTCAACATAACTTAGAACCATTATAATAAAATGATCTATATATTTATGTAGGATATCTTATATATTGAAGTTTTTACTTTTTGTATATTTAATTATAATATTTTATATATTTAATAAAATATTATTTTAGATTTTTGTCAATACTTACAAATACAAATACAAATACAAAATACAAAAATTATTTATTCAATAAAAAAAACATACAGAAGCACTTATCCAATAAAAACAATAGCATGCAATTTTATGTTTTCCAAAATATAAAGATGTGCTAATTGTATCCTAAAGCAATCTAGACAAAGACAGTCCCTATCACCAACACTGACCTAAAAGGCCGTCTCGAGAGTGACAGTTACCAAAAGCGGCTTACTGCATTTGGGATACTTTGATTTTATTATATCTATTAGTTTAATTTGATGGCAATATTACTATATAATATAAGTATTTATAGTCTATCTTAAATAAAGCACAACAAAAAATAATTTGTTAATAACATGCAAATATGCCATACGTAGGTAGTAACCAAAATATTCTTCCTTTGCCCCACTTCCTTAGAACTGAATCGTAGATTATTATACTTTTACTTTAAATTTAAATATCAAGCTTATGTATGTAGTGCAAAACAAATTAATTATGTTAAAATCCTATGCCCTGTAAATCATTTTAGTATAATTCTTACTCTTGGGCCTCTGCCGAACAGATTTTCATCTAGTGTAGAGACCACTGATACTTCTGTAGGTAATTCTCTACCACCTTAGTGCACTTTATACATGTATTGTGCTTTTTGTGGTTAAATAAATGCATTTTCATTTTCATTTCCATTTTTCAAGTATTTACCCATTTTGGGTAGAAAATTTTACGTTCTTTTTGACGTCCTAAGTTTGTCGTGACCAGTCGTGACACTCGAAATTATTTCGCAGCCTCGTAGTTGGCAGAATGTGGCCAGTTAATAGCGCCGCTGGCAGGCAGCCTGAGATCAAAAAAAAGATACATTTCGATGATACTGGCCTAAAAAGCAGAAAAGCAAAATTAAAGTCAATAAATTGGCACTTCGCGTGGCATCTTAAAAGATTGGCTGTCCAGAAATGCGATACCGGTAAGTTTAAGTTATATATTACTATGAATGATCCTATACCAAATGAAGTGTTAGAGTTATCGCTGAGAGGAGCCAAAAATTATCAGCTTTTGGAGGCCAGGTTTTTTAAAATGTTCATGTAAAAATCGAAAACGTGAAGATGCAAAAAGTTTACGATTTATTTCTTTGTTTGGACTGTTTTATTTAAAACTAGCTTCTGCCCGCGGCTTCACCCGCGTGGCCTATAGGAAACAAATTGAATTTTTTTCAGAAACAAACATTATAAGTGCTCTTACTCCCTCTGGGAGTCAAGGTGTAGTGCTCGGCTAAAAAACTCGCATGCTTGGACTACGAACGCGCCCTGCTCGGCCTTTGGCCTCGCGGGTGCGGTCTCCGTCCTCACATGCTCGTGGCCTCGCCAGAGTGCCAAATACGGGGACTCACCAATCAAAGTTTTTCCGACAAAGTGTAAAAATCCCTATCAGTTGTCAAAAAAATGTCAAGTTTGAATACGGCAGCGTAATCTGCGATCCCGAATGCCCCTTGATACCGAGTTTCATGCAAATCGGAATACTTTTTTGGAACTGTCAAAAAACTGTCAAAACCTGTCAAATTCATTTTTTTTATTATGTAGCCTCAGCTTGTCCGATCACTATAGTTGAAACCCGAACTCCTTACAATTAGCCGTTCGGGAGATATGGCCGATCATTTTTCTTCGTTTTTTTTACCGTCATCTAAATCTCGCCGAGCCCTTCTTTTAGAGTACCATGAACATGGGTCTAGTATCAGCCATTTGGAAGATACGGGCCTGTAAAGTTTTGACACTTTTGGCAGGTAGATCTCGTCGAGACCTTTTCTTAGAAATCCATCATTATGAGTCTAACTCCAGCCGTTTGGAAGATACAGGCCGTCAAAGTTTTGACATAAAAAAAAACAATTTTTGGCACCCCATGGTCCAACCCTTAGAGATGTACCAACTTCCGTTCCAAATATATTTTGCTGGGATATAGATAGATATATATAGATAGATAGATATATAGATAGATCAATAGATAGATAGATAGATAGATTGTGGATATATAGATAGATAGATACCTCAAAGGAAAAAATGGAACCCTAAAAGGATCACTTGTATGGCTGTCTGTCTGTCCGTCTGTTACAGCCGATTTGCTCTGGCACACATACTTTCAAGAATTTTCATGTCCACTATATTAAATTTCAAAATCGATGCCATTTTCGTAATTAACGTCCCAAAAAACCATAAAAACCACACCCATATTGATATTTACACGTTTCAACATTTCAACCCCATCGCACCCCAACAGGGGATGTATTGGTATTTCACGTCCACCACGTTGAATTTTAAAATCTTTGTTGTTTTCGTAATCAGCGACCCGATAAACCATACGAACGATACCATGTTGATTTTCAGACTTTGTCACCCCATTTCCCCGTTTTAGGGGTTGAATTCTGAAAAAACCTGAAACACATGTTTACTCATTTATGGATAGGTGTACTCCTGTGAAGTCTCGAATAAAATAGTCTAACTAATCTTGTTTCCCCATACAAACTTTGGACCCCCGTTTCACCCCCTTAGGGGGTAAATTTTGAAAAATACTTTCTTAGTGGATGCCAACACTATATAAGGTATCTATATGCAAAATTTCAAGTCTCTAGGACCAGCGGTTTAGGCTGTGCGTTGATATATCAGTCAGTCAGTCAGGACTTTGAATTTTATATATACAGATGAGTAACAGTTATGCAAATTCAAGAAAACATTTTTCAAAGAACTTTCGACACGCTTGATCTGGTGACCCAAGGACTGGGGCATACCTCGGCCAGAGTATCAGTCTGGCGATTCAGCGGGGTAATGCTGCCAGCCTCTAGGGCACCGCACCCAACGGCAACGGTTTAGATAATATTTTTTATTTAGTGCAACGTTTTATTTAGTATAAGGTTTTCCGTGTAATATTAAACTAAATGGCATTTATTAGTATAAGTACCTCTTACAGAAGAAACACAAAAAGAACTACACTAAGTTAGCTTAAATAAAACAAATACATTATAATCCTAGAAAAAATTATATTTTTTTTTTATAAAACTAACTTAAAATTCAATAAAATATAAAAAGAAAAACAAATACCAACCTGTCTGTCTCATAGCGGGCTCTAGATCAAATAAAATATGTGAGCCAAATCACCGCCATCATCGGGGAGAGTAACCAATAGTATAAGGTTTTAGGGCTTTTTCCTTTGTTTCTTTTTATTTCCGGATTATTTCGTTTTAAATTAAGTTATTTTCTAATACAATGTAAATTGTTTGAAGAATAAAGAACAAAATAATTAGAAAACATTATAAAGCCATGTTGTATTTTTCATACATCATCGGTTAATTTATAACTATTTAACTAGATTAATTTAGTACGATACTTACACTAATAGATTGCGACCGTGTCATAATTATATAAGGTCTTTCAATAATTTAGGAGGTGATTCAGTATCGTTAATACATCACATTCCACTGCAAAGCACTTTTTATGCGCGAACTTTTTTTTCACTTCTCAGTACAAAGTGGTCCGATCAGCTGACTCAGTTTGTATGGACAAGTGAAGAAAAAGTTCGCGCAAAAAAAAGTACTTTTCAGTGGAATGTGATGTATTAACGATACTGAATCACCTCCTAAATTACTTTCCAATTAAATTGAAAGACATTATATACCTATGAACCTCTTTCGTATAACGTATTATGTTACGGTATATCAGTGGCGTGCACAGAACTTTTTGCTGGAAAAGCAAACAATTGGTCAAGAACAACAATAAAAAAATATAAAAAAAAATAAATATCACTTTGAAAAAAAAAAGTTTGTATAGGAAATTTTCACTCTAGGGTAGACATTGTCTACCCTGGCGTCAAACAAAATTTTTTTTTCAAAGTGATATTTAAATTTTTTCATATTTTTTTTATTGTTGTTCTTGACCAATTGTTTGCTTTTCCAGCAAAAAGTTCTGTGCATGCCACTGCGGTATATAACTATATCCCTAAATATATAATTATACCACGGCTTTTACTACATTACTGCGACATATATGAGGCGCTGAGCGCAAAAGTGGTATAACCCACATTTATTCTTTTGAGGTTCTTGATATAAATTTTTATAAAAGAATCTCAAAAATATAAAAGTGACTTACACCACTTTAGCACTTAGAACCTCAAGGCACTGAGCGCAAAAGTGGTGTAACCCTTATCCTTTTGAGTTTCTTGATATAAATTTTTATAAAAGAATCTCAAAAATATAAAAGTGACTTAGGTACACCACTTTAGCACTCAGAACCTCAAGGCACTGAGCGCAAAAGTGGTGTAACCCACATTTATCCATTTGAGGTTCTTGATATAAATGTTTGTAAAACAATCTCAAAAACATAAAAGTGACTTACACCACTTTAGCACTTAGAACCTCAAGGCACTGAGCGCAAAAGTGGTGTAACCCACATTTATCCTTTTGAGGTTCTTGATATAAATGTTTATAAAAGAATCTCAAAAATATAAAAGTGATTTACACCACTTTAGCACTTAGAACCTCAAGGCACTGAGCGCAAAAGTGGTGTAACCCACTTTTATCCTTTTGAGGTTCTTGATACAAATTTTCATAAAAGAATCTCAAAAATATAAAAGTGATTTACACCACTTTAGCACTCAGAACCTCAAGGCACTGAGCGCAATACTAGTATTTATGTAACCCAAATTCAAATTTTCGAAATTTTTCATGATAAATAATTGATGTATAATACCTCAGAAAGCTAAATTTGGGTTACACTACTATTGCGCTCAGTGCCTAAAATTTATATCAAGAACCTCAAAAGGATAAATGTGGGCTACACCACTTATGGCCGCAGGGTGTAGTGTTCCGTCGCTTCCGCGGACAAGTCCCACATGTATTTCGCCATCAGTCATAAAAATTTAATGTTTTATATGTACACATGATTATAAGGATTATAAAGTTCTTATTGCTTTTATCAGATTATTTTTTATTAAAAATATATATATAGTATATAAAAATATACAGTATATATGTATGTATTATACATAGTACATATATACATATATAAAATTTGATACACCTGTGTATATAAAAAGATAGTTATTTTTTCTTGTCGTACTCGGTGGACCAAAAAATAGTCCATGGCCATGCTACCAATGCCATGAATTTTATTTTTGTCTAATGAGCGTTTTTCTCTGTTTTTTTTTTCTTTTTCTTGACTTCCCGCCAGATGTCGGTGTCCATCTCACCATAGATAAAAATATGTTCCGTAGCAATCAATTTCAAAGTGGTTTTTGGTTTGCTTGTAATCTGTGCAAATTTTGTCTTTGATTCTGTTGCTAAAGTATGTGACAGTGCCATCTAGAAATCTTGTTTCACACTAAATTTGACACAAGGAAAAACGCTCATTATATCTAACTGAATTTAGACCCTTTTTTGTTTGGAAGACAATAGTTCTTAAACATGCCCCTACAAACACATCCTATTTATGCCCTTTCATTTTTTTTTTGTTTCAGTATTTAGAAGTCATGATGAACTCGGACATCGTAATAGCTGGATTTTCTGGACGGTTTCCCGAATCTGAAAATGTAGAAGAATTCAAACGAAACCTGTACAACGGTGTTGACATGGTAACCGACGATGAAAGACGTTGGCCGAGAGACATACTGAGCATGCCGACTCGATTAGGCAGTTTAAAGGACCTAGCTTCTTTTGATGCTACCTTCTTTGGTATTCACGCTATGCAAACACATGCAATGGATCCACAATTACGGATTCTCCTCGAAGTTACTCACGAAGCAATCATCGACGCTGGCGTCAACCCAGTAGATTTGAGAGGATCCAATACAGGAGTCTTCATCGGGAATAGTGGTTTGGAAACAGCTGATTTGTGGTCCACAAACCCTGAAATAATCAGCGGCTACTGTATTACTGGTACTAGCCGATGCATGTTTTCGAATAGAATCTCTTACAACTTTGACTTTAGAGGACCATCTTTGACTATAGATACCGCTTGCTCTTCATCAACATATGCTCTTTATTGTGCATTTCAGGCCATTATGGCTGGTGAATGCGATGCAGCTATTGTCGGTGGCGTTAACATTAATTTCAGTCCAACAAACTTTTTGTTATGTCACAGTTTAAACATACTGTCACCTGACGGAAAGTGTAAGGTTTTTGACGCAGAATGTAATGGATATGTACGGTCTGATGCGGTGATTGTGATTTTTCTGCAAAAATCAGCAGATGCCAAGAGATTATACGCAACTGTGGTCAATACAAAAACAAACACTGATGGGTATAAGAATCTGGGTATTACATATCCATCTAGTTTCATGCACTTCCAATTGCTGAAACAGATTTACGAAGAAGCTGGAGTTAATCCAAATGATATCAGCTATATTGAAGCTCATGGGTCTGGAACACCAGTTGGAGATCCACCAGAAGTCAACGCTATATCGCAACTGTTTTGTGAAAATCGTCAAGGACCGTTATATATAGGATCGGTGAAATCTAACATGGGACACTCAGAAGGTGCTTGTGGCCTTTGCTCTATCGCCAAAGTACTAATTGCAATGGAAACCGGTGTGATTCCTGCTAATCTTCACTTTAGAAACCCTAACCCTAATATACCAGCTATTATTAATGGAAAAATTAAAGTTGTTGATAAACCATTGATTTGGAAAGGTGATTTAGTTGGTGTAAGCTCTTTAGGATTTGGTGGAGCTAATTCCCATGTAATTTTGAAGACGAATGCTAAAATCAAAAATGAAATTAACTCAGAATCCTACAGTATTGAAAAAATGGTAACAGTATCAGGATGTACCAAAGAAGCGTGTGAATATTTTTTACACTGGGTCAAAGAGAACAAAAATGACAATGAATTAATTGGTCTTGTTCATAATATTCACCGCAACAATATCACTGGCCATAACTATAGAGGGTATTCTGTCCTTGGAAAAACTAATATTTTAGAAATAGAATATTTGCAATCGAATCAAGATATAAGGCCTGTTTGGTTCATATTTTCTGGAATGGGAACTCAATGGCCTGGGATGGGTAAAGATTTGCTAAAAATTGAGGCGTTTAAAATCAGTTTGAAACGTTGTGCAGAAGTTTTAAAACCTAAAGGTATTAATTTAGTAGAATTGTTTTTAAACTGCACAAAAGAAACCTTTGATAACGTGTTACATAGTTTAGTAATGATCACTACATTTCAAATTGGGTTAGTAGATGTTTTGACTTCAATCGGTATCAAACCAGATGGCATAGTCGGGCTTTCAGTTGGTGAACTAGCTTGTGCTTACGCAGATCAATCTTTGACTCTTGAACAAACAGTTTTATCAGCCTATTGGAGGGGAAAGTGTATTGTGGAGTCAAAATTAGAGCCCGGTGCTATGGCAGCTATTGGACTATCTTGGAGAGAAACTGCTAAATTACTACACCCTGGTATAAACTTGGCACTTCATCTTGCTTTTGATTTAGTCACAGTCTCAGGAAAAGAAAAAAATGTTGAACTTTTTGTAGCAGATTTAGAAGGTAAAGGAATATTTACTAATATCATGAATACTAGTCGAGTAGCATTCCATTCGGAACACATGGAAAAACCTAGTCTCAAACTAAGAGATGAACTAGAAAAAATTATCCCAGCCCCAAAAGAAAGAACTGCCAGTTGGTTGTCATCAACTGTGCCAGAATATGAATGGGACACTCCTGCAGCTAAATGGAGTAGTCCAGAATATTTTGTCAATAATCTTTTACATCCAGTACGCTTTTATGAAGCCATAAAACATATACCAGATAATGCAATAACAATAGAAATAGGCCCACATTGTTCATTGAAAACAATCATGAGAAAATCATTGCCGGAAACTTCTACTTATATAGGACTACACAAAAATAACTGTTTAAATAATATAGAATTTTTGCTCAGTAGTATTGGCAAGCTTTATAATGCTGGCTCACAACCTGAACTCAGTAAGCTATATCCCTTGGTAAATTTTCCAGTTAGTCGTGGAACGCCTATGCTTAATTCAGTAGTAGGTTGGGATCATTCTTCGAAATGGTTTGTTCCGGATTATTACAGCACATATATGAATAATAACAGACCAGAAAAAATTATAAAAATTGATACTTCTAAAGAAGAATACAAGTTCTTAGCCAGCTACTCGATAGACGGTAGAATACTTTTCCCAGCTACTGGGTATCTTGTCCTCGTATGGAAAACTTTTGCTAAACTGAACACACAAAATTACGAGAAGTTACCCATTGTTATTGAAGATGTAATTTTTTTTAGACCTACTGTTATTCTTAAAGAAAGGACTGTGGAGTTTGTTATAAACATTCTCTCCAGCGGTTATTTTGAATTATGTGAAGGAGGATCTACAGTTGTTACTGGAAAAATTAAAACATCAAAAAAATTTAAAAAAGATCAACTGAAGCCCTTTAAAATTAAAAAAAGTTATTGTGAACAGGTCGACCTAAATAAAAATGACTTTTACAAAGAAATGAGACTTCGAGGATATAATTATTCTGGAATATTTCAAGGTGTGAAATCATGGAACAATAATTTAAAAACTGGTGAACTATATTGGATGAATAACTGGGTTACATTTATGGACACAATGATACAGGTGCATATTTTAGGAACCAATAATACTAAAAAAACTTACATTCCTACAAAACTTCGGTACTTAGCTCTCGACCCTATTCAACACTTAGCTGATGCTGCTAGAAACGAATTTTTTGTCGTTGAAGTACATCCAAATCTTAATATTTCTACGTCTGGGGCAGCTGAAATGAAAGGGCTAACGTACTCTCTAGCACCAAAACTTCAGCAAAACCGAGCATTACCTATAATTGAAGTATATAAACATGTCCCATATGACAACATGTACATAAATGCAAAAGATACAAAAAAAAAGGAATTGGTGGCCCTGAGATTATTTTTTCAGATTATAGTTGAAAACATTGCTCTTTTAAAGTTGAGAGGAATTGAGTTCTTCACGTCAGAAGAACAATTAATTGGATCTTTAGTATTGGATATTTTCAATGATGAACCATTAGTATTTTGTGATTATCGCCTTGCTATTCCTACTAGTAGTGATTATGAAAACAACACTAGTAAAATTAAAATTATTAAACACGATATTATAAATTCACCGGTTGCTAGCTGTGTTCATTTGATAATAGCGAACAATATTTTAAGTTGTGGTAACTCAGCGATTTTATCAAACCTAATCGATTCTCTTACTTACATTGGCTACATTATTCTGGTTGAAACAGGGAATATTAAAACTTCGCTAATTAAGGACCATGGCCTTATTTTAGTCGCTAAGCAAATAGTATCTGAAAAATCTTACCTTCTGCTTACCAGGAAGAAAGATCAAAATGAGCCAATAATTATAGATGTGACTAAAAATAATTACGAATGGATAGAAGAGGTGAAACAAGTGATGCGAAATGATCAGAAAGCTCTCTTGATTTCACAAGGAGAAGAAACATCCGGAATAGCAGGCTTTGCAAATTGTATAAGAAGAGAATCGGAAGTTGGGTTAAAAATTCATTATGTTTTTATTCAAGACGATACGGCACCTAAGTTCTCTATAAACGATCCATTCTACTCAACACAGTTGGAAAAACAGCTTTTTGCCAATGTGTTAAAAGATAACCAATGGGGAAGCTATCGACATATGAAAAAAGACGAAATATATCTGTCGAAAAAAACTCAACTTAAACAAGCTTACGTTAACACAGTTAATGAAGGTAATTTAAATAGTGTTGCTTGGATAGAAAGTCCTTTGTCCAACTATAAACCTAAAGACATGTCTACCAAAGAGCTTTACACTGTATATTATGCACCATTGAATGACAGAGACGTTATGCTAGCAAGATGTAAACTGGTAGCCGATACTTTACCAATTAACCTAATTGATGAAAAATGTACCCCTGGTTTGGAGTTTGCTGGTAGAGACAGTAAGGGTAAACGTGTTATGGGTATGGTGCCTGGGAGAGGACTTGCTACCACTGTTCTTGCAGATCATGAAAACTTTGTGTGGGATGTGCCACAAAAATGGACCTTGGAACAAGCTGCAACAATTCCAATTTGTTATGCGACCAGTTACTACGCTTTGGTAGTTCGTGGAAAACTAGAAAAAGGTGAAAGTGTTTTAATACAATCAGGAACAAGTGGTGTAGGACTTGCCAGCATAGTTATTGCAGGAAACTATGGCTGTAACATTTACACAACTGTTGCCACTAATGAGAAACGGGAGTTTATAAAAAGAACCTTTCCTCAAATATCTGACAGAAACATTGGATATTCTACAGATACGTCTTTTGAGCAATTCATTCTTTATGAGACGAAAGGCCGGGGTGTTGACGTAGTATTGAATTCCCTTATTGAAAACAAATTGACAGCATCTGTAAGATGTTTAGCTGCAAAGGGCAGATTTTTGAAAATAGGGAATATCGATATGAGTAAGAACAACGTGCTTGAAATGGATTTTATTTCGAAAAATGTTACATTCCATGACATCATTTTAGATGATCTCTACCAAGATGAAAACAATATATACTTAAACGAAAAAAAGCAAGTAATAGATTTAGTTACAAAAGGAATTTTAAGTGGTGAAGTTAAACCGTTGCCATCAACTGTGTTTACAGAAGACCAGATTGTAGACGGTTTTAGATACCTTGAGTCTGGGAAGCATATTGGGAAAGTTTTAATAAAAATTAGAGACGAAGAAACCAAAGATATTACAACACCTTCAGTAAAAACTGTAGCTGGTATAGCAAGAACTTACCTGGACCCAGGAAAATGTTATATTCTTGTTGGTGGTTTAGGAGGATTTGGACTAGAACTAGCCGATTGGATG
This sequence comes from Ypsolopha sequella, assembly GCA_934047225.1. NCBI lineage: Eukaryota > Metazoa > Arthropoda > Insecta > Lepidoptera > Ypsolophidae > Ypsolopha > Ypsolopha sequella. The sequence continues at coordinate 11,027,247 of OW204009.1, forward strand.
ATAGCACGAGGAGCAAAATATATCGTTCTGACATCACGTTCTGGAATCAGAACTGGCTATCAATCCTTTTGCGTAGATCGATGGCATAAAGTTGGAGCTAAAGTTATTATTTCTACAGAAGACGTCTGTACTATTGAGAATACCAAGAAACTTTTATCAGAGAGTAGTAAATTAGCTACAATCGGTGGTATTTTCAATCTGGCTGCTGTACTTCAAGATGGTCTACTGGAAAATTTAAATGCAACTAATTTCGAATTTGCTACTAAAGCAAAGGTTGATGGCACCAGAAATTTGGATATACTCTCAAGAAAGTATTGCAAAGAATTGGATTACTTTGTTGTAATGTCTTCCGTAGCAAGTCGAGGTGTTCCAGGTCAATCTAACTATGCTTTAGCCAATTCTTTTATGGAAAGACTTATGGAGCAAAGAAGGCTTGCAGGGTTTCCTGGCTTAGCCATTCAGTGGGGCCCTATAGGAGACGTTGGGATGGTTGCAGATGCTATAGGTATTGATAATGATGTTTTAATTGGAGGTTATGTTATACAAAAAGTATCTAGTTGTTTGGAGACCATTGACTTGTTTCTTCAAAATAATACCGAGAGTGTCGTCAGTTCTTATATTTTGGAAGACAAAAACAAGTTTTATACAGGCTTTCCTGTAGTCTGTTTGACGCAAAAATTGGCAGATATAATGGGTATAAAAGATATTAAATCTGTTAACTCTTCAAGTACTCTTGTCGGTTTAGGCCTGGATTCTCTTATTACGGCAGAAATAAAGCAAACATTTGAAAGGTGTTACGATATTGTGATGGATCCTAAAGAAATAAGGGAATTGACGTTTTCCAAAGTTAAGGAGTTAGAAAAGACATTGTTAAATAAAATAGATGATGATATATACGAATAAAGCTAATTTTTACAGTGACAGGGGGACAAAGAAACTTGCGTTTTGTGCCATAAACTACAATTTTTTTATCATATAAACTTTAAAATTTCCAAAATGTATGTCAATTATGACATGTGTCAATAAATTTAGTCAGATATTATACTTTGGTTGTTCTGTTTATGTTAAGTTTTTATTTTTATTAATAATGCAAAATACAATGTAATAAAAGTCTTTTTTTGTCCTACAAGAACCTCATATATGCTACGTAGCACAAACCTCATTTTACCTACACGCTACGCTGAACCAGGATACACATTTTCACTTCGGGCCAGCACAGAAGGGGTTATTCCCAGGACTCCTAAATCCAGTGTTCTCAAAAAAATGAAATTTCATACAGAGATTCCCATGACTCCAAAAATTAATTTGTAGAAAATATTCATTTCTCACCGGCTCCAAAAGCTATCATGTACAGTCACATTGTACAGAAATAACAAATTCAAGTAGAAGCATATAAGTATACTACAGTGCACTATAGTTTCTTTTCTTGTACTTAATGAGGAAAAACGCAATGAGGGCGCGAATTTTTACGACATAGTAAACTGATGCACCGTCTTAAAATATATAAAAGCGTAGAAGGATAAATAATTAAAAATTAAGTGATTTGATATACTCTATATTAAAATATTTATAAAGGAATCACAGCTAATCACAGTTTTTATTGTTAAGGACATGTTTTATCAGTTAATCAGCTTTAAAATAATAAATTATCACAATTTTAAAAATTAAACGCTTTCCAAAAATTGTTAACAGAACGCTATAAAGCTTTTAGTAAAACTATGTGTTCGTCCTGTTCTGGATATATGTACAGTTAATCTTTTGGAGCCGACGAGAATAAAATTATGATAATAATAAATATTAAATTGAATTTTTGGAGCCGCGAGAAGAAATTTTTGGAGCTCTGGGAATAACCCCACAGAAGGTAGGCGTGAAGTGAATCTTTCGAGTGACCTTCGACGATCCCGCGTTATTTCCGTTTACGTGTCCAAAATGAGGCACCACTGCCTCGAAACATGTGCTAACTCTTTTTTCAAACCCGTGTCCAATACAAAAGCCAGCGTTTTGTAATCGCGCACCAAACATTTGAAAAGTTTATACTGTGGTTTAGATGAGCCTGGCACCTAAAATCTATTGCATTGTTTTTGAATGCGTGCGTTAACATAATGCCGACGCGCGCATACTAATGAGTGCGCAATCTGTCTACGGTCAGCAAACTAATCAGACTACTGATTAACTTTAAGTGCACTTAAGGCGTCCAACTATCATTGTGTTCAGATGAGCACTGATTCTAAACAAGTGAGCGTCACCCATTTAAAAGTGGAAACATTTTGGTGCTGTCATACTACGGTAAGGGGCTTATCTTTACTTTTGAAATCTTTGCCGCGCACGGATTTGTAATATAATAAATATACGCCACAAATCGTTGTAGGACATTTTTGGCATGTTAGGTTGCTTGTCAAAAATAGTTGCGACGATGAGCAAAGGTAGGAGGAACGTAAAAGGTTGCTTCATTGCTTGTGATCATTGATTCGAGAGCAAAGCAAAGTGGAGTGAGGCGACAAGGGAAGGGATTAATTGAAGGGATCCCCCACTCAATTTTATTCCTAGAAATTTATATTATGTTAAGGGCGCACCAAGCGTTTGCCTTTGTCTCTGTCTTTTTCTTTACGTGTGAAGGGTAAAGATAATAACCAAACTTTTGCACCTTTTCAATGTTTTTTGTTCTTATTTTCATTATATTGGTCTTAAATAAAAAACTATTATGTATAAACGCTCCAGTTATCTATGAACTTTATTTTTGTAAATGAAACATAATATTAAATTACTTATTTATATAAAAAAGTAGGGAAATAGAGAAAAAAAAATACTTGAAAAGAGGTAACTTTGCGAATTTATTCTATCGAGCCAACTTTATCAAATTCTGTTTCCATCGTGTATACAGTCTAGTATATATATATCCAATAGTACCAATATAGTTCCCTTAATTTTAATTTAATTGTTTACTACTTCAAACAAGGGTTATAAAAATGTGTTTGACTGTGTAAAAAGCTCGGTGCGCTCTTAAGAAAAGTCCCACTTTTTTTCACGACTGTACACAACTTGACAAGTTTCGCTAAAGTCGGCAGCTTTTTTAGAAGTAACTTTTTATCCTTCTTTATAATTCACCTTCTTAATCGTCGCGAATAGTAGAAAATCGAACCTTGTTAAAAAGTGACTGTTGATTTTTCCGGGACATCGGTTTCTTTTCGCATACTAATGAGAGAATGCACCCTCTGGTTTTACTGATGGAATTGAATTTTCTTTTAGGAACGCAGCCTTCCGTAAAGGGAACTTAAAATTCCATTTTAGGGTTCTGTAAAAGTTAGAAACCATTATTACGAAGTATTCTATGATTGGGCGTGGTGTATTGAAATAAAAATCTTGAAAAAAATTACTAGATAAAGTTGTGTCAGGTTCCGTGAAAGGCGTAGGAAAGTTCCGCCGACCCATTCTTCGCTCTTATTACAAAAACTGGGACAGCATTGTTCGTTTTTCCCGATAGTACATGAATGCCGGCCCTCCTGAGGATCAAGGCGTCGAACAATAAAATGTTGCCACTGTTCATAACTTGATAACTACTTCATAATTTTGAAGATAAATAGTCCAACATGCAGTTAGGGACGTTACGTACCCGCTAGCTTGAAAGCGGGGCCCTTTTCAACCGACTTCAAAAAAGGAGGAGGTTTGCAATTCGACTGTATTGTTTTTTGTATTTGGCTTTGTCACTCTACAACTCCGTCATTTCTAAACCAATTTGAATAATTATTTTTTGTCTGGAAGAGTGAACTTCTAGGTAGGTCCCATTTTGCGTTTAGTTATGATCTGATGACAGTGCTCAGAGATAGGCAGTGGAACTCCTCAGAGAATGACAGCATACGTCTCGAGATTGAGGTAACCACTTTGTACCAAAATGTTTATTGCAGGGTATTACTTGAAAATCGTCATTCTTCCACCTGACTTTCGATCCTGGCCTCATTACCATATAGAACTCCTCAACGGATAAGAGCACATAACTCGAGATTGCGGAAACCACTGTGTTAGAGTGCTAATTGAAGGATAATACTTAGAAATTATCAGAATACCCACCTGACCTTCGATCCTGGCTTCATCACCATAGAACTCCTCAACGGATGACAGCAAATAACTTTAGATTGCGGAAATCAGTTTGTGTTAGGGTGCTGATAGCAGAAAGCTACTTAAACGTAGTCATTATACTCACTTGAACTTCGTTTCATATCAACAACGCGTTTGCAAGAACTACCCATATTTCACAATTTACCCCGTCAACTCTAAAACATTTGAAATAAAATGAACTTTTATCAAGAAATAGTAATCGACTTCAAAGGTAACAGCAGTCATTCACTAAAAAGTTTAAAAATAATTGTATAATGCATAGACAATACAGCCCAGAATTCAGAATAAGGAAGCCCAGAAAGACGTCTATTGTTCAACATCTTGCGTACAAATAATTCTGTCAACAATCGAAACGGAATATTGCAATCCTATTGGCTCTTCCAATCTTACGTATAGCGCCACAAACTTATCTTTCCCGAAGACGAAGACTCTAACGTAATGAATATAGAAGCCATTTAGTTTTGGCCTACCGAAACATATAATTTTGGAGTGACGAATTGTATCCGCTGGTTCAGTCAGATGTGTTGAAAGAAATCGGTTGCCTGTTATGAGGAGTCTGTAGGCTGTATTCGTCTATGGTATAATGTAATGACCGATGGTATCAAAACGACACTTTTGCCGACTTCTTTCTTCCTGAAACATTATTTTATTAAGAAGTCAGTGGTTTTTATGTCGAATAAGTCGGTTTTTATGTTGCTACGATACAGCGACGTAAAAACCATTATGAGAGCGCTTACTTCTAGATAATTGCCGTTTTCTATAGAAAAATTTAAGGAAACTAAATTTACTAACATTTTTGTTTTTTTTTATGAATGACAATTCTAAGTTATGTAAATTTCTGTGTATGAATGAGACAACATTAGGCTAACAACAACATTAATTAAATTATTGAAAAGTGTGCAATGTACAAAATTATTACGAATCTTATCATGGAAATGGATGGCATTTAGGACGAAATATTTTCTGAAAATTAACATTAGATCATAGCGAGATCTCGCTATTGTAGCGAGAGATCCCGGGTTCGAATCCCGGTTCAGAGCTCCTCACATCCAGATTTACTTTTCTCTCTGCGTTTCTATACTACAATGATATAATGTTAATTTATATCTCCTTGCGATAGATAAATTGCCAAGTGTTCAAAAACATAAAAATTTATTTCTGTCATGTTTTCTGAAAGTTTAATTTTGATTATAAAACTGACAATAAAAACAAAATTTAATACGTAGATGTAAAACCTTGAAATCAACTTTCAAACCAAAAACAATTAATGGAAATACCTATTTAAGGACAGGAATTGTGAACTCATGAATCTGTAAGAAAATTTCGGTAATTTCATATGTAAAGACCTGTTACTAACTTCATGTGACTGATTGTCATTCGATACAGAGCTAACCCTCGACCGCGCAGGTGGTCCATTTCACCCACATCTCAATTTGCTCCGACTCATTATACCTTCATTAACCCTCTCTAACCCTCTCTGACCCTCTCTCGTACTGTAAAGTAATAACAATATAATTTAATTTTACGAGGCAAATGGTCACCTTCGTATTAAGAGGCCATTCTCTGGATTTGTAACAAAATATTAAGGGACTCCACTATGCTAAACATCAGTTTTGTATTGGATTCAGTTCCGTCAATGTACATGGTAAATATTTGAAAATAATAGACCTATATTAGCTTTTTATTTGCAATTATTGTAGGTGACTTATCAAAGGTGACTTTTTGATCATCGTCCAAATTCATACTGGAGGCTTGATAAGTGATCAGTATCTTGGATTAGTAACAATTTTTGTGAAATTCGTGAAATGAAATTTCGGCTTCCCATATAAATTCAGTTCCAGTCCCAAGTGAATCACTATGGGGAGTCGAAATTTCATGTTACGAATTTTACCAAAATTTTTATTGATGCATGATACCGATCACTTACCAAGCCACCAGTACGAATTTGGACGATGATCAAAAAGTCACCTTGTATAAATTTAAATATAATTAATAAATAAAATGATTTTTTTCACTTGAGATATATTTCGGCCCTTAGTGGGCCGTCATCGTGAATACTTGACTGATGACGGCCCACTAAGGGCCGAAATATATCTCAAGTAAAAAAAAATATTTTATTTATTAATTATATTTAAATTTATATATGTATAATTGCAAAAAAAAATAATAGACCGGTTTTTTTAATCAAGTCAATTATTAATTACACTTATAAATAAACATACTTTCAATCTTCTTTTAATTATTTTACTTTTAAAAAAGCACGAATTTCACGAAAATTTCCATATTTCAAACCCGATGGAAACGAAACCAACACACGCAGATACTAACTAGAAAAAACCATCTTTGTTACATAAATAAATTTTAGTTAATGTCCTAATGTGTCCGCGATATTAAAATAACTGAAGTTTTGCGTGCGTGGCATCTGATTAGAGCAGGATAGATAGTTAAAACACAAAAGCGTTAGAGCAGGACTGAATTTTAGCATTGTGAAAGAAATAGTCATAACGGTTAAAATAAAATCTTTAGCTAAAAGTTATGTAAGTATACAAATAATAAACGTATTTTTAATGATATTATGGTAGCTTCAAAATTATTGAATTTTCGATAAGCGTGATATTAAAGCCGATTCTGAAGGCTTTAATTTTAGTTTTAGTGCTGTCAAAACTAAATTTCCTTCGATACAGAATAGTCCTTAAGAGTTAGGATTAAAAGCTAAATTTCTTTGGAAAATGTTAAGCTTTGACAGCACTAAAACTAAAATTAAAGCCTTCAGAATTGGCTTTATTAGATTATTTTAGGAATTTACGGCTGATATCACTACTATGGAAAAGCCAATGGGTTTATAGCTGTTGTAATATCATTAAAAATATCTTTATGAATTAGCAAACTAGTGGTATATGCTCGTAGCTAAAAGTTGTATTTTGGCCGTTAAGTCGAGGCCTTCCTTGGCAATTATAAGCCGTAGACTAACGTTCATAAAGTTGAAAACCGCGTGCGCCAAAATGCGCGCGAAACGATTCAGAACGAGTCTAATTTTCAGATTAAAATCGACTAAAATTACAATATTGCTTTTAAGTCATTTTTGAACTTGCAACGGTTAATATTTTCGTATTGATAGTAAAATATGAAACATAAAAATCAAATTGATTAAACACAAAACCAAAAAAACACTCGAAAAGAGACTTTTTTAAAAAATAAAATCTATCGAGTGAAAGTTTTCCAATTAGGTAACGCTACTTACAACGTAAAGATAAAGGTTTGAAAAAACATGTATATAAGTTTCATATTGATTGCGTCTATGGTAGATTCAGTACAATCGTTCAAAAACTGTTGAAAAAGGAAGGCCTCGTCTTGAAATTGTTTCTTAATACTCGTATTTTGTTACAAATCCGGGGATTCGACCCTTAAAGAGGTAAAGTAGGTAAGCCAGGTATTACTTTATGCGTGCATTCATTGGTGTAACTAGGATTTATATCTGGGGGGGGGGGGTGCGGGGGGGGTGCCTGGCCCCCGGCCATCAAGTATCTGTTCTTTATTATGTAATGAATTCAAATTCAAATTTAAATAGTTTATTTTGCAAAGTAGGTATACAAGGTGAATTTTTGATCATCGTCCAAATTCATACTGGTGGCTTGGTAAGTGATCGGTATCATGCATCAATAACAATTTTGGTGAAATTCGTAAAATGAAATTTCGACTCCCCTTAGTGATTCACTCGGGACTGGAACTGAATTTATATGGGAAGCCGAAATTTAATTTTACGAATTTCACAAAAATTGTTACTAATCCAAGATACTGATCACTTATCAAGCCTCCTGTATGAATTTGGACGATGATCAAAAAGTCACCTTGTATATAATACACTTTTTACAAGTCAAATTTAATCTTATAAAAATTATATGTAATAATAAAATAATAAATGTACATGAACTAAATCAAAGGTTTACTTAATTTATGTAGCAATGTATACACGATTAAAATGATAGGTAAAATATATATTATACAAGGTGAAATCCAATCAACCGCCCGAAGCCATACCGGAGACCCGGCCAGGACCAGGAACAACCGACGCCCCAGCATGAATCCAGGCGGCCGACATAATCCCATCCTATATAGGTTCTACATACTAATAGGTTACATATACAGAATGCTCTGAAATTCGACCTATTCCTTGAAAGGGGTTATACTAGAGATAATTTCCAATAATGCCTATCAACTAGGGGTCGCAAATGATAATTTTTTTAAGTAAAACACGTCGATATTTAAAAAATTACAAAATAAAAATGGTTTTCTTTTCACTTAAGACCTTATACTTCTGAGATTATAGGAATTCTGGGCAAGTGTATTTTTTATAAATGATAACTCATTTATCATTAATCAGAAAAATAACAAATAAGTGCCGAGAGAGGAATCATTATTTTTGAATCATTTGTTTTTCGTTACCAGTCTGAAAGTTGGGAAAATATCTTAAAAACCTTCGTAATTTGGAGACCATTTATTTTCGACCCCTAGCTGACAGGCCTTAATCTGTTGGAAATGATCTCTAGTATAACTCCTTTCAAGGAATAGGTCGAATTTCAGAGCACCCTGTATAAATACATGCCTACCTCCACCCATTCGATATTAGTATTGATTATATTAGATAGAAGAAGGGCAAGAAACTTAGCAAGCACATGTCTTTTTTAACATAAAACTTATACTATACAAATGAGATAAACACTTTTGAGATAACTCTTCATTATTAATAATGAGATAACTCTTTATTATTAATAATGAGATAAATCTTTATTAATAATAATGAGATAACTCTTTATTAATAATAATGAGATAACTCTTTATTAATAATAATGAGATAACTCTTTATTAATAATAATGAGAAAACTCTTTATTAATAATAATGAGGAAACTCTTTATTAATAATAATGAGATAACTCTCTATTAATAATAATGAGATAACTCTTTATTAATAATAATGAGAAAACTCTTTATTAATAATAATGAGGAAACTCTTTATTAATAATAATGAGATAACTCTCTATTAATAATAATGAGATAACTCTTTATTAATAATAATGAGAAAACTCTTTATTAATAATAATGAGATAACTCTCTATTAATAATAATGAGATAACTCTTTATTAATAATAATGAGAAAACTCTTTATTAATAATAATGAGATAACTCTTTATTATGAATGAGTAATTATATACAGACCAAGAACCAAAACAAATTATCGCCTTAAAATTGTGTTACATACAATATTAAAGAGACATTACGAAAAAAAAAAAAACATAATAAAAAATTAAATAACGTCGAACGCCGAGATCATCATACGTACGCTTCTATGCATGTGTGCGTCTGTTTTCGCTCGTTGTATGGAGTCGGCCTTCTGGTAGTATCTATTTTGTGAACTGGTGCTGCCAAGTACAATGCCACGCGCACGCGTAGTGTGGCCCCAGCACTGTGTTTAATCGCACGCGACGCCACTTAGTTGAATCACAAGTGCGAGGAGCGTGACGCAATGTTTTTGCGATTAAACAGTATGTCGCGATCCTCGCACCTGTGAATCAACTAAGCCGCGTCGCGCGCGGTTGGTGCACCGGGCCTGGTGCGACTTTTCAAAGTTTTCAAAAACCATCTCTTAGGATTTATTGTGGAAAACTTCTCTCTGATCACAATGCATGGCCGATTAAACCATTTTAACTCACATTTCCCTTTCAAACAAAAACTTACAGCGATAGGGGTCCTTAAATCTACAGGTAGCTTTAAGGTAATTCCTGAAGAGTCCTCTTGAACCTCAACTCTCTGTATTTTATTTTATTTTTTTTTATGAACAAAATTCCACAGCAAATACAGTAAACATTAACTAAATATAACATCAGCTAAGAGTACCAATAACGGAATTCACTATGCTTAACAATAAATATACATGATTTTACACAAATTCAAAATTCAAATAGTTTATTTTACAAAATAGGTATACATAATACACTTTTTACACGTCAAATTTAATCTAATAAAAATATATGTAATAAAATAATAAATTTACATGAACTAAATTAAAGGTTTATTTAATTTATGTAGCAATATATATATATATATATAAGATTAAAATGAAAGGTAAAAATATATATCATACAAGGTGAAATCCAATCAACCGCCCGACCCATACCGGAGATCCGGCCAGGGACCAGCCCCCCTATTGTGTATCTTTAGTTGCCAACTGCACGAGGTGCCTATCATCAAAAACATAGCTAAAAACTGAAATTTCAAAATTGCCTTTAGTGGGTATTGAACTATTAACAATCTGTGTCGTCACTTCAAGTGCGAAAATATCCTTAGGACATCGGAATTCGATAGTATATCTATGTTTTTGATGATAGACACCCAGTCCAGAAGGCAACTAGAGATACACAATAGGCCCGCAGCCCCCCTATTCTGTATCTTTAATTGCCAACTGCACGAGGTGCCTATCATCAAAAACATAGCTAAAAACTGAAATTTCAAAATTGCCTTTAGTGGGTATTGAACTATTAACAATCTGTGTCGTCACTTCAAGTGCGAAAATATCCTTAGGACATCGGAATTCGATAGTATATCTATGTTTTTGATGATAGACACCCAGTCCAGAAGGCAACTAGAGATACACAATAGGCCCGCAGCCCCCCTATTCTGTATCTTTAATTGCCAACTGCACGAGGTGCCTATCATCAAAAACATAGCTAAAAACTGAAATTTCAAAATTGCCTTTAGTGGGTATTGAACTATTAACAATCTGTGTCGTCACTTCAAGTGCGAAAATATCCTTAGGACATCGGAATTCGATAGTATATCTATGTTTTTGATGATAGACACCCAGTCCAGAAAGCAACTAGAGATACACAATAGGCCCGCAGGAATAAGGTTCAATGATCACCAACCGAGCCCCCAGCACGAAACCAAGCGGCCGATCAAACATCCTATATACTACATATATAAATACATGCCTACCTCCACCCATTCGATTAGTCTTGCTAAGAAGAAGGGCAAGAAACTTAGCAAGATCATGTCTTTTTTTTTCAACGTAAAACTTACACTATGCAATATATGACTTATATCTACTTTAACCTACTTTTACACTAGGAACTAACATGAAACAATTTGCAAAAAACTAAACACTTAAATTCAAAATTCACTCAATAGTTAACCAACAAAACCTTATTACCTATGTATTGTGTATGCTGCCATCGCAAAGTTTCCTTTGGTTTCTGTAAATTAGAATTTAAAAAATTTTGATTATAAAATATTTTATTTTAAAATTATATCAAATAGAAATATCGTTATTCTCAGACTAACCTCGATCTACGGGATCAAAGCCTTGATGACGTAATTCCTAAGGCCATTTAAAAAAAGGTTGAGCGCGAGTAGGGCTTGCGCCCTAAGGGTTCCGTACCATTCAAATAAGTTAATCGAGCCCCCCTCCGAAGAATCTGCAACTCCTACAATAAACAACTCCTTACCGTAGAAATATTTAACACAAACAAAATCAAATTTAAAAAAGATGTTAGACAAATTCTAGATACTAAAAACTAATATAAGAAATCGTAACTAAATATAAGATCAAATAAACAGGCATGTGTATGCATGAACGATGGTATGTGAGATTGCATGTGTTTGTGTGGTCCTAAATGTGAGACGTTTTGTCCGTCTACAGACCCAAAAGTGAGGCGCCTGTCAAAGCGAGGCGGTCTCACATTTTTTCATGGATAATCTGACTTCATTTTCAAAATCTACGGCCTTTGATTGGTCGAAAACATACTTTTGACGACCAAATCAGAGGCATTGAAATTTTCGCCTCGCTTTTAGTAAATTTGACAGGTAGTGTGTGTGTTTATAAAAAAATCCCGAAATAGGTAGTACCAGGGTGTGCCCGCTAGGTGGCATTAGAGTCACAAGAGTGTAAGTTCTGATCCTAATTCTGAGGCTGTTGTGTGAAATCGGTGTAAAATCGAAAGCGCCTCGGAATTTAAAACACGTCTATGCCTGTGTATCGAATATTTACACTCATTTGAAGATGCTGTTAAATAAGTGTACAGATCGCGCTAAACTTCTAGTTGAGTCGCCTCGTATTCAGAGTGGACTAGAAATTAAGCGCGGTCTGTATATTGCATGACATTGCATTATATTACTTGGTGTTACCGTTTGAATGATTATTATTTAATTATATTATTTTTACTAAGTATTTTGATCTCAGAAAATGTTTTTATTTTGATCTCACAAAATGTTCTACTTTTTACGTAGCTTATGGCTGAATAATAATTTTTTAAAATAAATCTAAAAATCTAAAAAGAAACTATTGTTTCATACATTTTGGTCGAGTAGGTATGAAACGTTTCTATAGTGCAATTTTTTTTTAAGCGGTTTGAGGTTTAGTTCCATTGTAAAAGTTATTAGTATAGACGAGTAATATTGCCAGTTTCCGGCTTTCACAACATCATCATCATCATATACAGGGTGGAAAAAATGAGTGGGCCCTGGAGGAGAACTACCTTAAATCCTTTAGTTAGCTCATTTTACTGAAAGGAAACATTCCTTTATTTTTGAAAAGAAACAAAACTGCAATTAAAGATCTTCTAAAATTCGCTTGTCTCACCCGGTAATCGAACCAACTAAAAATGAAAAAAAATAAACCCTCGCTATTTTATTAAACGAATCGGTAGGATTATTGTTCAGGATAAAATGTGTCTAATAAACATATGGTCTTACACTCATCTGTTGTACGAGATACCCACGAAATTGAATATTTATTACAAGTTCTTTGTTAACAATACCTAATAAAATACTGTTCACTTGTAACAAGTAAATGACACGTTTTAATTTTCTTATCTCTCTAACATCCAAAGACATCGTATGAAGTACAAGCTTGCTAATGTTATTTACCTTAAGTACCTTGTTGAAGACTTCGATAAGAAAATCGTTATAAATCTATGCACAGCACAATTCTTTCTTGCACCAGGCGTACTGACGAAAAGTTTAAAAAGGGAAACTATTTTTTTTTGAAACGCTGTGCAACAAATTTAAAATTCGAATGATAACTTTCAACATTTTTAAAATCGATAAAACTATTTGTTCAAATTTCAAATTTAGTTTTGTTTTGCTTTCATTCCGTGCTGTCATTGTGTAATAATGGCGTATCAAGAACAATTTTATTTATTAGAAGCTTGTTTTCACTTTTTTTTATTTCAAAGACCAAATATTTATTAGACAAATTTTATCCTGAACGATATTCCTACCAATTCGTATAATAAAATAGCGAGGGTTTATTTTTTAGTTTTAAGTTGGTTCGATTCCCGGGTGAGACAAGCGAATTTTAGAAGATCGTTGAATGCAGTTTTGTTTCTTTTAAAAATAAAGGAATGTTTTTTTTCAGCAAAATGAGCTAACTAAAGGATTTAAGGTAGTTCCCTTCCAGGGCCCTTGAATTTTTTCCACCCTGTATATAAAAAGAGAAGTCCTGACGGACTCACTCATTCACTGACTCATCAACGCACAGCCCAAACCCTTGGACCTAGAAAGCTGAAATTTTGCACAAAGCTTTTTTTGTAATGTAAACAAGGAATTAGAAAGGATTTTTCGAAATTTCACCTCTAAGGGGGTGAAACGGGGGTCCAGACTTTGTATGGGAAAACAATATTAGTTAGACTATTTTATTCGAGACTTCACAGGAGTACTCCTATCTATAAATAAGTAAACATGTGTTTCAGGTTTTTTCAGAATTCAACCCCTAAAAGGGGGAAATGGGGTGACAAAGTCTGAAAATCAACATGGGTATGGTTTGTATGGTTTATCGGAGCGCTGATCACGAAAACAACAACGATTTTAAAATCCAACGTGGTGGACGTGAAAAAGGCTTTTCCAGAATTCAAACCCTTAAAGGGAGAAATGGGGTGACCAAGTCTGAAAACCAACATGGGTATCGTTTGTATGGTTTATTGGGTCGCTGATTACGAAAACAACAATGATTTCTAAATCCAACGTAGTGGACGGGAAATACTATCATCCCCTGTTGGGGTGCGATGGGGTTGAAATGTTGAAATGTGGAAATATCAATACGGGTGTCGTTTTAATGGTTTTTTGGACGTTAATTACGAAAATTGCATCGATTTTGACATTAAATATAGTGGGCATGAAAATTCTTGAAAGTGTGTGTGATTGCACCAAACTTTTTGTTAAATCGCCTCGTATCTAGAGCAACCTAGAAGTTAGTCACAATCTGTATATTGTATAACATCGTGTTAAATAATTCGGTGTTACAGTTTGAGTTATAATTAAATTTTAACTACGTTTTTTGCTCTCAGGATATGTTTAAGTGTATCAATTACGTATGTTTCTCATTTTATGTTTTTTTTTCGGAATATGTTTCAACAGCTTGGTGCAAATAGCACTAGTTTCACTTTTTAAATTTATTAAATATGATGTTGTGAAAGCCGGAAACTGGCATTATTACTCGTCTATGCTAATAACTTTTACAATGGAACTAAACCACAAACCGCGAGAAAAAATTTGCTCTTTAGAAAAGTTTCATACCTACTCGACTAAAATGTATGAAACAATGTTTTTTTTTTAAACTTTTAGATTTATTTTTCGGTAAAATTATTTGTAAGGACGTGTAGATTTCCGGTTTCCGCAACATCATTATCGTACTCTAAAATTGATGGCTTTCTGCCCCAAACTGTTATTAATAAACTAATTAATTTTTGTATAAATTGCCAAATATTAAAAAATAATAATATTATTAAATATTTTTTTAAATTTTCATATATACTTTTTTATTTCTTTGTACGTTGTCCGGGTGCTAAGTGTTGAATGCTATATCGGGCACAGTTTTTCCTGAATAAATTTCTGACATTTGCATAATATAATTTTATTTTTAATTAGACAATATTAATTGAAATGATTAACTTGATAAAGCGCTTTTTTTAAATACCTATTAATGTGATAAAAATAAATGAATGTTGAATCTTGAATAGCAACAAACTCCAAGAACAAAAAATATGTTCTGTGAACAAACTGGTGTGAATAATCGTTTCTTTTGGCGTGTTGGAAAATAGTACACACTTAACATACAACCGTATCATAATTAAGAGACGGCCTCATATTTATGCTTTTGACATTATCAAAACCGAGTCTCCTTACACACAACAATAGCTTAAAATGAAGCGGTCTCGATTTTGTGATTTTGGCAATACCAAAACCGAGTCGTATTCACACACTCAAAACCGAGGCGGTTTATAAACACCGTATGTTTAAACACATAAATGTGAGGCAGAGCCTCACAATTGTGCACGCCTCGGGTTTGGGTGTGTTAGCACTTTTACCTTTTCACTTATATCTTTCGTTGTAAACGTGATAGACATACATGGAATAGACAGTTAGAGTGAGAAAACACTAGGCAAGCTTAAACAATGTATAAGTAGTAAAAAATATGCATAGATCACTGAGGTCTCGCTTTTGGGTACTACACCGGGTGTAAATCAAACGCCTCACATCTAGGATTCAGCAAACAAGGGTGTGTGTGATTATGTGTATGAATGCTCGGCTTAGCTATAAATTGCTTTGTAAACTTTACCTCATTATTTTATTTTCAACACATTATATCACTCAGAAATGTCACCAATTAGTTTCTACAAAGATAATGTTTTTGAGGAAAGCGTAGAGGAAGTAAATTTAATTAACCTTTAACTTTTACTTTAATATGTGTCTATGTGTAATTTACTTCTGTGTCTTTTCCATGAAATAAATAATAAATAAATAGACTTATAATAATCAGAACAAAAATTACATCTACAAAAATTATGAAACAAAACTGCTATTCGGGTGTGGAACTCTAAGGGAGTCTACACACCAAACCCACTGACAGCCACTTGGCTTAGCAAAAGGACATAAAAGCCGGGGCTATGTCGGCGGCGTGTCAGCAGGTTTTGGTGTGTAGTCATCATCATCATTCAGTACACATCCACCCACTTTTGGGCATAGGCCTCTTCTCCACGCCATTTTTGTCGGTCTCTCGCCAGACTCATCCATTGCCCACCAATCGGTCTACTGGTCTAATCTGGCCATCAGTCTACCACTCTGTAACTGCCCTAGCCCACCGTCCATCTTCCCGTCTAGCCAGATGTCTCACCCATCTCCACTCATGATTCGTTTACCGACATCTTCGACTCTAGTTCCGAACCTCGAAGTTCGGTACACGATCCACAAGATAGATGCCTAATATGCGCCCCCTACGCCACTTTTATTTTGTGGATGTGAGCTTTGGTCAGCGTCCATATTGGTATGTAGACTCCTTAAAAAATATATTACAATAAGAATCATAAATTGTCAGTTTTTGCATACAGTAAGATTTTTTGAGCTTTATAACAATGATACTTGAGAATTCATGATGTAAAAATACCGCTCACTTCAGTAAATAAGATAGCAGACCAGTTCAGCAGATTCTTCTGGGCGAGTGCAACAACAATTTCTTGTAATTTGTTTCCAAATCTGAAAAATGTAATACAGTGACCAGATACCGTGGACTCGCCAGGAACAACCCTGAGTAGGGCTGACAGGAGGCAGGTTGTCGACAGTTTGGAACAAAGACTAGAGAGGGGTCTCTTCTGCGTGTGACGTAATCTTTGATTTAGAGCGGCAAAGGTACGATTTTATGTTGACTTATGTTGGGTATGGAGATTCGACTGTCTGTCTGTCTATGTGTATGAGAACTACTTACCAGATTTTCATGCGTTTTTTTTTCTTTTCTTTATTTGTTAATTTAGGACACCAACAAAAATATTTGTGTATAAATGCTCTAACTCTAAGTCAACAATACATTTAAGGCGAGGGTAATCGGTCCTGCTCCAACGCTTTCATTTTATACACAAAGATTTCAAAAGTTTAGATGAGCCCTGGCACCTAAAATCTATTGCATTGTTTTTGAATGCGTGCGTTAACATAATGCCGACGTGCGCACACTTATGAGTGCGCTCTTTCTACCTGCGGTCAGCAAACTGATCAGACTACTAAAGTTGTTACAATGATTAATTTTAAGTGCACTTAAGGGCCTTACTATCGCCAAATGGGTACTTTCTAAAGTTTCTTGTTTATGGCGAAACCAAAAATAATGAAAAACTGTATTATAAATTATCAACTCTTAGACAACATATACAACATTTTTCTTTTTCATACCACCAAAACTTCTACATGAAATATTTTTTTAACTAAATGATGTTTTTTGGCTTGAGTTTCCTACTGCTTCTAAGTGGCTTGGCCGATTGAATTAATTTATGCTTTGATAAATAGATAAACTTGATATCTATAAACATAACATAACATTATTCAATCGAACGATCACGTCCTAGTGAAAATTATAATTTTCTCCTATTTCGCCCTATCAAGGACGCAGCGAGCGGCGTAACAGCCACTACGCATTGCGCGCTGATATGAACGTTATTTCAATGTAGTTTCCGTTGATATTCGTACCGACAAATATCGAACTGCTAATTTGGCGACGGTAATCGCCTTAAGGCGTCCAACTATCACTGTGTTTAGATGAGCACTGATTCCAAACGTGTGAGCGTCACCCATTTAAAGGTGGAAACATTTTGGTACTGTCATACTACGGTAAGGGCTTATCTTTACTTTTGGAATAATTATTTATACACTTGACTATCCTGCGATTTAAAAGTGTTTTTATTTATTATTTTGGAATGAGAAGAATGGGTTTTTAATATGACGGCCGTTTTATATCTCATTTTGGACAATGTTTATTTTGGTAAAAGTTTTAAATTAATTATTATGATATTTACATCATAGTTTACGCCCATCTTTGCGATTTTATTGGATGCAACGTTATGCAAATAATCGCGTTTAGATCGGCCGATCAAAGAATGAAATATGACGTACATTTAAAAAACGTGTAACAGAAAGGTGTAACCATATTTGAAGAGCTTATTCAGTCAATGGTATAGAACAACTTTTACTATGGAACAAACCCTGTATCTCGAAAAAAAAACCTTTTTTATAGAAAAATGCAATGCCGCTCGGCTGAAATGTATGGAAGGGCAGATTTTTTTTTTGAGATTTCAGGGTTGGCTCCATAGTAAAAAGTTGTTCTATACCATTGACTGAATAAGCTCTTCAAATATGGTTGCACCTTTCTGTTACACATTGTATAATAATATGTCTCATTTTTTCTTGTGACTCATTTATATATATTTGATTAATTATATTTATATATATACGAAAATACAATATATAATAAGTTAGTAAAATATATTTCAGTATCAGTTACAATGGATATTAGTATTTACAATAATATAGCTATAAAAAGTAAAAATTATAAGTATAAATTATAGGTAAGTATGATGTTATAAAAAATTATACAAGGTGACTTTTTGATCATCGTCCAAATTCATACTGGAGGCTTGATAAGTGATCAGTATCTTGGATCAATAACAATTTTTGTGAAATTTGTAAAATTAAATTTCTGCTTCCCATAGAAATTCACGTCCAGTTCCGAGTGAATATGGGGAGTCGAAATTTCATTTTACGAATTTTACAAAAATGATTATTGATCCATGATACTGATCACTTACCAAGCTACCAGTATGAATTTGGACGATGATCAAAATGTCACCTTGTATATCAAAGAATAATAAAAGAAAGCTGATAAGTAATAAATGGCAACAAAATTTTATTTAAGAATATTCTGCTCCGTTCAATACGACAAATGTTCCATTATTATTTTACAATATGTTGTATTGTATTGGACACGAAAAATACATAATTTATGTATCTATGATCAATTAAATTAAATTGTTCAATTAAATCTGCTTAAGATAAAACGTCAGCAGCTTAGGGAAAAGTGCATAACTTAACTTTGTTTTTTTTTTGTTTAGAAATTTAAATGAGCGTTTTTCCTTATGTCAAATTTAGTGTTAAATAAGATTTCTAGATGGCACTGTCGTATTCTTTAGCAACAGAATCAAAGACAAAATTTGCAAAGTTTCCAAACAAACGAAAAACCACTTTGACATTGATTGCTACGAAACATATTTTATCTATGGTGAATGGACAGCGCCATCTGGAGGAAAGGAAAAAAATATCTACCAGAAAAACGCTCATTGAAAATCATTTTGGTCTTTGGCATTTGACGCCAATAGTTCAGTATTAGTGAGGTTTATAAAGCAAGAGTTTGAAATTGTATACACAATTAGTCATGATCTTTTCAAAACCAACTTAAAATGCTGTTTTAACTTTGTTTGGACAAAATCATGACTAATTGTGCATTGAACTTCAAACACATGTTTTATAAACCTCACTTATTGTACTGAACTATTGGCGTCAATTGCCACTAACCAAAATGTTTTTAAATTTTTAACTTCTAAGCAAGAAATACAAAGTTAAGTTATGCACTTTGCGCTAAGTTACTGACGTTTAACTTTAAAATTAAACTGCTCAAGCCGTTTAAAATAAACAAAAAGTACCTTAATGATGGTACAATAAAACATAATAATGTAAAAAAACCTTCTGTTTCGATTAATTTAACAAATTCTCCATCAATATTTTACAGCATATCTAATGATTTTGTACAGTGGAGACCACATCAAGCTATACACTTGCAGTACGACATTAGCCCCTACAGAGAAGAATATAAGATAGATGCAAAGTCCAATGTGTCTTACTTGATGCAGTCTCCACTGTTCAAGGAAGTTCCATAAACTCGTATATCGATCAATTTCGCTGGCTTCTGAAATAGAAAATATTGAATTAAATACATAAATTGGTAACATTTTCAATTTACTTGAAAAATTGCAATGGCTCTTAATCCGGATTCAAATCCAGATGGTCGAGCAGGCACCGAAGAGATTTTTTATTTTTTTATACGCGTAGTATTTGTATTTTTACAAGGTGGTAGAGCTGATGCCGGGCTCGACTGTGGAGGTACCACCATCTTACTTGGAGACCCCCTCGAAGTAATTCGGGAGAGAGTAAAAGGAAAGCTCACAGGCAAAAACCAGGAGGCCCACCATGCCTGGGACCGATGGATGGCGGTATATCCATCTCTAATAGCCGGACCTTATATTGAACAGACTGGTGACGGGCAGCGGCGTCACTGGTGCGAGGGTTCCGGCACCGCGCTCACCAACCCGCCTGCCCAGCGTGTGTGAGTATGGGCAATTCTTCCAGGATGACCGCCGCGAGTGGCAAAGTCCTGGAAAGGCTTATATCCAGCAGTGGACGAACTAGGCTGATGGATGGATGGATGGACAGTATTTGTATAATTATCGCTGAACTGTAAAGGTAAAAAATATATACAAGGTGAATTTTTGATCATAGTCCAAATTCATACTGGTAGCTTGGTAAGTGATCAGTATCATGGATCAATAACAATTTTTGTAAAATTCGTAAAATGAAATTTTGACTCCCCATAGTGATTCACTCGGAACTGGAAGTGAATTTCTATGGGAAGCCGAAATTTCATTTTACAAATTTCACAAAAATTGTTATTGATCCAAGATACTGATCACTTATCAAGCCTCCAGTATGATTTTGGACGATGATCAAAAAGTCACCGTGTATATTGCCTTATTGCAATGCCTTTATCAGCTTGTTTATAACCGGGCTGGGCCCGAAATATCTTGGACTCTATTGTGTTATCTTATGATAATTGTGTCTCATTTATGTGTATTTACCTATATAAATATATATAAAAACAAAAGAAATGAACTGCAAAGGAAAATACTGTGACAAAAGCTACTACGTCCCCTAAAAAGCAGCGATAGGGCCAAAATACATCAATATTATACCAGATGTAAATAAACTGCTACCTTTAAATCAAACCACATTTTCTACCGATCATACTGAACCACTTTTCCCAACAAACATACCATGTGAAACAAGTTTGGGAAATATTTGAGTTACAAACAAAAATGCGTGAACCCTAACGCACTGAGATACGGGCGTTTTTGAGGCAGCGTCGTTCGTGAAACAGCTGTTCACGCGCAGCGTTCTAAAATAAACCTTCTTCCTGCGCGATAAAGTCTTTAAGTAACAATTTAATATATTTATCTCTGAACAAATAGGAACCATGTTACGAACTCAAACATATTTTGGTTTTTTTATAAAAATATAAAACTAACTTTTTTAGCCTGCGGTAAGTGCAGCCCCTCCGCCCTTGCGTAACAAAGTGCAGTAACTCATGCTCACCTCCGCCGCTTCGGCTTGCTGATTCGCCCTGAATCCGTCCCCTCTCGCACTGCGCGTTTTTCACTTGGAGTGACAGTGACAAAAACAAAACTCGCATAGCCTTTTAACAACAGATGGCGCCACCGTTGGTCATTACGTCAACAAGTTGCAAATTCCACCAATTTATTTTGTATATACCTATACACGGTGTCGATTTGATCAGCAACTTCCGCCACAGGTGGTCTACATTTACGAAAAAAAAAAGTTTTCTATTTACTTCGTATCGAAATCGGTAATATATGTGTACTACTTAAGTAATATTTTAGTACCTATATTTAAGCAGGTTAAGAACCCGCTACGAATCCTACTTCATATTTATTTAATTCAAAATTGTTATACTTACTCATATACAAATTATACAACCATTATGCTCACATACACACTTACACATTAAATAAACAATAATTGTCCACTCTCGATGGAATTCGTGCGGCTCTCTGCAGGTGACGACAGAATAACAGCGTCGCAGATTTCGGTTTGTGGCATTATGCTGAGTCGGAGTCTTTTTCTCTTTGCCGCGACACTCATACCTCTAGGATAAATTTAACTTTCTTTTTGTGTTTTAACTTTATTTATTTTTTCTTTTATTTAAGTTCTTATTTAAGTTCTACTTTGTTTTTGTATGTATGTGTCGTGATTTTGAGAAATAAATGTTATATCTATCTATCTTAGAGTGCTTAAGGTTCTGTGAGAAAGAGGCTTCTCTGACTATGTCCCTACATTTAAACTGTTAGATTAATTATTTTGTATTGCCATATGACGAATTTTAATTTTAATGTTATGTGTAAACTATATGTTTGTGAATGTTTTTATTTGTATTTGTAAAAACTTTATTATACAGTGCAATGGATATCTATCAGTAATGCTGTATAAATAATAAATAAATAATAAAAATAAAATCTTATTGGGTATAAGATAATATACAATAAAGAATAAGAATTTAAAAGCTTACCCATGTTTATAGCAGCAGCAGCTTGCGATGATTCTTTTCCTATTCGCAGACATGGTTTCGACATCTGCAGAATTTGTAAACTACATTGGAACCAATTAGTACAACGCGACATTGTTGCAAGTTCACTAAACTTGCTGATTCTATCAACTCTACGGGAGTGTTCGATCTTCTCCGTTTTGATGGCGATGGACGTTCTTCTGTAACACGCTCACGTGAGAAATTTGGCGATCGTCTTTTCCATATATTCCTATTTCCTATGGTAAGTCTTTCATCACTTGTAGTGGCTTGATTTGAAACTTCAGCATCATTGGGCGATATGGCTAGAATTTCACTTTCTGGTTGATGTTCAATTTCAGGTTCAACTCTTTCATCTTCTAAATTGACCTTTTCTAAGAAGGCAGGATTTTGATCAGGAATTGTTTCAAGCTGCTCTGGTGCTGAAAGGTCTGAAAGGTGAATAAAGGCTGTTGAGTAACCTTTGTACACATTGTCAGCATAACTTGCAGTGGCTTGATTTGAAACTTCAGTATCATTGGACGATAGGGCTACATGCATTTCATCTTGATTTAAATCACTTGCATTCGATTGTGTTCTGTTTTCAAAATCAGGAGTTGCAATACCGTCATTGGCTGTATTTTCCCAGCTTTGGCATCCATATGTAGAATCATTGGAGTATCTGCCAGCACCAAATGATATTCTTGGAGTGCGAATTAGTTCTAGGCTTTTGTCTGTTTCGGTTTCAGTTGAATCATGACCCTTGTCTAGAATTTCGCTTTCTGGGTGATGTTCAATTTCAGGTTCAACTCTTTCATCTTCTAAATTGACATTTTCTAAAAAGGCAGGATTTTGATCAGGAAGCGGACTTGAACAGTGGCCATAAGCAGAAGGGATGAGCGGTAATGATGGTGGTGATCTTGGTGTTTCAAGCTGCTTTGGTGCTGAAAAATGCATAAAAACTGTTGAATAATCTTTGTACACAATGTCAGCATAAAGCGGGTTGTGTCTAAGGTTATCCTCTCTCCTGTTTTGTCTGGACTTTTGGCTTTCCTTCCGAACTTTGACCGGCTTTTTAATTTGTCCAGATTTTTGACTTAGATGGAGAAAATGTTTAATTTTCGGATCGAATTACTTTAAAATGAAATGTGCTCGAAATTAAAGTGTTAAAATCAGTCTTAAATCTTTATTATACTAAATACAATATTGGTTAAGGCGATATGCGAAAAAATACGGGTGTTTCTTTTCTGTGTATTTCATGAATTACACGGAAAATTATAATCAGTTTCTGGTATATGCATCTTGACTATATAATCTAGGGATTTGTAATTGGAAAACATGTTTGGATAAATTTTCCTCGATAGAAATAATTGTTGAAATGAGGTCTTCAAACACACTTTTTCTCCTCGTTTGACGAATAGGAACCATTTACAGAACTCAAACATAGTTTATTAGGTGTGTTTCAACAATATCTAGAGATTTGATATTTGAAATTTTGCTAGCTATTTTAGTTATTTTATAAAAATAATAAAACTAACATTTTTCGCTTTCGCCCTGAATCCGCCCCTCTCGCACTGCGCGATTTTTCGCTTGGAGTGACAGTGACAATAAAATTCGTATATCCTCTTAATCAGGTTCATGCATGATATCGCCGTGAAACGTGCGCTGCGCGCGTGTTCGCTTATTCCATTTTGTGACTAAAATTTCAAAGCTTTTTTTGAAATGTCCGGGTTTTTCAAAATCCGAAATGGTAACCCTAGAAAATAAATAAGGTGGATGCGAAGAGTAACAAACTCATAACTACATGAAACAAAACTGCAAAAATAAGTTGGTAAAGTATCCGGGGACGTAACCCTAAAACTACATCATAAATCGGCGTTTTCAGTATTTGTTGTTTATATTAAGAAGATCTAAATATATCAACAAAAACAAAGAAAAAAAAATGTTTTGAATTTTTTTTTTAATCTTGATAAAATACTCCACCTGGGTATCTTTGTATGGGACGCGAGCGCAGTGCCTTTGGTTAACCGCTCGTAGAAAATATTGTATTTATGATAGAACATTGTATTTTTTTTTGTTAAAAAGATAATAGAATAGGCAATAATAAATAGGAATAAAAGTATAGTAAAACAGGGACATTATTTAGAAAAAATTTACTATTACTAAAAAAAAAGACGGAAAAATTAAAGAAATAACCTTTTAGGATATTTTTTTATGGTATAATAATGATTATGTCCCTGTTACTCCATATGCGAAAAAACATTCTACATTTTCACCGTAGCAATTATTCAAAATTAGTGCCTGGGCGACCGAACTCCGATCAACAAAATACTGAGAGGACAAAAATATGTACGTTACAAAAATGGAAGACGTATAAACCTTCCAGAACATACTGGAAACGAAAAATAATGAGCGTTTTTCTGGTTGTTTTTTTTTTTCTTAGTTCTTAGCTTTGCCCCAGATGGCGCTGTCCATGTCACTATAGATAAAATGTGTTTTGTAGCAATCAATGTCAAAGTAGTTTTTCGTTTGTTTGGAATCTTTGCAAATTTTGTCTTTGATTCTGTTGCTAAAGAATACGACAGTGCCATCTAGGAATCTTATTTAACACTAAATTTGACATAAGGAAAAACGCTCATTGCTTTCACTCCGGCATGGTTTGGACCACGTGTATATCTTGCGTGCCAGGCAGACGTTCTAGCAACTGAGCTCCCGACGCTTGAGCGATTTTCTCTTTTTTCTAAAAATAAATCGGTCATGTGCGTGTGAGACTCGCTGAGGGTACTGTAGAATGTTCAAAATCTATACCATTCAAATAAGATAATATACTTACCTACATGTAATCGTGATTTAAGCACAAATTACGAACTTATCATTACCTTCGAAATTTACAATCGCTTCCCTTTCTGTGTCCTCGTTTTCTGAATATCTTACTGCTTCCACAGAATTATTTGAAAGATTTTCCAGTTTTTCTCCTTCTATGGATTTTAAAGATTTTGACGCAGGACTTTCATTCGTATCATGATCCTCTTCTCTTTCTGTACCCTCGTTCGAATCATGATCCTCTTCTCTTTCTGTATCCTCGTTTGAATCATGATCCTCTTCTCTTTCTGTATCCTCGTTTTCTGAATGTCTTACGGTTTCCACAGAATTATTTGTAAGATTTTTCAGATTTTCTCCTTCTATGGATTTTAATGATTTTGACGCAGGACTTTCATTCGTATCATGATCCTCTTCCCTTTCTGTATCCTCGTTTGAATCATGATCCTCTTCTCTTTCTGTATCCTCGTTTGAATCATGATCCTCTTCTCTTTCTGTATCCTCGTTTGAATCATGATCCTCTTCTCTTTCTGTATCCTCGTTTTTTGAATGTCTTACTGGTTCCACAGAATAATTTGAAAGATTTTCGAGTTTTTCTCCTTCTATGGATTTTAAAGATTTTGACGCAGGACTTTCATTTGTATCATGATCCTCTTCTCTTTCTGTGCCCTCGTTTTCTGAATTTCTTACTGTTTCCACAGAATTATTTGAAAGATTTTCCAGTTTTTCTCCTTCTAGGGATTTTAAAGATTTTGACGCAGGACTTTCATTTGTATCATGATCCTCTTCTCTTTCTGTGTCCTCGTTTTCTGAATGTCTTACTGTTTCCACAGAATTATTTGTAAGATTTTCCAGATTTTCTCCTTCTATGGATTTTAAAGATTTTGACGCAGGACTTTCATTTGTATCATGATCCTCTTCTCTTTCTGTGTCCTCGTTTTCTGAATGTCTTACTGTTTCCACAGAATTATTTGTAAGATTTTCCAGATTTTCTCCTTCTATGGATTTTAAAGATTTTGACGCAGGACTTTCATTCGTATCATGATTCTCTTCTCTTTCTGTATCCTCGATTGAATCATGATCCTCTTCTCTTTCTGTATCCTCGTTTGAATCATGATTCTCTTCTCTTTCTGTATCCTCGTTTTCTGAATATCTTACTGTTTCCACAGAATCATTTATAAGATTTTCCAGATTTTCTCCTTCTATGAATTTTAAAGATTTTGAAGAAGTACTTGCAGCATTGTTCATTCCATTCGAATCATGATCCTCCTCATGTATTATATTTTCTTGAATATATCTTTCTGAGTGATATTCAATTTCAGCCCCTAAATAATTTTTTATTAAAAAGGCAGGATTTGCTCGCATAATCCTTATCAAAAGTTCATCATAAAAACTATCTGGTTCATCATGAGCATTAGACCTTTTTGGTTCTTTTTCTATGATGAGATCAGGAAGCGGACTCGGACAGTGGCCATGAGGAGTAGGGGTCAGCGGTGATGATGGTGGCGATCTTGGTGTTTCATGCTGCTCTGGTGCTGAAAGGCCTGAAAGGTGAATAAAGGCTGGTAAGTAACCTTTGTACACAATGTCAGCATAAAGTGGGTTGCATTTAGGGTTACTATCAGTTCGGATTTGTTCGGATCACGTCTCTCATTTTTGTAAAGAAATAAAATGGGTACGATAGACTTCAATACCCCTCCATGCTAAGCTACAAATAGTGATCAGATATCAAGGCAGTACCTGTTTTTTTTATAATTATACGTGTGATCCTATCAATGAAAAATTTTTAGATGGAAATGGTTGGATCGAGATTTTTTTTTCTGTGTCGTGTTTAGAGTAGTAAGTGCTGGAGGGGGGTGGGTTAAGAAGGTCGTGATTTTCGGTGTTTGACTTCTATCTCAAAAGCGGTGCGTTGTTGCTTAAATGTGGCTGAGAATAAGTTGAAGTCTATAAAATTTACTATGAGATTGTATCTTTTATAGTTTCAGAAATAGTCAAGTACAAAACTCGGATTTTTCAAAAAGTGTACTTTTGTTGAAGTTTTTTTGCTAAACTTTGCTTTATTTGCTGTAGCAGAAATATACAAGGTGGCTTTTGATCATCGTCCAAATTTATACTAAAGGCTTTGTAAGTGATCAGTATCAAGACTTCATAAATCAATAACAATTTTTGTGAAATTCATAACATGTAATTTCGAATTTCACAAAAATTGTTATTGATTCATGATACTGATCACTTACCAAGCCTCCAGTATGAATTTGGACGATGATCAAAAAGTCATCTTGTATAAGGTGACATTAATTTATCCAGCCGAATTCATACTGGATGCTTGGTAAGTGATCACTGTCACGGATCGATAACACTTTGTGCTAATTGGCTCGGGGCTGGGCTTGCATTTGTGGGAACACGAAAAATTATTATTCGCGAATTTCGCAAAAAGGGTCGTCGAACCTTGATACTGAGCACTTACCGAGTCTTCGATATGAATTTGGCTGTATAAATTAATGTCAATGTAAACTGCGTTTTCGTGAAAAACCGAATAATTCACGCGATCATGCGAAACATTCACTGTGTTACTACGAAAGGGTGTTTAAACGATGTTTAACTTTAGACAGTGTTTAAATCTGTTGCTGTCACTTTTTTACAATATGAAAGAAAAGGGGACAGCAACAGATTTAAACACTGGCTAAAGTTAAACACTGTTTTGTAGTAACACCGTCAGTTTTTTACCTAATGATTAGTTTGTAATTTTTGTTCATTAACTTATCTACTTAGAATCCAGCCGCAGGCTTTGAGGGGTGGGAAAGGAGTAGCTTATTTTAAGGCGATATGCGAAATACGGGTGTTTCTTTTCTCTGTATTTTATGAAATACAGTACCCTCTCGCTAATCCGCCACCAAAAAATCCGGACTACCGGCGGATTACCGAAAACGACGGATTATAATGTACAGGAACATCAAATTGAGAAAAACAACAAAAAACATACCAGTAATTTTGTATTAGCACTTATGAAGGTAAATACATATGTACATTTGTATTAAAATTTAAAAATGAACTGACACATTAACTGATTACTCAGGTTTTGAAAAATACTGCTCTAATTTGGCTTGTTTTTTACCAGAATAAAAATCGACTTGCAAAAAATGGGCGGATTATAGTAGTTGTCAGATTATCAAGCGGCAGACTAGCGAGAGAGTACTGTACAAGGAAAATTTAAATAAAATTCTGTTATATGCATTCTGACTAGATAATCTAGGTTTTTGAAATTAGAAAAAAAGGTTTGGATAAATTCTATAATAGTTGTAGAAATAATTGTTGAAATGAGGTCTTCAAGCACACTTTTTCTCCTCGTTTGACGAATAGGAACCATATACAGAACTCAAACATATTTTATTACGTGTGTTTCAACAATATCTGGAGATTTGATATTTTGCTTTTTGAAATTTTGCTAGCTATTTTAATAAAAATATAAAACCAACTTTTTTCCCTTTTGCCATGAATCCGCCCCCCTCGCACTGCGCGATTTTCCGCTTGGAGTGACAGTGACAAAAATAAAATTCGCATAGCCCTTAAGGCGATTACCGTCGCCAAATTAGCAGCTCGATGTTTGTCTGTATGAATATCGACGGAAACGACATTGAAATAAGGTTTAAATCAGTGCACAATGCCTGGTGGCTGTTACGACGCTCGCTGCGTCCTTGAAAGGGCAAAATAGGAGAAAATAATACTTTTCACATCGGCGTCATTGTTCGATTGAATAATTCTATGTTATATTTATAGCTATCAAGTTTATCTATTTATCAAAGCATAAATGAATTAAATCACCTAAGCCGCTTAGGAGCAGTAGGAAATTCAAGCCAAAAAACACCATTCAGTTGAAACAATTTTTCATATAGAAGTTTTGGTGGTACGAAAAAGAAAAATGTTGCATATGTTGTCCTAGAGTTGATAATCCATAATACATTTTTTCAATATTTTTGGTTTGGCCATAAAAGAGGAGTAGGCTTTAGAAAGTACCCATTTGGCGGTATTAAGGGCCTTAAGCTTAATTTTAAAGAAATTTTAAATTTGTATTTCTCGAAACCCAAGATTGTTGCCCACCGACATCTACTTTGGTGGATATCACAGAGTACCTTATTATACCTATCTACATATATATAGTGGATGTCCGTTGCTACATAGCCACCTGAAAACAAGCCATGCTATGGCACGAAGTGGCGATTTGGGGGAGTTTGGGTGTGGGGGGAGGAAGGGGGAGGTAAAGGCGACTCATCGGCGCCACTCCCTCGACCGTAAGTGAGAGAAATTAGGTCCATGACTAGGAACAATATTTGTAAGATCAGGGATCTAATTATTTTGGTACTTTGTAAAAAAAAAGTTACGCACCTCCGGTTGGCGAAAATTCAAGGTCATAAATACAAATACAAATATATTTATTTGCCAGAATACACATTGAATGGTGGTAATATAAAAATAGTATGTCTCGGTATTCAACCTTAACTAGGCATGCAAATATTAATTAAAATTTAATTCTATAAACAAATAATCATACAATTTTCATAAACAAGATCAGTTTTAATATGGATACAATGTCAATTTAAAAAATTTCAATATGTCAAAATTAAGTATGTCAAGATTTGAAAGCAAAAAAATCACCTATACTATAAAAACTGCGCTCTAATAGCCAATTTTTTAGTTTAGTTTTAAAATCTTTTCCTTCCAATGACTTCAGGTATGCTGGTAGGTTATTATATATCTCAATACACACAATAAAATGGGTTCACTGAGCAAGGAGAATGCGATGTTGCCAATATTATGCGCGTGGCAAGACAAGACAAACAAATACTCTTTATTATACACCAAAATAAATAAAACAGGTAAAAAACAAACTTACAAAAGAAGGTAACAATTGGCGGCCTTATCAATTATAGTGAATTCTTCCAGACAACCTTTGGGTGGAAATGAATTGTTGGAAAAAATAGCGCGAAGGTGGTGCACAAAATAAATAATAATAATTAAATGGATAGCAAATACCTAAAATAAATACACAAGTATAACATTGTACATACAAAATAACAAATACATATAATACGATAAATATATACACTATATATACAAGGTGTAACGGAAAGGGAAAGGTGTAACCATATTTGAAGAGCTTATACAGTCAATGGTATAGAACAAATTTTACTATGGAGACAACCCTGGAATCTCGAAAAAAAATCTGCCCTTCCATACATTTCGGCCGAGCTGCGTTGCATTTAACAGTAAAAATTTTTTTTTTTCGAGATACCGGGTTTGTTCCATAGTAAAAGTTGTTCCATACCATTGACTGAATAAGCTCTTCAAATATGGTTACACCTTTCTGTTACATGTTGTATAACAAAAATAAATACGTAAACCAAAAGTAAATAAATATTTGTAGCAGAAGTACAAACATTTACGAAGAAAGAAAAAGTAAATCCTTAAGTAATATTCTGAAACAGGTGCAAGTTATTCCACAATCTGACAGCTTTAAGGCGAATGGATACTCCAACTGCAATTTGGACCTGTCTTTGAAGGCCTACTCCTCCCACACGGGTGGTCCAAAAACTTTCATAAAAATATATGATAGGCATTATAGAGTCAAAAATAAATTTTAAGTTTCAAAACTGTTTTTCTATTGTAAGTTTTGACAAAAAAAATTGAAAGTCATCAAAAGTTTCACATGATTAACACAAGAATTCTCTTACTCCTTCCAAACGCCTAGAGCGATTATAATTATTAGTTCACCAAATTATAGGCAATTTTTAGATCTAAAAAATTTAAGTTCAAAATTTTTTTTCGTTCATGGCGTCCATGTGAAAAGTATTATTTTCTCCTATTTTGCGCTAGCCGGAGACGTAGTGGTTGTCGTAACAGCCACTTTTCAAGGCACGCTGAAATGAACATTATTTCGATATCGTTTCCGTTGATATTTGTACCGACACACATCGAGTTGCTTATTTAGCGTGGTCATACGCCTTAACAGCAAAAGAATTACCATAAAAATTTGTAGTGTGAAATGGAGTTGCTAAAAGCAATTCTTCGGACGACCGACAGCACGGTCATGAATAGAGTGCAGGAATTCAAAGCAATCTTTAAGATATGATGGAGTTGAAGGACTGAATAGTACAGAATAAAGAAGAGAAGGAATGTGGGCGTCACGCCAAAGGCGAATTGGGAGCCAATGAAGTTGTGACCTAAAATCAGAAACGTGGTCAAACTTACGAAGACCGAAAATAAACCTTATAGCGGACTTTTGGATACGTTCGAGCTTATTCAGCTGTTCCGAAGTTAAATCTAGCATGATCAAGGATGGGCAAAAGAAGGGATATAGCAACCGCAGTTTTAGCGGTGGTCGGGAGATTTCTAAGTCTTCATAGCATGGCATGGCATTTTTGACGCCTCAGCCAAATGGGGACCTGACCATCAGAAAATCTTCAAATTATTTATCCATTCTTGCTGCTTTCAGTGACTCACAACTGTAAGCTTCATGCCAGTGCAGAAGGCACGCATGAAATTAGTTATCACCTGCCTGCGACACCTGCTTGCCTGTCAGCCTGCAATATATCCACCGCATAATTGTGTCGCCAAGACGTGGAGTTGAGCAATAAATCAAATTCTAATTTACTATCCGAGCCTAAGACAAATTAAAATCTGACTGGTGGAATTTCACCCCAATGGTCTTCTTCCAATGAGAGTAAAGAATATTATCATTGACCTGGATTTTTTCATAATAAAGTATACAAAAATCCACAAGAAACCCAAGGTTATGTTTTCATTGACAAATATTTTTCTCTTGCTCTCAAAGATTTAATTTACAGGTTGTATTTATTTTACCTCTATCATCTTATTTATCTATATCTAGCGAGATGGCGATGCCTGCCCCCGCATAGCGTCGAAGTTCTTAGGAATGGGCAAAATGTGACGCCATATTCGAGTTCAAGCCCGCTTTCTGCCGGCTTGAACTGTTCTTAAGGAATATACATAAAAGATAAAAAATGCTTACTTGAATCTGTTTCTTCCTCGATAGAGAAGAAACGGCGTGCCCTTATTTTTTCGTAGTTAGCTATCGATCCTATTCCCATCTTGATTATTTTATCCCTTTTTGCCCGCTACGAAGTTGTATCTGGTAAAAAGTGTTCTGTGATTGTATCTACCTGTCAAGCATTTCTTTACCCTTTTTTGTGGTACCTACATAAAGAAAGCGGGTAGTTGAACATTTGCGTTCCGATTCATGCACAGTCGGTTGACTTTAACACACGTTTTGTTTGCAAAAGCATTTACAGGGCTGCGTTCAGTTTAATCATCGGACGACTCCCGCTTTACACTGACAGCGGGAAAGCATATACAAATTCAACACGTGCAAAAGAGACGGCGTGTTAAGCGAGCGTCAACCGGTGATCAAACTGAACGCAGCCCTGTAGTCCCTACTTTGAAAATTCTTTACGGTTTTCGCAAGTATAAACAACGATTTTCTTATTGCTACATCAAAGACCAAAATCAATATTTAACAGGGCGCGGTCTTAAAGTTTTCTGTACACGGTTATTTATTAACTTCCTATGGAGGATAATCAAATGGGCGTTTTTCTCGTTGTTTTTTTTTTCTTAGTTCTTAGCTTTCCTCCAGATGTCGCTGTCCATGTCACCATAGATAAAACATGTTTCGTAGCAATCAATGTCAAGTAGTTTTTAGTTTGTTTGGAATGTGTGCAAATTTTGTCTTTGATTCAAGTTTCCTATTATCTAATAACAACAAAAAAAAGCTTACAGGTGAAAACATATCTCTAGAACACGGAAGCAGGTTATAGTAGTTTATGCTACTAGGGCGAAAAGGAATAAATTACGAGGACGATTTAAAACACGAGCGTAGCGAGTGTTTTAAACGTAACCGAGTAATTTATTGCTTTTACGCCCGTGTATCATACTACGTTTTTCAATGCATAGTGTGAGGAAATGAAAACAAATATAATCTTGTGAACTTTAAATTATAATTGGCTCAAAAGGACTGTATCCAGAGCCGTTAAACAGTGGAAAAAAAAAGTATAACATCTATGGTACACAGGAAAGGCTGCAGGTTAGCCAACCGTTGTAAATAAATTTAAAAAAATAATAATAATAAAGCCCTAGGGCAAAATAATCGACTTTTTGTTCGGTTTTGATGTATAAAAGTGGGCCTTTACGAGCACATGCATTGAAAACAAATAAAAAGTCTCGAAGATTTGTTTCAATTTGTATTTGGTAAAGTCAAGTCAAGGTCTCTGGAGGAGGCCGCCTGTAATCGGGCATGTTATGAACTCTACGTGTATGGGTGACCATCGGCGCTTTCTGCGCGAATGTTGACGTACAGAACTCGCACGCGTACGGACGTTCTCCTGTGTGCGTGCGGATGTGGTTAATGAGGATGGTCCGTGACTGGAAAAAAAAGCAATAATTTAGAACTGTATTCGAAAATGTAAGCTTACGTATTCTGCTTAAAAAACGCCTCGATTGACAACCAACACAAATCTCTTAAATAATAAACAATAAAAAATAGTTTATTTGCAATTAATGTGGTTTATAGATGTTACAATATTACTTACAGTACCAGGCCATTTGAAGGTCGCATCGTGCTTTAAAAAGAGAAACTCGGCTAGCTTCGGCTACCTTCGGCTTTGTAGAGCGTCATCTCTGTCACACTTGTCAACCCGGTCGTTTAGTCACTGACTTGTCAGTCGTGTGTTTCGTATGACAGAGATGACGCTCTACAAAGCCGAAGGTAGCCGAAGCTAGCCGAGTTTCTCTTTTTAAAGCACGATGCGACCTTCAAATTGCCTGGTACTATAAAACTAATCAAGTAATCATTTATGTACAGCACATTTAACCAATTAAGGCATGCAAAAATTTAGCAATAACATTTATGTATTTATAATGTTATGTTTAATCTATTAATAACAAAATGAATCATATTTCAACTCTAATTAATTACAATGCCCATCCATCCATCCATCAGCCTAGTTCGTCCACTGCTGGACATAAGCCTTTCCAGGACTTTGCCACTGCCGGCGGTCATCCTGGAAGAATTGCCCATACTCACACACGCTGGGCAGGCGGGTTGGTGAGCGCGGTGGCGGAACCATCGCACCAGTGACGCCACTGCTCGTCACCAGTCTGTTCCATATACGGCCCGGCTATTAGGGATGGATATACCGCCATCCATCGGTCCCAGGCATGGCGGGTCTCCTGGTTTTTTGCCTGTGAGCTGTCCTCTTACTCTCCCCCGAATTACTTCGAGGGGGTCTCCAAGTAAGATGGTGGTACCTCCACAGTCGAGCCCGGCATTTTACAGTGTAAAAGCACTTGTCTACTAACAAATTAAATAAATATTTTTTAAACAATGTGTGTGGCATAAGTTTTAACTTGTCTGGTAATTTATTAAATACTTGTATTTGCATCGAAAAGCAATTTTTTTGAGCCAACGCGGTCTTTAAAGTGGGAGTTACTAGTCTGTTTGGATGTCTAGTATTGAATGACCAGACGTCGTTGAGTGTGACAAATTGTTCCAGATGATTTTTGGTGAAACATGCCATTTCATAAATATATAGTAACATCATCAATGGAATTCATGCGGCTCTCTGCAGGTGACGACAGAATAACAGCGTCGCAGATTTCGGTTTACGGCATTATGCTGAGTCCGAGCCTTTTTCTCGTTGCCGCAACACTCATACCACTAGGATAAATTTAACTTTCTTTTTGTGTTTTAACTTTATTTTCTTTTTTTTTTCTTTTATTTAAGTTCTACTTTGTTTTTTGTATGTATGTGTCGTGTTTTTGGGAAGTAAATGTTATATCTATCTATCATCATGATAGATTTTCCATAGGTAAAGTCGTGACTCACATCCATTTTTCGGGTTAGAATGACAGCTGTCTCTTCTTGATCAAAACAGTGCGACAAGGCTCTTTTGACGCGAGGATTTGCCGTGGTCAAAATTGGAACTAACGCTGCTATCCTATCAATTGTTTCACAGCTGCACCCCCCTATCACTGATATCCACGCGCAAAAAGGTCCTTGTAGCAGTAAAAGATGAAGACAAGATACGCGTTTTAAATATTCCGTTTTGATAGCCTCAAAACAGATGACGCGCAAAACGGAACACTCACCGAGAAGGATTTGCCGCAATGTTGGCAGAACTTGTCCTTGACTTTGGGCACCTTGTCGTGAACTCGCTCTTTGTGCCTCACCAGACGATGATTTGTGAGGAAATACTGAAATGATTGTATTTTATTATTAATCTCTAAACTCTCCATTACTAGACAATCTGTACTCATAATAAAGTAGTCAAAAAACCAGCCAAGTGCGAGTCTTTATCTATACAAACGGCAAAAAAACATGTCTGTTGTAAGGGAGCCCCTTAAATATTTATTTTATTCTGTTTTTTAGTATTTGTTGTTATAGCGGCAACAGAAATACATCATCTGTGAAAATTTCAACTGTCTATTTCAACTGATCCAGGTTCAATCCCCGGTCGGGCATGCACCAATGAGTTTTTCGGAATTTATATGCATAGTATTTGTTCTTACTTACCACTTACTGAACGGTGATGGAAAATATTGTAAGGAAACCTGCATGCCCTAAAAAAGCATCTATTTGTGCCCGAAGTACGTCGATAGAGCTCACCACTCATCACGTTGGGACGTAATGATCGTCGGTGAAACGCGGGTGCACCGAGTGTGGACTGTGACTTGCATTTCACAGTTCACACTTGGAACACCACTGACAACCCCTCAGGGTTTCATGTCGTATTGATATATTTTATTATATTTAATATTCTTGACCCACCCTTTCGCAAATCTGGCAGCAATGCTCATACTGCTTGAGATGAACAAACTGGTAATGCTTCTTTTGGCAATATTTACTGCTGTACTCTTTGCCACACTCTTTGCATGCGTAACTGAAATTAAAAAAAAAACTGTTGCAGTCTGTGTCTATGATTATTATACAATAACACTAAGGTGGTAGAGCTGATGCCGGGCTCGACTGTGGAGGTACCACCATCTTACTTGGAGACCCCCTCGAAGTAATTCGGGGGAGAGTAAGATTAGAGGACAGCTCACAGGCAAAGAACCAGGAGGCCTACCATGCCAGGGACCGATGGATGGCGGTATATCCATCCCTAATAGCCGGGCCTTATATGGAACAGATTGGTGACAAGCAGCGGTGTCACTGGTGCGAGGGTTCCGGCACCGCGCTCACCAACCCGCCTGCCCAGTATTACCTATTAAATTCAAATGTATTTTTTTAAACCAAATAAATAATTTGTATTTGTATTTGAACTAGTAAAAACTATTTTAACTGAAAGCCTTTGTGACAATTAGTTGTGATTATTCCATTAATTATATTAAAAGGATTGAGAGTCGTCTCGCTTCGCTTCGCTCGGCTCCCAGTATGTACTTACATGTAAACCTAACACGCTCCTCCTCGCTTCGCTCGTCGTCGGACCTATTTTTCACTTTTTGGTGAAAGACTCATTTAGTTAGAACTCGTTTTTCCTAGTAAAAACTAGTTTTAACTTGAATCATTATTACTCCATAAGTAAATTCTAGTTTTAACTAGTCAAAACTAGTTGTAACAAAGGCTTTCAGTTAGAACTAGTTTTTACTAGTTAATGACAGAAAAAAAGTCTTTCGGCTCACCTTTTCACACTACGATGTTTAGCCGAATGCTGTAAATGGAACTTCATCTGCAGTTCGTTGATGAACTGGATGTCGCACTCGACACAGTAGGTGTGCTCGGAGACCTCGCGGAAGTGACGGAACTTTTTGTGCGAGGCCAGGAACACCCGCGATTTGTACTGCTTCGGGCACTCGTCGCATTTGAAAATGCGATGATGGTTCCTGGAAAGAGAGTAAAGTCATCACTGATTGTCTTAAACATCATTCTGCTGCTCTTAGAGGAAGTTTTAGCTATATGGCATCAAAATGTTGGAACAACATCCCTCCGCATATTCGTGATCTTAAATCACAGAACTATTAATAAGGAATAGAAATGCCATGAAAGCCGTGACTGCGACGCACCGATTTGATCAATACGTCAAGACATAACCCGCGGGCCTCTCATTTCTCAACCGAAGGCGTTAGAACAAACATATTGTAAAAATGGTGTATTACAGCGTGGCAAATTGTTCTAACTCTTCTAATAACGCAAATAAGACATCCAAAGGAATTTCATTTCACTCTTAAGTAATTTAAACATGTATTTGCTGTGATATTTACATAATAAACCTTGCGGTAAATAAAATTTCAACCTTACCATGAAATATTTAGCGTTGTAGCGAGTAGCGTTGAAATTAGACAATATTTTGTCCATTGCAGGTTATAAAGAGTGTCACACATTGAGTTAGAATATTAACGCCGCAATGTATATTTTTCAAACATTATCAACACGGAGCTGTGTCATAGTACGGCCGCTGGTCATGGCTTTTAGCACACATGTGTAGCTTGGCACAGTGCCATGACGTGTTTGGTATTTTACATCTAAGCTTCATAGAAATACGGTGTTATTTTGGCTGTATGAAGACGGGTGAATCTTTGTGTGCGCCGCGTATGTTTACTAACTAGGTAATACTAGGTTATTCCAAAAAGTGGCGACAACGGTGCTCGAATAAAATTTGTGTCACGCCATCGCGCCATCCCCGTGTCTTGAATCCAAGGATAGATATCTGAACGTGCGAATACGTGCGATAAGGAATCGAAATGCGAGCGTGAAATTCGTTCCAAAAACCAAACCTGAAATGCTTGATGATCATTGACTTGTTGCGGTAGGAAGCATCACAGTGATCGCAGCTAAAAGTGGTGTGTAGCTCCCGGTGGTGACGCCAGAAGGACTTGCGGTCACTGTGGAATGGATAAATTATAATTAGACAAGACAAGACTAATACTTTTTATTATAGATGTACGGGTAGTGACTAATATCGGACTAGCTCTCCCTTACAGAAGGTACTCGTGATCCGAACGCGACGACCGACCGATACCACGAGTCCAGTGTGCCTTGGCAGGATAATAGTGGAAATGAATTGTTAATTGTTATGTTAATTATGTTTAATTAATTAAATATAAATGTTACACTGTTTTGTTATTGCAAGAGAAAAAGGAATATAAAATGTTATGTTATAAATTATGTTAATTTTCATGAGTGGCACGAAACCAACTGACGTTTCTACAATACTTTTGGCTTAACAATGTGTCGCTGGCAGTCATATCGTCATCCGGAAGGCACTAACTTGTCCTCAATACTTGCGGGCGCTGTGTTAGCAACCTTGACTTAAGTAAACTATGTCAATAGGAAATAATTATTAAGAAATGTTAAGATAATCTAAATGTGTGGACAAAGTCCGTACAATAGAACATAAATAAAACACAAATTTCACAGGTGTTACAGCTGATGCCGGGCTCGACTGCGGAGGTACCACCATCTTACTTGGAGACCCCCTCGAAGTAATTCGGGGGAGAGTAAGAGGACAGCTCACAGGCAAAAAACCAGGAGACCCGCCATGCCTGGGACCGATGGATGGCGGTATATCCATCCCTAATAGCCGGGCCTTATATGGAACAGACTGGTGACGGGCAGTGGCTTTACTGGTGCGAGGGTTCCGGCACCGCGCTTACCAACCCGCCTGCCCAGCGTGTGTGAGTATGGGCAATTCTTCCAGGATGACCGCCGGGAGTGGCACTAGGCTGATGGATGGATGATAAATAAAACAGATAAAAGAACAAACTTTAAAAGACGGTAACAATTGGCAGCCCTGTAACTTATAGCGATTTTTTCCAGACAACCTTCGGGTGGAATTGAATTGTTGGAAAAAATAACGCGAAGGTGGTGCACAAAAATAAATAATTCTATAAATTGGAATTTCAATAAGATCGAAAATTTTGACGTTCTAATTTACAGAAACCAAAGTAAACTTTTCAATGGCAACATACACAATACATAGGTAATAAAGTTTTGTTGAATAACTATTGAGTGAATTTTGAATTTAAGTGTTCGGCGGGTTTTTACAATCCGGCTGCGAAACCGCTCTCAAGAAAGAAAGAAAGAAAGAAATGTATTTAGGGACAAAAAGAATACATGGAAAAGCAACATATAAGTACATAATAATAACTATTAACTTAAAACTAGTACTTATAATTAACATATTATTCACAATAGTCAAAAGATTAGGATGAAGCTATCCCATGCATTCAACGTCACCAAATTGGCCATAACTCAGCATGGTGCTGTGACGCAATAATACATACTTATACAAACATAATGTATGCATACTACGCCACAACGCTGGTATTCTGTTACAGCCAGGTTGGGAGTGATATGCGATTGCGGACGCAAAAGTTTGGTTTGCCATAGGTAGTGCCAATTAAACACAACCGTCAGCTATAGTTGAATATAAACGTATAATAACTAAGTACCGCTCTGATCTATCGCTTATTGCAAACAATAAGACAACAAGAAAAAGAGGCAAAGATAGGGAGTGGGCTACAAGAAAAGTCATAGCTGAGGCGCAAAAATGCAGCCAGAAAAAATAAAAAGTAAAGCAATCTTACAAAAAGAAATGAAATTATATACAACTCTAAAAGTTATACTTTACCTTTAATTTAAACTCCGGCCGTTCATTCGAGAGAATGGTGACGTTTGCAAATGTCAGGGGATAAAACCTTTTTTTTACTGTTTTGCATTTCAATATTTTATATTTATCATGATGATTTTAGCGTAGACTGTATATCGTTAAAAGGTCCCATTTGTTAATAAAAAGTATTTTTGTCGTATATATTTTCCACTTCCTAGTACAAAACTTAATGAATCAGCTGACTCAATTACTACGTAAAAGTTAAAAAAAAGCGCAAAAAACATTATTTTTGGCGAAAAGTTGTCTATTAGCGATACTGTGTTTACTTGAATTTAAAAGCCTTATATAGAGGTTGTGATTTTATTTATGTAGCGGAAATCATATAAAATTAAGACTCTGTATCTAAGTGATCAATGTTCTATTACCCTTTTTGTGAAACTCGTTAATTTGTTTTTATCGTTTTCCCGAGTCCAGCTCCGAGTAAGTTACTATAGGAAGTCAACATTTTATTTGGCAAAATTAGCAAAAAGTATTACGATCCGTGTTGCTGATTTATTATTATTACTTGCCAATATGGTAGTTTGGCTGTATAAATAAATGTCACCTTTCAAAGAGCTCGTGCTATAACTAAAATTTCCTTCTGCTCATTATTTCTGTCAAATCAGCAATCATAATGCCTGCAGTATGAATCCTCGACTTTTGAATCGACATTTCAGAAAAAGGTTTATAATATCTGCGGTGTAAGGCAGTGTTGTCGTATTATAAAACTGATATACCTTACCAAATAATAAGATCGTATATATATTCTATTCCAGGGTTTTTATTTATAAAAAAAGTTTAAATAATCATGATTTGGATTTATTTCGTCCCATTTGTTGTACCGTTGATATTTTTTTAACGTGGCTTTATTTGTTTTTGTCGTGAAGAAGCTCTTGTTGACTTGTAGTATTTTTTCGAGATATCGCCACACTCCATCTGTCATCATTCTCTCGAATTAACGGCAGCAGTTTAGTTCATGTACTTTTATTATTTTTCAATGCAAGTGCTCGTAAAGGCCCACTTTTTATGCATCAAAACCGAATAGAAAGTCGATTATTTTACCCTAGTGTTTTTTTTTTTTTTTTATATTTACGATGTAAATTATTATTACATACGGCTTGAACACTCACTTGTGATTGTTGCTGACTATATGCCAACCGTTTCTCCGATACAATTTCGGCATTATCAAGGCGAGTGTCGTTCTTAGGACGACGACGCGGCGTTCACCGTCGTTGTCAAACGGGACGGTTATTCCTTTTCGCCCTTGTAGCATAAACTACTATTATTAAATATATTTTGTGTACCTACTTGACAAAATAAACTATTTGAATTTCAATTTGATAAATCTCAAATACCCTTACCCAAATTTACATCCACACTCCAGACACTCAATCGTCAAATTATGCATGTCATCTTGATGCGAGATCAAGACACGTTTTCTAAGGAAGTGTTCGCCGCACAACAAGCATTCCAACTTGAATGTATGCTGGTTTCTGTAGTGCATGTCTAAAAGGTCTTTTGTTGACCAATAGGTCTCGCAGATATCGCATTTGTGAGGCGTATCCTGTAAAGTGAAAATATATATGATTTAATTATTTCTTTGTCATAGTTATTTATTTTAAAAATGTTAAGGGCCTGTTTCACCACTTCCAGATAAGTGATATCCAGAAGATAAGTTTAAAAATGGAACACATTTTGTATGCGTTATATGTCACATATAACTATCAGGCACTTATCTGGAAATGGTGAAACAGGCCCTAAGTGAAATATAATTCGGGCCCTATAGAAGTGAAGCACATAAAATGCAGGGTTAAGAACAGACATCATGATGCGTCCAACACAGTTGTGGGCGTGTAATGTCATGCTATTTCATTTCGCTATAAGGTGCGCGCTCCATGAAACTTGAGAGGACAATACAATCGTGCCGATTTCGTCGCGGGCGCGAAATTGAAAACTTGTTTCAGGAGAAACCACTTTTTGGCAAGACTGTGGACGTTTTCAAACATTATTATTGATTATTATTAATCTAGATTACATTTTCGATGTTTATATTATCATTTTTTATTTTATCAAAACAATAAAAGCACACTCACATTTTTGGTAAAAAACTGTCAAATTTACGTATTTTAGGGGTTTGTTATTAGGATATTACTCAAATTTCACGATTTTTAGTTCGACTTAAACATAGATCTAGATAATGTTAATGGACTCAGCCCAAAATATTATAATAACATTCCATAGACACCCTACAATTTGGTGTCAGCGTTTGTATGGAGGTTTGGACGTGATGACGTCTCTTGAGAGCTACGTGCTTGGTGGCTAGAAGTCAGCCGCGCACGTAATCACTTTGGCTTGCTATTTCATCCTACATTCACACTCGTAAAGAGTGAGCGAGCGAGAGTCACAACTATGCGTTATCAAAATTATCTCTTGAAAAAGCTTGAGACTTTCTTTGGTTGTTCGCACGATTTCTGGAGAAATATCAAAAAAGTCGACAAAAATATTAAAAAATATACTATGCTAAAATTATGTTATTTGTTGAAACGCTTGTACGAAATTTCGGTACACGTACATTTATCAAAATGAGTCCAAAACCCACGACTTTTATACACTTGTAACTTTTGTACGCATTTGATTTTGGTAAATGTTTTAGGTTCAAGTCATGAACGTTGTATGGGATAGATTACATAAATTTAACATTTAGGCAAATACTAATAAATTTAGATCTTATTAAGAGTTAGTAATATGGTGCTCTTAAGAAATAATGTTACAAATTGAAAAGTTTCAAAAAGACACTTGTGTATTATCTATTGGATCTATAGTTTTATTTGTTTAATTAAATGTGTAAATAACTTCGTAACTTCCAAGAGGAAGCGCGAGATCCCTGAACCTCAGGTTATACTTAACTTATAACAGGGTCTCACTGTAACCTTTGTAACGATTTATGGTTTAATAACTAGTTTTTTTTTTATCTTTGCTAATGAATAATTATTTTTCTTTGAAATCACATGATTCAATAGTTTACAAAGAAAATTGGTTTGATATTGACACATGAGATACCAAATTATTATCCAAGTAAATGGCTGATGTTATTGATTTCTTATGATAAAAAAGGTTGAACACTGTAACACCTACAAAAGCTATGTCATAAAATTATTAATCCATCGTTTTTAATATCCCTGTTAGTCTTTAAACTTTGTATTTGTTGTACATTGTCTTCTCCTTGTCTAATCAACACTGTGTCTAATTAAATTGTTAATCAATTTACTACCTGCTCAAACACGGTTATGACCTACAATCTTGTTAAAACTACAGGAAGGCGCTGGTGACTGTAATACAGTTTATACTAAAACAGTTGCCATCGCAACATTTTATTGTCTCTAATATTAGATAATTTGCAAACCAGTGTATCTCTGCTACTGTATTGTAATAAAACTTTTAGTCTAAGATATTAAATATCTAAGCCGTCGGCTTTTTGCACAGTCGTCGCCTACATTTCGCACGCAAACAAGCAAAAACTTTTGCATTGTGTGCCATGTATTTACAGTAACGCACGCAAACATAGACTGTTAGAATATGACCCACACATAGACACCGACATACACCATTCCGCGATGTCTTTTGGCATCGAGTGAGCGATCGACTCGGAACTGAGACTCGCAGTTCCCGCTAATGACAATAGATGGCGGTCGGTGTCGCTACATTTTAGCAGAAAATTTATTACGATATGCGTAAAAATGCGTAAATGATGCGTATTTGTCAGGGTAGACAGTGTCTTTTTGTCTGTATGGACCGCACGCCACTGAGATATTTGTACACTGACTTTGTCAATTGGTGACCAATAAATACATTTTATTAATTATTATTATTATTATTATTTTACCTTGGTTTCTTCATGCTTATTCATATGACACTTCAGTAACGCTTCAAGCAAAAAATCTTGAACACATTTATCACACTTGTATTGTGCTTCTATATACTCTTTGGAATTCTTATATTTCTCCATGAGATTGAACAGGTCATTGCGGTCCATTGGAACCTTTTTAAACTTTGTTCGTATATTTTCTATCTTACATTCAACTTGTCTATATTTTGCATTAGGAACTTTTATTGTTTCTTTTGGTTTCTTAAATGATTCTTGTAAGAATTTCGGTGGTTCATAATCTTCATCCTCGTCGCTAGTCTTTTTAACCACTTTCTCGACTTTTTTGGGTGGTTC
This sequence comes from Ypsolopha sequella, assembly GCA_934047225.1. Classification (NCBI taxonomy): domain Eukaryota; kingdom Metazoa; phylum Arthropoda; class Insecta; order Lepidoptera; family Ypsolophidae; genus Ypsolopha; species Ypsolopha sequella. Next base: position 11,071,273 of record OW204009.1, read on the forward strand.
GAACTCTGCCTCAGGTTCGCTTTCTTCAGATATTGAAGAATCCGTGAGTTCTTCATTGTCGGAACTGTCCTCATCACTATTGTCTTGATCTGGTATGTCATCAACTTCTTTAGAAATTTCTGTAATATCTTCAGGAAAATAGTTATCTGAGCATTCTGATTTGATTTCTGCGCTTGTATCTAAAGTTTCTATTTTTGTTTCAATGGTATTTTCAGTAGCATCTTCTTCAGCTTTATCATTTTGAAGAGCGTAGTAGTTACTTTTGTCAGAATAATGTTCGATATAATCAAAGCTATCTTTAACAACTACTTGTAAAGTTGATAGTGTAGGAGCATATATATCTTCCTGGAAAATAAATTTGGCAGGTTAAATTCTAAGCAAATAAATAATCTTATAATATACTTAATATTTGTGATTTTTTATGTCTTAATTTTTTTTCATTTTTTGTTTACAACAATATAGCTTCAGCAGACTGCAAGCCCTTAAACAAAAAGTCAAAAATAATAGGTGCGACGACGAGCAAAGAGAAGCAGAGCAAGGAGCGTGTTAGGTTTACATATAAAGAAATTAGGGAGCCAAGTGAATGGCAGTGGAGCAAGGTGATCCCTATAGTTTTAACAGAATTCATGAAATAGTCAAAAACGCTTCTTAATTTTCAAAAATCTTATCAAGTTATAAGAGAACTGTTAACAGCTGATTGACGGCGGTGGATGTTTGCGGTGGTGGATTCCGCTGCGCATTGCATAGTGAAAAAGTTCTTGCAGTATTGAAAAATTATACAAATATGTACAATGCACAGAAACAAAAACACACACAATTTTAATAAAATAATCTTTAAATTTCAGACGCATAGGTTACCTTTCATCTTTCTGAAAGCTAGCCTTACCTTTTTATTTCGTCTGAATGTTTGCAAAGTGGACTGAGCTTGTAAAACTCTTTGCTGAAACTTGTATACATTCAGCAACATCTGGTAGCACTCCCAGCATAGCCGCTGCTTGGGTTTAGATATGTTCTGAAAAATCAAATAAACTCCATAGTACCTAAACCATGGACGTAAAAACAAAGACATACAGAGTCGCAGCTAAGCAACTACTGAAGCATAGCAATGACAGCGGTTCGTAAGTGTGTGAGCAGACTCACTATGGAAAATGGCCTACTATAATGTGAATGTGTGCACGCTGGGCTCGTTAGTAGACGTGTTGTTGGTTCAGTTGTTGGTTAGCGAAACTCTGTCCTTCTTTTTTTTACATTCATGACCTAAACATTAACTTGAGTATTTTATTTTCTTGAGAAAACAGATATGCAATAATATGCCAAGAGCAAAGAAAAATTTCCCTTACTTTTGTGTTTTATTTAACACGTACATAGACACTGACCCATGTTTGCGTTTCTCTATGGAGTACCAAGCATACAAAGGGGGAAAACTATGGGATTGTATCACTTGCTAGGCTTACAGGAATATGTTTTCTCTATTTTTAAAGGCCAAAAGCATAAGAGAAAATATATTATTCAACTCCAGCATGTATGGAATCATTTGAAAGGGTCTTACTTAAGGATTCCAAAATTATTTTAATTCCTTCGAATAATTTTAGATAATATAATATATAATTATATCACATTTTCAGAGCCATGAGATTACAATTTCACTGTAGGTTTTTTTAATCTCACTTAACCTAGTGAAATAATAATTTCACAGCTTTGACAATTTACCTGCGACATAAATAAATACTACACAAAATAATGCCACAAACTAGCATCCTAGTAGCCTCTGAATAGCACTCAGTCCAAGTACTTTTATTGTGTTACTTGGGGCTTACACATTTAAGCTTGCTTCAATAACTTCAATTACAACAAATTAATATTTTTATAGGCTTTGGTCCAAAAACTTCTATTTTATTTAGTATTTAGAATAAATGTGATTTTGTTATCTTACAATTTAATATGAGGTCAAGGTGCTGATAAGCAGTGGTGCCTTAGGCGAATTATCGCCATTTAGGCTACCTTAGGGGGTCAAATGGTGACCAAAAAATCAGATCGGCTACCAGTAGCTATTTAGGCTACCTAGAAAAAAAGAACAGGTGATTTAGGCTATTTCAGGATTACTCCAAATTTATTGAATAATTCCATGAATTGCTTGTAACAAAACGTACTATAGTACGTCCGCAGTTCTTTCACGCTGTTTGCGTTCCATTGCATCCACTAAATTTGTAGGAGTGAGATAGACAAACGCGTTTATCATAGAGAAAACAATCTTTCTAACTCATTTTAACTCACATTTTAAGAAAGTGGCGCCTCTATTTATAGTTGCTATACTTTATAGTTGCACTGTACGTTTCTTCTTTATTTGGGCTAAATTTAGGCTACATAGCTCAAAATGTTAGGCGAATTAGGCTACTTAACAAAAATAAATAATTAGGTGATTTAGGCTACTCGGTAGTCAAAATTAGCCGAATTGAGGTAGCTGATATCTGGCAACCCTACTGATAAGGAGTCTGAGCTTTGAAAATTATTTGTATAAACTAGGCTTTCCTAAGATTATTTGTAGAAAATCGGCTTTCCTAAGGGAATAGTTGCATTGTACTATACTATTTACTATAAACCAGAGTAATTTAATAGTACTTCATACAGATGATCCACAGTTCAAAGAAACTTGAAAAAAGCTCTCCCCCTGTGGCAATAAAGTGCAATCCAGCTTGCACAGAGCTGCATGGCTACCCCTCAAAGCGCCTCTCTTTCTATTGCGTAACTCTATCCCTTCTTCACTCACTGAATGGTACACAACAGGGCAGGCCATCAATGTTTTTAGCCTTGGCGGAGGCTTGCATAAACCAAAAGGTAGAGAAAAAAGATGGCTGTTTGGTTAGGGTGCAGATATGAGTTCACTGAAAAATATAGGGAAATTGGTGCAAAGAATGTAAACTGACATTTAAAACCTTTAAGGTTTTTAAGGTTAGTCCAGTATAATGCCCCGTTATCGTGTCAATTGACCAAAATTTTACTATGTCTCAGAGATGCCTTGCATGCCCTACTACAGCTAAAACTTGTTTCTCCTTCTTTTTGACTCTCTGACAGCCGTTTTGCTCATATTTCGTTCTTCAGACTATATAAAGTGTGGATTTATACAAAACGTAGGTATATTCCGAAACCGCACTATAAGGGCACCTAACTCATGCTTTATCGACGCCGCCCTCGTTATAAATACTCGCATTTTTTGCAGTTTTGGCGAGCAGTGTCTCTTCATCCAGGATTCTACACAGCAGCCTGGTGTGAGCCCCATACAGCAACAAGCGTCGCTCTGAAGACAGGCAGCCTTGGCACACTTGTTTCGTTATAGTTTTACTCATATTGGGATCTTTATAGTTCACACAGTCTTGGTCTTGAGATTTTTAACTGACAAAATTCTAAGCTGACAAATTACAAAATCTACAAACAAAACACAAACTTTTAGAAAATGACCCTGATCACACTCTCGTGAGACAAGCGCTTATAATTAAGGAACTGGAAGTGGTCATGAAATTACAATAAACCACTATTTTCCACCAAAAACACCCACGATTTGGTCATAGACACCAACAAATGTCAAAAATCGTTGGGAAAATTGGCTGTCAAACGTGGTTGTGCAGCTAACTTCAGGCCATATGTTTTTTGAGTGTCAAAGATTACAATACTCTTTATACGACTCACTCCCTTCACAAATCCCTCGTCCCATCAACTTCAACTTTTTACTGACTTTTGTAAATAGTCCTCTTATATATACGTTGTGTAAATTTATAAAATTAAATAATATTAAATTATAAAAAGAATTAATTCTTAGAGTAATAATCTTAATATATGTATATATATTTTTAATATACACAATATATATATTTGGTATTCATTACTGTTACCTAAGTATATTAATATTTATTTATTTTGTTGTAAGTACTCATATTAATAATAATAACTTCAGGCCACTACGAACGACGTGTTGGCTTTTCGTCACCTGTCAAAAACACCTGAAAAGAGAAGAGGCATGAAAAAATTGAAGCAGTATGGAACTAGGGGAAGGGTGGAACTAGGGGAAGATCATTGTAATTTCCAATGTTCTGAAAAACATGTCCTGTTCGATTCTTCCACCAAAGACATCAGTGGTCAATCATGATATCAAGTACGGTTTGTTGGGTTTGTTTGGGTACGTAACCAATACGACCTTCCAATGATAGCTGAGCGTTGTGAACTTGTTGGTTTACATGAGCTCTCCCTCCCTGCGGTCCGAAATAGAATGAGCGGTTTTCCAGACTGACCTTGATCAAGCTTTCAGAGGTAAACATAGATGGCGTTACCCTGATTTCAAGTGTCAAAAAGCTTAGATTATTTTTTAATCTGTGGGCAGCAAGATAAAAATTGTCAAGTCAATTGGTATTTCATTCAACTTTTAACATGGTCAGCCCATCATTGTAGCTATTGTAAAAATATAGGACAGTTTCCCTAAGAATTAATAACGGAAAAAACAATACATCTTAGCAATAATACATGTGAGGCATGGATTGACCACAAAAAAGAACGAAGCAAAGACGAAGTGTCAAAATCAAAAGAAACCAGTGTTGCCAGGAAGACATTTTTTTGACACTTTTAGTACAGGCTGCGCCATCTGTTGAGTCGTTCGGTACTACTTTTTCTTTTTTAATTTGACTTTGAAAACCCCTCATTAGAATGGATCATAAGCCATTCACTTCATACTTTCGTAATCGATTTTAGCGATAAAATTCTATTACGGAACGCAGGGCCTATGAAGAGTTTATGAATGAAGGTTTACGGCGAAATCCTCACGACGAGAGTTAAAGTGACAGGTGACTGTGTGTGTTCTGTTTCATATTTGTATCATACTCCATCAGCAAGGATGCGTACCGTATTGAGCGTGAAAATGTTGTCCAATTCTTGTATCAACTGCAGCAATGCGATTTATTTATTACCAACATAACAAATACAAACACCGCATCAAAGTGCACGAACGAACCACTTCCGTCCATGGGGTGATGCGACTGATGCAATATATATTTGACAGCTGTCATTCGTATAAACATTTTTTGAATTTATGTGAGAACAATATAGTTTAGGTGTGAAAATGGAACCAGCTTGCCGTGACTGCCCAAGGACGTATTCAAAACTAGGTACTTATGTAGAAAAGGTCATTACATTCGCATCAAAATTATTCCGATTTGTTTCTATGCATGAAACGTGTCGATACACTTTCACGAAGCGGAATGATGAGATCGCGTCAAAAAACTGATGCATTAACGCTTAAAACGCGGTCCAATACACAACGAGTGTGGTCATCAAATTAAACAAAATAAACACACTCAGCTATCGTGGGTAAGTCGGTTATGTTTCACTAAATGTATCTAAGTCCAAAATCGTCGTCGTTATCAGTGTCCAAAAAGTTGCATAGCTTATAATCTTCTTAAGCAGTAAAAATCGGTGTCCAGATAATATTCGATGCCAGATAGTATTGGTATTTGTAGCGTGTGACCTTCGCCGTGAACTCCCTCTACGTAATACGAGAGGCGTAGTGCCGTCTCGCTTTCGTTAAGTTAGCCGTTGTTCGGAGAGACTCGACTGCGTTCGTGGCTCTCCGCGACCACGCCACCTCTCGGACGCCCGCGTCGCCGAATGCTGACTTCACCCCCCGCGCCGTTGAGCGGGAAGTCGAGCTATGACCGTCAGCTAATGAGGCCGCGCGCGCGCCGCTGGCGTTCGACTCTCAGTATTTGTGATTAACCGTTACCTAACATAGAACTGTTTTCCATAGTGACATTAAAATCTAACATGTACTCCGCATTTCACTTGACACCAGTCACAACCCAGAACCCTATAACGTCGCTATACACGCGACAACTGGCACCCAACGTGTTTGGAGCGATAACTGGCTTCAACGTAGGTTGTGGACTTTGTGTTTGTGGCACCCCAACGTGATTTTGGTTCTTGACTTTGTGTTGAACTATGTGGTGTGCTATTCTGTGTGGATTTCAGTGCCTACACGCGAACTCGAAGCCGTCATAGTGTGTAACACGGACTTGTCTTCGTTCGTTTCGTTTGCGTGATCCCCGCTTGCCATCTGCGTGTTTGCAAGATGGTTCGAGGTAGACGACAAGCCGTCTCGCCGGAGATGGACAACTCCGGCAATGTCACCATGAGCCAGGAGGCGCTGACTAACATACTTTCGACGCTGCAACAATCACAGGCGGAGTTTTGTCAACAGTTAATACGAGAGGTTCGCTCATCTACGCCGCAATCTGAAGCCGCCATCACGGCTGCAGCCGCAGCTGCCGCCGCATCCGTCGGGGGCTCCGGCATTGGCGCGAACTTCTCTCGGTGTTCTGCCCGATACAAAGGCGATCAAGAAGAATCGCTTGAAAACTTCATAGATTCCATCGAAGTTTATAAAACGTGCGTCAACATGTCGGACGAGAACGCACTCCGAGGTTTGTCGATGCTCTTCACCGGGTCTGCTGCAGTATGGTGGCAAGGAGTGAAAAACGCCACTACTAGCTGGCCCGATGCCCTCACCAGGCTCAGAGGCGCGTTTGGCGAGCGTCGTCCGCCGTTCCGAATTTACGGCGAGCTATTTTCCTTAGTTCAAGGAGAAGAAAATACGGATCGCTTCATAGCCAAGGTACGAGCTTTATTTGCTAAATTACCTACAGGAGATTTATGCGAGCGAGTTGAGCTGGACATGACGTTCGGTCTCCTGGACCGCCGCATAAGAAAACGTATTGATAGAGAATCGATAAAAACGTTCGACGATTTGTTATACAGAGCTCGCAACATCGAAGATTCTCTTAAAGAGATAAATAGGCATGATGATATTCGTTCAAAGTCTATTTCGCATCAATCGAAGTCTTCACGACCTACGACCGACAATTCTTCGCGCAACAACGTGGATACTTCGCGTGCCGAAGGCGCCAGGGCCGGAGTGAGCACCACTAGTACGCTCCGCCCGCGCCCTGCCGCAGCCGCGGGGGCCACCGATAAGTCGTCATCGGATTCTACGGGAAAGTCGAAACGTCCGTTTTGCGTGTATTGTAAACGTAGTTGTCACTTCAAAGACAGTTGTGAGAAAATTAAAAAGACTGAAGAGGTGAATACGAGTGATAGAAATGATAAGAAAGATGATAAAAGTGCAGTGCGGTGTTACGGTTGCGGGGCCCCAAACGTTATTCGATCTAAGTGTCCGAACTGTAGCGTTAGCCCCGGTCAGTCGTTTTATTCGCTTAGTTCACATAAAGTGTCCGGTCATCACACAGAGTGCGCGACTGAATCCGTCCACTTGATGTCGGCGTCGATTGAGCCGCGGGCGCGCAGGGCGCCTCCCGCGCTCGCCGCCGCGCCGCCAGCCGAACATCCCGCGCGAAGCGTACCGCCCGCGCGTCTCGCGCCGCCGGTTGCGCTCGCCATGCCGTTGCCGCCGGCTGACTTCCCTGCACCGACCGCGTCCCCCGCGCCTCCCGCGTCGAAGACGACCGCAACGGATAGAGGAGAGCGGGCGCATAGCAACAGCCCTGCCCGTCACACGACCGCATCAAACGTCGAGCGTGGCGGTGTTTCTGAGTGTTTTAACCCGTCGATGCCTACTGAAGGGCAAGGTAACCCTACGGCTGCCGTGGGGGTTTTTAATAAATGTAATATGTGCATGAACAATAACCCTAAAAGTGTTTTGATAGAAAACTCCAATGGTTTTAGTAATAATTGTACGGAAATTATTGTTCCGAGTGAACAATGTACCGATATTACATCGATTGATAATATTCGAAATGTTAACCATGTTTGTACTGATGATAAGGAAAATAATATTGTTTCTAGTACTTGCGTTCAGGGGGAGTTTACGGCTCGCGTTTGTACTTCGGATACAATTTGTGATTCCAGAGATTGCCAACCTTTTTGCGGAAATTCCAGCGGTTGTCAATCTTTTTGTATGAAACCCAGCGGTTCTCAATATTTTCACGGGGATGCCAGAGATTATCAATCTTTTTGCGGAAAATCCAGCGATTGTCAATCTCTTTGCATGATACCCAGCGGTTCTCAATGTTTTCAAGGGGATGCCAGAGATTATCAATCTTTTTGCGGAAAATCCAGTGATTGTCAATCTCTCTGCATGAAACCCAGTGGTTCTCAAAATTTTAATGGGGACACCAGAGATTGCCAACCTTTTTGCGGAAATTCCAGCGGTTGTCAATCTTTTTGTATGAAATCCAGCGATTGTCAATCTCTTTGCATGATACCCAGCGGTTCTCAATATTTTCAAGGGGATGCCAGAGATTATCAATCTTTTTGCGAAAAATCCAGCGATTGTCAATCTCTCTGCATGAAACCCAGCGGTTCTCAAAATTTTAATGGGGACACCAGAGATTGCCAATCTTTTCGCGGAAAATCCAGCAGTTGTCAATCTCTTCGCGAGGAATCAAGAAATAGTAAAATTTTTAGCGACCAACCGACTGAATTACAGTTTTTCTCACAAGCTGCGGATTGTCAACCCTTTCGAAGACCGGTATTAAATATTAGTATTTTAGGTGAACACGGCACTGCATTAGCAGACTCTGCGGCAAAAAGTTGCGTTGCCGGTCACACATTATACGCTCTTCTAAAGGCTAAAGGACATCCTATGCATCCGTCAACAAGATCTGTAAAGTTGGCGGATGGCGTTAGTAGGGATATGAGTGTACTTACTACGGAGGTGAAGGTGACACTCAAACATAAAACCAAGAATGTAGTCTTTTTGATTTTTCCTGAGGCTGACAATAATGAGAGCCTTTTAGGTATTGACTTTCTGATAAATTTCAAGGTTTCAATCGATTTTGGTAACGCTAGCTGGCACTTTGCTGAAAATAGTGTAGCCGCTGGCTACAGGAATGCAGAGATGATGAAAGAGGATAAACGGATGGGTTGACACGAGAGAATTGTGGGTAAACTGACTGACCTTGCTGAATGTTGTTCTCGATGGCAAATGCGCTGTGCAGCGTCCCTCCTTGTTGGGATGATGCAGACGGCGTTTGTGTCAGGAATGTGCAGAAAGGGCAGTGTAGTAACGTGAACACTTCACTGGTATATAACACTGCGAACACAACACTGAGACGTATGCGATATTGTTTGTGGCGTCGCGAATGTGTGTACACGTGTCACTCTCTAGAGAGTTCGGACGAAACAGCGAGAGTCCAGCGCCCGCGCGCGCCTCGATCCGCGCGCGGCGGGGGGGGGGGAGTGGTCATCCGCGCATGCGCACGCGAATGACACGTCATGTTCTAACGTCATGCTGGTAACGTAGTGTAGCGTGAACATCCTGGGGGGGCCGGGGCTGCGGCTCCTCTTGAGCTGAATCCAACGGCAGCCTGGCTATCTTGAACACAGGTCGTCGCAGATTTCCATGAGCTGTGTCCAGATCCACAACTCGTATCACTCCATCCTTGCCAGGTATCGTGCGGAGAATTCTTCCCAACTTCCATTGAAGCGGAGGCAGGTCATCCTCTTTGATGAGGACCAGTTCACCCACTTGAGGAGGGGAAGAAGGGGAGAGCCATTTGGAGCGGGTTTGCAGGGTATGGAGGTAGGATCTGGACCAGAGAGTCCAAAAGCGCTGAGAGAGCGCTTGAATGAGTTGAAACCGTTTAAGAGCAGATATGGGTCTGTCGTCAAAAGACTGCTCAGGTAGAGCGGTGAGCGGACGACCAATAATGAAATGTCCGGCCGTGAGAGGTTCAAAGTCCGTAGGGTCGGATGAAATTGGGCAGAGGGGTCTTGAATTGAGTACAGCCTCAATTCGAGCCAAAAGAGTAGAGAATTCCTCAAAAGTGAGGTGCTGTTCACCTATCACACGATAAAGTAGTTGCTTGGTGGATTTTACGTTTATTTCGTGCAGTGCGCCGAACCAAGGCCCTTTAGGCGGGTTCAGTAACCAAGTTATGTGCTGATTCGCGAGCTTGTGAGTGATTGCATCATTGTTTGACCTGAGGAAGTTCTGAACTTCAATGAGTTGATTCCTAGCACCTACATAGTTTGTGCCGCAGTCTGAACGAATGAGAACCGGAGTACCGCGACGTGAGATAAAACGTTGCAATGCCGCAAAGAACGCTTCCGTTGAGAGTGCAGAGACTGGTTCCAAATGAACCGCCTTTGTTGCGAGGCAAACGAAAATACAAAAGTACGCTTTTATGAGTTTCGCGTTCCTCAACGTGCTGGATTTAACGAAGAAGTGGCCAGCAAAGTCCGTCGTGACGTGACTAAAAACTGGCTGAGGAGTAACTCTGTCTGCTGGGAGATCAGCCATGAGCGGAGCCTTAGGCTGAGCGCGGCACCGGAAACATCTAATACATTTAAACACGCGGTGTCTAATAATACGACGAGCGGACAGAATCCAGTACTGCTGGCGTAATATGGCGTGTAATGTGTCAGCTCCAGGGTGGCAGTGTATTGTGTGATAGTGATCTATAATGAGATCTACGAGCGGACTTGAACTGGGTAGAATGAGTGGGTGTTGAGCGTCATACCTAATTGACGCGTGAGAGAGACGACCACCGACTCTCAAGAGGCCGTCCTTTATGAAGGGCGAGAGACGCTGGAGCCGAACGGGACAAACCTTATCAGTCTGGATACGATTAATGTCTTCAGCAAACTCATTGTGCTGAACAGAGCGGACCCAGTGCAACAGAGCGTCCCTGCGTTCATTAGCTGTCAACGGACCAGAGCGCCGTGCATCTGGGCTGTGCCGACAATTGAATATGAACCTTTGAATACAAGCCGTCACTCCGACGAGCTTGTCAAGTGAGCTGTAGCGAGTGAGCAAGTCCAGATCGATATCTGGGACTGCTATGTGTGCTGGTACTTTTTTGGGCTTAAGGCCTGGGAGAGCATGATGGCCTAGAGCGGGTGGCAACTTGGGCCAAGTGCAGGTAGGTTCTTTGAGCCAACTGGGTGACCACCAAAGGTCATGAAGTGAGAAAGACTGGGCAGACATGCCTCTGCTTGCACAGTCAGCAGGGTTGAGGTTCGTGGGCACATGCCTCCACGTATTGCTAGTTGAAGTAGCTGTGATCTTAGCCACTCGATTGGCCTCGAAAGTCTGTAATCGGTGAGGTGGGGTATTGAGCCATGCCAACACTATTGTGCTATCTGACCAGCATGTGTGTGTTTGAATGGCTATATGAGCTGACAGTTGGGCTGACACTCGAGTCATGAGCTGAGATAAAAGAGTCGCGGCTGACAACTCCAATTTCGGGATTGAGAGGCGAGTCTTAATGGGTGCGACCTTGGACTTGCCAATGATTAGGTGTACATTGACATGTCCAGTGGTATTGCGCTCATGAAGGTAGATAACGGCACCAAAGCCAGCCTCTGATGCGTCCGCGAACCCGTGAAGTGAGTAAGTAGACGTGGGCTTATACTTACAAATGTGTCGAGGTAAACGGAGGTTTGAGAGCTGAGGAAGATCCTCTGAGATGTGTTGCCACTCTGTGTGGACTTCTTCAGAGATAGGCTCATCCCATCCTATTTTCAGAAGCCAAAGCTTCTGGAGAAGAATCTTTGCGCGGAAGATGACTGGAGTAACCCAGCCATTGGGGTCATAAAGAGACGCTACTGTACTGAGAATGGAGCGCTTTGTGACTTGAGCATAAGTGGGCAGAGAAATGCGATAAGTGAACTCATCAGTTTGAGGAATCCACTGTATTCCCAGAACCTTAATGGAATTAGAGTCGGGACTGAAGTCAAAGTCCTTGGGCATGTCGCACTGGTCATCTGAGAACCGTTCAAGGAGCTGAGGCGAGTTGGAGGTCCATTTACTGAGCTGGAAGCCACCTAGGGCGAGTAACTCGATCAGATCGTTTTGGAGCGACTGAGCAGAATCCACAGAATCTGCACCTGAGAGAATGTCGTCCACAAATATTGATTTGCGGAGGATCTGAGCAGCGTGGGGGTAGCGATGACCTTCGTCATCAGCCAATTGGAGTAAAGTGCGGATGGCATGGTATGGGCTGGACCTTAATCCATATGTGACGGTATTAAGGGCATACGTGAGCAGGGGCTGGTCGGGTGAAGACCGCCAGAGAATGAGTTGAAAAGGTCTTTGCTCTGGGTGAATGAGGATATTTCTGAACATCATTCGGATGTCTGTGCTGAAAACTTGTGAGTGGATCCTGAAGGACATGATAATGTCAACAATATCTTGTTGAAGAGCTGGACCTGTATGGAGACAATCATTTAAATTGACGCCGTTTGAGCTTTTACAACTTCCGTCAAACACGCAGCGTAACTTTTCTGATCCTGGCTTGAATATGCCATGATGTGGGATATAGAAATGGGATTTATGAGCAAAGGTATTGGGGTGACACGGCGACATATGTCCCAATTTTATGTAATCTGACATGAACTCTACGTATTTCGAGCGGAAGGGCGGGTTCGCTAGCAGCTTCTTCTCTAAATTGAGAAACCTACGTAGCGCAATAGCATGAGTGGAACCTAATGTCGGCGCGTTGTGCAGAAAGGGCAGTGTAACCATATATTGACCTGATGGTTCACGAGTAGTTGTAGTGCGGAAAATGTCCTCACACTGATCCTCTAATGGGCTGGTATGCTTGTAGGTTTGGGGTTCCTCGGATTCCCAAAACCTCTCAAGACTTTTGTGAATGTCATGAGTGGAATGCTCTGAGTCCGTGTGAGAGCCGACAATGTGAACTGAGTTGACCTGATTCGTGGGTGAAGTATGTAAACTTTCGAAAGGTCCAATCAATGTAAAATCAAATATCGTGCCGAAGGCTATAGGCTTGCCAGGGCCGAGCGAAACCTTGGTTCCGTCTAACACTTGACCAAGAACGTCAGATCCTAGTATTAGATCAACCGGAGCTGGTGTGTGATATTCTCGATCAGCAAGAGGAATCGGCGGGTGACCTGTTAACTGAGCGAGATCTGGAACCTTTTCCAACGGTAGGTACCCAGTTACGTTCTTCAATATATGGGCTGTGGCCGTGATCATAGGTGTGTCACGGTGAGTAGGGCGGCATACAATTGTGATTGATGCCTTTGAGTCTTGTGTGTGCTGATTTCCAACTCCTGCGATTTTTAGAGATCTATGTTTTAATGGCAAATTTAAAATTGTGGCCATGCGCTGAGAACAAAGAGTCAGCATACTTCCACAGTCCAACAAGGCTCGTGCTGAATGAAATTGACCATTTACGTCTGCTATTTTAAGTGAGACGGTTGGCAACAAAATTGGCGTGTTGGTGACGTTCACTACACGTTGTGCGGAGTTACAGTAATTTTCTGTTGGAGTTGAAGTCATTGAGTGACAATGAGCTGAGTGTGTATGTGATGAGTGAATGTGTGATGAGTGTGCTGAGTGTGCTGAGTGCTGATCGTCCTCGCCTTCATAGTGCTCTGTTATTGTAGGTAGTCACTGTTGACTACCTACCCGAGACCTACTTGGCGATCGCGATTGAGTGGGCGAGTTGGAATGGGACGTATATGCCTGTGTAGCATGTGCCGAACGGTACTGAGGCTCATGCGCTGAGCGCTGTCTGGGCTGCTCACGTAGAGACGGAGGCAGCAAATGAGCAGATGAGCGTGTCGGAGACATGGCCCCATGGCGATGCAGTGAAGTATGGTGGTCAGACCGCCCACACTCCTTGCATGCACGTGTAGACCTGCACTCGTTCTCATAATGAGGACCCAAACAGCGTCGGCACCGGTTGCGTGAGTTCACAAAGTCCCACCGACCTTGAACTGGCTGGTTATTAAATCCTGGGCATGCGATGAGTTTGTGTCCCCTATTCCTGCAGTATGGGCATGGCATACCACCAGTAGGGGAAGAAGGTTGAGCCGAATAATCCTGCCGGCGAGTGGGTGATGGGGATAATCGGGCCGAGTAAACTGGCGCTGTCTCAAATGCCATAAATGGTTGACGAATAGGACGGGGGGAGCGATTGTCCTGCCGAGGAGCTATGGGGCGGAACTCTTGATGAGCCTGGTAGGGCTGACGTGGAGTACCTCGAGTGGGTTGAAGCAGCTTATTGAGCTGAGCGAGCCTTTCTGACGGGCCGAGCCGTGATGAAGAAGGAGCCTCCTGTGACGCAAGGAACGATGACTCATTCTCCTTGCAGCGTGCGTGCTCTTCCAGAAACTCAATGAGGTTCTTGAGCGTGGGCAGAGTTGCACGAGATCCGTACTTCCGCTCGAAAAGAGTGCGGAGCTCGCCTTGCAGTTTTCGCACCACCATGGACACGAAAACATAGTCGGAGTCTTTCATGGGCAGATCGAGGTTGCGGAGAGCGCTTTGCGCTGAGATAAGCGGAATTAAGAACGATGTGCGGATATCCGAGCGCATGTGGATGTGCGGAAGGTTCATTATAATGTCCACAAATCGGTCAATGAGTACGCGACGATTGTCGTAACGCTTGGTGAGAATTTCCATGGCTATGGGATAATTCTCGTTGGTAGGGTAGAGGTGTTTCACCATATCATGTGCCTCACCCTTTAGGGCGCCTAACAAATAATGCAGCTTTACAGCATCCGAAACTGTAGCCATCTCACTGACGAGGCTCCTAAAAACGGCAATAAATGAGGGCCATTCTTCAACGTTCGAATGAAACTCCGGTATGGGTATCTTTGGTAAAACACCAACGGGTGTACCTGAGCTGAGGGGTTGCGTCTTGTCCGGAAGAGCTGATTTTTCATTTAATTTTTCAAATGCCACTAGGATAGCATCATAGTTGCTAAGTGCCGACTGAAAATTTTTTGTGTAGGTTGCCTCAGTTTCGTCGGACAAATCCTCATCGTCAAGGATCTCGTAATATACGTTCTCTAACTTAGTTTTAACGCTTTGTATGTTTGCGTAACGAGCGGTGAAATCCGCCACAGAATAAGTTTTTCTGTCGCCTGCCTCTACCGCCGCACCGATCTCCTTTAACAGAACTATCGCCTTTACGGCCTCACGAAACATCGCGGCTTGTGATTTCGAAGGCATCTTAATTTTGTTAAAGTAGGTGGTTGATTACTAAGACAAAATACGCAACGATTTTGAACTGAACTATAAGAGCGGACGTACAACCAAAATATATAATGAGACAGATGAACAGAGCTGAGACACTTGCGCGGATGAAGTAACAATGACTATGTTCAAACGGAATACGGAACTCTTAAATAAACACGAAAGAGAAGAAAAAATATTTTTTTTTTTTTAAAAAACAACCTGTATATGAGCTGATACACCAACGTGGAACACCCTATATGTGTACCATAAACAATAAGAGCAGAGATGAGATGAAAAAACAAAAATTTTTTTTTTTACTATATTTGTGCTATATATATATCCGGTTAAAAAGCAGACAATAACACGATCAAACTGTCTAATACTATTACTGCGACGTGAGATTACCGCAACACAAAAATATCGAAAAGGGCCGATGAACTTGTTAGACAATAACACGAAAAAACTGACGGCAATATATCATAACAGTATATTTACAACAACACATCAGTCGTCGAAAATTCTATTTATAGAATAAAATACCTACCTACAAGCCTCGAACGCGTAAACGAACAAAGAATGTATTTACCTCGCAGAAATCGGATCTAAATGAGCGGACAATCCAATGATGCAGATCAAACTTTGGTAACGTAATAATTCGTAAACGTAAACGTTCGTTACGTAATAACTTACGTATACGTGGGTTTTACGTATGTGCGTAACTTACGTAAATGCACGAAATAAAGCAAATACTCGCACCGAAAAAATATCTCGCAAAATCTCGTAAAATTTGGGTTTAATAAAGAAGTATAGTGGACTGTAATAAACAATTGGGCTGAATGAATATACTTATGTTATCTGAGCTGAATAATAATAACAAACTGAGTTTATTCTGTAAAGGGGCGGGGGGGGCCGAAATATGTAACCGGGTGAAAATGGACTGTAGTAAATCGACGGGGGCTGGTTCAAACAAAGTTACGGGCCGGCGGGGGGGAGGCGGGGGGTGATATAAACCAAAAATTTTCCGCTCGACGGACCAAAATTTTTCTTGTATTGAAAATGGACTGTAGGGGCTGAAAAGGGGGCTGGTTCTAACGGTTCGAATTCGAAAACGGTCTCGAAGGATCAAAAATGTAGCCGCTGGCTACAGGAATGCAGAGATGATGAAAGAGGATAAACGGATGGGTTGACACGAGAGAATTGTGGGTAAACTGACTGACCTTGCTGAATGTTGTTCTCGATGGCAAATGCGCTGTGCAGCGTCCCTCCTTGTTGGGATGATGCAGACGGCGTTTGTGTCAGGAATGTGCAGAAAGGGCAGTGTAGTAACGTGAACACTTCACTGGTATATAACACTGCGAACACAACACTGAGACGTATGCGATATTGTTTGTGGCGTCGCGAATGTGTGTACACGTGTCACTCTCTAGAGAGTTCGGACGAAACAGCGAGAGTCCAGCGCCCGCGCGCGCCTCGATCCGCGCGCGGCGGGGGGGGGGGGAGTGGTCATCCGCGCATGCGCACGCGAATGACACGTCATGTTCTAACGTCATGCTGGTAACGTAGTGTAGCGTGAACAAATAGTAAGCACAAGTTCGAGTTAACGTTTGAAAGTGTGTCACCTCCAACTTCGTGTGCAGCGGTTAATGTCCTTAGGGATGACGAGGCGACGGTCCTAAGTGAGGAACAACGCGACGCGCTTGCCCGTCTCCTCAGGGACAATCAAGACATTTTTGAGCCAGGGGGAGCTCCCACACCGTTTGCAGAACATAGAATCGACACTGGCGACCACCCTCCAATTGCGGTTCCACCTTATCGAGTGTCTCCTTCAAAAAAAGAGATTATGAAGGCGGAAGTCGAAAAGATGTTGGCAGACGATATCATCGAGGAGTGCGAGTCAGCGTGGGCATCTCCTGCGCTCCTGGTTCCGAAGCCTAATGGCAACGTTCGTTTTTGTGTCGATTATAGAAAGCTCAACGCGGTTACGAAAACCGACGTCTATCCCATGCCGTTGATAGACGAGCTGATTCAGTCAACAAAGCGTAATTGTTTTATGAGCACGCTTGACATGAGGAGCGGATTTTGGCAAGTGGCCGTCCGTGAGTGCGACAGAGATAAAACTGCGTTTTTGGCACAAGGAACGTACCGTTTCAAGCGCATGCCTTTTGGCTTGAATAACGCGCCGTCCACGTTTCAGAGGCTCATCGACAGGCTGCGATCTGGTGCCTCATTAAAGGATGTAACTCTTCTAGCTTACCAAGATGATCTGCTCATCATATCTTCAGGGTTTGACCAGCACATTGCTGACTTACGTGCCGTGTTCGAACGATTGCGCCTTTTCAATCTGCGTGCCAATCGTGAAAAATGCGTTTTTGCGCGTGAAGAAGTTAAGTATCTGGGTCACATTATTTCCCAGGATGGTGTGTCTCCTGATGAGGACAAGGTGCTAGCTGTACTTGATATGGAGCCACCTTCTTCACTACGCCACCTCAAAACTTTCCTGCAGACCTGCTCGTGGTTCAGGAAGTTTATTCCGAATTTTTCTTCAGTTGCGGAGCCGTTAACACGCTTACTGAAAAAGAATCAGGTTTGGATGTGGGGTCCAGAACAGGCTGAGGCGTTCGATGAGTTGAAGAGGCGTCTTACATCAGCACCGATTCTCATTCAGGCTGATTTCAACAAGCCTTTCGTGCTACGAACTGACGCGAGCAATTACGCGCTTGGAGCGGTGCTTCTACAGGGCGAAGGTAAAGAGGAACGTCCCGTAGAATATGCCAGCCGTCTTTTAACTCCGGCTGAGCGAAATTACAGCACCACTGAACGCGAGGCTCTTGCTGTTGTTTGGGCTGTTGAACGGTTTAGAGGCTATATTGAAGGTCAACCTGTTGTTATAGGAACCGACCATCAACCTCTAAAATGGCTCTTTGAATTGAAGTCACCATCAGGTAGGTTGGTTCGATGGGCACTTAAGTTGCAGGCCTTCAATCTTCAAATTGAGTACACTCCGGGTAAAGCCAACGTCGTTGCTGACACGCTTAGTCGTCCTACCTGCAAAGAAGAAAATAAAGATCAGTGTGGAATATGCTCAGTCGTTGTTGACTTACCTGCTAGGAGTCCATCCGATCTTCGTCGTGCGCAGCTGGATGATCCGGAGTTGGAAAAGATAATGAAAGACTTAGAGAGCGACATAAGCTCTGCTGGTCTTGAAGGGAAGCGCTGCTGGTCGGAGAGAGGTTATTTTGTGCAGCAAGGGGTTTTGTATCGATACAATCCGGATGTCGATAGCGAGGAGCCGCAGTTGGTTGTACCTGCTGGTTTGCGTCTCGACATCCTGAAGGAGTGTCATGACTCCCCAATAGCTGGCCATCACGGCATTGATAGAACCTTTCACAGGGTCTCGCAGCGGTTTTTCTTCCCGGGTATGCGGCGTATCATCGCAGATTACATCAAAACCTGCGTGAGTTGCCAGCGATACAAACCTTCTAATGAAAAACCCTCTGGTCTCCTGCAGACTCCAGTACTCCATCAAAGGGCTGAAGTTTTGGCCATCGATTTGTTTGGGCCATTACCGGCAGGAGAAAAGGGAGAGCGGTGGATCTTGTTAGTAGAGGACACGGCGACTCGTTGGGTAGAGCTTTACGCCTTGGTAGAAGCGACTTCTGAGGCGTGTGCTCGGGTCCTTATAGAGGAGTACTTTCTTCGCTATGGACTACCTCGTCGCATCGTCTCAGATAACGGAGTCCAATTTGTTTCGGCCGTCATGCAACAGTGCATGTTCGTTCTGGGTGTCAAACAGGACCTATTGCCTCTTTACCATCCAGAAGCCAATCCAGCCGAACGTAAAAACCGGGATTTGAAATTTCAGTTGGCACAGCTGGTCGACACAAACCATACTACATGGCCGGAGCATCTGCCATCGGTAAGGTTCGCTATGAATTCAGCGGTGTGTCAAACTACTGGCGTATCACCAGCGTATCTAACTTTTGCCAGAGAGCTTCGATCCCCGTTAAATGTTAAGTATGACATTAGAGCTGTGTTGAGGAAAGAAAATTTCGTGCCGCAGATCACGCCCTATTTAAATAGGTTCCTTGATTCCTTGGTGACTGTAAGGGATAGAGTAGAGGCACAGCAGGACAAAAGGAAAGACTATGCTGATAGGTCTCGGAAACCAGCAGAATCATTTGAGGTAGGAAGTCAGGTTTTGTTAAAATCTCATGTCCTGAGTAATGCTGCAAAGGGTCTGTCTGCAAAACTGGTGCCAAAACGGGATGGTCCGTATTTGGTTACAAAAAGGGTCAGTCCTACCACTTATCTTGTGTCTAACCTGAGTGCACCTGAGGAGATTGTGGGCAAGTTTCACGTATCGGAACTTAGCCGTTTTTATAATAGAGAGGACTCACCTCCTGATCCTATCATGCCGAAGCGTAAAAGAGGACGTCCTCGTCAGGGAAATGTGCGATCTCATGACCGAGGTCGGTCTCATGAGCTCGAGGGGGAGGGTGTAGCGTGTGACCTTCGCCGTGAACTCCCTCTACGTAATACGAGAGGCGTAGTGCCGTCTCGCTTTCGTTAAGTTAGCCGTTGTTCGGAGAGACTCGACTGCGTTCGTGGCTCTCCGCGACCACGCCACCTCTCGGACGCCCGCGTCGCCGAATGCTGACTTCACCCCCCGCGCCGTTGAGCGGGAAGTCGAGCTATGACCGTCAGCTAATGAGGCCGCGCGCGCGCCGCTGGCGTTCGACTCTCAGTATTTGTGATTAACCGTTACCTAACATAGAACTGTTTTCCATAGTGACATTAAAATCTAACATGTACTCCGCATTTCACTTGACACCAGTCACAACCCAGAACCCTATAACGTCGCTATACACGCGACATATTAAAATTATCCAAGTAAAAATGACATCAAAACAAATACAGTGAAGATGCAGAATGTTATAACTGACAGCCAGAGACCAACCAAAGTTGCCTTTGATTTGTGTTTAATAAATTGGAAAGGTCGATTTAGCCAAAATATTATATAATTTTTAAAGTACTTTTTGCCATCTATGAAAATTTTATGGAAGTTAGCCTAGAAAACGGCTCATTCATGTAGTATCCGGTCACCTCCGGCACCTGTCCCTTAATTCGTGACTTGCCGGCTCCGGCAGTTGAGCCACAGCTGTCACAGCTGTGTTTTGAAGTTGTTTTTCGAATCGTGTCGTGTTGATCTCTCTTTGTTGTTTTTGTTTATGTCATTTGCTCAGTGATTTGCCCGAGGTCTTTCTTGGTGTCTACTTATCCGCTTCGACTCTGATAAGTTTAATTTCCATTCCCTAAAATATGTGATCTATGAAGACACCATAATGAGTAAAACCGGCAAAAATACCAAGACACAAGTGTGCCAAGGTTGTCTGTCTTCAGAGCGACGCTTATCGCCGCTGGGAGTTCACACCGGGTTGCTGTGCAGGATCTTGGGCGATGACTCGCGACTTGCCAGAACTGCAAGAAATGTAAGTATTGTGTGCAGAAAGTTTATCAGAACATCGTGCCCCCTTATCGAAACTGACAATAACTTGGGGTGAAGATATAGGAAAAAGTACGAGAGGTGCCGTGGGACGCCCGGTTGGAAAGAAGTTCCTTTCGCTTTGATAGATATGCACTTACAAACACACATACTATGGCAAAAGTCTTGTGACGGTCGAAGCCTTACGCCAGGGCCACAGCTTCAGACTTCTGGCGGCGCTTCTTGCTGCGCTTCCAGGTGGTTTTTGCGACGGGCTTTGCCCTGCCACGACACCCATCGGCGCCTTTAACCGCATCGGATGTATACTATATAAATGAATCTAGATTTGGGCTAGGAGTTAAAGAGTGATCAAATGCAAGCCCTAACATGGGTACAATATTTTTAAATCAAGGCAATGTTTCAAAATGAGAAAACTGTCTTTTATTCTTAATTGTACACAAAAGCTATTATTTTAACTATTAACTTCAATAAATAAGAAATTGTTTGGAATCTCTCCACTACATTCCGTAACTCGACATATCTAACCTATGGACTCCAGACATAGTATGGAGTCTCTTCTACGCTGAAGGATCTCTGGGTAGCTAATTTCTGGAGCAACATTCCTTATAGCATCTTGCACTCCAGACACTTGGTGAATAAGTGCTAGGCCGAAAAAAGGGCATCTAAATTGTTGTTATTTAACATAACATTTTAGTGTTCCATACCCGTAGTATTATATGATGGTGAACAAGCAGTGGGCAGAGAGGATAGAATGCCGTATGACAAAAATGATGGTACCCCAGACAGACTGTAAGTTAACCAGGTACCTTTTAAAACTAAACCGGACTGACTTGAAAGATATGGTAAGTATACTAACAGGTCACTGTAACTTAAATAAACATCTCTTCACTACGGGTACCACGGATAGCCCGCTATGTAGGGGATGCATGAACGAGGATGAGACGGTGGAGCATGTGCTTCTCCACTGCCCCGTCACTGCAGAAATAAGAACAAAAGTAGGGTTAGTGACGATGATGAGCTCCAGCTTCCCTTCACTGAATCAGTTGTGTCAGCATGTCGATGCTGTTCGGCTCTATTTTAAAGAGCTGGGCTGGCTAGGGTGACTGACCGGGGGGAAGTGCACAATACTCACGGTAGCAGAGAGTCCGTGCAGGACCATTAATCGCCCCCACTTCGAATTTAGAATTTAGAATTATATGATGGTAAGAAGGAACGATTCAATTTGTTTTGTTTCATTTTCGAAAATTTAGCCAATCTGAAAATTTAGCCTATCTGAAATATTTGCCAATCTGAAAATTTAGCCAATCTGAAAATTGCATTCAACAATGATGGTGCAACTTTGTTTTTGCCCTATTCATCCATTTATTTAGATGTTGTACTTTATTTTCAGAACTTATCTAAGCCCAAGCAGCGACTATGTTGGGAGTGTCACCAGATGTTGCTGAACGTATACAAGTTTCAACAAAGAGTTCTACAAGCTCAGTCTTCATTGCATTTAGTTGGAAAACAAACAAAACAGGTACAATTTATTTAGTTACTTTATTCAAGAAATTAACAGCGATATATTTACTCTAAACAATATTTCAAAAATTAAACTAAGGCCAATAACAAATTTCCCCAACTGTTAAAAATAATAATCTAAACTTAACTAATTCGTTACTCCGAATTTAGACTACTCTTATATTTAAACATTTAAAGACAATAAAGCAACTTAACTACCTAATGTAATCTTATTTAGTTTAATTTGCTTGTTTGTTCGACAACATGTTTGTGTTGTGTGGAGTTAATGTAAGATGAGTATGTATGAGAGAGTATGTGTTTGTGTAAGTGAGGGGAATGTAAAAAAGGAGAGGGTGTTAAGCAAAATCATAATTAACATTATAGTTACGGTTATTCATTAGGGCAATAGATTTTATTCATTATTTTATATCAAAATGAGATCCTGGAGTTTCCATATGGATCAATTTTAAAGAATTTTTATTGTATTCGTTAGCTAGACGAATGAGAGGAGATGATTGGGCATAGTTTATGCGAACAATGGGTACCTACATAATAAAATAAATATTTATCCCTTTTACTCATATAAAAAAATGGGTCTAAAACCTAAACCTTTTTTGTCACTGCCTGTTACAACATTTACACCTTCGACACATGGGATGTTTTACACAAAGCAACATGCTTTAGAATAACAAAGTTATCTCATCTTGCACTGGCCAGTAAAATTAGTTCAGTCAGTACTTGTATAGTTTTCTAGTAGAATAGTTTACCAAAATGTACAAAGCAATACTTGCAAAATATCTTCCTGAAAAGCCAACGAGAACACTTTCCCCTGTAAGTAACTTGGCTGCCACTTTCGTGGATACTACGCTTGGACAAATAAACCAGATACAGGTCCCGGCAGTAAATAATGCACATCGTATTTATTGAGTTCTTGCTTAGGTACTCCAAATAATAGTCAGAACTAAGAAATTCACACGTTTATTGCCTGAGATCACAATCGATACTAATCTACCCTACACTGAATGACATATAAGAATAATGTACTGATACCTTACAAAACTATACACAACAGTATTGTAGCGTCATCTCTGTCGCACGAAGCACTAACAGTCCGCTGACAGAGACGGCGCTCTACGAAGCCGGAGATAGCCGAAGTGCATTATTTACTGCCGGGTACTGTACTACGTACAGTGCCGGTTTTAGCATTGACGGCGCCCTGGGCGAGAATTCTACGGCGCCCCCTATCTGTTTCCTAAATTATTCATGTGCAAAAAAGGAAAAAAAAAACATGGGAAAGATTATTTCAATCTTCAATCATGACCAATTATTTTAACAAAATTTTACCGCGCCATCCCGTGATCCATACTGACGAGGGGGCGCTGGCGCCCCTTGATGTCTGGCGCCCTGGGCAGTCGCCCAACCACGCCCTACCCTAACACCGCCACTGACTACGTAGTTGGGTCATAAGTTCTGTCACATATCTGGGGATTTTAAAAGTATCCTTACCTATCTTCTCATTTATATTTATATTATAATAAAATTTTAAATGTATCATTTATTTCCCACCTGGGGATCTAAAAAGGCCGACTTGGATGAATCATAAAATGATTTGAAAGTAGAATAGAGTCAGAGTTTTTTCATGCGTGCAAAAGAGACGGCATTAGAACCGAATCATAATGTGATTCATCCAAAACAGCCTTTTTAGAGGACCAGGGGATCTAAAAAGGCCGACTTGGGTGAATCATAAAATTATTGGAAAGTACGATGGAGTCAGAGATTTTTCACGCGTGCAAAAGAGACGGCTTTAGAACAAAATTATTAATATGATTCATCCATAACAGCCTTTTTAGAGGACCAGGGGATCTAAAAAGGCCGTTTTGCATGAATCACATAAATGATTCTGTTCTAATACTGCCTACTTTCTTACTTTCTTACGCGTAAAGTGGGGATGATTTTTTTTCTCTACTATCCCCTAGTGTGGGGTGTCGTTGAATAGGTAATTTAAAAATATTGGGGGTGTGAGAAGACCATTTTTCGATTTAGGGTTCCGTTTGCGAAATATTAAGCTTAAAAGTGTTAACTTTTGTTAGAGTCAAGTGTCCCCCCACGCTTGCCAGCGAAACGATTGTATTTGAAGACTTGAAAAAAATCACGTCAGTAGTTCGCGCCAAAATTTTACCCCCTCTAAACACGGGGCGATTCGCATCAGCAGGAACAAAATCTATGGGCCGTTCTTGGGAAGAGCAACTTCCGAGAGGACTATAAGTTTGGCGCGATCTGTATTAGTCTACAAACTTATAAAATGTACTTGGAGAAGAAGTCCGCATATTGTGCAGGGCAACTACGGAACCCTACACTACGCGTGGCCCGACACACACGTCTGCATTCCAAATTTAAAATACGGAACCTATGACAATATTTATGACCCGACTACGTATAGTTAAATTGAGATCCTGTAGGATGACCATACTTATGGGCCATGACGCAGTTCCCGCTATTGATGACAGATGGCGCTCATCGGCGCTACATTGTAGCAGAAAATTGATAATTATAACAGATTATAAACAAAATGCGTAAATGATGGGTATTTGTCAGGGTAGACAGTGTCTTTTTGTCTGTATGGACCGCACGCCACTGCCTATGGCTAAGATGCCTAGTTTATTTTCATCCTTTCAAAAAGCCACAATGGATGCCTAAGTTTATTTTCAGAAAGAATGAGTTCTATAAAGACTAGATTAGTGCAAAAAAATTGAATTTTGTATGGATGGATAAGTTGAAGTTGTATGTATGTGGCAGGCAAATTGTATAAATTCGTCAGTTTACAATATTGATATAACAAAGAGGAAGATATAGAATGTTTTTATATTGTCAACTGAACAATGGACCTCTTTTTGAACGAGCGTCACCGAACGAAAGAGATGGACCGATGAGCTTAGGCAGTAGCACGAGCGAGACGAAGCGAATAAATGGACCTGTATTTGTAGGTTCACACGCGCAGGAAGCCGGGTACCGTGTTTTCCCTTTTGTTTTGTCTAAGGTTTACAAACGGCGTCGTCAGTTTCTAAACGCTCGCTGTTTCGTGATTTGCCTAAGGCAAATAAATTGTAAAATGCTTCGTCATTTTCCAAAAAGACGACATCGAAAGTCTTATCAAAAAGTCAAAAATAGGTGCAACGACGAGTGGAGCTATGCAAGGTGACTTTTTGATCATCGTCCAAATTCATACTGGAGGCTTGATAAGTGATCAGTATCTTGGATCAATAACAATTTTTGTGAAATGTGTAAAATGAAATTTCGGTTTCCCATAGAAATTCACTTCCAGTTCCGAGTAAATCACTATGGGCAGTCCAAATTTCATTTTACGAATTCTACAAAAATTGTTATTGATCAATGATACTGATCACTTACCAAGCCACCAGTATGAATTTGGACGATGATCAAAAAGTCACGTTGTATACCTAGTCCAGCCAAAAGCTCTGTGACTCACATTAAATTGGATATTTTTCATCCTAGACTGAATCTAGTAAAATTAATTAATGGAATTTGTTGGATAAGTAATATTCACCATAAAAAATATTGTAGCTGCTTAAGGTGACTCCGTCGGAATAATTAGCAACTCGATTCGTGGTGGTTGAAATTTCGAACAAAACCATATTAAAATAAAGTCCTTATCAGCTCGCACTGCAACATGGCTGTTACGTCAGTCGCTGCGGCTGACAAGTGCTAAAATAGTGTGTTTTTAATTTATTTTATTTAAAATAAAATTAATTTCCTAGAACTGAGAAAACCAAATAATTTTATATTATTTTGTCTAGAAGTTTATAAATTTTCATACTGTTTCGATAAAAACTGCAGCAGTTAGGTTGTTACAAGTGAACAAAAAATCGAGAAATAAGGGTAAACTTAGAATTTTCTTGCTTCACTTCTGTATATCAAAATGAAGTTCAGGAAAAACCACATCACTAATTGTATCATGCAGATTACTATGTATTTTTCTTCTGTTGAAAAATGCTATAGTTACCGTATAAAATGGTTACAAAGTTTCTTAGTTCAAGGTCGTTGGCGTTGGTAGAAGCCTTAAAGCAAATTAACATTTTAACGAAACTATCCTTGAAGCAGTCCGAAGCTGGTGTCTTAAAATACGCGACATAATTTGGGATTTTTGCCTTGTATTTTTTTAATCCTAACTTTTACAATTTAGTTTAAATTATATATATCTATAAAAAACACATTATCATAATATCCAGATATATTTCGACTTTTGATGTCGGCCTCAGTGGAATTAGTTAAAATAAATATAATATATTACAAATGTCATAAAATGGAGTAGATGATAAAAAAAATAATAATAATAAAGCCCTAGGGCAAAATAATCGACTTTCTATTCGGTTTTGATGCATAAAAAGTGGGCCTTTACGAGCACATGCATTGTAAATTAAAATAATATCTTCTTTCAGTAAAATGTTCCATCTACAATATTTAGGATACTTTCCCTCCATGTGGCATAGCCGTGGGGCGCCCGGTATAGTATTGGTATATACTACCTATACATAATATGTAATCAATTTAATTGAAACAAATAATTTAACTGGATTTGGTACTCATCTTAATTGTAAAAATTCTCGTTTTACATTAAATATAGAATCATCTACTCCATTTTATGACATTTGTAATATATTATATTTATTTTAACTAATTCCACTGAGGCCGACATCAAAAGTCGAAATATATCTGGATATTATGATAATGTGTTTTTTATAGATATATATAATTTAAACTAAATAAAAAACAAATAAGTTTTCTTTAATATTTAACTTTTACAATTGGAATTTGTGTTGTGGTTTAAAGCTTGTCTCTTAAACAAACGATATCAGAAAACAAAAACATGGTCTTGAACATTTTTGGGAGACAATTTTATAGCACCATCAATATGAATGAATCACGCCCAATTTTTTATTTATCGAATCGATGTCGAGTCGATACCAAGTTCATGCTAGTACCCCAGAACACCTAAATTCAAAATTCACTCAATAGTTATTCAACAAAACCTTATTACCTATGTATTGTGTATGAATGTTCCCATCGCAAAGTTTCCATTGGTTTCTATAAATTAGAATTTCAAAATTCTGAATTTAAAAAGCTATGACATCCTTATACCACAAAATAGATACTACCAGAAGGCCGACTCGACGACGACGGAGCGAAAACAGACGCACACATGCATAGACGCGGACGTACGATGATCTAGGCAGAATTTCGTATTGGCATTCGACCGAATATTTTCGAGATCATCGTACGTACGCGTCTATGTGTGCGTGCGCCGGTTTTCGCTAGTTATTCGGAGTAAACATTCTGTAAATGGTTATTTTGTGCTTATACAGTGCTACTTTGGTGCGTGGATCGGTCGTTGTTAAAATCGGAGCTAACACTGCTGCGTCTTATTAAACCATACTACTACTCAGCGCGCTCCCGTGTTGAACAGCAGGATGTTTTACTAAACGCTTTTGCAAAGTTTAGCTCCGTAAACAATACTCTATTTATGTGTTGAACGCGAGGATGATTTCCGAGCGCTTATTATTTAAAATGTCTTACGAAAACATCCTACGGCTCAACATGCCTACTTCTTCAAAGACTTGAACTGACTTACTGAAATATTTCGTACAATCTTATGCACAAATCTGTGAATCTTTATATAGCGTTATATGCTGTTGGCATAGGGATAATTAAAATGCATTGATAATAATCAATGAACTGATATAATGTGTCTGAAAAAAAAATCACAAACAAATGCAGCTAGGGCAAATCAACCAATTAATTAAATCTTTATTACTTAGCGTTAGGCACATTATTAGAAACATTTTGAGAAAGATCGTGTTTTCTTTTCTTACAGACTATTTTCTCCCTTACTGTTGGATGGCCAGCCTGAACTCTATTTTTTGTTTTTCTAATTCCGCGATCTAGTCTGCGCCTTACGGCAGTTGGTTGCACTTTAATTGTGTTTGTTCTTCTACGTTGTATATTAAAAATCAATTCGGAAGCGTGCTGTGAAGAATTAATGCTTTTCAATCACTTTATTAAATGCTTAATTGCTTTTAAGCCGCCTGGTGTTGGATTTTTCTCATATAATTCAATGACCTTGTTGAACTCCAACAGTAGGTTTAGAAGAGAAGATTTAATTGTCATTTATGAAATCATCGTTGCTCGCAATATTGTCTGACAAGTCAAAACCCGTTGTAGGCTCATCTAAATTGTTAAAATATGATTCGGAATCAGCTGGTACTCCGATATCCATGGGCCATCGCCAAAATGCCTGAGCTATGTGGAACGCACATAATAGAAGCCGTGATGTAGGAAAAATTTAAGCCAGTGAATTTCGCTCTGCCGAAGAATCATCTGTCATTATTACTTTTTTTTAAAAGTGACGGCCATTATACTTTTCGCTACGCTACCGAAAAGACAAAATATGACAGTATATGCAACATACATTGCCCGGCGTTGGTGTCGAGGATGATTTCCACAATTGCAATATTTTATTCGTCTATTGAATCCATCCTAGCGTTCAACTCTAGTAGCGATTCGGGACGTGCAAATTGAAATACATCAGATGAAACCATACTGCATTTTAGTGTTGACATGTAGTATGGATTCCGTAACACAGCGTCGCGAAAGTGTTTTGTAAAACATCCTGCTATCCAACACGGGACCGCGTTGAGCCGTAGTATGATTTCAGAAAACGCAACACTGCTATCCTATTCCTTGTTTCACAGCTGCGCCCCCCTGTTACTGTCATCCACGACGCGCCAAAAGATCCTTGTAGTACTGTATTTTTTAGTACAACATTATTATAATAATACGTATTTACATAATGAAATTGCCGTTTTTTATAGAGAATTTGGAGGAAACTCAATTTGCAGTACTAAATTTTTGCTTTTTGTTTAGGAATGACCAATCCAAATTATGTCATTTCTTTTGTGTATGAATGAGATAACATTAAGCTAACAGCAACATTAATTACATTTTAAAAAAGTGTCAGCTGTAAAAAATAATTACGAATCTTATCATGGAAATGGATGGCATTTAGGACAAACGGTTTTTGAACATTTAATTTTGGTTATCAAACTATAAAGTGGTAGAGCTGATGCCGGGCTCGACTGTGGAGGTACCACCATCTTACTTGGAGACCCCCTCGAAGTTATTCGGGGGAGAGTAAGAGGACAGCTCACAGGCATAAAACCAGGTGGCATACTATGCCTGGGACCTATTAATGGCAGTATATCCATCTCTAATAGCCGGATCTTATATGAAACAGACTGGTGACGGGCAGTGGCGCCACTGGTGCGAGGATTTCGGCACCGCGCTCACCAACCCGCCTGACCAGCGTGTGTGAGTATGGGCAACCCCCCCCCCCCCCCAAATGAATTGCACTCCCAAGAGTGGCGTAATATTGGGGAGGCCTTTGTCCAGCAGTGGACGAATACAGGCTGATGGATGATGGATGGATATCAAACTAACAATAAAAACAAAATTTGATACGTAGATGTAAAACCGTGAAATCGACTTTCAAACGGAAACCAAATAATGGAAATAGCTATTGAACTACAGGATTTACGAACTCATCAGTCTGTTAGAAAATGTCGGCAATTTCAATGATAAATACCTATTATTTATTATCTTGAAACCCATTCTTAAGAATTCAAACCAATTTATAATCTAAAATAAAATTAATTGTTTTTTCAGGTAGATGTTTCACTATCTAGATTAAAAGTAACATTCAAAGATACATTTGATTTTATTGAGAAATACATCGAAAACATTGAGCACCATCCCTTCAAAGTAGAAATACTAGATAATAATGCTCCTGAAAGCAAAATTGAAAAAGATTATCAAGACAGCAGTACAGATATCGAAGTAAAATTAGAAGACAGTAATTTATCAGAAAACAATCCAGGAGCAGACCAAACTGGTGATGATGGTACCGATGACGGACCAGAACAAGATAATATTGATGAAGATACGCAACCACAAGACAGTTCTGATGACGATGAACAAGCCAAAGGTAAATCTTCTGAAGAAGAAATTGAAGAAGATCGTGAGGATAAACCTAAAAAAGTAAAGAACTTGTGGAAACGTGGTTGTACCGATGAAGATTATGAACCACCAGAATTTTTACTAAAATCAAAAAAAAGTAAAGATGTCAAAATTCCCAATGCTAAATATCGCCAAATTGAATGCGATTTAGGGAAGATAAGAACAAAGTTTCAAAAGGTTCCAATGGACCGCAACGATCTTTTTGTTTCCTTGGAAAAATATAGGAATTCACAAAAGTTTAAGGAAGCTCAATACAAGTGTGATAAATGCGTTCAAGATTTCGTGCATGAAGAAGTATTGAAGTGTCACATGCTCAGGCATGTAGAAGCTGAGGTAAGTGTATCAAAGTACAGTGCGTGCCAATCTTTTAGTCGCCTCTGAAGATAGACGCAAAAGACGACGCAATAGCCGTTTAACTGTGTCAGGGGGACGTTACAGGAGCGAGGGCGCGGAGTACACCCGCCTGCGTGCCGCACCACACCCCCCGCCATTTAGCAGGTGTCAACACTATGCGTTAGTGTTAGTGCTACGTCCGTACACTACACACGCGCGCGTTGCATGAAAAGTACGTTCGATGATTCGTTAAGTTAATCGTTGAATCTGTTTGTGTTGCCTTTATATGTTGTTTTGTTGATTTAGTTTGTTAAAGTTTATTGTTGTTGTTATGCCTCGCGGTCGTTATAGCGTTCTAAGGCGACAATGTAGGAAAATGGTGTTTATATTAATTTGTTTAATTTAAACAGTTAAGATTGCACTAAAATAATAAATATATATTAAATAGGTAGGTACAACAAGTACACCTTCCCACTTATAGTAAACATTTAATAGTCAACCGTTGATATTATTGTTTCCTTGACTGTACCTGCGCAAGCTTGCACTCGTAACTCAATCAGAGGCGACTAAAAGATTGGCGCGCACTATACAAGGCTTCCGTTGTAAACGACAGCACTTATTAGTGAACTATACCAATTATGTTTCTTTTCTAATTCATGTAAAACCATGAAATTGTGATATTTTATGTCCTAAAATATATAATAATTATGTTTATTTACATAAAGAGAACTTAAGATTAGTACATTCAAAATGATCTTACGGCTAGTAAAAATGTTTTTTTTTTCCTAAACTAAACTACAGAAGTAGCCTGTATTTTTTTTCCTAAACTAAACTACAAAAGTAGCCTGTATTTTTTTGCCTAAACTAAATTACAAAAGTAGCCTGTATTTTTTTTCCTAAACTAAACTACAAAAGTAGCCTGTATTTTTTTTCCTAAACTAAACTACAAAAGTAGCCTGTATTTTTTTGCCTAAACTAAACTACAAAATTAGCCTGTATTTTTTTGCCTAAACTAAATTACAAAAGTAGCCTGTATTTTTTTTCCTAAATTAAACTACAAAAGTAGCCTGTGTTTTTTTGCCTAAACTAAACTACAAAAGTAGCCTGTATTTTTTTGCCTAAACTAAATTACAAAAGTAGCCTGTATTTTTTTTCCTAAACTAAACTACAAAAGTAGCCTGTGTTTTTTTGCCTAAACTAAACTACAAAAGTAGCCTGTATTTTTTTTCCTAAACTAAACTACAAAAGTAGCCTGTATTTTTTTTTGCCTAAACTAAACTAAAAAAGTAGCCTGAATTTTTTTTCCTAAACTACAAAAGTAGCCTGTATTTTTTTGCCTAAACTATACTACAAAAGTAGCCTGTATTTTTTTCCTAAACTAAACTACAAAAGTAGCCTATATTTTTTTTTCCTAAACTAAACTACAAAAGTAGCCTATATTTTTTTTGCCTAAACTAAACTACAAAAGTAGCCTGTATTTTTTTTCCTAAACTAAACTACAAAAGTAGCCTGTATTTTTTTTCCTAAACTAAACTACAAAAGTAGCCTGTATTTTATTCATAGCGTTAAAGAAGAGTATAAAAGGACTAGAATGACAATTTTATGCTTGAAAATTAACAATTTTGATAGTCAGTAATATATACAAGGTGACTTTTTGATTATCGTCCAAATTCGTTATTGGTTCATGATGCTGATGAGTTACCAAGGCTCAAGTATTAATTTGGACGATGTTCACAAATTCACCTTGTATATGTTTTAGATTCTGCAGAATAGAAGCTCTGAACCGGGATTCGAGCTCCTCACATCCAGATTTATTTTTCTTTCTGCGTTTCTATACTGCAATGATATAATGTTAATTCTTTTTTGTTTTTTTTTAACGAATTTCTTTCTACTGTATTTACAAAATGATGACTATTAGCATGAATGCAATAGGGCTGATGCCTGGGTTGCCAATAAGTTTAAAAACTTGTATGCGTAAAATTGATATTAAAAAGTGCCTACTTCATCATTTTCTATAAAGTTCAATTTAAAATTTTAATCACTGAAAGAGTTTAGAAGTTAGTAATTTGCCTTCTGCCAAAATACAAAGTAATGACGTCACTCCTAAGTTTTTTCATACAAAAAAACGTTTCATAAAAGGTTGTTATTTGACCAATAGTCATCATCGCTATTCTGTTACAGGAAAGCCCATACAAATGTGATATATGCGAGACATTTTGGGATACGCGGGCCATGTTAGACATGCATACAAAAAACCAGCATATGTTCAAGTTGGAATGTTTGTTGTGTGGCGAACACTTTCTCAGAAGAAACCTTCTGTTCTTGCACCAAGATGAAATGCATAAACAGACGGTTGAGTGTCTGGAATGCGGATGTAAATTTGGGTAAGAATGTAAAAAAGTAAATAATAAACAAAATTAAAAAAAACGGCCAAGTGCGTGTCGGGCCACGCGCAGTGTAGGGTTCCGTAGTTGCCCTGCACAATATGCGGACTTCTTCTCCAAGTACATTTTATAAGTTTGTCGACTAATACAGATCGCGCCAAACTTCTAGTACGCTCGGAAGTTGCTCTTCCCAAGAACGGCCCATACATTTTGTTCCTGCTGATGCGAATCGCCCCGTGTTTAGAGGGGACTAAAGGTTTGGCGCGATCTGTACTCGTTAACTTGTAAAGCCTACTTAGCTGTGATAGTTTTTCTTTTAATTTCGTTATGTATACTACTGCCGTAATTTTTTTTACGTTTCCAAATACAACCGTTTCGCTTGGGGGACACTTGACTCTGAATATTTCCCAAACGGAACCCTGGATCGAAAAATGGTCTTCTCATACAACCAATTTTTTTAAATTACCTACCCAACGACACCCCACACTAGGGCATGGACGAGAAAAAAAAATCATCCCCACTTTACGTGTAGGAGAGGTAACCTAAAAAAAAAATTTTTCAAAATTTTACTGTACCACTTATCGGCGTGATAAATATGTATACCAATGCCAAAATACAGCTTTCTAGTACTAATAGCAGAGAATATAAAGTATTACTACGTAAAGAAGCGACACTCACCTCCCCGCGCGAGTTTATCGTCCCCCGCGTTCCCCCGCAACCACCCCCAGTACCACTCGTTCACTGCGCGCGTATTTTGTTTTTTGTTTTATTACGATATTGATTTTTAATTAATATGGTTCGTTTTTGTGGTATTTATGGATGCATTGAAAACGGAGCAAAAAATAAAGAACGGAGATTTTTTTAATTTCCTGCCGATGAACTAAAGCAAGGCATTTTCTTTTATGTATTGGTTTAGGACGTTAACTGCAACTCTCAAAGAGTTGTCAAACAGTTTGTAAGAATTTCAACATTAAGTTGAAATTTTAAAAATCGAATGTTTTTGTGTGACCGTTCGATCTGAGCAAATTTCAACATGTCCTAAAAAGTGTGTATTTGTGCCCGAAGAACGGCGATCGATAGGGCTCACTACACATCACGTTAGGACGTAATATTTGTAGGTGAAACGCGGGTGTACCGAGTGTGGACTGTGACTTGCATTTCGAAGTTCACACTCGGAACACCTCTAACACCCCCTCGAGCATTTGTTTCAAGTTGTGACGATAATATATATATTTTTAATACAAAAATAATGGAGAACCAGAACTAGCACCTAGGGATTAACCATGCTAAAATTTTTTAAGAGAATCATATGAGTTGCTGAATTATAATGTTGTCCCTCTCGATCGACGACGCTCACACGCTTGCTGCCAGCCCTAGACCAGCTCACGCACACACATAAGCGTGTGCGGACAAGCCAGTGCGCGCGTGAGAGTGTAGGTAAATAAACAAACACAATACATAGCTGGTTTAAATCCTCAGGTGAAGATCAAAACTCAAATCATTGATAGAGTAAATGAATCGCGCAACCTGGGTATGATTCTGGATAGTGAAATGCATTTTGAGGGCCACGTGTTGGAACTAGTGCGAAACTGCTTCTACAGACTTAAGGTTTTGTACAACATACGACAGTACTTAAGCACTGAGATGAGGATAAAACTGTGCGAGTCCTTGATACTTTCGAAACTTAATTACTGTCTGGTGGTGTATGGGCCATGTTTGTACAAGAAAACGCACAGACTATTACAACGGGTACAGAATGCCTGCAGTCGCTACTGTTTTCATATACCTTCACGTGGACATGTGACACCATATCTGAACAGTGCTGGCATTTTAAATATGGAGGCTCGTCAAAAGCTTCATTTTGCCAGTTTATTGTTCGGAGTGATCGAGACAGGGGAACCAAGCTATCTACATGATAAACTTGGATGGCGCAGGGACAGGCACAAGTATAAAGTCCGGAAATGTACACCTGTAATGTCAATGCAGTGTCACAAGACCGCCGCGTTCAGGGGTAGCTTTAAACACCAAGCCACAAAGTGTTGGAATGATATACCACCACCTTTGAGGGAATTAAAACCTTAAACTAACTTCAAAAAATCATACTTCAAATATCTTCTGAGCAACCAAACCAACACGAACTCATAAACCTTATTTATTTATTTATCTATGTAGATAGTTCTTCATCTGCCTATTTTATAACTTGTATGTATGGCCACATATTGTTTACTCACTTACTCGCTCATTATCTATGTATGTTTATTGTACACCATTATTGTTGATTACTAATGTTATATAATTAAAATAGTAGTATGTATTATTCTGTAACTATTTGTATCTATGTAAGTATGCATTAAAATGTCGGAAGTATGCGTGACAAAACAATGGTTCTGGCATAATAACAGCGTTGTAGTCTACTTACTGGCTGCAACACATGCTGAGTCAGGGCCTTTTTACCCAGCAATTCATTTTGTTTTGTATCTAAAATGTGTTTGAAACTTTATTTTGTTTTATACCTAAATTTTGTTTGAATTAATTTGTTGATAGTGCTGAGTAAATAAAGATTATATCTATCTATCTATCTATCTATCTAAATAACTTGAGCACTCAGTATGGAGTGACGGGGGTGTGCTAATAGTCTCTAAGCTAAGCCGCGTACAGACAGACGGACATGGCGAAACTATAAGGGTTCCTTGTTGTTGACTACGGAAGCCTAAAAACACGACTGCCATAATTTCAAAATGAACTTCGTAACGATACCCAGTGCAGTTAGGGTACAGCTCTACATTGGATACGTGTTGTTTTGTATGTCTATGTGTCGTTACTATGTAAGTTCATTTTGAAATTATGGCAGTTGTGCCTAATGTAGCCGTGATTTAAAAATAACTGAAGTTTTGCGTGCGCGGCATCCGATTAGAGCATGATCGACAGTTAAATACAAAAGCGTTAGAGCAGGACTGAATTTTAGCTTTGTGCAAACCCTAGTACTCGTATAATAATTTAGTATATACGCATGTAATAATAATGTAGTAGGTGGTAGAGCTGATGCCGGGCTCGACTGTGGAGGTATCACCATCTTACTTGGAGACCTCCTCGAAGTAATTCGGGGGAGAGTAAGAGGACAGCTCACAGGCAAAAAACGAGGAGGCCCACTATGCCTGGGACCGATGGATGGCGGTATATCCATCCCTAATAGCCGGGCCTTATATTGAACAGACTGGTGACGGGCGTCACTGGTGCGAGGGTTCCGGTACCGCGCTCACCAAGCCGCTTGCCCAGCGTGTGTTGGGCAATTCTTTCAGGATGACCGCCGGGAGTGGCAAGGCTTATGTCCGGTAGTGGACGAACTAGGCTGATGGATGGATGGATGATCAAGCTAATGGTCAAGCAGGGAGTGGATATAGAGGGGATGGAATGTATGGTGCGCAAGTGGAAGGTTCTTTTCGCTTCCGATCTGGACCCTACTTATACGAGTACTTACTACTTTATATTTTCTTTTTGCAGCGACCGCACAGCTTTCTGGAAGCACCATCGCGGCTTGCACACAACATTCAAATGTGACCATTGCGACGCGAAGTACCACAACAAGAACTTAATCATCAGGCACTTCAGGTTTGTCATTCTTTTCGTCCGCATGTCATATAAAAAGTTTGGCTGTCAAAAAATGGGACAGATTTGGTTTTAACCATTTGGCAACCCCGAATAATTGAACGATTAGATTAGATTAGATTTATTTATTAATAACAAATATCTTGATTTTGAACATAAACACTTGTACTAGTTGTTTCATAACACAATTATATTTGTTGCACACTTCCCGTTGCATACTTCCCAACCGGTTTCGGAAATTAATCCATCTTCAGGGGATACAGAATATTTATTATTTTAATATACGAGCCATAAAACGACAAACGTATGTCAACAATCATTGTTAAATATTCTGTATCCCCTGAAGATGGATTAATTTCCGAAACCGGTTGGGAAGTGTGCAACAAATATAATTGTGTTATGAAACAACTAGTACAAGTGTTTATGTTCAAAATCAAGATGCTTTCTATGTTTCATCAAGTGCCGACAATCGCAAGTATAAATCAAATAACAAATATAGTTACATGTCAAATTTAGATTACAAAGTTATACTTAAAGTATAATTATTATAAAATTAATTATAAAATAATGATATATTTAGTCAAAAATTAAAAAATAATAAAAAAAAAGGAGTGTACGATGTTCTCAGTCTACTTGAACAATCCGGCGTTGGTATGTATGAATGTTTGTCCGACGATAACTCGAGCATCGTTGATCGGAATGTCATGAAATTTGGTAGGCGAGTAAATGAGACAAACAATTTTTTTAAGTTTGAACATGAGCCAAATCGGTCAAGGGGTTGCCGAGATATGGAGTTGGGGGTCCACGAGTTCACATTTTGGGGCGAAGTAAAGCTACACACTTGCAGTACTACATTAGCCCCAATAGAGAAGGGTATAGGTATAAAGTCTATTTTCAAGCTGTTATTTTGAGGGTGTTATTTAAATGGTTAGCATAGTATTGGTATTTTGGTGAGCAGAAAAATATAATCTGTGAGCAGAAATAGCTAATTGATCAGCAACTCATGGCCAGCAAACATTTCAAAATCAATCAGCAATTTATGTAATTCTGGATGGCTGTAATTATTTTTGTACAGCATATTAATTATATAAGCTACAATGAGCTACTCCTGTTTAATAAAATTTTGGTAAGCACTCAGAGGGTAAGCGAAAAACTTCGGCGACCAGCCTCAGCCACTACGGCTCGCACGGATGCCTATGCTTTGTTACGGCAGGCGAGGGCTGCCCTTCCTCCACGCCTACGGCTTTTTTATATACACTCTATGGGTAGTACCCACAAGACTGTATAGAGTCGGGGTGCTCTGATTCGGTTTTGGAACATATTGGAAATCTTGCTGATCAAGTAGTTATTTTGCGAACTGAATGTTTATTATGCAAACTCATGTTATTGTAAGCTGCCTATTAATTATTTAATTTTTGACCATTATCAAAATTATTTGCGGAACAAAGATTGCTGCCTGATTTTTTTTATTGCAAACATAATCTTTGTATGCTGACCAAATTATTTAAATGCTGTTTTTTTGTGGCGCACCAAATTTTATAATTGCTTTACAATTTATTTTCTTCTCTTATTGTTATAACGCCCAATAGAGAAGGGTATAAGATGGGTACTAAGTCTAACTTCTAGCTGTTATTTTGATAACGTTATAAATGTCAGATTATCACGTTCCAGACGCAACCACCGCATATTTAAATGCGATTTGTGTAGCATGACTACCAAAAGGTGGGACAATTACCTCTCACACAAGAAGTTGCGGCACACGAAGACGCCCACTGAAAACACGTACTGTGTAGAGTGCGACAAGAACTTCCACAATGCGTACCTATTGGAGTTGCATTTGAAGACTGCCAAAATACATACCGGGGTCCAGCAAAGGTTGGTCGAATTTATGATATAGTCCAGTTATTGTAACAATGTTTGTATGGAGAAGGTTGAATTAAATTTACACTGGATGAAAATTAAGAATATCAGTGAAATAACTGAAACATTAAAATTCAAAAAAATCTTATAATTTTTTTTTAATAACCGCAATAATTAGACCTTGACCGTCCTAAAGTTGGCCTTTCCTAGGTTCGCGGGACGTAGGAGGGGAAACACGCTGGGTGCTTCCAATCTCGATCCACGACTTTCAACCCTCGAAAATTTTGTGGCGTGTTCATTTTATTGCCTAACATTATTGGGTAATTTATCCAGACTGCAATATTGGTAACAGATACCTGTATGTATTCTTGAATTTTTTTTGTGATTCCCATACCATGTTTAATAAGAAAACACAAAAATAAATAATTGATAAATATTTTTAGATTTTTTTTTGCTATCATTACTATCATTACTATCTCAATCAGCCGAAATGTGTAGAGATCGGAACGAATTTAGTCGAAGTTAGAAACGGAATAATTATTTTTAGTTGTGAGTACTTATGAGTCATGGGTTGAACATTTTGTTACGAGTTCGGAAGTACCCAGCGCTTTCACGCGTATGTGCGCACGGATACACAAGGCATTTCAGTACCCGTTTCGTTGCTAAGCAACGCTTTGTTTTTAAATAAAGCTATGTGCCTGCCACACATTTTGTATACATGGATTTACCGACTCTGCTTAATAAAAAGTTAAACCATCAAGCAAAAATAATGTCATTAAATGTAGCAAACTATTTTAAAAAGAAAAAAGAAGGAGGAGATGACAAGTAATAATTTATGGGACATGGTCAAAAAATTGTACCTCGCAATTTTATTTGTGAGACCTGTTTTAGTGTTCCGTACCCAAAGGGTAACCAACGGGATCCTATTACTAAGACTCTGCTGTCCGTCTGTCCGTCTGTCACCAGGCTGTATCTTATGAACCGTGATAGTTAGACAGTTTAAATTTTCACAGATGATGTATTTCTGTTGTTGCTATAACAAATACTAAAAAACACAATAAAATAAATATTTAAGGGGGCTCCCATACAACAGACATGTTTTTTTTACGTTTTTATAGATAATCATACGGAACCCTTCCTGCGCGAGTCCGACTCGCACTTGGCCGATCTTTTTTATTTTTTACCTCCTTGGAAGATGATTTTCTGAAACAAATC
Organism: Ypsolopha sequella; assembly: GCA_934047225.1. Classification (NCBI taxonomy): domain Eukaryota; kingdom Metazoa; phylum Arthropoda; class Insecta; order Lepidoptera; family Ypsolophidae; genus Ypsolopha; species Ypsolopha sequella. The sequence goes on from OW204009.1 coordinate 11,110,751, forward strand.
ATTCTCAATGTCTTACCAAAACGTTCAATACCAATTTCCATTGTTCTTTTTATCGTGTATATTTAAAAAATATAATGGGTATATATTGTGTTTCAGTGTATGTATACGTTTACTATTTATTATCAAACTCTCACACCATAGTCATATTTCTTAAATTGGTCTTTAGACACATCATGACGTGGAAATACCGTGTGTAACCGCGCGCACCCGCCCCCTTGCGTCCCGCAAAACTAGGAAAGGCCAACCTTAGGACGGTCAAGGTATAGTAAGTCTAATTATTTAATTGGACAAAAAACCGATTCTGAAGGCTTTAATTTTAGTTTTAGTGCTGTCAAAACTAAATTTGCTAGGAACAGAAGTTAAATTACTTTAAAAAATTTCAAGTTTTGATAGCACTAAAACTAACATTAACTAAATTAACATTAAAATTAAAGCCTTTAGAATCGGCATTATTTATGATGCTAAGTCTAATTTAAGTCTAATTATTTTGGTTTATGGAAAAAAAATGTTCTTCCGGGAGGGCGGAGTGTCAATAGTATAAAAATACTATTATTTCGAAGTCATTTAAGTAGTGTATCTTTAATTTGACCTCAAATCTTTCATTTAATGTACTAATACGTATTATCTCACATTTTGCACGAGTATAAAAATAATTCTCGTCATGATAATGTCATGATACCTGAGCCCATGAAATTAGTATGTAGATACCTGAGACCAATAATTATGTGCAGTTTCACACAATATTTTATCTACGACCATCAAAAATTAATTACAAAAATTACGAAAAATTATTTAAAAAGTACTCGTCATAGATAAAATTGATTTGTAGTTTTGACTTTTGCGAAGCGTCGAATAGTACTTTAAAGGGGGGGTCCGGATCTCACACCCCCACCCTATAAAAGTCAAAGTAGCCTTATGATCAACGAATAAATACGAAATGCTATAATAAAGTGGTGGTTGAACACTTTATTTTATATTTTTCATTGGTCTGATGCCGACGACCCCACGGAATGGGTCCACATACCAAGACAATTTTTTAAATAGGTTAAATGTGAATAGTTTTTATTTATTTTTATTTTTTTGCCTATCTCTTATATTTTCCTTCTTACTTAATTGTGACTGATGCCGCAATATATCTCACAAAAATTTTCATTTAACTATGTTTTATGTAATTATAATTATCTAACAAAACAATTTGCAAATGCTAACCTGTCGTTATCATTATTATTGTTAAAAATAATAGTTAAAATCAGTGTTTAGGTTAATGTACGGAATATAAATAAATTGCTAAACGGAATAGACCCTGATACCTGGTATAGTAGTTTATGCTACAAGGGCGAAAAGGAATAAATTACGAGGACGATTTAAAACACGAGTGTTTTAAACGTAATTGAGTAATTTATTGCTCTTACGCCCGTGTATCATACTACGTTTTTCAATGCATAGTGTGAGGAAATAAAACTAATATAATCTTGTGAACTTAAAATTATGATTGGCTCAAAAGGATTGTATCTAGAGAACGAAACAGTGGAATAATTTATAAAATTTATGGTACACAGAAAAGATTGCAGGTTAGCTAACCATTGTAAATAAATTAAAAAGAATAATAATAATAAAGCCCTAGGGCAAAATAATTGACTTTCTGTTCGGTTTTGATGCATAAAAAGTGGGCCTTTACGAGCGCTTGCATTGAAAATAAATTAACAATTTTGTCAGGTTCCAACACTGAAAGCAAGCTAGCGTATACAATTTTCAACGCGTGCGACAGAGATGGCATTAAAACCCGTGTCGCGACCCTTACTTTATGAGGTACAACAAAAAGTAAGATTTTACCCAAAATGTTTCCAGGTTTAAATGGGTGACGTGTGAGTTTGGAATCAGTGCTCATCTGAACACAGTGATAGTTGGACGCCTTAAGTGAACTTAATGGCTCATCACCACATGCATCGGGGACACTATTCTAGTTAATTTTGCTGCCATTACGAAGTTAATTTAAAATCTCTGCTTTCCAGCTTTGCATGTTCTGAGTGTGGCAAGGAGTATAGCAAAGAAGCTACCAGAAACGATCATTACAAGTTTGTTCATCTAAAGCAGTTTGACCATTACTGTCGGATCTGCGATAAAGTAAGTTCTACTTTACGGTTTTTATGAACGCAGCTTAGTTTGTGCAACCATATTTTACTAACTTTAAAATTAACAGCGGTCAAGAGCTACAAGATCGACACTTTTTGAAGTTATTTATCTACTGTTCGAAAGAAGTCCCAAGTTAAATAAATTAATATAACAATTTTGGTACCTTTTTCTAGATTTTGGACTATTAGAAACGCGATTGGAGGAATTTCACTCGATAGAAATAATTATTGCAATGGGGTCTAAATTTACACTTTTTTTGATATTCTGTCAAATTGGGATAGCATACAGACTTCAAAAATATATATTTGGATGGGTTTTAACAATACCTAAATTACTGGTTATGGAAAGGAGACGGTCAGAGTCGGCCTTAACCGCGTACATGAAATAAATTTATACTATAATTTTTGTTGGATTTATTCGTAGCTAGTTTCACTTTCATAATAACACGGACACAGATATTAAAATAATATGTCGCAGCCGGTCATTAGAGCGAACACCGAACGAAACAAAAGCGCGCCATCTACCAAGTAGTCCACAAACTACGCTTCCAGCGTGCTTTGATAGAGTCATGCGTGACGCAATCGGTAGTCTCAGCTTTTTTTTTCACGATTCATGCTTTTCTTCTGGATTTTGATAGAGATTACATTACGACTGACATTCGAGCATGACCCTTTTAAATATATCAGAATCATCGTGAAACATTGTTACAACTATGAACGTTTCAAACGCGCTTAAGTTTATTTTCGCATTGCCATTTGAAAATAACCTCAAAATAAAAACGATTTATTATAAAAAGTTATTAAAAGATGGTGTCCGTTTTAAATGGATAGTTAAACCGTGTTATTTTGAATTTGTTCTTTATCATTGACTACAATATATTTGTGTACTCTCTTAAGGCATTTTGCTTATAGGGAACTGACCGTCTCCTATCATGGCTATTTTAGTTAATTTTGTATTAATTTAAAACCGAATTTTCGACAATTCTCTGATTCCATAATTTAATATGGTTGATACAAAATTCAAGATGGCTGCCTAAAGAGCAGACATCATAACGCGATCAACTCAGTTGTGGGCGCGGCCAAATGCTATGCTGTTTCATTTCGCTATAATATGCATGCTCCGTGAAACTTACGAAGACAATATAATAGTGAAGATTTCGCCGCGGGCGCAAAATTTAAAACTTGTTTCAGGAGAAAGATGATTTTAGCAAGAGTGTGGACATTTTAATAGTAGTTTATGCTACAAGGGCGCAAAGGAATAAATTACGAGGACGATTTAAAACACGAGCGTAGCGAGTGTTTTAAACGTAACCGAGTAATTTATTGCTTTTACACCCGTGTATCATACTACATTTTTCAATGCATAGTGTGAGGAAATGAAAACAAATATAATCTTGTGAACTTCAAATTATAATTGGCTCAAAAGGACTGTATCCATAGCCGTTAAACGGTGTAAAAAAGTACAACGTCTATGGTACACAGGAAAGGCTGCAGGTTAGCCAACCATTGTAAATAAATTAAAATATATATATATTAAAGCCCTAGGGTTTCTACCACAAGCTTGTGGTAGAACGGGCTCAACGTAGTTTGATTAAGGTCATGTATTTTAAAAAAAGGAGATTCTCTACAGAGAAACTGTACCAACTGTCTAAGCTGGCTTCAGTTAGGAAACTATATATAACCTATACAGTACTAAAACAACACAAAAACTTGCCTTTTGTCGCTAACATAACAAAGAGTAGAAGGAAAAAAAATGATGTGACGGTGCCAAAAACAAACACGACCTCTGCTAAAAGACAGTACGAAAGACGTGCGGCTCATCTGTACAATTTACTTAACAAAGAAATAGATATATATTCCAAAACATTTCACGATTGTAAGAAATTTGTTACTTTATGGTTGTTAACAAAATCTTATGATGAAGTAGAAGATATATTGGAAAGTTAATGACTGTAATACTTACACAAATACTCTTACACATACCCTTACGACCCCTTATTCACATGAACACACTCACACACTCACCCACACACCCTTCTACACCATCTCACGCACTTCTACACACCCTCACACATCCTCCCCCACACACGAGCAGGCATAAACTAAATTAAATTAAACTAAATAAAACTCAATGCTTAAATTTAAATTAAACTCAATTTCACCTACTTATTTGTATATTGTATATCTTTTGTTATTCTTTCTTGTTGTAGTTTTAAGTGGTATAATGTTATATTTATAATAAGTGCTTTAAACAAGAGCGGTGCCTCCTGACACAGGCCTTTTAAAGCTTAAAGGGAGACACCAGCCCCTACCATATTATGTAATCCTATTTAATGAAATAAACGTATTTGTATTTGTATTAGGGCAAAATAATCGACTTTCTGTTCGGTTTTGATGCATAAAAAGTGGGCCTTTACGAGCACATGCATTGAAAAAATATATTTTTGGTTATCATGAATCTAGATAACATTTTCGATGTTTAACTCGTAATAATTTTTTTGATTTTATCTAAAACAATAAAAGCACATTCGGCTACACTTTGGGTACCATCCATTCATCAGCCTAGTTCGTCCACTGCTGGACATAAGTCTTTCCAGGACTTTGCCACTCCCGGCGGTCATCCTGGAAGAATTGCCCATACTCACACATGCTGGACAGGCGGGTGGTGAGCGCGGTGCCGGAATCCTCTCACCAGTGACGCCGCTGCCCGTCACCAGTGTGTTCCATATAAGGCCCGGCTATTAGAGATTGATATACCGCCATCCATCGGTCCCAGGCATGGTGGGCCTCCTGGTTTTTTGCCTGTGAGCTGTGCTCTTACTCTTCCCCGAATCACTTCGGGGGGTCTCCAAGTAAGATGGTGGTACCTCCACAGTCGAGCCCGGCAACAGCTCTACCACCTGCTAGAGCTTTTTGGGTACAAAAACCGTTAAATTTACTAGGTACGTTAAGCTGAGTCCATTGAAATTATCTATATCTAAGTTCAAGTGAAATTGAAATTGAAAAATAGTTTATTTATCACATAAAAATTCACAAATACAGCACCGGAAAAAGAAAAACATTAAAATCATCATTATTAATTTAAAAAAAAACCTAAATATTCATATTTGATAAAAAGGGGCAGACTCAGCATCTGTTGTGTGAGCTGAAGATCAGCAATACAACGCTGGTTTTCGGCCTGTCCCTTTTCAGACCTCAATTTAATTTTCAAATTGCAGGTGGGTGTCTAGCTTACATCATGCTACATTTTTAGCTAGCCATAATCACACAATTTTTTTTATAATAGTTTCAAAATTAAACAAAAATAGGTCAGTTAAAATATAAGTAATTTCTATGTAAAATTTCATTTTTAAAATGATGCAATAAAATAAATAATGTCACAAAATAAAAAGAAAAAATACAAAATACATTCGATTAATAGGCTTATTTAAAATATCATTAATGGAATGTCACGGAAAAAAAAATAAAAAAGATTACATTTATAATGGTTTCTGTTAGGGTTTCACTTTAAGTTTGTAATTTTAAATAAAGATTTCTCACATGTTTTTTGAATACTATTGGTGACATTTTCTCCTGGAGTGGTGGCGGCAGGTCATTCCAGATTTTGGAAGTCGCATATTTAAAACTACCCTTGAAACCATTAGTTTTGTGTTTTAGTATAACCATCTTGTTCTTTGTGTTACCACGAATACTTTTTATGTAGAAGTCCCTTTTCCATTTTAGCCTCGAAAATAGTTTTTTTTCATGAACAACTTTTTGCACTAAACTGGCAAGATGCAGTTTTCTACGACCGGACATCTTAAGTATGCCTCTTTGGTTGAAGAACGGTGTCACATGACCACGTTTTGGTATTTCAAAGCAGAAACGTGCGCATGCATTTTGAACGCGCTGGATCGCCCGTTCAGTCTTACCATACAATCTTGGGCCATAAACCACATCACCAAAGTTAAATAATGACAAGACAAGAGCCTCTGACAGTGACATACGAACTCTTCCGGTCAAAAACTGCCTTATATTGTAAATAGTTTTAAGCTTATAAGTGGAACCAAAAATCGTTAAATTTGAATAATATCTTAACGACAAACCCCTGAAAAACGTAAAAGCATGTTTTTACAAAAGTGTTGCCGAATGTGTTTACTGTTTTAAAATAAACTCGAAAAAACTCCTTTCTCATCGAAAATGTTTTCTATTTAGATTCATTTTACTTAAAAATATAAAAAACCTTTACAGTATTGCCAAAATTGTGTTTATCCTGACACACATTTTCAATTTTCAGCCCGCGACGAAATCGGCACGATTGTATTGCCTTCTCAAGTTTCATCTAGCGTGCACGTTACACCGAAATGAAATAGCATTACATTTGGTCACGCCCACAACTTAGTTGCTGCGTCGATGATGTCAAAAATTTACATGATATTAAGTTTTTTATATGTTTTCAGTATTTTCTATACAAATCGAAGTTAAAGGATCACACAGCCAGGATCCATGAAAAGGTGGCGAAAGCAAAAAACAAGATTTGCCAATACTGTGGCCGGGGCTTCGTGGTTAGTTGTTTTTAGATTTTTTTTTACCCAAAATGTCTGTCATGAATGAGAGAATGACTGCTTCTAGGGCAAGCGGAAAAACGGACAATGACCTTTGAACCTACTATAAGGGTAACCAACCTTTTTGGTGTGATTCTAAAAATGAATTAATCAAAAACGATAACTGTTATAAAAACAAGGCCAACAACAAAAATAAAACCGCAATTCGGAATCGGAACCTGTAACAACAATATGGGACATCAAGGCGACAAAAAGCAGCACGCTGAAATAATAGTACGAAACCCAGATTTTTATTATCTGTTATTTTAATGTAAAATATGCTACAATTCTACCAGATTTGAAACTTCATGTAATACTGTTTTTAAGATCGAGCTGGAACAAAAAATCATAAATGTTTTTTCCTCGAGGTTTCTTGTGTGGGGACCCCCCGTGAAATTTAATTTTAAAAGGACGTAGCGGGAAAGTGCCTTTGAAGATTTTTGATTATGAGCTGTTTTTAGGGTTCCGCACCTAAAATGTACAAAAGTAACCTTTATGGTGAGACTCCGTTGTCGGTCCGTCCGTCCATCCGTCCGTATGTCACAGCCTTATCGCTTTAGCACCGTTAAAGATAAAGACATTAAATTTGGCCCAAAAATAGCATTAATTTGCCCACAAATTATGAAAAAAAAATCATGGTAATATGTGTTTACGTAAAGATTACAGGAAAAATAAAGCGGTTGAGAAATTCACGAAAAAAGATGACAAAATTAAATGTATCAACCACAATACGGAACCCTAGGTACGCGAGTCTGACTCGCACTTGGCCGGGTTTTTTTTAAATAATGAAATCTTGTAGCTCATAAATGTAGCTTGTAGCAGTGATGGACACCATTGTCTATTCGGAATGACTTGATGGGCGTGAGAAGTTTGATAATAGTGTTGCCAGTATTAGCGTCATGCGGAACGCGCTGATATTCGTATATGTTAACTGCATGGACCTATACCCTAACAGGACTGAGTACTTGTTTCAAAAAACGTGAAGAACGAGAAGTCATACTAGATTATTTCATCTCTGTCTAAGTAGGGTAACCATATTTAAAAATAATTGATTGAGACCACGTAGGTAGTAAAAACCGTATTCAAAACATTTATTTTATTGGTTTAAAGTCTTCTGCTTTAAAATGGCGGCTGCAGACTACTGGATTCTTGCACTTTACTTCGTTTCCTAAAACTTCTAACCATTTTCTTCGGATATTTTCAGTTCATTACCATCGCAATTTTTTTTTTTTTTGTGATGGCAACTGTGCGAGTAGGACACGGGCATCGACTGTTTGTTGTCCCGCTCGGCATGTTTTCTCTAGTTGGTTATGTCATAATAAAATAACTTTTAACTCTATGAAATAGAGTCTATTTTTCTACGCGTAACATCCTTCAGTGCACAATCCAGTTTAGGTATACATCCATGGTTAACTGTCACTTTGACAGGCAAAAAATGGTCGTTTATCACACATCCATCGCCGCAACCCGTTGCACAGTTCATCGCTGCGGCAATGCGTAGTTGTTAATCGTGACAAATGATAACGTCACCCGCTCGCCCCACCGACCCTGCACCATGAAAGTACCATAGGTACAGGCGATAAAGGTGTACGGAGAGCAATAAGTATTGCACGTATCGGCATGAAATTGTAATTCTATATTTTATAACTTCACTAGATTAGGTTACGACGTAGGTAACGACCTACCGTTAAATGTAAATTATCGGATTGTACAATCTTACGGTGACATATACATAATATAGGTCTTTATATAACATGTAATTGCCGAAAATTTCTTACAGATTCATGAGTTCATTTCAATAGCTATTTCAATTGTTTGTTTTTTGTTTGAAAGTTGATTTAAAGGTTTTACATATACGTATTAAATTTCGTTTTTATTGTCAGTTTGATAACCAAAATTAAATTTTCAAAAACGTGACAAGGCGTGAAATCACATAACGCCCTCGTGAGCGTTCTGTATGTGCAGTAAAAGCTAGTATATCAAACAGATGCAAAAATAACAGTGGACAAGTATGATGGAAAAATTCACCGGTCTGGGTAGGAACCTCGGTGGCGCAATTGGTAGCGCGCTTGTCTTGATAACAAGAGGTCGCAGGTTCGAATCCTGGCCCGGGGAATTATTTCAAATTCTTGTCTTTGGATTTGTTTCTGATTGATATTTTCTAGTTTGTAATGCACTCTAATAATATTTAGAGTATTCATAGCGATGGATTTCGCAAAATGAACGTATTTGTGTAATTTATTTGTTTTGTTTTTCAGACAAAGGCTGTTTTGGTGAAACACATTCGCACGCACACCGGCGAGCGACCGTTCCCCTGCGAATTCTGTTCGGCAGCGTTCTCGCAGAGAGGCGCTATGTACACCCACACACGGAAAGTTCACGGAAAAACTGATTACATGAAACCGACAACGGCCAGCCAATAAATGAATACGACTTAATTTGATTTTTGTTAAATTGTATTGTAAAATCCTACTAAATAACGTTATAATATACCAGCTTAAACTGTTTTATAGCATTTTGATTGATTCCTGTCGTTAAAATAGAAAGAAAGAAATGTATTTGATGGAAAGTACAGTGCGCGCCAATCTTTTAGTCGCCTCTGAAGATAGACGCAAGAGGCGACGCAATAGCCGTTTTACGGTGTCAGGGGGACGGTACAGGAGCGAGGGCGCGGAGCACACCCGCCTGCGTGCCGCACCACTCCCCCCGCTCGCCATTTAGCAGGTGTCAACACTATGCGTTAGAGTTAGTGCTACGTCCGTACACTACACACGCGCGCGTTGCGTGAAATGTACGTTCGTGGAAAAAATTCTATGATTCGTTAAGTTAATCGTTGAATCTGTTTGTGTTGCCTTTATTTGTTGTTTTGTTGATTTAGTTTGTTAAAGTTTATAGTTGTTGTTATGCCTCGCGGTCGTTATAGCGTTTTAAGGTGACAATGTAGGAAAATGGTGTTTATATTAATTTGTTTAATTTAAAAAGTTAAGATTGCACTAAAATAATAAATATATATCAAATTGGTAGGTACAACAAGTACCCTTCCCACTTATAGTAAACATTTAATAATCAACCGTTGATATTATTGTTTCCTTGACTGTACCTGCGCAAGCTTGCACTCGTAACTCAATCAGAGGCGACTAAAAGATTGGCGCGCACTGTAAAAGACACAAGATAGCAACACACATAAAAACGAATCCTGGATTGTTTGTTAAAGTCTCCGATTCGCTCCACTCAGAGGTTAGGATACAATACAGGCACCAGTTACGCCAGATAGTCGTTCATAAACTCACACCGAGTTGGGTTTCCTACCCGGGTCGCAACACTAACCCGTTCAAAAATGAACTCGCGTCTCAACACCAACCGTTCAAAAATGACAGTGTCGCTACACTGGTGTCGACTTTTTCATCATCAACTCTGAGCAGGGTTCGCAAGGTTCGTATAGGCTCCAAACTTCACCTGACATTCACGTTAATTTTCGTAAATGAAGTGACGTTAATTTTCGTACCGAGGGGGTCTTCTCAACGTTATAGTTGATATATTTACGTTAAATTTCTTGTAGAGGGGGTCCTCTCAACGTTATTATACTAAATATAATGCAAAAATGACAACTGACGTTTGGAGTGTCACACACGACGAAACCCGTTCAAAAACTCAGCGTTACAACCCCAGTGTTCCTACCCCGCCCAGGGTTATTTAATGAACGCACTTCTGAGAAGTTCAAAAACTGCTCTAATGAATATAGTATATTTTGTATGGCGCCAAAAATATTTAACAAGATTCCTAATTTTATTAAAGATTTAAATTTGATACAATTTAAGAAAAAATTGTCTAAATTACTTATAAAAAATGCTACTATAAGATCGAAATGTTTTTAAATGATAATACAATTTAATATTTTTAACAATTAATTTAATTTAACTTTGTATTAATTCAAATTTTGCATGAGCATGTGTCATTCAATACTTATTTAAAATATTTGTATACCTTAGCGGTAGAACATAGCGTTCATAACACAACCCATAATGTATCACCACCTAAGTATAATTTTATATTTAGTTTAAAATACCTATGTTTACAAATAAAGCTTTCTGATTTCTGATTTATAAATAAACTAATGCTAAATTATTATTACATACGGCTTGAACACTCACGTGTGATTGTTGTTGACTATATGCCAACCGTTTCACCGATACAATTTCGGCATTTCGGCCTAAGAACGACACTCGCCTTGATAATGCCGAAATTGTATCGGTGAAACGGTTGGCATATAGTCAACAACAATCACACGTGGGTGTTCAAGCCGTATGTAATAATAATTTAATAAACTAATGCTAATATAACTTACTAAAATACATTAGGGCAAACATTAAACAAATAAAAGGTAACATTAATTTTTATCTAGTGTCTTCACCACCACCAAATGGGCTGCAACTCAGCATGTTGCTGTGTCGAAATGATACATATCTATAAAAACTGTATTTATGTACACCCCGACCATTCTGTTACAGCCAGTGTGAGTGACTTGCGGTAGCAAACGCATAGATGCAAGAAAATGAATAAAATTATAAAACAGAACAGGGGATCTAAAAAGGCCGACTTGGGTGAATCATAAAATGATTTGAAAGTAGGATAGAGTCAGAGTTTTTTCACGCGTGCAAAAGAGACGGCATTAGTACAGAATCATAACATGATTCATCTAAAGCGGCCTAAGATAAGGGGACAAACCTATACTACGGAGCGAGTTCCAATAGCCATCCTCCTCACTCGCGTAGGTTTGTCTCTTGTCGAAAGAGGTGACGGATGGGCCTCATTCGCTTCTGTTTCTAGTCTCTGTGGTGTCTATACCCTGCATTTATATGAGAGTAGAGACTTATAGAAAGTCCACTGATACAAATTCCTTCGTTAAAAGAATGTCTCTTGATCAGCAAATCCGGATAACGGTGCCGTGATGATCCCCTGCGCCTGCGGTGTGTGCGGGCGCGGGAGGGACCCCCGCTCCCCGCTGTAGATGTCCGGCAGACGCAGCACCCAGTAGGCGGACGCGGAGAGCTTGACGCAGGGCGAGCCGGGAGCAGGGCTGTAGCTAGAGTCAAATTTGAGGTAGGGCAGCATTGGTTACAGGTAGGGCGGAAGTAAAAAAATTATCATAAATTTATCCAACGCGAAATCAATGAATACCTATTCAATTTATAGCAATAAAAATAACAATTGTATCGATTTTTGACTTAAACACTTTTTACCGTACACTTCACTAAACCAAACTACAAACAATCCAGCGTTGCTAACCGTCTTTTACGTTTCGGTATGTTCTGAAACGTGAAATACGCAAGGGTACGCACACAAAAAAAATGCCCGGGAGGCAGCGGCACGAATGTTGGGCCCGAGGAGACGGGCTGCACCTGCGCGCTGCGGGGCGAAAAGTGCGTTATGCTTTAACATTTGGTAGTTTAAAGGTCGCAAAGAAGGTTCGTCAAAAAAGAAGATCTTTCCTGTCCGAAATAGAATTATAATAAATAAAATAAAAATCATTTATTTCGGACAACTTCGATCCATAGCACGTTAGTAAGACTTATTAATAATTGGTTAGTAACAAAGAGAGAAAATTAAATTAAATTATCTACACAAACTTATGTGCTCCGTACCAGGAGCGATCAAGGAGATGAGAAGGTCTCCACGATCACTCTCTGCACAAAACACCTCCATAGCGGCGACGTAAATCTGTCGGCTATGGTTTCCAGGATGTTGGAACTGCCCCGTGTCCTGCGGATCAAGGATATGGTCTTTTTACGGATTATAGTAGTAAAGCCATCTGTTTGGTACTCCGTGAACATCCCTGACGCACTACATAAGCGGTGCAGACCCATCAGCATCCTAAATACATTATTATATTGGACGCGCAGGATGTCCAGCTATCTCTTGGTATACTTGACCCACAGATTCCCGTGTATAAGCTCTGGCAGTATGCCTTAAAAGAAAATCTGCGGGCCAGCATGTTACCTCTAACCGCCAGAGCCCTGCGTTCCCTTTCGATATCTTCATCGTCTTTAAGGTCATCGGCAACGATATGTCCCAGATATTTAAATTTTGTCACACGTGTTACGTTCATGCCATTTAGGGAATAACATCGCTAAAATCGATTACGAAGGTATGAAGTGAATGGCTCATGATCCATTGTAATTATATTTCGGACCGCAGGGTTAGTTGGAATACATACGAATCTCAGAATAAGGAATACAATTGTATTCCTTATTCTGAGATACGAATGGTCCGTTCCATTCTACGCAGCTTGAAAAGATTTTTTTTTCTATACCAGAAAATCCAGTAGATTTTTAAGAATAACCAAAAAAAGAAGGAGGATAGGAGACAAATCATGTACAACTCCTGGAAAATCAGGAGAGTTTGCAGGACTGCTTCTAGGAACGTTTTTCGCATGATAACTGCGCATTTTGAGTACGTGCAATGCTTCGGTTTTCGTAACAGCGACGGCTCAGAACGCGCTATTCTAAACAATAATTCAACGTCATAGAGTTCAGTTCTACTTGATGCAAAAGGGATTGCTCAATATCAGGTACTCTTAACCCGGTGAGCGTACAGTTGGATCAATATGACCCTTCAAATTTTAGTTGGCATGTATTTTCTAGACATTTAGTGCAACATTGGTAAATTACTCAGCATCTGGAGCAAAAAGTCCCCCCTCTGCGTTCCTTTGATAGTTGCGACCAAATGACAAGAAGGTAAATATGACCCAACCATACTCCTGCCTGACGGGTAGCGTGAAAATGATGAGCAGTATGTAAGCAACTGTAAGACTTATGTTTTAACTAAACTTAAAATGATGAGCTGTAAGACTTATATTTTAACTAAACTTAAAATGATGAGCTATAAGACTTATATTTTAACTAAACTTAAAATGATGAGCTGTAAGACTGATATTTTAACTAAACTTAAAATGATGAGCTGTAAGACTGATATTTTAACTAAACTTAAAATGATGAGCTGTAAGACTGATATTTTAACTAAACTTAAAATGATGAGCTGTAAGACTGATATTTTAACTAAACTTAAAATGATGAGCTGTAAGACTTGTATTTTAACTAAACTTAAAAGTTATTAAAAATTATATTGTAAGTGATAATAAAGATATTGTTTAAAACTGTTGTATACTGTTTAAGATTTTACAATAAAATGTATGTTTTGGTATAATTTTATGACAGAAGTTGTCTATTTTGTTATTCATATGTCATTAAAAATTACATTACTTGAACTTGTTTTACTAATCCTGAAAGTTTTGAAGCTACAGGAATAAGCTGGACATTTTTTTTGTAAAAATTTTCTACCTTACTGACGCCGGGTTACGAAATTGCTAGATTATCTTAAAATTGCAACTTTAACGACAGTTGTTAAATTTCGAAACCATTTTTACTGTAAAATATATAAGGAGTTTCTTATATTTTTATTGCAGAACTACTTTAACTACAGCCTCGACTATGATGAAAATGGTGCGACGCCACCGAGACATGATTCCTCAGCCAACAAGAACTTGGTTGTCGTGTCAAATCCAGTAGATCACAGCTGCCCCACCCCATTATCAGCGTCAACAAGCTGAAGGATATCCTGTGGGCGCGCGCGTTTGCAAACCGACAAATGGCGACAACAGAGAAATAACTCACATAATAATTATGTACTATGAAATTATATATTATTGGTATATCTGTTGAAGATGGTACTCCAACAAGAGCCATCAGTCGAAAATATCGAAATAATTTCGTAGTGCATAAATTATTATGTAAGTTACTTCTCTGTAGTAGGCATTTCTCTGTTTGCAAGCGCGCGCGCCCACAGGATATCCTTCAGCTTGTTGACGCTGATCGTGGTATGAGGCAGTTGCGATTCCACTGGATTTGACACGACCACCAAGTTCTTGTTGGCTGAGGAATCATGTGTCGGTGGCGTCGCACCATCTTCATCATACTCGAGGCCGTAGTTAAAGTAGTTGTCGTAATGCTGCAGAGGAAAAGAGTGATAGTATAGCGAGGGGATGTCGTGGGTGCAGTATTGCCCTTTATTAGCGTTACAAGGTTTATTTCTTTGGGGCTAACCTCCAACCAGGTGGTCTGAAGAAAATTGGCTAGTGTCACGTTTAAATGGTTCAAAGCTCTTCACACCCAGATTTACTTTTCATTCTGCGTTTCTATACTGATTTAATCTGGGGGCACGGCAGTGCCCCCGCAAAGTCTCACAAAAAAAAAAGGCGGAACGGTGTACCATCCTTTTCTTGCAGCAACTCACGGCACTTTCAACCCCCCTGTATCTTCGTTGTGGGTAAAGCTAGAAGTCTGAAATTTCAGTTACCAAACCTACTTCTACCCCCAAATTACAAGTTTGTACTTTGCTCACTGTTTTTAAGCATAAAAGGCGCGCTTTTCGAGCTAGTGAGGTGAAAATAGTAGATTGTACAAGGGCATAAAACAATCCATTTTATCCGAGACTCTGCTTTTCACTTCGATTGCGAGTATGCATAGTATTTTTTTATAAACTGCATTTTTTTATGTAGGTATCGTGTAGTAATTTTTATCGTTCTGCCAAGGCAACTATTATTTTAAATGTCAATTATTCCATATTTTTATAAACACGAGTGTATAAGTTATATTCTCGAGCATCCTCCGGGATAGGTATCTGAGTAGCAAATTAAGTTCAGTCCTTCTTCTATATGAATCCATAAAAAAAAAATCTAAAACTGACTAACTGTTTTTATTCTTAATTTATAATCTTTATACTAATAATAAAGTATTAAAAAAAGTCATGTTTGTATAGCCAATATTTTTCCGAAATTTTGAATGAAATGTGTTATTAATTAGTTAATGAAAAATTAATTAGTTCATTATTATTAAATAGTTAATAATAAGAGGCGAAAACAACAATTTTTAGAATTTTTTTCTGTCTGTTTACATACATGTATGTTCCTCGAGAACCACTCAACGGATTTGAATGCGTTTTTAGGGTTCCGTAGTCAACAACAAGGATTCCTTATAGTTTCGCCATGTCCGTCGTCTGTCTGTCCGCGGCTTAGCTTAGAGACTATTAGTACTAGAAAGCTGTAATTTGGCATGTTTTAAAAGTGTTAATGTTTGTTAGAGTCAAGTGTCCCCCCCCTGCCAGCGAAACGGTTACATAACGAAATTAAAAGGAAAAGTATCACAGCTAAGTAGGCTTTACAAGTTAAGTAATAAAATATAATGTTTACAAGTTAAGGCGATTATTGAGGACAAAATGTGAAATTCGACATTTTAGAATTTCGAAGACGCTGCATCCTGTCGCTTTAGGAAATTGCAGCTCTGCATAAACATACGTTGATCCTTATTTTAAGATTCCTTGGCATTAGTTTTTACATAATTTATCATTTAAAGCTATAGTAAGCTTCACGCGTAACTACAAAGTCATAGAAGGTGGAAAGAAAATTTTGGCTAATATCAGGTGTTTTCGTGGTAGTGTAGTGCATTTGACGATTCCGATTTTGTGTAATATTGTGAACTAGTGGTGTGTTGTGTACATGGATGTATACCGTCCACGGTTGTGTATGATAAATAATAATGTAAATATTCCCTTTTGTCTTGTTTTTGTGCAATAAGTGTAAGTGTAATGTATAGGTTAGGTTAGTTTGCTGTATCATTTAATATATAAATTAACATTGTAGAAGACAATAATAAATGGTAAATAATGTGTAATAACAGAATAATAAAGTACTACGGTTCTGGTAAAGCCAAGCGAGTTTACCAAAATAAAGGTTGATGACTCCTCAGTCTCAAGAGCATAAAATATAATATTTACGTCAATGATAAAATAGTATATGAATTCGAGGTAAAAGAAATACAAATTGTTAAGAGTTATATTAATATTTTATATGTATATTATTAAAATATTATAGCTTTCATAAAAATTTGGGTGTCAGTAATGAATGACCATTCTGATAAAGAAAATATATATGTCCTACTGAGAGGACAAGATAATTTAAATCAAGAAACGGTAATGAGGGAGTACCTAAGTACCTAGCTGCTGAATCTTCATTCAGTAAAATATAAATCAAAGCTTGATAACAGAACTATTGAAACGTTAGAGGCTTTAATGATTATTTAGGATTTTTTATTTTATTTTTAGCTTTCAAAGAAAATTGAGTGTCAGTAACGACCATCCTGACAAAGAAAACATAAATGTCATACTGAGTGGACAAGATAACGTTGTGCCGTTCAGGGTCAAGGTTATTGTACTGCCAGAAGGACAAGTCAAATTTTCATACAAAATACGTACTGCCAGCAGGACAACATATTGATTTTGTCAGGACGTTTCGCACAAAAAACCCATCTTTCCAGAAAAGCTACAAATAAATATACAAATACGCTAGAAATAAAATTAAATATCTCCCTAACTTTGCCCGTTCAATTCGTCTTACTAAACAACCAATAAACCCAAATTTTGGATTTATTTACGTATATAACATGTGTTATTTTACTCTAATTTGTGATTCTTTCGCTAAACTCATAAACTAAACATGAAAATCAGAGGTGCGATTGTGTAAGAAAATAGTCATGAAATCGTATTCATTTGATACTCGTAGCTTAAAACTTATAATTTCACTTGCCAAACGGCCAATTCGAATTGTCTATGGTATTCATAGATGCTTTACGATTTGTATCGTTATTTTAGACAATGAGTGAATGATTTGTTAAGATTTGACCATGGATGTATACCTAAACCGGATTGTGCACTGAAGGATGTTACGCGTAGAAAAATAGACTCTATTTCATACAGTTAAAAGTTATTTTCTTATGACATAACCAACTAGAGAAAACGTGCCGAGCGGGACAACAAAAGTCGATGCCCGTGTCCTACTCGCACAGTTGCCATCACAAAAAAAAAATGCGATGGTAGGCTTGAGTTTTTCATGATTTAGTTTTTCAACGACTTTATAGTATTTAGCTTTTAGTAAACACTTTTTTTTAACCGACTTGAAAAAAAGAGGAGGAACTCAATTCGACTGTATTTTTTTTGGGTATGTTATTCCTTATCTCCATCAATTCTGAACTGAATTGAATGATTCTTTTTTTGTTTGGAAAAATTTCCCTCAAGGTAGGTCCCATTTTAAGATTGACCGTGATCTGATGAAAGTTTTCAGAGATAGGCAGTGGAACGCCTCAGAAAGTAACAGCGTACCACTTGATATTAAGGAAATCGCTTTGTACTACTATGTTGATCGCAGAGTATTACTTGGAAATTGTCAATCTTCCACCTGACCTTCGATCCTGGTCTTATTAAGTCATTACCATAGAACTCTTTAACGAATGAGAGCACTTAAGTCCAGATTGCGGCAATCACTTTGGTAGGGTGCTGATTGTCGGGCATTTCTTGGAAATTATCAGAATACCCACCTGACCTTCCATCCTGGCTTCACCACCATAGAACTCCTTAACGGACGACAGCATACCACTCAAGATTAAGGCAATCGCTTTGTATTAGGATAGTGATTGCCGAGTACTACTTGTAAATTGTAATTTCTCCACCTGAACTTTGATCTTGGCCTCATTACCATAGAACTCCTCAACGGGTGACAGCACATAACTTGAGATTACGGCAATCAGTTTGAATTAGGGTGCTGATTACAGGGTATTTATTAAATATAACCAATTATTACTTGTCCTTCGTTCTATATCAACAGCGCGTTTACAAGAACTATCCACATTACACAATTTGACCCGTCAACACTAAAAAATGTAAAATAATAAACTTTTAACAAAAAATAGTAACCGACTTTAAATGTAACTGCAGCCATTCGCAAAAAAGTTAAAAATAATTATAAAATGACCGATGGTACTGAAATAACACTTTTTCCGACTTCTTTGTTCCTGAAAAATATGTTCTTTAAAAGTCACCGCGTTCCCTTGGATATAGCAACACAGAAACCAATATAAGAGCGCCGACTTCTAGAGAACATATTTTTCAGGAAGAAAGAAGGCGGAAAAAGTGTTATTTCGGTACCATCGGTCATTTTATAATTATTTTAAGCTTTTTAGCGAATGGCTGCAGTTACATTTGAAGTCCGTCACTATTTTTTTGTTAGGTTTATTTATGTTTTACATTTAGTTTTATCCGTAAATGTAAGATCAATCATTCCTTAATAAAGTTGGGATTATTCTTATGCTTGCAAACTGGTAACCCTTTACCTAAAAATGGCGCCACGGCCGTGACATTTGAAAACAAAATTGTAAAATTAATAATTTGTTTGTAAAAATGGTTAAAGCATGCAGCGTGAAGGGCTGCAGAAGCCAAATTTTTGGGAATTGTGGGATATCGTTTCATAGGTAAGGCATAATTACAACGTTTTCTCGGAGAAATGATACATGTTTACATTGATACCGCTAGAGTAACCATGATATTGGGTTTTACATTACAGTCTTCCAAAAACTGAAAATATCCGAAGAAAATGGTTAGAAGTTTTAGGAAACGAAGTAAAGTGTAAAAATCCAGTAGTCTGCAGCCGCCATTTTAAAGCAGAAGACTTTAAACCAATAAAATAAATGTTTTTAATACGGTTTTACTACCTACGTTGTCTCAATCAATTATTTTTAAATATGGTTACCCTACTTAGACAGAGATGAAATAATCTAGTATGACTTCTCGTTCTTCACGTTTTTTGAAACAAGTACTCAGTCCTGTTAGGGTATAGGTTCATGGATTTGACAGATAATTCGAATTGTCCAAGATTTTTTAGTTCATCGCTAATGTCAAATGATTGCGGCGACTTGTGGTCTATGACAATCGTTTAACGGTAAGTGTTTTTGATTATTTTGGAATAAAATTAGGTAAAACAATTTTTATTCTACCATTAAAATCAATAAAAGATGTTCAATTAATTAAAATTGTGGTGCTTTTTAGTGAAAACCCTTGGCTTTGGCACTGAAATAAGAATTGTTTTTTATATGAACACAGTTTGGGGTTATATTTTTGTAGGAAAGATATTATGAAAAGGTTTAGGGGCAGTTTGGCCACAGAATAAAATAATATTTTCTTACTTTTTAGGGTTCCGTACCCAAAGGGTAACCAACGGGACCCTATTACTTAGACTCCGCTGTCCGTCTGTCTGTCCGTCTGTCAACAGGCTGTATCTCATAAACCGTGATAGTAAGACAGTTGAAATTTTTATAACTTTATTACAACTTTTATAACATCTTCATTACCAGATGTTTTTACTGATTTGCTGGAATGTGAGATCGTTTTGACGGTATGAATGCGTTTTAACTTGACGTCTCCGAATTTGGTTCCATCTTTCACAGTCTTTTGTAGGATATCTTCTCCAATAGATTTTGCCTCAAAGCAGTTGACTTGCTCATCTGCGACTGTTCCACTCGATAGTGATAAAAGATTCTGGGTTTGTATAAATGGGGAGTGAACTCTAAGCCATTGAATAAACTTCTCATAATCGAGCTGATCTTGTTTAATTCTCGAGTCCCTGAGTTCTGCATGTTGACTGCTGCTGGCAGATCGAATCCCGCAATAATTTTCAACATTATCGCAAATGAAATAAGAAACTGGAAGCCCAATTATCCATTTATTCAGTACACTTTCTTGGAACCCTCGTCCATGGGTAACACCCCCGACACTTTTCATACTCCTCATAAGGGTTTGCTCGATCGTCATATCAGTCCTAGTGCCACACCAGTGTTTCTCCGATCGCCGAATAGTAAATAAACCATCCTTTGTAAATTGCTCATATTCTTTTGGATTCATTATATCTCTCAAAGATTCCATATCCTGCAGATATAATTGGCAAGCTTTTGCATATGGGAAATGTCCGGTTGCATGGAAAATTGGGAGCATTGCCTTAACACATTTTTTATGAAGTTCCCAATTTGCTGTTCTTTCCGCTTGAATGAAATGCAAAATGATGATTACAAATTCACAGTACTGTAACCATAGCTGTGAGGTTTTTCCGATATCTCGAAGCGAACAAATGAGGGCAATATATGCTGATTTCAGCTTTGTGACTTTTTCATCGTCTTGCAACAAATCATAATTGGGAGCATGAGAAAGAAGTTCTGCCATATAATCTTTATCAGATTGTTCCACATCCATTCGTTCAAGAATGAGAACCGAAAGAGCTCGTAATGTTGTACAATGAGCTCTCACTGCCCTAGCATAGGCATGACCTGACATCATATGTGTCGCGGATTACCGCGAGCTCGGCCCTATGAAAATGTTAGGTGGTAAAATACAACTTGAACGCATCTTTATTTTGTGCTAGCAACACTTTTTCTTTTCTTTGGCTTACCCGCCTTTTTTACCCGCCTGAATGTGAGTTGGACCACATTTTTGCTTGCGCCCGTGAAGAGAGGACAGTCTCTGCATCTGCCTCGTTCGCACGAGCCAGGTTTCCTACGTGGCTGCGTGCGAATACTTTAATCAACAGTCACCCTGGTGAGTAATAGCACCTAATCATGTTGCTCATAACATTAGAAAGTGGTGGTGACTGGGAGGCGAGATGAATTGGTTATGTGCTGGTATCAGTGCGTCTTGGAGGCCATGATTCCGTCGTGGCTCTCTATATGGGTAGTTGATACCAGCTGGTGGCATGGGTTGGACTGTAGGGGAGGTAGGAGGTCCATCTACGGAACATAAAGGTTCCGCGTGCTCAGTGTTCACTAGGAGGTAAACTTGTCCCTCGGAACATGGGAGCTCCGAGAGAGTTGGTACAGCTTGCTGTACGTCGACCATTGCCAACATCAGGCGAAGGCCTGATGCAATGGTGGCTCTCTCTCTTGTATTATAAATTGTAACAAAGATGAAAATGAGTGTTTCGCCTCCTAGTCGCTATAGCTTCTAGTAGACCTACTGTTTATAATATTATGTTGCGTGTAATATTTTTCTACCATTCCTAAAGGCCGCAACAATATGTTTTACTGATGCAGGAGCGTACACTGTGGCCCATAAATCAGAGAGACCACTGCCTTCCATCAAGGTACCTACGGACCCCAAAAACGACATGAGCATGTGGAAACCTCCCAATCTGACTACTACATTTGAAAGTGTACCACCAGGCTCGCAGCTATCAATGGCAACTACATCTTTGGCTTTCATGTATAAAGGATGATCGAACGTCACAAAACAAGTTTGTTGATTGTTTTTTTTTTGCTTCTTCTGCTGCATAAGTTAAAACCGTAAGCACAGTGCTATAATCACTCGGCGGTTGATTGCCAATGGTAGTGGTAAAATTATGGATTTTATGTAAGGCATTTCGTTGGTAAATTTTTCCATAAATCCTTGCCATAAAGACATTCCTGGTATTTCCAAGAAGTGTCCAAACATCCATCCCATATCTTGATTAGATGGTTGAGCCACTTCTTCAAAGACACCCGCAGAATACACGTCATTTAAAAGAATTTCTTCGATTCCTTTTCCTTTTCTTTTTTACAGATTATGTATTTCTATTGCCGCTAAAACAACTAATACTAAAAAACAGAATAAAATAAATATTTAAGGGGGCTCCCATACAACAGACATGTTTTTTTGCCGTACTCGCACTTGGCCGGTTTTTGTATTTTGGGTCGGTTGCTATCTCGTCATACTAATATAATAAATAAATATACTATAAAACTATAAAATAAAACACCGATCATCAAAATATGACACCGACCGATTCAAAAATATCTTGCAGTTGCAGTTGACTTGACACTTGAATTGATTCGAAACTATGACGCGTTATTATAACTACAAAACTCGGACGAAGACAAATAATACGATAAGATATAGCGCTGTCTCTTTCAGACATCACATCTAGTAAAAAAAGTAATCCCGTGTCAAGCTCTTCAACTCCATCTACTGTTGAGTACTACCATAGACTAATATTAGTCTATGGTAGTAGTAAACTTACCTATGCCACCACCTGGGGCCGAGCAGCTGAAACTCGGTTTTCCTTCAATTGTTGCGTTTGGTTATACAAGTTGCATGGAGATAATTTTCGATTGAATTCTATGTTTTAAATTATAAAAATTAATTTTTGTGGTGGATTTAAAAAATGTAATCAAAAAGATCTATTATTTTTGTGTTTGACATAAATTTCAAGTTAATAAATGATAAAATTTCATTTTACGTAGGTAGTACACAATAAAACGCAATTTCATTTCGGATTTTTTAAACCATCGGTCATTTTTAAACCTTCGGTCACTTTTCGGTCTTCAATTTATGGACAGTTTTACACAATTCGAATTTGCCCTACACGATCCATGACAATGGTATAGATTTATCATCCATGACCAACCTTACACAATCGCACCTCTTTACATTACCAGAATACGGACGCCTCACAGAATAAGGTTGCGGGAAGCGCGCGGGGCGACTCGCTTGCAAGTGCGCCGCGCAGCGGGAATAAGACGGCTGTAGTTTTTTTCAAATACAGACTGTTCACAGTTATTTTACCTCTGACAGCTGTTCTATGTCCAATACTTAAGAAACATTTTCGATCAGCCTAGAGGTAAAATATCTGTGAACGATCTGTACCTATCGCGGCCGCGGCCGCTAACTCAATGATTCCCTTAACGAGTACAGATCGCGCCAAACTTTTAGTCCCCTCTAAACACGGGGCGATTCGCATCAGCAGGAACAAAATGTATGGGCCGTTCTAGCGTACTACAAGTTTGGCGCGATCTGTATTATTATAGATAATGGTACGGAACCCTTCGTGCGCGAGTCCAACTCGCACTTGGCCGGTTTATTTTTGTTATCATCGTAGTGGCCCTGCTCGAATATATGCTATAAGATAAGGGATATTGATAAAATAACCGTCAAGCCGAAACGGGAATAAATAGAATATATAGGAATAAACGCGAACGGAGCCGCGGGCGAAAGGCTAGTAATAGATACGTTGATGATTTTATCGGTCTCATCATTTGCAAAATTAAATTCATCTTTTGTCCACAGATTCCAACGATTATTGCAACAATATGACGCCATAAAATATCAACCAGACAATTCTGAAGAAGATTGGAGCTGCTCGTCAGAATAATAATAATAAAATTTTCAAATTTTACAATAAAAATAAAACATTTTAAAATAAAACGGCAACGGGTCGTTCCAACTTCAAAAACGCTGTTTGCAGACGATCTCAAGTTGCTATTAAGTAGGTAATAAAGCCGATTCTGAAGGCTTTAATTTTAGATTTAGTGCTGTCAAAACTAAATATTCTTTGATACGAAATAGTCCTTAAGCGTTAGGATTAAGAGCTAAATTTCTTTGGAAAATTTTAAGCTTTGACAGCACTAAAATTTAAATTAAAGCCTTCAGAATTGGCTTTATTAAGTATGTAAATACAATTACTCATTATACTTTACTCTCTATCAATGACGTTTATATTTATATATTTTAAAAATATCTTTTAGTTTGGTTACGTAATTAAATAACTAGTAATACTACTCTGTCAAGAAAGTAACGGGAAAAAATCAATAATATACAAAATGTTAGTTATCCATCAAAATTTATTTTATCACCTTCAAAGTATGCTCCTTCGGAAACAATACACTTACGCCAACGAATAACCCAATCATTAAAACATTTTTTAAACGCTTTTTCCGGAATTAAATTCAGTTCTTTAGCTGGGTCCGTTAGCTCATCCAGTTTAGTTTTTCGGAAGAAAGGATGCCACTTGCCACAATTGTTTATTGGACCAATATCTACCGATAAAGATCGGTAGCCTTCGGGAGCCTCTTCAATTTGGGGGGGGGGGAGGGGGTTCAAAGATGCACTGCGCCAAGCGTCATTTAAAAAAATTTAACTATCTGAGTTTGTCAACTACATCAAGATGAGTGTCTTTTTCAGGTAAATTAAGGACGTAGAATTCATTTCTGGCATAAAAATTTGAGATATTGTAAGTAGTTTCTTGAAAATTTCTACATACACTAAAATTTTATGAAATACTTTTTACTTTCAGGCGCCACCAAAAAAAACCTCAGGTTTTTTCAAGTAACAAACGTATAAAAAATACGTTACGAAAGCCTATTTTATGCAAATAAATAAAAATATAAGTTTTATTGGATTTTTATAGGAAAAAACCATCAAAAAAAATAAAACAATGTCGGTGAGCTCTTATTTTACTACTACTTATTAACTAACCTGATAAAAGTATGAATGAATGAATGAATGAATAAATGAATGAATTGACACTTTATTGTACACAAAAGACATAAAAGAAAACAGAGAATTGAAAACATAATTTTGTACAAAGGCGGACTTATCACTTAAAGCGATTTCTTCCAGCCAACCTTAGTATATTTTATTATTAAAAGTTAGTATTAAAAGTATATTTATGTATAGTGTATTTATAAAAGTATATATATGCATAAAAACTATAAACACGTAAAAAATGCTTTTCTATGGTTCTAAAAGAGTATTAACTATTTAATTATCATTTTCATTTTTTGCAGCCTCTACCGCAGTGGTACAATTCGGTACATGTTAAATTTATTTTAGCACAGTTGCATCTTTTTTGCATCCTACTTTGCAATGACACCTTATTATCTCGAGGCAAATGCTGTCCGCAGCTGGGTTGTCAGACCAGTGGGGTATCTATTGGCTAATTTTCTGCTTCCAGCCCCAATCGGGGGGACTAGGCAGAATTTGTTGTAGCACTAAAGCCTGGCCCCACTCATGAACTCCCTGGCAAGCTGCGCGTAAAATATGCTGACAAAGGGCCGCTTCTGTTGGTGGTAAATTTTCTATTTGCCGATCTGTTTTTGTAAAAAAATATTTACGGCAATGATTGATAGTCGTGCAGGGACAGGGACTTGATCTGAAAAAGTTCATGTAATATGACTTTTCGCTACGAAGAATTTAACTTTATATTAATGTTTTAGTTAGTACTCAGTAATTGGCTAACATACCTATCATACATGGCTATGACAAACTTATGTAGCACAATCTCTGCCTCATTTATATTGCCATCTTTAAGATCCTTAAACCCTTTAGTGGCAAAAGAGAATGAATTCCATGCTTCCAAAGTACTTTTCTTTCCCCTGCCGTTAAAAGACGATACTGTATCCCATCCACTAAGTTCGTGGAACACAGGCAAGACCTCCGCTCTTTCAGGACCTTTAAACAAAATAAATTGTCTTATACACACTCACGCTATTAAACTGATTATTTATATATTATACATTCTTGACTATTAAAAGAAACGCTCATACCATACCTAGAGCTGATTCAATCTAGAGGCATGCCAAAAAATTGTGCTTTTTCCCCGTTACCACATGAACCCATAATACCTCTAATCTTGGCAATTTCAGTACACATGCCAGAGCGATAACTACCACATCGGTGTTTGCTGTGCATTAAATTCGTATGACCCTGGTCTACTGTATCCGCCAAGTGAACCATCATTCGCGTGTCAGACGCTTCAAGTTAAATGGCTCCAATTTTGGCAGTTCACGAGCAACATTGGAAAGAACAGATTACCCTTCGCTACATCAATTTCTTTATTGATGGGCAAGTCCATCGGGTGATATTTGAACGACAGGAGTCCAAACAGCTCTTCTTTATTCGTGTCATCCTGGAGAAAACATTACGCGCAGTTTGCCAAGGAGTTCATGAGTGGGGCCAGGCTTTAGTGCTGCAACAAATTTTGCCTAGTCCCCCCGATTGGGGCTGGAAGCAGAAAAATAGCCAAAAGATACCCCACTGGTCTGACAACCCAGCTGCGGACAGCATTTGCCTCGAGATAACAAGGTGTCAATGCAAAGTAGGATGCAAAAAAGATGCAACTGTGCTAAAATAAATTTAACCCCCACTTCATTCTGGACTCATCTAGGTCTAGAATCCCCTCAAATACCAAAAGTCTAGCTAAATCAACGTACAGCGTGCAGCCACCGTGCCTCGAGTATCTACGTTTCATCAACCCCTTTTTCTAACCCAGACAACTGCAATATTATATTTTACACACACACCCACACACTTTACTATATTATCCGATAATTACATAATCATTTATCTAATTAAAAATATAACGTCGCGCGCAACTTACGAAGCTATGAAAGTGTTATTCGTTAAACGTCTTACGGAATATCGAATCAAAAGTGGTTTTACATAGTGATTTCGTCATTAATGTGTTTCGTTTTCCCTTAGATTTTCAATGGCAATAATAGCCTTGAACTATAGCTGAGTTCCAGAATACAGCTAAATCGTATCATTTAACAAATACCTAGTACATTAGTTTTTCTTGAATACTTTATTTTCCTTTGTTGAATTATGATATAGGTACATTGTTTTGAGCATAACCGTTTTGTAACATAACGTCCTAATCTACTAGACGATCACACAAATAAATCACGGCCAATGATTTAATTTGTAATTAATAAATCGATGTACTCCTCAAGTATGTCATAATAACGTAGGAGATGTAGAGAGGTATATATGCATTACTATAACCTCATTATACGGATTGTACCGCTTCCAGCGGTCATCTTTTAATTATTAAATAAATACATACTAAGTACTGTAAGTACATATGACTGTACATAACACATATGTATATACATCTATAAGCAGGATATTTATTTCTCTTACAGAAGATAGGACTAGTCCAGAACCTATTTGTTAAAGATTGGTACTCGTGACCAGGAACACAATTGTCTTCTTACAGCAGTACTTACTTACTTCACACCTAGAACTATTTGTTATAGATGGTAGAAGCTGCAAAAAATGAAAATGATAATTAAATAGTTAATACTCTTTTAAAACCATAGAAAATAATTTTTTACGTGTTTATAGTTTTTATGCATATATATACTTTTATAAATACACTATACATAGATATACTTCTATCAGGTTAGTTAATAAGTGGTAGTAAAATAAGAGCTCACCGACATTTTTTTTTTTATGGTTTTTTCCTTTAAAAATCCAATAAAACTTATATTTTTATTTATCTGCATAAAATAGGCTTTCGTAACGTATTTTTTGTTACTTAAAAAAACCTGAGGTTTTTTTTTGGTGGCGCCTGAAAGTAAAAAGTATTTCATAAAATTTTAATGTATGTAAAAATTTTCAAGAAATTACTTAAAATATCACAATTTTTTATGCCAGAATTGAATTCTACGTCCTTAATTTACCTGAAAAAGACACCCATCTTGATGTAGTTGACAAACTCAGACAGTTACATTTTTTTAAATGACGCTTGGCGCAGTGCATCTTTGAACCTCCTCCCCCCCCCAAATTGAAGAGGCTCCCGAAGGCTACCGATCTTTATCGGTAGATATTGGTCCAATAAACAATTGCGGCAAGTGGCATCCTTTCTTCCGGAAAACTAAACTGATGCCTTTTTTGGGGTCTAACAGTCTAAAAGCTACTTGCTGCGAATTCTTCTTTATGTCTTCTACCGAATGAAAACGGGTGCCACGAAGTGTTAATTTGAGTTTAGGAAAAAGAAAGAAGTCGGCTGGAGCCATATCTGGTGAATAAGGTGGTTGCTCGATGGTATTTGTTGAGTTTTTGATCAAAAATTCGTTCACAATGATGGCCTTGTGCGAAGGCGCATTATCGTGGTGCAAAAACCAAAAATTTTCTTTCCACAGATCCGGCCTTTTTCGTCGAATTTGTTCTCTTAAACGCTGCATCACGCTCAAATAATATTCTTTATTTACCGTTTGACCTTCCCGCAAGAATTCCGAGTGCACAACACCGCGATAGTCAAAGAAAACAGTCAACATAACTTTGACTTTTGATCGACTTTGGCGTGGTTTTTTCGGTTTCGGTTCAGTTGGAAGGCGCCTCTCCGAAGCTTGTTGACTAGTTTGCATGTCAAACTCGTAAACCCACGTCTCGTCACCAGTAACAATGCGTTTCAGGAATGTTGGGTCGGAATTGACTCGTTCTAGCATGTCCTCAGCGACTCTTATGCGATTGAGCTTTTGGAGAAAATTGAGGTCTTTTGGGACTAGCCGAGCGGCAACATGTTTCATACCTAAATGATTATTTAAAATGGTACGGATCAACTCGTGAGACATAGAAAGTTCGGCGGCTATATCTCTCTCAAACTTGAATGAGAATTTTCAGACACTATTTTCTTCACTTTTGCGATATTAACTTCAATTGCAGACGTTGATGGCCTACCAGAGCGAGGCAAATCTTCCATCACATCTCGCCCACTTTTGAACGCTTTGTACCACTCATAAGCACGTGTTTTTGACAAAGTCGATTCACCGTAAGCCTTTTGTAACATTTTCAGTGACTCCGAACACGAAATTCCATTGGCTATACAAAATTTAAGACAAACTCTTTGTTCAATGTTTTTGTCCATTATGAAATTCGCAATACACACAAGATATGATATGACTAAAAACAGCACTGTATTTAATCTAAATAACAGATGCAACTCAAACTCCGCGCCAAAATGGAAAACAGTTGTGCCAATCTTACAACAACAAAAATTAACAACATTTGAATCTGGAACCATAGACAAATCAGCCATTCCCGATCCCGATACTTTCTTGACTGAATGTATTGCACGTTGAGTATGAAATGCTATCAAATAATAAGCGCCAACGTTACATTTAGGTAGTATAAAAATCTGTAGTAACATTTATTCTGTAGTAAAAATCTGTATCTTATGGACGAAAATATACTGTCTGAGCATTACCTAGACCTTGCTGACTGTTTTAGGGAAAATTGGGGTGGGTATAGGCCCTTCGTTATGTACAGTTTTAGTGGCTCAAATGACTGTTATTTGCATGCCTAATGGTAGTCGACGATAGCTCAAGTGGGTCCCTATATTCAATAGACAATGTTATAATCTAGCTATGAGTTATGACTATCTTCAAAAATTGCACAAAGGATCATTGTGACTAGGGCTGCCATCATCTAAATTGCCGACAGAGGACAAAAACTTCAAAAACCCCGGACATTAAGGTAAAATTGCGGTTTTTTCCCCGGACACGCCTAAAACAGATATTCTTAAAAAAAATAAGTTTTTATTTAACATTTTATTCATCAAATATTTTTCATTCAACATTAATAATTATTCATTAAAAAATAAATATGTTATATTGCTGCGCTGGAGTTGGCTTCGATACGGTTTACGAACGAATGAATTATTTGCTTAGATTTGTTTTTATTTATTGATTATCCTTCAATTAATTGTGGTTACGCCTGACACATATAGGTAGTATCCGGGTTTTACCCGGATCTTTTTCCAAATCCTCCCCGGCCGGACGGCCCCCGGACGCCCTCCAAACTAGGACAAATCCGGGGAAACCCAGACGGATGGCAGCCCTAATTGTGACCATCAGAAATTGCAACAAGATATAGACAGTGTGGTAGAATGGAGTCGCGCGAATAAGTTAGATTCTAACTTTGACAAGGTGTGTAATGATAACATTCAGCCGTGCACATGCTCCACTTCAGAACCGGTGCAATGTTGACGGGAGTGACATGGCAAGAGTAAAGGCGGTGAGAGACCTTGGGGTACACTTTACATCAGATCTTACATTTCGAGACCATAATGTAGATGTCTGCAAGAAAGCTTTCAGGACGCTAGGCTTTGTGTTGCGGCAACCTCAGGGTTTTGACGGTATTGGTGCAGTGAAGGCATTATATAATGCACTTGTTTTGAGTAAACTAGAATGTAACCCGGTTGTCTGAGCTCCACATGAAACCAAATACTGACTCATGTTGGAATGTATACAAAATAAATTAATTCGGTTTTTGTACAAGAAAATGTATGGGGTCTATCCTTACTATCCCTTGATGTATTCTACCCTGTTTGTTTTGGGTATGGTGGGATACCACAAGTTGGAAGTAAGGAGAGATATTTATTTAATTATTTAAAGTGGTCACTGGTAGGATAAGTAACCCCAGTATGATGCTAGTAGTGCCTAATAGCTACTTTCGCCAACGTCGCCGGAGGCTGTTCAGGCTGCCAAAAACAAGGACAAACCTCCATGGGGAGACACCACTACAACGCGCTACCCAAGTTCTTA
The DNA here is from genome assembly GCA_934047225.1 of Ypsolopha sequella. Classification (NCBI taxonomy): domain Eukaryota; kingdom Metazoa; phylum Arthropoda; class Insecta; order Lepidoptera; family Ypsolophidae; genus Ypsolopha; species Ypsolopha sequella. The sequence goes on from OW204009.1 coordinate 11,141,471, forward strand.
AGGGCCTTACTATTGCCAAATGGGTACTTTCTAAAGCCTACTCCTCGTTTACGGCCAAAGCAAAAATAATGAAAAAATGTATTATGAATAATCAGCTCTTAGACAACATATGCAACATTTTTCTATTTCATACCACCAAAACTTCTAAATGAAAAAATGTATTAACTAAATGGTGTTTTTTGGCTTGAATTTCCTACTGCTCCTAAGTGGCTTGGCCGATTGAATACATTTATGCTTTGATAAATAGATAAACTTGATAGCTATAAACATAACATAGGATTATTCAATCGAACAATCACGTCCATGTGAAAAGTATAATTTTCTCCTATTTCGCTCTTTCAAGGACGCAGCGAGCGTCGTAACAGCCACTATGCATTGCGCGCTGATATGAACGTTATTTCAATGTCGTTTCCGTTGATATTCGTACTGACAAATATCGAGCTGCTAATTTGGCGATGGTAATCGCCTTAATGATATCTTTTCGTGTTCGTTGAGTGAGTTCACAAGAGCAACATTATATTGTTACTGCTATCTATAAATTGTGTACATACATTTTAAAATTTCATGTTTTCTTTAATTTTATTGTTGTATTTTTTGTGTTTTTTAGATTTCTCGTGTTTTTTATTGTATCTATTTTTTATGCCTGCACTGTTGCATTAGGTTTTTCAACCTGTAAAAGTTTTAGTTGTTAAATAAACTTATCGAACAAAATTTTATGGTTTTACAATTATATAGTTCTTATGTGTAAGCAGTGCGTAAGTAATTATTTATATTAAAATAAAATATAATTTGTGTATGTTACCTATCAATGAATGAACACATTTAATTTATACATATAAGCTTTTCCATAAATAAAACAAAATTGAACAATAAAACATTTATTTTTAACCATACAAAAATATTCTCAGTTTGTTTATGTAAGTGCTCATATTGCTAAAGGATTTATTTTGCTTAAAACCAGACTTTTTCTTTCCACAAGTATGTACGTAATTAATACAAAATTATGAAAATGCTTAAATTAAAACAACGTGAAAATGCAATATTTTTAAATATGGCTTATAAATGACTACCTCAACTTATCTTTATTAACAACAGTGCACAACAAAACAAAAGTAGGTATAACCCGGAGCAATAAAGGAATCTTAAATGGCGCCCATCATCATCCCCTCTCACTCGCACAGTATATCTGTCTTCATTCGCACACCTGCGTACTGCATGCAAAAAAAATAGTCTGGATTTGCCGCTCTAGCTTACTCCACGCGTCTAGTTTCCCAATGTTTCTTGTTAAATTTCACTTGTTCTTGTTGTTTTTTTGTTAGGTATTGTTGTTTTTGTTAAGTTTGACTGTTATTATATTCCTGATCACTAACCGAGTCTGCAGTATGAATTCCGGCGGTTGATTAAATTTCACCTTGTATATTAAAAAAGACCAAAAATATTACAAAAAAAAATAATTAAAGAAACAACTTTTTATGCTGTCTGTATCACTGAGCAATAAAATCACAGGTACATGCCGCCATTTTAGATTCCTTTCTTTAATGCTCCGGGTTATACTCATTTACTCAATGCTAGCAATGCAAAAATATATTGGAAATATCTACTAAATGTTTTCTACAAAAAAATATATCAAAAAATACACAAAACAGAAATTGAAAGTCGCTGACCCCGGGTAGACAGAGATACGGGTTAGAGCCCTGTCTGAGGTTTATTTTTCGAAAAGAATTTGTTTCTAATTGATTTTTGAACAACTATTCAAAGTTTGCAGCAATCCAAGATAAAATTTAAAAATTTGGGTATTTCAGATTCAGAGTTTCTGCAAAATGAACACTAAAGGCTTAAATGTAATGACTGCATTAGTTCACAGAGCAAAGAATCAGTCATCAGATATCCTCGTATGTCCTCGCTTCTCACTAAGGCTGGACTCCCATTTCTTTGCAACAGTGCAGTACAGTTGCATTGTCGCTCGAGCATCTTCTACTGAGCTGTGTTCCCCGTGCTGGATGTCGATACTAAGGATCTCTTTAGCCAGACGCTTCAGGGATGGTGTGCTGCCTTTTGTGATCTGGGATTGAAAAAAAGTATCATTTAGTTGATGACTGGTGTAGCAGTACCAAGTAGTGATATCAAAAACAATTATCATTTTTATTTTAAACACAAACTTGAAAAGTTCGAGAAAAGTAAAGGGTTTTTTTAGAGGTTTAGTTTTTCAATTGTCAATACTTTTTCTAGTGACTGTCAATTTGACTGTTGACAGTTGATTTGTGGCCAGTAATATTTGCCATTTTACCATGAGTAGACTTACGCCAGAACAACGCTTGCAAATTTATTATGAAAATCATCTTTCCGCTCGCCAAAATTACAGTGCACTACGTCCATTATACGGCCGACATAATCGTGTATCCAAGTAACTGGCCTCCACAGTCGTGTGATCTCACACCTATGGATTATTTTCTTTGGGGATATGTGAAGTCACAAGTTTACGCTGATAAACCATAGACATTGGACCACCAGCCCCCCTATTCTGTATCTTTAGTTGCCAACTGCACGAGGTGCCTATCATCAAAAACATAGCTAAAAACTGAAATTTCAAAATTGCCTTTAGTGGGTATTGAACTATTAACAATCTGTGTCGTCACTTCAAGTGCGAAAATATCCTTAGGACATCGGAATTCGATAGTATATCTATGTTTTTGATGATAGACACCCAGTCCAGAAGGCAACTAGAGATACACAATAGGCCCGCTGGGGGCCTATCATCAAAAACATCTATCATCAAAAACAGATATACTATCGAATTCCGATTGTCTAAGGGCATGTTAGCACTTGAAGTGACGACACAGTTCGTAAATAGTTCAATACCCACTAAAAGCAATTTTGAAAGTTTAGTTTTTATCTATGTTTTTGACGATAGGCACCCTGTCCAGTTGGCAACTTAAGATACAGAATAGGGGGGCTGGAATCGCCGCGTTGTTGCCGATGTACGGCCCCAGTTGCCTCTTAAAGTAGTCGAAAAAAATTAGACGTCTAGGAACCAACACCCTGGCCTAAATCCAATCATATGCCCTAAATCATATTTTAAGCATTAATGGCATGATAATGTGTTTTAAATAAAGCCAACATTGTTTTTGCGTGTTTTATTTCAATTTAAAAACCAAACCTCTAAAAAAACACCCATTATTAATGTTATCACTATTTTTTAAGAAAAGAAATGTACAGATGCCAAAATTGCGTAGCAATTTTTATTTATAGTTCCATCCTCCATTTTGTTTCTCTGGCCTTTCTTTAATCTTTAATTTTATTTATTTATATTAATTTTTGTAATTGCAGAAAATTAAAGAAAGAGTTACATTTTTGTTTAGTTATAATAGTTATATATAAAGTCAATGTGCATCCTTTTACATATAAAGTTATAACTTGACATTGGCGGAACTAATTTGCAGAGCCACATTATCGGAAACCAGATAAAATAGCGTTGAATCCAAGGCCTGCAGACTCAGCAGCTAATTGTGCCTGAGAATTTTTTTTTGTTTTTTTTTTTTTTTCAAATTAGGAGCCTGTGATACTTTTAAAGACTCTTGTAACTTTTAAGAGCCTTGTTTGTAGGAAGATTATAGATTTTAGTTTTGTAACATAACAATCATCATTTACATTTGAATCTGAATGTTTCTATTTTAGGGTTCTTTCCAAGTAGTGTCTTTTGTTCAATGTAATCATAAAATGTGTCCAATAATATTTTGTCTTACATTTCTAAATTAATTTTCATAACCGAAACTAATCAAGGAAAGTCTGTATATGTTTTGCTTAACAATGATGTTGACTTGGGCTTTTAGTCACTAAAAGCTCCACAATGCTAAACATCAGTTTTGCATTGAATTCAGTTCCGTCATAGTAGATAGTAAAAATTCGAAAAAATATGGTGTGTTTTATTGACTCAATACAATCAATAATTACACTTTATAAATAAACATTCTTTTAATCATATTACTTTAAAAAATCATGAATTTCATGAAAAAAGCGATTCAGTTTCTATATTTCAAAACCGATTGAAACAAAACCAACTCACGCAGATACTAACTAGAAAACAACATCTTAATTACATAAACAAATTACAATTAATGTCCTAATGTAGCCTTGATTTCAAAATAACTGAATATTTGCGTGCGCGGCATCTGATTAGAGCAGGATGGACAGTTAAAAAACAAAAGGGTTAGAGCAGGACTGAATTTTAGCATTATGCAGCCCCTTAACCAATCATGTGTCCGATTGTGTCCTATGCATCACTATTTTGTTTGGGTTGTGTTAACAATTGTCAAACAATGCAAAACTGTTTAGGGACATGGGACAGGTTAAGCTTATGATATCTCACCTTTCTAAATGGTTTGAATTTAGCTGTGTCTCTAATATTCCTCTTTGGATGTGACAGAAATAGGACACTAAGATCATTCTTTAAGGAATGACCAACTAAGATTTTCCCTCTAATAATTTCTGCTACTTCTTTCTGTACAACCATAAACTCCTCCCCATTTAGCAGATCTTCTCTTCTGATTCCACTTATATTGGTTCTGTAGTCCTTCACTTCTTCTCTGGCTTTCACAAATTTATCGTAAATACAGTCTCCAAATTTATTTACAAGTGAAACTCTAGCTAGCATGTGGTCATTTCCATCATAGCCTATACCCACCATCTCGCAATCCATTGCTATAAATTTGGTTAATTTATTTTTATTTTCTGCTTTTTTCTCGGTTTTATTGTTCGATTCGGCTACTGAACTGCTTTTAGTAGGATTGCATAAGTTTTCTGTGCTTATATTGAGCGTTTTTAGATTATTTTGAACAGTATTTGAGGTTATGTCATCTTTTGCTTTTTTCTTCCTGGCGCGCCGGAAAGTGCCTGTGTAGTGATCTTTGTTGTTCTCCTGGGGAGGTTTTTCAGTTTTCTTGTCCATGATAAGGCTGCTGGAGATAAATTTCTGCCAGTTCGCGTTTATTAAGCCTCTATTGACAACAGTTTGGTTAGGTTGGTCGTTAGCACTTCGTTTTCGTTTTTTCGACGATTCAGTCATGATTATCACATCCGATAATTGTCTGTAAATCGCTTGAAATGTAAACAACACACTGAAAAACACACTATAGATGATTTTCAGTAAAAACTCTATCAAAATGAGCAATAAATAGAGAAGGCTGTTGTAGCCACTTGTCATTTTTTGACAGAACGGCGTGGTTGTCAAATTACCAAAGACAATTTTTTTTAAATGTCTTCAACCCACAGATAACGGGTGTGAACTCTATTATAGATTCTCAAATGTAGGTAATGGTTGGTAATAAAAAAATATATTTAATTGGTTGAGGATAAAAACTGCCTTTTACTCACTTCAGATGTCGCTACTGTTGAGTGTTCCCTATGTTTGACAGTTATCATAGAGATTTTTGTGTAATTATGATGATTTAAATTGTTATTTGCTCAAAATGACTCGTTGTGCAGCGATCGATTGCAACAATGTCGGAATTCATATATTCCCTAAAGATAAAATAAGAAGAAGGCTTAGGGAGAAAGCGGTTCAACGAAAAAATTGGAAAGCTAATGACACAGCAAGGTTATGTGCAGATCATTTTAAACCTGAAGATTATTTCCAAAGAAATTCGTACACTGGTACACATACCATATAACATGTTTAAATAATAATTTGTATTCAAAAATAAGATAAACAACACAAGTTTTGCGTTTTTAACAAGAAGGAACATTAAGATTTATATAATACTTAAATGGACCATGTTCCCAAATATAAATTTATAATAATTTTACACAAAGAAATAGTTTGATATGTAATAAAAGCACAGTCTGTTTTTTTAGGGTTTTATTATAGAGTCATAATTTTTATAAAAATATTTATTAATAACTTCTGGTTCCAAATGGTCTTGGTAAAACGATGTAAGAGAATTCACCATTTCTTGAATAAATTCATCATCTCTTTCAAGATAAATTACCTTCATCTCTACAAACGTAAAGACAAGTAAATTGCAATAGTTTTTGTTGGCACAATATAACTGCCCCTGAATCTGGGTATAATATTGGTGTTTTTTTTTCAACTTCAGTTGACCATTGCTTTCATACAGATATGGCACTGTAATTGGTGATATGAGACTGTACCGAGCAGTATATGGACATTTTACTTCAATTAACGTTTCATTTTGAAGAATTCCATCTGGAGAAGCAGCAAGATAAGGATGTGCTAGTGAAATATACAGACCACACCTTTCTATTTTTGAACTTAGAAAAGAACTATACTTTTCTAATGCGATTGGTTTTTGAACTTTGCCATGTGTAGTAGCACGGGAAGTAAATTTTTTTGGGTATAAAATATTCTGTGCCAATATTTGTCGTGTACCTGCTTTGCTATGACATATTGAATGAAAGTTACTTGCTGTCACACGTACACTCCTCAGCTTGTGCCAGTCCTTAGATGCGGCTTGTAACTTTGTCTTATTTTCTACATCTTCTATCGTCTGTTGGGTAATATTTTTCAATAGTAAGTCTTCAAGCAGGAGATCTTTCGGGCTCTTTGCCATGTAGTCATGGTCCCATTCTAGGGCATATGGATTGGCAGGCTTCACAGTTTGTAAAAAGGGCATTTTGCTGTTACCCAATCCAATTGCCAAATTTCTCACATAATCTGCATAATTTGTCATAATATCCTCCTCATTCAATGGAGAATATAAAACACTGCTCAGTTTTCTTTTCTTTGTAGGTAGCTTGTCAGCCTGCATTGGGGAATCAAAAAACATTTTCTTTGGTTTCTTAAAAGCCATTAGTTGTTCTGTACAAACTTTGTGTTGAATTATTGTTTTAGTGCGTATAATGTCCTCTATTCCATAAAGCACTGTAAAAACATGTTTACAGTGCGCTTCTAAGCCAGAGCCTGCAGCACATTCACAGTGGCTTTCTACTATTGTCCCATGGGTGTCTAATTTCAGAGTAACCACATAATACATTTTTTTCATTTGTGCTTTACATTGAGCCAGGAAATATGTTAAGTTATCTTGATTAACAGCACGTAATGTTATTAGGCATCTGTTTTCATACAGAAGCCGCCCTTTAGGCTGAGTTTGATACCTGCAACAATGAATTAATGAATATATACTTTATCATTCAAATAAAATAAAACAACAGGGTTCCGTATGAATATTGTATATGTCAAAATTAATTTGTATTGAGGTCAGCTTGATACATAGGTGCTGTCATTCTACACAACACAACCTGAACCAGATCCAGCGTCACTAATAGGTATTTAAAATCTTTATTACCTATCAGCAAATTCTTGTATATGGTGTTTAGTCAGTGCTGGAAGTTTCGTACTGGCATTCACATCTCTAAAGTTTTCTATGGCAGGAATGATCGGCATATCGTCTTCTAACTCATCTTCAACTCCAATCAGGTTGTTTCGGTCGTAAGACTCCAGTCTTTAAAAAGAAAAAAAGATTTTTTATAGCAACAACAACATAACCCCTTATTCATATCCGAGGCCGGATAACACTTACCTTTCAACTAGAACCGCTTTTTTACCGGCCACCGAAGCATTTCTTTTTCTCAATTCATCTTTCAGCTGAACTACACTCCATGTTTCATACATTTTTACACAATTCTATTAATTTAAAAATCTCAAAACAACAACAACAGAAATCAATATGGCCGACTGAAGGTACACTCAACAGTGCTGCCACCTAGCCAAAGCTTTCGGTTTTTAACCCCAACGGTTTCTGAAAGGCCAATCAAAGTTAAGAGTAGATTTAAAAAACTTTAACCGCAAATAACGGTGAAAATAAAGCATACTTATATGAAGTCCGAATAGTGATGAATCAATAATTAACTTAGTTAATTTTTGATTTCAATGTAAAATTCCCACTTTTTCTGGCTTAATCCGCAGATAATTATTTTTTAATCTACTGTTAACATTGATTGGCCTTTCAGAAACCGGGGGTTAGTCTTTAAATGACGTCGCCCTGTAATCTAAAAATTTAAAGCGTTAACCCCAAGGAAGTCCCTTGGTTAACCCAACAACTGCATATTTTATCCTGATATTAATGTCTTACCAAATTGTCCACTAGATCCGCACCTTATAGTCCACGTATGTATAAAGTCGGCTACGACGACTTTACGAGAGTCCGATGCGACGCGACGAGATTGTTCTTTTCTACTACGTGACAAATTTTAATTTGTTAGATATAATGTTATACCGCACTAGAAAACGCACGAAATTTATTCGCATCGCATCGAATTCTATGTTACCGATATAAAACTGCCGAAGCGGGCATTGGGAGCAGCTGCCAGAGCCGGCAATGAGAACAGCTGTCAGAGTCAGCAATGGGATCATGTGTCGTAGCCCGGCACTGAGAACAGTTGCCAGAGCCCCATGTCATATGACGAGTTGTAAACGTTCGCTTGATTCATGGCTTTAGATATCGAATCGACAGTGCAGTAATGAAAGTACTAGGTTTTAGTAACCAGGTTTCAAAGATTTAATTTTTGTGTTTTTTTTTTATCGGTGTTAGGGAATTTAAGAAAGGCTTTCAACAAAAAGTCAGAAAAAGACTACGAACGAAGTTAGGAGAAGCGTGTCAGATTGCTGGTGATGATAAATTCAGAAGCCAAGCGAAGCGACCGCCATAGTTTTAATAGAATGTATGACATACTTACGCAAAAATCCTTCGTGTTTTAAAGCCAAGAATAAATTAATTTAAAGTAATCCGGCAACTATTCCAATAATTCGTGAGTGCCGGCTCCGGCAGCGGAGGCACAGCATAAATAATATTAGCTTACAAAACTTATTAAGACGACTACAGTTCCATTCAGCAATAAGGTGAAGAACTTGGGAATAACGATGGATAATTGTTTACACTGGGTACCTCAAATAGAAGAAATTAGTCGGAAAATTTTTGCATCTTCAGGCTCTATGAGAAGGCTGCGTAATTTTCTGCCTACTGCTACAAAGATTGCTCTTGCTCAATCCCGTCTTTTACCCATTCTTGACTATGCTGACTCATGTTACCTTGACCTCACCCAGGAGCAATTTGACAAACTTGAGCGCCTTCAAAACTTTTGCATCAGATTTATATTCGGCCTCCGCAAGTTTGATCATATCTCCGAATTTCGTTCCCAACTAGGGTGGCTTCCAATTCGTTCTCGTCGAAATGTTGACATTCTATCTCTCTTATACACTGTGCTGTTTGATCCTTCTTCTCCAACCTATGTCAGAGAACGCTTTAACTTTCGCCATGAGTCGCATGAACGGCCACTGCGGTCATTATTTGAAAGTCTGAAACTGAAGGCACCAACTTTCTACGGCAAGTCTTTCACAGTCGAAGCTGTTCGGCTGTGGAATGCTTTGCCTGTTTCAATACGACGTGCTCCTACTTTAGCTGTTTTTAAAAAAACTAATTAAGGAGCATTTTCTATCCCTCTGTTAGTTTAAGTTTAATTTATCTTTACTTATTACTTATGTACAACGTGTAACAGAAAGGTGTAAGGCAACCCCGAAATCTCAAAAAAAAATCTGCCCTTCCATACATTTCCGCCGAGCGGCATTGCATTTTTCTATGAAACAGTAAAAATGTGTTTTCGAGATACATGTTTTGTTTCATAGTAAAAGTTGTTCTATACCATTGACTGAATAAGCTCTTCAAATATGGTTAGGTACACCTTTCTGTTACGTTGTGTATATATATATATATATATATATAATATATATATATACATCTTTATACACATGTAATATATTTTGTATTTAATTGAATGTAATATACATTTATTTTGTGTTTAGTTTACGTATTGAGTTAATATATACATATGTTTATTTTTGATTATAATAGGTACACCGCCTACGCCTTCACGTACTTCTAAAATATTTTCCACGCAAAGGTTGTCTAGAAGAAATCGCTCTAAGCGATAAGACCACCCATTGTTGCCTATATTTTTGTTTCTTTATAACTTTGTATTGTGTTTTTTTTTGTTTTTCTTTTGGTGCACAATAAAGCGTATTTATGTTTATGTTTACAGTGCGACAAGGCTCTTTTGGGGCGTGGATTTGTCGTGGTCAAAATCGGAATCCCTTGTATTAAACTATTTGTTATCTTAGTAAAAAATAATTCAAGGAAAAAAATAAACAAAGCTATCGCCACATTGAACAGTAGATAATCAATCCCTTTAGAATAGAACAACATGGTTTTCATATTTTTTACATTATTTGTTCAACAATTCCTTTCTGTGTTGACTTTTAAATGCAAAATATTATCTCAAGTGTTGATCCCTACATTTTCATAGTGAGAAAATTTGTATGAAAAACGTAAAAACCTAAAACGTAATATGAATAAAAAGGTCAAAAGTATGTTTTTACAGCTCTATAGAGGGCCGTTTATATTGGTATTTACTAATTTTACCCAGAAAAAATTGTCTAGACAAACGGACAGACAGACAAACATAGGGATAACAAATTAATCCTTAAAGAGTTTCATTGTTTTCATTTTGCGTAACAGAATCTGAACATGTACCGACAGGATTATCTACGATCTAATAATTTTGCCATGCACTGTAAATATTTCAAAATAAATTTCTATATTTTAAATGCTTGGCGATTTATCCCAAGTAAGTGTACCTATATAATTTGCAAAAAACTTCACTTATTGGACCTGAAATGGTGAGCCAATACTAGAGGGTAATTTCACGAAAAGGTCATTGACCTTTGTTACAGATCTCAGTAAGTATAAGTAAATTAATTTGGGTTTCAATAACGATCACAAAATTATTCTTTTAGAGTAACATATATTAATTTCCCGCATAAAAGTATGAATTCATTCCAAATTCATTCAGTTTTGTTGTTATGACTATGGCACGATGTAGCTAAATCACTCATACGCATATTTTGTTGAGTTTTTAACGACAGGAATATGATGCTCCTCGAAATATTACTTTATAAAATTAATTTCAATGTGTTTTGAAGTAGTTTTGGGAGATATTTATAGCTTGCAAAAAAGGGCACAGGTTCCACGTCTTACGTGCGCCAACGCTAGGCGTAGACTGACAATATCTTGCTGCCGCTGACTGCATCAGTGGATTTACGTATTTTTGGAAAAAGGGGGTGCTTTTTTTGACCCGAATAACGTGGTATTTGGAAAATGAATAGATATCATTCACACTAATTTTATTAAAAAAAAACCAACAAAATCGCGAAAGCGATACCTGAAACAAAATCGATAAGAAGTGTGCAATAGAGGGTTACAAAAAAATTCATTGACAGTACAAATATGAATCGATTAACGTGGTTTGTGGAAAATGAATACCTTAAAGTTCAACCAAAAACATGTATTTTTTTTATGGCTATACGTAACCTAATTATTGCAACAAAATCATCCGAAAGCTGACATTTTATTTCTGTTTGTATTTTCGTTCCCCTTAAATATGCGCCCCCCTATCACTGCCACGCGCCAAAAGATCCTTGTAGCACTAAGCAAAATAAGCAACTTTTTTCCACTACCTCATACTATCCCCGCTAAGCAGACTGGTTCATTGTGAGAAGGCGAAAAAAGAGATGCAAATTTTTAATAGCCCTCATAGAAAAAGTTGTTCCTATTATGATCTACGTTTTGAGTTTCACCAACTAATATTAAAGCCGATTCTGAAGGCTTTAATTTTAGTTTTAGTGCTGTCAAAACTAAATTTTCTTCGATACAAAATAGTCCTTAAGCCTTAGGATTAGAAGCTAAATTTCTTTGGAAAATTTTAAGCTTTGACAGCACTAAAACTAAAATTAAAGCCTTCAGAATTGGCTTTAATTTAGGTATAAAATATATATATATATTACTATTCGGCTTTTCTTTATAAATGTTGAGATATAAAGCAGTTTTTATTAGAATATACACACACATAAATATATCTTGCTCTAGTCTATTTATGTGTATATTTTTATAAAAACTGCCAACTAATACAGTGTGTCCGACAGTGATAACCGCCAAATTTCAATTTTTTGTCTGAACTTTTTAGCGCGACGCGTCTAGCATAAAATTCTTCCATAAGTAACAGAATATTAGGGAAAAATAGTGCCACGATCAACCCAGTGTTTAGTCCAAAATGTGCCATAGACTTATTGAGAATCATGCACCGTCTCAAATCGAAACCAAAACAAGTAAAGTGTAGGAATAAAATAAAATCATCTAATCAAGATTTATTGGTTTTACATTGAATTAAAATTAATATTATTAAAAATGCTTCAAAATATAATTAATCAACATACTTATTCTATTAGCATCAATAATATAAGAATGCGGTTTTAGATATTTCGGATATTATTATTTTAGAGAAAGTATTTATAATCTCCATACTAATAATATACCTATATAAAAAAAAAAATATATATTACAAATACACAAAGAGATAATACGCATTTTTTCTAATTACGTTATAGGTATCGGCAAACATCTCAAAAATAAGAAAAATCGCCGTCTCTGTTTGGTGGACTAAAGGGCGAAATTCCCTGTTTGTTCAAGATATTTGCCGATATGTTTACCAAGTATCCAGTTAGAACCAGTGGCGTATTTATCCTAGGGCCAAAAGGGCTATGGCCCGGGGCGGCAGCCTGCGAGGGGATGGCACAAGCAATTAAGAATTGGCTATTCTTAATACCTATAGAAGCTGCTACGCGAGCACGTACGCGTCGATTAGATAAATTTGACAGATAGAATCGATCAATTCTAAACGATAACCCTTATTGCAATGAAATAAGAGTAACATTTTTATTTATCGAATCGATGTCGAGTCGATACTAAGTTCATGCAAGTACCCCTCACTTGACAAAATCCGTTAATTATGACAATGGCATTGAAGAATTTTGTAACCAATTTGGCCATCAGAAAAAATGTAAATATTTAATATATTGAATAAATGGTGTTTATTTCTTTGTACGGCCTTTTTTTTTATTCCTTAGCATTCTTAGCCCAAATCAACACTGTTGGATTTTATTTTATAATTGACATATTTTTGCTTTTTTCTCGTTGTTTATGGTGCGGCAAACCAGGCCCAGGGCGCTAAATCTTGAAATACGCCACTGGTTAGAACTTTCGTGGGTTTAAAGATTTCTATTACTAATAAAGATATCACATTCCCATTATACGGTACAGTCGGCCCCAAGCAACACCTTCTCTATATCAGGCCTTACAACTGAAATGGCTTTTAGTGATGACGTCATCACTAGAGGAACATGCGATTTTACATGGATTTTCAACAACAAATTTTTCATTCCCATTTTATTTTTAAGCACCGTATTTATTTATAAGAATTAAGGAACTTATTACTTTTGAATTGTTTATATATTTATGTATTATTTTTATAGTTCAGTAGTAATTTTTTGTTCAGCTCTCCTATACTTTGTTTGGGACCGAAGGCACCGATTTGCCTATAATTATTTCTTATAATTGGGTAAAAAAAAACTTAAGTCTTTATCATGCTTTTTTTCAGATTGGGCCAGTACAGACGGCGCGCGTTTTAACTATCACCTGCGCTCCGCGACACTCTGCACAGTCCCGCCAATTTAATAACCTACAGCTCTCACGCGCTTAATTAGCTTGTTCATACACGCTTGTGCACACACACACGCACAGCGAAGAAGCGACGCTGATCCTTACAACCCGCAAGAGTTAACTTGAGACTCGAGCGGAATGCAGGCTCTCCCGACCCCCGCGCTTCTCACCGCTCTCGCCCTCGACGCATCACTCCGCGTCAGTACCGTTAGCAATCTCACAATGATTTATCCTTGCGATTGTCGACACTTGATGAAACATAAAAAGCATCTTCATTTTGAACACAAACACTTGTACTATTTATTTCATAAAATAATTATATTTGTTGCACACTTCCCAACCGGTTTCCGGAATTATAAAATATAATTATGTTATGAAACAAATAGTACAAGTGTTTGTGTTCAAAATCAAGATAATCTCACAATGACTTACGTGCAAAATTCAAAATTCAAAAAGTTTATTTTGCAAAGTAGGTATATATAATACACGTTTCACACGTCAAATTTTAATCTTATAAAAATATATGTAATAAAATAACAAATGTACATGAACTAGATTAAATGTTTATTTAATTTATGTAGCAATATATATACGATTAAAACTATAGGTAAAATATTATTATACAAGGTGAAATCCAATCAACCGCCCGAACCCATACCGGAGACCCGGCCAGGGACCAGCCCCCCTATTCTGTATCTTTAATTGCCAGCTGGACTAGGTGCCTATCATCAAAAACATAGCTAAAAACGGAACTTTCAAAATTGCTATTAGTGGTTATTGAACTATTTACGAACTGTGTCGTCACTTCAAGTGCGAACATATCCTTAGACAATCGGAGTTGGTTAGTATATCTGTTTTTGATGATAGGCACCCAGTTCAAACGGCAACTAAAGATACGTAATAGGCCCTCAGGACCAAGGTTCAATGATCACCAACCGAGCCCCCAGCACGAATCCAGGCATTTCGTTTCGTTCGGTTTTTTCATCTGATTGCATCAGTTTGGTGGTTTTTGTTAGTGTACTATTGCTTTATAATTAGGAGGAAAATGTAATACATTTTCTATGGTTATTTCCGTTCTCTGTGCTCTATTCAATTCAATTCATTTATTTATGTCAGGCTCTAGGCCAATATAATATTAACAAATTACAAATTATCAACTAGTTATAATAAATATTAAAATTAAAATTAAAATTAAAATATGGTTAGTAATTGTTAGTAAGTCATCAATTTTACAGCAATAATAATTTCATTTAACTTTGATTGATTTCATTTTACACTTTTCACACATTAATATTTCAGTCCAATGTCGATCTATTACATTCAATACATTATTATACATTATTAATATGTTACCGTGTTGTCACGATATGTAAAAAAAAGGTATAAATAAATTAATATCCAAGTGAATCCAGAAGTGTTCAGACAATGACAGTGACATCAACTGCGAATTATCTGGAATACAACTTATAGATAACCAGTAAATTGTTTAAGTATATTAAAAAAATGTAAATAAATTTCCTTTTTGAATGAAAAAAAAACTTTTGATTTTCTGTTTTTAAATGTATTATTAAAAAGATTATTACATTTTTTATTTTATTTAACACCTCCAATTCAATCAACCATAAAAACATATTTTCGACAAGTAATACTTTTTCGCAGTCAGTACCGCGCGCTTACGTCATTTGAGCGAAGTCTCAAGTTAACTCTTGCGGGTTGCACTAAGTACTGCATGCACACGATCGTGCACCTGATTTGTGGGCGACGATAAACCAGCGGGAGGAGGTGAGTGTCGCTTCCTGATGAAGTAATAGTTTATATTCTTTGCTTGCGCAGTTCTTGCCCCCTTCTTCACCCAACCTCCTGAGAATAACTATGTGATTAGAATAAGAAGAGGATGACACGTGCGTTAAGGCGATATGTAAAAGTTTTATCGTCCCTGTTACTCCATATGCGAAAAAATACTCAGTACGAGTGGGACGGATTCGTGGAAAAGTAGCAAAAAGTTGGTTATTTATTAATATAAAATGTACTTAAGTTGCTATCAAAACTTCGTTTAACCAGGTCCTAGATACCGTAAAACCCATCTAATAAAATATATTTGCAGTCTATATATCATTCTAAATTGTCAAACCAGGAGAATTGGTGTCGAAAAGGACCTCATTTCAATAAATATTTCTATCGAGCCGAATTTCTCCAATCGCGTTTCTGCTTTAACAGATCCCTAGAAAAATAATCCAAAAATAATATACTATTTTATCAAAATAATACATTATTTACTGAAGTAGATATGCAAGTTTTTAAAGTGTCGATTTTATTTCCGTAGCGCCCTAACTCTCTCGCGCCATCGCTAGATGAAGCGAGAGAGACGTATGGCTAATCTACGGGATAGCGAGTGAAGTTAGCCGAAAGCCCGTCCTGTTTTTATTATAATCACGTAGTACTCAGATGCACCGCCATCTGTGTTTAACTTCACGCTTGCCTTCTTCACTGACCCGGACTGTATGTATTATTCACGTATTTCTTATTAGTTTTATGGCATCAACTAATTTTGAAATTTCGTCAATGCGATGGTCGAGCTCAGTTCTTTCCACATACCTTTCTTGCTGGCCAATCTTCTCTTTGGTTTGAATCGCCGCCATTTCTGTTACCTGAAAAAAAAAAGCAAATATATATTATTTTTAGAAGCGTAATAGCCAATTAACTCCATAAAAATAATTATATAATTATAAACATACAAAAAACAAAAAAAACATCCCCGAGATTGTAAACGAGTGTTGATTGTCACTGAAAATAGTAGGTGAAAAGAGGGTGTACGTGTGTTGTACTCATTCTTTTCACCTAGTATTTTAAAGTCCCAACGCGATGTGGCGTGACCAAGGATCTAAACTAGGGTCCGCAAATCGCTCTCACTACCTCTCAATTGAATATACAAACTGACAATATCCCAAACAAAGCTAGCGAGGGCAAAAAACGAGCATGCAAGGACGGAGAACGCGCTCAGCTCGGCCTTCGGCTTCACGGGCGCGTTGTCCGTCCTTGCGTGCTCGTTTTTCGGCCTCGCTAGATACTTACGGCTTCCGCGACGCTGCGAAGAACTTTATGATCTACAGTCGCACAATTACTCATTGAAAGAATAGATGCAGATGTTAATGTGTAAAGTATTGTAGTAGGTATGTGCCTTAAGAGGGTATACCGTCAATATCGACACTTTTTGAAGTTATTTATCTGCTGTTCAAAAGTAGTCCCAAATTAAATAAATTAGTATAACAATTTTGGTACCGTTTTCTAGATTTTGGTCTACCAGAAACGCGATTGGAGGAATTTTCACTCGATAGAAATAATTATTGAAATGAGGTCTAAATTTACACTTTTTTTGATATTCTGAAAAATTATGGTAGTATACACACTTCAAAAATATTTATTAAGATGGGTTTCAACAATACCTAAATTACTGGAAATGGAAATTTTCATAGCTATTTTAGTTAATTTTTTATTAATTTAAAACCGACATTTTGTCAATTTTCCCCGATTCCATCCCTCTCGCACTGCGGATCTTTCCGCCTGGAGTAACGGGGACCTTTGCAAGGACGATATATCACCTTGACCACGACCCTACCCGCGTTTTTTTTAACTTTTTCGGCTTGGACGTTATTTTATTAACACCCCTATAGCCTATATGTTGAACAGGGTCACTACGATGATAATAAAAAAGACGCATCCAAATGCATTCAGTGGTTTCACTGAACAAATAGCCAGACAGACAGAAAATAATTCTAAAAATCGCTGTTTTGTGTTCAATTACTCTTCTTTAGTAACCCCCTTTCTATTTTTATTACTTTTCTTCAATGTACAGACACACCGGGTTCCACTGTATTATTATACAGGGTGCTCTGAAATTCGACCTTGAAAGGGGTTATACTAGAGATCATTTCCAACAAATAATGCTTATCAACTAGGGGTCAAAAATTATATATTTTTTTCAAGTAAAACACGTCGATATTTCAAAATTACAAAATAAGAATGGTTTTCTTTTCACTTAAGACCTTTTACTTCTGAGATTATGGGCATGTGTATTTTTTATAAATGATCACTCATTTATAATTAATCAGACAAATAACAAATAAGTGCCGAGAGAGGCTACATTATTTTTAAATAATTTGTTTTTCGTTACCAGTCTGAAAGTTTGAAAAATATCTCAAAAACCTTCATAACTCGGAGACCATTGATTTGCGACCCCTAGTTGATAGGGCTTAATCTGTTGGAAATGATCTCTAGTATAACTCCTTTCAAGGAATAGGTCGAATTTCAGAACACCCTGTATTTATTGATCAGGGTTATTGGATATAGTAACCCCAGATAAATGGGGCACCAGCCAACGTGATATAATACCATCACGAATACTCACAAAATCAAAAGAGTTGGTTGCAAGTTCAATGGCCATTTTGAGGTAACATGTTGCGCCCATCTCTAAACTTGATAACTCGTTCAACACTGCACTTTTTAATATTCCGTGGTTTGTATCTCCATTTTTACATACAGCTTGTTGAACTGGTGTATTCGGAATTCTTGCTGGCCCTCCCGAGAACTTTTCAGACTGGGAATTTTGGCGATTCGATTCATTTAAATCAGCTTTTGAACCGCCATCAGCAGTTTCTTTTTCTTTGTTTAGTTCAGTTGAGTTCACCGTGTCAAGTTTCTTTGGTGAAATAGTTTCATTGGAAACACTAGTTGGTTGAGTAGCCTCGCCTATTTCGGATTCCTCAAATTTGCTTGCTTTGGCCTGAAAAATATCAAAACAGGTCTGTGAAGCATGTTGGAGTTGGCTGATAACTGAGTAACTATCAAGACAGCCGTTGATTAACTCACACCGGATTGCATAAAGCCAGAACCTGTGTATAGCTCAATGCCGAATTCGTTCCTCCCTTCGTGTCGGAACGCTATACAGGCTGTAAATGCAAAACCAAGAATCCCATTAGGGTATGAAAGTATACACGATACTGATACGATTACGATAAAAAAAAGTATACCTTAAATTTTTACCAAAAATTATATTGTTTTCCTAAGATCCAGCTACGCACTCTTATCAATGCAGTTCATTCACCCCGTAGTGCGGTAACGACCAATCACATTGAGTAATTATGTTCTGTGCTACTGACGCTATCAGGGGTCAACGACCAGCGAGAGTGTCCACCGGATTAGAGTATTTCAAGTTTAACAAATCCTGTTATTATGTGGTACAGCTACATGAAAAAAAATTGCCGCTATTTTTTTTAAACACTGTATGATTCATACTAACATACCTTAGAAGGATTCTTGCCTTTGCTTTTACACCCTGTATTTATAGGTTGTCAACTTCGTGCCTACCGCGCTCACGAGGTGTAGGCACAGTATAAACAAAGACAGTAGTGACATTACTTGGAAGCGCTCCGATTCGAGCTTACATACACAGACGCGTGCTCTACACGCCGTCTAAGCAGAGTTCAAGCGTCAGTCGCTGGGGTCGCGGCGCTGCGCCGCAGTGCGCTTGCCGGTACACGCATATGTAAGCACCGCTCCAAGGCGATAGGGCGCGACAGGTTATGAAGTCTTAAGAGCCGTTTAGCAGATGGATTGTAAAAAAAAACGTAGGAACTAATAAAAGCCATACGATGACAATGACGAGTTTGACGTGTAAAAAGTGTATATATCTATACCTGCTTTGCAAAATAAACCATTTGAATTTGAATTTGAATTTGAGTCTTATCGTATCTCGAAAAACCCAAGTTATGATATGAGTGAGCGACACCCCTTCGGTGGCGTGTAGGTATTTAACTCTGGAATGCGGTTTAAAGTCCCTACTGTTTTTGCTTATACTGTGGTATAGGGGTTGGCGGGCAGGGGTCTCGGAGGGGATGCGGATGGTGTGGCGGGAGGGTGAGCGAGCACGACGCGTGAGGCGGACCAAGGCGGATGGCCAGTCGCCGGGGAGGTCACTCCATAGATAAAAAATAAAAAAAATGTCAAGTGGATTTTTTTGCAGTCTCTCTTAAAAGATATAATGATATGTTGCGTAAGATAGTTGCAAAGGATTGGAATATTTTGCAACAGATTTTTTAAGTTTTTAATTTTTAGTTTTACGTTTCATTCCGTTTTAGTTTTAGTTATATTTTTTTTAGTTAACTTAAGGTTATTTAGA
The DNA here is from genome assembly GCA_934047225.1 of Ypsolopha sequella. NCBI lineage: Eukaryota > Metazoa > Arthropoda > Insecta > Lepidoptera > Ypsolophidae > Ypsolopha > Ypsolopha sequella. The sequence goes on from OW204009.1 coordinate 11,161,208, forward strand.
TATTAGGCGTGTGTTTGTCTTTATAAACCTATTAACTTTGTTAGTATCATTTCTGTTGGCAGACCAATAAAAAATAAATAGATAAGGGTAGTACAAACCGATGTACTTATAATGGATCTCTTTTGTAGACTCTATGATATTTTAAAGTTGTCAATGTCATACTTGTGTACTTGGAATGCCTTGTGCACGGCCCTGCACACTAAGTCGCGTGCTACCTCGTACCCGCCAACCCCTGTACCCCGTGGGCGCGGTAAGCACGAAGTTGACAACCTGTAATAGCGAACATGGTTGTCCCATTGCTTCTCGATTGTGACCAAGACGAACTATGTTGCGTAAAAACTGTACAACATTAGGCGTTGATGCATACACAGATTTTGTTCAATCAGTAAGCGCATGAGTGAAGGCCAAAGTCTGTGTACTGTTTAGCACCTAACAGCGTTGAGCCATACACAGGTTCTGGCTACATGCCACCGATTTGGATTTAATACCCGGGTTGCAACATTAACCCGTTCAAAAATCAGCTAGCGTCGTAACATACGCCTTTCCAGGACTTTGCCACTCCCGGCGGTCATCCTGGAAGAATTGCCCATACTCACACACGCTGGGCAGGCGGGTTGGTGAGCGCGGTGCCGGAACCCTCGTACCAGTGACGCCGCTGCCTGTCACCAGTCTGTTCCATATAAGGCCCGGCTATTAGGGATGGATATCCATCAGTCCCAGGCATGGTAGGCCTCCTGGTTCTTTGCCTGTGAGCTGTCCTCTTACTCTCCCCCGAATTACTTCGAGGGGGTCTCCAAGTAAGATGGTGGTACCTCCACAGTCGAGCCCGGCATCAGCTCTACCACCTGAACATCTCTACTAATTATCTCTATATATTATAATACTATATTCATACTATTTATAAATTACTACCTTTTTTGCGAGAATTTCATAGTATCGGCATTCTGCATTACTATACTTCCTTTTGTCACACCAAACATCATTCTCAAGTCTCTTCATTTGTACTGGAAAATGAAGATTCAGTACAAAATCATGCTGATGAAAAAATGGTCGTAATAAAAAATCTCATATACATAATGTTTGGGGCATCGATGTAAATATTTTCAGGGATGATAAAGGAAGTGATTTTAAAAATTTTTGACTGAATTTACTTTAGTGCAAAATTTAATAGTTTTCGAGATAAAGACATTTTTTAGTTTTGGCTACTTGAAAATAGGTTACTGTTACTCAGTGGAGATGGCTGGAAAGGACTGGCTAAAAAGGCGGAAGACAGGGAGACATTGAGCAAGCTGGAGGAGGCCTACACTCCGAGAGAGGGGTCCAAATCTGTGGAAACTAACACTACTAACAACTAAACTAAGTAAATACTAACAATACTAACTTTAATATTAAAAGTGTAAAATATATAATGTAAATGTGTAAACTATAATTGTGTAAATTGGAACACTTGTAAATTTGGAAATAAAAGGCTTTATTATTATCATTATATATTTGTTACGTTATCATGTTAAAGCAAACTAGTACGGCACACAAACGCATAATTCCAAGAAATCAATCGAAAATCACAAAAAGCTACGCAAAAACCATAACAATGTACTAAAATGACTTTCATGGCTCGGTCGACAATGCGCCATCTACAGGGATAATTTGGCAGTGTGGATCCCAAAAGACAAAATCTTGATCGAATTTTTGTTCATAATCAGGTTTCAAGATTGGGAGCCTGGCATTCCAACAACTGAGTTACTGCTGCTTCCAAAATAATACAAATAAGCCCTAAAATCATTATCAAAAAAACCGGCCAAGTGCGTGTCGGACCACGCGCAGTTGCCCTGCACGATATGCGGACTTTTTCTCCAACTACATTTTATAAGTTTGTCGACTAATACAGATCGCGCCAAACTTCTAGTACGCTCGGAAGTTGCTCTTCCCAAGAACGGCCCATGCATTTTGTTCCTGCTGATGCGAATCGCCCCGTGTTTAGAGGGGACTAAAAGTTTGGCGCGATCTGTACTCGTTAACTTGTAAAGCCTACTTAGCTGTGATAGTTTTCCTTTTAATTTCGTTATGTATACTACTGCCGTAATTTTTTTCACGTCTCCAAAAACAACCGTTTCGCTGGCAGGGGGGGGGGGACACTTGACTCTAACAAAAATTAACACTTAAGCTTAATATTTCGCAAACGGAACCCTGGATCGAAAAATGGTCTTCTCACACACCCAATATTTTTAAATTATCTATCCAACGACACTTTACACTAGAGGATAGACGAGAAAAAAAATCATCCCCACTTTATGTGTAGGGGAGGTACCCTAAAAAAATATTTTTCAAAATTTTACTGTACCACTTTATCGGCGTGATAAATATGTATACCCATGCCAAATTACAGCTTTCTAGTACTAATAGTCTCTAAGCTAAGCCGCGGACAGACAGACGGACGGACGGACGGACGGACGGACGGACGGACGGACGGACGGACGGACAGACAGACAGACAGACAGACAGACAGACAGACAGACAGACAGACAGACAGACAGACAGACAGACAGACAGACAGACAGACAGACAGACAGACAGACAGACAGACAGACAGACAGACAGACATACAGACAGACAGACAGACAGACAGACAGACAGACAGACAGACAGACAGACGAAAATGGCGAAACTATAAGGGTTCCTTGTTGTTGACTACGGAACCCTAAAAACAAACTTACGAAATGCTTTTTCATTGACAATATATGCCTCCCATTCATCAGCGAGAGCAAGATAGAGCTGCATAGAAGCCAACGCATCACTGATGGAGTCGTGAGCACCTTCCTGGATATCCAAGCCTAGTATCTTCTTTGCCAGCACTTTCAGAGATGGAGTTTTGCCTCGGTTATACTGGAAATTAATGTTAGGTTGTGCAATAACAGTATAGGAATACCGGGTGTAAATATAAATTAATGTTAGGTTGTGCAATAACAGTATAGGAATACCGGGTGTAAATATAAATTAATGTTAGGTTGTGCAATAAAAGTATAGGAATACCGGGTGTAAATATAAATTAATGTTAGGTTGTGCAATAACAGTATAGGAATACCGGATGTAAATATAAATTAATGTTAGGTTGTGCAAAAACATTATAGGAACACCGGGTGTAAATATAAATTAATGTAAGGTTGTGCAATAACAGTATAGGAACACCGGGTGTAAATATAAATTAATGTAAGGTTGTGCAATAACAGTATAGGAACACCGGGTGTAAATATAAATTAATGTTAGGTTGTGCAAAAACATTATAGGAACACCGGGTGTAAATATAAATTAATGTTAGGTTGTGCAATAACAGTATAGGAATACCGGGTGTAAATATAAATTAATGTTAGGTTGTGCAATAACAGTATAGGAATACCGGGTGTAAATATAAATGAATGTTAGGTTGTGCAATAACATTATAGGAACACCGGGTGTAAATATAAATTAATGTTAGGTCGTGCAATAACATTATAGGAATACCGGGTGTAAATATAAATGAATGTTAGGTTGTGCAAAAACATTATAGGAATACCGGGTGTAAATATAAATTAATGTTAGGTTGTGCAATAACAGTATAGGAACACCGGGTGTAAATATCAGTAGAATATGTCAAATATGTGGTTTCCGTAAAAGGTAGGTAGCTCTGTTTATTTACACCCATATAGGATAATATTATAATTTTAAACAGTATTGCTTTTAGCAATAAGGGTAGCAGCAGGCAGACGTTTAAAACAATTTCGACTCGTTGGTTGGCTCGTTGTGGGCCCATGGTAAATGTAAAATTTTACTTTCAGTGTGAATTTTACATTTCTGAAAAGGTTTATTGAAAGACTTCGTGCTGTTTGAATTTTGAATTTGAATTTGAATTTGTTGGTCGGAGTGTCGATAAGGGGACGCGAAATTATTGAAAATTATTCGCTTTTCGGCGCCGCCTACTTTTCCCTTAGGGTGTAGAAAAGGGGGCGGAAGAAAAAAAATAAAATAAAAAAACTTTTTGGTACTTGAAAAAAAACAATAAAAAAAAAATTCGGCTTTTTTTTTTTTTTTTTTCAAGTTTTTTTTACGATTGTGTAGCGTTTTTCCTAGCCATTAATTAATGTCTTTGTTTTCACTTGGGTGGTTGTGGAACGGGTAACAGTTAATTTTTACGTTTACCCTGACATTTAGGAACGCTACCATAGTTAGATGTTCTTTGTTCGACATTGTGAATAGATAAAAGCATTACACAATCACAAAGGCCTAGGGAAAGTTGGATGATATATACATATTATGTATACAGGTTATATAGACAGGAGATATAAGGAATTTGATGTATAGTATAAGTTTATGTTAAAAAAAAAAGACATGATCTTGCCAAGTTTCTTGCCCGTTCTTCTTAGCAAGACTAATCGAATGGGCGGAGGTAGGCATGTATGCATAATATGTAACCTATTACTATGTAGTATATAGGATGGGATTTGGTCGGCTGCCTGGATTCGTGCTGAGGGCTCGGTTGGTGATCATTGAACCTGTTCCTGGTCCCTGGCCGGGTCTCCGGTATGGGTTCGGGCGGTTGATTGGATTTCACCTTGTATAATAATATTTTACCTATAATTATAATCGCATATATATTGCTACATAAATTAAAAAAACATTTAATCTAAGTAGTTCATGTACATTTATTATTTTTCAATGCATGTGCTCGTAAAGGCCCACTTTTTATGCATCAAAACCGAACAGAAAGTCGATTATTTTGCCCTAGGGCTTTAATTTTTTTTTTTTTTATTTATTTACAATGGTTGGCTAACCTGCAGCCTTTCCTGTGTACCATAGACGTTATACTTTTTTTACACCGTTTAACGGCTATGGATACAGTCCTTTTGAGCCAATTATAATTTAAAGTTGACAAGATTACATTTGTTTTCATTTCCTCACACTATGCATTGAAAAATGTAGTATGATACACGGGCGTAAAAGCAATAAATTACTCGGTTACGTTTAAAACACTCGCTACGCTCGTGTTTTAAATCGTCCTCGTAATTTATTCCTTTGCGCCCTAGTAGCATAAACTACTATTATTACATATATTTTTATAAGATTAAAATTTGACTTGTGAAACGTGTATTATATATACCTACTTTGCAAAATAAACTTTTTGAATTTTGAATTTTGGTTAAATTGAATAGATAAACAAAGGTATGATGATTATGTAGATATGACTCTATTCTTGGAAAATAAATATGAAGTGATAAGTCATTGGTACTTTTAGGTACTTTATGCCACAAATAAAACTATAATCATTTATTTTTAATGACATCTTCAGGCAAACAGGAACAAAGTACTGGGTTATGACTCCAAAATCCATTGTTCTCAAAAAAAAAAAAAATTTTCATACATACAGAAATTACCATGTCTCCAAAAATTAATTTGTAGAAAATATTCATTTCTCACCGGCTCCAAAAGCTATCATGTACAGTCACATTGTACAAAAATAACAAATTCAAGTAGAAGCATATAAATATACTACAGTGCACTACAAAGCGTTTCTTTTCTTGTACTTAAGGGGGAACGATTCGAGCAGCTAGGCACCACATCCTCGTGAGATGGCGCTGTTTTGCCAATATTGATATTGAATTTTTTAATGATCTTACTTTGTAATATAAACAAACAGAACCTCACTTCGCGATCCAATACAAGCATATGTGATAAGTTCTAATCATTACACAATCGATAAATCATTCAACTTTTACATAAATTGGCCTACAAGTTTTAATTGTACCGATCTCTGTGTATACAAGAAATCTTACCCACACATGTAAATTGTCACTACAGGTAATTAATAATAGCAAATTTCATTCACCTCAACAAGACATCGCGTGGCGCATTGTAGCGTATACTTACTTCGCAATTCATGGTATCTAGGTTCGATCCCCTATCATAAATTCTTTTTGTGTTTTAAATTTGTATTATTTTGCTATGTATGAAAATATAGCAAATTTCGTTCACCTCAACAAGACACCGCGTGGTACATTGTAGCGTATGCTTGCTTCGCAATTTATGGTATCTAGGTTCGATCCCCTATCATAAATTCTTTTTGTGTTTTAATTTGTATTATTTTGCTATGAATGAAATTTTATTATGAAAATATAATGAGAAGTTTTTATAATGAAATAAAAAAGACCAATTATAAGATTTATTTATTTACAAGAAATACTTGCATTTTTCGTTACTTTCATTAGTATTATTTCTGGTAAAACGATACCAATTTTGGTATCATTCCTTGTATAAAGTCTTCATCCCTGTCAACTTCCACCACACACAGTGATGGGTTGCAGCGGTGTTATGAAGCACACAAAATAACACTTCATTTTTGTCACTTTGAGCTGTCCCTAGACCTGCAATAAAATAAAATTGTGAAAGTACTGAAGAAAGTAGAGAATCATAAGTTCATAACGTAAGGAAGTAAGAAATAATAATGTGTCATGGTGTAAGTTTAGTGGTTTTTGATAGTTGTAGCTAAATTAACTTATCTATAAAAATATGTTTATTTTGCGATTTCAGGATTGTCCCTACAGTATACAAGGTGACTTTTTGATCATCGTCCAAATTCATACTGGTGGCTTGGTAAGTGCTCGGTATCATGCATCAATAACAATTTTGGTAAAATTCGTAAAATGAAATTTCAACTCCCCATAGTGATTCACTCGGGACTGGAACTGAATTTATATGGGAAGCCGAAATTTCATTATACGAATTTCACAAAAATTGTTACTGATCCAAGATACTGATCACTTATCAAGCCTCCAGCATGAATTTGGACGATGATCAAAAAGTCACCTTGTATATATCGTCACAACTTGAATCCCCGCGGGGGTGTCAGAGGTATTTTCCTAGTGTGGACTGTGCGGTGAAAGTCATAGTCCACACATGTACACCCTCATTTCACCGACGATTGTTACGTCTGTTACGATTGTATGGAGATTGAGACTCCAGCATTTTACTGCCTGAGCTACGCCACTGTCCCCATATTAAAAGTACTAAAATGTGATAAATAACAATAATTTCACAAACCTGGTAATAATAGCTGTGCTTTTTGTTCATTTTGAAAGCGCCATCTGCTAGAATAATGGGGAATTTTTTTCTCTCCTTGGCTGCAGTTTCGATATCCTGGTTGTTTCTCGCCAGTGAAGGAAAATAAAAAAATATATATATTTTAAAATCTCATTTCTTCAATTTCTTTGTCATCCATGTTTAAATTACATAGTACACAATTTTCCTTTTTCCGTATTTTAACTACATCACATCGGCGAAGCAAAGCATATAATATGTATATATGTATTTGATGTTTTCAGAGATACAAATATTTTGAAATCAGGACCTGTTTCTTTATTTCGTATTTACTGTCATGCATGATTCATGATAGATATAACTTGAAAATGTTTAGACTTCAAGAGATAAAATTTTAGTATTACATACCGAAATTACGGTACATTTGGCACAATGGCAACACTAGTTAGAATCAAAAAAGCATGCATTAGCAGTTTCGAAGAAATTATAATAAGAATTCGGAGCGGCAACGCCGCAGTCGTCCCCGCTCCGTACATCTGGCAGCGTTGCATAATATACACATACGTAAAAAAGGTACTCACACATGCTTGTATGTTACTGCGTAGTGCGCACCACTACAATGTCAGAATTTGACGAAATATCATTACTAAAATGTGCTTGAAAGGTAATTTTTAAAAATATATTTTATTAATTCGCGACTTATTGTGGCGTTACTAAGATTATTGACATAATTTTCAGTACATATAACCATATGGTTAACTCAGGAAAAGGCCGGAACTTTTGTATAGGAATCGGATCCCCTTAATGAGGAAAAACGCAATGAGGGCGCAAATTACGACGTGGTAAACTGATGCACTGTCTTAAAATATATAAAAGCATAGATGGATAAATAATTAAAAAATTTAGATGATTTGATACACTCTACATTAAAATATTTATAAAAGAATCACAGGTAAACACAGTTTTTATTATTAAGGACATGTTTTATCACAGTTAAGAGGCTATGCGAATTTTATTTTTGTCACTGTCACGCCAAGCGAAAAATCGCGCAGTGCGAGAGAGGCGGATTCAGGGCAAAAGGGAAAGAAGTTGGTTTTATATTTTTATTAAAAAAACTAAAATAGCTAGCAAAATTTCAAATATCAAATCTCTTGATATTGTTAAAACACACCTAATAAAATATGTTTGAGTTCTGTTTATGATTCCTATCCATCAAACGAGGAGAAAAAGTGTGTTTGAAGCCCTCATTTCAACAATCATTTCTATCGAGGAAAATTTATCTAAACATGTTTTCCAATTTCAAAACCCTAGATTATACAGTTAAAATGCATATACCAGAAACTGATTATAATTTTCCGTGTATTTCATGAAATACGCAGAAAAGAAACACTCGTATTTTTTTCGCATATCGCCTTAATCAGCTTTAAAATAATAAATTATCACAATTTTAAAAATAAAATGCGTTTTAAACAGCACGCTATAAAGGGTTTCCCTTAAATGGGTCTAGCTTTTAGTAAAACTATGTGTTCGTTCTGTTCTGCATATATGTACAGTTAATCTTTTGGAGCCGACGAGAATAAAATTATGATAATAATAAATATTAAATTAAATTTTTGGAGCCATGGGAAGAAATTTTTGGAGCTCTAGGAATAACCCAAAGTACCAAGGACTTGTTCTTACCCTTTTCAATGGTGCATAGTCTGCTGTATCCCTTATCATTTGTGCAGGATGATTTAAATATAGCACATTCATGTCATGCTGTATGGCATGGCCGACCAGAACCTTACCCTTCAGGATCGATGCCACTTCCCCCTGAACTATATGGAAATCTATACCATAATTATTCAAATCTTGTTTTGTAATACCACTTACTTTGGTACGGTAATCAACAACTTTAATTTTTGGTTTAACATACTTGTTGTAAATGCACTCTAGATGTTCATTAACAATTGAAACGCTTGCCGCGAGACGCACTTGTCCATACTCGGGCGGTTTTCCCAGGCCTCTTACCATTTCACAATCCAAAGCAACGTATTTGCTAGGTTTTGCATTCTGGTTGTGGATTATGGTAGATTTCCTATGCTTAATTTGGTTAGTAGATGGTAGGTCCAAAGCTGAATTATTGAATACCTTAGTAGATTTAATTTCGATCTGTTTTAATTTGTCGATTCTGACATTTCTTTTGTTTTGTAAGACATTACAAGTGTCTTCAGCTTGTGATGTGTTTTTTATTGTTTGATGAAGTTTCTTCTGTCTTTTGGATCTTTTCCGTTTTGTACTTGTACTCGTTGTACCCTGGGCCTGTATTGCCTCTATGAAAGGATTTTCATTTTCGTTGTTCGGCTTTTTATTTGGTCTCAAATATCTTTTGTACGCCCAGTGGCCACTTGAGCTTCTGTCTTCCATATTATGTAGTTTCAGCCGAGGATAGCCTCAGCTCACTAATTAAGCTATAGAATACAATACACCACAGAATTAATTAATTAATAGTTACACGAATGAATAACCAAGAAAGTAGAAGTATTGTAGCTGCTACTTGCTCAAGCACAGAGCACATATGGACCAGATAAAGTAGCAAGACCAAAAACAATACGTTCATTTCATGAAAGAAAATATAAGAATAAGAAAACAACAAACTACTTATAAACTAATCAAACTATTTTTACTTAGGGATGTAAACAATACATTGATAAAAGAGTACATTATATACATCTATCATATCAATCTATGTTTTGGTGAGCGGCGATACATCGACAGCAATCGTCATTAGTTAGAGATGGGTGGGTTTCCACCCGGGAAAATACCCGATTGCGGGAAAATTCCCGGAATGTGTCCATGAAAACACCCGTTTGGGAAAATATTCGGGTGTTTTCATTTTGACATTTTGTTTTAATATATTTTGAAATAAAAGCTATCCACCATACCATGGCAAATAAGTAGATTTGCCGTATTGTAGCTAAAAAATGACAGAAAGTTCTTCTTTAATTGAGAGTATAATTGCTATCTCCATAAAAAAATCTCAGGAAGTAAACGCATATTTCAGAAAAAAACTTTATCAGTAAAAGGTGTTTGCAATAGCGTCACCAGTCTATCACAATTAAAAAAATAGTTGGGTTAGTTACCCTTTATATTAAATATTTTCAAGTGTCTGTAGTTTTCAAAGCGCATATTTTCGCAGTTAAGTGTAAGGAAATAGAATGTTGGCTGTGACTTCCTCTATCACCTGCAGTAAGTTTCATTTTAAGTTTCATAGTATTTGTGAAGAAAAATGAAAAAACCCACCGATTGGGAATTTTCCCCGATAAACACCGGGAATTTTCCCAAACGGGAATGAACCCGGGAATTTTCCCGATGGGAATTTTCCCGCGCCCATCTTTTATCATCACAAACATCAATTTTATTCATGTGTGTTTTCGCGTTAGATAAGTAAAGTAATTTTTGCATTTATAGCTTTTAAAATATATTTTGTCTTCAGTTACTGCGTGATATATAAGATCCTTCCTTGCCAATGACAAGCAAGTTGCCTCCCATGCACGCTTGCCGACGGGGTGCGTGCGCTGTGACACTTTACTCTTGTTTTTGTATTTTAAATAAATTTTATTTAGTTTGGTGGTTTAGTAAATATGTTAATCTAATTTCTTTTTTTGAGATGTCTCTGACTACACTTAGTAGTATTATAAAAGAACCAAAACATCGAAATAAAATCGATACATCGTTCGAACTTACCGATGTTTTTAATAATCGATGTTTGCCGTATAAACTTTTCAAGAACGATGTTACATCCCTATTTTTACTTGCTCTGCTCTGCAATGTTGCCAACCTGGTGGTTTTCCCACCAGAACTGGTGCTTTCTCAAGGCTTCTATTTGTATTTTTTCATTATACAGAGTGTTGGGAAAAGTAATTCGTTCCTTTAAACCACGTGTTAATTTTTTTTATATAAAAATTTAAAATATTTATAAAAACTTTTATAGCGCATGCTCCCATCACTGGCCGCCCCATACGAACCACTCGAGGGGTTCCACCTCGCCGGTTAATGTAAATCATCGGGCGCGTGTGAACGTTCCGCGTCCGCGTCGATTCGAACCACAGACATTCGAGGTGAAAGTCTGTGATTCGGACCGGGATGAGGAGGTCATTGTCATTATTATTGCGCGAGCGGTTGTTGTGTATTTCATTTTGTAACTGAGTGAAAAAACCCTTTGATTCTGTCTGTCTAGTTGCAAACTGGGTAATAAACTGTGAAATATCGAAGTGACAAATAAACTGTTTCATTACCACTTATAGTTAACCTTCGAACCTCCCCACTAAACTTTTCATTAAATTGGTCAACCCTAGTTCAGAACTCAGCTCGGGTTAGTCACTTTGAACTTTGTACCGTTCTTATGCCACGTGCAATAACATCTTCAATGGTGCTTCGAGTGTTAGAAATAGGAATTATTGGAAATAGGAGTGTTAGAAATAGCGAGCTTAGAAATAGGGCTAGCAACTTGAATAATTTTTCTCTGGATTTATTTTTATTCTCTTTTATTTAAGTGTTTAATGCAATGTACTTCACTTATACAAAACGTGGTTTAAAGGAACAAAGTACTTTTCCTAACACTGTATAGTGTATAGCGTTTTAATATTTTTTGTGGTTTTAGCGGTTTTTAAACTTAGAATCTGGCAACACATTTTTGAGAGGGAAATCCCCTAGCTACCGTTCCGTAATTTCATAATACTCTCACTCTTACATTTATTTTACTCTATGACCGAGGAATCCTTACTTATCTGTCATTCTGTGTCCGGAATTTGGTTCGCGTTGTTGAAAAGTCTTGAAGTTTGTTACGTATTACGTATGCGTTGTTGTTTGCCAGCATTTGCCAGCAAGGTCGGCAGATGAAATCCGTAGTTTCAAACTGTAATAAGAAATTAACAGTTTGTACAATCCAATTCAATTCATTATTGGCTCAAGGCCAATATTAAAAATATATTAAACTCGCAAATGAACATCGCCAGTTAAATAAGGTATGTGTTGGTAACATAAACTACGAATAAATATAATTTTAGCTATATTAGCTTTTTATTTGTAGTTTTAAGCAACTATATGATAATAATTAAAAAAAATAATAAACTTTTATATTTTTTCGATATATTTCGGCCTCACATGAGGCCGAAATATATCGAAAAAATATAAAAGTTTATTATTTTTTTAACATAAACTACGCGATATGAAATAAAACCCTACGAAAAGAAACACCTGATTCGTATACATACTTGCATATAGCACTTTGCTCAATAGAGCAATCTTATTGATAAAAACGGCTAACGATATTGGTAGTTTAACAGTAAAAACTAACAATTAATTAAAATATTATTACCTATTGTTGCGCGATGACCATGAATCGTTCTCCGGCGAATTTCATATTTAAGTATGTACCTACGGCTATCACCACAAGGTTCTATATACTCTACTAGCTTCTGCCCGCGGCTTCGCCCGCGTGGCCTACAGGAAACAAATTACATTTTTTTCAGAAACAAACATTATAAGTGCTCTCACTCCCTCTGGGAGTCAAGGTGTAGTGCTCGGCCGAAAAACTTGCATGCTCAGACTACGAACGCGCCCTGCTCGGCCTTCGGCCTCGCGGGCGCGTTCTCCGTCCTCACATGCTCGTTTTTCGGCCTCACCAGAATGCCAAACACGGGGACTTACCGATCAAAGTTTTTCCGAAAGAGTGTCAAAATCCCTATCAGTTGTCAAAAAATTTCAAATTTGAATACAGCAGCGTAATTGGCGACCCCGAATGCCCCTTGAGTTTTACGCAAATCGGGATACTTTTTTTGGACCTGTCAAAAAACTGTCAAAACTGTTTAATTTTTTTTTTGGTCATATAGCCCCAGCTTGACCGATCACAATAGTTGAAACCCGAACTCCCTACAATTAGCCGTTCGGGAGATATGGCCGATTAAATGTTTGGCAATTTTTTTTTTCGACTTTAGATCTTGCCGAGCCCTTTTCTTAGAGTACCATGAACAATGGGTCTATAGCATTAGCTGTTTGGGAGATACGGGCCTGTAAAGTTTTGACACTTTCGGCGGGTAGATCTCGTCGAAACCTTTTCCTAGACACCCATCAACATGGGTCTAAGTCTAGCCGTTTGGGAGAAACAGTCCGTCAAAGTATTCACATAAAAAAAGAACTTTTTTTGGTACCCCGTGGTCCAACCCCTTCAAAATTCAAAAATTCAAAATTCAAAAAGTTTATTTTGCAAAGTAGGTATATATAATACACGTTTCACAAGTCAAATTTTAATCTTATAAAAATATATGTAATAAAATAATAAATGTACATGAACTACTTAGATTAAATGTTTATTTAATTTATGTAGCAATATATATACGATTAAAATTATAGGTAAAATATTATTATACAAGGTGAAATCCAATCAACCGCCCGAACCCATACCGGAGACCCGGCCAGGGACCAGGAACAGGTTCAATGATCACCAACCGAGCCCCCAGCACGAATCCAGGCAGCCGACCAAATCCCATCCTATATACTACATAGTAATAGGTTACATATATAAATACATGCCTACCTCCGCCCATTCGATTAGTCTTGCTAAGAAGAACGGGCAAGAAACTTGGCAAGATCATGTCTTTTTTTTTAACCGACTTCAAAAAGGAGGCGGTTCTCAATTCGACTGTATTTTTTTTTTTTAACCGACTTCAAAAAGGAGGCGGTTCTCAATTCGACTGTATTTTTTTTTTTTTTTTTTTTTTTTTTGGCCTTGTTACTCCATAACTCCGTCATTTCTGAACCGATTTGAACAATTCTTTTTTTGTTTGAAAGAGTGTACTTCCAAGTAGGTCCCATTTTAGGTTTGGTCATGATCTGATGAAGGTCTTCAGAGATAGGCAGTGGAACTCCTCAGAAAATGACAGCATACTTCTCGAAATTGAGGTAATCGCTTTGTACCTGAGTGCTGATTAGAAGGTATTACTTGAAAATTGACATTCTTCCACCTGACCTTCGATCCTGGCTTCATCACCATATTCACCATAGAACTCCTCAACGGATCAGAGCACATAACTCGAGATTGCGACAATCACTGCGTTAGGGTGCTAACTCAAGGGTATTACTTGGAGATTATCAGAATACCCTCCTGACCTTCGATCCTGGCTTCATCACCATAGAACTCCTCAACGGATGGCAGCACATAACTTTGGATTGCGGTAATCAATTTGTGTTAGGGTGCTTATTGCAGGGCATTGCTTGAAAATTTGCCAGTATACCCACCTGACCTTCGATCTTGGCTTCATCACCGTAGAACTCTTCAACGAATGACAGTACATAACTCGAGATTGCGGTAATCATGTTGTGTTAGGGTGCTGATAGCAGGAAGCTACTCAAACATAGCTACTTATACTGACTTGAACTTCGTTTCATATTAACACCACGTTTGCAAGAACTACCCATACTTCACAATTTAACCCAGCAACACTAAAAAATGTGAAATAAAATAAACTTTTAACAAAAAAATAGCAACCGACTTCAATAGTAACAGCAGTCATTCACTAAAAAGTTAATAATAATTCTATAAAGACCGATGGTACCGAAGCAACACTTTTGCTGACTTCTTTCTTCCTGAAACAATATGTTATCTAGAAGTCGGCGTATTTCCTACTATACAGCAACATAAATACCAATATAAGAACGCCGACTTCTAGATAACACATTGTTTCAGGAAGAAAGAAGTCAGCAAAAGTGTTGCTTCGGTACCATCGGTCTTTATAGAATTATTATTAACTTTTTAGTGAATGACTGCTGTTACTATTGAAGTCGGTTGCTATTTTTTTGTTAAAAGTTTATTTTTTTAACATAAACTTATACTATACATCAAATTACTTATATCTACTTTAACCAAGGGATAAGAAAATACAAGACAGCAGGAATTCAGGTTAATGAAAAAAGAAAAACATATATATCTTTGCCTACCTGTCTCATATAGTCTATTTCCTTTTACAGTCTGTAATTAATTAATGTTAACTCTTAAGAGGAATCAAAAGTTAGGAAATTATATTAATTAATTAAATTATTATCTACTTTCATCAAAATCAGTATCACTATAACACCATGCTTCACTATCATCCAAATATTCATTTATTTTATAATATGCCTTTTTCAGTAGGCCCTGCTTAATATACTGTTTAAACTTATTCTCTGACAAAGTAAGGACCTCTTTTGGAAGTTTATTGTACCTTCAACCTTCGATTCCAAAAATATTTTGCTGGGATATTGAAAGATATAGATAGATAGATAGATAGATAGATAGATAGGTGGACAGATAGATAGATAGATAGATTGTGGATATATAGATAGATAGATACCTCAAAAGGAAAAAATGGAACCCTAATAGGATCACTTGTGTGGCTGTCTGTCTGTTCGTCTGTTACAGCCGATTTGCTCTGGCACACATACTTTGAAGAATTTTCATGTCCACTATATTAAATTTCAAAATCGATGCCATTTTCATGATTAACGTCCCAAAAAACCATAAAAACGACACCCATATTGATATTTACACATTTCAACATATCAACCCCATCGCACCCCAACAGGGGATGATGGTATTTCACGTCCACTTCGTTGGATTTAGAAATAGTTGTTGTTTTCGTAATCAGCGACCCGATAAACCATACAAACGATACCCATGTTGATTTTCAGAATTTTCACCCCATTTCCCCCTTTTAGGGGTGGAATTCTGAAAAAACCTGAAACACATGTTTACTCATTTATAGATAGGAGTACTCTTGTGAAGTCTCGAATAAAATAGTCCAACTAATCTTGTTTCCCCATACAAACTTTGGAACCCCGTTTCACCCCCTTAGAGGGTGAATTTTGAAAAATCCTTTCTTAGTGTATGCCTACACTATATAAGGTATCTATATGCAAAATTTCAAGTCTCTAGGACCAGCGGTTTAGGCTGTGCGTTGATATATCAGTCAGTCAGTCAGTCAGTCAGTCAGTCAGTCAGTCAGGACTTTGAATTTTATATATACTCTATGGTTCACGACACCTTATACACAAATTCGCTTAGATTAAATTAATATATTATTTCGAAAACCATTTCGAGATTTAGGTTCAATATGCCATATTTTAGAACTTGTGATCTAAAAAACCCCATGATGATGAATATTTTTACGAAAAAGCTGCAACTTCCATTTGCCTTTGTGTGACGTCACTTGAGAAATAACTGTTTAGAAATGTGTCCTTTGCTATTCATATTCATATTCTTTATTGTATATACACAAAAGAGACATATTATTTTCACACTGTACTTAGATATATCATGTACATAGGCGAGCTTATCTCTAAAAAGATATTTCTTCCAGCAAACCCGGATTGATAAAGAGAAGTCGTAATAAAAAGTAGACATACATACGTGTACGCTAAAATATGTTAATATACTTACATCCTATGATTATAAATAACTACAATATACCTACATAAATAATAATTAAGTAACTATTTTAAAAATAAACATATTTACTTATTTATATACATAATTTACAAACATTTACTTCATATACTCATGGAGTTGAAAGGTAACTCTTTAACTCTATTTTTAAAAATACCGAGTGTAGGACAGTCTCTGATGGTATGGGAAAGCGAATTCCATAATACCACTACGGTGAAGGATTGGCCGAATGCACACGATTTGTGCACAGGAGTTTTAAGAAAAGAGACAGTACGTGCACGAGCCGGCTTGTCCCTAGAAGACAACAAAAGTTCAAATCGTTCACGGAGATAAGAAGGGGAGCGAGGATTACTGAGAATGCTGTAAAGTTGGGTAAGGATATGAAAATGACGACGCTGACGGATAGGGAGCCATTTAAGCTCTTTGCGAAAATAGGATACATGGTCGAATTTACGTAAGCCATAGATGAAACGAATAGCCAGATTTTGAAGGAGCTCAAGCTTATTTAGCAACTCTTCATTGGCATCAAGAAAACAGACATTGGCATAATCGATCAAGGGAAGAAGAAGAGATTGTGCAAGAGAGATTTTAGTTTTAAAGAAAAGGAAGTTCTGGAGGCGCTTCAAAGCATGAAATGCTTCAAACACTCTTTTACTGATCCCATTTATGTGAGGAGCCCAAGAAAAGCTGCTGTCAAATACAACACCTAGGTTTTTAGTAGTTTTAGCAAACACAATAGGAACCCCATTCATTGTCACAGCTGGTATAGTTGAGTTACTCAGTTGCCTTAACATGTATGGACTACCGAGCAGCAAATTGTTTGGATTGACGAGTATAAAAATATTTTTACGGACGATAATTTTTTGAAAGACTTCGCTAATACTTCTCAAATAGTTTTATACACCACCTTGATTCTGTGATATTAATAAATAAATATACATATCATCGTGATGTTTTTTTATATTTATATATTGAGAGTTCTATAATTTGTGTAAGTTTAAATTTTTATTCTTGACTTTCAATTAAAACAAAAATGATGCATATATAATTTAATTATGCATAAATAATTTAGTTTCATTTTATTTTTCCTGCCACGCTAAAAACTAAGCCAAATGTATGAAATATATTCCTCCTACTGAGCTTCACCACAGGAAAAGAAATCCCCGGTGGCTGCATCTCCGTAACGGGGACAACGGGAAGGAAATAAATTACGTCTCGTTGTCCCCGGGGCGAGACACGGTTAACGGGGACAATGGTAATACAGAAAAAAGTGCAAGCTGTAGCTTTTCGTATGTTTTTCTAACCCAACATTGTGTTTGTGTTATGGTTCTATCACTTTAGCATGAACTGACAGGACAGTGACTACGACAGGACAGACCCATCAGATGATCCTCAAGAGAGATATATCATACAGTTACTATAAACAGATGCTATAGCCTCAGAAATGGCCTGATGGTATTTTATCCAGACAGACACAACAGACAAGGCAGTATGGCTTAGTTTTTTTAGCCTTTTCCTGACGGGATAATTTAAACAAAAAAATAAGGTGTTAGAAAAAGGGTGCGAGTTGGTGAAGGCGTTGTTTTTTTGTTTTATTGAAAAAAATATTGCATTTTGGGTGTTTTGATCAACAATAGTGATAGCATATTATGTATTAAAATCGCCGTAACCATTGCGGAGTGTTGTTCAATGAAACAAAAGTGCGGGCTGTGCCTTTTCGTGTGTTTTTTCTAACACAGTTATATTTGCGTTATAAGGATATCATTATAGCGAAAACGACAGGACAGTGACTTAGACGGGAAATACCTTTCAGATGATCCTCAACAGAAGAGGATAGTGGCTATAAACAGATAACATGGCTATATGGGCTAAGATCTCTTTGCGTTTCCACTTAGTGGGAAAATCTCAGAATATTATTCTGAGGGGAAAATGAACAAAAAAAATATCAAAGGGATCCCAACTTAGGAGTATTCCCCCTAAGTTTAGGGGGAAAAGAAGTCAAATGGCATTTTTTTGTGGCCTAATATTTTTAGTGGTAAATTTTGTGGGATTATAAAAATGATTAATCCGGTGAAGTATCTCGTTACTTTAACCTTTTGCATGTCCCCATAGAAGGGAATTCCAAGTACCCGAAATGTCCCCATACATCGCGCCAAGCGAGATTTTGAGCGACTTGTTGTTAGAAATGCTCGGATTTAGTTTAGTTGCAATCATTATTACCGAATATGTTATATCTTCTAAAAATCTACATAAAATTTGCCATCTTCTCATGTAATTTACATACCTAGGCAACAATCCGAAGGAAAAATATCCTTAGATATAGTTTCAGCTCTCACTTTTTTCCGCCATTTTTTGTCACATTTTTCATCACAACACTTCATTTACACTAATTTCAGAATTTGTTTTTACACTCACGTAATCAAAATTAGTTTACACGTAGACTACATACATTTTTTTATTGAAATACTCAGTAAATACTTCACAATAATTAAATATTTACGGACGTAAACAAACTCGATGCCGGTTGCGTTTTCACTGAGCAAAATGTTTCTAAAATTCATTCGTTCTAAACCGAAAACCAATGATACAAAAATGTTGGCCACACTGTGAGAAATCATAAACAATTTTTGCTCAAAAGTTCGTTCAATTTCACTCCGAGATATTTGGCGGCAATTTCATACCGCCGCTTATGATCAGACGTTTGATCATAGGGCATTTGAGGCACCCATTTTCTTATGATCAACCGTTTGATCGTAGGACACTTGACGGGTTAAGTTTGACTAGAACAGGTAGATGGTGCTTTTCAAATTTGTCATTTGTATTCACTATCAGGGCTACATTCAGTTTAAAAGTCGGACGACGACGCCCGCCGAACATGGCATCTCTTTTGCAGGCCTTGAATTTGTATTAGCTATCTTGGTGTCAGATTTAGGCGGCGTCATCCAACGATCAAACTGAATTCAGCCCAGTACATTGATGCAAGAATCGAGCATCGTAAATAATTTCCGATACTCTCTGCATCATATATGTAAATGTTATCTTATCTGTCATTTTGACTGTTAAAAAGTGGTCGTTTGTCACTGCAGAAATTGCTATTGAAATTGCCATTGAAATTGCCATTGAAATTGCCATTGAAATTGCCATTGCAGAAATCCGTTGCACAGTTCATCGCTGCGTCAATGCGTGGATGTTAAACGTAAAAAATAATTTGCGTACAGTGCCACCAACTTATCTGTAGAATGAAAATTGTGGACGAGCATATCTCTGATTGGACAGTATTGAATATTAGCCAATGATAGACCCAGAATGACAGTTAGTCCGGTATTTTCTTTCTACAGATAAGTTGTTGGCAATAGTGTAATAGGCTTTACATTGAAATGCAATAAAGCATAATGATGGTCCGATTCTCTCTGCAAAGGAATGATGGATTTAAAATCGTCAAATTTATGCCATCTAAAAAAAAAACTGTTTATTTAATAGTCAAATGTATGATTATTGAAGTGCTTTAGATGAAACTAATTTTATTTTTCGACCTACTGAATACTGTGTAAATAAGGACTCTTTTAAAGAAAAAGATTATTTTTTGAGGTTTTACAATGAATTTTGGTTTTGGTATGAGGGAATTTTTTTTAGGAGTTGGCAACTTTAGTCAAATCTTTTGTGTCAAATAAAATGTCAGCCAAAAGCTGAAAGCCGACGTGTTCTTGTTTTCTTGCGTTGTTTTGTGGTGGGAGAATATTAAAATGCCGTTCGTCACGGTCCCCGATCTACGGGCCAGTCTACACTTTCTAATCGCCGCGATCGGACTTGATAAGATATAGTTCATTGCCTATATAAGCAGAATATCGCAAGACAGTGTTGTGC
Organism: Ypsolopha sequella; assembly: GCA_934047225.1. Lineage (NCBI taxonomy): Eukaryota > Metazoa > Arthropoda > Insecta > Lepidoptera > Ypsolophidae > Ypsolopha > Ypsolopha sequella. The sequence goes on from OW204009.1 coordinate 11,181,597, forward strand.
CCGGCAGGCGAAAATGTCTTTTGAAACCTTGAAAGTGCATCTAGCGGCTCACGGTCAAGAGCAGCTTATCAGGTTTTGGCCAGAATTAAGTGAAAATGAGCGGGAACAGTTGGCGCGAGAAATCAATCAGCTTGACTTAGCGGAAACGAACGAAATTTTCCGTCGGTCTGTGGAGGCAAGTAAAGTGATTCAACAAAAGACTGATGACGATTTGAAGCCTATACCGGATACCCACTACGAGTCCGTACCTCGTATGTCCAAGGAAAAAATTGAGGAGTTTGAAAAAATTGGTTTTGAAGAGATTTCTGCAGGTAAAGTTGGTGTTTTGGTCTTAGCTGGTGGACAAGCTACACGACTCGGATTTGGACATCCAAAAGGCATGTACAATGTCGGCTTACCATCTCAGAAGACACTGTTCCAAATCCAAGCAGAGAGAATTGTCCGTTTGCAACAAATGGCCGAGAACCATACAGGTAAACAAGGCAAAATAACATGGTACATCATGACCTCAGAACATACTATGGCTCCAACAGCAGGCTTCTTCGAAGATCATGAATATTTTGGTTTGCATAAGGAAGATATTGTGTTCTTTGAGCAAGGAAGACTTCCTTGCTTTGATTACGACGGAAAAATATTTTTGGATGAGAAATACCATCTTTCTTCCGCCCCAGATGGCAATGGCGGGCTGTACCGTTCATTGAAAACACAAGGGGTGCTCAATGATATTGCAAAGCGTGGTGTGGAGCACCTTCATGCACACTCCGTTGACAATATTCTGATTAAAGTAGCAGATCCGGTGTTCATTGGTTACTGCAAGAGTAAGAACGCAGACTGTGCTGCTAAAGTTGTGCAGAAAGCATCTCCAAGTGAGGCTGTGGGGGTAGTTTGCAGAGTTAATGGACACTACAAGGTTGTGGAGTACTCGGAACTGACTGAAGAAGCAGCACAAAGAAGAAACCCTGATGGTCAGCTAACTTTCTCTGCTGGTAACATCTGCAACCATTACTTTTCATCGGATTTCCTCAAAAAAATCTGTGGCTATGAATCCAAGTTGAAGCTTCACCTTGCCAAGAAGAAGATTCCATACGTCGATGAGAATGGTGTTCGGCAGAAGCCCACAGAGCCTAACGGTATAAAGATTGAGAAGTTTATTTTTGATGTTTTTGAGTACGCTGAGAACTTCTTGTGCTTGGAAGTGGCTAGAGATGTCGAGTTTTCTGCCATTAAGAATGCTGATTCTGTTAAAAAAGACTGTCCCTCAACTGCAAAAGAGGATTTACTCAGGCTTCATAGGAAATATATCCGTGAAGCTGGAGGTGTCATTGAAGATGACGTTGATGTGGAAATATCTCCATTGCTGTCTTACAGTGGGGAAAACATACAAGACTTAGTTAAAAATGAAGTGTTCACAATTTCACCATTCCATTTAAAAAGTATGAATGAGGCACCTGTCAATAATGGTGTGGAGAATGGTGTCAATGGAAAACATTAGAGGGCAATATATGTAAATACATACATATATTCTGTATAAAAATATAATTTATACATGATAAGATTTTTTTTGGTTATAATAATTAATTAATTTCACATAAATATAAATGTTTAATTAAATGGTTTTAGGCACTATATTTCGACCCCTCTGTTGGGTCGACATCATTCACCTGATGATGGGGTCGAAGTATAGCGCCTGAAACCATTTAATTAAATATTTATATTTATGTGAAATATAACATACTATTATAAAAAATAAAAAGGCCCTTAAACGGTATTTTATAAAAAATATTTTATTAACATATTATAATTAATTAATGTTACAGAACCTGCTAAAGTATGAAGTAATAATTAATGTCACAGTACTTGTAGCTAAAGACGTATAAAATGCAATCATTTTATGTTTGTACCTTGATTATTCTATTCTTATGCAACTTTGTTGTTAATTTTGTTTCTTCTACATCACAATTAATTAATTAAGCAAATTATTTTGTCATACATGCTATACCATTATAATAAGTTATTGATCTATTTTGTTTTCAAATTCTGGTCGAATTTCAAGTATTGTTCAAATAAATTTACAGATCAGGCGAATATTTATATACAATACAATGCTTTAATGTACTTAATGTTATTTAGAATGTAGTACGACAAGAGATTTTATATTTACGTTCCTTATACAAAATTATTAAAGTAACTATTTTAATACAATTGTTATTATTGCACAACATTGATAAAAACAAAAAATTCCGCGCAAAATCAAAGTAGGTACGAGATTGTAGTATTATTGTTAATCTTGTTTCGATCTTATCTTACTTCTTACTGTTGATGTCGGCTGGTAATCAGTGCTGATATGCCATCTATTTATGACCTCTGTTTTTTAGGGTTCCGTAGTACCTAAAAGGTACAAAAGGAACCTTTATGGTGAGACTCCGTTCTCCGTCCGTCCGTAAGTCACAACTTCATAACTTTAGTGCCGTTGAAATTTGGCACAGAAATAGCATTAATTTACCAACATAACACAGTGTAAAAAAATTAGCAAAATTTGAAATTGTTCAAAATATTTACAAAACAAAAGAGAGAAAAATCAAACATATTTTCCTAAAAATACAATGTGGGGTATCAAATTGTAGATATTAAAAAGCTGATTGGCAAAATATATTCTTTTACTATATTTACTGGCACTGGTTTCGAGAAATCTTTGAAAAACTACAAAAATGTATATCTCCGAAACTGGTTGACCGAAAAATATGAAAAAATTACAATTTTAGATCATAATTGGCCAATTACAGGAAAACCATAGCCATTTAAAAAAAAGTTGAACATAAATAACAAATATAAAGAAAAAGTATTTTTTTTTTCAAAAATACAATATGGGTATCTAATTGTAGGTATTAAAGAGCTGATTGTAAAAATATATATCTTGACTATATTTACTTCCATCTATTTTAAGAAATCCTCGAAAAACCACAATAAAACGTGTGTCGCCCCCCTTATCTCCACAACTGGTGGACCGAAAAATATGAAAAAAATCATGGTAATATGTGCTTACGTAAAGATTACAGGAAAAACATAGCGGTTTAGAAATTCACGAAAAAAATTGACAAATTAAATTTTTCATCCACGATACGGAACGAGTCTGACTCGCACTTGACTAGTTTTTTTAATCAAAAGTGTTGTTAAACTAATGTAATGTTAAACTTATTCTTATGGAAGAATACTAAAAATTTTAAAAATATGAAGGGTAAGCGGGAAGAAAGGTCATTGTCAGTTTTTTTCACAAATTGAGATTTTTAGCGCCATTTTTTTAAAATATCTGGAGAACAATGATTGAGCAAAAAAAAAAATAAACTAGAAAAAAATAACACTAACCACAGTATATTCGCTTTTAAAAATATACCGGAATCAAGAAGCTTAAAAACCAAATTTAAAAAAAGGGTCATAATTAGAGCAAAAGACAAAAAAAAACTAAAATATTGTCTTTGGATATGGAGCTATGGGCTGAAAGTAAAGATTGCTTGTGAAGAAAAAAAAAACGGTGATTGCAATAAATAACTATGATTACAATAATTGCCCACTAAAAGTTCTTAAATAATACGTTTAAGCAGGTTTTTTCTACTTATTTCAAAACTACCTTCTGTTGACTATGATCCCTGTTCCCGCTTACCCTTCAAATGGTACAGACAGAGCCGCATTATAGGATGTGGAGGCCCTTGGGCAACAACGAAGTAGAGGCACCTTATTTGATTCAAGATCGATCATATATCCGCTGTTTCCATAAGCGCTCATATGTATTACTACGAGTATAACAAAAAACAAAACTAGCAATACCCACAATAACATTATCTTATTGCTATAATTCGTGTTTTTTGGCAATTGTGTGATAGAACTTGTTGAATAACAAGCTTTCTAAATTTTTATACTTGTCACGCCAGTGTAGTTCGCCATTTTGACGCTTCGTATAAAGTCCACTAAAATCAATATTTTTAATTTATTGGCGGAGCCACTATTGTGGGGGCCCCTCTCTTGTGGAGGTCCCGGTTGCCCTCCCCTAAATCCGGCCCTGGGTACAGAGGTATTCAAACTTAAAAGCGGCTCCGAAGTTCGTATATGTCACTGTCTATTTGTATTTCTCTCTATCCGACTCGCCGGAGCAAACTTCTATCAGCTGCCTTTAGTTTGACGAGGGTTTCTCCAGTAATATTAATAAGCTTTCTCGTACTTATAGTCCCAACTGGACCTCTATTAAATTTCCCAGAAGACTGCGGACCCCTTTGGTGAACCACTAGGGGTCCGCGTATCCCACTTTGGGAAACTCTGCTGTTCATAAACGTAGCCGCAGAATTGTTTTTCACTTGTTTCTTGACATTGACTTTCTCACGTCATTACCCAGGGTTGTTTTTCACTTTCTTGTTTCTTGACATTGACTTTCTCACTTCATTATCCAGGGTTGTTTTTCACTTTCTTGTTTCTTGACATTGACTTTCTCACTTCATTACCCAGGGCTGTTTTTCACTTTGTTGTTTCTTGACATTGACTTTCTCACTTCATTATCCAGGGTTGTTTTTCACTTTCTTGTTTCTTGACATTGACTTTCTCACTTCATTATCCAGGGTTGTTTTTCACTTTCTTGTTTCTTCACATTGATTTTCTCACATCATTACCAGGGTTGTTTTTCACTTTCTTGTTTCTTGACATTGACTTTCTCACGTCATTACCCAGGGTTGTTTTTCACTTTCTTGTTTCTTGACATTGACTTTCTTACTTCATTACCCAGGGTTGTTTTTCACTTTCTTGTTTCTTCACATTGACTTTCTCACATCATTACCCAGGGTTGTTTTTCACTTGTTTCTTGATATTTACTTTCTCACATCATAGGACTTGAGTACATAACATACATATGTACTCACTCCTATCTCCTAGAGGGGTAAGTAGAAACTACAGATTTCTATTTGCTACGATCCTGGCATACCTCTTTCGCCCCGTCCATGTCTGCAATGAAATGAAACGTCCTAGGGCGGTCCCGGCGCGGTGGGTCGAGCTTTACAGAAATTCCAAACGAACTAGTTTGAGATAGAATAGACCCCGTAACAAAATTTGGTCTAAAACTGACAACTTTGACGGCTCCCATTTCTTTATTTTCGAAGATGAAAAATTATAAAAAAAGGAATAATACTTAAATAACAGTCAAACACTTAAAAATAAAACTTACCTAAAACAAAACACGAATCTAAGTAAAACCCTTATAAAACCTATACCTTATAAAAATAAACTAAACTAAATGAAAAATCCTATCTAGATCGCCACCGTCATGTGGAAGGGTACCTAGAAGGCTGGCAGCGTTTCCTCTTTGAAATTTTTGAAAAATTTCCTCCAAAAAAAGGAATTGCACTCTAGTTAATGAGCTGTAGAAAATGACACCCCATATGCTAGGGTAGAAAAATAACTTTTTTGGCTCCTTTTCATGTGTAAAGGATACATAATTTAATTGCATTTTTAATTCAATGTTCGGTTTTGAGTCAATATCACTACATAGTATAAAACAAAGTCGCTTCCCGCTGTCTGTCTGTCCCTATGTATGCTTAGATGTTTAAAACTACGCAACGGATTTCGATGCAGTTTTTTAATAGATAGAGTAATTCAAGAGGAAGGTTTATATGGGTGAATCCAAAAGTTCTAAGCCCGACCGTGAAAATGAAAGAAAAGTGGGTTCAAAATTATTTTTATTTTTCGACATAGTCTCCATCTAGATCAACACACATCTTCCACCTGACCTGCAACTTGTTTATACCCTCGAAAAAAAATGATTCCGGAAGGTCGTCAAAATAGTCATTAACTGCGACTATCACTTCTTCTCTAGTCGAATATTTAGATCCCCCAAGTGTTTTTTTAAATTTGGAAAGAGATGATAGTCAGAGGGGGCTAAATCCGGCGAATAAGGTGGGTGGGGCAGCAACTCGTAACCATATGCATGGATCACAGCCATCGTTTCAACCGAAGTGTGAACTCGTGCATTGTCTTGATGAAAAAAAACTCTCTTACGCAACATCCCCGGCCGTTTTTCTTTTATTTCTTCGCGAAGTTTTCGTAATAGGTTACAACAATAGCGTGAATTTATAGATTTACCATTAGGTAAATAATCCAATAAAATAACTCCATTCGAATCCCAAAAAACAGATGCCATGACTTTGTTGGCTGACAAAACGCACTTGGCCTTTTTCGGCGTGTGAGCCAGATCTTTTCCACTGTTTGGATTGCTGTTTTGTTTCAGGAGTATGGTGATAAACCCAGCTTTCATCCATGGTAACAAAACGAGACATAAAATCCTCAGCATCTGCCTCAAAAAGTTCCAAACAGTCACGCGAAATTGTGAATCGAACTCGTTTTTGGTCAGCTGAAAGCAATCTTGGGACCCAGCGAGCAGAAACCTTAAAGAACCCCAATTCTACAGTTATAATGTTTTGCACTCGGCCATAACTGATGCCTGTGATCTCAGCTATCCTACTAATGGTCAATCGTCGGTCTCCTAGGATGAGATCACAAATTGTGTCAGTGTTTTCTTTAGTGGTAGACGTTGAAGGCCTTCCACTCCTTGGGTCATCTTCAATGGTCTCCCGACCGCGTTTAAATTCAGCTACCCACTTTTTGACAGTGGAATACGATGGAGCAGATTCCCCTAATGTTGTTTCCATATCTTTATGAATCTCTTTAGGTGAAAGACCTTTTTTATTGAGGTACTTAATCACAGCACGGTGTTCAATTTTCTCCATTGTGAAAAATCCCGTCAGACTGCATTAAACAAAATATCACAAAAAAATAATAGCTTGCAGTATCGAACTTCAACTTCACACAATCAATCACGAAAAAACAAACTAACAAATGACGGTAGATTTACAAAGATTTGATACCTCTTTGTATGTCGGGCTTAGAACTTTTGGATTCACCCTCGTATAATACATGCATAATATAGTAGAGAAACACTGATAATTTTAGAGGTTTCTGATGTGATGTCGTAAATAAACTCATTTTTTGCGCTTACATTGCAAACGCTGGCTGAACCCTACGAGATAGATCAAAATAATGTACTACAGTATTGTACACCTTAAAAAGGTCTACAAAAAAGTCTGCGATGGTATATGTCTATCTCTTAGGGATAGCCCACAATAACCATTTTTTATCCTTTTTACGAGAAATAATGGCTTATTTACGAAGCGATTTTAAGCAATACAGCATTAATACTTATCGAATTAAGTACCTTAAATACTGTAGTATATTAAGTATCAGCATTGCACCCGTGCGAAGCCGGGGCGGGTCGCTAGTTCTACATAAATCATATCAAAATTACAAGTTACAACGCGAATCGGTGCAAATACATATACAATTGCCGTTTTCTTTAGAGAATTAGAAGGAAACTCAATTTTCAGTACTAACATATTTGCATTTTTTTAGGAATGACAAATCCAAATTATGTAATTTTTTTTGAAAAGTGTCAGCTGTAAAAAAATATTACGAATCTTATCATGGAAATGGATCGCATTTAGGACGAACTGTTTTTGAAAATTTCATTTTTGTTATCAAAATGACGATAAAAACAAAATTTAATACATAGATACCTTGAAATGAACTTTCAAACAAAAAATAAATAATGGAAATACCTATTGAATTATAGGAATTATGCAATCATGAATCTGTAAGACAATTGCGGAAATTTCATATGTAAAGACTTATTATTTCCTGAACTACATAGATTCAATATTTATCAAATTCAGTCGAAACGCTAGAGACCTGTGGCATACGGACGGACGAGCAGCCCTTTAGCCCTTTGGGCACGGAACCCTAAAAAAACATAGCTTAGTTTCCGTTTAGTTAAGTATAAAAATGTCGAAGCCCCGCAATTTTTAGCACAAAACGTGGTCCATGATAATAACGAGCTATTTTGTAATCGGTGACATTAAAATTTTTCGTAACAATCGCACAAGTAGCAGCGCGCGACGCCAAATTATGAAATGAAACCGGTCTGACCACAATCCAAAGCTAATTCGTTGGCGTAGTTATCAAGCTTAGAATAACTTTTACCATCTATGGAAATTTAAAAAGTTTCCTACAAAGATATACTTATAATCTCCGCCATGGAGTGAAGGGACATTTACATGAAAAGACTACAAACTAAAATTATGGCAATACAAACAAGTCGCGAAATCTTTAGCGTTTGAGAAACTGCTTAGTACGGAACCCTAATATAATTTTTCAAACAAGCCTTGTAGCGTTTTAACCCATTGTAATAAAATATCGCCAACGGCATTTTATAGGTGTACACTTGTGTCGATTAAGTGTAATGTAACACGTTTTAACTTATTTGACAGGACTAAACTTAATTTAAGCGTTCTGTCTTTTTCTTTCTGTATCGAAAAGACAAAGACAGGACGCTCAAAATAAGGTTAGTCCTGACAAATAAGTTGTGTTGTGCCAAATCGACAGAACTGCCTAATCTTTACCATGATTTTTTTTTCGACTGTTCACTACTCCATATACTCTATGGCAGGGGCTCTTAAACTTTTGGTAGTCACGGACCCCTTGCAAAATTTCAAAAACTGATGGACCCCTTCCAAACCTGATTACAGAGAAAGCAATTACAACTTTTTAATAAATCATCCATCCATAATCATCATCATCCATCAGCCTAGTTCGTCCACTGCTGGATATAAGCCTTTCCAGGACTTTGCCACTCCCGGCGGTCATCCTGGAAGAATTGCCCATACTCACACACGCTGGGCAGGCGGGTTGGTGAGCGCGGCGCCGTTATATAAGGCCCGGCTATTAGGGATGGATATACCGTCATCCATTGGTCCCAGGCATGTTGGGCCTCCTGGTTTTTTGCCTGTGAGCTGTCCTCTTACTCTCTTCCGAATTACTTCGAGGGGGTCTCCAAGTAAGATGGTGGTACCTCCACAGTCGAGCCCGGCATCAGCTCTACCACCTGATTTTTTTAAATAAAAAATAAATTAAGTAATAATATTTTAAACTTAAATTCCTATTGAATCGAGCACGAACAATCACAAAAGAAATATTTACTTCCAGTTGTCACCGAAAAGTAACAAAGGTTTGTTGTAAAGTTATTCTATTGTGTATGTTAAATAGCCTAATATTTCGTTCATATTGATGGTATCATACATATTTTCGTTGTATATTCATTTTCACTTGCGCGGTAAAGATACAATAGCACTGTGCGGCGTTCGGTATAGCACTCACGCTACGGACCCCTTGGGGGTTCACGGACCCCAGTTTAAGAAACCCTGCTCTATGGCATAGATGGTGTCGAAATATATCGTATTATGGTATTATGTTGTTTATATAAATGTGAGTGGTTGACCAAAAAGGGACCTGGAGGGATTGGAAATGTTTTTTTTTTTTTGGAATTTTTGAATCTATGGTCTTTCAGCTTTGTTTTGGTCTAACCAGCATTACTTTTAGGTGCCGTAGTTTTTTTTTTGTGAGCCGAGAAAGTTTTGTAGAAATTACACGTTACTACACACAGCTACACAAACTTGTTTCTACTTCAAACTTCAAACGCGCTCGAAATCAATAAATTATTTTCCCTTGAGGTCCCTTTTTGGTCAATCACTCACATATACAAGGTGAATTTTTGATCATCGTCCAAATTCATACTGGTGGCTTGGTAAGTGATCAGTATCATGGATCAATAACAATTTTGGTGAAATTCGTAAAATGAAATTTCGACTCCCCATAGTAATTCACTCGGGAGTCGAACTGAATTTCTATGAGAAGCCGAAATTTCAATTTACGAATTTCACAAAAGTTGTTACTGATCCAAGATACTGATCACTTATTAAGTCTCCAGTATGAATTTGGACGATGATCAAAAAGTCACCTTGTATATATTGTATTATCCATAAATAAAAAGCAGTTTGAAAGTAATAATAAAAAATATATTTATTTAAACAATGAGTTTTTTCATATATTTCGGTCCTCTTGTTTAGGAGATGAGGACATGATAACGTTTTTGAGTTTTTATGTACTTTTTGTTATATGACGTGATAGAGTCGTTTAGTGCGTATAATATAGCTTGAGCCCTGTGACAGCAGGACAGCGCTAGACAATTTGTATTTCTAACTCTCTTTCTCATGCTCAAATACGTATAGCGCTGACAGCTGTCACAGAGCTCAAGCTATAATGTAAGAAGTTATAGTAACACGTATTCTGTGACAATTTCAACTCATCATCATCATCATCATCGAATGACCTGTGTCCTGCATTGTTTTGTCTACAAAGCTATAATTCTAGATCCAGGTTTGATAGCCATGTTTTCGCGTCAAGTCAGGTTTTCGGTGGCCCTTCTCGTTTAGCTGCGATGCTTTCGGTGTTTGTGACATCCGGATGGATTTGATCTCATGCACACACTTCCCCACCACACCGCCATTTACTATGACATCGCTTTCCGATCCAATCCACTTCTCATCAAGAGGTGCGAGATGGCGAGATATTCGGCGCCGAATTTGTGAAATGGTTTCAGGTAAAAACTGTTTTCCATGAAACGGTACCTGTTTATTCAAATTCAAATAGTTTATTTTGCAAAGCAGGTATAGATATATACACTTTTTACACGTCAAATTTAATATAATAAAGAAAATATATGTAATAAAATAATAAATGTACATGAACTAAATTAAAGGTTTATTTAATTTATGTAGCAATATATTTACGATTTAAATGATAGGTAAAATATATATAATACAAGGTGAAATCCAATCAGCCGCCCGAACCCATACCGGAGACCCGGCCAGGGACCAGGAACAAGGTTCAATGATCACCAACCTTTATTTATAGAAAAGTATATATAAAATTGTCTTCTTTACATGAACGACGTCTGTATTCCTCTCTTTTTTTAATGCCAGTATAGATGAAAATTATAATGTGCTAAACTTGCGTAAAAACCAGGCAATATTCACGATATCGTGACAGCTAAATATGATGTCGCTAGATAAGTAATACCCTCAGAACCACGGCTCAGAACATTTAAATGTTATGTGGTAATAACTACTTATAATAAGAAAATAAGCTGTTGACTTCACAATCAATTTTTACATTTTGTATGAATCTTGAGAAAAATGCATGCGTAACATCGAAATGTAAACATTTAGAAAATATCAAAAATCTCGAAAACCATTTCACATTCATTAGACCCATCTTGGAGCAATCTTGGAGTATTCTGACAGGACGGTCTCGGTTGTCTGTGGGTTTCGTTTGGAGCTCTATTACCGGGACACCCATAGACTAAGGATATACTTATATTCCAAGTATATGAGGACACTCGTATAATTATAACCCGATGAAGTTAATAACTGTGCACCGGCGAACGGCGCACTACAATTCAACTTCATCGGGTCGTAATGTAATGTAAGTGCATAACAAAAGTGACCTTATCAGTTACCTTTCACTTTTCATACAGAAATTCTTATTAGAAATACCTTTGAAGTTTGTGCAATATTCTGCAGAGAGATAGAAAGTAAGGTCGCGAGATTCGCAACTAGAATGAGCGGGTACCTACTTGAAGTGCAAATTGTATTTTATTGTAGATACTTTTTGGATTTTAAATCCTTCGATCTATTATTTAGATAGCGACAGACAGCAAGACCTTGAAATAGCGATATCATAAAGGTGTTGTACAAAATGTTTCAGAATTCAGCATACAAAACATATTGTTCAATTAGATTGGTATATTTATATCGATAAGTATCTATACAAGGTGACTTTTTGATCATCGTTCAAACTCATACTGGTGGCTTGGTAAGTGATCAGTATCATGGATCAATAACAATTTTTGTAAAATTCGTAAAATGAAATTTCGACTCCCCATAGTGATTCACTCGGAACTGGAAGTGAATTTCTATGGGAAGCCGAAATTTCATTTTACAAATTTCACAAAAATTGATACTGATCACTTATCAAGCCTCCAGTATGAATTTGGACGGTGATCAAAAAGTCACCTTGTATATGCAAAAACAATCATGGTAATATGAGTTTACGTAAAGATTACAAGAAAAATAAAGCGGTTGAGAAATCCACGAAAAGAAATGACAAAAATAAATTTATCATCCTCAATACGGAACCCTAGGTACGCGAGTCTGACTCGCACTTGGCCGGTTGGCCCAAGGGTAACCAACGGGACCCTATTACTAAGACTCCGCTGTCCGTCTGTATGTCTGTCCGTCTGTCACCAGGCTGTATCTCATGAACCGTGATAGTTAGACAGTTGAAATTTTCACAGATGATGTATTTCTGTTGCCGCTATAACAACAAATACTAAAAAACAGAATAAAATAAATATTTAAGGGGGCTCCCATACAACAGATATGTTTTTTTTGCTGTTTTTATTGATAATGGTACGGAACCCTTCGTGCGCGAGTCCGACTCGCACTTGACCGGCTTTTTTGGTATTGGTGTGCCTAGTATTTGTACATCTTTTTTGTAATAGAACACTTGTATACTTGTCTACAAAACGTTTGTGTTGTTTGTTACACCCAACCGCGGTTTCGTATAAGCATTTTCAATGGTTATTTGATTAAAAATACATATTTCGAAAATTCACAATATTGTTTATATTTTTTTTCGTGCGATAAATATCAAATAATTATCAGGGTAGTTTGGTATTCAGATGGCAGAAAGCAAAGAAACTTATCTTAAAAAGCAATTAGAGAATTACATTTTTGTTTGTGTCAACAAATACACAACAATGTGTTAAAAATATGTATGTCCCCCCCCTTATCTCCAAAACTGGTGGACCGAAAAATATGAAAAAAATCATGGTAATATGTGTTTACGTAAAGATTACAGTAAAAATAAAGCGGTTGAGAAATGCACGAAAAAAAATTACATAATTAAATTGATCATCCACAATACGGAACTCTAGAGTACGCGAGTCTGATTCGCACTTGGCCGGTTTTTTTATTGTCATGCATGACGTGGTGCTGGTGGAGCGATGATGGTAATTCAATTCAATTCAAAGCCGTTTTATCTGGCTTCTTTAAACGTGTCTCCGCACATTAGTTCCGCCAATATCTTGAGATGATGGTATAACCTTGACATTTGATGGTAGACGCGTCTGAGATGAGAGCACGTTGACAACTTGACATTTAAACAAAACAGCGAAAGTGATTCCGTAGTGCTGTGAAACGGGTTATTTTCGATTTCAATATAAGGTGATATTGATTTTATTGATACAGCCGAGTTCATACTGGAAACGGGTTAAGTGGTCAGATTACGAACAAGGTACTATCTTCCTTAAGATATATCCTTTAACTAAGGTCCCCTTTGATAGCTTCCGATATTTTATCGACGCGCAGGTTTTGACTTGAGAACGCATTGCTATAATATAGGCCAGGGGTCTCCAAACTTTTTAGCCTAAGGGCCCGGCCGCACTGATTCTTCCACTAAGTCCCGAGGGCCAAGACCTACATAGCTCATCATTCCAAAATACCAACTGTAGTTTTGACGCGCAAATTTTTGTATTGAGACTATAGCCGGTCGGTGATCTTTTGTGCAGGTTGCAGGAGTGAATTCCGCTCCGTTTGAAATTTCGGTTGATGCTTCTGGCAAGTGTCAAGGACGTTAACTATTGCGAGGGAGTCAGCCGAATCGTTGAAATAGGGCTATAAATAACATTCTTAAAATAACGCTACTTTTAATAGAAAAAAACCGGGCATGTCCGGCCAGCGATCGCGGTCGGGTCGGATTGGTGGTGTTTTCGTCCCGGTCTTGGCCCGCGGACAGTAGTTTGAAGACCCCTGATTTAGGCGGCCAGCGTAGGGCTGCCATCATCTAAATTGCCGACAGAGGACAAAAACTTCAAAAACCCCGGACATTAAGGTAAAATTGCGGTTTTTCCCCGGACACGCCTAAAACAAATATTCTTAAAAAAAAGAAGTTTTTATTTAACATTTTATTCATCAAATATTTTTCATTCAACATTAATAATTATTCATTAAACAATAAATATGTTATATTGCCGCGCTGGAGTTGGCTTCGATGCGGTTTACGAACGAATGAATTATTTGCTTAGATTTGTTTTTATTTATTGTTTTAAAAAAAATATATAAATATACTGATAATTAAGATAAACAAATACAAGGAAATCTCAAGATATATTTCGGGTCCGACCTGGACCCGGCATCAGTTGAGTATCAGAAGATATTTTATTATACATATATATTTTTTTAAAACTTTAAAAGCTGTTATAGTGTATATTTTTAAAAAAAAATTATTTATTGATTATTATCCTTCAATTAATTGTGGTTACGCCTGACACATATAGCACACCCCCGACACTTCATAGTCAAGGCTCAAGTTATTTACCTACACTCTGACGCGCGCAACTGGCTTGTCCGCACACGCTTGTGTGTGTGCGTGAGCTAGTCTAGGGCTGGGAAGGCTGTGGCTGGCAGCAATCGTGTGAGCGTCGTCGCCCGAGAGGGACACAATATAAGTCAGCAACTTATGTAATTCTCCATAGAACATGTCCATATGAATAACTTTTTTTAATAGGATAGTGAAAAATTCTTAAAATTCGTTTTCACCTTTCCATACTGGACGAGTCAGCTGATCGGAGCAATTTGTATAGGAGGAAGTGAAAAAAAGTTGCGAATTTCGCTTAGCTCCCATACAAACAGTTGTCCATATAGACTAGTACTACCTTTGCTTTGAGTTTCGCCAAATAATGTTATTTAACCTTATATATGTATATAAATCGTTAAGACCTGAATGCCCCGGGGGGTGTCGGATGTGTTCCGAGTGTGAACTTTGAAATGCAAGTCACAGTCCACCCACACTCGGTAAACCCGCGTTTCACCTGCAAATATTACGTCAGATTAAGAGGCCAGCGTTCTACCCCTGAGTTACCGCTGCTTTTTCGTTACTTTAAAAGTAAATATATTATATATATATATATATATAGTATGCCTAAGCTTAGTAGGTACCTATATAGTTTCGTATGCATAAATGATCATCATATAATTAACAACTACTCAAACATAAATTTTGGAAAAAAAATTAAAACTTGTCAAAACCTGGAAAGTTATAAATACTGATTTTATTGTTCCAAATGCGTTACTGAACGAAATTGTAAGGTTTGATCACGCAATTCTAATTTTTGAAAAAAAGTTTTCCAGGCATCCGCAAACACTGCAATAACGCACCATACTGATTAAAAATCAGTATCGTGATAAAACTTTGTAACAAAACACGCGCGCGTCAAACGAGTGGTAATCGAGCTCTGCCTGACTCCAGATTTCCACTAACTTGCGGGGGACCGCGGGGGACGTTAAATTCGCGCGGGGAGGTGAGTGTCGCTTCTTTACGTAGTAATACTTTATATTCTCTGCATATAGTGTCCGGGTTTTACCCGGATCTTTTTCCAAATCCTCCCCGGACGGCCCCCGGACGCCCTCCAAACTAGGACAAATCCGGGGAAACCCGGACGGATGGCAGCCCTAGGCCAGCGCCATAGAGGTTGGCCTATACTCTTAGATCTAGATTGTGTCTGGATAATATTGGTCACTATCACTTTTGCTTGACAATATAATTGTGTCGATTCGGTGTAACACGACTTAACAGGTCTAAACTTAATTTAAGCGTTGTCTTTTTCTTTCTGTATCGAAAAGACAAAGACGGGATGCTCAAAATAAGGTTAGTCCTGTCAAATTAAGTTTTGTTGTACCGAATCGACACCATTGACAAACAAATAAAAATATTTCGAATATAACAAAAAACTGTCATTGCATTTAACCTTGGTACGTTGGTCACTTAGCACGTCTCCTGCAGGCCTATTATGTATCTCTAGTTGCCTTCTGGACTGGGTGTCTATCATCAAAAACATAGATATACTCGTACTATCCAATTCCGATGTCCTAAGGATATGTTCGCACTTGAAGTGACGACACAGATTGTTAATAGTTCAATACCCACTAAAGGCAATTTTGAAATTTCAGTTTTTATCTATGTTTTTGATGATAGGCACCTCGTTCAGTTAGCAACTAAAGATACAGAATAGGGGGGCTGTACGCTCAAAATTAGGTTATTCCTGTCAAACACGTAAAGTTGTGTTTTGCCGAATCGACACCATTATCATAATAATTATTAAAGGTATTTATTAGCAAATAACTCGCACACAAAGGGTTCCGTACCGTCACACAATTAGGGTACGGAACCCTTAAAACATTATGATAATTATGTATGACCAACTTAACTTGACACTAACGATTCAACTCTATTTACTTAACGGGTCTAATTAAGTTGGTCCCTAATAACTTCGTAAATAATTAAATATTGGTAATTTATAGATATTTTCCTATGTGTGTGCGAACAAGACATATAGACGGAGAGCTAGCGACCAAATCGGTCATGTGGCTTCAGCTGTATTGAAACTCCGTTAGCTAGTTCCCTGAACAACCTTTTCCGATAATCTTCGTGCCGGCAGGCCGCGGGGGCGTAGGGTGCGGGTGTAGTGGGGTGGGGAAAAAAATGAAAAAACATATTTTAATTAATATGTAAGAATATTAATTAATATGTAAGCCCCAAAAAAATAGCCATGCAAAAATATCGGTGGGAAGGTATCGAAATTTTTTTTTTGAAATCGTTGGATTTCGTTCGAAAATGAGCTGAGGGGAGTATTAATAATAAATAGAATATTTTGCATAATAATAATGAATAAAAGAGGAAAAAGAAATAATAGAATTGTTCGCATGAATAAAAATGAGAATAAAAAGAGAAATAAAAATGAATAGAATTTTCCCCGCACCCACCGCCCGCGGCCTGCCAGCGAAAAGGTTGTTCAGGGAAGTAGCTAACGGAATTTCAATACAGCTGAAGCCACATGACCGATTTGGTCGCTAGCTCTTAGACTAATACCTGTAAATGAAATTTCAAGTTTCTAAGTCAACTTAGAAATTTTCATGGTAAGCAAATTTGTATGAAATTGAGTTAGAAGCCTGATTTTTTTACAGCACCATGGGGCCGTAGACTTCTGTAGTAGGTATCAGTTTCAACTTGATATCTGATACGGGGGGCGAGCAAAAGGGTCTTGACGGACAGACGGACAACGAACTGATCCTGCAAGGGTTCCGTTTTTTATTTTGAGGTGCGGAACTCTAAAATCGTATCGGAAATATTAATTATAAATAAATCACGAGAATGCAATAATGGAATAATCTGAACTGATAAGAATATTAGGTATGGGAATATTATCAATATTATCATGTTTACTGTACGGTGCAGTCATAGAGGAAAAAAAAACCGGCCAAGTGCGTGTCGGGCCACGCGCAGTGTAGGGTTCCGTAGTTGCCTTGAACAATAGACGGACTTCTTCTCTAAGTACATTTTATAAATTTGTCGACTAATACAAATCGCGCCAAACTTCTAGTACGCTCGGAAGTTGCTCTAACCAAGAACGGCCCATACATTTTCTTCCTGCTGATGCGAATCGCCCCGTGTTTAGAGGGGACTAAAAGTTTGGCGCGATCTGTACTCGTTAACTGGTAAAGCCTACTTAGCTGTGATAGTTTTCCTTTTAATTTCGTTATGTATACTACTGCCGTAATTTTTTTCACGTCTCCAAAAACAACCGTTTCGCTGGCAGGGGGGACGACACTTGACTCTAACAAAAATTAACACTTTTAACCTTAATATTTCGCAAACGGAACCCTGGATCGAAAAATGGTCTTCTCACACACCCAATATTTTTAAATTATCTATCCAACGACACTTTACACTAGAGGATAGACGAGAAAAAAAAATCATCCCCACTTTATGTGTAGGGGAGGTACCCTAAAAATATATTTTTCAAAATTTTACTGTACCACTTTATCGGCGTGATAAATACGTATACCCATGCCAAATTACAGCTTTCTAGTACTAATAGTCTCTAAGCTAAGCCGCGGACAGACAGACAGACGACGGACATGGCGAAACTATAAGGGTTCCTTGTTGTTGACTACGGAACCCTAAAAAGCGGTCAAGTGCGAGTCAGACTCGTTTACCTAGGGTTCCGTATGGTGGATGAAAAGTTAAATTTTATGTATTCTTTTCGTGAATTTCTCAACCGCTATATTTTTCCTGTAATCTTTACGTGAACATACCTATACAAGGTGACTTTTTGATCATCGTCCAAATTCATACTGGAGGCTTGATAAGTGGTCAGTCTCTTAGATAAATAATAATTTTTGTGAAATTCGTAAAATGAAATTTCGACTTCCCATAGTAATTCACTTCCAGTCCCGAGTGAATCACTATGGGGAGTCGACATTTCATTTTACGAATTTTACAAAAATTGTTATTGATCCATGATACTGATCACTTATCAAGCCGCCAGTATGAATTTGGACGATGATCAAAAAGTCACCTTGTATATTTTTAAAATAAGCTTTTTCATACCTACAATTTGATACCCACAATTACGTCAAGGCCCACAATAAAGTCGATGCTGAATGCTTCGTCCGAGATGCTGAAGGATTTAATTTTAGTTCTAGGCTGTCAAAATTTAAAAATTTCCATACTTAGTAATTTATCTTCTGTTCCTAACACTTAAGAACTATTTTGAAATCAAGAAAATTTAGTTTTGACAACATTATAACTGAAATAAAACATTCAGAATCGGCTTTATTGTATTTTTATATAATTTTTTTTTTTTAATATTGTACTTTTTTTTAATATTTCTTATTTGTTATAGCTATAGTTTTCCTGTAATTGGCCAGTTATGATCTATAATCGACATTTTTAGGGTTCCGTAGTACCTAAAATGTACAAAAGGAACCTTTATGGTGAGACTCCGTTGTCCGTCCGTCAGTATGTCACAGCCTCATAACTTTAGCACCGTTCATATTTTACGGATAAAGCCTCCAAAAAACAAATTAAGGTAATATGTCGTCCGTGCAAAGGTCCCCGTTACTTCAGGCGGAAAAACCCGCAGTGCGAGAGGGACGGAATCGGGGAAAATGATCAAAAAGTCGGTTTTAAATTAAAACAAAATTATCTAAAATAGCTACGAAAATTTCCATAACCAGTAATTGTTATTGTATTGTTAAAACCCATCTAAATAAGTATTTTTGAAGTCTGTGTGGTATCCCAATTTGTCAGAATATCAAAAAAAGTATAAATTTAAATCTCATTTCAATAATTATTTCTATCGAGTGAAATTCCTCCAATCGCGTTTTCGACAGCCAAAAATCTATAAAAAGGTCCCAAATTTGTAATACTAATTTATTTTACTTGGAACTTCTTTAAAAGAGCAGATAAATAACTTCAAAAAGTGTAAATTTTCACGGTATACCCCCTTAAATCCCAGCGAACTGCTGCACACTGTTATACTACTGAGCAGCGGCAAAATTAGTTATCGAAAAATATACTAATTTAATTGTGTAACATCTACCTACAATAGTAGTTTATGCTACTAGGGCGAAAAGGAATAAATTACGAGGACGATTTAAAACACGAGCGTAGCGAGTGTTTTAAACGTAACCGAGTAATTTATTGCTTTTACGCCCGTGTATCATACTACGTTTTTCAATGCATAGTGTGAGGAAATGAAAACAAATATAATCTTGTGAACTTTCAATTATGATTGGCTCAAAAGGATTATATCCAGAGCCGTTAAACAGTGGAAAAAAAAGTATAACATCTATGGTAGACAGGAAAGGCTGCAGGTTAGCCAACCATTGCAAACAAATAAAATAAAAAATAATAATAAAAGCCCTAGGGCAAAATAATCGACTTTCTGTTCGGTTTTGATGCATAAAAAGTGGGCCTTTACGAGCACATGCATTGAAAAATAAATTAAACAGAGCAAACTAAAATTTTTCAAGACCACCTGGTTTTAATAATGAACCTCCGAATAAATTACTGAACTTCCGAAAGAACTTACTGAAAAAACTATGAACTAAAAGTCAAAAATAGGTGCGACCCTTGATTATATAGTCAAAATGCATATACCAGAAATTTATTAAAATTTTCCGTGTATTTCATGAAATACACAAAAAAGAAGCACCTCTATTTTTTTACATATCGCCTTAAATTTAAGTAAACCCAACCTTTAAATTTCCATGTGTACATAAAACTATTATCTATACACAACATAGATTATTTATTTACTTATATTACATTAAAACCGACCTGTAATAAGTGTTTGTTATACCTACATTACATAAATAAATATATTTCATATTCAATTTCATATTAGGTTTTCTTTAGACAAAAACACTAAACAGGCCAAGTGGCTTCATAGATAACTGTATTATTGCTAGACAAACACACTTGAAAGAAATAGGCTAAGTATCGATAAGTGCTTAGGTAAATGCACTTGCACAATGTACTTTTTCTTATCACTTTTACCATTTACTTATCAAGTAGGTAATTTATCAGCGTATACCGGGTGTAAAATAGAGATGCAACGAATATTCGGCAACTATTCGGTATTCGGCCTATTCGGCCAATTTTTTAATATTCGGTATTCGGCCGAATAGTAGGTGGTATTCGGCCGAATACCGAATACCTAATTATGAAAAAAAAACACTTTTTAATCAGAAAGTATATATTTGGTAAGATGGCAGAAAAACTTGTTTTTATTTAGGGTTCCGTATCCAAAGGGTAACCAACGGGACCCTATTACAAAGACTCCGCTGTCCGTCTGTCTGTCCGTCTGTCTGTCCGTCTATCTGTCCGTCTGTCTGTCTGTCACCAGTGTATCTCATGGGCCTTGATAGTTAGACAGTTGAAATTTTCACAGATGATGTATTTCTGTTGCTGCTATAACCACAAATACTAAAAAATAGAATAAAATAAATATTTAAGGGGGCTCCCATACAACAGACATGGCTTTTTGCCGTTTTTATAGATAATGGTACGGAACCCTTCTTATGCGAGTCTGACTCGCAGTTGGCCGTTTTTCTCAGTACAATCTGCTATATAAGTAAATTAAAATAAAACAATATTTTAATCAGAACGTCTATTTTTGGTAAGTAGGCAGAAAAACTTGTTTTTATTCACTTTTTTTCCTTCTCCACCTCGCGAGATTTTGACTTTACATAGCAAACACAAAGCAAACTTAGTATCTTCAATACAAATCTCGAATTATTTCCAAACGGACGATTTTTTATCCATTATTGAAGCCATTTTCAATTGTACGTTGTAAAAAACTTGTATTTAACAAAATCAAACACAAATTGCGATCACAAAAGTAAAAAATACAAACCCAGCGCGCCCGTGACACGCACGATGAGCTCGAAAATGAGCTTCTTACGCCGTCCCATTATCTTTGCGTGCCCCCGCACCGGGACAGGTCGTAACTTGTACGAGTGTACGTGCGAAATGCACAAATCTCCCGCCAAATATTTGGCGACAAATTTTCGGTCCCCAAATATTCTTCGCCAAATATTCGGTCCCCTAATATTCGGCGCTTCGGCCTAAATTGCCGCCGAATATTCGGTATTCGGTGAAATCACTATCCGTTTCAACTCTAGTGTAAACCATCAACAATCGTTTAATTAAACCACATAAATGTTGATTCGGTGTAACACGATTTAACTTATTTGACAGGACTAAACTTAATTTAAGCGGTGGTCTGACTTTTTCTTTCTGTATCGAAAAGACAAAGACAGGACGCTAGAATTAAGGTTCGTCCTGTCAAATAAATTAAATTGTGTTACACCGAATCAACACTATATCTACTGCTCATACTGAACAACATTCCCAAAGAAACGTAAACATTGAGCCTAGTCGTAGGGCGCAGGCTTAGGCTTACCATTATTATTTATTTAGTCTGACAGTTGGGATAATCTTATATGTAGATTAATAAAGTACTTATCTATATTACAGGTGGTAGAGCTGATGCTGGGCTCGACTGTGGAGGTACCACCATCTTACTTGGAGACCCCCTCGAAGTAATTCGGGGGAGAGTAAGAGGACAGCTCACAGGCAAAAAACCACGAGGCCCACCATGCCTGGGACCGATGGATGGCGGTATATCCATCCCTAATAGTCGGGCCTTATATGGAACAGAATGGTGACGGGCAGCGGCGTCACTGATGCGAGGGTTCTGGCACCGCACTCACCAACCCGCCTGCCCAAAATTCAAAATTCAAAAAGTTTATTTTGCAAAGTAGGTATATACCCGAGGTTCTCTTGGCAACTCTTGTATGGGGACCCTTCGGCAAGTGACCGAAGCATGAAACTTGGTACAGATGTAGCCTAGATCAAAATGAGCAGATTTAGGCCTGGCCCCATCAGTCCCGGACTTAATGTGGGGGGGGGCAGAGGGGGGAAGTAAGCTCCCGCCGCTTTGTAAACAAATAATGCTAACGCGTCGCAATTTCCTATTAGGGCGTATTTGGTATCATTTTCGTATAAATTAAGGATGAGGAATTCAAATATAATTTTTTCGTAATGCCTTTCCATACAAAAAAAACGAAATTTTAGCAAAAAACTGTAAATGCCGGAAAACTATTTTCTCTTCAAGCAGACGTTATGCAAAGAATAGTTACTTTTTAAGATTAAAAAAAATAGCTATAGAGAGCCTCGTTATTGTAGTTTATTAAAATATATATATTATATATACTTACTACACAATAAGAACTAAAAAAAATAAGGCGATGCCTCGCGTTTCTCACTCTGTTACGAACGGCAGTGAGCGAGCAATCCGCTCCGTAGACAAAAGATACTAACGCGTCGTGATTTCACACAAACGCGTATTTGCTATCATATCCGTATAAATTAAGGATGCAAAATTCAAATTTTGTTATTTTGTATTGCGTTTCTATACAAAAAAAGATTTTGGGGATAAAATGAAAAATAAGGTAAACTATTTTCTCTTCAAGCAGATGTTATGCAAATAATAGTTACTATTTTAAGCTAAAATACTTATAGAAAGCCTAGTTATTGTAGTTTATGAAAATAAAGACATCATAATATATACTAACTTCACAAAAATAACCAGAAAAAAACAATAAAACGCCTCGCGTTTTTCATTTTATTACGACCGGCAGTTTTGTCGACGTTAAAAAGGCCGTGTGCCCACTAACCGAAATTTGTACGCATAGTGTATCGCCTGAAGCTTCACCTTATGCGGAAGAGCGGGAATGGTTGGAATGTACAACGTCTGATAACAACTGTAAAGCTTGAGCAGCATTTCACAGCGCGAGTGACAGAAACTTACCAACGTAGCTCTTCTTACGATCTTTGAAGAACAATCTCACAATGCAGCAATAATGATGCATACAATGAATGTCGTCGATAAAGCCATACAATTTTCGAATCCGGACCAAAACCCAATAATTGTGGCAGATCAACCTCTTTTTGCTCTTTTAAAGCAGTTACAATATTTGTTTCCGGAAAGATACGGAAAAAAGAATATTTCTGTCATGATGGGTGGTTTACATATTGAAATAGCGGTGCTAAAAGTTCTTGGTCAGTTGTTGTCTGGGAGTGGTTGGACGGAGGCATTGGTACAAGCCAGTGTTACTACACAAGGAAGATCAGAAGCTATGTTGTCGGCTTCTCATGTTACGCGCACAAGGCACGCGCATCAAGTAAGTATCTAACTGGGACTGAGTTATAAAATTATAACTACTACAACCATCGATTGAATGACTAGATCTATAATTAAAATTTATGTTTTCTTATCTTATAACATACATATATGTTCTAGGTTACTGCTGCTGCATTGCATTTATTGCAAAAAACAGCATTTCAAACGCATGAAACAGTCGAAACTGCATTCGAGGAGTGGCGTGAAAATAAACTGAAAGAAATACCACAATTTAAGTTTTGGGACATGATCCTACAGCTTGAATTACAAATGTTGCAGTTCGTGAAGTCTACCAGAATAGGAAACTACAGCACATATTTGGACTCGTTGAGAACACTTGTGCCCTGGTTTTTTTCTCTAGACCATGTACATTATGCCAGATGGTTTTCTGTGCATATCAAAGACCTCACAAATTTAAAAGAAATGCATCCAGATATATTACATAAGTTTGAAGGAGGTGCATTTGTTGCAAGAAAAACTGGTAATTCATTTTCTGGGAGGTCAGTTGATCAAGCTCACGAGCAATTGAATGCCCTTATGAAAGAAGATGGTGGTCAGTTTCTTTTTTCAAATATTCATGTGGTAACAGTTACCTATCTACTACTAAACATAATTATGATTACGTATTTTACAGGAATGATAGGACTGACTGAAAACCCATACACTCACCATAACACGACAAAAACGTGGCACTGGCGATCGTACACGGGTGACCCCAAGCACCAAAATTCCCAAGAGTTGGGCTAACTTTCTTCGAGATGGAGCTAATAAAGAAGAGCTGTTCCATTTGCTCAGCGTTCGTTGCCACAACATGGAAATACCAGAGACCAAAGAACTGAACATAACAGATGGTGACATTGTGCTTAGCAACAAAGACCGAGCTAAACCTATTTTGCAGCCGTGTAACCACGAAGAAGCTGACACGCTGATTATGGTTCACGTCGCCGATGCTGTAGCACAGGGACACACCTGTATATTAATCAGATCGTTTGACACTGATGTATTGGTTTTGGCGGTATCCTGTGTGTCCAAATATCCTCAGCTGGAGAAGCTTTATGTACACCTTGGACTGGAAAAAAACATCAGTTTCTCTCTTGTCACGGGATCGCATCCGCATTAGGTTATATTTTATTAACTATTTTTTGTAGGACCAGCCAACAAGCTTTGTAGAACAAGCGCTCCCCTTGTTCCACGCATTTTCCGGATGCGATACTGTTTCTGCGTTCCATGAGAGAGGCAAAAAGACTGCTTTCGACGCTTGGAAAGCTTACCCGGAGGTGACAAGTACTTTTCAAGCGCTGATGTTGACTGGAGAAATAGATGATCATGCTGATTCTATTATACAAAAGTATGTGATGACTTTGTACGATAGGTAAATATAATTTTGATCTTTCAGAATTTTTAGTAATTAGCACTTGTGTGTGCATAAATATACAATTACAAGCGCTCACATCTTTAATTTTAGATCCAGCCAATCTGAAAAGGTAAACGAATGTAGAAAACATTTGTTTACCAAAAAAGATCGTCAGTTACATCCCACCAACCGAAGATGCACTCCACCAGCACTTGAAAAGAGCTGTATACCAAGGAGTGTTTGTGTGGGGGCAAACAGCAGCTCAAAAAAATCTACCCAGTCCTGAAGACTGGGGATGGAGGAAACATGGAAATGTCTGGATGCCACACTGGACAACTGTACTTGTTGCTGCGAGAGCTTGTTTAGAGTTAGTACGATGCAAGTGCAAACAGCAATGCGGTAACAGATGTAATTGTAAAAAACAAGGGCTGAACTGCACTGAGTTGTGTCTGTGCAGTGGACAACACTAGCTTGTTTTGTAAATTTTTTTGTATCAAAAGGTATTACGAAAACCTCAAATATGAATTTCACATCATTAATTTAGACGAAAATGGTAACAAATACGCTCTTGTGTGAGATGCGTTAGTATTTTTTGTTTACGGAGCGGATTGCTAGCTCCCTGCCGGTCGTAGTAAAATGAGAAACGCGAGGCGTTTTATTGTTTTTTTCTGGTTATTTTTTTGAAGTAAGTATATCTTATGATATCTTTATTTTCATAAACTACAATAACTAGGCTTTCTATAAGTATTTTAACTTAAAATAGTAACTATTATTTACATAACATCTGCTTGAAGAGAAAATAGTTTACCGTATTTTTCATTTTATCACCAAAATCTTTTTTTGTATAGAAACGCAATACAAAATAACAACATTTGAATTTTGCATCCTTAATTTATACGAATATGATAGCAAATACGCGTTTGTGTGAAATCACGACGCGTTAGTATCTTTTGTCTACGGAGCGGATTGCTCGCTCACTGCCGTTCGTAACAGAGTGAGAAACGCGAGGCATCGCCTTATTTTTTTTTAGTTCTTATTGTGTAGTAAGTATATATGATATATATATTTTAATAAACTACAATAACGAGGCTCTCTATAGCTATTTTTTTTAATCTTAAAAAGTAACTATTCTTTGCATAACGTCTGCTTGAAGAGAAAATAGTTTTCCGGCATTTACAGTTTTTTGCTAAAATTTCGTTTTTTTTGTATGGAAAGGCATTACGAAAAAATTATATTTGAATTCCTCATCCTTAATTTATGCGAAAATGATACCAAATACGCCCTAATAGGAAATTGCGACGCGTTAGCATTATTTGTTTACAAAGCGGCGGGAGCTTACTTCCCCCCTCTGCCCCCCCCCACATTAAGTCCAGGACTGATGGGGCCAGGCCTAAATCTGCTCATTTTGACCTAGGCTACATCTGTACCAAGTTTCATGCTTCGGTCACTTGCCGAAGGGTCCATGTCAAGAGAACCTCTAGTAATATATCATACACGTTTCACAAGTCAAATTTTCATCTTATAAAAATATATGTAATAAAATAATAAATGTACATGAACTAGATTAAATGTTTACTTAAAGCGTGTGTGAGTAAGGGCAATTCTTCCAGGATGACCGCCGGGAGTGGCAAAGTCCTGGAAAGGCTTATGTCCAGCAGTGGACGAACTAGGCTGATGGATGGATGATTATCCATATTATTACTCGAGACGACTTCTAGGTTCTTTTGCAATTTAAACCAAAATAAGATAAATAAAGCCTTGGTAAGGTCAGCAACCCAAGCCGAAACCTTTCTGTACTGATTCAATGCAGCACGTAATGCAAAACACGTCGAAAATATTTATTCATGTAACGAAAAAATGTTGGGGAACATCTGATAACATCTATTTTTTGGGTTATAGGGTTCCGTACACCGCAACGGGACGCATACTTTAAGGGTGTGGGTAACCCGAGATTGAGCAACTCATTTTGCACCAAGTAGATTTGAACTTTATGAAGTTTCGTTATTGTTTAAACATAGACGAATACATCCTACAGACTCCTCTGATTGAACCAGCAGATACAATTCGCCACTCCAAAATTACATGTTTCGGAAGACCAAACCAAAATGGCCTCTATATTCATTACGTTAGAGTCTTCGTCTTCGGGAAAGATAAGTTTGTGGTGATATACGTAAGATTGGAAGAGCCAATAGGATTGCAGTATCCCGTTTCGATTGTTGACAGAATTATTTGTACGCAAGATGTTGAACAATAGACGTCTTTCTGGGCTGTATTGTCTATGGGTTTAAAATAGCGCGCTCTGAGCCGTGGCTGTTACGACAACCGAAGTATTGCGCGCTCCAAAAACTGCGATTTTATGGAATAACTCGGCTTCTGGTTGAAATAAAAACACGAAATGTTTGAACTATACCCCAAGCCACAAATCGAGAGTATCGTTTGACAGACACTCCTGTCATTTCCCTGAATAATGTGGCCAGATTTATTTCACTAGTGTTTGCATGAAGTGATGGGTTCGATAAATTAATTCGTTCAATAGTATAGAAAAATGACTAAATTCATTAAGTCAAGAGACAAATTTTACTAATAACGACGTGATTCCAGAAATATAATATGTTGACTAATATAATATTTATGATTAATCAACATGCTTAGCATACGTCCTCCTTGGAATGGTTTTATTTTATTTAGCTTGCCCTATTTATTTGGGTCAAATCTAGTAATTGAAATTTGACCCCCTTCCTGTTGAAATTTGAAACGCACCTTTAGTTCTGATGATAATATAATTTAATACATTCGTTGTCATTGTAAATCCAAGATGGCCGGCCCTACAAAATTGCGGATTAAATATTTTTTGACTACTTTCTCAATATGGATATCAAATGAAAGGGTTTGATATTTGTTTTTAGAAAAAAATCAAACATTGAGAGAGCTCCAATGAGCCGTTTTCCTTGACAGCTGTCAGTTGAGTTTCATCAAAATGAACAAGAAGGCGCTAGTTTAGTTAGCGCTAGTAGAAGTTTTCAGAAAACCAAGTGTCAAGTTTATGCAGAGACCATAAACAAACTAGAGTTGAGTCAGACTATGGTGTTTGGTACTTTTTCCCGCACATTAAGTTTAAGTTTTTTGAAAGTAGTATTTCTTTCTGGGTAGTATTTAGAACACAAAATACGTACGTGTGCCGTTGTAGGTTGCAATGATAAAGTACATCACACTTTAGACTTTGAGAAACACGTGGATTAAAGCAACTAGGGTAGATATTAAACTAAAAGTTGTGTGACATCTGCGAAAACATTCATAAGACATACATACAAGTTTCGAATGTCGTCACGTTTTAGTTTAAAAAATTAAATTCAGGTAGCGAATTAATTGTCAGGCGCCTACCATATTTGTCGGCTTGATTTTATGGAATTTAAATTGTAGTTATTTACCAATCCCTACTCATATTTTATTTTGTAATGTTACGGAACCATTCGTGCGAGTCTGATTCGCACTTGGCCAATTTGTTTGCAGGTTTGTTTCTTTGGGAAAATTGTTCAGCATGGAGTATTTATCACAGCCCAAATTTTCAAGCTACGAGTATTTCGTGCTGTGGGTCTACCGCGTAATTCTCATTTTCATCAACATCAACTTGAGATTGAAATATGACGTGCGTGCGACGACGCCCGCCTAACATGCCATCTCTATTGCACGCGTTAAATTTCGCATGCATTTGCTTGAAGTTGATACAAAATATGAGAATTACGCGGTAGAGCCCCTGGTCGGAAAAAGAAAGAGACAGAAAACAAAGTTTTCAGCATGTTTTGAGTGTTGCGCACAAATTAAGTTATTTAAAGAGAATTGAATTCTTGTCGGCCTCCGGTGGCGTGCGTTGAAAGTAAATGACCTTCCAACTTTACTTGTTCCTTTGTTAGAATTGCGACTTGTTGCACTTTGCCATTTCCTTGTTATATTTGAAACAAATTTACTATGCAATAAAATTGTAATGTGGTCGTTGCGAAATAATAGGTATTTTAATCTAACCGTGCTTTGTTATGTAAAGGCCATACTGTAGTTTTTGAAATGTTTGTCTTTTTGCCCTTTTAAGAGGTATCAATGACTGATATCAGGTGGTAGAGCTGATGCCGGGCTCGACTGTGGAGGTACCACCATCTTACTTGGAGACTCCCTCGAAGTAATTCGGGGAAGAGTAAGAGGACAGCTCACAGGCAAAAAACCAGGAGGCCCACCATGCCTGGGACCGATGGATGGCGGTATAATCTATCCGTAATAGCCGGGCCTTATATGGAACAGACTAGTGACAGGCAGCGGCGTCACTGGTGCGAGGGTTCCGGCACCGCGCTCACCAACCCGCCTGCCCAGCGTGTGTGAGTATGGGCAATTCTTCCAGGATGACCGCCGGGAGTGGCAAAGTCCTGGAAAGGCTTATGTCCAGCAGTGGACGAACTAGGCTGATGGGTGGAAGTTTTATTCGCATTCGCATTAGTAAATTTAAAATAAATACAAAAGAACCGGAAAGTTTTGAAGGTCGGTGCAACATTCACTACAATCTTGAAATGCAGGTTTGTTACATTTGCCAACACTATATTTTCGTCGATTCGGTTTAACGCGACTTAAGGGCCTTACTATTGCCAAATGGGTACTTTCTAAAGCCTACTCCTCGTTTATGGCCAAACCAAAAATAATGAAAAAATGAATTATGAATAATCAACTCTTAGACAACATATGCAACATTTTTCTATTTCATACAACCAAAACTTCTACATGATTACTGAATGGTGTTTTTTGACCTCAAATTCCCTACTGCTCCTGAGTGGCTTGGCCGATTGAATTCATTTATGCTTTGATAAATAGATAAACTTTATAGCTATAAACATAACATAAGATTATTCAATCGAGTAATCACGTCCAAGTGAAAAGTATAATTTTCTCCTATTTCGCCCTCTCAAGGACGCACCGAGCGTCGTAACAGCCACTATGCATTGCGCGCTGATATGAACGTTATTTCAATGTCGTTTCCGTTGATATTTGTAGTGACAAATATCGAGCTGCTAATTTGGCGATGGCAATCGCCTTAAGGCGATATGTAAAAGTTTTAGCGTCCTTGTTACTCCATATACAAAAAAACCCTCAGTGCGAGTGGGACGGATTCGTGGAAAGGTAGCAAAAAGTCGGTCTATTATTAACATAAAATGAATAAGCTATTTTGTCGAAAAGATTTTCAAGGAGACTTTACAAACACATAATATCCACATTTTGAATGAAATTTCACGATGAAATTAGTTAGGATTTCAGAATTACAGGAGAAAACAAAACAATTTAGAGGTCTTTTCGGAATTAAATTCTATCGAGAAAATTTCATCTAATCGCGTTTTCCTTCAGTGAGAATCTTAATCAAATACTAAATAAACATTTACCCAAAAATTAAATACGTAGATGACGTTATAGTGGAGTAAATGGATTCGAAAAAATCCCATTTTTTTTTTGGTATCGCCTTAAGGCGATATGTAAAAGTTTTTGCGTCCCTGTTACTCCATATGCGAAAAAACCTTCAGTGCGAAAAAACCCGCCCTGGATTCGTGGAAAAGTAACAAAAAGTCGGTTTTTAATAATATAAAATGTACTAAAGTTGCTATCAAAATTTTAATATTGTCAAAACCCATCTTAATAAAATATAATTGCAGTCCATATGTCATTCTAAATTGTCAACCCAGGAAGAATTGGTGTCAATAAGACCTCATTTCAATAAATATTTCTATCGAGCCGAATTTCTCCAATCGCGTTTGATCCCTAGAAAAAGGTTCCAAAAATAATATACTATTTTATCAAAATAATACTCGTACATTGTTTACTGAAGTAGATATGCAAGTTCTAAAAGTGTCGATTTTTTTTATATTGTCCGTGCAAAGGTCCCCGTTACATCAGGCGGAAAGACCCGCAGTTGGAGAGGGACGGAATCGGGAAAAAATTACAAAAAGTTATACTTTTTTATCGTTATATTTATGTTGGCAAATTAATACTATTTTTGGGCCAAAGAGCCGTTTAGCAGGCGGATTGTGAAAAACCCGCCCAGAACACTCAAATTCAAAATTCACTCAATAGTTATTCAACAAAACCTTATATACGAGTATATGGTAGGTACTTAAGTACATACCTGATTATAAAATGAATGACTGAAATTGACTTATATCGCCATCTATTGGCAAAACTTTAAACTTATAAATTGCTACGCCAACGAAGTTATTTTTCCTCTCCGAGTTTCAATTGCTACGTGTAGATGGCAAAGTGTATGTGAATTTCTTTATTTGTGTTTAAAAAATTATAAAATTGCCTCAACTTATGCTTTTCTCTCATTATGGATTATTAAAAAACATTATGGTTATTTTTTTCCTTAAATCCCAAAATAGCGCGAAAAGCGTTCAATAAATCTCGTAAACACATGCGCCATAATAACACTACCCTGAGAGATTATCAAGACGTATATGTGGTTTTCATATTGATAGAACAGATGGAGTCTACAATTTAGTCGTATAATAATGAAAATTTTATTGTGTCTCTCTTTTTCATTTGCGTTTTGTATTTCTTTTCTCGGTCTTTCATTGAAGTGATAAGAAAAAAAACATGGCGAATATTTTTGACATTTCGCATCAACCCTTAGCGAAAAATGCAGAAAAATAATCTTTCTCGAGTAATTACTGGCATTTTATGAATAAAACATGGAATTTCTATGTAAACAAGATACGTATACCATATTGTGAAAAGTGTATAAACTGTGATTGATTCAGAAATTGAAAATTTTAAAGTCAGTGAAGTGAATCGTGTTTTACTAGCATTTTACTGGATTTCTTCAATAAAACTAATTTAAAAGAGGATTACAAGGTACTAGTTATGTCATAAGATCTTAAATTATTATTTTTACTTGTCTAGACACCGTACAACTTTTAATTTTTAAGTAGTTTTTGTACTGGAAATGGTACAAGATTTTATCATTATGTACCATTTGTTATTAATTTCTCTAGGCTTCTCATTTATTCAGGTCACAGAACACATTTGGTAACCCCTTTGACATCCCTTTGGGGATACATGTTTCCTTAATATAAAAATCTTTTTGCACTACCCCCCCTGGTGATGACTGCAAAAAAGTTCTATTCAATCCAAAAAAAAAACAACAAATACAAAGAGAGAATCTTTCTTAGAAACATCTTTCTAAACTCATGAAGGTTTTTTTGATGTAAACTTGTGGTTCATTAAACATTTTGTTTACAAATCGTGGTTGATTTACAGTCTGTTACATGTGCAGTGGTGGACTATTTGTTAGGAGAGGGGGGGGGGGGGGGGCAGAAGGGGCTGCCTGCCCCGGGCCCTCTCGTTTAGGCACCTAATATTGAAAATCCATTCAGTGCTTTTCTTTCACATGAATTGTAAGTATAGCCTCTAGGATTTTTTAAAAATGTTTGGACAAAATATTACTAACGATTTTATCAAGCCTCATTTCTGTATTTTAGGCACAAATTGGAACCACATATTAATGTATGGGATCTTAACCCAGAATGTACATATAGTACACAGTTAAAAATGTTTGTTATCACAAAAATTGCTAAGTCAGTCTTTCTTTCTTAAATTTATATAAATTTTGTTATGAATAATTAAAAATAGATTTTAATAGAAAAGCCGAATGGTAACATTATATTTTATTATAAAAATAGATTTTGTTTCAAATATAGTCCATCAAACTTGGCCAATAGAAAAATTGGGGTGCTGTTTCGATAAAAAGTGGGTGTACCAAGTGTGGCCAAAATTCATGTTGTGACACTAATGTTCTTCTGTGATAAATTAATCATTATTTTCATTATAAAAGCTCCTGGCTACGACAATATTAATAAAAAAAGACGATGTAATATTTATCACAATCTTATTTAATACAATTCTACGAACATCATATTACCCAGTTTTTTTAATAGAACATTACAATGTGTTGAAAATATTAAATACCTTCCTTTAAAAACTTAATTAACATCCAAAAACCTAACTAAAGATGACCTACAATAAAAAATCTAACAAAGTAAACCTAAAATATTTATAAAAAAAAAAAAACTGAAAAGTCTCACAAATCATAATGGTTCCGAAACCTGGAAAGAGCCTTTACCTTGATACCTCATAAAATCGTCCTATCAGCCTTTTGCCAACATTCTCGAAGCTGTTTGAAACATTTTTCTGACTAGATTAAATAAAGAGATACAATTGAAATACAATTTTGAATTTAGAATAAGAAACTCAACTATTAAACAAGTGCATAAAGTTGTTGTACGATAATCTTTAGAACGCAAACAATATTGGTCTGCTGTATACTTCGATGTCCAACAGGCATTTGACAAGTTTGGGACAAGGGACTCTTATACAAAATCAAGAAGAACAGAAGGGAACTTCTCAACAATATATGTATAAGGTCTTTCAATTTAAATGGAAAGTAATTTTGGAGGTTATTCAGTATCGTTAATACATCACATTCCACTGCAAAGTAATTTTTTTTTGCACGATCTTTTTCTTCATTTGTCCATAGAAACTGAGTCAGCTGATCGGACCACTTCGTACTGAGAAGTGAAAAAAAGTTCTCCCAATAAAAAGTGCTTTGCAGTGGAATGTGATGTATTAACGATACTGAATCACCTCCTAAATTACTTTCCATTTAAACTAAAAGATTTGTACTAAATATAATTAAAAAATGACAATTGGTTTGAAGTGTCGCTACATGGCGAAACCGTCCAAAAACTCAGCATTACAACCCCAGTGTGCCAACCAAGTCTGGGGTTCTTTGATGATTGCACCTCTGCTCTGAGGGGCCTCATTTCATGTAGTCTCCTCAGGCCTCCAAGGGATTGAGTCCGTCTCTGTATTTGTGATGTTATAAAAAACCTGTTACTCATTGCTGCGTGAAGGAACTGTTTCTTTTTCTCATTAATTGCTTTGCATTTATGCTGGCTGTGAGGGAACTATGCTAAATATGGTTCTGCCCTATGGTTATGTAGCAGATTACATATTTTCAATTTTATCTGTATAAGTACTGTACGGTTTCATAACCGCACATCGTTTTGCTCGCCTTTTAGTCTACTTTATTTACTTAGCGACAATAGTAAATTTATATTTTACTGTTTTTAACGTAGTACGAAACTAACTGTCGATACCACACTTAGAGAAAGAGGCGCCAAACTGAACTCTGTATACTTTAATATCAACATAATACCTTAAGATGAGGCCTTCCTTAGGCGCACAGCGGCTTTGCAATTATAACCCGTAGACTAACATTCATAAAGTTGAAAATCGCGTGCGCGAAATGCGTGCGAAACTATTCAGAATGAATAATTTTAAGAATAAAATCATTTAAGTAATTTTTGAACTTAAATTGGTTAATAAACAAGATTTTCGTATTGATAGTAAAATATGACACATAAAAATCAAATGGATAAAACACAAAACAAAAAAAAAAAAAACACTCAAAAAGAGACTATTTTCAAAAATAAAATCTATCTAATGCTACTTACAACATTAAGATAAAGGTTTGAAAAAACATTTATATAAGTTTCATATTGATGCTGTGCAGGATTTATTGTAGAAGTCTGTTAACCTCTTAACATTTTAACCTATTTGCTCCTCAGCAAAACGAAGATGAATTCACAACGGTTCACGAGGCTGCATCATGACAGCTGTACTTTGAGTTAAAGCGGCCACCTTGAAGACTAAGATGGTTACGATGAACTCATCGGAAAAGGCACAGAAGGCCTGCCAACAGGGGCCATCCAGGTTTGTTGGTTTTATCCAGATGGATGGTTTAATCCGCTGTTTTACAATATTCAAAATTCAGAAATATATTTATTTTCCAAAAACTATACCAACACAATTAAATTTACATGAGTTGCCAAAAGAAAGAGAAAAAAGATATAATTTTTATAATATTTTACGAAAAAGTTGTTATTGTGGCTCCAGACTAAGCGAGCTCGACTCGTGGGTACCAACATTAAAGATTTCCAGACATTTAGGGTACGTTTCGTAACGTGTGATTATCACTCGGAGCGATGCGAATTTTACCCTGCATCGTTCAAAAATCGACCCGAGTGAAACCGAGGGTAAACGAACTGTTACCTGACAGTTGCGCTAAGTGTTTAGAAACGCTTTCGGGAAATGTGAATATCGCACTGACAAGTGCGATTTCTAACTCTGTTTGGGTACCGTTAAAATTCGCCTGACAGTTGTCATTTCGGAGTTTTCTCGGGATTCGGACAATTTTTGAAAATAGAATTCAACATTTCCATACGAATACGGGAAAATGTTTCGAAACTGCTTCGACAATTCGACTGCAATGCCATCCATATTAAAAGCAATAGGTATTTAGGTACTTTACTTAATTTATTTATTTTGATTTGAGGTTATGTATTTCCTTGACGTGTGTCACTCCAGACCGTTTCAAAACGCTTTTCTCACGGGAATCACTCGCAAGCGTTTCAAAACCAGATCTTTCATTCTCTTTCTAGTATGTAGCTTTGTCTCTTTCTTAAAAACGAGTGAAATTTCGAACGAAGATCACACGTTTTGAAACGTAGCCTTAACATTTTTGCACACAGGGTAACATGAACAAGGGTGAGTAAGACAGGCAAGTGTTTGAAACTTTAAACAATAAAAGGTTACAAAATATACATAATTTAAAGAATACAACAAGTGAAATAACATTGACAATGTAGTTAAAATAAAATAAATTAAATAGACTAAATAAATAGAAGAATACCACTAGTTGTTTCACAAAATAGCTTGGCGCATGACGTTTTAGCGGTTTTGTAAAACAGCGTGAAATGAAACGTCGTCCAGGGCTTGAAAGCGTTTAAAAGCGGTTTCGCAGCCGGAATGTGAAAAACCCGCCATTTTCTAATTAATCGAAACAGAACACTTAAATTTAAAATTCACTCGATATTTATTCAACAAAACCTATGTATTGTGTATGTTGCCATCGTAAAGTTAGCATTGGTTTCTGTAAATTCGAATGTCAAAAATCTAGAATTAAAAAAAAAATGAAATTTTTCAGATAATCATCTCCTGAAGTAGTATATTTTTTGTAGTAACTGATTAATTAGTTATTGCAAAGTACAAAACTTTTAGAATTTTTAAAAAATTCTTCGTAATTTTTTGATCTATCGAAAAAAATATGTTTCTGCTGTTTTAAGCTTTTTAAACGCAATTCGCTTGGATTAAATTATGTTAAGGTGTGTTAATTCGAAAACCATTTCGAGATTTAGGTTTAATAAGCCGTATTTTAGAACTTGTGGTCTAAAAAACCTCATGATGATGAATATTTTTACGAAAAAGCTGCATTTTCCATTTGCCTTTATGTGACGTCACTTGAGAAATGGCTGTTAGAAATGTGTCCTTTGCTATCTAGATAAATTTATAATAAATTGCTTCCGACTGATTTGACAGCTGGATAACAGATGAGTAGACAGACAGAGACAAACTACTTTTTTTTGTAAGTAATCACACATCACAATCGACGTCATATCGGACAATTCTTAAAAAAATCATTAAAAAATAATGGTTAATTTATTTAATAAAATAATGAAAACTACGTCTTTAAACGACGTAAATTTTCTGAAAAAAAATAAAAAAAAAAGTTTTCGAAATTAAGCTATGGGAATTGATTTTCATAAAAATATTCATATTGGAGACAAGCTCATTGTTGAATTGAAAACTTTTTACATCGTCTAATCTTGCGATAGCAGTATTGTCGAATGTAACGCAATGACAGTCCAACTGAACGTTGGTCGTATAGCTGTTTTATATAACCAACTTAGACATTATTCAATTATTATTACATACGGCTTGAACACTCACGTGTGATTGTTGTTGACTATATGCCAACCGTTTCACCGATACAATTTCGGCATTATCAAGGCGAGTGTCGTTCTTAGGACGACGACGCGGCGTTCACCGTCGTTGTCAAACGGGCACTGGTAACCGCCGATCGGCACACAATGCCGTCAAATAAAAAACAATCACACGTGAGTGTTCAAGCCGTATGTAATAATAATTTAGTATGTCAGCTTACGCGAGTTTTAATAATATTAGACATTATTATACACAACTTATGAAGTACTTATCTTTCTAGAGACAACTCGAAATGCGTGAAAGAAGACAAGGACAAGGAGAGAGATAAGAAAGAGAACGCGATATCGAGTATGCCGCCGAACGTGCAGGCCCTGATGTCCACCATACCTTCGCCAGAGGAGTCGCCCAACTATCTCATATATAAGAAGGTAATATCATAGATAAGTATACCATAGACGAATACAGCCTACAGACTCCTCATAACAGGCGACCGATTTCTGTCAACACTTCTGACTGAACCAGCAGATACAATTCGCCAATCCCAAAATTATATGTTTTGGTAGGCCAAACCAAAATGGCTTCTATATTCATTACGTTAGAGTCTTCGTCTTCGAGAAAGATAAGATTGGAAGAGCCAATAGGATTGCAGTATCCCGTTTCGATTGTTGACAGAATTATTTGTACGCAAGATGTTGAACAATAGACGTCTTTCTGGGCTGTATTGTCTATGCATCATACATTCGTATGTATACACACCCTCAAACACACACACACACACATACAGACCCTGATAATTTTAGAGGTTATTAAGAAACGATAGTAGAACACATTTTAAATAAAAAATAAAATAAAATTAGAAGTAAAAAAAATATTCAAGGATCAGTTTCGTGACGAGTAAAAAATGGCGGATTTTCTTACCCGAGGAATGGAGCTTACATTCCAAGGGTAAGAAAACCCATTTTTACTCGTTGCGAACGATACTTTTTCTACTACCTGATTTATGTATTTAAATATTTAATTTTTCCTTTCAAATTTAATGTATTTTATGACTTTGCAAAGCACGGCGCGGTTTTCACCTTTTTCTTTTCAGGCTTCGGCCGGCGACTTTTATTTGTGGCCAGTATCATTTTGCGAAAAAAGGGTGTCAGACGCGATATAATCGATTATGTCGTGATTCGGAACGCAGAGAATTTCGATTCTAAAGACAAACTAAGGACGTCAAAAAGAACCTAATTTAGCATGAAATGAAGACAAACGTCAAAAAGAAGCACGCCAATGTGCATATTGTTTCAAATTAAATAGGATACGTATCAATGTTACTATGTGTGTGTACAATAAAGAATAGAGAGCAATTATGAATGTATGTCGATTCATTATTAGATTGATACTTGTCTAGCACACGAAGTGCCCATTAAAATATCTCCTATACAGTCATCCGCTTAAATTATTATCTTTCATGTTTCACTAGGTCGAGGAGGAACTTAGTCTGTGTTACTACAAAAGGGTGTTTAAACGATGTTTAACTTTAGACCAGGGATTCTTAAGGCGATATGTAAAAGTTTTAGCGTCTCTGTTACTCCATATGCGAAAAAACCCTCAGTGCGAGAGGGACGGATTCGTGGAAAAGTAGCAAAAGGTCGGTTTTTTATTAATATAAAATGTACTAAAGTTGCTATGAAAATTTCGTTTAACCAGGTCCTAGATACTGTTAAAACCCAACCAATAAAATATAATTGCTGTCCATATGTCATTCTAAATTGTCAAACCAGGAGAATTGGTGTTGAAAACGACCTCATTTCAATAAATATTTCTATCGAGCCGAATTTCTCTAATCGCGTTTCTGTTTTAACAGATCCCTAGAAAAAGATTCCAAAAATAATATACTATTTTATCAAAATAATAGATTATTTACTGAAGTAGATATGCAAGTTCTCAAAGTGTCGATTTTTTTTCCGTAGCGCCTTAAACTTTTGGTAGTCACGGACCCCTTGCAAAATTTCAAAAACCGATGGACCCCTTCCAAATCTAATTATAGAGAAATAAATTACTAATTTTTAATAAATAAAAAAAATAAATTAAGTAATAATATTTAAAAACTTACATTCCTATTGAATCGAGCACGAACAATCACGAAAAGCAATATTTACTTCCACTTGTCACCGAAAAGTAACAAAGGTTTGTTTGTAAAGCTTTTTGTATTGTGTATGTTATATAGCCTTATGTTTTGTTCATATTGATGGTATCAATAAATATTTTTATTTTTACTTGCGCGGTCAAGACACAATAGCGCTATACGGCGTTCGGTATCAGACATCGTGCCACGGACCCCCAGAACTCACGGTACGGACCCCTTGGGGGTCATGGACCCCAGTTTAAGAAACCCTGATTTAGACAGTGTTTAAATCTGTTGCTGTCACTTTTTTACAATATGAAAGAAAAGGGGACAACAACAGATTTAAACACTGTCTAAAGTTAAACACCGTTTTGTAGTTACACCGAGTGTGTTTAATTTTCTGGTTCCTTTATTTATTTGGCAGCAGCACCTTATTGCTAACAGTTATTACTATAATAAGCAGGGCAAGACAAGACAAGACAAGACAAATACTCTTTATTGTACACCAAAATAAATAAATCAGATAAAAGAACTAACTTATGAAAGAAGGTAGACGGTAACAATTGGTGGCCTTATCACTTATAGCGATTTCTTCCAGACAACCTTTGGGTGGAAATTAATTGTTGGAAAAAATAACGCGAAGGTGGTGCACAAAATAAATAATAATAATTAATTGGATACCAAATACCTAAAATAAATACACAAGTATAACATTGCAGGGTTTGGAAATATCAAGATAAATATGCCCCTGCGCAGTTATCGCGATACTTATCATGATAACTTTTAGATAATTATCAAGCAGATATAAGGCTATCAATCCTTTTTTAAATGGTATTATATATCAACATTTACATTAGGAGTAAGTAGTTTAGTAAATAAATGATACACATTTTACAATCAAAGTAGTTTTTTATTAATTTTTTGTTCACAACTTCGTGACTAAAATATCGATTATACCTTACAAAGATAAATATCAACCTATATTGAATCTTACCAAATAATTATCACTTCGATCGAATCCTGATTAGGTTATGGGAAATAATTGTAAATTTTGGAAATTTAAATATCTTATTTGTATTCTGTGTCATCTGCCGATTTAAGTACGCTCAACGAGCTATGGAGCGGACTATGCTTGGGATATCTTTGATGGATAAAATCCGAAACGAAGATATCCGTCAGAGATGCGTCTTATGAAATCATACTACGGCTTAACGCGGTCCCGTGTTGAACAACAGGATGTTTTACAAAACGCTTTCGCGACGCTGTATTACGGAATCCATACTACGTGTCAACACTAAAATGCATTATGGTTTCATCTGATGTATTTCAATTTGCACGTCCGGAATCGCTACTAGAGTTGAACGCAAGGATGGATTCAATAGACGAATAAAATATTGCAAATGCGGAAATCATCCTCGACGCCAACGCCGGGAAATGTCTGTTGCATATACCTCATATTCTGTTTCTTTCGGTAGCGTAGCGAAAAGTATAATGGCTGTCACTTTTTAAGAACAACCAATCGGGGGCCGT
Source organism: Ypsolopha sequella (assembly GCA_934047225.1). Lineage (NCBI taxonomy): Eukaryota > Metazoa > Arthropoda > Insecta > Lepidoptera > Ypsolophidae > Ypsolopha > Ypsolopha sequella. Next base: position 11,222,034 of record OW204009.1, read on the forward strand.
TCAAGTTTACGTAAGCAGATTTTTGCCATTATTAACCAACCCCCCAAAATTTTATAAAACCCGAAAGAGTAAAAAAATAAATACTGCTGACGTAATCACCATCCAGACAGGAGTGTCCCATGTCATCAAAAATAAGCAAAGCAAAGACCCCCCCGCCCCTCTGTAGTGCTTACGTTGTACTTGAATGGCCCTCACGGTTCATTGCGGTTTATTTGAAACTAGTAGTCATGCTTAGTTTCTAATAATGTGCCTAACGCTAAGTAATAAAGATTTAATTATTTGGTTGATTTATCCTAGCTGCATTTGTTTGTGATTTTTCTTTTCAGACACATTATATCAGTTCATTGATTCTTAATACATTTTAATTATCCTTATGCCAACAGTATATAACGCTATATAATGATTCACAGATTTGTGCATAAGATTGTACGAAATATTTCAGTAAGTCAGTTCAAGTCTTTGGATACGTAAGGATGTGAATGTTTTCGTAAGACATTTTAAATAATAAGCGCTCGGAAATCATCCTCGCGTTCAACGCATAAATAGAGTATTGTTTACGGAGCTAAACTTTGCAAAAGCGTTTAGTAAAACATCCTGCTGTTCAACACGGGAGCGCGCTGAATGGTAGTATGGTTTAATAAGACGCGTCAGAGATCGAAGGTGACCGACATAGCCTGCCGAATCAGTAAGTTGAAGTGGCAGTGGACTGGCCATATTTGTCGCCGACGTGATAACCGTTGGGGCCGTAAGGCATTGGAATGGAGACCACGTACAGCAAAGCGCAGTGTAGGCCGCCCTCGTGCCCGCTGGACTGACGATCTGAAGGACGTTGCGGGTGGCGGCTGGATGAGGATGACTGAGGACCGCCAAGAGTGGCGTAATATTGGGGAGGCCTATGTCCAGCAGTGGACGAATACGAGCTGATGGATGGATAGATTCTAAGAATATCTATAAATAACAAATGGTTTTGGTATTTCGTTTGTATGAACTAGTTTTGCTCCCCAGGCCTCTTAAGTTTGCATCCTGTATATTTCCATCCTGACGCTAGCGAAAGATTTAGTTATGGGCCACAGGCTTCTCTCACAAATTGAAATGGCGTTCTTGCTACACCAATAAATCTTATGTTACGATACAAATATTCATAATTACACTGGTGGACAGAAAAATCGACTCAAGCATTGTTGTCCTACATTCAAGGGAATAACCCAATCATACAAACATAAACATATGAAATATATAACATATCATTTTAAAAGTATAGGCCTCCACCTTTGAATAAATGCATTTTGGTTTAAAAGTATTCGCTGTACAGGACGTGAAATTTATTTAATTAATTAAAAACTTATTAGGTCAATGAAGTACCGGCTGCAAGCAGTTATAAGAGCTAGAGGGGAGAACACGAAGTCTAATGTTAAACTTAATTAATGAATAAATGAATGATTTTGTAAAAGAAGGTTTTTTTTTTTTAATTTTTGCTATTTGATTATTTCATCACTTAAAAAAAAATTACAGCCTGTATAGCCAATACTTTAAGACAAAAATTCATTCAATCAAAGGTGGAGGCCTATACTTTTAAAATGATATGTTATATATTTCATATGTTTATGTTTGTATGATTGGGTTATTTCCTTAAATGTAGAACAACAATGCTTGAGTCGATTTTTATGTCCACCAGTGTATTTACTTTATTCTAGTAAACCATGTAATAAGAATTGCAAACATGTAAATCTTTAAATAAATAAATTAGTGCTATACGGTATAATATACGGTGTATATAATTGTGTTTTCAGATGGAGGCGATAATAGACAAGATGCAGGACGAGAACTCGGGCGTGCCCGTGAAGACTGTCAAGAGTTTCATGTCGAAGATACCTTCGGTGAGGACATCATTCCGTTCATTCATTCATTCACTTTGTTTGCTCAAATAGTTTGCATACCGTGCATCTGTACTGCAACTGTTTTAACTAGTCCGCAAGTAAGCTAGATGAAATAGCACAGTGCCATCTCTTTTCTTCATCCATCAGCCTAGTTCGTCCACTGCTGGACATAAGCCTTTCCAGGACTTTGCCACTCCCGGCGGTCATCCTGGAAGAATTGCACATACTCACACACGCTGGGCAGGCGGGTTGTTGAGCGCGGTGCCGGAACCCTTTTTTTAGGAAGGACAAATCCAAATTACGTAATTTCCTATGTGTATGAATAACACAACATTAAGCTAACTGCAACATTAATTTACTTTTTGAAAAGTGTCAGCTGTAGAAAATTATTAAGAATCTTATCATGGAAATGGATGGCATTTAGGACGAACTGCTTTTAAATATTTAATTTTAATAATCAAACTGAAAATAAAAACAAAATTTAATACGTAGATGTAAAACCTTGAAATCAACTTTCAAACAAGAAACAAATAATTGAAATCGCTATTGAATTACAGGAATTATGAACTCATGAATTTGTAAGAAAATTTCGGCAATTTCACATGTAAAGACCTACTATAAAGACTCAAACTCAAACGTTTATTGCAAACTAAGTGTACAAAAATGATGGACATAAAAATAATATTAATATATTTAAATAATTCAATATAAACTCAGTATTTCCAGATTACGGCACCTTAACCACTTAAGTGCCGTTTAGGAGCCGGCTTGTGAGAAACCCGTCTTTTTCTGATTAATCGAAACAGAACACTTGAATTCGAAATTCACTCAATTGTCATTCAACAAAATTTATTACCCTTTGAAATTCTAATTTACAGAAACCAGTGGAAATCTTACAACTTAGTTGCCTTTTACTAGGCACAGCAAATAGGGAGGCAGTGGCGTGCACAGAACTTTTTTCCGGAAAAGCAATCAGAAGGTCAAGTACGACATTAAAAAAAAATGAAAAAATTTAAATAACACTTTGAAAAAAAAAGTTTGTATGACGCCAGGGTAGGCACTGAATGAATGAATTAATGAATAAACACTTTATTGCACACAAATAAGAAGACAAGATACACACAAAGAACAGATAGAAGGCAAGGGCGGACTTATTCCTAAAATAAATTTCTTCCAGTCAACCTTGGGAAAACTATAACATAAACATAAAAATATACTACATACAAATACATACATAAATACACAGATACATATATACAGACAAACAGTAGCTTAGTCAGTAAGTCATTCAGAGAGATGAGAGGTAAAATTTTTTCAAGTTGTATCTAAAAGAGGACACAGAAGGAAGATCTTTGAGGGTTTGCGGAAGTTCATTCCAGAGTCGAACAGCATTGACCGTGAAGGATTTGGTGAAACCTACCTGAACTGCCTACCCTAGAGTGAACATTTTCATACAAACTTTTTTTTTTCAAAGTGTTATTTAAATTTTTTCATTTTTTTTTACTGTCGTACTTGACCTTCTGATTGCTTTTCCGAAAAAAAGTTCTGTGCACGCCACTGTAGGGAGGGTATACTTATATAAGAAATAAGATTAAATTCTTTTAACCATTTACTTCGCAAATTTCCAGGTGTTCACCGGTTCAGACCTGGTCGCCTGGCTGATGCGTCACCTGAACCTCGACGAGACGTGGGAAGCGCTGCATCTAGCGCACTTGTTGGCGGCGCACGGATATCTGTTCCCGATAGACGATCATTGTCTCACTGTCAAAAACGATAACACCTATTACAGGTAGGTTTGTCGTGAACCTCAAAAAAAGTAAATTAGTCGTGAATGAACCGTTTTCCAGGCTAGCTTCCCTAAACATCACATAGATGGCGCTATCTAAGGACTTAAAATTAATATTGATTATGGACTTGGAAGCCTTTAACGTAACTAATATTTTGAACTGACCAGTTCAAAATTAGTATCAGTAAGAGCAAAGACTACGGTTTTTGGTCCCAGCAGCACTTAAAAGTTAACAAATCAACTTTGTAGCTCCTTACACAAAGCCATCTATGTAATTTTTATAGAAACTAGCCTGGAAAATGGCTCATTATCTCGAAAACTACCCGACAGATTTTGATGCGATATTTATTATAATGAAGAAGATGTTTTGAGCATTCTTTTAATGTCAAAGTCAGTGTGACTCTACGCGGCCGAGTAGTGAACCATCTAAATAAGAACGGGAATAAAAAAGCGCTGCATCTAGCGCACTTGTTAGCGGCGCACGGATATCTGTTCCCGATAGACACTTATTACAGGTAGGTTTGTCGTGAATCTCGAAAACTGCCCAACAGATTTTAATGCAGTATTTTTAGGGTTCCGTACCTAAGAGGTACAAAAGGAACCTTTATGATGAAACTCCTTTGTCCATCCGTCAGTATGTCACAGCCTCATAACTTTAGCACCGTTATAGATAAAGACATGAAATTTGGCACAAAAATAGCATTAATTTGCCCACATATATAACGGTGTAAAAAAAATATGAAAAATTTAAAGTTGTCCAAAATATTTCCAAAACAAAAGTGAAAAAAAAATTAAAAAATATTGCCCTAAAAGTACAATATGGGTATCAAATTGTAGATATTAAAAAGCTGATTGTAAAAACATATACTTTTACTATATTTACTGGCACTGGTTTCGAGAAATCTTGAAAAAAACACAAAAATATGTATATCACCCCCCCTTATCTCCGAAACTGGTAGACTGAAAAAAATTAAAAGAATGACGATTATAGATAATTATTATAATATATATAATAATTGGTCAATTACAGGAAAACTATAGCGATTTAAAAAAAGTTGAGCACAAATGAGAAATATATAAAAAGAAGTAAAAATTTTTTTTTATAAAGATACAATATGGTTATCAAATTGTAGGTATTAAAGAGCTGATTGTAAAAATATATACTTTGGAAGCCTTTAACGTAACTAATATTTTGAACTGATCCGTTTAAAAGTTCAGTAAGAGTAAAAACTACGGTTTTTGATCCTAGCAGCACTTAAAAGTTAACAAGTCAAGTTTGGAGGTCTTTACACCGCGCCATCTATGTGATTTTCATGGAAACCAGCCTGGAAAATGGCTTATTATCTCAAAAACTGCCGACCGGATTTTAATGCGGTCTTTACTGTTATGAAGAAAATGTTTTGAAGGTTCTATTAGTCTAAAAAACATTGAGCTGTTACTAAAGAGAGCTGAGTAGGCGAATCATACAAAAATTGGGAACATCTATTGGTATTGATTGCAGGTAATCAAGTAAAAATGTGGTTTATTAGAAAAACTTGCTTTTTCCCGTGACTTGTGACACAGTTTTCTGTACTGTGTTACCCCTCGGCCACAGCTTCAGGCTTCGAGAGGCGCACCAAGGGTTCTTCTTGCGACGGCGCCGGTGGAGAGAACAAATGTATGAAGTTGCATAGAGCCGGCCATGGGTCGCCGCTCGCGCGTCTTGTCCGGCTTCGAGTGACTTGCGCTCTCGCGACGGCGGTGTGCGGGTAGGCGGGCGGTAGAAACAGTGATCGAGCGCACAGGACGATTCTAGTGTCGAGCGCTTTGAGCGAGCGAGCGCGCTATACATGAAGGTGCCGACGTCGGGTGTCGTGGCAGGGCAAAGTCCGTCGCAAAAACCGCCTGGAAGCGCAGCAAGAAGCGCCGCCAGAAGCCTGAAGCTGTGCCCCTGGCGTTAATGTTATTTTGAGGAACATCAGCGTTAACTTCGCGAATAACTGTTGTGTTGAACACAATTCCCATAGCTTAATTTCAAAAATCCGATATGACGTCACTTGAGAATTTTTAGCTTAAGCAACGAATAATTTGTGGATGGAAAAGTCGAAAGCAGGATCTTTGACTTAGGAACTTTGTTTGGACTAGTTAGGAGATAAACATGCTAAAAGTCCTTGCCCCTCCGAGTCGAGCCCGAGGGGGGGGGGGGGGGGGCACAAAGAAGATCCCGTTTTTTGGTTTTTTGCTTACATCTCGAAAACCGTGCATTGTACGAAATTTTGTTTTACTACATAATGAAAGCTGATAAAATTTTCTACAACTTTAGCTTTCACACTTTTTATCTATCTCCAATCTTTGCCTAGCTATGAGCTTCGAAAAATTTTCGAATTTCAAAGCCTTTTTCACGTCAACCACGTTGGATTTTAAAATCGTTGTTGTTTTCGTAATCAGCGACCCGATAAACCATTCAAACGATACCCATGTTGATTTTCAAAATTTTTACCCCATTTCCCCCTTTTAGGGGTTGAATTCTGAAAAAACTTGAAACACATTTATAGATAAGAGTACTCCTGTGAAGTCTCGAATAAAATAGTCTAACTAATCTTGTTTCCCCTTACAAACTTTGGACACCCGTTTCACCCCCTTAAGGGGTGTGTTTTGAAAAATCCTTTCTTAGTGGACGCCTTCACTATATAAGGTATCTATATGCAAAATTTCAAGTCTATAGAACCAGCTGTTGTTGAGATGTAAGCAAAAAACCAAAAAACGGGATCTTCTTTGTGCCCCCCCCCCCCCCCCCCCCCCTTGGGCTCGACTCGGAGGGATAAGGACTTTTAGTATGTTTATTTCCTAACTAGTCCAAACAAAGTTCTTAAGTCAAAGACCCTGCTTTCGACTTTTCCATCCACATACCCTTAGAGAGCACTCATTTCTCAGCCTATTTAGACATTATACTGATTGTGATGTGTAATTGCTTATAAAAAAGTGATCTGTCCTGTCTGTCTACTCATCTGTCATCCATCTGTCAAATCAGTCTGAAGCAAATTATTATAAATTTATCTTGATAGGAAAGGACACATTTATAAACAGCTATTTCTTAAGTAACGTCACACGAAGGCAAATGGAAGTTGCAGCTTTTTCGTAAAAATAATCATCTTAATGAGGTTTTTTAGACAACATGTTCGAAAATACAGCTTATTAAACCTACATCTCGAAATGGTTTTCGAATTAATGCACCTTAACATAATTTTATTTAACATTTAACATTCTTTTAAAAGAATGGTGGAGGCTTTTACCCATAGGGGGGGCACATAACAAAGAAATAGAAAGAAACAGTTATAATAATTAGATATATACTTATTTTTTAAGAACTGTTAAGTGGATGTATACATTTATAAGGAACGTACAACAGACAGTGACGTAGCTATCATAGGGCCAGCTGGTGCAGTGCACCAGGGCCCCGGAGCTCAGGGGGCCCTCCAACCTAAGCTTTGAAAAGAGCGGGATAGCCAATTCGCCAGCTCCTGAAGCTAGAAAACCTCGACCCTGCTCACAAGAATTTTCAAGTGAAGTTATAGACGAATTCGCAAAAATTAAAGCGCGCAAGTGGTTGTGCAGTGGACAGGGAACTCTGTTAAAAATCGTTTTTCTTTGTCATCTATTGATCTCATCTGTATAATAAAGATTTTATAATGCGTCGTTGCTTATTTATTCCCATTTTCTTTTATATAAACACAGATATTTTACGCCTCATAGAGATGACGTATGGATTAAGCCTACTAATGATAAGTTCAACCACTGTATCCTATATCCTATTCTTATTCCTATCTATAATTTTGAAGGCCAATATAAGTTGAAGCTACCGTGAAAGAGGGGGTGAGGGCCCGATTTTTTCTCTATGCACCGGGGCCTTTGCCTACCTAGCTACGCCACTGACAACAGAACTGTACCTTTAATATCGTCATTGGAAGAAACTAGGTCTCTCCTCATATTGAAGAAAATATATTTGATTTATCGATCTTTTATCTAGGGATTCCTCCTATAAACAATGTATGAAGATTTATACTTTTGTCAAAAAAAAAATGTTTTCCACCCTCTTTTTTTTGGTTTTCAAACGTTCGTTTCAAAAATACGGTTAAGAGATCAACTTGATTTTTTTTATAAAATATGCAATAGAAATATGAAGGGATGTTACCTAAATCCAATTTTTTTTCCCTACGAAATTTCTCAGTATTTGCTAAAAACACACCAATTTGTTGTTTCGCTGCGTGATCACTAGTATTACGCGTCCAAGAACAAGAGGCCAAAGAGCCAACATACAATCGCTTCTATGAAAAGCGAATAAGGTCTTTGTCATTAGACTTAATGTGCTGGACGGGTAATAAAAAAAGTTGCTAGGGTATGCCATCCTCTTAACCGGCTGCGATTGTTCAAACTCCTAAATTTGTAACGCTCGATATTCTGTGATGAATGTAACAAATGGCTTGTTCCAGATTCCAAACCCCGTACTTCTGGCCGTCGAACCAGTGGGAGCCAGAGAATACTGATTACGGTAAGTTATACAAGGTTACATTAATTTATGCAACCAAATTTATACTGAAGACTCGTTTAGTGCTCAGTATCAAGGTTCGATGACCCATTTTGTGAAATGCTCCCTTGAAGCAATCAGGATAAAGGGGGCGTGGCTCTAGAATAAGGTTGGGACTTATTTCTCATCTTCGTTCTTGATTGAGTCTAGCGGTTTTATAATAAATTGGGCCAATAATGTAATATTATAACATCGGATAAACAATGTAGGTACTTATAAAACTGCTTTTAATGTTGCAATTGCCTTATTGCAGTATGGGAGTAGATAAAATATTTTAAGTATCCGTACATATTATGTAAAACGCAAAGATAAGATTATTTTACTCGATGAGTTTAATTTCCTAAGTAATTAATGAATTAGCACTACCATAGACTAAGTATTACTACGTATAGACCGACAACTCCCATACATTAAGGCGTAGCAAATTTTTTACGCGCCCTTACGACACTAGGTGTCACCAAGTGTTGCAAATAAGCATAATTTGTTTAATTGGCTACATGTAAACTGTCATGGTTACCAAGTAAACATGTGGCTGTAATAGCTTTACTTAGAAAAACTAGATGGCGCTAAGTTGGCAACACTAACAGTGAATATTTTAGCGAGTTATTTTTATGTTACGTGACATCGCTGTGCCACTAGCGTCACCAATCGGTCTTTTTTAGCATCGTGTTCGTTAGAGGATTTAGCAACGCCATCTAGATTTCGTTATAATTTTACACCTTTTTTGTGGCTACAAAACTGATGTATGGGAACTGCTAGTTTATACGTAGTAATACTCAGTCTATTGTACCACTATGCAAACGGTAGTTTGAATACACTAACGATTCATTTTAATATCAATCCGTCACCTCATATTTCTATATACTTCTAGCGGTCTACCTCTGTAAACGGACGATGCAGAACAAAGCGCGGCTCGAACTGGCTGATTACGAAGCGGAATCCCTCGCGAGGCTACAGAAGATGTTCAGCAGGAAATGGGAGTTCATATTTATGCAGGCCGAGGCGCAGAGCAAGGTAAAATGCTCATATAGTCATCTTGAATTAAAACACTTGTACTTGTAGTTTCACTTTATTTATATTAACTCCCAACCGGTTTCGGATTTTACTCCATTTTCAAAGGAAGATCTTAATTAAAATATTTTACATGACTCCAGGCACTAGCTCATGTAGTCCATAACATAACAAAATATTCACGAAAATAATTAATTGTAGAATTAAGTTAAGAGAGGTTTTGCAGCTGGCATGTGAAAAACCCGCCTTTTTCTAATTAATCGAAACAGAACACTTAAATTCATAATTCACTTAGTAGTTATTCAACAAAACCCTATTAAGTACCTATGTATTGTGTATATTGTCATCGCAAAGTATCCTTGGTCTTTGTAAATTAGAATTTCAAAAATTTTGAAATAATGTTGAAATTCAAATTTACAGAAACCAATGGAAACTTTGCGATGGCAACATACACAATACATAGGTAATAAGGTTTTGTTGAATAACTATTGAGTGAATTTTGAATTTAAGTGTTCTGTTTCGATTAATTTGAAAAAGGCAATTTTCACAATCCGGCTGCGAAACCAATCTTAAATTAAACTTAAGTGTAATTCATGATGTAAAAAAACCGCTCACCTCAATATACTGGGTTTAAAAGCAAAGGCAAGAATCATTTAACGGGACACCTGACACTAGAATTTTCAAGGATTCGTTAGAAGAAACTAGGTATATCCTCATATTAAAAAAAATACATTCGTTTAGTTGGTCTTTTATTAATTCAATCTACTTATAAACAGCGTCTTAAGATCTTTAACTTTTGTCTAAAAATATATATATTTCCAACCTATTTTTTTTTGTTTTTAAACGTTTGCAGAAGAAAGCGGTTAAGGGATCGAATTGATTGTTTATATATATATATATTGGGATAGCCAACCAGTTTCAGCAGATCCAGACTGCCTTCATCTGCTGAAACTGGTCGGGTATCTCAATCATAGTTGAACGAGCGAGCGAAGTTCTCCGAGTCTACTTAAACAATCCGACGTTTGTATGTATGTATGTATGTCCGACGATAACTCGGGTATCGTTGATTATTTATTTATTTATTTATTAATACACATGAATACATTACAGACACAAGTCCAATGCGTATACATGGAAAACAGAAACAAATTTTAATACACTAAAAAACAAAATATACATACACTTAGAATAAAAATGGTTACTGCTCCAAGTATTTCACCACACATGTGTGGATTTGGGTCAGTGGTGCAGAGAAAATATCCATCTCTGGTTGATCTCTAGCCATACCGTTGAGTAAACGAAGCACGCGGCTGAGAGGGGCCCTGTTCACGAGGTTAGTGCGAGCCCCCGGACACTGGAACAGTCTATGACTGCACGCGCGCGTGTACTGATCCGGCACCCATAGATATATCAGTGCCAGCAACGATGGGACATGAGTCAAACCTCTTTTTGTCATAAACATAGCCATTGTGGAATCGGAATTGATCGGAACGTCGTGAATTTTGGTAGGCGAGTAAATGAGACAAAAAGAATTTTTCAAGTTCGAACATGAGCCAAATCCGTCAAGTGGTTGCAGAGATATGGGGTTGCGGATCTGCGAGTTCACAGTTTGGGGCGAACTACTATTTAAACTTCGTGTCGGTGTCTAATGAAGCGCATTTTCAAACATTGAGCCTGCGTTTGCTTTTTTCGTGGAGACCAATACTTTTATCCTTTATCTTTTTCGTTTGCTGTTTACAGGTTGACAAGAAACGGGACAAGTTGGAGAGGAAAGTGCTGGACAGCCAAGAGAGAGCATTCTGGGACGTACACCGACCTATGGTAAGTATGTTTTTTATTTATTTTCAATGCATGTGCTCGTAAAGGCCCATGATGTGAGTGCAGCGCATATTGGTCTGGTTGCCCACACCGATAAATACCACCCTCCGCTGGAAATTGCGATCCCAATAGCTGGGGCACATAAAGCCCACTGTGGTGACAGATTAGAGCCGAGTAACATAAGTCCACAACGTGACTGGAATTTTTCGAAAGGGGATTTTGTGCTCTTTTACAATCTGCTTCGGAAGGCTTCATGGGACAGTGTTTATCGATGTCAAGATGTGGACACCGCCGTGGAATTGTTTTATGACGTTATCTACGATATATTTGATGTTACTATACCAAAGAAAATTAGATCCAAGAGTAGCCAGAGAAGGTATCCTGTATGGTTTACCGGTGATTTAATTCACGATATAAACCAAAAAGCAGCACTCCATCGAAAATGGAAAAAAACAAAAGACAGAGTGGTGTATGAATCTTTCAGTAAGGTTAGGTCGGCGGTAAAGTCAAAAATCGCGATTAGATATGATGACTATGTGCGTGACGTCGAAACTAATATAAAAGCTGATCCGAGAGCCTTCTGGAAGCACGTAGCGAATCTTAGGTCAAAAGGTGGGTTTGAGCCCAAGGTAACCCATGAAGATACAGAGCATGTTGGTGAAGCAGCAGCGGGCGCTTTTGCAAACTTTTTTTCTGACGTATTTTTGCCTGATTGCCCTACACTAAGCGCGGAAAAGACAAATCGTGCTGATACCAAGCGTACTGCCAATTACGTTGAAATTACAGAAGTGTCAGAGCGTGATGTCGAATTAGCGCTTCGTAAACTAAGACCCCGTAGCTCCACAGGACCCGATAACATCCCACCTTACGTGTTAAAAGCATGTGCCGACGTTCTCACAACGCCCATATGTTTTGTATTTAACTTTGCGTTGACTTGTGGCAAATACCCGTCTAGATGGAAGCTCTCTCGCGTGAGCCCAATTCCTAAAACTTCAGACCACTCTCGAGTCGAGGATCATCGCCCAATCGCTATTGTTTGTTCCCTGGGAAAGGTTTTTGAGTCCGTGTTACACAGAAAACTGTGTCCACAAGTTCAGCCATACTTGTCAGATTCGCAGCACGGATTCAGGGGTCGTCGGTCAACCAACACAAATCTATTGACTCTCGTTGATGCTATATCCGGGCATATGGACAACGGCTCTCAAGTGGACGTAGCCTATCTTGACTTTAAAAAGGCTTTTGATCGAGTAGATAATGACGTCCTACTTGAAAAGCTATGTACCTTTGGGTTTGCTCCGAGACTACTCAGATTGTTTGCCGACTACCTTCGAGATCGGCAGCAGTATGTCAAGTATGGTTGTTACACTTCGAAACCTTACCATACACGATCAGGCGTAAGTCAGGGTTCAATTCTTGGCCCACTTCTTTTTGTCATAATGATAAATGATATAGAGGATGTCCTGGAACACGTATCCAGTCTTCTGTATGCTGATGATCTCAAGTTGATATTCAACATAAGAGAAACGGCCGACTGTAACCTACTACAGAGGGACTTGGATGCTGTGTATCTCTGGAGTGTACAGAACAAGCTGCACTTTAACCCCAGCAAATGCTTTTGTATGTCTTTTACGAGGGCAACACAGAGCCATACAGCAACATATACTCTAGGATCCGAAAACATAGCTCGTGTGAACTCAATAAAAGATCTTGGCGTAACATTTGACACGACTCTTACGTTCCATGAGCACATGAAGACCCTGGCAGCTAATTGCTCCAAAAGGCTAGGTTTCGTTCTTCGCAATGCTAGGGATTTCCAAAATCCTAAAGCAATAGAACTTCTTTACACAGCTTTAGTGAGAAGCAAGATAGAAACCGGGGCCGTCGTCTGGAGCCCTCATGAAGCAAAATACGTGCTCTTGCTGGAGAAAGTGCAGAAAGCGTTCCTCCGTTTTCTCTACAAAAAGAAATATGGGTACTATCCTTTTATGTACCCGACAAAATATCTTTTAGGTATGCTGGGTTTTAATTCACTTGAAGTCCGACGAAACTGTGAGCAACTTGTTACAGTCTGTCATATGTTGCGTGGAGAATCAGACTGTCCACAGCTCACTAGTTTAGTATGTCGTCTCTTTGTGCCAGATAAATATCTCAGGGCTCGCAAGCACGTACTGCTATCGGTACCATCAGTACGCACAGTCGCCCGCAGTCAGTCTCCGTTAGTGCGCACACTATCCTCCCTCAACGCACTGTTGTCGTTAGAACCAGAATGTGATTTGTTTGCTGACAGGTTTACGAGTGTGAGTAATAAATGTCAGGAGTTCTGTGAGCGTCATTTTGTTTAATTACTTGTTTGTTTTAATTTACTGTATAATTATTTTCTTTTGTGAAATGTATAACGTGTTAGTATTATGCTGTAATGTTATATATTTTAATTAAATAAATAATAATAATAATAGTACAGTTTTAGATTACAAATAAGTGTAGGGGCAAAACAGTTTAACTAACAGTTTTAGCTTACAAATACTACATAAATAATATTAAATTTTAGTTTAATTAGAAATAAACAATTAATATTTAAGAATAGATAAATTGAAAGAATTTACCTACTCATTTTTAAAATGTAAAAGTGTTAAAGCTCTTTTGAACAAAACAAATTTATATCAAGCGAAATATTATTGAAAAGAGAACTCGCTCTTGATAAGAATGCATTCTGTCTATGTCTAGTATTGCATGAATATACCTATAGAAGTTCAGGGTGTCTCATAGTCCTTTTATAAGACCTGAGGTTTAGTAATGACAATAATTCAGGGCTATCTACTCATACATTGGCAATGCTCATAAGGTAGCAGATGTCTGAGAGTTATGTACAATATTTGTTTTAACACTCAGAATTTCGATCATGTCAATATTTTTATACATAGACACTTCACAATTTTGTGTTTGCGTTTGTATGGATGGAGGTTTGAGTTTGATGTCTTTTCCTATCAATGTTATTGTTTACACTGTTGATTGTTAGCACTCGGTGGAACTTGCAATACATAATGAACAGAAAATCACTGGAAAAAAAGGGGTATATTTTATTAACAGAAACATAAAAACTTAAATAACATGAAATAAAACTAAAATTAAACCTTACAAATTTACCTATAAAACTAAAATGTCTCCTAAAGTAAAATTAAACTAAGTAAAAAATGTTGGCCAGATCGCCGCCGTCTTGTGGCAGGGTTCCCAGAATGCTGGCAGCATTTCCTCTTTGAAAAATCTAAAATCACTTGTACTATCCCACACATTTATTTAATACTTCCTGACCGGTTTCGCCTTTATGGCGTTATCAAAGGAATTAATATAAAATCTTAATTACACAATAAATAGTTTATATCAGCCAGTGCGATCAATGACACTAACACATTTTTGTGTTAGTGTCATTGATCGCACTGGCTGATGCACTTGTAGTGCACTACAAAAATGTGTTAGTGTCATTGATCGCACTGGCTGATGCACTTGTAGTGCACTACTAAAATGTGTTAGTGTCATTGATCGCACTGGCTGATGCACTTGTAGTGCACTACTAAAATGTGTTAGTGTCATTGATCGCACTGGCTGATGCACTTGTAGTGCACTACTAAAATGTGTTAGTGTCATTGATCGCACTGGCTGATGCACTTGTAGTGCACTACTAAAATGTGTTAGTGTCATTGATCGCACTGGCTGATGCACTTGTAGTGCACTACAAAAATGTGTTAGTGTCATTGATCGCACTGGCTGATGCACTTGTAGTGCACTACTAAAATGTGTTAGTGTCATTGATCGCACTGGCTGATGCACTTGTAGTGCACTACTAAAATGTGTTAGTGTCATTGATCGCACTGGCTGATGCACTTGTAGTGCACTACTAAAATGTGTTAGTGTCATTGATCGCACTGGCTGATGCACTTGTAGTGCACTACTAAAATGTGTTAGTGTCATTGATCGCACTGGCTGATGCACTTGTAGTGCACTACTAAGATGTGTTAGTGTCATTGATCGCACTGGCTGATGCACTTGTAGTGCACTACAAAAATGTGTTAGTGTCATTGATCGCACTGGCTGATGCACTTGTAGTGCACTACTAAAATGTGTTAGTGTCATTGATCGCACTGGCTGATGCACTTGTAGTGCACTACTAAAATGTGTTAGTGTCATTGATCGCACTGGCTGATGCACTTGTAGTGCACTACTAAAATGTGTTAGTGTCATTGATCGCACTGGCTGATGCACTTGTAGTGCACTACTAAAATGTGTTAGTGTCATTGATCGCACTGGCTGATGCACTTGTAGTGCACTACAAAAATGTGTTAGTGTCATTGATCGCACTGGCTGATGCACTTGTAGTGCACTACTAAAATGTGTTAGTGTCATTGATCGCACTGGCTGATGCACTTGTAGTGCACTACTAAAATGAGTTAGTGTCATTGATCGCACTGGCTGATGCACTTGTAGTGCACTACTAAAATGTGTTAGTGTCATTGATCGCACTGGCTGATGCACTTGTAGTGCACTACAAAAATGTGTTAGTGTCATTGATCGCACTGGCTGATGCACTTGTAGTGCACTACTAAAATGAGTTAGTGTCATTGATCGCACTGGCTGATGCACTTGTAGTGCACTACTAAAATGTGTTAGTGTCATTGATCGCACTGGCTGATGCACTTGTAGTGCACTACAAAAATGTGTTAGTGTCATTGATCGCACTGGCTGATGCACTTGTAGTGCACTACTAAAATGTGTTGTGTCATTGATCGCACTGCCTGATGCACTTGTAGTGCACTACTAAAATGTGTTGTGTCATTGATCGCACTGCCTGATGCACTTGTAGTGCACTACCAAAATGTGTTAGTGTCATTGATCGCACTGGCTGATGCACTTGTAGTGCACTACTAAAATGTGTTGTGTCATTGATCGCACTGCCTGATGCACTTGTAGTGCACTACCAAAATGTGTTAGTGTCATTGATCGCACTGGTTGATGTAAACTATTTATTGTGTAATTAAGATCTTATATTAATTCCTTTGATAATGCCATAAAGGCGAAACCGGTCAGGAAGTATTAAATAAATTTGTGGGATAGTACAAGTGATTTTCTGTTCATTATATAAATGTTATTTTTCATTTAAAGCCTGGCTGCGTGAACACGACAGAATTGGACCCGAAGAAGCTGTCAAGAATAAACGCGCTGAAGGAGAAGCGGATGAGGCAGAGACAGGAGCTGATTCAGCAACACAACTTGAAGGTTAGCTACTGACGTTGTTATTAGAGTTCCGTGAAAAAGATACATTATCCTCCATGCGGTCCGAAATAGAATTACAATGGATCATAAGCCATTCGCTTCATACTTTCGTAATCGATTTTAGCGATGTAATTCTATTTCGGACCGCAGGGCCTGTAAGCTCATAACTATGCCGATCGGCACAGGTCAGTCAAGGTCATGGCAAACGTTCAGTATGAGCAGTATTTATATTATATTATATACAATAAGGGTGTCGTTGGAAAGCTAGAAAGACAAACAACTATAAAAAATATATACTATAGTAATAAAATAAAAAATGTGGGTAGTTGTTTTTGACCTTCATTTTACGCCCCCTTAGTTTTTTTTTTTAATGCTAATCAAAACCGAACAGAAAGTCGATTATTTTGCCCTAGGGCTCTATTGTTATTATTATTATTATTTTTAATTTATTTACAATGGTTGGCTAACCTGCAGCGTTCCCTGTGTACCATAAATGTTATACTTTCTTTTTCCACTGTTTAACGGCTCTGGATACAGTCCTTTTGAGCCAATCATAATTTAAAGTTCACAAGATTATATTTGTTATATTTCCTCACACTATGCATTGAAAAACGTAGTATGATACACGGGCGTAAGAGCAATAAATTACTCGGTTACGTTTAAAACACTCGTAATTTATTCCTTTTCGCCCTTGTAACATTAACTACTATTTTATAAAAGCATCGACAACAGATGTGTTGCTTAAAACATTCAAAGTTGAAAAAATGTGACGTTCTTTCCCTGCACTCTTCAAATATTAATGGGGTTCGATACTGCCAAATTATCCCTGTAGATGGCGCATTGTCTGTCATTTCAGTACATTACTGTGGTTTTTGTATAGTTATTTGTGATTTTCGATTAATTTCTTGGAATTATGCCTTTGTGTGCCGTACCAGGGTCCTTTAATAATGATGTTAATTTATTCCCGAAAAACACCGTGATAAAAAATAATAACAATAACAAACATATAACATTCTGGAATACAGTACAGCGGGTCTATCGCGTAATTCTCATTTTCATCAACATCAACTTGAGATTGAAATTTGACGTGCGTGCGACGACGCCCGCCTTACATGCCATCTCTTTTGCACGCGTTGAATTTCGCATGCATTTGCTTGAAGTTGATACAAATGAGAATTACGCGGTAGAGCCCCGGGTGATTAGAGGAAGTGAAAAAATTGCGAGATATTGTTGACATAGCCGGGCCGTAGTATTTATTGGCCGGACCATAGATTTAGAATGTACAAGATAAACAACGTAGTAGAGAAAATGATACCAAAAAATTACTATGACATTACTATTACATTTACTATTTTACTTAATATTTTGGGCAATCTATACTAAATATAACAAAGTAAATCGTTACTGTAAAAACTTTTTTTTGGGCCGATTAATACGAGAAATTGGGCAAAATGTGGTTAAAAACATTCTAATGACAAAATCATATTTACCTGTGAAATGTGTAATTATTTGGGTTATTTCTCCTTGTCACATCACAATTACTCAATGCACAAGATTTGACAAGATAAACCAATCACTATTTATCGATTTAGTTACGTATTATTTAAATATTATTATACAATCCGCAATCACACCCAAGCAAGCGGGTAGCTACGGGCACTTACTCGAAAAAACATTGACACAGCTGTTCTTTGTTGTGCATCTCTTTCTCTCTTGCAAGGTGTTCATAAAGGTAGGACATCTCTTTTACACGCTATGTACGTCTTTACATATAATCCTAAGTCTATTGACCGGACCTATGCCAGCGCCATCTATTCAAAATTCAAAAAGTTTATTTTGCAAAGTAGGTATATATAATACACGTTTCACAAGTCAAATTTTAATCTTATAAAAATATATGTAATAAAATAATAAATGTACATGAACTACTTAGATTAAATGTTTATTTAATTTATGTAGCAATATATATACGATTAAAATTATAGGTAAAATATCATTATACAAGGTGAGATCCAATCAACCGCCCGAACCCATACCGGAGACCCGTATTAAACGTATTTTCGAACTCTTTGGAGAATATGTTGAAAAGGTCTGTAAAGAGAGCGTTTGGATCGTCTTGGAGAAGATTAAAATGTGCTAATTTAACTTCTAGGTTTGCTTTGAAACAATCTACTTTGTGAGTTGTAATAGGCCTGCAAAAAGCCTTCTATAGTTAGCTTTGCCTGTGGATCTTCATTGTAATCAAGTTAACCATCTTATCTATTGTTCCAGAACAACCCGATAGTAACAATAACCAATCCGCAAGAGAGCGAAGAGGAGATACAGAAGAAAAACGCTGAGAATACTGTCAAAGAGAATGGTTAGTTTAAAAACAAGTAGTTTTTCTTATGAAATACAACATTACTTCATAGAATTATTATTAGAGTGCATTACAAACTAGAAAAGATCAATCAGAAACAAACCCAAAGACAAGAATTTGAAAGAAATCCCCGGGCCAGGATTCGAACCTGCGATCTCTTGTTATCAAGACAAGCGCGCTACCAACTGCGCTACCGAGGTTCCTACCCAGACCGGTGAATTCTTCCATCGTACTTGTCTACTGTTATTTTTGCTTCTACCTGATATACTAGCCTGTAATGCACATATAGAACGCTCACGAGGGCGTTATGTGATTTCACGCCTTGTTCTTAAGAAACAGATGGCGCTGTCGTCGCTACAATATTGTTAGATAGATAGATAGATATAATATTTATTTCCCAAAAACACGACACATACATACAAAAAACAAAGTAGAACTTAAATAAAAGAAAAAAAAAATTAAATAAAGTTAAAACACAAAAAGAAAGTAACTTTAATTTATCCTAGTGGTATGAGTGTCGCGGCAAAAAGAAAAAGGCTCCGACTCAGCATAATGCCGCAAACCGAAATCTACGGCGCTGTTATTCTGTCGTCACCTGCAGAGAGCCGCACGAATTCCATCGAGAGTGGACAATTATTGTTTATTTAATGTGTAAATGTGTATGTGAGTATAATGGTTGTGTAATTTGTATATGAGTAAGTATAACAATTTTGGCAAATATATTAAATAAGAGAATGTCCTGACTGACTGGTCTATCAATGCCCGGGCCAGCTGATTGAATTGTTGCTTCAGACAGTTTGTTTCTGATTGATATTTTCTAGTTTGTAATGCACTCTAATAATAATTAGAGTATTCATAGCGATGGATTTCGCAAAAATAAAAACATAATATTACTTCATATGTTATTCATATGAAAACTAATACACGGAAAATCTTTTGTGGACATCTTTCTTACCACGGTAGAGTCCTCCAAGGGTCCTTAAGATAACCATTTTTTTTCTATGGTAAAGAGCTTAAGGTTAAACGCCAGTCGCTTAGCAAAAGTGCATAACTTAACTTTGTATTTCTTGTTTAGAAGTTATAAATTGAAAAACATATAGGTATGTGGCAGTTAACACCAATAGTTTAGTATGAGTGAGGTTTATAAAGCATGAGTTTAATTTAATGCATAATTAGTCATGATCTGGTCCTAAAAAACCTAAAATGCTTTTTAAATAATAATATGGTTGGAACATATTTTAGAAGTTTATGTAAATACTAGCTTTTGCCCGCGGCTTCGCCCGCGTTAATTAGGTTTTTGTATAGTCATATCGAATCTGTAAAAATTTTTAGGTCGTAATTTTTCAGTACGTAGTTGATATGAACCTGGTTTGGAGATATGGAGTGTTTTGGATTCTCATAATATCTAATTTGATCCCCATGTAAAGTGTCTTTGGCCGCGCCGCTTTTCTGATCCACACTATTTTTTGTTCTCTGAATTAATACTCTGCCAATGTCTGTTTCTTGGTCTTTGATAACTGACTTAAGGCGCTACGGAAAAAAATCGACACTTTAAGAACTTGCATATCTACTTCAGTAAATAATGTATTATTTTAATAAAATAGTACATTATTTTTGGATTCTTTTTCTAGGGATCTGTTAACAGAAACGCGATTGGAGAAATTCGGCTCGATACAAATATTTATTGAAATGAGGTCTTTTTCGACACCAATTCTCCTGGTTTGACAATTTAGAATTACATATGGACTGCAATTATATTTTATTACATGGGTTTTAACAGTAACAGGACCTGGTTAAACGAAATTTTGATAGCAACTTTAGTACATTTTATATTAATAAAAGAACGACTTTTTGCTACTTTTCCACGAATCCGTCCCTCTCGCACTGAGGGTTTTTTCGCATATGGAGTAACAGGGACGCTAAAACTTTTACATATCGCCTTAATCCCCTAATATAGTATGTTTGGCAAGGCTGAAGGCCAAGCCGCGTCTCTAAACGACACTATTTCTTGTTCCCATGGGAACTGATTTATGGGATAAAAAGTAGCCTATGTCCTATTCCAGGTCTAGAACTACATTTGTGTAAAGTTTCAGCCCGTTCGGTTCAGTAGTTACGGCGTGAAGGAGTAACAAACATCCATCCAAACTTTGTGGGAAGTGGGATATTCTACCAGGTGGTAGAGCTGATGCCGGGCTCGACTGTCGAGGTACCACCATCTTACTTGGAGACCCCCTCGAAGTAATTCGGGGGAGAGTAAGAGGACAGCTCACAGGCAAAAAACCAGAGGGCCTATTATGTATCTTTAGTTGCCATCTGGACTTGGTGTCTATCATCAAAAACATAGATATATTATCGAATTCCGATTGTCTAAGGATATGTTCGCACTTGAAGTGACGACACGGTTCGTAAATAGTTCAATACCGACTAATAGCAATTTTGAAAGTTCCGTTTTTAGCTGTTTTCGATGATAGGCACCTAGTCCAGTTGGCAACTAAAGATACAGAATAGAGGGGGCAGGAGGCCCACCATGCCTGGGACCGATGGATGGCGGTATATCCATCTCTAATAGCCGGGCCTTACATGGAACAGACTGGTGACGGGCAGCTGCGTCACTGGTGCGAGGGTTCCGGCACCGCGCTCACCAACCAGCCTGCCCAGCGTGTGTGAGTATGGGCAATTCTGGGCCGGGAGTGGCCAAGACCTGGAAAGGCTTATGTCCAGCAGTGGACGAACTAGGCTGATGGATGGATGATTCTGCCTATTCCGACCACTGATAACACCTGTATGTAATTGTTGTAGGTGAGACATCGAAGCCGGAGATCACGGTGACGGTCGCCACAGAACAAAAACCGAAGACGGATAACGCGCCCAGTATAGAAATGCAGATTGATGCGGCCAAACGACAGGTGACACTTATATTCGTACATACTCACGCCTGTCTCCCATAGGGGTAGGCAGAGACTACAGATTTGCATCTGCTACGCTTCGGGCACATTTCTTTCGCTTCTTTCACATATTCCTAGTCATAAAAGCTCTTCTATTTCGTTTGAAGCATGCTACCTGACCGTCAAACAGTTTATTTAATAAACTAGAACGGCTTTTAGTTTTTCTTTTGTTAAAAATCCGAGGCACAAGTACATAAACTGAGAAATTTTTACTTATTTTTAGGGTTCCGTACCCAAAGGTTTACCAACGAGACCCTATTACTACGACTCCGCTGTCCGTCTGTCTGTCCGCCTGTCCGTCTGTCACCAGGCTGTATCTCATGAACCGTGATAGTTAGACAGTTGAAATTTTCACAGATGATGTATTTCTGTTGCCGCTATAACAACAAATACTAAAAAACAGAATAAAATTAATATTTAAGGGGGCTCCCATACAACAGACATATTTTTTTGCCGGAACGGAACCCTTCGTGCGCGGGTCCGACTCATACTTGGCCGGTTTTTTTTTGCAAGTCATGTAACACTTATGTTTTAAGTTAAATATTTTATTTTTAGTTCTATTTTTTATTTTTTGTAAAAATCTAAATATTGTGTTATGTAGTTAATATTACCTATGTACTTTACTGGTGATAATAAATCATTCATTCATTCATTCATAAAAATCATTCTTCATTCATTGACTTAACCCTTCTTCAGTATGTCGCCAATTTAGTCAGAATTTGTCTCCTAT
Source organism: Ypsolopha sequella (assembly GCA_934047225.1). NCBI lineage: Eukaryota > Metazoa > Arthropoda > Insecta > Lepidoptera > Ypsolophidae > Ypsolopha > Ypsolopha sequella. Next base: position 11,244,389 of record OW204009.1, read on the forward strand.
ATGCTATTTAGCGACACAATGCAAAGCGGTCCATTCACCTTTCAGTATTATGTTACTTAATTTTACTATTAATAATAGAGTGGAGTAGCAAGAGCTATATGTTCGAAGGGTGGATGTGAAACGTAAGTGGTGAGTGGGCACGTGATGCTGGACTCTCAGGAAGCAAGTGATCGTCGTTTAAAGTCCAGTGACCTCTCCACCTTTTACCTCAGCAAATGTTGCCCCCTTATCTCTCTGTGTAGGCGACCATTTACCACTCAAGGTGTATATGAAACTGTAAAAGTGAATAACTATTTTGGCGGCAGAATGTTAAAGCGCAAAATTCCAATGTTATATAATGAAATGCCTATTCATATAAGATCTGAACAAAATAAAAGTAAATTCGCGAAGTTATATAAAACTTACCTTTTACAAAACATGAAAACATTGACAGATCAAAATAGCATTTTATTATTTACTATTAATGGACCTAACTACTTATAATTTAGTATATAACTACCTAATTATAGAAAATGAAATGCGACTTCCTCCCCACAGACAAACCAAAATTCTACTTGGTTTTGTGGGATGTATTTAGATTATAAGTTATCTTTGAAATAAATAAACATATTCATTCATATTGCAGCATGAGAGTAGATATTGATAAAATAAATTAAATAATTACTGAATTACTGAAAATCAAGTTGATCTTATTGTATGTTGCAGTTGTCGATGTTGCGGCAGCGGCTGGAACGGCGCAACATTCGCGTCAGCAAGGTCGCTGAGATGTAAGTATAGTAGATTCAGTATTAACTGACGCGTTTCCACTTGAGACCGTCATTAGCAAAAACAATATTTTAATTATTAATTATTTTTTTATTTATTTATTTATTTTTATTAAAAAATATATATACATTATACATAAGAGTGTATCGGAAACCTTTTGAGGTTTTTATGTACACTCAGTTTCAACATTCGTCTAAATAACATTATTTCAACTGACTGTCTCCTAGATACTTAAATAACATTGCTCAACTTAGCTTATAAAACACAGAAACAAAATCGAGGGTAGAACTACACGCCACTAAGTAACACAGTCGCAAACTGTTTGGAATGCAGAATAACAAAATAAGGCACGTTCGTAAATATCAATTACATTCATTCTTAATGCTACTATTTTAAGGACTAGTTGAGGTTAACACCAGCTTATTACAATAAGTTTGCCTTATTAGATATGAGATAAGGATTTACACGGCTAACTGCTATACAGGATGATACATTATTAGCCTACTATGTTTGATACAATTACTTTTACATATTTAATAAACAATAATAGGAATGCAGGAATGAATATATAAATAAAATTATTAAGTCGTGGCGGGTGAATTCGCCTGAATGAAACAATAAACGCTTGTAAAACACGTGCGACAGCTGTGTTGCCATCTACGGCCAAGCGCTTGTAGCTAAATATAGCTCAAAAAGTAGTAGGTTGGTTAATTTTACCACCGCAAGTAGCTGAATGTATGAAACTCCAGTCCTCAAAAAGTAGTCAAATGTATGAAACTTTCAGAAATTTTAGTAGCTAAATGACCCTAAAAGTTGCTTGATCTAGCTACAAAGTAGCTAAGATGGCAACACTGTGCGGCAGGCGGTGATTCAAACGTTTTTGATACTTTCCTTTTTTTTTATTCATCTTTTAAGACTTCAGCATCGCACCAGTCCTTTGTGAGACATATAGGCTGAGAAATGAGTGCTCTCTAAGGGTATGTGGATGGAAAAGTCGAAAGCAGGGTCTTTGACTTAAGAAATTTGTTTGGACTAGTTAGGAAATAAACATACTAAAAGTCCTTATCCCTCCGAGTCGAGCCCGAGGGGGGGGGGGGGCCAAAGAAGATCCCGTTTTTTGGTTTTTTGCTTACATCTCAACAACAGCTGGTTCTATAGACTTGAAATTTTGCATATAGATACCTTATATAGTGAAGGCGTCCATTAAGGTGATTACCCACGCCAACGGCCTTGAGCAATCGGCCTCACCTCCGGGGAGTTACAGGCGCTGCTCCCCGCATGCCTCTGCGCAGACGCCCCGCGCCCCTCTACAAAGATCGCTAGCGTCGCAATGATTCACACCTCGTAGCGAGGTAGAAATAAATTTATGTAGCATTGTTTTATGCGTAAACCTATAACTATAACTTTTCAAGCTCAATAGGCTGTGGTGCTGTAACAGAAAGATGTGACCATTCTGTACCTATTACTACACGGTGATATTTTGGTAGTTTTGAAAACGAACTAGTGGTTATAGTAATTGCGAACTAGTGGTGATAGTACTGAAATCGCGAAAATATATAAAACATATACAACAGTTACATACAGTACCTGCTCTAATGTAACATGTCATCAAAATCGGTTATGTGAGGATACCCGAAAGTGGCCAAGTTGATATTGGGGTCAGACCTTTATAAATCTTGGGCTTGAGCGGTAACAGACGAGCGCCACTTTGCAGTTGGTAACCGTCAACAGTAGGTCCACCATGAGTTTGGCACTCGATATACGTTGGCAACTGCGTAAAATATAATGTATTGGAAATTCTGGTTCCTCTCGTATACCGCTAGAACCGCTAAACTCATACAAATGTTTTACGCTGTCGCTAACGTGTATCGAGTGCCAAACTCATGGTAGGCCAGAGGCTTGAGGTAACTTTAGACGTCGAACCTTGTCGGCGGTAACCGTCTAATGATGGTAGCGTCAGCCGTCGTCGGTTGCAGTCAAACAATTTTTCATAAAAAAGTTTCTGTTTTTATATTTGAATGATTTTTGAACGATAATGACGAAACAAAAAAATATATTGATTTATTATTTTGTTATATATTATTATTTTGTTATATGAAAAATATATTATTTTGTTACAATTTTTGTTGATTTCGGTGCTTTTAGAGACTTGAGTGGTATGTATCGGTTATTTGCGGGCCTCACAATGAAACCGATAGTATGTAATATATTTGGGTACTCAGAAACGGTTTCAATGATGTTGATGCAACTTTTACTTTTTATTTTTATGAAGATTGTATTCGCACGTAAAATAAACAAAACATATATTTTTTAATCTGTAAATTTTAATTATGTTACGTTATCTGTACCACAGTTTCACCTCGCTAACACTTGTAAGCTCTGATCTGCAGGTAAATCCTCAATTTGGTAAATATATGTAAATATTTTCTTGATTATGAGTCTTCTGATTTTTATTTTGTTCTTCACTTTAGATAAGTTAAAATTTTTGTTGTGCTCTTTGTTCTTCATTTTCTTGTTCTGTACTTTGTTTATTTCATTGTTCTGTACTGCGGTCTTCATTTTCTTGTTCTATATATTGTTATAAATTTTCTGTGTGTTTTCGTTTTTTTTAATTTTCTTTTTTCCTTTTGTTCCTTTTTTTGTTAAGCACTTTGTTTTTCATTTTCTTGTTCTGTACTGTGGTTTTCATTTTCTTGTTTTATATTTTGTAATACATTTGCTGTAAATTAAAATGAATCTACCAGAATCGAGTCTTCAATCGTCTTTTGTTCAGAGGCTCTCGGATCATTGTCTTTGCCGTTCATTTCTAATACAATGAATGAGCCTGGAGATGGTGGTGGTCCAAACGATATTTTTCTCTGAAAAACATAATAAATTAGTTTCAATTTACCTAAGTATATAGAATAATTTTTAACCTACTATAAATTATAAAATAATGAAAACCCATTAAAGAAAAATACTCAAGTTTCACAAACAAATATTAAAATATAATATTAATTCCTAAATATTTACCTAATTTCAAGGATATTACCACGTTCATTGTTGGATCATTGTCTTTGCCTTCCATTTCTGAAGCAATGAATGAGCTTAGATATTGTGGTGGTCCTGACGATGCTTTTCTCTGAGAAACATAACAAATAACGCTGAATATGTTTTAATACGTAATATAATTTTTAACGTACTAGGCTGTCGGGTGACAGTTGGTAACCCTATGTCATCAAGTAACAAGATGTGACCAATTCGTAGTGGTGTAGAAAAAAAACTACATCAAAATAAACAGAGTTGGCTCGACGCAACCTGGAAAATTTTGTAGAGTCAGCAAAAGCAGCATTTTATTGATTAAAAAAATCACATCATCAAGTACATATCATCGACAGAGCGTATAAAAGGTGCTAAAGAAAGTTTTTTCATATAAAAAGATATTCGATAAAATCAGGCTAAATGATATTAGTACCAACATAGGACATGCAAACCTTATTTTTAAGCACCTTGTGATACGCTATATCGAACATAGTAGTTATTGACGTGATTATTTTATCAGAAAATTTGCGTTGTTTTTGCTGACTGTACAAAACGCTCTAGGTTGCACCTAGCCAACCCGGTTTATTTTGATGTAGTTTTTTTTCTACATCACTACGAGTTGGTCACATCTTGTTACTCGATGAGATAGTGTTCCCGACTGTATTCTGACAGTCTACTATTCTATACTATAAATTGCCACCGAATGACGTTAGCGTCAGCCGTCGGTTGCAGTCGACCATACAACGCTGACAATACCATCAATCGAGTGCAGTCGGCGCTGTTTGGCAGCGTCAGCGCGTCGAATGCAAACAATAGCTGACGCTCACTACCATTGTTCGATGGTAGTCGATGGCTATCGCCAACATAGTTCGACATATGCAGTTACCTACCGTTGTCTACGGCTACCGTTTTGAAATTGATGTTCGTTTGTTGGCACCCTAAATATTTACTAAATTTCAATGACATTACATAATTTCAATGAAAATGATATTTGATAGGTGGTAGAGCTGATGTCGGGCTCGACTGTGGAGGTACTACCATCTTACTTGGAGACCCCCTCGAAGTAATTCATGGGAGAGTAAGAGGACAGCCCACAGGCAAAAAACCAGGAGGCCCACCATGCCTGGGACCGATGGATGGCGGTATATCCATCCCTTATAGCCGGGCCTTATATGGAACAGACTGGTAACGGGCAGCGGTGTCACTGGTGGGAGGGTTCCGGCACCGCGCTCACCAACCCGCCTGCCCAGCATGTGTGAGTATGGGCAATTCTTCCAGGATGACCACCAGGAATGACAAAGTCCTGGAAAGGCTTATGTCCAGCAGTGGACGAACGAGGCTGATGGATGGATGGGATGACATTACAGGTTACATGCACAGATTATTTTGAATTAATATATTGTCAGGTCTACCCGAATAAACTTTTCAGTACTTAGTCTTTTTTGCAGATTTTGTCGGATTATTTTCTTTGCCTTCTGTTTCTGGTGGTCTCTTTTTAGATGCCCCTGAAATAATATATAAATTATATGTATTATACCTACAATTCTAGTTATTCAACTATCTCTACATAATATTACAGGTATAAATACCACGGCTTTGATATGCCTGCCTGGGACATATTTTTCTGAAATGAACTAAAACAAGTATTTCAAATAGTGCTCCGGTCCAAAAAAAAAACAGGTGGGAAGCGGAGCTAAACCTAGTCCGAACCTTGATACTTGGGTTGGGTAGTTTATTTAGCTGGATAGAAGTAAAAACAAAATTTTGAGCAACGTTTTTTGCGTGAATTTTTGCTTATAGTTTATAATAATAATTATATATCGTCACGATAGGAATCCCCGGGGGGGTTTTGGAGGTGTTCCGAGTGTGTCCGCACTCGGTACACCCGCGTTTCACCGACGATAAGTATGTCCCAACGTGGTTGGTGGTGAGTTTGGGCACAAAACATTCAGCAAGTAGTAAGTATTAGTAAATACTATGCACAAATATTCCGAAAAACTCCTTGGTGCTTGCCCAACCGGGGCTTGAACATGTATCTCAAAATTGAGAGGCCTGCGTTCTACCCATGAGCTACTATAATTGTTACCAGTAGGCTTGAACCTGTATCTCAAAATTGAGAGGCCTGCGTTCTACCCATGAGCTACTATAATTGTTACCAGTAATTATTCATACTATTCAACTATGGATAATGATTGTGTAGGTAGATTATATTAGGTACCTACTTACTTTACTGCATGTATTTTCAAAGCTTTTGTAGCCACTTCTTTCTTGTTTTAGGTTTCGTGGCATTTTTCTCAATCACATTATTTATTTATAATTTTTCTAAAAAAAGTTCTTTGCTAACTCATCAAACTTCCAGTTTATTATAGCGTCCACGCGCGAACTTCACAGCACAATTTATCCTCTAAATAACTAAGTCCATTGCCGAAAGTACTCTCTGAACGCACACAAATAAAAATCCTTATAAATATTTTCGCAAACATGTCATCAGACGCCAGGGTGCGGTACGTGGCAACGAGTGACACAGCCTCCCCGTCTGAACGCCACTGCATGACTGATGCCTGCGCCCGCGCAGAGCACCTCTTAGCCTTTGACCTTGAAATCTTACATATATCGATATTTTTAACAGAAAAAGTTACTGGATTTACTTGAGATATGTTGCATTTAAAGTTAAACAGATTCTTGATTTTTTGGCGTGTAAATATTTCCAAACGTCATAGAAGATTAGGAGGAGTAGGGAATTCAAGCCAAAAAAACATCATACAGTTGTTTTTTTTTTAATACAGAAGTTTTGATCGTACGAAACCAAAATTTGTTGCAAATATTTTTAAGGAGTTATTGCTTCATATATATTTTTTTCAAGCCATTTGGTCCAGCCGTAAACGAGTAGTAGGCTTTAGAAAGTACCCATCTGGCAGTACTTGAAGGTCTCAAGCGCCTTAAGAAAGGATTTTTCAAAACACACCCCCTAAGGGGGTGAAACGGGTGTCCAAAGTTTGTATGGGGAAACAAGATTAGTTAGACCATTTTATTCGAGACTTCACAGGAGTACTCTTATCTATAAATGTGTTTCAAGTTTTTTCAGAATTCAACCCCTAAAAGGGGGAAATGGGGTAAAAATTTTGAAAATCAACATGGGTATCGTTTGAATGGTTTATCGGGTCGCTGATTACGAAAACAACAATGATTTTAAAATCCAACGTGGTTGACGTAAAAAAGACTTTGAAATTCGAGCATTTTTCGAAGCTCATAGATAGGCAAAGATTGGAGATAGATAAAAAGTGTGAAAGCTAAAGTTGTAGAAAATTTTATCAGCTTTCATTATGTAGTAGAACAAAATTTCGTACAATGCACGGTTTTCGAGATGTAAGCAAAAAACCAAAAAACGGGATCTTCTTTGTGCCCCCCCTCCTCGGGCTCGACTCGGAGGGGCAAGGACTTATAGCATTTTTATCTCCTAACTAGTCCAAACAAAGTTCCTAAGTTAAAGATCCTGCTTTCGATTTTTCCATCCACAAATTATTCGTTGCTTAAGCTAATACGTTAGAAAAGAAAGCATCTGCGAGGACCTCGCTTTGCTCTTTTGAGTTGTTTGTTAAGGTGCCGTTAGCGTTAGGGGGGTATAGTGACGGGCTTCGACCTCAGCGACTTAGCAAGCCGCCAGAACTTGGATTATCAACCTTCGCAAGTTTTTTATTCCACATTTTGTCAAGATGATTTTTTATACATAAAAATCAATCATACTTTCCTTATGTTATCTTCCCTTTAATAATATAAGCAAATAATCTTTTTAAAATTATTTTATGAATATTCAAAAGTATCAACACTGGTTTGGTTTGCAACAAAACCCATAAGGTCGAAACGGCTCCTTTAAAAATTAATGGGCTCAATGAGTGTTTGGTTTATTACCCCCATTGTTTATGTTCAAGTGGAACGCGTCAGTTAATACTGAATCAACTATGATAATAAAATAAATAATAAACAAATATTTATTTATTTCAGATAAATTACTCCATATTTCACAAATTAACATTAATATTATAAAATATATTGATAAGATTGAAATACTAAAATTCAATTAAATTATTAAATTATTATTACATACGGCTTGAACACTCACGTGTGATTGTTGTTGACTATATGCCAACCGTTTAATTAAATTACTAAAAAAAAATACAAATTTAAAACGCACACAGAAAAACACAAGTACAAAAAATATGATAATTACAAAGTGAATACACAATAATTACTAAGTGTTGATGCTGACGCTATCTGCTACATACTTTATTTATTTATTTGATAACTAAAAAGAAATACATATTTTACAATAATAAGGTGTATCAGAAACCTGTAAGGGTTTTCTTACTTACACCGTCATTCCTATCTTATGCAAGAATATAGAAAAATAATATATACAGGTAGTCTAAATAAATATTGATAATGCCTTAATTAAGATATCGAAATTCTTTGCTACAAATCCGTAAAATAATGAAATACACACAAACGTAACTAGGTAGGTGTATCTTAAGTAAACAATATGAACAAATGTCCACTTGGAATGACGGAGTGTGTAGCGCCTGTCAATGTTTCATAAAGGGCCCGTCCGACCTGCTGGCGACACTGAGGAGACTGTTAATAGTACATGACTTCTTTAATGACTGCGTTGCTGGCAGCGCTTATGATGGCTGAAAGTACAGTGTAGCGCAGCTCCAAGCCTACACAGCGCGGTCAGCGGTGCAGCATTCGATGGACAAGGAATAAAGGCGGAGACCGAAGGTCGAGTCTCTAAAATCCTTTCATAAGGCCCGGCTATTAGTGATGGATATACTGCCATCCATCGGTCCCGGGCATGGTGGGCCTCCTGGTTTTTTGCTTGTGAGCAAAAATTTACTTCGAGGGGGTCTCCAAGTAACCTAGTGGTACCTCCACAGTCGAGCCCGGCATCAGCTCTACCACCTGTTAAAACCCGCTACTCCACCAGGTACATATCGTTCTACGAGCAGTACGCGGAGTACGACGCGTTCCTCACGCCGCCGGAGTGGCCCAACCCTTGGATCAGCGATACTACCGAGCTCTGGGAACAGGAGAAGCAATGGTGAGTGTTCAGAATAAAATGTATATTTCGGAACGCATCCATCAAGGGTCTATATAATTTGTCTATGGACTTGGAGCTGTCAAAAACGAGGGACGTGGAATTTTCTTGGTATAGATCGCGGACGATTTTAATATGTGTTATTAAGGGCTTAACCCAAGGGAAATCGGTGCGGACATCGTAAGAAACAGTATTCGATCAAGGGCTGAAGATATTTTGGCGTGAAGGCCACTTTTGAGTGTATTTCCTGTGTGTGTGAAATAACCTATATCCACGCGGTGTGCGACAAGTGGACTTGTCCATTATCATTTCTTCTGGGTTCGGATGCATCCCGGGATAGGTGGGTCGTGTTTAGATTCGCAGTGGAAGGTGAACCACGTGCCACAACACCGACACACTTTGGACTCCGCAGCGGAAGGATTCCGTGCGAAGACTAGCTGATGAGGTCATCATACAATTGTCTGGTAGGACATTTTATACTATTTTTTGTAGAATATAGGATACTTGTAGACTATAAATCTGGGACAGCCTATGGGCCCCTGTTCCAGCTGCAAGTATCGCCCTTTAGCATACAATTAGTGGTGTCTGAGCGTGGTTATGGAATCCTCGCACTAGTGACGCTGATGCCCGTCACTAGTCAGTATTACCACTTTTTGTAAGCTACAATTTGTGGTAGCAACGAGCGTTTTTTACCACACAAGCTTTGGTAACCAGAGTGTGGTTAATGCACCTAATAAACCTTTGGATTATATACATATAAACAGCGGAACTGGGCGGCCCCAGGGTCATTGAACTGTTAACATAGCTAGGCTTTACATGGTTGTAATGTACATGTTATGGATGTAGCAATTACATTGGATATGTTTAGTGCTTTGAGTAGATAATTGATTACCGGAGGGTACCACATTGATGTGGTTCAGTAATATCAGTATAATTTGATAGTTTAGTACATATCAGGTGTTCTTGTACTACAATAACATAATCATATAACGGTTTATATTATAGATTGGAAATCAACTTGTAAGCTAATATACGGTTATCTTGGCTTGAATTTATGTACTTACAAGTATGTATACAGTTGCATAGTGGAATGTGCATTCGGGTTTGTGTGTATTGTATACACCAAATATAATTTAAATTTGGTAATGTTGTAATAGGTAGGTAACCTATTTGTTTGTTTGTATTACCGGGACGGTACACTACATAGTATTGTAATTGGGAAGTACATTTGCTAATTAAATTATATTTATAGGTAGGGTATCTATTGAGCACTGCTTCTGTATTTTGTGCCTTGTCAGGGTGTTTGCTAAATAGTTTTTATTTATACATTTCCCGGTTTGTTGCGGCATGATGTCCAAGTCTCACAAGGCTGCGTTTGCGAAGGAGCTCCGTTGGTTTACAACCGTCCAGGGATTGCTTTCTCGTTCGGATCGCGACAATGCAATCCTGGAGAGAGCCGAGCGGATGCATCAGCGGCTGGCTGACGCAGAGGCGGCTGTGGCAGCACTGCAGGAAAGTGACGGGCGTATGGATAGGTATGTTACTGATTTAGCTCAGATAAAAGGGATTTATCATGCTTTAACGGAGGCGGCCTCCATGATCAAAAAGCGACAATCGGGCAGCCCGGTTGTTAGCACACCTAGACCAATAGATGGCGCCACTGGTAAGACGCTGGTTATAACGTCGAATAATGTTGCTGATATAAAGAGGCAAAATTCAGGAGGTCCTGTAGTTGTCACGCCTCAACCGGTAGATGGCGTGTCTGGTAGTTTGATTAGTTTAGAACTAAATAAATTTAATGGGAAAATTCAAGAATGGGTTTCTTTTAAAAATATGTTTACGTCATTAATAAATTCTAGGGTAGATTTATCAAAGGGGCAAAAGATGGCATATTTGATGTCAACATTGGAGGGCGAAGCAAGGTCGCTCATCCAGCACCTCAGGGTGGAGGATGATCATTATGATATAGCGTGGGGCTTATTAAATGATAGGTATCAGAACATGCGCTTACTGGCGGATGCGCATGCGTCTCAATTGTTGACGTCACCTAGGGTAACTGACCGGGCCCAACTAAGGTTGCAGTTGCTGACCCCGGTCACTGTGGCGTGTAATGCCCTTAGAACTTTAGGTTTACCGGTGGACGAGTGGTCGTTTTTACTCGTTCACATTATTTTAGGTAGGTTGCCTAATGATGTGAGGTCACGTTTTGAGCGGGTGTCCACAGGAAAAGATGGCAGCACTGTGCCAAAATTTACGGACTTATTAACGTTTCTTGAATATGAAGCTAGGGTAGCAGAAACATCACAGCCGGACTTGGCGCCATCTGGGGCGCAATCATTTTCGTCTGCTGGCTCATCTGAATGTGGGGAGCCCAGACAACCGCAGCAGTCGCGGGGACGCGATATGACACGTTTGGCGGGGGTCGCCGTGATCGAGAGGTCATTGACCTGTTTACAATGTGGCCATACGGGGCATGACCTGCTGAGATGTCAGCAGTGGCGAAACCTGCACGTCACCGAGCGGCGACGCATAGTGAAGCGTAAGGGCCTGTGTTTCGGTTGCTTGGGCAATCATTTTGAACGTAATTGTCCCGAGCCACGACGTTGCAGTGTTTGTGAGGGGCCTCACCATTTATTGTTGTGTGCCAACAGATCTGAAGCGGCTTCACCGGTCCCGCAGCGACGGAGCCCTACGGGCGGGGGTGCTTCAGGGAGAACTCCCCCCCCCTTGGACAACGGGGGTGCGTCAGGGAGAACTTCCCCCCCCTCGGTCCAGGGAAGGCATGTTGTCGGGCAGAGCTCCCCTCCGTCGGAACGGAGGACTGCGGCGCGAGGCGCGCCCCCTCACCGGGAGGTGAGTTATGTATTTGCGCGTGGACCCGTAGGGGGCTTGCCTACGGGCTATCACACATATGGCCATGTAGTGAATTGGGCCCCTACGGGCGGGGGCCAATTGGAGTTGGCAAGGGCTAGGCCCCCCCTCCCCGCGCCAGTTTTGGTGCCAGCTGGCATAGAGCACCGTGTTAAGACGGAGTCACGTGGTTACTCACCGCCGTACCGCGAGTACCCGCGGTTAGAGTACCACCCGCCGTACTCAGGGAGAGTTGGAGGCTACGCTCCCCCCATGGTGGGGATGTGCACACACCAGCCGTATTATTGCCAGTGGACTGGTCCTGCACTCCACAGGTGGGGTAGCCTGTAACTAGCTTGTTCAAGCCATGAGTACGGAACCGCGGACGGTTCTGTTGCCTACCGCGATGGCTCGCGTCTAGGGCCCCAGGGGGGATTGAGTTAGGGTAAGGGCCCTCCTCGACTTGGAAAGTCAAGTGGCGCACCGATTAGTTTTGAACCTGGAGGTTTCGTCGGTGCCGCTCCTAGGTATTGGTGGACTGGAGTTGAATCAGCGGCTGCAGCCATGGTTATAGACAATATTGTCGGCTGGCAGCCTTCTTTGGACCTTCCTCCGTTCATAATCTCATGCACGTCAGGTCTGCATCTGGCAGACCCACGTTTTGTCATCCGGCCCCAGTCGATGTTTTCCTGGGCGCAGATTTGTTAGGATGGATCCTATTTGGTTTTAAAAGACTCTGGGTTCTTCTTCATTGGTGGAGGTATCCACAATTTTGGATATTCGATATTTGATTCGATACTTGGATTATTATGTTCGAACTTAGGAAATGGCTTTCAAATGAACATATACTGTTTGCAGATTTGGAGGATCCCAATATGATGGTGGTATTATGTTGAAATACCAACCAGTCAATGAAATTCATATATTTTGTCCCCAGCCGTGAGTGCAGAGGAGCGTTGGAGCGCATTGGTACACGGTACGTGTACTTCAGGCGGACCTCATCAAGTTTAGACTTCGAGTTCTGCGCGAGGATCACGCCAGGCTGAAGTGAGCGGTTGCTCGTTTGAATCCTTTCACGGATTATGAAGGACTTCTGCGTTTTGGAGGCTGATTTTGGAGAGCTGACCTGCCATACGGAAGTCTTCATCCTTTGCTTCTACCCAAGACGGACCTTTGGTAAATCTGTTGGTGTCGGATTGACACATACGTAATGCGCACGGGGGTTTTCAGCAATCGCAACGCTCGGGTTGTAAAAGCATACCTTGTGTATTTGTGTGCTTGGCCACCAAGGCCGTTCACTTGGCAGTGGTATCAGCTTTGACTACGGAGGCCTTCGTCGCCGCGTTGGATCGTTTCGTGTCGCGTAAGGGTTTACCTTCACTTATTCGCTCCGACAATGGCACAAACTACAAAGGTACTGCTAACTATCTAAAAGATATTGATAATTTTTTGTTTTGTAAATAACTATGCTAGTTTAAGTTAAATCTTCGCCCAGAAAGGGGTAACTTGGCGGTACAGTCCCCCAAATTGCCCTCACTGGGGAGGGAATTTTTTGAAGCTGCCGTCAAGTCGGCGAAGACCCACCTCCGCTGCGTTATTGGGGAAACTGTCCTAATTTTTGAGGAGCTTGCCACTGTGTATTGTAAAGTGGAAGCGGTCCTCAACTCTCGTCCTCTCTGTGGTCAGACAGGACTGAGCATCCTAGGGAAGGAAATTTAATTCTTTTGAAGGATATGAACTTGCTATCCTTGTTTTGGCGCCGGGGCCGTATATTAAAGTTGTTTTGGCGGAGACGGAACTCCACGCGTCGCAGAGGTGTTGGTCGAAGGTTCGATTTTGTGACGAGCCATGACAACTCTCTCCCGTCTCCCGGTTGTATGAGCTAGTGGACTGATTGCTCAGCCCAGAGCGGGGGACTGTTCAGAATAAAATGTATATTTCGGAACGCATCCATCAAGGGTCTATATAATTTGTCTATGGACTTGGAGCTGTCAAAAACGAGGGACGTGGAATTTTCTTGGTATAGATCGCGGACGATTTTAATATGTGTTATTAAGGGCTTAACCCAAGGGAAATCGGTGCGGACATCGTAAGAAACAGTATTCGATCAAGGGCTGAAGATATTTTGGCGTGAAGGCCACTTTTGAGTGTATTTCCTGTGTGTGTGAAATAACCTATATCCACGCGGTGTGCGACAAGTGGACTTGTCCATTATCATTTCTTCTGGGTTCGGATGCATCCCGGGATAGGTGGGTCGTGTTTAGATTCGCAGTGGAAGGTGAACCACGTGCCACAACACCGACACACTTTGGACTCCGCAGCGGAAGGATTCCGTGCGAAGACTAGCTGATGAGGTCATCATACAATTGTCTGGTAGGACATTTTATACTATTTTTTGTAGAATATAGGATACTTGTAGACTATAAATCTGGGACAGCCTATGGGCCCCTGTTCCAGCTGCAAGTATCGCCCTTTAGCATACAATTAGTGGTGTCTGAGCGTGGTTATGGAATCCTCGCACTAGTGACGCTGATGCCCGTCACTAGTCAGTATTACCACTTTTTGTAAGCTACAATTTGTGGTAGCAACGAGCGTTTATATCAAACAGTGAGTGTAGAGGCGTTTTCTTGCTCCTCGAACATTGTTCATGATTTCGACTACGTGACGTCATAAACACAACCACGAACAAAAATTTACTCAAAAACATAACGTAAAGTGTTTTATGTCTTGAAAATATTGACTCTAATATAGAGAAGAAAGTACGATTATAAAGATCGACTCTCAATGCCTCTAGTTTAGTAATAAACTGCAATCATAGAAAACTATAGAAACTAGGATTGTCTGAAATGTTTACTTCAAATTAGACTCAAAGTTTGGTCATCCGTCAGGCCAAACCGTAACATATCATTGATTTTTGATGAGAACATCGAAAATTATAGAAATAAAAAATTGTTATTACTGAAACAAAGAAGAGCATGTTTATGTCACGGGCGTTAAAATATCCCGGACAGAGTTTCCCTAACAAACAACTGAAGCACCCCTAGTAAGCCTGATTCAACTACTGACATCGCTCGCGATTAAACACTTTGCTACAGGCCTTGTTGAGACGATGCATCAGTCGCTTAGCACAAAGTTTTTCTTGTTTAGAAGCTATATATTGAAAAACCATTTGGTATGTGGCAATTGACGCCAATAGTTCACTATTAGTGAGGTTTATAAAGCATGAGTTTAAAAGGAGATGGCCAAAACCCCATACACAAAAAACCCAGAGTCGACAAAAACTTCTTAAGTGGCATTTGAGTAGGCTGATTATGTGCATTAAAAAAATGTTCTCACTGACTCTAAAAGATATGGTGGTATTGATAAAATAAAGATCGAATATATCATTATTTTGTCGATATTCATACAAGGTTGGTATTTTATTTTAAATTTTTGGGTATTATTCTGTTATTAATGAGAATGAATGAGAATACGAACTTTATTGTACACGGTAAAATGAAAAATTGGACTTGTCACTTAAAGCGATTTCTTCCAGCCAACCTTTGGGTTGTGAAGAAAAATATAAAAAAAATAAAATATATCGTCACGACATGAATCCCCGAGGAGGTGTCAGAGGTGTTCCAAGTGTGAACTGTGAACACCCGCGTTTCACCGACGAATATATTACGTCCCAACCAGTGTTGCCAACTTAGTGGATTTTCCACTAAAACTGGTGGTTTCGACGACCCTTTTAGTGGCGAAAAATTGCTTTTAGTGCCTGGTGGATTTTTCTAGGGGTTTATTTGAATTCAGTTTCAATTACTGAAAATGCGATAAAATACTGAGTCAACTCGGTCTCGGACTGCTTAGTGTATCGTATTATTTTCATGAGTTCATTCATGCGTAATTCTGCTAAAACCACAACATACCTACGCAAAAATTTCGGGATTATTGGCTTCTAGACCCACAATATTTGCTTCAAGTTATTGAAAGTACTACTGGCAAAGTACCGAAATGAAAATTTTATGGTACAATTTTAAGGAGTCACTACAGAGATTTAAAGACTCATGGGATGTCAATGAAGCAATCTACAAAATAAAAAGGTAAACGTAAATACTACTTCTAGTTTTGTAGCTACAAAAAATTTGTTTAATGGAAAATTAAGCGATTATGAGAGTAAGGCCGTTTTTTATTTGTGATTTTAGAAGTCGAATCTGGTGGCAAGCTAGTATAACTGTTGGCAACACTGGTCCCAACGTCATGGGTGATGAGCCCTATCGCCGTACTTCGGGCACAAATACACGCAAGTGCTAAGTAAGAACAAATACTATGCACATAAATTCCGAAAAATTCATTGGTGCATGCCCGACAGGGGATCGAACCTGGATCTAAAGATTAAGAAGCCAGCGTTCTACTACCCTGAGCTACCGCTTGTGAAGAAAGTATTCTTTTATGTATTTTCCTGCTACGCAGTAGTGGTAGGTAGGTAGGTACAGGGATAATCCCACCACTCTTTCCCACCAACACAAGGTAAAAAAGAAACCACAATGACAATAGATACTATATTTTATTCAATCAATCAATTCTCTAAATCCAAAAACACTGCATCCGAAAATCCTGCAGGCTGATTCAAGTCGCCTTCGTGTCTGGCCCAGGCAAGATAATATATTATTATTATTATTAAAAATTCTTTATTGCACAAATAAGAACATGTACATAGGCGAGCTTAATGCTAATTAACATTTTCTTCCAGCTAACCTTTGGCGATGTAGAACTTGTCAAGGGTAGTGCTTCGATGAGGAAAAAGTATTATGACTAGTATTAATTTTAACTAAAATAATTAAATAGGTTAAATACATAAATAGGTAACTTATAATCAAATACTTATACCACCATATTATTGAAATAATATGGGCACAACTGCCCAATGTTCGACGACCATGTATACAGTTACAGCAGTATTCGGAGATTGCGTGGCAATTATACAGTACATACAGTGCGCGCCAATCTTTTAGTCGCCTCTGAAGATAGCCGCACGAGGCGACGCAATAGCCGTTTTACGGTGTCAGGGGGACGTTACAGGAGCGAGGGCGCGGAGTACACCCGCCTGCGTGCCGCACCACACCCCCCGCTCGCCATTTAGCAGGTGTCAACACTATGCGTTAGTGTTAGTGCTACGTCCGTACACTACACATGCGTGCGTTCCATGAAAAGTACATTCGAGGAAAAAATTGCATGAATCGTTAAGTTTATCGTTGAATCTGTATTGTTTTTGTTGCCTTTGATGTAGTTTGTTAAAGTTTTTAGATGTTGTTATACCTCGCGGACGTTATAGCGTTTTAAGGCGACAATGTAGGAAAATGGTGTTTATATTAATGCGTTTTATTAATATAGTTAAGATCGCATTCAAATAATAAATAAATAATGAAATAAGTAGGTACAACAAGAACACCTCCCCACTTATAGTAAACATTTAATAATCAACCGTTGATATTATTGTTTCCTTGACTGTACCTGCGCAAGCTTGCACTCGTAACTCAATCAGAGGCGACTAAAAGATTGGCGCGCACTAAAACAATGATATGTTTTTGAAGTGACGTGTCTGGATTTAGCGCCATTGTTTTAGAGCCCGGAGACCAATTGGTCTTAAGGCGCTCTTATCCCAGAAGAGTGTCTCTCTGTCTTTTTCTTTACGTGTAAGGAGTAAAGAAAATAACTACACTTTTGTACTTTTTCGTTGTTTTTATCGGTTTTTAAATTGTTTAAAAATAAGGGATATGTTTATTAAATCCCACTTACGTGGTCGACCAAGAAAATTTAAAGAGCAATATTACCAGATATGTTTCGTTAATAAAAGAGTGGAATTATGGAAATGGCATGATTTGGAAGGTCTTATTACATGCTGTGTTCATTAATTATTTCTATCGAGCAAAGTTTATCTGATCGTGTAACACATGCGTGGAAGACCTAGATAAAGGTTCGAACTATATTGCGTATTTTTTTTGGAAGTTTTAGACGATATTTGAAAGTTCTATTTGACTTTGAAATTACTGATTTTGGAATAAGAGCGCCTTAAGTTGCTGCGCCGCGCCGCGTGCAGGTAGCGAGAATAACAAAAACAGATTGGTTGATACCTATTATAGTAGCAATATGCTACTTAATACCGCAGTAGAAATATCGTTGTTTTGATTTAAATAATAAAGATTAATAAGTATATAAAACTAGTTCTGAGTCAGAGTGTCTTTCCGACGGTACCCCAGTAGTTATGGAGAAAATAAAAGCATTTTTTTAATGTACATATAAAGCCTACTTAAACTGTATATGAGAAGTTTTTGTCGACTCTGGGTATTTTTTTGGCCATCTCTAATGCACAATTAGTCATGATCTTGTCCAAACAAAGTTAAAATGGCATTTAAGTTGGTTTTGAAAGGATCATGACGAATTGTGTATACAATTTCAAACTTTTGCTTTATATAAGGTCTTTCAATTTAAATGGAAAGTAATTTAGGAGGTGATTCAGTATCGTTAATACGTCACATTCCACTGCAAAGCACTTTTTTTTGCGCGATCTTTTTTTTCACTTCCCAGTACAAAGTGGTCCGATCTGACTCAGTTCGTATGGACAAGGGAAGAAAAAGTTCGCGCAAAAAAAAGTGGTTTGCAGTGGAATGTGATGTATTAACGATACTGAATCACCTCCTCAATTACTTTCCATTTAAATTGAAAGACCTTATATACTTCACTAATACTAAACTATTGGCGTCAATTGCCACATACCAAAGTGTTTTTCAATTTTTAACTTCTAAACAAGAAAAACAAAGTTAAGTTATGCCCTTTGTGCTAAGCGACAGACGTTTAACCTTAACTTGGCATGTAGGTAGATCTGTCAATGGCATGATTTTAGTATTTTTTATATGTTATATTCCACACAAATATAAATACTTAATTAAATCTATGACAGAAATAAATTTCTATGTTAGAACACTTGGCGATTTATCCATCGCAAGGAGATATAAATTAACATTATATCATTGCAGTATAGAAACGCAGAAAGAAAAGTAAATCTGGATGTGAGGAGCTCTGAACCGGGATTAACTGTTTTTAATGGTTTTAGGCGTTATATTTCGACCCCTCTTGAGGTCGTCATCAGGCGAATAGAAATATAGCGCCTTAAACCATTTAATTAGGTGTGAATATGTGTGTGGAATATAACATATAAAATTATTTTAGTATAGAATTCTTGGATATTTTAACTGGATTGCAAATTCTACGTCATCTCAATATAACACTGCTATTTCATTTATTTTGACGATTTTTTTGATAATGGCATCGAATCAGATGCTATCCTGTTTTAACCCGTTACACGTCAATTTTAAGGTAACAATTTGAAATAACAAATGATAATTTAATTTGATCTTCGATTTAATTTGATAAAAAATACTTAATTCGATAATAGATAAAGGACTCGCGGACAAAGGGTTCCGTACCACCGCACAATACGGGTACGGAACCCTAAAAACATTATGGAAAATAATTCCACTTGCAGTTATAGTATACCAACTTAATTTGACACTTACGGTCTATTAAACTCTATGTATCTAGAGGGTCTAATTAAGTTGGTCCTTCATTACTTCCTAAATAACTGGTAGTTCGCTCCGAACTCTTAACTCGTGGACCCACAACTCCATATCTTAGCAACCCCTTGACAGATTTGTGTCATGTTTAAACTTGAAAATTCTTTTTGTCTGATTTACTCGCCTACCAAATTTCATAACGTTCCAATCAACAATACTCGAGTTATCGTCGGACAAACATTCATACATTCTTACATACATACAAATGCTGGACTATTCAAGTAGATTCGGAGAACTTCGCTCGCTCGTTGAAATAATTGTAATATTCACATTTTTAGGGTTCCGTATTCCGTAGTACCTAAAAGGTCCAAAAGGAACTTTATGGTGAGACTCCGTTGTCCGTCCGTCCGTCCGTATGTCACAGCCTCATAACTTTAGCACCGTTAAAGATAAAGACATGTAATTTGGCACAAAAATAGCATTAATTTGCTCACATATCATGGTGTAAAAAAATGATGAAAAATTTGAAATTGTTCAAAATATTACCAAAACAAAAGTGAGAAAAATAAAAAATATTATCCTAAAAATACAATATGGTTATCAAATTGTAGATACTAAAAAGCTGATTGTTAAAATATAAACTTTTACTATATTTCCTGGCACTGGTTTCGAGAAATCTTTAAAAAAAAAAACAAAAATATGTATGTCCCCCCTTATCTCCGAAACGGGTAGTACGAAAAATATGGAAAAATTGTCAATTATAGATCATAACTGGCCAGTAACAGGAAAACTATAGCGATTCAAAAAAAAATTGAGCAAAAATGAGAAATAAAAAAAAAGAAGTAAATAAATAAAAAAATATTTTATAAAAACACAATAAGGGTATCAAATTGTAGGTATTAAAAAGCTCATTGTAAGAACTTATATTACTATATTTACCGTCACTGGTTTTGATAAACCTTTAAAAAACCCCAAAAATATGTATGTCCCCCCCCCCCCCTTATCTCCAAAACTGGTGGACCAAAAAATGTGAAAAAAATCATTGTAATATGTGTTTACGTAAAGATTACAGGAAAAATAAAGCGGTTGAGAAAATTCACGAAAAAAAATGACAAAATTAAATTTATCATCCACAATACGGAACCCTAGGTACGCGAGTCTGACTCGCACTTGGCCGGTTTTTTTTCCTATGTGGAACTACCTGTATACGAAATTTCAAGTTCATAAGTCAACTGGAAGTGCCCTATTGGTTTTGATTCCCTTGCGAGTGTTAAAAATGTGTATGGAATTGATTTGAAAGGCAGACTTACGGACAACAAAGTGATCCTATAAGGTCCCGTTTTTTTTTTATTTTTAGGTACGGAACCCTAAAAAATAGGCAGTCATGTGCACTTCCGACAGAAGTGAAAACTTTACTGTCAACATAGCATGTCGGTGACGGTGACGCGAACGACAACAAAGTGATCCTATAAGGTCCCGTTTTTATAATTTTTAGGTACGGAACCCTAAAAAACAGATAGTCATGTGGACTGCCGACAGAAGTGAAAACTTTGCTGTCAACATAGCATGTCGGTGACGGTGACGCGAACCTATAAATATCAAGACTTTTCCCCACCAAAAATCGCTTAACGCGCCTAAAGAACTTTTCACTTCGAACATATGAAGAAGTGATACCTGAAAATTCAAAACGATTTCGGCACACGCGTCACAAGCGGCAATCGAACCTAAAACATCCAAGATCCCCATTATCCAATCAGAAAACACAAACAACAATTCGCAAACAGTAAGTAACTTCCTGCTACGTCACAACTTTATCTCCACGACGTAACCTTGAACTAAACCTTCGCTGAAGCGGCCGCGGCCGTCACCTTGAGAGCTCTGGCATTGACGGAGGTCGCGAAAATCGCGAAACTTCAGCGCACCTTGGACTCAAGGGTATGCCCTTGTCGATGAAGGTCGACCCTGAAAGCAAGGTTGCGACCTCGCTGCTACAATTGGCAAGGATTCTTCATTGAAACAGAGTTTCGCCTTGCGCGAAAATTTTGGAGGTTATTTGGGATGTGATATGGTTTGAGATGCTCGTTGCTTTTCCGGGTTTGGTTGTTTTTTTTTTCCGGTCTTTTATTATTTTTACCGTTAATAGGTTTTTGTTTAGTTTGTATTGTTAATGATAAAGTATCTGTGTGATGTTTGTGATATCGGGTATTTGGGAACCGAAAATGATAATTGCGGGACTATCTGACTCCTTTTGAGGATTGTCGATGGTAGCGCAGGGTTGTGATCTGTGGTCCCAAAAAGGCTTTTTACCAACGAGGACCCATTTTTTTTTTTTTTTGGTGCTGTTTTAGACGTGTTTTTTATGGGAATGAAAAATTTATTTACGCAATGTATGGTCATCAGTCATCATATACCGGCGGTTTAAAGATCTATCTTAAAATAAAACCGCATACTCAACCAACGGAGGATCCAGGGGGGGTTCATGGGGGTCATGACTCCCCCCTGGGCCTAGTTCAACTTTTTTTTTCTATACAGACACGTTAAATTTACCTAAAGTTGCACAACATTTATTATATATTTGGACTAATTCGGAGCCTATGACCCCCCCTGGTTCGCAGGCTGGATCCGCCCTTATACTTAACTGATAATACTGAAAAAAAAAAGTTCACTTGCCCATACATTTTTTTCAGTAGGTTCTTAAAATTCTTTTCAATGCAAGTGCTCGTAAAGGCCCACTTTTTATGCATCAAAACCGAACAGAAAGTCGATTATTTTGCCCTAGGGCTATAAATTTTTTTTTATTTATTTACAATGGTTGGCTAACCTGCAACCTTTCCTGTGTACCATAAATTTTATACTTTTTTTTCCACTGTTTAACGGCTCTGGATACAGTCCTTTTGAGCCAATCATAATTTTAAGTTTACAAGATTATATTTCTTTTATTTCCTCACACTATGCATTGAAAAACGTAGTATGATACACGGGCGTAAGAGCAATAAATTACTCGGTTACGTTTAAAAAACTCGCTACGCTCGTGTTTTAAATCGTCCTCGTAATTTATTCCTTTTCGCCCTAGTAGCATAAACTACTATTAAGTAACCCTGGACAGCAGACAAGTATTTTCATAAAACTTAATTATTTCCATATCGCACTGGAGTCACCTTGTAATCACGTATACCTGTATACAGGGTGTTAAGATGAAGTTGCGGAAGCCGGAAACTGGCGATAGTACTCGTCAACTTTTACTATGGAGCCAAAACATGAATCGCGAAAAAAAAATAACTGTTCCGTAGAAAAGTTACATTACAGCTACTCGACCAAAATGTATGAAAAAAAATGTTTTTTTTTTCTTATTGATTTCTCAATTTTTTTGACGAAAGCTTGTTGCTATGGACGAGTTCTATCGCCAGTTTCCGGCTTCCGCAACTTCATCTTAACAACCTGTATACTCAACATCACCTCTGACACCCCCTCGTGGATAAAGGTCGTAACAATGTTTTGTTTATCCAGTATATTATTATATACATTTTTTCATAAGCATGATTTTCAACTGAATTTCTCGATTTTTTTGACGAAAGCTTGTTGCTATGGACAAATTCAAATTCAAAATTCAAATAGTTTATTTTGCAAAGCAGGCATGGATATGTACACTTTTTACACGTCAAATTCAATCTAAGAAAGAAAATATATGTAATAAAATAATAAATGTACGTGGACTAAATTAAAGGTTTATTTAATTTATGTAGCAATATATTTACGATTAAAATGATAGGTAAAATATATATTATACAAAGTAAAATCCAATCAGCCGTCCGAACCCATACCGGAGACCCGGCCAGGGACCAGTGGGCCTATTATGTATCTCTAATTGCCAACTAGACAGGGTGCCTATCATCAAAAACATAGATATACTATCGAATTTCGATTGTCGAAGGATATGTTCGCATTTGAAGTGACGTCACTGTTCGTAAATAATTCAATACCCTCTAAAGGCAATTTTGAAAGTTCAGTTTTTATCTATGTTTTTGACGATAGGCACCCTGTCCAGTTGGCAACCTAAGATACAGAATAGGGGGGCTGTACCTTCCACTTGCGCACCAGGAACAAGGTTCAATGACAAGTCTCGTTGGTACACAATAACCGTAAATACCAAATGATCCATTATCGAATGCGGAAGTATAATAATGGAGTAGAACACGTAGTTGGCATTGAGGATAAAACGTCACTGCCTACGTCACGAGCGCGTCACTTCACGTCGTATAGTCGAGCATCTGTGTGTAAATCAGTGGCGTGCACAGAAATTTTTGCTGGAAAAGCAAGCAATTGGTCAAGAATAACAATAAAAAAAAATATGAAAAATTTAAAATATCACTTTGAAAAAAAAAAGTTTGTATAGGAAATTTTCACTCTTTGTCTACCCTGGCGTCATACACATTTTTTTTTTTCAAAGTGATATTTAAATGTTTTCATATATATATTTTTTTCTTGACCAATTGTTTTCTTTTCCAGCAAAACGTTCTGTGCACGCCACTGGTGTAAATGAGACATGCGATTAGAGTTACTGAAGGCCTACTCCGAAGTGACAACAAAGTTCGGTCGAATATCGGTCGGAAGGATATATCCATCTCTATCACACTCTCTATGCGTGCGTCAGAGGTGGACGTATGCACGACCGATCGAATCTTTTTGGGAGTGCCGGGCCAGACCCTCTAAATTGACCGTTTTGCATGAATCACGTTATGATTCTGTTCTAATGCCGTCTTTTTTGCACGCGTGAAAAAGCTCTGACTCTATCCCACTTTCAAATCATTTTATGATTCACCCAAGTCGGCCTTTTTAGATCCCCTGAACTGTTATTGTTTTTAATGCTATCTGTATTTCCATGTGCGAATTAGACGGAGATAGTGTGTAAGTGAGAGGTGGATATAAGGGTTGCCATTTCTATTCCCAAGGTCTTTTGATACGGGTAATACAGGTAGTCTCAAAACAATCCAACTATTTCAAGGTACAAAAAAGCAAAGAAAACAGTTGTTTTAAAATTGTTTATTGGTTAGATTTAATTAGCAAAGTTTATTTTTTTAAATAGCTTAAAATATTTTACCAAAATCAAATGCGTACAAAAATTACAAGTATACAAAAGCCCTGGATTTTATATCTGTTTTGATGAATGTATGTGTATCGAAATGTCGTAGAAGCGTTACATGCATACATATACTCACGCCTATCTGCCAGAGGATTAGGCAGATACTACAGATTTCCATCTGCTACGATCCAGACACACCTCTTAAGCCTTATCCACATCCATTAATCTAGTCACACAAGCTCTTCTATTTCGGGTACTTTTGACTTTGGTTATCTCCTTAACCAGTAGAATTCTAAATCGTTTGATCGTAACATGAAATGTCACGGTAAAATGTTAAAATAAGTAGTTTAAAATTTAAAATTATTTTACGTCTATATGTCGTTCGAAAGGTAATGAAAAATCAACATAAAAAGTAAAAAAATAAATAAAGATAGATTTTATTTTATTTTATTTATTTTTATTTATAGAATTCTTTGAACCAAACTTTGCGCCTACCTTCAGTCAGTTTATTGTTATTATAACCATTATTTTTTTATTAAATTTATTTATTGCATACATAAACAGTAAAAGGCCAAAAATTGCAAACATTTTAGGATTTTCTTGATTATTTATTATTATGATTATTTTTTATTTTATTTAGAAAGACAATTTTACCTAGATTCAGAAAATATACAACTTCATTGGAATCTATTAACTATTTCCATAGATATCAGGCTCGGTAGCACAGTGTTTAATCGCGCGCGACGCAACTTAGTTGAATCACACGTGCGAGGAGCGTGACACGATGTTTTTGCGATTAAACAGTACGTCACGCTCCTTGGACTTGTGATTCAACTAGTGGCGTCGCGCGCGATTAAACACTATGCTACGCCCGCAGGTGTGTTCAATATAAAAATGCTGGAAAAAACACCTTGGAATAATTAAATGACGATAAAAAACGATAATAATATTAAAGTAATAAAACCATGGACAATTTTGAGAACTGATGTAGGCAAAAACACCGATTCGGCGCAACACAACTTGACTTAATTGACAGGACTAAACTTAATTTAAGTATTCTGTCCTTTTCTTTCTGTATCGAAAAGACAAAGACGGGACGCTCAAAATAAGGTTAGTCTCGTCAGTTGTGTTGCGCCGAATCGACACAAATGTTTATCTTTTATATAACAAAAGAATGGAAGAACTTGAGAATGGTACCGATTCGGTGAAGCACATCTTAACTTATTTGACAGAATTAACATTATTTTAAGCGTCCTGTCTTTTTCTTTCTTTATCGAAAAGACAAGGACAGAACGCTTAAATTAAGTTTAGTCCTGTCAAATAAGTTAAGATGTGCTTCACCGAATCGGTACCATTAACCTGCTGCCTGTTGACGTTGCAAGAAGGGGACCTCATTCTGGTGATAAATCTATAAATTGTCCTGAATTCTACAGGTTCGGGCTATATCAAAAATACCTGGAATAGAACAGCTTGTATTACTAGATTGATAGATGTGCAAGAGGCATGTCAGGACTGTAGCAGATGAAAATATGTTGTCTCTGTCTTTTTGGGCGACAGGCGTCATTCAGTATGTGTATGTATCTGTGTAATTAAGGCGATATTATCCCAGAAGAGTGACTCTCTGTCTTTTTCTTTACGTGTAAGGAGTAAACAAAATAACCACACTTTTGTACTTTTTCGTTGTTTTTATCGGTTTTTAAATTGTTTAAAAATAAGGGATATGTTTATTAAAAGCCACTTACGTGGTCGACCTAGAAAATTTAAAGAGCAATATTACCAGATATGTTTCGTTAATAAAAGAGTAGAATTATGGAAATGGTATGATTTGAAAGGTCTTATTACATGCTGTGTTCGTGAATTATTTCTATCGAGCAAAGTTTATCTGATCGTGTAACACATGCGTGGAAGACCTAGATAAAGGTTCGAACTATATTGCGTATTTTTTTTTTTGGAAGTTTTAGACGATATTTGAAAGTTCTATTTGACTTTGAAATTACTGATTTTGGGATAAGAGCGCCTTAACCTTTCATTTCTTACCATTACAGCAAGGATCCGCTGCCGCTCCGGCGCGTGCGCCGCTGGGCGTTCGGTCTGCGTGAACTGTTGCAGGACCCGGCTGGCAGGGAGCACTTCGCCAGGTTCCTCTCCAAGGAGTTCAGTGGGGAGAATCTCAAGTGAGTTCGTATATATATAAAAGGTGAATTTGTGAACATCGTCCAAATTCATACATGAGCCTCGGTAAGTGATCAGCATCATGAACCAATAACGATCTTTGTAAAATTCATAAAATTAAATTTCGAATCCCCATAGTGATTCACTCAGGACTGGAAGTGAATTACTATGGGAAGTCGAAATTTCATTATACGAATTTCACAAAAATTGTTATCAATTCATGATGTTGACCACTTACCAAGTCTCCAGTATGAATTTGGACGATGATCAAAAAGTCACCTTGTATAACGTGTAACAGAAAGGTGTAACCATATTTGAAGAGCTTATTCAGTCAATGGTATAGAACAACTTTTACTATGGAACAAAATCTGTATCGCAAAAAAAAAAAAATACTGTTTCATAGAAAAATGCCATGCCGCTCGGCCGAAATGTATGGAAAGCAGATTTTTTTTTGAGATTTCAGGGTTGGCTCCATAGTAAAAGTTGTTCTATACCATTGACTGAATAAGCTCTTCAAATATGGTTACACTTTTCTGTTACACGTTGTATAACTCGTATAAATATTATATGAAAATGAAAATGAAAATGAAAAATTGTTTATTTCTTAAGCTTACTTCATTAAATAAACTGAGTTTGAGTTCTCCTATTGGGTATGAAAATACCTGTAACAGGAGTCCCCGCTCTCCTATAACTAAAATACAAAATTAAGTGATAAACAAAACTACTATTTACAGAGGTGACTAACAAATTATTATAAATAGAAAAAAGAAAAGAAAAGTTTATATAACTCAGGTAAAGTTATTCAGGTTAAGTACCGTGACTCTTGTAACTTTGGGTTATTTTTTTATTTCGATGCGTTTTAGGGTTACGTGGAGAAAATGAAACTTTAATGGTCTTCGCACATTACAACGTGTTCCGTACGCACATAGACAAACTACCCCAAAGACGGCTATTCCGAAAACCATTTCGAGATTTAGGTTTATTAAGCCGTATTTTCGAAGTTTTGGTCTAAAAAACCTCATGATAATGAATATTTTTAAGAAAAGGCTGCAACTTCCATTTGTCCTCGTGTGACGTCACTTGAGTAATGGCTGTTTAGAAATGTGTCCTTTGCTATCAAGATAAATTTATAATAATTTGCTTCAGACTAATTTGACAGCTAGATGGTAGATGAGTAGACAGACAGAGACTTACCACTTTTTTATAAGCAATCACACATCACAATCAGTATAATGTCTAAAATTCTCAAGTGACAAGGTCATCGGACAATTCTTTAATAAATCATAAAAAAATAATGGTTAATTTACATAACAAAATAATGAAAACTATGCCCTAAAATGGCGTATAATCTCCGAAAAAAAAACTTGAAAATTAAGCCATGGGAATTAATTCTGTCAACTAGCCCAGGTATGAGGAAGCGGGGGTACTGTAATCCTATTGGCCCTACCAAGGGCATTCCGTCATAAGGATTAGTTTAAGTTGAATCGTGAGGATTTTGTAAACATTTTTGTATAAAAGATTTACGTAATTTCCTATGAAATGTAATTGCTTATTTTTAAAGTAGTTTTTGTAATTGTCTTTTCCACACCACTTAACTGCACAAGTAGGTGAATATTTTAACCTACTTATTACATTTTTTACGATTTTCATTAATAGAAACTTGAAAACGCAGTTCCGTATCAGAGATCAGGCCCCCTATTCTGTATCTTTGGTTGCTAACTGGACTGGGTGCCTATCATCAAAAACATAGATCAAAACTGAACTTTCAAAATTTCCTTTCGTAGGTATTGAACTATTTACGAACTGTGTCGTCACTTCAAGTGCGAACATATCCTTAGACAATCGTAATTCGATAGTATATCTATGTTTTTGATGTTAGGCACCCAGTTCAGTTGGCAACTAGAGATACATAATAGGCCCGCTGGTCGCAACTGACATTGGTTTTGAATCAGCGGCCTTTATATCGGCTAGATGAGTTGACAGAAAACGCTCGCCTGTTTATGAGTCGTCTTGGGGGTAGTTTGTCTGTGGCTTCGCGTGATAGCTGTCCTTAAAAGTTGCTTGTGTAGACGAGTACTATCCGTACTCGGAGGTAGGCATGTATTTATATATGTAACCTATTACTATGTAGTATATAGGATGGGATTTGGTCGGCCGCTTGGATTCGTGCTGGGGGCTCGGTTGGTGATCATTGAACCTTGTTCCTGATCCCTGGCCGGGTCTCCGGTATGGGTTCGGGCGGTTGATTAGATTTCACCTTGTATAATAATACAAGGTGATAACCTATAATTTTAATCGTTTATATATTGCTACATAAATTAAATAAACATTTAATCTATTTCATGTACATTTATTATTTTATTACATAAATTTTTCTAAGATTAAAATTTGACTTGTGAAACGTGTATACGAGGTGACTTTTTGATCATCGTCCAAATTCATACTGGAGGCTTGGTAAGTGATCAGCATCATGAATCGATAACAGTTTTTGTGAAATTTCATTTTAGAAATTTTACAAAAATCGTTATTGGTTCATGATGCTGATCACTTACCAAGGCTCAAGTATGAATTTGGACGATGATCAAAAAGTCACCTTGTATATACCTACTTTGCAAAATGAACTTTTTGAATTTTGAATTTCGTTTATTGTATTCTGGTTCCAGATTCTGGATAGCGGTGCAAGAGTTGAAACAGCTGCCGGTGCGTCGCGTCGCGGCTCGCGCTAAGGAGATCTGGAAGGAGTTCCTCGCCAACGACGCGCCCTCCCCCGTCAATATCGATGCTGTCAGCAGGTATGTCGCACGACCGGACCAACATAGTCCTTATTACCACAGTGTAAAGGTTATAATCAAATAAACAGCTGCCAGTGCAGGCGTCTCTAATGATAACAGGCAAAGAAACGAAAAAAAATATACAACACAAAACCGGTATTAATAAAATTTAACGTTGGACAATAATAGATGTATTAAAATTAATTATGTTATAATTATTATTTTTTAAATAGTTATGTCCAAAACTATTAAAAAAAATTGTAACAATACAAACAGTAGACAAAGACACAGAAATTTATTTGTAAAAATTTAAGCATAGGTCTATCACGTTCACGTATCACGAGAGGTGACAATATGCCTCTGGTAAATATCAGTCGGATTCCTACAATTTGAATATTTAATTCAAATCTCGCTAAGCCTGATGAAACGTCGAGTTTTTCTTGCATAAATAATAATGAGCTTTAGCTGTGTTATCTATTTCGTTTTGAATATTTAATTCTAATAAACAATAGTATAAAATTAAAGATCTAAACAAACACAATTCCTAATTCCACGTTACATGATTATGTCATATTATGTTCTAAAAATGTTAAGTATAATAAATGTAAATTAAGTCATGTTTAGTATACAAGCTATAAGATCTCTCAGCATGTACTTTCAGTTAGATTATCGAGAAGATATTCTTCTATGGTATAGTAACATTATGCTTGGGATATCTTTGATGGATAAAATCCGAAACGAAGATATCCGTCAGAGATCGAAGGTGACCGACATAGCCTGCCGAATCAGTAAGTTGAAGTGGCAGTGGACTGGCCATATTTGTCGCCGACGTGATAACCGTTGGGGCCGTAAGGCATTGGAATGGAGACCACGTACAGCAAAGCGCAGCGTAGGCCGCCCTCGTGCCCGCTGGACTGACGATCTGAAGGACGTTGCGGGTGGCGGCTGGATGAGGATGACCGAGGACCGCCAAGAGTGGCGTAATATTGGGGAGGCCTATGTCCAGCAGTGGACGAATACGGGCTGATGGATAGTAACATTTATTAAGAAATATTGTTTTAAACTTATTTTTAAATTCATTTACATCTAGCTCTCGGATATTCTCAGGAATTTTATTGTGTATTAGAGGACCCATACAGTATATACTTAAGCGCATGAGCGCAGTGTGTGCCCTACGAATATAAACTCTCCTCTCATCCCTTTGTCCTACTAAAACATATATATTTTTTTAAATGCGCTAACTAATATAAAAACATCACGTAGTTCTTTCGCCTCCCCGAACGTCCTACAACAAATGTTTTGTTCACAGAGAGCTGACTCGCACGAAAGTAGAGTCCGGTATCGCTGACAGATACTGCTTCGATCAGGCGCAGGTATTTCATATTAAATATTATTAGAGTGCATTACAAACTAGAAAAGATTAATCAGAAACAAACCCAAAGACAAGAATTTGAAAAAAAATCCCCGGGCTAGGATTCGAACCTGCGACCTCTTGTTATCAAGACAAGCGCGCTACCAATTGCGCCACCGAGGTTCCTACCTAGACCGGCGAATTCTTCCATCGTACTTGTCTACTGTTATTTTTGCTTCTGCCTGATATACTAGCTTGTACTGCACATTTCATATTAATTTATATTCTACCACGACATGTGTTATATATGTCAATGTCTGTTTATTTCAATTAAGATACTCAACTGATGCTGGGTCCAGATCGGACCCGAAATATATCTTGAGGTTATTTTACAGTATTTATATTTGCATAATCATATCTATCAGTATATTTATATTTAAAAATACAAAAAAAATAAAAGCTTTTGCAGTGTATTTAATTTTAAAATACAGAATAACAGAATAAGCTGTAACAGAATACCAGCGTTGTGGCGTAGTATACATACATTAATTATTGCGTCACAGCACCATGCTGAGTTATGGCCAATTTGGTGACGTTGAATGCATGGGATAGCTTCATCCTAATCTTTGACTATGGTGATTAATATGTTAATTATAAGTACTAGTTTTAAGTTAATAGTTATTATGTACCTATATGTTGCTTTGCTATGTATTCTTTTTGTCCCAAAATAAATTTCTCTCTTCTTTCTTTCTAGAACATGTATTCCAGGGAGTTTAGCATAGCAGACCATATCTAGCTTTAACCGCTCGATACGATATGTCTATCCCTCTCGAGTTACATCAACTGAGTGAGAGAGAGCACGCGCTATCGAGCTCGATATGGTTTGCTATGTTAGTCTAAAGGTTGTCAACTTTGTGCTTACCGCGCCCACGGGGTACAGGGGTTGGCGGGTACGAGGTAGCACGCGACTTAGTGTGCAGGGCCGTGCGCAAGGCATTCCAAGTACACAAGTATGACATTGACAACTTTAAAATATTATAGAGTCTACAAAAGAGATCCATTATACATCGGTTTATACTACACTTATCTATGGAGTGACCTCCCCGGCGACTGGCCATTCGCCTTGGTCCGCCCCACGCGTTGTGCTTGCTCACCCTCCCGCCACACCATCCGCATCCCCACCCGAGACCCCGCCAGCCCACTCCTATACCCCGTGGGCGCGGTAGGCACGAATTTGACAACCTATATTCTAGCTGGGGGACTGACAGAGTACACCATCGAGCACCTAGCCCGGAGAAAGAAATGCTGGTCCGTTCGATTCCGCCAACTAATCAGTGTTTTTACATAGACTTGCATCTCTTTCCCACTTATGGGGGGATTCTCTTTTTCTGCGCGACAAAAGTTAGCGAAATTTGTTTTGAACAAACACAATGTCATTTCACCTCTGACCATGTAACTATGGGCTATACTATATATATATATCTCAGGCCAGAGACTAAACTCCCCCCCCCTCGGTTACGCTTCTGTTCTGGTGGCACAGTTCCCCTGCCAAGACGAGCCGATCACTATCATAGACTTAAGTATTACTACATATAGACCGACAACTTCCATATATCAAGGCGTAGCAAATTTTTTATGCGCTGTAACGACTCTAGGTGTCGCCAAGTGTTGAAAATAAGCATAATTTGTTTAATTGACTGCAAGTGAACTGTCATAGCTACCAAGTAAACATGTGGCTGTAATAGCTTTGCGTAGAAAACTAGATGGCGCTAATACATTGATAACAATAACAAATATACAGGGTGGAAAAAATGAAAGGGCCCTGGAGGGGAACTACCTTAAATCCTTTAGTTAGCTCATTTTACTGAAAGGAAACATTCCTTTATTTTTTAAAAGAAACAAAACTGCATTCAAAGATCTTCTAAAATTTGCTTGTCTCACCCGGGAACTGAACCAACTAAAAATTTTAAAAATAAACCCTCGCTATTTTAT
This sequence comes from Ypsolopha sequella, assembly GCA_934047225.1. NCBI lineage: Eukaryota > Metazoa > Arthropoda > Insecta > Lepidoptera > Ypsolophidae > Ypsolopha > Ypsolopha sequella. The sequence continues at coordinate 11,277,036 of OW204009.1, forward strand.
TATACGAATCGGTATAATAAATCTCCCCCCTATTTTAGATCCTGAATCCGCCCTTGAACTTGTAGATGCGAATTGCACGTAGCACATTATCGGCATTGTCTCTTTCCAGGCACACGTGTACCACCTGATGAAGTCTGACAGCTACTCGAGATACCTGCGGTCCGAAATGTACAAGGATTATCTCAACGGTTCCAAGAAAAAGGTAAGCCTTAACGTGTAACATAGACTAAGTATTACTACGTATAGACCGATAACTCCCATACAGCAAGGCGTAGCAAATTTTTTACGAGCCCTTACGACACTAGGTGTCACCAGTGTTGCAAATAAGCATAATTTGTTTTATTGACTGCAAGGAAAACTGTCATGGTTTCGAAGTAAACATGTGGCTGTAATAGCTTTGCTTAGAAAAACTAGATGGCGCTAAGTTGACAACATTAACTGTGAATATTTCAGCGCCATCTATTATCGAAGTGGGAATTATTTTTACGTTACGTGACATCGCTGTGCCACTAGCGTCACCAATCGGTCTTTTTTAGCATCGTGTTCGTTAGATGATTTAGCAACGCCATCTAGATTTAGTTAGAATTTACACCTTTTTTGTGACTACAAACTGATGTATGGGAACTGCTAGTATATACGTAGTAATATTTAGTCTACGCATGTACTCGCCCGGACACGGCGTAGTATACAAAGTGGGATAATTGCAGTCGTTTCGTAGCACTTTTGCTGCATCGAAGCAAAGAGGTTAGTAATTTTTTTTGCCTCAATTGCCAGAGCCAGCAGTCACAAATTTATAAGACAGTTGCCGGAGGTGGTCAAAAACACTTTGGTCAAAACCTATCTTTAACTTTTTCGATTTCATACTTTACGAACTACCCAATGCTCTGAAATTCGACCTATTCCTTGATAGGGGTTATATTAGAGATCATTTCCAACAAATAGTGCCTCTCAACTAGGGGTTGAAAATGATATTAATTTTTTCAAGTAAAACACGTCGATATTTCAAAAATTATAAAATAAAAATGGTTTTCTTTCCACTTAAGACCGTTTACTTCTGAGATTATAGGAATTCTGGGCATGTGTATTTTTTATAAACGATCACTCGTTTATCATTAATCAGAAAAATATAAGTGCCGAGAGAGGCTTCATTATTTTTGAATAATTTGTTTTTCGTTACCAGTCTGAAAGTTTGAAAAATATCTTAAAAACCTTCGTAATTCGGTGACTATTTATTTTCGGCCCCTAGTTGTTGGAAATGATCTCTAGTATAATTCCTTTCAAGGAATAGGTCGAATTTCAGAGCATCCTGTATATAAAATTCTCCAAAATAATGTGTGCTTCTTATTCTGTTTCAGACGTCAGTGAAAGGCATCCGTTCGATCGTATCGTTCACCGCGCGGAAAGAAACGTCATCAAACTAAAAAAAAAAGTTTAAAAAGAAAAAATCGTTTTTGGATCAAATTCGTGCGGGTCGCACAGAAAAAAAAACAGGAAAGTTTCGACGCAATCGTTCGAAAGATAACGTCGAATTTCGGCCGACTTATTTTCGGTCTTTTTTGGAAAAGGAATTGTTAGGCCAAAGAGTGTATTCGTTTAAAGCAAGAAAAGGCTTGTTTTGAAAAAGGTATCTTAGGGAAATCATGTTTTAATCATACGTTGGACACTGGCAGCGCTGTGCCGATTATAAATCTTATTCTAGTAGTAATAAAGACGATTATGGCGCTGTCAAGGTTCTAGACATAGGTCCATGGCATATAATGCATTTTGTTGCATTAATGAGTAGGATAAAACGTCTTGGTAAGGTTTCATATTTAATTGAAACAAGCTAAGACTTTGTTGAATTGGTATTTTGTGTTGAAAATACAAGTCATGTTGTGTTTTTTTTTCTTCGACTTCTAATATTTTTTTTTTACATACTCTAGTAATTTTAATAATTTTACAATTTTATTTATAAGGCTGATTTGTACCAAAGTGATTTAATTAATCAGTTTTTCAGGACTTACAAAGACTGTACAAAAAATTTAAAATTCAAGCAACCATACTGCCTGTATTAGAAAAGATAAAGTAAAATTTTATTTATAGGTCTAACGTTTTACTCGGTATATACCCTAGGTATGGTGCAGGGGGGGGGGGTTATATTTCAATTATGCTATTTTCAAAGTTTCATAACACTAACGCATATCGAGGTAAAAGCAAATGTATAGGTACTTAGTATTTTTGCTTTTAGGTTATAACGGGTGGAAATGAACGGGTATCTTTGATTGAAATTACATAATTAACTAAAGGCGCTTAACTTTTCCAGAAGAAACAAAACAAAATTAAAAAATGTCACGTTTCCTTGCTAATTTTGAAAGCCTTCCCTGATTTGTATAAAAACGGCTCACCTCAATACGTGCTATGATCGGGAAAGCCGACCAGTTTCAGCAGATTTAGACTGCCTTCATCTGGGTTAGTAAAGACGTTTACGCGACGACGTTACGCCTCACACAGGTATTGAGGTGAGCTGTTTTTATATAAATCATGATTTATCCTCAAGTCTCATCTAAGCCTTCCCTGAGTTTAGTATCGAGAAACCCAGTGTTCTTTATTTATTTCAATAACTCCTTAAGGGTACTTAAACAAAAATCCACAAAATATCACGGAAAACAATCCCATCCCAACAAAAAAAAAAAAAGCAATTTATAAAAAAAACTCGTTACAACTTCCACATTTGGCTTAAAATAACATTAAATATAAAGCTATTTCAAAATCTTACTTCAACTAGGGTTACCAGATCCAGAAAAGTGAATTCCTGACAAAATTCCTGATAATTCAGTTTATTTCCTGTCACTTTAATTGAAGTTTTTTTGTGAATGCGGAAGCGGCGCTATTTCAAACTGTTTTTGTTACAAAATCAACGTAACTCCATAGCAATATCATTGTAAGCATTTATTCTTTCTCTTTCAAAAATTCCTGACGCTAGCAATTTTTTCCTGATTTCCTGACAGAGGGTCAGAATTCCTGACATGTCAGGGAAATTCCTGTTGTCTGGTAACCCTAAACTCAACCCGTCACTACCTAAGGTACAGACCGAGATAAACGTTGATCTAGTTTATTGTAGTTCTAAAACATTATTGCTCTCTTCAGTGTTATTAAACTATGCATTGTTTTTGATTCAAATCGTCTGTTTGGTAAGCAAATCTATGACTAAACCGTAGACAAAAAGTTGCCAGTTCTTCCTAAAAGAATTGCGCCAGTACAGTTCGACAAGCTTTTTTTGGCGCGTGGATATAAACTTCAGCACTTTATATCAAGAGAAACAGTTGATACTAGACAAAGCACCAACCGTTGTAAATATATATGAATATATACAGTGGCGAGGAGTGGAATTATGACGTTTGTAAGCCGATACAAACATTGCTCACTATGGGAGCCTGCCCAATAGTGCCCAACGTGGCAACGTTGCAAGGTTAGCTAAAATGGACCGGCCTAACCACGCAATTTTGCGTAAACATAGTGCAGCACGCTATAATGAGTTGAAATAATGTGTACAAAACATTTGCTTTTCGTTTTGCGCAGGCATTTTTTTTAGTAATTCTTAGTTAGAAGCACACAAAAATAATTGAACATTAAAATAATGAATGGTGGATTGGTTGGTTCTAGTTGGAGGTATTTCTGAAAGGTAAGCCAGTGGGAATCGGCTTCTATGGAGCCTTTGCCACTGAATGATATACATATTTTTATATGTCATGAAGAAAGTTAATACATCTACAGTCAAAATGGCGGGTCAGAAATTTGCTGTCACATCCGCAGTATACCCACGCGCCGCTTCCTCGACGCCATCTTTAATATCAACTAATTATTCTAAGATCAACGCCAAATTTCTCAGTTGACGCGAATTAAGGCCCTTAATATCGCCAAATGGGTACTTTCTAAAGCCTACTCCGCTTTTATGGCCAAAACAAAACAACCAATATAACATAGAATTATTCAATCGAACAATGACGCCCATGTGAAAAGTATTATTTTCTCCTATTTTGCCCTTTCAAGGACGCAGCGAGCGTCGTAACAGCCACCACGCAATGTGCACTGATTTGAACGTTATTTCAATGTAGTTTCCGTCGATATTCATACAGACAAACATCGAGCTGCTAATTTGGCGACGGTAATCGCCTTAATTGACGAAACCTCTATATTGTGTACGATAACACAAGATAGACCCATTCTTATTTTATGGCATACTAAAAACGACACTTATTTGTTTGGAGTTAAGTTTTAGATTTGCCTGGCAACTGTCTACGGTTTAGTTGTAGGTTTGCTCTATCAGTTGTTGTATTCGTCAGTGATTATTAGATAAGAATAGGATAAACATTTGTCTGTATCATAACTATCTTAGTCTACAAGTCTACTGTCAAACTCACTCCATTCCCTAGGGGCGCGGTGTAGAATACGTAAACGGGTGGCCCCCTATTGTCAGTGGCGTATTTTAAGATTTAGCGCCCAGGCGGCGTAGCATAGTGTTTAACCGCGCGCGGCGCTACTAGTTGAATCACAACTGTAGGGAGCGTGACGTACTGTTTAATCGCAAAAACTTCATGTCACGCTCCTCGCACTTGTGATTCAATTAAGTGGCGTCGCGCTCGATTAAACATTGTGCTACGAGTGCAGGGCCTGTAAGGTTTGCGGCCCCATAAAATAACGAGAAAAAAGCAAAAATATTTCAGTTATAAAATAAAATGAAATCCAACAGTGTGTTGATGTGGGCTAAGAATGATGATGATGAATGAAAAAACTAAAAAGGCCATGCAAACACCATTTATTCAGTATTTACTATTAATCTGATGGCCAAATTAGTTACAAAATTCTTCAATGACACTGTCATAATTAACGGATTTTGTCCAGTCAGCTTCTATAGGTATTAAGAACAGCTAATTCTTAATTGCTTGTGCCGCCCCTTGCAGTCTGCCGCCCCGGGCCATGGCCCTTTTGGAACTAGGGTAAATACGCCACTGCCTATTGTGTAACTTCAACATCGCATCGTGATTGGCTAGAAATGACGACATACACCATTTTCAGCCAATCACGACACCCTTGAAAGCAATAGCGATAGTTTTTCCCCACCCCTCCTCTCACCGCGCCTGCCGTCGCCTTGGGGAAAGACTGAGTTTAACAATAGACCTGTAGTGAAAATATAAGGAGCCTTAATTGATTCATCCAAATTCATACTGAAGACTTTTGTAAGTGATCAGTGATAAGGTTCAACGACACATATTCGTAAGCAGTCCAGTGCGCAGGACGTACAGCCAGCACAAGAGGTAAGTAACCAGGCCCAGCGCAATCATTTGGTTATAAAGACCCATAGGTGAGTGATTTGATGTGAAATACTTTGTCAATACATACACACATGCACTACTTACTATGTATTTTATATATTAGGTCTTTACATAAGAAATTGCTGCGCTCTATAGAGAATTTGAAGGAAACTCAATTTTCAGTACTAACATTTTTTTTAGGAATGACAAATCCAAATTATGTAATTTCTTATGTGTAAGAATGAGACAACATTAAGCTAACAGCAACATTAATTTAATTTTTGAAAAGTGTCAGCTGTAAATAAATATTACGAATCTTATAATGGAAATGATGGCATTTAGGACGAACTGTTTTTGAAGATTTAAATAAAACCAAATTGAATACGTAGATTTGAAACCTTGAAATCAACTTTCAAACAAAATACAAATAATTGAAATAGCTATTGAATAACAGGAATTATGAACTCTTGAATATGTACGAAAATTTAGGCAATTATGTAAAGACCTATTATCGTCAATCACTCATCTGTGGGTCTTATGATCAAAGTGTTTGCGCTGGGCCTGGTTATTTATCTCTTTTTGCTGTCTATACATGCAAATGCAGTCTTCCTCCCCCTCCTAACCCCTCGGCCACAGCTTCAGGCTTCGAGAGGCGCGCCAAGCGGTTCTTTTTGCGACGGCGCCGGCGGAGAGAACAAATGCATGAAGTTGTATAGGGCCGGCCATGGGTCGCCGCCCGTGCGTCTTGTCCGGCTTCACTCTTGACGGTGGTGTGCGGGGAGGCGGGGAGCCGCGCCAGTGATCGAGCGCATAGGAAGAACATAGTGTCGAGCGCTTTGAGCGAGCGAGCGCGCTATACATCCCATGCGGCGGAAGGCGCCGACGGGTGTCTTGGCAGGGCAAAGCCCGTCGCAAAAACCGCCTGGAAGCGCAGCAAGAAGCGCCGCCAGAAGCCTGAAGCTGTGGCCGATCGGTTACAACGGAGGACCGCTACGACTAGGGGAGGGTGTGGATGACGGAGGGACTAGGTGTTCTGCCTCAGACATCGGTGCTATTCTATTCACCACACTGTGGCAATAAAAGCAGATTTTAATTTCGCCACTCGGGTCATTGGTCCTTGTTACTCTCCTTTGTGAGTCTCCAGTATGACTTGCGACATCCAGGCGCGGATACAGGGTTGAAGGCAATGGATGCAATTGCCCTCCTTTAAGCCACGAACAAAGTAAAAAAGTTTGACTTACTTCAAAATTTTGTACCCGTCATAAATAACAGCCAATCTTCTGTAATTGCTTCTCTTCCTTGGCGAAATCCTGGTTCCGAGCCAGGCGACATCAATCCAAGTCACCTTGTATCTAAGATAATCTTACAGCCAAATGATTTGATACCTTAAGGTGGATGCGATCGATCTCGGTCCCAAGCGCACAACTTATGTTTTATTTTTTATTTTTCAATAAAACGTATAAAATGTATTATAATATACAAATAAAAGTGTAAAATTGTTTCGAAATATATTTCGGCCAACTTGTGGCCGTCGTCATTAAGTTAGCCGAAATATATTTCGAAACAATTTAACACTTTTATTTATATAAGGTCTTTCAATTTATATAGAAAGTAATTTAGGAGGTGATTCAGTATCGTTAATACATCACATTCCACTGCAAAGTAATTTTTTTTGCGCGAACTTTTTCTTCACTTGTCCATACAAACTGAGTCAGCTGATCGGACCACTTCGTAATGAGAAGTTAAAAAAAAGTTCGCGCAAAAAAGTGCTTTGCAGTGGAATGTGATGTATTAACGATACTAAATCACCTCCTAAATTACTTTCCATTTAAATTGAAAGACCTTATATATTATAATCTATTTAAAACAAGAAAAGGCCAAAAAAGGCTTAAAAATATGATTATAAAATGTATGTGATTTATGGCATCACGCGACAATAACTTAGGATTTGCTAAAAAAGTTTTATTATTTTATGCATTACTTTTTAACACTCTTAGCGCCGGTGTGTGTATCATATATGATACACCTAAGGGTGTAATGATCCCACTTCGTGGGCTAGTGTATCACTCACCCTGCGTTCCGAAATAGAATAACATCGCTAAAAGCCATGAGTGAATTTAAGTGTGAGCGATGACTGGTCCGTTATTTGTGAGCTAGCTAACGATGTGAAAGCCAGCTCATAATTCGACCGCGTTATTTGTTTTGATGATTGAAAATTTCAAATGATGCAACGAAAATCATTTGTGACATTCCATTCCGTTCAACGCTCACATCGCCTCACCTCGACGCGTGAGCCATAAAAGTCATGCGAATGAATGAACTCAATTGTTTCACTCATGGCGTATTTGCCATTCACCTCATTCATTCATAATCGATTTTAGCGATGTAATTCTATTTCGGAACACAGGGTCAGTATACACGATTCTATACATTTTCTTATAGCATCCTAAAGTGTTGGCCCTGGAGAAGTATTTTGGATTGTAAATCGGTTAGAAAATGTCAAAGATACAAGGATTAAAAAAAAAAATTGCTGAGAAAATATCCTTGGCGCCGAGTGTGTTATATGATCGTACGCAACAACCTTAAAGTGTGTTTATAGTTGTTGTGTAGGATAATTTACAGCGTAACTAACTTTTTTAAGGGCCTGTTTCACCACTTCCAGATAAGTGCCTGATAATTATATGTGACATATAACGCATACAAAATGTGTTCCATTTTTAAACTTATCTTCTGGATATCACTTATCTGGAAGTGGTGAAACAGGCCCTAAGTCTATTTATTTATTTATTTATTTTTTACTTATTTTGGAAAACTAGCGACTATTTTAATAACAATAGTAAAAAACTTAAATTAACACTAGCTAGTCATTTAAAGTTTCCACAGATAGACTTAGACTAGATCATACTTAATCAAACCATGACAAGTTATAAACAGATTAAAAGGAGGTTAATTAAATACACAAGAAATAGCTCTTATTCAAAGAATGGGTTAGTAAGAAGACGTCTCACCGAAGTGATACTGCTATGGAATAAGTCCATAACATTAACATTTTGAGATAAACAATTAAAAGCTTTACATTAAGACATTACACTAAGTCTAATTAACATTAAGAGCGGTTTCGTAGCCGGATTGTGAAAAACCCGGCTTTTTCTAATTAATCGAAACAGAACACTTCAATTCAAAATTAACTCAATAGTTATTCAACAAAACCTTATTGCCTATGTATTGAGTGATCTGTTTTTATTAATAAGAAAAAGACAGGTTTTTCACAATACGGCTGCGAAAACGCTCTTAAACCATTGTCGCGTAATGCCATATATCACATTTATTTAATGCTTTTTATTTAAAAATAAAATAGTAGTTTATGCTACAAGGGCGAAAAGGAACGATTTAAAACACGAGCGTAGCGAGTGTTTTAAACGTAACCGAGTAATTTATTGCTTTTACGCCCGTGTATCATACTACGTTTTTCAATGCATAGTGTGAGGAAATGAAAACAAATATGATCTTGTGAACTTTAAATTATAATTGGCTCAAAAGGACTGTATCCAGAGCCGCTAAACAGTGTAAAAAAAAGTATAACATCTATTAATCCTATTATATCTATTATCTATTAGCCAACCAATGCAAATACATAAAAAAAAAATAATAGTAAAGCCATAGGGCAAAATAATCGACTTTCTGTTCGGTTTTGATGCATAAAAAGTGGGCCTTTACGAGCACATGCATTGAAAAAACAGTTATAAGTTGTATGTTTGGGAACGAAATCCGTCGCATCCACCTTAATGCGTTCCTATACCGATTGCAAATTGAGTGTACAGTTCGGTCTACTACAGAAGGCGCGTGAAGTCGGCCACAGACGAGATTTGCCCCATTACTGTTCGTGTTTAGCTGTTTCCACGTTATCTCAAACTTTTTTTTAACCTCATAAACTCAAAAACTTCAAGTACTACGGCACACGTCCTCATATTCCTCACGAACACTAATAGAACAAAAAGAGGGCGGCGCGGCAACATGTAGCCACGTACAAAGTATCACATCTCTATTGACAATGGGTCTCGCTTGAGGCCAAATGTTGGCCTCATGCATTCGCAAGCGCCACGCCCCCTAACCATAACCACAAAATAACCACTTACAGAATGTTTACTCCGAATAACTAGCGAAAACAGGCGCACGCACACATAGACGCGTACGTACGACAATCTCGAAGATACTCGGGTGAATGCCAATACGAAATTCTCCTGAGATCATCGTACGTACGCGTCTACGCATGTGTGCGTCTGTTTTCGCTCTGTTGTCGAGTCGGCCTTCTGGTTGTATCTATTTTGTGCCATAACTCCTCGGTTTAGATCTATGGTCACAGATGACGTCGCAACTGCGTTGCCTCGTAGCTTCTAGAGGGCGTGAAGGGTGCGCGAGGTGGGGCCGTCCATATCTTACGTCATATGAATTTGGGGGGGGAGTCAGGTCGGCGGAAGACGGTAGATGGCAATAACGAGGAGTCTTGCCGAAATAAAAAACCATTGTTTAAAAATAACAGTATTGAAACTGATAGAAATAAATTTCTATGTTTAAACACTTGGCGATTTATCCATCGCAAGGAGATATAAATTAACATTATATAATTGCAGTATAGAAACGCAGAAAGAAAAGTAAATCTGGATGTGAAGAGCTCTGAGCTGGGATTCGAACACGGGACCTCTCGCTTACCGGGCGATTGCTCTACCAACTGAGCTATCCAGGTCTCAACACAACTCGTGAATTTACCGATGTACTTTCCCACTTCAGTTGGTAGAGCAATTATTAAGGTATTGCTTTATTTAAAGCTGCCCACAGAGCTAAAAAGTATAACAGGTCATAATAAATTTAAAATGGAATTGAAGCAGTTTTTATTAAAACAGTGTCTTTATTCAATAGATGATTTGTAGGCAGACTTGATTTTTTATTTTTTATTTTTTTTGACTTGTTTAACTTTATAAATTGTCTGACATATGTATATTTTAAAATTGTATTACCATATGTTAACTATTGACAATAATTTATTTGTGTTTTTAATTTTAGCTAGCATTAAGGTTTTAGTTTTAGTTTTAGTAATTTTATTCAAATACAATTTATATTGTTTGTGAATTAATAAATGATGATGATGCAATCGCCCAGTAAGCGAGAAGTCCCGGGTTCGAATATCGGTTCAGAGCTCCTCACATCCAGATTTACTTTTCTTTCTGCGTTTCTATACTGCAATGGTATAGTGTTAATTTATAACAGTATTGATTTTGTGATATAGATAACGAATATTACATCAGTTCCGTGAGAGGGTAGGGTCAATACCTTCTCTATATCAGGCCTTACAACTGAAATGGCTTTTAGTGATGACGTCATCAGTAGTGGTACATGCGATTTTACATTGATTTTCAACAAAAAATTTTTCATTCCCATTTTATTTTTAAGCACCGCATTTATTCATGAGAATTAAGAAACTTATTACTTTTGAATTGTTTACACATTTATGTATTATTTTTATAGTTCTTACTTTTTTTTTTGTATTAATTATATTTCGAAACAGTTGTGAAATTGCTTTCTATTTTTCAGTCTGAAAGGTCAAATAAAATAAAAATCAATAAATCTGCCAAACTCCCCTAAAGAAATGTCTTCCTTGTATTACTAGTGATGACGTCACATTTGAATTGTCAGGCCTGTGCAGAATGTACACTGACAGTAGCTATTGGTAGGGTCATTGGATAATGGCGATAGGTGATTGTAGCGAGGTCGAAAATCAGCAAAAGTCGATGACGTTATACATACATATCGTTGGCTCCAGTGGCGTGCACAGAACTTTTTGCTGGAAAAGCAAACAATTGGTCAAGAACAACAATAAAAAAAATATGAAAAAATTTAAATAACACTTTGAAAAAAAATGGCTCACTATTATAAGGTTCTGTGTAAAAAAAATAGGAATAATACAAGGTTCTATGTGACAATAGCTAATGAATGACACAGAACCTTGTGTTGTTCCAATTTTTTTTACATAGAACTTTGTAATAGTGAGCCAACGATATATGGACAGCCCCCGCAGCTCACTTCACTCGCGTCTTCGTTTTAGTCCGAACTGTAATATTATAAATGGTGTAAATAGAACTCTTGTTACTTACTAGTTACTAGACAATACTTACATGTTGTTACATAAAAAACTATATAATACATAAGATTTATAGCGATTTGAGGTGTATCGGAGTCAAGTTTTCTTAGTCACTTATCTGTAAATACTTAATCAATATCTCTGATTTGACATAAAACTATTTAATCCCTATAACCATAGACTAAGTATTACTACGTATAGACCGACAACTCCCATACTTCAAGGTGTAGCAAATTTTTTACGCGCCCTTACGACACTAGGTGTCGCCAAGTGTTGCAAATAAGCATAATTTGTTTAATTGGCTGCAAGTAAACTCTCATGGTTACCCAGTAAACATGTGGCTATAATAGTTTTGCTTAGAAAAACTAGATGGCGCTAAGATAACAACACTAACAGTGAATATTTCAGCGCCATCTATTATCGAAGTGGGAATTATTTTTATGTTACCTGACATCGCAGTGCCACTAGCGTCACCAATCGGTATTTTCTAGCATCGTGTTCGTTAGAGGATTTAGCAACGCCATCTAGATTTCGTTGGAATTTTACACCTTTTTTGTGGCTACAAACTGATGTATGGGAACTGCTAGTATATACGTAGTAATAGTTAGTCTATGCTATAACTTCCTAGTAGATTCTGATACCGTACACAGGGTGGTAAAAGTAAAAACAGGAATCCTTTAAGGGTATGTTATTATGACTCATACAGATGTTTTTAAAAACGTTAATTATTGTACCCTGGTATCACACAATAAGATTTGTTAAACTTAATTAACACTAGTCTCGTGGATATACTCGCCGGTCGTTGACCTCTGATAGCGTCAGTAGCACAGAACATAATTACTTAAGGCTTCTCCCAATGCCAACGACCTTGAACTGAGTATTTTTTTTACCATTTCATACAGTAACTAAAGCATTTTTTAATAGAGGAAAAAATACACAGTAATCTACATGATACAAATAGTGATGTGGTTTTTCCTGAATTTTATTTTGATATACAGAAGTGAAGTTTATCCTTATTTCTTGATTTTTTGTCCACTTGTAACAATATAACTGCTGCAGTTTTTATTGAAACAGTATAAAAATTTATAAACTTCTTGACAAAATAATATAAAATGATATGGTTTTCTCAGTTCTTGGAAATTCATTTTATTTTACATAAAATTGATTAAAAATACACTATTTTCGTACTTGTCAGCCGCAGCGACTGACGTAACAGCCATGTTGCAGTACGGGCTGATAAGAACTTTATTTTAATATGGTTTTGTTCGAAATTTCAACCACCACGAATCGGGTTGCTAATTTTTCCGACGGAGCCACCTTCATGTGATAGGTCGGGACTAGGGTTACCAGGGCATTCAATTTAAAAACCAACCGCAAGCAATAAAAATCCTGATTTCTGTAAAAAAAGTCCGGTCTTTTACTGAAAATAAAACACCTACCGAGTTATTATTAAACTTTATAACTGATATAACATTTTTTGCACTTTATACTTTTGTCCACTGACTTTCAACAAGTTTGTTTTTGAAAAATTTCACTGTGAAATTGCGCACATGTCGTATTCTTTAAATTATATTGTGTGAGTAATATTGCTTTTATTGACTCAACTGTCAATCTATTTCTTTCCTTCGTCCATTGTGGAATGACAAAACGCTGGTCTTGATTAAAATCCGGCCAGAGTCCGGTTTTAACTCTAAAAAGCCGGTCAAGACCGGCTTTATCCGGTCAGATGGTAACCCTAGTCGGGACTGCGCTACGGGGTGAATGAACTGCGTTGATAAGAGTGCGTAGCCATAGCATAGAAAGATATTAAAGCCAATTCTGAAGGCTTTAATATTAGTTTTAGTGCTGTCAAAGCTTAAAATTTTCCAAAGAAATTTAGCTTTTAATCCCAAGTCTTAGGGACTATTTTTGTCGAAGAAAATATAGTTTTGACAGCACTAAAACTAAAATTAAAGCCTTCAGAATCGGCTTTATTGTAAATTTTAGTGAAAATTCAAGGTATATTATTTTTTATCGTAAATCGATATCGTGTATACTTTCATACCCTAAAGGGATTCTTGAGTTTGCATTTACAGGCTGTATGTTTTTAATTATCTGTTATTTTGTAGTTATTTTTTTTTAGACCAAATAAGAATTCCCTGGTAAAAAAATTATAAAATTGAAAAAATCTGATACATAAACTGCCAAAAAGTAACTAAGAGAATTTGACGTTTTATTCACCATTCATTTGAATAGGTCTTGCTTCATATGAATAATTACCTCTCCCACATTTTGGTTATTAAACAAGTCATAGAGAACCATAGATTTTGGATAGAGAGAACTCTTTATAAATAGTCATCGGAAATTCGATACACCTACATTCTATGTAATAGTGAAAACTTTATCTATAATGTTATATTGTTTAAGTTATCTATGTTCTATTTGTCGACGAAAATTTCATATGATATAAATTCGAAGATTTAATTACTTTCTTAGCGCAAATTAAATGAAAAAAAACAAGGAATCGAGGATAGCTGTACTAATTTTTATATTCCAAATCAATTCAGCTTCTAATGACATTGCGAGCACGGGATTGTTTTGTTTAATTTATTAAATATGTATGTCCATATTATGCTAACAGTGCAACTTTATACAAAAAGCATACGAAGCTCCGATCACTATTAGATAAACCGGATAAGCCAGGCTTCGCCCGCGACGTTACAGGGGCGCGGGGGATGACGACAAAGGGAATCGCGCGGGGAGCGGGCGGCAGGCTTGTGTGAGAGAGTGTGTTTCTCTCAATGCAACATAACCCCGCCCCCGCTGCCCTGTAGCGTCGCGGGCGTACACTTACTTATCTGGCCAGACTTAGTTACATAACGTTGTCGATTCGGCTAAGCACAACTTAACAAATTTGACAGGACTAACCTTATTTTAAGCGTTCTGTCTTCGTCTTTTCGATACGTAAAGAAAAAGACAGAAGGCTCAAATTAAGTTTAGTTCTGTCAAATAAGTTAAGTCGTGTTGCGCCGAATCGACACAAACATCTCTCTGATTGTCACTTTCATAAAATGTGAGTGGTTAAGCGAAAAGCAACCTGAAGGACCTGAAAGTACTTGGCAAATTAGAGCTAAGCTAAGGGATAAGTTTTAAAATTCGTTTTTCTCTGGATAATTGTATCCCTTCAGGTCCCTTTTCGCGTGACCACTCACAAATATTTTATTAAGTTGGATTCGTAATAAGACGAAAAAAAAAATTTTTGTTTGTTTTTTGAAACAAGACCTTTCCTAATCTAGTATAAGAAATAATATTTTTCTCACAAAAATGAAAGTCAAACCTTGTTAACCTTTTCTAGTGACTTAATACTTCCAGATTATTTTGTAAGTAGTTTAATGTTTTTAAGAGAATTAAATGTCCCATGACATTTGTTTTGAATCGAATCTTTTTAATCCGTTCCGTTATCTATTTTCGATAACAATTGAAGAACAATACATAGGATAAAATATCGGCAAAGTTCTTCCGAATTGCGCTGCTATGTACTAATACTTTTTTTTTGTCTCTTACAGTAAAAACCTTACCTCTTTACCGCTGCCGTTCATGAACCTAAAAGTGCCAAAACCGAAAAATAATAAATTTTAAATAGTGAATACAGCACACGGGCGTAAGTGCGGTTTCGCAGCCGGATTGTGAAATACCAGCCTCTTTATAATTAATCGAAACAGTACACTTGCATTCAAAATTTATCAATAATTATTCAACAAAACCTTCTTACATATGCATTGGTTTCGATTCGGCGTAACACGACTTAACTTATTTGACAGGACTAATCTTATTTTAAGCGTCTTGTCTTTTTCTTTCTGTACCGAAAAGACAAGGAAAGAACGCTTAGATTAAGTTTACCTTAATGAATACTTTATTTCACATAAAAATAAACCATCTTTTGATGAATTAATACCTACCTATTTTGTTTTTATGTTCAGTTGTCAGAAAAACTGAATATAACTGATATTTTCGGCGCTGAGGTGACTTATTTTAAGGTCTTTGTACGTTTTTTTTAAATTCGATATTGGTAAAACATCAGCGTGATTCGGAACGGTAGTTATTTTTGTTATTTTTAACTCTATCAACCTCATAAGGACCAATTGCAACAAATTTTTTTTTGGATATCCGAACGTTGTTGTTTGTTTTTCTTGGCTACGTTTCTGATATAATTTTTTGTAACAGTTTTTACACTACACCTAGGTATTGTGTGTCAAAATCTGAAATATAAAATTCATCTTAAATATGGCTAAACCTATTTAAAAAAGGGTCGTAATAAAAGCTCCGAAAACTAAATAAAAAATTAGGATGTTCAATTTATGAATGTTACTGCTTTAAATTAAATACTAATCTACCGAAAACTACTGTGCTAATAAATATACGAAATCTACCGAATGAAATACTGAAAATTCCCAAAACTACTGTCATCTATTTTTATCGTAGATCTCCGTTTTTTTTTTGTATGTCATGAATTCTGTTACAACTAGAGACCACGCCTCGCTCCGCTCCGCTTCGCTAGGCTCCTTATTTTAACTTACATGTAAACCTAACACGCTCCTCCTCGCTTCGCTCGTCGTCGGACCTATTTTTGACTTTTGGTTCATAAGTTCTTTTGGAAGTTCAGTAATTTATTCGGAGGTTCATTATTTAAACTAAATAATACTAATGTATTTTGTCGGTAGATGTTAGTTGTTACACAGTTACATTTTACATTAGTATATATTTCGATAACTAATTTTGCCGCTGCTCAGATAGTATAACATTTTGCTGCAGTTCGCTGGGATTTAATTTGTTTTTCGGAGGCTTTATTATTATCCTTTAAAAAAATTCAAAGATGACGAAACATGGTTCCAAAAAAAAAACTGCTAAAATTGAATAAAATTGTGACATCGTGGTATATACAAAAATTGTTTATGGGTTTACTTATTCATTTTCTTGCATGTAATCACTACATTAAATTCCTTGGAGACAATTTTAGCTCAGGTTGTATACCTACAGCCATGCATATGTTCACGCCTGTCTCCTAGAGGGCTAGGCAGACACTACAGAAATCATTTCCATGTAGCACGGGATGTATAAATGTAAAATCATCCTATTTCCAGCTTTAATTTCAAATCTCGTTCTGAATGTGATAGAATTAGTCAAGTAATATTCTTGTAAATTCTTTAAATAAATAAATTTAAAACCTTAATTGTAAACCAAAGTATCTGTTAGCAACGGTTGAATTGGAAACTATGCAATAAGTTATTGAAATTGCGACATAATTTTAGTGATTCATAACCTTTTTGCACAATCGGTCCATAGACAATGCAAGTCATATTTTTTAAGAAATTTTCTACGATTTTACAAGTTACTTTTTTAAACTTCTAAATCCTTATATTTTGTCAATAATTTTAAAAAACACAAATAAATTACTTTTATTTTTAATTTTAAAAGTCCTGGCACACTTGTTAAGGAAATCGTATAAAATATCTTAAAAGATATTTTAGATTAATTATTTTACAAAAATATTTTTTAAGTTAGTACATACATGTATATGTTAGAATGGGTGTTAGTCACAAAAATGCATTTCTATATAATTAGTAATTTTTAGACTCAGCTTTTTCGTTTTTCTATATTTTTCTAGATATTTTTTGTGTTGACTAGAAATGTCAAGTTTTCGATATTATCTAAACTAGATTGTTAAAGTAACTCTATGTTAATTATTAAATCATATCTCTGAATTTGGCTGGACGTTACGTAAGTTAAAAACTTGAATAATTTCCAACCTAGACCGAACCAAAAACAAAAAAGATCAAATTCAGACTTAGAATGGCAGACTTATCAATATTTTGAAATATTAATATTCATTTTGGTTTGATAGATTTTTATTAAAGAAATCAAACCTGAATAGAACTCAAAATTCCTTCAGCAGATAATATAGAATCAAGGGATAGTCAAATATAGAATCAAGACATTGGAACAGGACGGACATATTTCTCTTATGTCGCCTCAATCCTTAAATGTTGTAAATTTGTTCCTCAAATTTAACCTCTATTACTGTGTGTAAAAGGGAAGTATAGGATGGAAATTATTTACTTCTCATCGTCACAAAATATGTTCAAGTCATAGATCTGTAGAGCGAGTTCAATGCAGTTTTACAAGAATATATATAAATTGAAATAACTTAACCCGTCACGTGCGCTAAGTTGGCGCATATCTATTTTGTTCGGGTAGTGAGAACGATAATCAAATATTCAAATTTCGGAAATCTTTCTACATAAAATCGTTTCGCAAACTCGATGTATGGACTTTTAAATAAAAAGAGAAAAAGTTTATGATTTAAACAAAAACGGAGCACTTTAATGATCGGGAAAGCCCACGAGTTTTTAATTGAGGTGAGCCGTTTGAATCAAAATTGTCCTCAAGTTTAATTTAATTATAAAAGCAAGTGTTTAATTTGTTCTTTAACAATTTCTGCAGAAAGCTGCGATTCTTGTAAAATGTTATAAATCATATAAAAAAAATATTTATTATTTTAACAGTTGTATACTAGTAGTAAGAATTTTTTTATTTTATAGAACTGTATGTGACTCGCTCTTTATGTTAAAAAAATAAAATAAAATAAAAAAATGTCTGTGTAACATAGATATTGTACCAAAGCATATATTATTATTATTGTAGCTATACGCAGAAATGTAATAAATTATTTTAAAATGTACAATTTGTGTTTTTGTGAATGTTAAGTACATCCCCACAAATAATAATAATAATAATAAAATTCTCTATTGCACAACATAAAAATTTCGTACATAGGCGAGCTTAATACTATTTAGTATTCTCTAGCAGTTAACTTATGGTAATGGGGAAGTTGTTGAGGGTAGTGCCATGATGTCAAAATATTATATACATGAGTAAAAATGTAGTAATAAAATAATAATGCGCATACAAATCTATAGCCGAGTGACCGGACGTACCACGTTACCTTATTGATTGTATAAAAAGTGTAAGGAAATACGAACTTTGCCGAACAGTGACGAAGATTTGTATGCGCATTATTACTTTGGGAGTACTGTAATAGCTATTCAAAATGCAGACTCAAGCACCGCCCGCCCTCCCGCATAAAACATGCACAAGCAAAGCAAGCAGTACGAGCACAAAATAAAGCAATCTTAAATAACAAGCAAGAAAACTTATCGACACGTGTTTCGCCTCTAAACGAGGCATCCTCGGGATGTGCAGTCCACCCGACCGCTCGACAGCAAAATATTTGCTGTCTTAATGATTTTGCTGTCGAGCGGTCGGGCGGACTACACATCCCGAGGATGCCTCGTTTAGAAGCGAAACACGTGTCGATAAGTTTTCTTGCTTGTTATTTAAGATTGCTTTGTGCTCGTACTGCTTGCTTTGCTTGTGCATGTTTTATGCGGGAGGGCGGGCGGTGCTTGAGTCTGCATTTTGAATAGCATGGTAAGAGTTTAGCGGAATATTGCAACTTACTGTAATAGGTTT
Source organism: Ypsolopha sequella (assembly GCA_934047225.1). NCBI lineage: Eukaryota > Metazoa > Arthropoda > Insecta > Lepidoptera > Ypsolophidae > Ypsolopha > Ypsolopha sequella. Next base: position 11,295,972 of record OW204009.1, read on the forward strand.
GCGCGGTAACGACGCCTCCTAAAAGCGACAAGGTTAAAAAAGGTGCAGTCCAAGGACTTGCGTCAATCTATTCATGAGGTAACTGCATTAAATGGGACCGTGTCCAAATATCAGTAAATATTTCTGAAATGTGTTCAAACAGAAGTGTACTTTATTGCAATTGGACAAGGGTGTGGCGGCGTAAACATTTGCAGACGTCTGTTTTGATCGAGACGTCATAGGAAAATGGCGCTGTTTACTTACCTGTCATTTTAGAGGTGATTTCTCAAGGTCAATTAAGAGGATGGCATACCCTAGCAACTTTTTTTATTACCCGTCCAGCACAATACGTCTAATGGCAAAGACCCTATTTGCTTTTCATAGAGGCTCTTTGGCCTCTTGTTCTTGGACGCGTAATACTTGTGATCACGCAGCGAAACAACAAATTGGTGTGTTTTTAGCTAATACTGAAATATGTTGTAGGAAAAAAATATTGGATTTAGGTAACATCCCTTCATATTTCTTTTGCATATTTTATAAAAAAAAATCAAGTTGATCTCTTAACCAGCGGGTCTACCGCGTAATTCTGATTTTCATCAACATCAACTTGAGATTGAAATTTGACGTGCGTGCGACGACGCCCGCCTAACATGCCATCTCTTTTGCACGCGTTGAATTTCGCATGCATTTGCTTGAAGTTAAAACAAATCAGAATTACGCGGTAGACCCGCAGGTCTTTGAAACGAACGTTTGAAAACCAAAAATAAGGAGGGTGGAAAACTTTTTTTTTGACAAAAGTATAAATCTTAAAACATTGTTTATAGATAAAAGATAAAAGATCGATAAATCAAATATATTTTCTTCAATATGAGGAGAGACCTAGTTTCTTCCAAACCTAGTGCTGTTGATGTTCTAGCGTCAGGTGTCCCGTTAAGTGATTAGCCTTAAGGCTAATGCCAACGACCTTGAACTGAGTATTTTTGTAACCATTTTATACGATAACTATAGCATTTTTTAATACAGGAAAAATACATAGTAATCTACATGATACAAATAGTGATGTGGTTTTTCCTGAATTTTATTTTGATATACAGAAGTGAAGCAAGAAAATTCCAAGTTTACCCTTGTTTCTCGATTTTTTGTCCACTTGTAACAATATAACTATTGCAGTCATTGATATATCGGCCGTCCCTACAAAGTGGATAGGTTCAATTATATTGTGAGGTAGGGTTGCTTGCGGTGGCCTCCCAGGCTATGGAGTTTATTTTTTTACACGACTGCCCCCAAAAAAAGGAGTGGATTGTTTTCAGGGTTCGTATGTATTTTTATTTATACCATCATATCTTCTGAACGCTTTAACCAATTTGGATGAATGAGGTGTCATTAGAATCTCTATACCAACCGGATTGGCACTGGGTATAAAAGAATTAAATAAAAAAAAACAAAATTAACTTAGTACCGGCACCCAGTGCAGTCGGGGGACATACAAAACAACACGTATCCAATGTAGAGCTGTCCCCTGACTGCACTGGGTGTCGTTACTAAGTTCATTTTGATTTTTTTTATTTAATTCTTTTATACCCAGTGCCAATCCGGTTGGTATAGAGATTCTAATGACACCTCATTCATCCAAATTGGTTAAAGTGTTCAGAAGATATGATGGTATAAAGAAAAATACATACGAACCCTGAAAACAGTACACTCCTTTTTTTTGAGGGCAGTCGTATAAAAAGATAAACTCCATAGTCTGGGCGGCCACCGCAAACAACCCTACCTCACAATATAATTTTGAACCTATCCACTTTGTAAATTATGGCAGTCGTGTCTTTTATTTTTTTTTCAGTATTTATTTTTATTACATTTTAACAACATATCGTAACGAAATACATCCTTGAGAGAGTGTCAGAGGTGTTTCCGAGTTAGCCCTGTCAAACAGTTTACCTACACTCGTACGCACTCTTTTCCCCGACGATGTTTACGTCCCAACGTAATAGAAGAAGAGCCTTATCGCTGTACTTAGGGCATCTAGGTAGGTTTGCTCCCCGGGATTTTTTTTTATTATCAGCAAGGGGTAAGTAGGTAATAATCATACAAAATATACTATTCACATGAATTCTAAAAAGCTCAACAACGGTGTATGCTCGAAAGAGTCCTACCCAGGGCCGGATTAAGCCAAGTAGAGGCCCCTAGGCAATGCATGTCGCGGCCCGCGCGGGGCCCCTCTCCCATTTTTCATTAGGGTAGCGTGCAATAGACCCAGCACAATGGGAAACACTGGCAGCAGACAGACCACATTGAAGGCAGGCTGTGAACACTAAGGTGTATGCTTTCGAGTCGATTAGATGCGCTGAGCTCGAGACAAAACGAGACCAGCTTAAGGCCCGACCACCAGTGGCCATCAATGGGTGATGGATGAAATCATTAAAAGTGCCTGAATATTTTTTTGTTGATAGGACCTTCAACCTTCCCCATACGAGGAAAAAAAACTAAATTTTTTAGGTGGCTTTAATTACATAAAAAATATAAAAACTTTTAAATTTTAGATATACGAGGCTATACAGCTGCTTACGAATACTTCCTTTGCCTGCATATAAAAAAAAACCGTAATTAATCTATGGTAACAAAATGACACCAAAACATAACCTCTCGTGTTGTTATTCTTTTATGGTATTTTGTTTAATTTTGCGACTGCTTACTCACACCTGACCTTTGAATTTGCCTGCTTCGACGACTACCTACGCCTTGTACCCTGGATTAGATCTTGATAGCCACTACGACGACCACTGGAACTGAAACTGGACTATTGTGTTTTTCTTCTGGTTTTTGTGTATTAGTTCTCTACACAATGGATACTGAAGAACACCAACGTTGGAGAGAACCCAATAAAACATGTTTTGTGCCATCATGTCACCATCAGGTGTGAGTAAGCAGTCGCAAAATTAAACAAAATACCATAAAAGAATAACAACACGAGAGGTTATGTTTTGGTGTCATTTTGTTACCATAGATTAATTACGGTTTTTTTATATGCAGGCAAAGGAAGTATTCGTATGCAGCTGTATAGCCCCGTATATCTAAAATTTAAAAGTTTTTATATTTTTTAATGTAATTAAAGCCACCTAAAAAATTTAGTTTTTTTTTTCCTCTTATGAGGAAGGTTATTCCTATCAACAAAAAAATATTCAGGCACTTTTAATGATTTCATCCATCACCCATTATAATATAGTTGGAGGGGTGTTGACGTGCAGTGAATGTGGTCGCACGTTCACTGCAAAAATTGGCTACGTCAGCCACGTCAGGGCTCATCAGCGCCGCTCTCAGCAGTGACAGTCACTGTGACCGAAAACGACCTTGAATAATTGAGGGTAGCGTTGTCTGTATCAGTGAATTTTATTTTGATAACTAACACTGTAGGTATGTACAGTGGAGATCACATCAAGCTATTTAAATTGGTCTTTGTAACTATCTTATATCCTTCGCTAGAAACACAGTACTCGGTCTTCGGTCTCGGTAGTGTGATGTGAGCTTTACACTCGTCCTACGGGCTCGGGCTAATATAGTACTGCAAGTGATATCCACTGTACCTTATATTATAAGTAGACATCGGATAATATGCGCTAAGAAAGTGCTAAAATATGCACTGAAAAAGGCCGACATATCCACTAAAATCTGTTGATAGGCCCAAAATATGCACAATGCAAAATCAAAAAACCATTTTTATTTTTATATATTTTAATTAAAGACGGTACAAAAACAGCGAAATATTCTTTAGATTATGCATAGTACAATTAACAGCGCTTTGGCTTCTCCATATTCGGAAGAGGCCAAGGCGTTGGTTAAGTTAGTTAAGAGAGGAATTAAATTAAGAAGCACTGTGTAATAATCTAATATAAAGTTAAAGGTGATAAATGTTTAAAGTGTACAATTAGAGATTACAATTAGTGCACTATGTGATCAAACCCTTTAAATAAAGATTTAAAAAAAAAATAAGCTATACACAAGCAATTAATTGTAAAATAGTTCGTCCTTTAAAAAATTGAACCTAAAATCTTTGTAAAACGAAAGTATCAAATAAAACTGCGAGGCAGTGCTGGGCCCATATGCAGTTGCCCACATTGCCTTTTGGATAGTCCGGCCCTGGTTGTACTGTCTGAGAATAACGTCATACTTTTAATTGGGTGGTATTTAAACGAGCGAGTATAATTTCAAATTTAAGGTGTCAAAAATACTGAATATAGCGTACTAAGTGGGCGAAAGACTGGGCGAATAAAAATGTTGAAAACGGCGACTTGAACATACAAATTTGAGTCGAGTTGAATAATTCTCAGGCGAACAATTTTCTATTTTAGTGACAATTTAATTTTAAGTAATGAAGCTAAGGACGTCGCCTCGCTCCGCTCCGCTTCGCTCGGCTCCTTGTTTTATCTTATATGTAAACCTAACACTCCTCGCTTCGCTTGTCGTTGGCACATATTCTTTGACTTTTGGTGTAATATTTTCGATTTCATACTTTAAATATGACATACTTTAAATTCGCCCGCTCAGTATTTTTAGTCGCACGCTTTGGTACTTATTCCGGTCACTTGAAATCGCTAAATATATTTTTATTCGCCCGATTAATAATTTCCCCTTTTAATTTATTGCACCAGAATTGCAAGACTCCTAATTTGCTCATTTATGTGGCCTCTCATTTGTGACAAAGAAGTAACGCGCAGGCGCAAAACAAATAACAAGGTTTACACAGATGTGTCAGCGACACGAATGGAAATATGCATAATCGACCTCACTCTAATTTGTACTTTTTTGTTCGAATATAATCTCTAAGGGAGCGATATAGGAACTGCCCATAAATAATATGTCGCTAATTAAATTATTTTATTTTGATTTTTTGTGACTGGTTTGATTGCCTTTTGTTTTACAGTTAGGGCATGTAGAAAAGGCGCGTGTGAAGTACCTGCGAAGTTACGCGCGCCGCGCCGCCCTCGTCGACGCTCCGAGACTTTTTTTCACCAATATTTATGATTCGAAAAACGTTTCGTGCAATATCTTTCCTTATAGACAGTTTCACTTTTCGACAGTTTTTAATTCTAGCGGCATCTTAAGGCGAATACAGACGGTAACAACATTGAAATAACGTTCATATCAGCGCGCAATGCATTATGGCTGTTACGATGCTCGCTGCGTCCTTGATAGGGCGAAATAGGAGAAAATAATACTTTTTACATGAACGCGCGTGATTGTTCGATTGAATAATCTTATGTTATGTTTATAACTATTAAGTTTATCTATTTATCAAAGCATAAACGAATTAAATCAACCAAGCCGCTTAGGAGCAGTACGGAATTCAAGCCAAAAAACACCATTCGATTGATTTTTTCTTCATATGGAAGTTTTGGTGGTATGCAAAAGAAAAATGTTGCATATGTTGTCTTAGAGTTAATAATTCAGAACACATTTTTTCAATAATTTTGGTTTGGTCATAAACCAGGACTAGGCCCATACCTACTCCTCGTAGGGTATAAAGTACCCATTTGGCGGTACTAAGCCCCTTAAGGTAACATTTGGTCAACCGAGTTTTTTTTTCACTAAATCGGACCTGCTGACACGAATCTTGATGTTGGCACGCCCAATTTTTTTTTGCAATGCTTATCATTTATTGAGAATTCGACGTACTAAAAACGGCTTAATTCGTTTAGATTTAGGGCTGATTTTTCAATTGCCAGATAAAATTTATAAAACTTGGCGATTTATCCATCGCAAGGAAGTATAAATTAACATTTCGATAAGAGAAATGTGTATTCTTCACTACCCGATGCTGTAACAGGTGACGGTAGGGCATAATGGTCTTTGACTAGCTTTGAATACACTAGCGTCCTCTAGGCGCCAAGTGGCTCACTATAAAGTGGGTATCTATAAATATCATTGCAGTATGGGAAAGCACATCGGTAAATTCATGAGTTGTGTTGAGACCTGGATAGCTCAGAGGTTAGAGCAATCGCCCGGTAAGCGAGAGCTCCCGGGTTCGATTCCCGGTTCAGAGCTCCTCACATCCAGATTTACTTTTCTTCCTGCGTTTCTATACTGCAATGATATAATGTTAATTGTATTTTTGACGTTATTTGTTTCAACTCTATTTGAAGAAGATACAAATTTCTTCGGTTGCATTGCTGTAAAAACTGTAAAGCAAAACGAAAAAATGATAAAAATTAGGGTTCCTTACTCAGGCGCTACCGCTTTAGGGGCTTGAGTGATACTGATCACTTGCCAAGCCTCCAGTATGAATTTGGCTGCATACTTTTATGTCACCTTATACAGGGTGCTAAGATGATGTCGCGGAAGCCGGAGAATGGCAACATTACTCGTCCATACCATACGAACAACTTCTATAGGAACAAATACCAAAATGCAAAAAAAAATATGCTGTTCCAAGTCAAATACCTACTCGCCCAAAATTAAAAATGTAGCATGAGCAGTATTATTTTTCAGTGTGCATCTTTTTTCTTATTTTACTGACTTTAGAAGTAAAAATTTTTACTTTTGCAGTAAAAATATTCATACTGCGTTTTAAATAGCACTGCAATTCTAATAAAAATAATCTTACATATTAAAATGCAGTATAATTACTTTATTTTATACTGCATTTTAATACGAGAATGTATCCATTGCACATTTTTACTATGCTACTTTGAATGCAGTAAATACTTAGAAAACTAATAATACTGCATTTTAGTAAGTAAACTGGATACATTATGAAAAGGTTGTCAAAAATAGCTGTTATACGTGGTTATGACTTTTTCCCTACCGACGAGAACAACGGGAGGTACAGGAACGCATACCCAAGTTCTAGGCTCAAAGATGGGTTGACCAAACAAGTAAAAGCCGCATCATCAGGTAGGCATATCGGAAATCAGGTAAAAAAATCTTAACGGGACACTTGACGCTAGAACATCAACAACACCAGGTTTTCAAGGGTTCATTGGAAGAAACTAGGTCTCTCCTCATATTGAAGAAAATATATTTGATTTATTGATCTTTTATCTAGGGATTCCACCTATAAACAATGTTTTAAGATTTATACTTTTGTCAAAACAAAAATGTTTTCCACACTATTTTTTTTGGTTTTCAAACGTTCGTTTCAAAAATGCGGTTAAGAGATCAACTTGATTTTTTTTTAAATAAAATAGTCAATAGAAATATGAAGGGATGTTACCTAAATCCAATATTTTTTTCCTACAAAATATTTCAGTATCAGCTAAAAGCACACAAATTTGTTGTTTCGCTGCGCGATCACTATTATTACGAGTCCAAGAACATTAAGGCCAAAGAGCCAACATTATAATCGCCTCTATGAAAAGCAAATAAGGTCTTTGCCATTACACTTTTGTGCTGGACGGGTAATAAAAAAAGTTGCTAGGGTATGCCATCCTCTTAACCAGACGCAGTTTTTAACATGCTAGCTCTGGTTTGACCAGATCAATCACCTGCGGGCCTATTGTGTATCTCTAGTTGCCTTCTGGACTGGGTTTCTATCATCAAAAACATAGATATACTATCGAATTCCGATGTCCTAAGGATATTTTCGCACTTGAAGTGACGACACAGATTGTTAATAGTTCAATACCCACTAAAGGCAATTTTGAAATTCCAGTTTTTAGCTATGTTTTTGATGATAGGCACCTCGTGCAGTTGGCAACTAAAGATACAGAATAGGGGGGCTGTTTGTGAGGACATGTACACAGCAGAATGTTTAAGAAGCAGCATCGAGTAGCAGTAAGTGCCGTCAGTTGACTCTACCCACGTGTCTGTGTGGAAGTAAATAACGTATGGTCTCATTGGAACCGCAAGACTTATGAGATGCCACACCACAAAGCTTGAGGTCTCAGTTTTGGTTATAGAAATAAACTCTATGAAAGTGCCAGGATTTGATGGTGTTACTAATAGGGTTCCCAAAATTTTGTCATATTCGCTACTGATGATTCTCGTCAGCGTCTTCAATTTGCCAATAGGTTTTTATAAGTCTAGGAAGGAAAGGCTATCTTCTATGTAGAAACCAGTACTCAAAACTTGACATAGGAATATTGTAGAAAAATCAGGTAAATATTGCGTCCAACAGGTTTATTACATTACAGAATACGTTCACAAAGATTAATTCTATAGAAACGAGAGCGCCGTTGCAAATAATTTCAACAAGGTCTTGCTCAACGGCCTCGCTTTTGATAATTCTAGACTTTCTGAAATCGTATGTTTAGGTATCAAGTTGAGGGATGTCACTCTTTGACCGAGTGAAGTTCACGTTGGAGTTCTACAAGGATCACTCTTGTTATCGTTGCCTTTTTCACTGTACACGAGTGAAATTTCTTGTGGTGTATCGTCTATCTAGCTCTATTTGCAGATGACACTGCCGTCTACACAAAAAGTAGGGTAGGGATAATTATTTCTAGAATTACAGGACTCATTGTGTTTCCTTTTAATATATTCCTGAATTTGGAAGGATTTTGATTTTGAGAAGATAAAAAACGTAAAAAAAGTGGAATCCCGTATATGTTTGTAAGGTAGGAAATCATTTTGAGCGCGCCACCGTTCGAGGTTATTATATAGTATAGTAAATGGCAAGTAAAGCTCAAGATTGACAAGCAATTTACTTCTCTTGCGGCAGTTGTTGCGACACACTTGATAAATCAATTGCTTCCAGCTCTCTTGCTCCGTGGACGCCCAATTTCAAGGGCAAAAGAAGTCTAAAACTTAGGAGTCCATCTTGATAGTCTTCTATCTTGGGTTGTTTTTTTCCGTATAAGTCCTTACAGCAAACTATCGTTGCAAGGTAAGCCTAAGCTTTATTTCTTTTTTATCAGGCAGTCTCTTATGCCATCGTAGTTTTTGCCTAAGCTGTTGAGTGTCATATTAAAATCTTCAAGCTTTTCAGAATAGGTTTTTGCATAGGGCTATCGGTGCTCTGTGTGTAAGTGTACAACTACAATATTTACAATGAACTACGTGTTGCCATAGTGCGACAATTTATGACAGAGGGATCCAGGAAATGGTTAATTAAGTAAATAATTAATTAGGTATCTAATTAATACTACATCTTTTTAGTATACTTATTAAAATAAACTGTTTCTACACGTTTTTCAAGTTTAGGCACATGCATTGGAGCTAAGATTTTCCCTCTCAAATTTGATATTTTTGAATTTTGATTTTGAATGCATTATCATAAAAACACGCGTTTTATAATATAACATTTTATTTTAAAGTCGAAGTAAATACTAGCCTCACTTAACATAGTAAAATGCAGTATTTTCATCCATTTACTGCATTTTAGTGTGTATCATCCAGCCATTTGGACGAGAGTAATGTCAAATTTGTAGTTTAAACATCACGTATTTATTTAAAATATTAACTGCAATTAACAATTTTTGTCATAATTCGTAGAAAAAAATCCTAATTAGAAAAAGTCTTGAGACAATGTTAACATACATATTTCTGAACAGATGGCACAAAAATTACAACAATAAAAAAAAAACCAAATATAATTTATCTGATTTTAAAAACTTTAACCGCGTTTTCTCGGAACCGCGTTTTTTTTAATATTTACGGCCGTTTAACATCTGCACTAGAGATGAAACGGATATCCAGTTACTATCCGGTATCCGGCCTATCCGGCCATATTTTTGGTATCCAGTATCTGGCCGGATAATAGCAAGTATCCGGCCGGATACCGGATACTTAACTTAGCATACAAAAAGTCGTTTAAATCACAAAATAAATTGATTGTATCAATCATTGAATAATCTAAATTCTAATACATAAGGTGAATAAGAGTTAAGCTATGGTAGATAAACACAAGCTTTACAGCAATTGTTGGGAATAAATGTTTGTGCTTTTCTTCATACATTACACCAGCTTCAGAGAAACGTCTCTCACAATATACCGGATGTAATTCAACAGGGATCTTTTAATAAAACCACATAGTCTAAATTCTTAGACAATGTTTCTTTGGAAAAGTTTTTTAAAATCATACGATACTGCAAATGTAAAAATATTTTCCTGTTTCCTGACTCATTTTAAAACCTACTGTGAATTTTGAACGGTCACTGGGCGGGCAGGTTCAATTTTTTTAAAATGTTACTTTGGGAAATTTTTTTCAGTATGAACAGTAGATTACGTATTTTCATTTATAAATACCTATCCATTTATATACAGTATACACCACTGCAAAAAGAAAATATTTGAAAAGATACATATTTACGAACTTCGTTAGGATCGGAAATTGTTTCGCGTTTGCAGACCACCATATTTTGTATGATTGTGTGACAATCATTTTAAAAATGATCGTCATTTCGAAAATGCACAAATAATCTCGCCCAGTTGCACCCGCATGCACCTTGGTGCGTAAAGTTTAGACTTGCTCAATTTGTGCGAAACGCATATCTTGAGCCGGATATTCGGACACCGGATATCCGGCTATCCGGCTAGTGGCTTGCCGGATATCCGGTATCCGGTATCCGGCCAAATCACTATTCGTTTCATCTCTACTGCACGACAGATATCGCCTTAACAGCCTGTATAGTTTTAGGTTTTGCAGCAACAAAAAAAAACGGGACCCTAAAAATCCAGCCAGTACGCGGCCATAGTTCCAATTTAGTCCACCAGAACAGATAAAAGGGCGCCACTGTAGCAAGCGAACTGCAACAACAGCTGGCCCATCTTTCTTGCATTGTGCGAGACCATAGACGACAAAAATATTTGTTCTTTTTGATTAATTGCGCCTGGGCAAGCATTGGTGTCTACCGCGATGTTGTTTCTTTAATGACGTCATGCCATTTACTACGCTGTTGACACGGAACAGTTCGCTGGGTGAATTACTAGCCTTTATTGAATACATATATCGTTACGACATAAAACCCCGTGGGGTTGTCAGAGGTGTGAAATGAAATAGAATATATTTATTTATGTAATGTAGGTATTTACATCAGATTGCTGATGCCGTGCTCGACTGTGGAGGTACCACCATCTTACTTGGAGACCCCCTCGAAATAATTCGGGGGAGAGTAAGAGGACAGCTGACAGGCAAAAATCCAGGAGGCGCACCATGCCTGGGACCGATGGATGGCGGTATATCCATCCCTAATAGCCGGGCCTTATATGGAACAGACTGGTGACGGGCAGCGGCGTCACAGGTGCGAGTGTTCCAGCACCGCGCTCACCAACCCGCCTGCCCAGCGTGTGTGAGTATGGGCAATTCTTCCAGGATGACCGCCGGGAGTGGCAAAGTCCTGGAAAGGCTTATGTCCAGCAGTGGACGAACTAGGCTGATGGATGGATACATTAAAACTCTAATATAAGCTTTATGGACAGATAATCACTTGCACTATCCCACAAATTTATTTAATACTTCCTGACCGGTTTCGCCTTTATGGCATTATCAAAGGAATTAATATAAGATCTTAATTACACAATAAATAGTTTATATCAGCCAGTGCGATCAATGACACTAACACAACTATTTATTATCTAATTAAGATCTTATATTAATTCCTTTGATAACGCCATAAAGGCGAAACCGATCAGGAAGTACTAAATAAATTTGTGGGATTATACAAGTGATTTTCTGTTCATTATGTATTGCAAGTTCCACCAAGTGCCAACAATCAAAAGTATAAACATTCTAATATAAGCAGTCAGATTCCAAAATGCTAATTATTGGCATCTACCTAGTTATTGACACACTGGGCACTTATACAAGATAAAACAAGGATACGATAGTTTCAAGTATATCATGGCTCCGTAGTATAACGTTTAATCGCAACGCGGCTTAGTTGAATAACAGGTGCGAGGAGCGTGACATACCCGCCTTTTTCGAAACAGAACACTTAGATTCAAAATTCACTCAATAGTTATTCAACAAAACCTGTGTATTGTATTTTACCTGTGTATTGTGTATGTTGCTATCGCAAAGTTTCCATTGGTTTCTGTAAATTAGAACATCAAAATATCAATTCAAAATTTTTGAAATTGTAATTTTCATTATCCAATGGAAACTTTGCGATAACAACATACACAATACATAGGTAAGTAATAAGGTTTTGTTGAATAACTATTGTATTGAGTGAATTTTGAAAAGTATTTGGACCACTCGTATAAGAGGAGTAGGCTTTCAAATCAAAGACAGCCCCCCTATTCTGTATCTTTAGTTGCCAACTGTACTAGGTGCCTATAATCAAAAACATAGATAAAAACCGAACTTTCAAAATTGCCTTTAGTGGGTATTAAACTATTTACGAACTGTGTCGTCACTTCAAGTGCGAACATATCCTTAGACAATCGGAATTCGATAGTATATCTATGTTTTTAATTATAGACACCCAGTCCAGATGGCAACTAAAGATACATAATAGGCCCTCAGGTCTAATTTCAGTTTGAGCGTGTATTCGCCTTAACATAAACTAATTAGTTTTCTTTTCTTTTGAAAGACACAGAAATCATGTCGTGCTGTGCGATCGTTCTTTTGTTTGAATAAAAATTAAGTTTCCTTAACGTTTATTTTATAGTCATATGGCTACCGTAGGTACCTTTTTGTTTACATTATATCAGGTTTATCCAAACTATGGCCCGCGGGCAAACAACAGCTCACTGTCGCTAGCCAGACATGCTCAGTTTCTGGCCCACCATAAAATATTTAAATAATATTTTGTGCAACTCTAACATAATTTGAGACATTGGGACATGACTCAGACATGACAGACATGCTCAGTTTCTGGCCCGCTATAATATATTTAAATAGGTCAGCTTGCGTCATCTACTTCAATCTATATCTGTGATCTTGGCCCTTGGAAACAGTGTGGCCCTTAGGCATAGTAAAACCAGAACAGTAGATTAACTCTCGCCCCGTGTGAGACTTAAATACCTACTGTTGCAGGGTTGTCCCTTCTTTTAGTTTTGTACCTAATAAAAAATCAATATTTAAATATAGATATATAGGTATATATCATGATTGTAAATATTCAGTTAATTTACATTGGGCCTTGTTCGAGAGACTTGACTGAGCGCGACCGCGGCGTGACCCCGACTAGCACCTACCTTGCACGCTAGGATATTGCTGCTGTGTGCGTGCTGTAGTTCGTGCGTACTAACACGCACATATATTAGCAGCGCGATGTACCTTTGCATGAAGATAAACTACTTTTCTGGTTTTACTATGCCTTAGGCTAGAAAGATTGGAGACCCCTGCTCTATATAAACACGACCATTTTATTTGTTCACTCTTATTAGCTATCCTGGTGACGCAAATTGAGAATATGTTTTATGACTGTGCTTAATGAATTAATTATTTTAAGGTGATATATCGTCCGTGCAACGGTCTCCGTTACTCTAGGCGGAAAGACCCGCAGTGCGAGCATAAGCGTTGCAAGGGGGGGGGGGGGGGGGGGCAGGTGGGCCCGGCCCACCCCAGAAACCTTCTGGCCCACCCCAAAATAAAAGTAAAATATTAAATAAAACCAAAATACATCAGCAATATACGTAAAACAATGTTAATGTTTTTAATAATACCTACAACACCTTCCTATGTGTATACTCGTACTAACATCAACTAACATGTCTAACATGCATAAATAAAAACGAAAAGTTTTGTATTCGTTGTCTTTAACATCTATCTGTCAGTGGTCAGTCGGCTGGGTTAATAATTAAAACTGCCCCCCCCCCAGAAAAAAAACATTGCTACGCTATGGACGGAATCTGAAAAACTGACAAAAAAACGGTTTTATATTAAAACAAAATAGCTATGAAAATTTCTATTACCATTAATTTATGTATTGTTAAAACCCATCTAAATAAATATTTTTGTAAGCTGTATGCTATCCCAATTTGTCAGAATATCAAAAAAAGTGTAAATTTAGACCTTTTTCGATAATTATTTCTATCAAGTAAACTTCCTCTAATCAGGTTTCTGATAATTTAAAATGTAGAAAAAAGTCCCAAAAATGTTATACTAATTTATTTAACTTGGGATTTCTTTGAATAGCTGATACCATATCTTCAACAATTTACTATAATAGGTCATTTATTATGAAATTGCCGAAATTTTATTACAGATTAATGAGTCCATAATTTCTGTAATTCAATAGCTATTTCCATTATTTGTTTTTCGTTTAAAAGTTGTTTTCCAGGTTTCTACATATTAAATTTTGTTTTTATTTTCAGTTTGATTACAAAAATTAAATCTTCAAAGACAGTTTGTCCTAAATGTCATCCATTTCAATGATAAGATTCGTAATATTTTTTTACAGCTGACACTTTTAAAAATTTCAATTAAAGTCACTGTTAGCCTAAAGTTAAATTTTGGATTTGTCATTCCTAAAAAAAATGGAAACATTTTTGTACTGAAAATTGAGTTTTCTTTAAATTTTACATAGAAAACGGCAATTGCATAGTAAATCACTATCACTACATAGTATAAAACAAAGTCGTTTCCCGCTGTCTGTCTGTCCCTATGTATGCTTAGGTTTTTAAAACTACGCAACGGATTTTGATGCGGTTATTTTTAGTAGATAGATTGATTCAAGAGGAAGGTTAATATGTATAATACATGCATATAGTAGAGAAACACTGATAATTTTAGAGGTTTCTAATGTGATGTCGTAAATAAACACATTTTTTGCGCTTACATTGCAAACGCTGGCTGAACCCTACAAGATAGATCAAAATAATGTACTACAGTATTGTACACCTTAAAAAGTTTCTACAAAAAAGTCCGCAATGGTATATGTATATCTCTTACGAGGGGAGGCTGAAAAGTAACCTACCTAACTATGAAAGAAAAGACGTAACTGGATAGTTTTTTTTTATTTTTCTATATAGTCCTTTGCTAGTAAAATGCACCTATTAAATTTTTCAAATATTGAATTTAAGCCATTAAAAAAAAAAAAACGGTTTGTCGTCAAAATAGTCAGAAACCGCTGCCTTCATTTCGTCATCGGTCATAAATCTTCGTCGCCTGAGGTCTTTCTTGAGAAGTCTAAACAGAAAATAGTCACAGGGGGCTAGATCTGGACTATAAGGGGGGTGGTCAATGGTTTCGAAGCCATTGTCTTTAATTGCTAGCTTTGTTGTGCGTGCGGTATGCACTGGTGCGTTATCGTGCAAAATCAGAATTCCTTTACTTAGTTTACCTCGCCGTTTTTCTTTTATTGTCTCTTTTAGTTGATATAATAAGTTTGAGTAATAATCAGCATTCATTGTAGTTTTTTTCGGTAAATAATCTATGAGCAAAATCCCTTCTGTGTCCCAAAAGATTGTAGCCATAAGTTTACCGGCCGATGGACAGACCTTAAATTTCCGAGGCGGCTTCTCATCCTTAAATTTCCACTGTAACGACTCTTGCTTACTTTCCGGGTCCCATTGTCGTATCCAAGTCTCATCACATGTTACAATTCTAGAAATTATTTCTTCCTCTTTCCCTCGACTCATGTCCAAAAACTCTTCGCAATATTTGACACGCCTCTCCATGTCAAATGCAGTCAACATTCTAGGGACCCAACGTGCACTAACCTTGGACATGTTCAAATGCTCATGAATTATTTCATTGACTCGCTCTTTACTGACGCCCACATCTCTAGCTATCTCCCACTGCTTCACTCGTCGGTCCTTTAATATATTTTTTTTTCACCCTGGCTACATTTTCATCGGTGACGGCCGAAACTGGTCTTCCGCTACGAGGATCATCTTCGAGGCTCTCACGACCTAATTTAAACTGCCTTGACCAAAACTTTATAACAAATTCGGAAGATCACGAACTGCCAAACACACGTGACATACGCTGTCTGATCTCCGAAGGCGTATTCCCTTCTTTAGTCAAAAACTTAATCACCGCACGCTGCTCGATTTTATCCATTTTCACTTTTTCTACCGACATGTTCGAAACAATTGTAGGAGACAAATAAACGTGATGCAATAAACAAATGAATGTAATACATTTTGAAAATAGAATAACAAACGAATATAAATCCATACCAGCCAGCATTATTTTTGTATATATTTCTGACCAAGGAGATTACATATCAGCCGCCCTACGTAGGGATAACCCACAATAACCATTATGGCTTATTTACGAAGCGATTTTAAGCTATACAGCATTAATCCTTATCCAATAAAGTACCTTAAATACATTGTGCATTTAATATATATCAATATGGCCTTTTATGTAATTTAAATGAATATTTTCAGTATATTTAGTATCAGCATTGCACCCGTGCGAAGCCGGGGCGGGTCGCTAGACTCGCTAGTGATCTAATATTTTGACTAGGAGGCTCTGTGACCGAGTAAGTAAAGTAAGTAAATAAATCGTTTATTTGTGAGAATTCTGGTTTACAATGGATGTTACATACTCGTATAATTACAGTCCCAACAAATTCAACCATGTCATGGCGTACAAACATTTGGTTGTATATTTAAATCATGCACTAACAAAAAAACAAATTGAGAATAATTGTAATTATTAGATATATGTGGGACGCAACTTGCGTGGACACGCTGGCGGCTTCTTATGTCCAACCAGGGCCACTGGTGTAGCGGCGGGCACTGCCGAAAGCAACAAACGGCGCAAGTATTCTGCACTGGACAGGTGCTATATGTTTGCGCCGTTTGGGGTGGAGACGCTGGGTCCGTGGGGTCCGGAGGCGCAGAACTTTCGTCGCGCCTGGTCGATGTCTCGGGTGACCGGAGGGCTGGCGCTTACCTTGGCCAGAGGATCAGTCTGGCCATCCAAAGAGGAAACGTTGCCAGCATTCTGGGCACCCTACCGGGGGACAGCGACCTGGACCGGGTTTTTTTATCTTTAATTTTTGTCATTTTAGTTAATATTGATTTAGATTAGTTTAATTTTGTTTAATTCATTATTATAAAATATGTATGTCAATTAAATAAGAACAAATGTCAATATTTAAGACGCAAAAAAAAACTTGAAGTTGGAACAAAACAATCGTAGGAATATCAAACTAGTTACAATGAAAAAATGTCTGTAGTGTTCTTTATATTATAAAATGTTATAATCAAATAATATTTATATTTATTCGTAACCTAATTCGTAACGTAATCTAGTAAAAAATCTTTAATCTTTCTATGGAACAAGGGATATGGCAACATTTTAAAATCGAGTAGCACGTCCGCCTGCTAATTCAGAGGTTGTGGGTTTAATTTCCACGGTTTTGGTGGGTATGCTTCGGAAGGCACGTTATGAGCGAATATATGACAAAAATTAATTTCCATGTTTGAACACTTGGCGATTTATCCATCGCAAGGAGATATAAATTAACATTATACAGATACAGTGTGAGTCTTGCTGAAGCACATATGAATTTTGGTAAAACTAGATACAATTTTATCGACAAAAAAATAATAAAAGGTCTAAAAAAAATTGTTGTAATAGACCTTTTTATTTTGCTATCAGCAACTGAGGACCCTTTGTAAAGGAAAGGTTGTAATTTTTGAACCAAGTGCCCTATTGAGTTAAACAAAAACGGTAATGATTGTTAACAACAGGCAGTGATGATTTAATTACAATTAACCGAAAAAAAAAACAGCATCAATTTGAAAATAGGAAAAAAATTACGGAAAATGATTTTTCTTTTCAGTGTTTTTTTTTTCAATAATAGCTAAAATTCTTAGAATAATGCCCAGTTAACCCCCAACTTTTATAATTTTCAGTTAAACTGTATTATATCAGCTTTCATAAAATAAAAATATCACGGTTCTATCCCAGACAGAACATTTCCTATGAGCGGTTAAACAAAAGCCACTCTGCGCGCACAGATTCTTTACCACTTGAAATTCTTTCTTATTTGATTTTTTGATGGTGATTTTTTTTTGGATGAATTGTAATTAAGGCGATATGTAAAAGTTTTAGCGTCCCTGTTACTCCATATGCGAAAAAACCCCCAGTGCGAATAGGACGGATTCGTGGAAAAGTAGCAAAAAGTCGGTTTTTTATTAATATAACATAATTATATTATATAACAGAGTGTTGGCTCGCTGGTGGTGCTATAGTCCAACAAATCCCTGGCTACAAATCGTACGCAACCGTTAATAACACAAATCAAAACGGTGGAGTTGTTGTGTATTTGAAAGAGTGTTGGACAAGAAGTGCAAATGTTACAGAGCCTCCTCACTTTAAATGTGCTGAATGTCTTACAGTTGAACTACCAAATTCGTTATCTTTTATATGCATATATCGCACGCCTTCTGGTGGTGTTAAAAATAAAACTAAATTTATAGAATCTTTAAATAAATCGCTAGACCAGCACAAAGCAAAGTCAACACTTTTCGTAGTAGGTGATATAAACATTGACATTTTAGACCTTGAAGACAGTCACAGTTGTGATTACCAGTGCCTTTTGTCCGAATCTGGTCTTTTGCCAGCAATCACAAAACTGACAAGATTTAAAACCTGCCTGGACCACATATTTGTAAAATCAAGATCTAAATCAGTGATGGGTGTTGTTGGTAGAACTGCTATTACGGATCACAGCATGGTCATGCTTGGTACTGAAATATCAGCTACTACTTCAAAACAGCGAAATTGTACTGTTACTCATACTGAATTCGCTTTGGTGGCAGCAGAGTTGGAAAAGGTGGATTGGTCTACAGTAACACTCTCAACAAATACAGATGAATCAGTTGAAGAATTTAATAAAATACTGAGCCAGTCAATAGCAAAACATACCTCAGAAAAACTTATAAGTCGGACCAAATTTACACTCAAACCCTGGATCACACCGGGGCTCATGCGTTGCATGAAACACCGCGATCGACTTCACTTAGATTTAAGAAAACATCCCGAAGACCCAGTGCGTAAACTCGTATACTCTCGCTATAGAAACTATTTTACGGAAATTGTTCGTAAACTTAAGATTGCATATATATGGGAGTAAACTTCTGGATGAAAATAATAAAAATCCAAAAGGTCTTTGGAACGCTATTAAGAACATTTGTGAGTGTCCTAATAGTAAAATCTTCTTCTTCTGAACTATTAACTACCAAACCGGAACCTATGGACTCCATAAACGTTTGCAACAGCCACTTTTCTGGCCTGGGCGGGAATCTTGCAAGTAGACTTCTAGCCAAACAAAATAAAACTGAGAAATTCCTAGCTAATGATGTTGACTTACAGCCGGCTCCACAATCGTTTTTCATGCAGCCAACAGATGAACTTGAAGTAAAGTAAATGATAAGTCGATTGAAAAATGATAGTGCACCGGGCTTGGATGAATATAAACCGCGGCTTATAAAGGAGATCTGCCACGCGATTTTGAAGCCTCTAACACATATACTTAACACTAGTCTTTCTTCTGGAGTTTTCCCCGGGTCATGGAAGAGGGCTGTTGTCGTTCCGATACACAAGAGTGGATCAAAAAGTAACCCAGAGCACTACAGACCCATATCCCTATTAAGCATACTATCTAAAATCTTGGAAAAAAATTTCAATAAACGTCCGTTAAATTATTTAGAGAAATTTGGACTACTTTCAAGCAAACAGTTTGGGTTTAGGCAGGGAAAATCGACAGAGGAAGCAGTTGCCACGTTTACTAAATTGGTTACCTTGACAATGGTATCAGCTGCGTTGGAGTCTTCTTGGACCTGGCCAAGGCCTTTGATACCATTTCTGTACCGATTCTCCTGAAAAAACTTGAACTAGTTGGTATCAGAGGCCTCCCCTTCAAATGGTTTAAGAGCTATTTGACAGGAAGACAACAATGTGTCCGTATTGCAGAACATATTAGCCATAATCTACCCGTAGATTTCGGTGTTCCACAGGGTAGTGTTCTTTGTCCCACCCTCTTTATTTTGTATTTAAACGACATTCACAATCTTGAAATCCCTAACGCGGACCTACTCTGCTATGCCGATGATACTGTTGCACTTTTCCACATTCCAGGTACCTACAACTAAACGAAAATTATAATCTCATCAATCTTCCGCGAGTACAATAAAATAACGATAAAAAATAAATCAAATTAAAAGGCAGACAGAAAAAAAAATTGTCTAAAACTAGAATTAGGTACCTACAGTAAATATTGCTAATAAGACTATCCCTATTATAATTTAATATTATTTAATTTAATAAATCTACATAATAAATATACAGAGGGACTATAAACAAGGGACACACAATTTGTGTCGATTCGTCGTAACACGACTTAACTTATTTTGCACTATGCTAAAATTCAGTCCTGCTCTAACGCGTTTGTTTTTTAACTCTCTATCCTGCTCTAATCAGATGCTGCGCACGCAAAACTTAAGTTATTTTGAAATCGTGGCTCCATTAGGACTTTAACCATAATTTATTTATGTAATAAAGATGCTTTTTTTAGTTAGTATCTGCGTGTGTTGGTTTCGTTTCAGTCGGTTTTGAAACATGGAAACTGAATCGCTTTTTTCGTGAAATTCATGCTTTTTTTAAAGTTATATAATTAACAGAAGATTGAAAGTATGTTTATTTATAAAGTGCCTTGAGTCACAAAACACGCCATATTTTTTTCAAATTTTTACCATCTACATTGATGGAACTGAATCCAATACAAAACTGATGTTTAGCATTGTGGAGCCCTATCAGCATCTTGTCTTTTTCTTTCTTTATCGAAAAGACAAGGACAGAACGCTTAAACTAAGTTAAGTCCTGTCAAATAAGTTTATTTAAACACAAAAACTTACATAATATAATAACAACTTAAAACTATCCTATAAATAAAATAAACCCATTACAAATAAAAAACTGGATCCAGATCGCTGTCCCTTGGTAGGGTGCCTAGAATGCTGGCTACATTACCCCTCTGGATGGCCAGACTTATTCTCTGGCCGAGGTAAGCGCCAGCTTTCTGCCCCTTGTAGCATTCGCTACAAGTATTCAACCTTTTTTATATATTTTTAGTCTTTCTTTATCGTTGGCTGCTTTTCTGAATTTTCGAATTCGAATATTTGGAATATCTTGTCAGATTTTTTTGTTATTTTTCCCATATCAAAGAGGATTGTCGTACAAGAGAGACAAATTTGTTACAAAATATAAAATTCAACATCTGAAAACTTGAAACAGAGCACATTTGCTCTGAGCATTCTGAAAGCCAGTTTTTTTCTGCATTTCCTGGTAAGTTTTGTGTAATTTTGGTTTCATTCTCTGAAAATCCTTTTTGTCCCGTTTCCAATACGTTAATTTCCTTTCCCTCATTTCATAAGCATGTCTTGACGCTGTTGTTTTATTTCTTTACAGCGACCCTTCGGGATTTTTAAGGGTTCTGGTTCTCCCCAGTTTTATTATTCATTTCTACTTCAATTCCATCCGCCATCTCGTACGGGTGTACCTATTGAGGCCTGATATATGGACCACGTCCCTGGTGAGCTAAAGCTTCCGATATCTTCATCGACTGCTCCCGGGAACACCGGAAACACCCAAAGTCGCGAAGAGACCCTTACCAGGTTTTTTAGTATCTGTAGCCTAATATTCAGCATCAATTATTTTTATTCCTTAGTGTAAAGCTAGATAACGATTGCTCGTAACACCTTAATATTACGTTTTCTTTCGGATTAGGAGTTATCAAAACTTCCGTGAAATCTTAGTTTAAAGGATCCTATAAACTAGTGTCGACAACCAAATTTAAAATCCATTATTTTATGAATAAATGCATCGTTCAAGCTAAAAGGAAATCAAAATCCTAAATAAGTGGAATTCGGCATAATAATTTTTTTGATCTTATAAGTTCCTTTGTACCGATACTCTTCTGATATTATTGTTCTTTTGTACCATATTTTTTTTACTTCGGTTTTGTTATTTTTGTGTATTTAAAGATAAATTATACGGTTTATTCATCCAGGTTTACCTCTTTTTTTGGCTGTCACCAGGCTTGCCTGGTGGCAGTCCAAATTTAGGTCGAAATTACGTTCGTTAATATGTAGTGGCTAAAAACTCAAAATTTTTTTTTTAAAAATAACGCTACACCCTCTATTCTGTATCTTTAGTTGCCAACTGGACTATGTGCCTATCATCAAAAACATAGCTAAAAACGTAATTTTAAAAATTGCTATTGGTGGGTATTGAACTATTTACGAACTGTGTCGTCACTTCAAGTGCGAACATATCCTTAGACAATCGGAATTCGATAGTATATCTATGTTTTTGATGATAGGCACCCAGTTCCAATGGCAACTAAAAGATACATAATAGGCCCTCTGGTCACCCGAGACGTTGACCATGCGCGATGAAAGTTCCAAAAAGTTCAAATAAGTTAAAATGTTTTGTAATTTAAATTATACTCAAAGGAAAAACTGCTTCTGTTTTAAACCTTTGAGAAAATGTAATACAAAAAGCATAAAACGTATTTATTGTTTCAATATTTGAATTATATATTTGTACTGCAGCAATGCTATATCGGTTCAAATTGCAACAACATTCATTGTACTAGCTTGTTTACACTTGTTTTGTTATTGCAGAATTACATGCTGTAAGGCATATTAGCTGCCAATTACCTTCAAATTCCGTCGTGAATTTATTTTTGCCTCAACCTGTATTGACTCTCTAACTCGCAATAAAAACATAACAATCAAAGAACAATGCACATTTTGGCTGTTCGCAGTTTAAAGGTTATTTATTTATTTGATAACTAAAAGAAATACATATTTTACAATAATAAGGTGTATCAGAAACCTGTAAGGGTTTTTACGTACACCGTCATTCCCGTCTTATGCAAGAATATAGAAAACTAGATGTACAGGTAGTCTAAATAAATATTGATAATGCCTTAAGATATCGAAATGCTTTGCGACAAATACAGGCCCAAACACAGGCTCGATAAAAAAAACCGGCCAAGTGCGAGTCAGACTCGCGTACCTAGGTTTCCGTTTTGTGGATGATAAAAAATTTGTCATTTTATTTCGTTGATTTCTCAACCGCTTTATTTTTCCTGTAATTTTTATTAACACATATTATAACACGTAAACATAATTACCATGATTTTTTCATATTTTTCAGTCCACCAGTTTAAGGGGTAAGGGAGGGACATACGTTTTTTATAGTTTTTCAAGGATTTCTTGAAATAGATGCAATTAAATATAACCAAACTATATATTTTTACAATCAGCTTTTTAATACCTACAATTTGATACGCATTTGAGTTTTTGTAAAATATTTGTTTTATTGTTTTTCTTCTTTTTCAGTGTACCAGTTTCAGAGATAAGGAGGGGGACATACATATTTTTGTAGATTTTTAAAGATTTCTCGAAACCAGTGCCAGTAAATATAGTAAAAGTATATATTTTTACAATCAACTTTTTAATATCTACAATTTGATACAGCTATATTATATTTTTAGGAAAAGTAAGTTTTTATTTTTCTCGCTTTAGTTTTGGAAATATTTTGAACAATTTCAAATTAAAATTACAAACTTTTCATATTTTTTTACACCGTGATATGTGGGCAAATTAATGCTATTTTTGTGCCAAATTTCATGTCTTATCTTTAACGGTGCTAAAGTTATGAGGCTGTGACATACGGAAGGACGGACGGACAACGGAGTCTCACCATAAAGGTTCCTTTTGTACCTTTTAGGTACTACGAAACCCTAGAAAGCTCACAACCAGCAGTAGATGAAATCGAGCTGACAATCAAAGGCGGAAGTATGGTTTTTTGGAGAGCCGCGATTACGCGAAGCCACGAAATTTTTCCAATTTTTTTTTTGTATTTATTTCTTTGTACTCTTTGTTGGTATTCGGAAACAGATAATATCCTTACCTTTTCTTTACCCCTTGCCACCAAATAGTTTTAAATACTATTTTGCATTTACAGGAAGTGACGGCATCATCATATTAGGTTAAATTGTCATATCCTTGTCAAACTTTAGGATGCGTTCAAGAAAAATAAATATTTCTATTGAAATGTATGATGTTGATGTCACTGAAGGTCAAATGAAATACATCGCCTTTTCCTTTTAGTAAAGGATAATATTATTTAATTAATTAATAAATTTAATAAATAAATACATAAATATAATTAATAAATATTTTAAAAAAAGCGGCGGTAGCTCAGGCGGTCGAACGCTGGCCTGTCATTCTTGGGGCAGGTTCGAACCCCGGTCGGGCATGCACCTATGATTTCTACGGAGTTAATGTGCATAGTATTTGTATTACCTAATACCTACCACTTCTTAAACGGTGAAGAAAAACAGCGTGTATTTGTGGCCAAAGAACGGCGATTGGGCTCACCATTATCACCCACGTTGGGACCAGTGCCGGATTAAGACTACTTGATGCCCTAAGCAATCCACGCCTATGGGCTCCCTATCCACTACTAAACCAGTATCGGTCTTTCAAAAATGTTACGGATTTATTAGAAAGAGGTCGATCATTACGATCAAAGAATATAAAACTTTTATACTTTTTTAGAATATGTAGGTATGGAAGAGATAAGTGGATTTTTTATTATTCAAAGATTCAAAGAAATGCGACTTGCTACTTTTACGGACAGCAAATTAATTCATTAAATTTCTATATGCACATCTGCCTCTATATTCAATATTGATAAAGCATCGAGCATCTTTTGTAGCATTTTCGTTCGTTTTTAATATCTGACTATTCGGAAGATTTGCAAATTCACGTGGGGTCATAGATCCACACGACGACATCTCATTACTCTAGGCAATTTAATTATGCGCAGATTTTCAATAACCTTTACATTTCATGTGCTAGAAAATATTTTTTCGGTGCTGTTTATGGTGCCCCTCGAGACGTGATGCCCTAAGCAATTGCTTAATTTGCTTATAGGCTAATCCGGCACTGGTTGGTACGTAATAATAATCGGTGAAAAGTTTGTGTAGATTGGCTTCTTATAATCGGTATTTGCTCCTATCTCATATATAGTAGGTAGTGAATGTAAGGTATGGCAATGAGATGTTTGCTTCCACTTGAATGATAGAGTGAAAAACATGCATATAAAGCGATCGTTGCGGCCTGAAAGTTGTAGGTAGTGGCTATGGTAGGTAGTGAATGTAAGGTATGGCAATGAGATGTTTGCTTCCACTTGAATGATAGAGTGAAAAACATGTATATAAAGCGATCGTTGCGGCCTGAAAGTTGTAAGCAGTGAATGACTATGGTAGGTAGTGAATGTAAGGTATGGCAATGAGATGTTTGCTTCCACTTGAATGATAGAGTGAAAAACATGTATATAAAGCGATCGTTGCGGCCTGAAAGTTGTAGGTAGTGACTATGGTAGGTAGTGAATGTAAGGTATGGCAATGAGATGTTTGCTTCCACTTGAATGATAGAGTGAAAAACATGTATATAAAGCGATCATTGCGGCCTGAAAGTTGTAGGTAGTGAGTGACTATGGTAGGTAGTGAATGTAAGGTATGGCAATGAGATGTTTGCTTCCACTTGAATGATAGAGTGAAAAACATGTATATAAAGCGATCGTTGCGGCCTGAAAGTTGTAGGTAGTGACTATGGTAGGTAGTAAATGTAAGTTATGGCAATGAGATGTTTGTTTCCCACTTGAATGATAGAGTGAAAAACATGCATATAAAGCGATCGTTGCGGCCTGAAAGTTGTAGGTAGTGACTATGGTAGGTAGTGAATGTAAGTTATGGCAATGAGATGTTTGCTTCCACTTGAATGATAGAGTGAAAAGCATCTATATAAAGCGATCGTTGCGGCCTGAAAGTTGTAGGTAGTGACTAGAATAGAAAAAGGAATGCTTCGGTGGTTTGGGCATATAGAGAGGATGAATTAAAATTGAAATTGCTCAGAGTGACAAAAGAAATTAGTGTGCAAGTGGAAGATTAAGCTCGACCAGGCCGCCCTCAAACGGCGTATGCGAATTGGCGACATACGAAAAACAAAGTCAAAAGCACCCGGATTAGTAGAGCTTGAAAAAGAAAATATGATAAATATTTTTATTTCACATAAACAGTTTACATTTGAACAGTATTTGGCTCAAAGACTAGACCATGGAGAGTCTGTACCATGGGTGCCGGTAAACATCATCCATCAGCCTAGTTCGTCCACTGCTGGACATAAGCCTTTCCAGGACTTTGCCACTCCTGGCGGTCATCCTGGAAGAATTTCCCATACTCACACACGCTGGGCAGGCGGGTTGGTGAGCGCGGTGCCGGAACCCTCGCACCAGTGACGCCGCTGCCTTTCACCAGTCTGTCCCATATAAGGCCCGGCTATTAGGGGTGGATATACCGCCATCCATCGGTCCCAGGCATGGTGGGTCTCCTGGTTTTTTGTCTGTGAGCTGTCCTCTTACTCTCCCCCGAATTACTTCGAGGGGGTCTCCAAGTAAGATGGATAAGATTGCTATAAGATAAGATGGTAAACAGATTACAGATTTCAGATAAACTGATAAGATGGTAAAAAGATTACAGTGTAATTGATAGACAATGTTCGTACAGGTGGCTAACAAAGTGACACTAAGGTTTAATTAAAATAAAAGATACGGTGGCGCCATCCCATCTTCAGCGACCGCTTCCAGAGCGGGCGCGGCGGCAACGTCGGCGGAGTCAGACAAACGGCGCAAATATGCAGCCCTAGGTGAGGGCTACATGTTTGTGCCCTTTGGAGTGGAGACACTCGGACCGCAGGGACTGGATGCGCGACGTCTCTATAGAGACATATCATCGCGCCTGATCGACGCTTCCAGGGACCCGAGGGATAAAGCCTATTTCGATCAAAGAATTAGCCTCGCTGTTCAGCGAGGCAATGCTGCCAGGGTACACTACCGAACGACGGTGGTAATCTGGCTAGCATTTTTTATTTATTTTAATAACTTTAAGATTATGCTTGTAATTTACTGTATTTATATTTATAGGTTTAGTCTAATTTTTAATGTCATTTAAGTTTTATTTTGGGTCAATAAAAAATCACAAAATAAAAGATGCTTTTGAAAAGTTGACTTATTAAAGCCTAATTATAAGACTAAAGTTAAAACTAAAGCAAAAGCTTGTATAAATACATTGATAGATGCGGAAGAAGCGAAAGAGTTGCGTTAGGATCGTATCAGATGAATCTCTGTAGCCTCTGCCTACTCCTTTGGGAGACAAGCGTGAGTATATGTATGTATGTGTCGATCGTGGTATGTAAGAAGCGTGATGCAGTACAATATACAATGCAAAAATATTTCGGAAACTTGCTGAATATTTAGCAAAGAAAGCGGCCAATGATAGACGACTGTCCTTGTCTGGCGTGACGTATACGAAATACTAGCCAATTAAAAACGTTTATTTTTATACGCTGATTATAAAATTAATAATCGACTACTTGTTTGTATTTAAACAAGTGGCAGTTTGACTATTTATTGTAGACCGTCGTTGGGGAATTTACTTGTCGCGGGTAAGCAAAATCGCATCAATTTTTCACTGTAAACCCAAAGAATGAGGGTCTAATATCACTGGTTACAGTTTATATGTTTTTATAGCGAAGTTGATATAAATGCGATCACCGCCGTAATTTTTGATTAGTGGATACAGACTCTTTTAAATCTGGCCACTGGAGAGAGCACGCTATAAAAAAATGAAAAATTATTTTCTTACCGGGCTTTTGCTCGTGGCGATGCTAAACGTGAGTTTTTTTTGTTTGAAAATAGTTTTTTTTTTGTTAACGCAAAGTTGGTGCACACGTAACAAAATGACGTGAAGTTTTTTTTTTGTGAGAACTAAGTGCTTTGTGGATTTTGTTTCATCGAGTTGGACTTTGTTACCTGTGTGCCGACGGATACAAATTTTTATGTGCTTAAGTGATATTTGAGTGTGAATCAGAAATGCATAAAGTAATCAAATGTTTGTAATGTGTAGGACAACTTGGCGAAAGCGGATCCAGAACCGAAGAGTAAGTTTCTTATATTTAATTTTAACTAGAGTCTGTTTAATGAAAGCTGAGAGTAACTTTACCTAACACGGGTATGAAAAAAAACTTTTTTTTTAAATCATTTTTCCATACCCGTGTCAGGTAAAGTTCCTCTCAGCTTTCATTAAACAGACTATCATATCAGAATACACATAGTAAAAAGTTGTAACGTTCAAGATATATTTTAAGTGTATCTTGAATCGCTTGTAGTGATTGCTTTTGTTTTAATTTTTGTTGTTGTTTTTGACTTTTTTTGTAACTGCAACTTTTTATTATTATTTCCTGATCATAAACTGTGTTTGTTAGGAATGCACGATCTTCGCGTTGTCCGTGTTAACAAAGGAGGTACGTTGGGAGGTTGCGTGCCTTAAACAAAGTAAAGTTGATACACGGCGAACGGAAAAAACATAGAAGTCTTAGGATAATATATATAATCGGGTCTACCGCGATCAATTTTTACCTTTCTTACGAAAAGGGGACACCCGACGTTTCGAGACAGTTGCATGCTAAAGTGTTTATGCGGGTAAAAGAAAAATACTTCGGTCGTCACCTGCATCTCATCACTGCGCCTCGCCATACTTGCCGGTTTCCCGTAGACCATGAGACATGCAACTGTCTCGAAACGTCGGGTGTCCCCTTTTCGTAAAAAAGGTAAAAATTGATCGCGGTAGACCCGATTATATATATTATAATGTGTACGAAACGCGAGAGTTTAAAGTTACATAGAAGTCTGATTAGCGCTGAAAAATTGCTTCATGAAAACTGTGCCGAGCACATGTTTAGTATAGCGACGGCTGCAACGGGCGCTTCCACATTGGACTATACTATAACGACACCATATCGTCGCCGACATCGACAGCGACCGACGGATATCTTGTCCATATCGGCGACGACACAATGCGGGGTGAAAGAGAGTAGCGGGTGGAGTGACACGCATTGATATAACAAAGAGGAAGATAAGGCACGTGCTAACATCGTCAAGTAAAAAACGGTAATTTTTTTTGAACGAGCGCCGCTGAACTTTTATTATAGAGTGACGAGCTTTGACATTAGTGCGAGTGAGACGGAAGAAGCGAATAAATACAGGTCCATGGGGCTGTCCAAGTCCAAGCGCGGGAAGCCTGGCATAGGAATGGGTCGGTGACGTATTTTTCGTTAACGAAACTAGACCGTCCATTTTCTTTCATCGAGGAGTCGATCAACTGGTAGAATACGTCGACTGGTCGACGTGTCGTCGACTTAGTTAAGTAGATGGATTATCTTCACTTCGCGACGATGTCTACGGCTAGACGGCTAGTCATGGTACCTACAACATTACAAAAAAAAATGTTAAACTGGAAATACTTGTTTGTTACTACTGGATTGTTACTTTTTTTTCTTGATATTATTATTTTTTATTCGTCACAAACTAACATAAAACAAAACAATGTGGAATGAAATCAAAAGAAAGTAACCGGTATTTCTAGCAATAATCGGCCAGTCCATCACTCTTTCGCGCTCACACAAAACTAACATGACGGCATCCTATTTCTTAATTTGAAACAATAAAAATCTGCTTTTTCAATCTAACACATGCATTCGTCCCATTCAAATATCAACTCCCTTTCACTCGATTTAGAGATCAAATTTATTTGCTCGACGGTCGACGATGTAATTTCAAAGATCAATGAACTTGTACGAGTATTAACCGACTACGTTCACAGGTCGTCCTCGCGATGCCTGTCGATATAGATATTTTGGATGGACTTTCAGTTAAGCAGTCTATGAAATGAACCAGTCCATTGATGGACAGTGAACCGTCGATGCGTAGAAATTTAGGTAGACCGGTCCATTTTACCAGTCCGTTCATTGAACGCCCATCGCTACCGGGTACCGTGTCTTCCCTTTGTTTTGTCTAAGGTGTCGTGTCATAATCGTTATCGTCCAATGTGAAAGGGGCCAATAGCGTTTACTGTCTCAGTGTCAGCCAATCTGGGCTGACCAAGTGTCACATGACTCACATTTTATCAACCAATCTTGAGCATTTTTCCCTGTAACGGGTCTGGTACCATTTTGAATGACAATTTGTTAGAAACGCGTCTTCTATGTTTTTTTCATTCGCCGTTCATGTTTTTTTGGTTTTATTTCAATAATAATGCATGCATCTTTTATACTTAGTCAGTTTTTAAATTATGTTAGATGAATATACCAAGGTTTGGCATCTACCTAATTATTGACACTTTTAAGTCTACTTGCACAAGGCGAACAAATTTTAATATGTTTATTCTGCTAAATATGTTAATATCAAATGATGTAAAACCTACGGTAATAGTACATTACGATACGAGAGCGATGAAACGTTTTCTGACGAGTGTGAGTTTGCGGCACGAGCCGAAGGCGAGTGCTGCAATCACACGAGTCGAGAAAAAGTTTCTCGCACGAGTTTCGTATAATTTTTTATAGCACAAGTGCGGAAAATGCCGACTTTACGCACGCACAGCGTGCGTAAAGTGGTCATTTTACGCACGGTGTGCTATAAATGTAAAAATTACCACTTACAAAAGAGAGAAGTAGTATCTAAATTTAATATTGTTAAAACCTGCGTGAGCTGACATACTAAATTATTATTATCTTATCCTAATAACGACACTCGCCTTGATAATGCCGAAATTGTATCGGTGAAACGGTTGGCATATAGTCAACAACAATCACACGTTCAAGCCGTATGTAATAATAATTTAAATATTATTATAGCACACCGTGCGTAAAATGACGGCATTTTCCGCACTTGTGCTATAAAAAATTATACGAAACTCGTGCGAGAAACTTAAGAGAGAGACTGCGAGAAGAGTACTATTAGAGTGCATTACAAACTAGAAAATATCAATCAGAAACAAATCCAAAGACAAGAATTTGAAAAAATTCCTCGGGACAGGATTCGAATCTGCGACCTCTTTTTCTTTTTTTTTTTCAAATTCTTGTCTTTGGATTTGTTTCTGATTGATATTTTCTAGTTTGTAATGCACTCTAATAATATTTAGAGTATTCATAGCGATGGATAATAATTTAGTATATAAATGGCCAATAAATGAAATTATAGGTGGTTCAAGACTCCAACAAATGCAATTTTTAATTGACATAAAAATAATATGTCAAATGACTAGAAAGCAGCTATAGAACCGATAAAAAATTAAATTTTAGACAAATAATTTTAATAGAGTTGAAGAACTGCAGCCCAAGGACCGTATTTCTATGTCGCGTATGTCAGATGTTGACTAGGGAACGCGGAATTCTCATAGCTTATTTTTTTCCGGGGTATATACGCCATTTTATGTCATAATTTTTATTAATCTATAAATATTATTTTAAAGCCTAAATTGGTTGAAATATATCTCGAAATTAATGAATACTTTATTATTTATATTTATAATATTTTATTTTATTTTATTTTATTTTATTTATTTGGATCACCAACATCAGGTACATAAATACATTTTAATAACATAACATAAGGTTTTAAGCTATATGCCCAGATAATTACAGGTGAGCACCACATGCAAAAAAGGATATAGTGAACAATGTTAAATTATTTACAAATACAGAAGACTAAATTACAGGAATATGACATGATATAACTAAGATTAACTAAAAACTAAGTACTAATTATTGAATTATTATATTTTTATAATTGTGGTATATAATTTGATAATTATTTATTATGTTTTTTTTAAGAATGGGGCATTTTAGTTATTATACTTACGTAGCGTTCCTAAACACCGGGGTAAAAGTAAAAATTTACTGTCACCCGTTTTACAACCACCCGAGTGAAAACGAACAAGTTGTTGTAAACTTTGACAGTAAAATTTTACCTTTACCCGGCGCACGGCGCGGCCTTTAGGAACGCAACCTTATTGTGGACCGTTGCCTTGCTTATAAAAAAGTGGTCTGTCTCTGTCTGTCTACTCATCTGTCATCCATCTGTCAAATCAGTCCGAAGCAAATTATAAATCCATCTTGATAGCAAAGGACACATTTCTAAACAGCCTTTTCTCAAGTTACGTCAAATGGAAGTTGAAGCATTTTCGTAAAAATATTCATTTAAAATAACAACTTTTAAAATACGGCTTAT
This sequence comes from Ypsolopha sequella, assembly GCA_934047225.1. Lineage (NCBI taxonomy): Eukaryota > Metazoa > Arthropoda > Insecta > Lepidoptera > Ypsolophidae > Ypsolopha > Ypsolopha sequella. Next base: position 11,327,941 of record OW204009.1, read on the forward strand.
TAAAAAAAAATCTCGAAATGGTTTTCAAATTAACACACCTAATCTAAGCGAATTCACGCGCAAGCAAAATTTGTTATTTCCGTAACATGATCGCTACAAGTTAACTGAACGTTTACAGAACCAGGGGATCTAAAAACGCCGACTTGGGCGAATCAAAAAATGATTTGAAAGAAGGATGGAGTCAGAGCTTTTTCACGCGTGCAAAAGAGACTGCATTAGAACGGAATCATGATATGATCATCCAAAGCGGCCTTTTTAGAGGACCTGCGGCTACCGCGTAATTCTGATTTGTATCGTAAACGAATCCTCGAAAGTTTGGCGTTGTTCATGCTCTAGGCTCATGTACAGTCTTAAGTTCAAAATATTGATTGTCTTGGTGGTGTACCCAGTAACAGAGGTCTTTTAGATCTAGTACAGGGGCCCTTGCAACTTGTGTGAATGCTCTGTTTTTGAACAATGAAACTATTTTATTTATTTCATTTTATTGAACCGCGGATGATCTTGCTAAGTTTCTTGCCCTTCTTCTTAGCAAGACTAATCGAATGGGCGGAGTTAAGCATATATTTATTATATGTATTGCATATATTTTTAATATTAGTTATTCCTTATTCCTATATTTTTATTTTATTCAAGTGTATTTTTTTAAATTAAATGTGAGTAAGCCCAACCTTTATTATTTCCCTGTGTATTTCCCAATATTATTATTTATTACATAAAACTATTACCTATACACATAGATTATTTAATTACTTATATTACATTAAAACCGACATGTAATACGTGTTTGTTAAACCTACATTACATTAATAAATATATTTCAAATTTCGAAGCCGTGCACAAGTCAATCAAACGTTGAGATTTTCGCAAAATTCAAAAAGCTATGACGTACGAGTCAGCGTGATTAGCACCAAATTAGCACTGGATATAAATACGGTAATTGGGCCGCTGGACTCAAAGGTACCCTCCAACCACAGACCTCCATGACCACTGGACAGGCGACTGTCAAATCATTTTTGTCCCTATTTGTTTTACGCCAATTCGGCGCTGCGCTGTGAGCAGCTACGAAGTTCCCTGGAACTAGAATTGAGGCATGTACTCGAACAATGCTGTATGTAAAATAAAAATGGCTATTATTTGTGAAAAATATGATAATGAAGATAAACTTATTAAGAAAACTAGGCCTAAGAACTTACGAAACCTAACTTACCTACCTACTTATAAACTGCCTAACTATAATAATTATATATGGTATGAGAACATGGGAGTACATGCTTCATTTACTACTAAATGAAGATAGACTAAAAAACTTAAATAATAATAAAAAGCGAAAAAGTGCCATAAAGCTTTATTTTCTTCAACATCAGCAGCCTGTGGCTGCGTGATGTTATACAACGTGTAACAGAAAGGTGTAACCATATTTGAAGAGCTTATTCAGTTAATGGTGTAAGGGGGTCCTATAAAGAATAGGTACTAACCCCATTATTATTTATATTATCGATTACTATTATATTATTACTATTATATATCGATTATTATTATACTTAGCTAATTTGCTAAACGTACTTAAATATTTTGTTTATATAAGTTGCTCAATTGATGTTAAAAAGCCTGTGGTCAGTCTCGGGTTAGACTAGGTGGATAATGGCGGATGAACTAACGCGGAAAACAATTGTCTAATAAATTAAAGTTTATTGTCATTGTTGTATTTTTGATTCCATCTGACCTTCCCCAATAATGGTATAGAACAACTTTTACTATGGAGCTAACCCCGAAATCTCGAAAAAAAAATCTGCCCTTCCATACATTTCGTTCGAGCGGCATTGCATTTTTCTATAAAACAGTAAATTTTTTTTTTTCGAGCTACAGGGTTTGTTCCATAGTAAAATTGTTCTATACCATTGACTGAATAAGCTCTTCAAATATGGTTACACCTTTCTGTTACACATTGTATAAGATAATATAAATTAGAATTAGTTTAGTTAGTTTAGCATAAAGTTTGCGATGTCGCCATACCGCGCATAAACCATGTGGTTTTAGTCGGATGGCTTTAAATTCTTAAAAATGTAAGTAAATTTAACTATGAAAAAATAAACTAAAAAAATTATTACATTTTGGCCTTCGATCATATATTATGTATGATCGAAGATTTTGGCGAAAGTTATCTAATGATGGAAAAATGCTGTCCGTCAACACTGGCATTGTTTGCAACTGAGTTTTTATTTTACAATCATATAATAGTAGTGAAGTTTAGCAGCAGTCAAACGTTGGAATACAGTTGAACAACGATGTATGTTACAAAGATTAGCATTGTTACATAATTAGATATCTTTCGCCATAATAAAACATACACAGCGTTGTTCGAGCACACGCCCTTAATTTTAGCGATCTGGGCGGCTATTCTCGCAACATTTTTCACACGCTTTATGTTTCATACGACTTTGTTAGTCGCGTAATAAATGCCGTTTGATGATAATCCTACGAAGTAAAATTCCTTAAAAGATATGTAAACACATGTTATGAATCCGAACAAAAGGTTTTTATTTTAAAATCTTGTTACGTTTATGGACAAAGAGCTTCTTAAAATCATCCGCCTTTGGCCCTCGCCAATTGTCGCATGTGCCAGAATTGCCGTCCTGGACGGTGATTCTGGCACGTGCGGAAAAATTGCGAAAGCAGATTTCATGTGATATTAAAACAGGTTTTCTAAGAATGTGTATCGATTTTCTCTATTAAAAACCTAAAGTTTGTATTCCTTACATTTTGTAGTCTTTATTGAACAAGGTTTTAGTCATTTAACTTTATATCGCATGGTATTTATCACACAAGAAATAAAAGTCGAATGATTGATATTGCTTGTGAAAAATAATGCCAGAATAGCCGCCCTGCTCAAGTCGACGACGGTGAGGTTATATCAATCAAAACGCGCGAAAACACTTTTTGCGTTAAACGTCAAAAATAGTTCCTGGGAACGTCGCCAGTGGCGCTTCAAATCGGCACAGTTTATTAGTTGTCATTTGTCCCGGACATCCAGTCCAGTGGTGGTGGAGTATGGAAGTCCACTGACTTCAAGGCTTTTGCTGTGTTGTAAAATATTAACAACCTATAAAAAGATTAAGTGTCGGTGTTCCGAGATTCGGGGTTCGGGGTTATGGCTTTTTAAGACGGTAAAAATTCAAATTTCTGAACAAAATAAATACCACCTGTTACCTTACAAGATGAAGTGCAGGTTCATAAAAAAAATCTTCAAAAAAAAAACAGGAATTTCAAGAAAATCTCTTGAATAGCATTGCAGCGCTACGGGTGTAACCTGAACATGAAAATCCTGTTTTTTTTTCTGAAGTTACTATACATTAGTGCCAAGATTTTTTTTAATGAACCTGTACTTCATCTTGAAGGTAACAAGTGGTATTTATTTTGTTCAGAAATTAATATTTTACTATCTTAAAAAGCCATAACCCCGAACCCTGTTTTGCCCAATCTCGGAACTCCGACTCTTAAACACTTAAATTTCTCTGTAGATGCATTTGGCGCCTTCGGACTGGGTGGACCCCGACCAGGGGGGCACGGGTTTGGGGGCCCCGGTCCTGGGGCTCCTGCTCTAGGGGGCCTAGGACTGAGCCACGGCGGTGGAGGGATCCACCAAGATTTCAGTCAAAAACATGAGGAACGTTCCCGAAGTGAGGCAGAGAGTTCGTCATCCAGCACAAATGAGCATGGTTAGTAAACAATGCGGTTTAGTTCAGGAACTATCAGGGGTTGGTTTTTATATCGTGCGCCCTTTATTTAATTGTAATGAGGTTTGGAATCAATAGTGGGTAGTCACTTTTCTAAACAAAGTGGTTTTCTTTTCCTAAGGAAATGCTTAGTTTTCGTGAAAACCGAAGATGAAAATTGGAAAATATTTGTGAACGAAACGCAATTTGTTAAAGAAATTTTAAGTGAATGTCGTATCGAAACGTTAAAACACACGCACACACTCTAATAATTCTGTGCACACACGCAATACTATTGAATATTATTGTATGTGTGCGGCCGAAAATGGCAAACAAAATGGCGTCCGTCACAGCGTCATTCCGTTTCTCTTGTGGCTACGTGAATTATAAATAATATGTTGTTTTATCTTCCTTTTCCCAACAATTAAAATAGTAGAGATATTTTCTTATCAAATTGCAAAAATTACATGCAAAAAAAACTGACTTCTGTACTGGTAGGTTGATAGGTTCCTATGGTCCATAAATTGACTTCTGCACTGGTAGAGGTTCAGATGGCTGAAACATCCTATCTCCTACAACTTCAGATTAAGAAAATAATGTAAATATAACCTCAAATTTTATTAAATTTTAATAATTTTTTTCTCAAAAATTACACATTTCCTCACAAAAAAAACTAACAAGAGGGACAAGGGAACTCCCCCCCCACCCCCCCTCCCCACAATTAAGGGCGCACGATTAAAAAAAAAACCAATAATAGGTCTTTACATATGAAATTGCCTTTTTCTATAGACAATTTGAACTAAATTCAATTTTCCGTTCTAACATTTTTGACAAATCCAAATTATGTAATTTCTTTTGTGTATGAATGAGACAACATTGAGCTAACAGCAACATTAATACAATTTTTGAAAAGTGTCAACTATGAAAAAATATTACGAATCTTATCATGGAAATGAATGGAATTTAGGACGAACTGTTTTTGAAACTGAAAATAAATATAAAATTTAATACGTAGATATAAAACCTTGAAATCAACTTTCAAGCAAAAAACAAATAATTGAAATAGCTATTGAATTCCAGGAAATATGAACTCATGAATCTGCAAGAAATGTTCAGCAATTTCATATGTAAAGACCTATTATAACTTGTACCAATTCGGATTAACTTTGGATAACAGTAGAGGCACGTACAGACAACAAAAGAGATAGGTAACCAACCAGGCTCAGCGCGAACACTTCGTTCCTAAAGCCCACAATTCCCATAATTTAATTTCTATAAGATTTTTTTGAATTTTTTTTTCAGAATCTAATACGTCAATTTAGGGCATAGTTCTCATTGTTTTGATATATAAACTGAACATTATTTTTTATGATTTTTTAAAGAATTGTCCGATATGACGTCACTTGAGAATTTAAGACATTATACTGATGGTGATATGTGATTGCTTGTAAAAAAAGTGGTCTGTCTCTGTCTGTCTACTCATCTGTCATCCAGCTGTCAAATCAGTCGGAAGCAAATTATTATAAATTTGTCTTGATAGCAAAGGAAACATTTCTAAACAGCTATTTCTTCACACGAAGGCCAAGGAAAGCTGCAGCTTTTTCGTAAAAACATTCATCATCATGAGGTTTTTTAAACAACAAGTTCTAAAATACGGCTTATTAAGCCTGAATCTCTTCTCGAATTGACACACCTTAACATAATTTTATCTAAGCGAATTGAGTGACAGATGAGATGAGGAATACTTGGTCGATACTACATAAATGCACTATTGATTAATTTCATCTCATCAATCACTCCTCTGAGGGACTTAGGACCAAAGTATTTGCGCTGGGCCTGGTTACTTATCTCTTTTGTTGACCCTACTCGGTAAGTCACGTGACTTACGGTCACGACTATCCGTAAACTGTAAAGAGCCAATGTTGTCACTTTTTATTCTCTTCGAGAACTTTAGGAAAAAGAGTTACTTATAAACCTAACGTTTTGGTTGTAGTAAAAAAAAAATATGAAACGTTTAATTTTGTTAAGAGCGGTTTTGCAGCTGGATTGTGAAAAACCCGCCGTTTTCTAATTAATCGAAACAGAACACTTAAATTCAAAAGGCATCTATTTTTCACAATCCGGCTGCGAAACCGCTCTTAACCTTTCAAAGGTTTCCTCCTGGGAGATATTGCTATTGGCGATAAGTGCCGCCTTTGTACACAATATCTGTTTTTAATGTAAACATATGTTGTTAAAATAAATAATCATGTATATAAATGTACAAAAAATGTAATGCATATTTTTTTATTTACAACTACCAACGCAGGGTACAAAATAGTACTTAAAAGAATATAAAATTTTGAAAATATTCACTAATGGGTTCAGGTGTGATGAACACCAGTACTCACTAAAATGTATCAAGACCTTTTACTCCATTTACATTTTTTGTGAAAAAACAGGTGTTCTCATTTAATGAACCTATTTAGATAAGCCGTCCTATTCATCATTTCAAAGGGGTCGTTCACAATTTACGTAACCAAAAATTTTCAAATTTTCGACACCTTCCACGTAACAGCACCGTAACGCTTGGCTGGGGCCCCTCCCCCCTACATTCCGACACGTAACCTGTGCTTTAATTAAAAGCTTTGCTACACAGTAGGTAATCTGGCCAACAAAAAATACGAGCCATTGGAAAAAAATTATCCGTTTGGCCACAAAATAACCACTTACAGAAGGTTCACTCCGCTTAACTTGCGAAAAGAGGCCCACGTACACATAGACGCGTACGTACGACGATCTCGGATGAAGTCGGTCGAATGCCAATACGAAATTCTACCGAGATCATCATACGTATGCGTCTATGCATGTGTGCGTCTGTTTTCGCTCGCTGTATGGAGTCGGCCTTCTGGTTGTATCTATTTTGTGGTTTGGCTATGCTAAAATCGTGACGTAACGCAAACCTTACCCTATCCTCCCCGCACGTACCAGCCCCCCTATTCTGTATCTTTAGTTGCCAACTGGACTGGGTGCCTATCATCAAAAACATAGGTAAAAACTGAATTTTCAAAATTGCCCTTAGTGGGTATTGAACTATTTACGAACTGTGTCCTCACTTCAAGTGCGAACATGTCTTTAGATAATCGGAATTCAATAGTATCTATGTTTTTTATGATACGCACCTAGTCCAGTTGGCAACTAGAGATACATAATTTAATATAATAAATTTTACTCTTTAATAAATTGCATGCTTTTCTCTTTTTCGGCTACCTGTATTAACTAAACTGTGTCACTACGAGCAGAAGCAACTGACTCTTAAATGACAGGCTTTGCCTTACTTAAGTTTCAGTTGAACACATAATTTTTGTGAATACCTTAGCCTTAACATTGTAATTTTTAGGTTAAGATTTTTTGATCCAATAAATAATTTTGTATTTGTATTTGTATTGTATAATAGGCCCGCAGGATCGTAACGCCTGGCAGCAAGCCGCCTCCCCCAAATTGCGTTAGGTAATTTGTGAACGACCTCAAATTGTATGTGCTTTATGAATTTAGACATGCGAGTGCCTTTGAGATAGACCCCGTAACAAAAATGGTAAAAAAAAAAAGTTTTCCATTTTCATGTATGAGGCCCCCCCCTGAGAAATAATTTATTTACATTTTAAATTCAAAATTCGATTTTGAGTCAAAATTTTACACAACATCCAAAAATTTCAGGTTTCTATCTCATTCCGTCTGACATACGGACAGACAAACAAACGGAGTGACATTAATAGGGCTCCGATTTGTCCTTTGTGTACGGAATCCTAATAAGGGCCGACAATTGGGGATGGATGTGTGCCACCTGCTTGTGCCTGTTTTAGAGCTGTCTTACTATCCCCCGAATAACTTCGGGTGCATTTGCGGGTAAGAAGTTGGCACCTTCACAGTCGAGCTCGGCATCAGCTCTACCACCTAAATTGACTAAGTATTACTACGTATAGACTAGCAGTTCCCATACATCAAATTGTAGCCACAAAAAAGTTGTAAAATTCTAACGAAATCTAGATGGCGTTGCTAAATCCTCTAACGAACACAATGCTAAAAAAGACCGATTGGTGACACTAATGGCACAGCGACGTCACGTTACATAAACACAATTCCCACTTCGATAATAGATGGCGCTGAAATATTCACTGTTAGTGTTGCCAAATAAGCGCCATCTAGTTTTCTTAGCAAAACTATTACAGACACATGTTTACTTGGTAACCATGAGAGTTTACTTGCAACCAATTAAACAAATTATGCTTATTTGCAACACTTAGCGACACCTAGTGTTGTAAGGGTGCGTATAAAATTTGCTACGCCTTGATGTATGGTAGTTGTCGGTATATACGTAGTAATACTTAGTCTATGCTACCTATTATGTTATATATCTCGTTGTCTACATAACCGTATTTGGTTCACAGGGTCCCAATCTTCGTACCAACATTCAAGTTCTCAGTCAAAAGAAGCTGATTCAAGTGAGTAATTACAATTTTGTAGACACACCTGTTGGCCTGTTCCGTTTTGTAAATACATCTGTTGGCCCGTTTCGTTTTGCTTCATGTGGTTTTTTATTCGAAATAGTGTTTCTTTTAAAACTTTTTAATAAAAAAAGTAATATAAATTTCTTATTACTTTTCATACCCATAGGCAGCATACACAATACATAGGTAATAAGGTTTTCTTTAATAACTTTTGAGTGAAGTTTAATTTAAGTGTTCTCTTTCGATTAATGAGCGTTTTTCTCGTTGTTTTATTTTTCTTAGTTCTTGACTTTCCGCCAGATGTCCCTGGCCATATCACCATAGATAAAATATGTTCCGTAGCAATCAACGTCAAAGTGATTTTTGGTTTGTTTGGAATCTGTACAAATTTTGTCTTTGATTCTGTTGCTAAAGTATATGACAGTGCCATCTAGGAATCTTATTTAACACTAAATTTGACACAAGGAAAAACGCCCATTAGAAAAAGGCGGGTTTTTCTCAATCCGGCTGCGATACCACTTTTAACATGAGCATTTTTTTTTAGGTTCCATGGGCCTTGATATTAGCCTTGACAAAGGAGTGACTTTATCAAAATCAACTAAGCAAGGTAAGTACCAAACCATGCAGTTTTAATACTATAATTTTAATAATATGCTGCCACAGCGCTACCAATCGCGGGGAAAATCCCCGATTTGTGGAGAATTGAGAGTTAACGCGGGGAATGACAGAAATCGGGGAATTTCGGGGAATCCAGACCAATTTTTCCGGTGGGCTAAATTATTTTACATCGGGTAATACTTACAACTACAAAATCACGTTTGGACTCGGAAGATACAGCTCGACACTACTAACATAATTTTGAATGGCAACACAACTCAAATGCCTGCTTAACTGTCATTTGAACACTATTTCGTATTTTTGAACGCATCAATAATCCATCGTTTATGGTTGTCGATTTTTAAAAATTTGTTATACCTAAAGGTATAAGTATTTTATATAAGTTTTAGTAATATATTAAACAAATTTTGTTTAAAACGGTGTTTTTATTCCAAAAATATCATTTCGGGGAATTTGTGGGGAATTAATCTAAAAGAAGCGGGTAATTTCGGGGAATTGACAACACGATGCGGAGAATCGAGAAATTTTTATTGGCAGCACTGGCTGCCAGTGCCCGTTTGACAACAACGGTGAACGCCGCGTCGTCGTCCTAAGAACGACACTCGCCTTGATAATGCCGAAATTGTATCGGTGAAACGGTTGGCATATAGTCAACAACAATCACACGTGAGTGTTCAAGCCGTGTGTAATAATAATTTAGTATGTCAGCTCACGCGAGTTTTAATAATACCTTGAAGAGCTTCTATGACTAGATTGATGGATGTAGAAGAGGTGTGTCTGGATCGTAGCAGATGGAAATCTGTAGTCTCTGCGTACCCCTCTGGGAGACAGGCGTGAGTATATGTTTGTTTACTGCCATTTTAACTCTAATAATTATAAACTTAAGAAGGAGCTACATCAAATAAAGCAAATTAAAAAAAATAATTAATATTTGGTCTTTACATATGAAATTGCTGTTTTCTATAAGTAGAGAATTTAAAGAAAACTCAATTTTCAGCACTAACATTTGCGCATTTTTTTTAGGAATTACAAATCCAAATTAGCTATGTCATTTCTTATGTGTATGAATGAGACAACATTAAGCTAAAAGCAACATTAATTGAATTTTTGAAAAGTCTCAGCTGGAAAAAATTATTACGAATCTCATCATGGAAATGGATGGCATTTAGGACGAACTTTTTTGAAAATTTAATTTTTATATCAAGCTGAAAATAAAAACATAGGAAAACAGTTAAATTAAATTTTAGTGAGATATATTTCGGGCCATTCGGGCCCGGCATCAGTCGAATGGCCCGAAATATATCTCACAAAAATTTAATTTAACTGTTTTCCTATGTAATTATAATAATTTAAAAGACTAAGGGTCAATTTTCAATATTTATTTGAAAATAAAAACAAAATTGAATACGTTGATATAAAAGCTTGAACTAAACTTTCAAACAAAAAACAAATAATTGAAATAGCTATTGAATTACAGGGATAACTGTATTTCATATATAGAATTAAATAAAAGCTTTACTACACAGTAGGCAATCTGGCCAACAAAAAATACTAACCATTGGAAAAAATTATCCGTGTAGCCACAAAATAACCACTTACAGAAGGTTCATTATATGTACGAAAATTTTGGCAATTTCATAGGTAAATACCTATTATGTTAACTATGTTAAGGTCGACGGATCACGTTTCCAAACGCAAAACTTATGAATATTTTTCTTATTTCTTTAATAAAACTTAGTAAATAAATGTCAACAATAGTTTAATGTCAGTTAAGCTTTACCAGTAAATTTGCGTTATTTTCTGCTTTAAGTTTTATACAGAATGATTGGTAATTCAACCTATTCCTTTTAAACAACTAAAAATGCTTTTACATAAATTAATAAATTAAATAACTTAGCATTGTTAGAAAATCCTAATTGACATTAAACTATGGTTTATGTTGTACTTTTTAGGTTCCGTACCCAAAGGGTTACCAACGGACCCTATTACTAAGACTCCGCTGTCCGTCTGTCTGTCCGTCTGTCACCAGGCTGTATCTCATGAACCGCGATAGTTAGACAGTTGAAATTTTCACAAATGATGTATTTCTGTTGCCGCTATAACAACAAACACTAAAAAACAGAATAAAATAAATATTTAAGGGGGCTCCTATACGACATATTATTATATTACATATTTTTTGCCGTTTTTATATATTTTGTAGGTACGGAACCCTTCGTTCGCGAGTCCGACTCGCACTCGGCCGGTTTTATTCAAAAATAACAATAACAATCATACATTTTGCGTTTGGGATCGCGATCCGTCGCATCCACCTTAATAGTAAGTTACATTTTTAGCTTACAAATACTACCCTATAATATAAAATTTTAAGCTTGTGGACACTAGCGGCGACCGGCGAACTGGCTCTTATCTAGGCCAGCGTATAAGTCTTGCCATACAGAGAGGTAATGTGGCAAGTATTTTGGGCACTCTCCCGCAGGGCAGTGATCTAGAGGCAATTTTCTTTTTATAATTATATCTTTAGGATTATTTTTGTATTAATTATTGTCTTTCACATTTGTTTACTATCAATCCAATTAAAGGGATGTGTTTAATTAAAAATAAACAAATAACATTATAATTTAAGAAAAGATAAATTGAAAGAATTTATCTACTCATTTTTTCAAGTGTAAAAGTGTTAGACACTATGCCCCCGCGATGTAGCGATAAGCGATAACAGTGTGACAATATTTCTGTTGTGAGACAAGGACGGCAAGTCGCGACATTGCTGTCCACGGGGTGGATTTGCAGAAATTCTATGGGATAAATTTCCTTTTGTGAAGTTGACTAGGTGCAGCGACACGATTAAGGCGATTACCGTCGCCAAATTAGCAGCTCGATGTTTTTCTGTACGAATATCGACGGAAATGACATTGAAATAATGTTCATATCAGCGCACAATGCATAGTAGCTGTTACGACGCTCGCTGCATCCTTGATAGAGCGAAATAGGAGGAAATTATACTTTTCACATGGACGTGACTGTTCGATTGAATAATCCTGTTATGGTTATAAATGAATTAAACCAAAAAAGCCGCTTAGGAGCAGTAGGGAATTCTAGCCAAAAAACACAATTCAGTTAAAACAATTTTTCATGTAGATGTTTTGGTGGTACGAAAAAGAAAAATGTTGCATTTGTTGTCCTAGAGTTGATCCATATTAAATTTTTTCAATATTTTTGGTTTGGCCATAAAAGAGGAGTAGGCTTTAAAAAGTACCCATTTGGCGATATTAAGCGCCTTAATGGGATGACCAGCCAGTAAAGCTAGACTTATTTATTTATTTTAATAAATAAGTCCTTGTTTTCTCTTTCAATTTAGAGTAATCGCCCGGCAAGCGAGAGGTCCCGGGTTCGATTCCCGGTTCAGAGCTCCTCACATCCAGATTTACTTTTATTTCTGCGTTTCTATACTGCAATGATATAACGTTAATTTTCTCTTTCAATGTTGATAGAGAAAGAATCGTCGGCACAAAACTACTCTGAAACACAGGCCGAAGAGCACAACCAGAGTGGCTCCTCCCAAAGTAAGTTTTAGTAATAGTTTCACGATGTTTCATGTGCCTGCTGTTCGTACAAACTATGCTCAGAATTCCCCACATATAGAAAGAAATTAAAATGTGTCGTGATGACGTAACTAAAAGTCAAATGAAAGACATCGCTTTTATTTAATTTAATAAAGGATTTTCAATGCACGCTTATTTAAAACAGTTGAGGAGAGCTATTCCTCGAAACGGCTTTTGAATCGTAAATATTGACGAGATAAAGAGGCCAATTCTCCACTAGCGACGACGCCACCGTCACCTGAACAAATAAGCTGGTAAAACTTTTGATGTCATTATAGTATATCGATATTATATATTTCAGGGAGCGAGTCTGCATATTCTGAAACAAGTCAAAAAGAGACAGATTCCGAAAAAGGTGAGCGATTTTTTTTCGTTTTATTTTCTACTAGCAACCCCGGCTTTGCACGGGCATGTTTTATACATATAAATCTTCCTCTTGAATCACTCTATATATTAAAAAAAACCGCATCAAAATCCGTTGCGTAGTTTTAAAGATCTAAGCATACATATGGACAGACAGCGGGAAGCGATTTTTGTTTTATACTATGTAGTGATACTTCCTAATATTACTTTGGAACTTCCGAAAGAGTTTCCTTCCAAAAATTCACTTCCCCATATAAATTTTTAATACCATTAATCTGCATGATCAGTGAGCATGTGGTTTAATATTCTTGAGCACGTCATTAATAATGTTAACACCTGTTTATCTCAGAACAATTTTTTTTAACGTGTGACTATTTTGTTGCGCTGTGCGGATTCTGAAGTAAGAAGTGTTGCCAACGCTTTTCCCAAGCCCACTAAAAATGCATATTTATATTTTATTTTATTTATTATTAAAATTTTATCTCAGAAAAATGCATAGTTCCCGAGGGATCAGGAAACATGTCTCTTTAAATATCTCATTTTGACATCTCTCAGTTATGATATCTGTCGCTTTCGATATCTGTCGCTTGTGACTTCGGCCACTTAATGACATTTGTCATACACATCTGTTACTTCTGAAATATAAAGTCACTAAAAACAATATTTACCCGCTATGAAAGAGTTTCTAAACCACCAGTTTTAGTGGAAGTTTCACTAAGTTGGCAACACTGCCAAGATTAGATCCAGAATTGCATTTTGGGTAGGGGCAACACAATTTAAAAAAAAATGATTTTTTGTTCTAATATTTACAAAATAAATATGAGACATATGCCTTGACATCATGCCTAATATACCTATGCTGATAAGTGCACCCGAATCAAATTGAAAAGTTGAGTTAAAGGGAGTTCCTAAGTGTTTTTGGGGGTCTTTTTATACCCATGATTAGTTTTGCGAGAAGGACAAGAAACTTAGCAAGATCATGTCTTTTCTTTTTTAAATATATTTTCCCTTCTCATGCTCTAAAAAGTACCGGTTTATCCTTGCTACAAGCGGACTATAACTACATTTTATGCTCTAGTGCAGCGTTTCTTAACCTTTTTTGTCCACGGACCCTTAAGGAAATCGAGCACAATTTTAAGGACCCCCTTAATAAAAAAGCAGCAATACATTTCGGACCACTCATTTTAGTTCTACCAATTACAAAAAAAAAAAAGGTACTTTTTAATATAAAATACGTTAATGAGAAGGTTTTTTGGTGGAAAAAACTTTTGGTGGCATTTATTTATGATTGTTAAATGGTCCATAGATTAGGCTGCAGACCCACATACATATGCTCGGACCACAGGTTAAGAAACGCTGCTCTAGTGCATACAAGTGATTACGGATTACTTCTTCTAACACTATGGCAATAGGCCATACATCCAGATACACAGTACAACTTCATAGACAAACTTTTTTAAACTCAATAAATGTTCGCGCTAAGATTTTATCATACATGATGATGCTCAAGGATATACAGAGATAAAATATACAATAAATAAAAAGACATGCGTGTCTATTATTTATTTAGGTTATTTAGACATTTAGACATGGCTCTATGGGGTAAGTTCCCGTTGCCTACCAACATGGTGGAAGAATAAAAAAAAACGTAGCGGGAAAGAGCTGTTGTTTTTTTCTTAGTCAGCACTACATATTTAGTTGTTTGATCATTTAAATTTGCATTAAGTATTACTGGAAGTTAGATATGTCTAGTGATGATGAAATAGCACTGTTTCATTTCCTCGCAATCGAAGTGAAAATTAGAGTGTTGAACTCGGCTACAAACGAGCCATATTACCTCGAAATATAGCTGCCTTCGCCAAGGCTCACGCAGCTAAACATCTTAAGTAATATGGATCGCTTTACGCACTCGTATAACTATCTACTATTTCCTTTCCTTATACTTAAATTAAGTAGAGGGATAAAAATAAAAGATACGAGAAATTTATGTCATAAGGAAAAAATATATTTTTGTCTACCTATCTTTACAGTCATTTTATTACATTTAATAATTTCCAAAAAATACTTTGTTACGTTTAACTTTTAATTTGTCTTTCCAGATAGCTTTAATATAGGTCTGGGAGGAATTTCGTCAACAAAAACCAAGGAATCAGGTAAGTACATACGTGGAACCAAGTTAAATTGAAAAATCATGAAAATCAGCGGGTAGCTCGGGAGTGCTTTTGCAGTTTCTTGTTTAACACAAAGATTCCAAAAGTAAAGATAAGCCCTTACCGTACTATGACGGCACTAAAATGTTTCCACCTTTAAATGGTTGACGCTCACACGTTTGGAATCAGTGCTCATCTGAACACAGTGATAGTTGGATGCCTTAAGTGACTTAAAATTTTGAATTTTAAACAACTTTTCTAGGCTGATCTGCTGATCTGCTGATGCTGATCGTAAGTAGACAGATTGCGCACTCATAATCGGCACCCATGTTACAGACTCTCCATGGTCTAGTCTAGGAGCCATTGAATGCTGCTTCAATTGTAAAACTGTTTATGTGAGTTGACGTAAAATCAACATGTTTTATTGTAACTTATTAATATTCATTCGATTTAAATTCAGCACCGATTGTCTATGCAAATCAGGGACCAATCAGCTGTAAATGTCATATGCTGCGCTGATTGGCTAATGATGTTAGTTTTTGCCTATGCCGCTGTTCCGGCGAGGGCGCATTGTTGTCTTCGACGACATCTTGTTTTTCTTTTTGGCTGGTATGCCGCTATAAAATTCAATATTTATGTGAGATAAATATGTAAAGAAATCCTATGTTATAATTAAATTCAGTCTAAACAACTCAGTGTTTATTTTCATCAAGTCTTCAAATCATCAGGAAAGATCTGTTGCATCAATTCGGTGCTTCGAACCCGCCGCCAGCAGCAGTATTTCCACCAATGTGAAATAAAATATTTTTCATTTTCATTTTTTTCATAAGAGTGCACGCGTCGGTATTATGTTAACGCACACATTCAAAAACAATGCAATAGATTTTAGGTGCCAGGGCTCATCTAAACTTTTGAAATCTTTGGTTTAGTACAGAACTGTTTCAGAAAATAAATACATTTTCATATTATCTTCCACAGACTCAGAAAAATCATCTTACTCTGAGAAGCAGACAAGTGAGAGTCATCAAAATAACAATCAAAATGGCTACACTCAAAGTAAGTTAATTGCATAAAAATATGGACGCGACGGAATTTTTTTATCTTTCCAGTTGTGGCCATTTCTTTAGATTTTTTATAAGAACCAGTGGCCACCTTGAATTTTTTATTGGCCATCATCCATCCATCCATCCATCAGCCTAGTTCGTCCACTGCTGGACATAAGCCTTTCCAGGACTTTGCCACTCCGGTCATCCTGGAAGAATTGCCCATACTCACACACGCTGGGCAGGCGGGTTGGTGAGCGCGGTGCCGGAACCCTCGCATCAGTGACGCCGCTACCCGTCACCAGGCTGTTCCATATAAGGCCCGGCTATTAAGGGATGGATGTATCGCCATCCATCGGTCCCAGGCATGGTGGGCCTCCTAGTTTTTTGCCTGTGAGCTGTCCCCTTACTCTCCCCCGAATTACTTCGAGGGGGTCTCCAAGTAAGATGGTGGTACCTCCACAGTCGAGCCCGGCATCAGCTCTACCACCTAGAGGCCACCATAAATACATAATAATATATATTATGTAAGTATCACCTGAACACAATCCTACTTAGTGTGTAAATATGCAATTTTGACTTCAAGGAATACAAAAACAGACAACTTCAGTTGCTATAAAATCCAAGATGGCCACTATAAAATTCAAGATGGCCGCTGGTTGCCAACAAATGTGGAAAAATTTACAGGATGTGGAAAAATTTAGTACACTTTTTAATTTTTTTTTCCGCTGTGATACAATTTCTTCTCCAAATCTTCAATGCTGAGCTGATATAACGCAACACAAATATGTAGCCTACATGTAAGGGCTCCACATTCTCGGCCAGACTCTATGAATGGGACAAAGCTATTTAAGTAAAGGAGATACACTCTATTGCGTTTCGCTTTACTCGTATAGCTTTGTCCCCTTCAGGCGATAGTGGAGCGGCCTTAAGGTTAAACGTCACTAGCTTAGCGCAAAGTGCATAACTTAACTTTGTTTTTTTTGTTTATAAATTTAAAATTGAAAAGCATTTTGCTCTGTGGCATTTGACGCCAATAGTTAAATATTAGTGAGGTTTATAAAGAAAGAGTTTGAAATTGTATACACAATTAGTCATGATCTTCTCAAAACCAACTTAATGCTGTTTCAACTTTGTTTGGACGAGATCATGACTAATTATGCATTAAATTTTAAACTCATGCTTTATAAACCTCACTTATACTGAACTATTGGCGTCAACTGCTTTATACCAAATTGTTTTTAATTTTTTTACTTCTAAACAAGAAATACAAAGTTAATTTATGCACTTTGCGCTAAGCGACTGATGTTTAACCTTAAGGGACAAATTTTTGAATTATGACCCCTTGCAAACCATGAAAAATGAAAAATACACAAAGTTATTTTATGATGTAATGAGCAATAAGTGTCAACTCGTGTTAAACTTTGAATGTCAAAATCCATACCGCGTAAAATCACATTAAGGCGATATGCGAAAAAAATATGGGTGTTTCTTTTCTGTGTATTTCATGAAATACACGGAATATTTTAATACCTTTCTGGTATATGCATTTTGACTATATAATCTAGGGTTTTGAAATTGGAAAACATGTTTGGATAAATTTTCCTTGATAGAAATAATTGTTGAAATGAGGTCTTCAAACACACTTTTTCTCCTCGTATGACGAATAGGAACCATATGCAGAACTCTTACATATTTTATTAGGTGTGTTTCAACAATATCTAGAGATTTGATATTTGAAATTTTGCTAGCTATTTTATTTTTTTTAATAAAAATATAAAACCAACTTTTTTCCCTTTTGCCCTGAATTCGCATAGCCTCTTAATGGCCATGAAATGTCAATACATAATTGACATATGTAATTATTTCTACACAGTCGATATAATGAAATTGTTAGTCACCATACTTCACAATGCTCTTAGAGTTCAATGTACCAGAGTCTTGTACCTTTTGTTTATTTAATTAAAGTGTTTGCTGTTATAAATTGTAACTGTCATAATTTATCGTTTCTAATGTAAGTGAATTGTATTCTTTTTGAGAAGCACTTGCCCCGGTTTTTTATATAAAATATTTTTATAATTGATAAAAAATATATAATGTATGTATAAAAATGTATAATATAATATATATAAATAAAATGTATAATGTATATAAAATATTATATTTATCTAAAATTAAATGAAACTTGAGGTGAATTGATGATGTAAACAAATGGCTCAGCTCAATACCTGTAATTACTGCGATTACTAATATTTATATTACATAATATAAATAAAATTATATTAAGGTTTAAGGTTTAAGACGCTAGGGAAAAAAATTGACACTTTTAGAACTTGCATAACATTTACTTCAGTAAATAATGTATTATTTTTAGTATCTAGAACCTGGTTAAACAAAAGTTTGATAGCAACTTGAATATATTTTATATTAATAATAAAAACCGGCCAAGTGCGAGTCGGACTCGCGCACGAAGGGTTCCGTACCATTATCTATAAAAACGGCAAAAAACATGTCTGTTGTATGGGAGCCCCCTTAAATATTTATTTTTATTCCGTTTCTTAGTATTTGTTGTTATAGTGGCAACAAAAATACATCATCTGTGAAAATTTCAACTGTCTAACTATCACGGTTCATGAGATACAACCTGGTGACAGACGGACAGACAGACGGACAGCGGAGTCTAAGTAATAGGGTGCCGTTGGTTACCCTTTGGGTACGGAACCCTAAAAAAACCGACATTTCGCTACTTTTCCTCTAATCCGTCCCTCCCGCACTAAGGGTTTTTTCGCATATCGCTAAAACTTTTACTTATAGCCTTACGGGGATAGAGACGATAGTGGGGGAGGGACGAATTCGTGGAAAGGTAGGGATAGTTTTTATTAATATAAAATGTACTAATGTTGCTATCAAAATTTCGTTAAACCAGGTCTTAGATACTGTTAAAACCCATCCAATAAAATAAACTTTCAGTCCGTACGTCATTCCAAATTGTCAAACCAGGAGAATTACCCCCGGTTACTGAAAGGCCAATCAAAGTTAACAGTAGATTAAAAAAACTTTAACCGCAAATAACGGTGAAAATAAAGCATATATGAAGTCTGAATAATGATGAATCAATAATTAACTTAGTTAATTTTTGATTTCAATGTAAAATTCCCACTTTTTGTGGCTTAATCCGCAGATAATTATTTTTTAATCTACTGTTAACATTGATTGGCCTTTCAGAAACCGGGGGTTAGTGTCGAAAAAGACCTCATTTGAATCGAGCAGAATTTCCCAATCACGTTTCTGTTCAAAAGATAGAAAAAGATTCCAAAAATAATATACTATTTTATCAAAATAACACATTATTATTACAATATGCAAAGTTCTAAAAGTGTCGATGTTTTTTTCCGTAGCGCCTTGTACCTTGATGATAGTGTAAATAAAATCGAAACCGGTAGGGCAAAAATAAATTAATATGTTGTGAAACGAGTACAAGTGTTGTGATTTGTGATTGTTACAGTACAAATAATAATTATTTTTATAATTGCTTTTGTAAACGGTATTGTAATGTAAGTATTTCAAAATATATATTTTTTCCCAGCTTCCGAAACCGATTTTTCGAACCAAGAGACCCACTCCGAGAATCACTCATCTAACTGTAAGTTAATGTTATGTAATATGTTCAAATACTTCACTTTCAATATAGCGCTATCATCTTACCTGATCCGTCCATCCATCAGCCTGGTTCTTCAAACAAAACCAACTTAAGGGGCTCCACAATGCTAAACATCAGTTTTGTACTAGATTCAGTTCCGTCAATGTAGAAGGCAAAAATTTGAAAAAAATATGGCGTGTTTTGTGACTCAAGGCAATTATTAATTGCACTTTATAAATAAACATATTTTCAATCTTCCTTTAATTGTGATACTTTTAAAAAAGCATGAATTTCACGAAAAAAGCGATTCAGTTTCCATAATTCAAAATCGATTGAAACGAAACTAACACACACAGATACTAACTAGAAAAAACTATCTTTATTACATCACGAAATTATGGTTAATGTCATAATGTAACAATGATTTCAAAATAACTGAAGTTTTGCGTGCGCGGCTTCTGATTAGAGCAGGATAGAGAGTCAAAAAACAAACGCGTTAGAGCAGGACTGAATTTTAGCATAGTGCAGCCCCTTAGAATTTTGTTTTAACTTTGTTTGGACAATATCATGACTAATTGTGCATTAAATTTCAAACTCGTGCTTTATAAACTTAACTTATACTGAACTATTGGCGTCAACTGCCACATACAAAAATGTTTTTCAATTTTTAACTTTTAAACAAGAAGTACAAAGTTAAGTTATGCACTTTGCGCTAAGCGACTGATGTTTAACCTTAAACTACGATTCTTCTCAACCTTTGTTCTATGATTTTCTTAATTACGAAGAAATCTTAAGTGTTTTTTTTTCGCGTAAATTCTAAAACCATGAAACAAAAGTTGTTCTATTTATAAATTTCTTATAATTGTTTTTCTTTTGTTTGAACAGCTGAAACCAAATCTATCGGATTATTGGGCGGTCCACCAAGTGAGTAAATACGTGTTAACATTATCATAGTAATATATTATATACTTAAGGTTGATGTTGATGCGACAGAATGCGTTCCCATCCCAAACGCACACCTTATGTTTGCTTTTCTTATTTTTGAATAAAAATCATTAAATTAATGTGATTTTTCTACTACCTTTCTGAAAAAGTTCCATTTAATACTCGAAATTAGTTTTGAAAATCGAACTTTCCGGGCCCCGTTGCGGAATGACTATCAGGTCAGTTTGAAATATCGTATTGACATTTCATTTATTGCAAAATTAGGTTCTTTTTGACGTTTGTCTTCATTTCATGCTACATTAGGTTCTTTTTGACGTCTTTAGTTTGTCTTTACAATCGAAATTCCCTGCGTTCCAATTCACGACGTTATCGATTATATCTCGTCTGACACTCCTTTTTCGCAAAATGATACTGGCCACAAATAAAAGCCGCCGGCTGAAGCCTGAAAAAAAAGGTTAAAACCGCGCTGCGCTTTGCAAAGTCATAAAATACATTAAATTTTAAAGGAAAAATTAAATATTTAAATACATATATCAGGTAGTAGAAAAAGTATCATTCGCAACGAGTAAAAATGGGTTTTCTTACCCTTTGAATGTAAGCTTTCGACGCTCGCCTTTAGCTCACGTCGAAACCAGCTTCATTCCTCGGGTAAGAAAATCCGCCATTTTATACTCGTCACGAAATATACTATTATAGCATTTAGCGACTATTAGTTAAATGTTAATTAGGCTTTTTCAGCTATTTTGTGTTATTTAATGCATTATGTTGTAAATGATCCCACACAACAACCATAAACACGTTTTAAGGTTGTTGTGCAGTATCATTAACAAAGTATTATATAAAATAACAAAACGTTGTTATTTCTTTAAAAGTCTAATTAACATTAAACTATAGTCGCTAAATGCTATAAATCAAATTTATTTAATACTTTTTATTCAAACATAAGAAAAACAATCATAGGTTTTTCCTTTGGGAACCAAAGATTTCAAAAGTAAAGATAAACCCTTACCGTACTATGACAGCAACAAAATGTTTCCACCTTTAATACAAATTTGTAAAATAAGATCCGTTGAAAGAGCGGGTCTCCCTTAAAACAGATTGTAAAACTTAAAAGGGGAGTCCCACCCCCTCAAAACCTACATTTTGTAATGTCAATAAAGAATTTTTGAATTTTTTGAATAGGTGACGCTCACACGTTTGGAATCACTGCTCATCGGAACACAGTGATAGTTGGACGCCTTAAGTGCACTTAAAGTTCATCATTCTAACAACTTTAGTAGTCTGATTAGTTTGCTGACCGTAGGTAGACAGATTGTGCACTCATAAGTGTGCGCGCGTCGGCATTATGTTAACGCACGCATTTAAAAACAATGCAATAGATTTTAGGTGCCAGGTAAACTTTTGAAATCTTTGTTGTGACGCGATATGTTGCAATTATAACACATAAATAAATATGATTGTCTACAGAAAATAGTTTGCGTTTTACATATATCTAAAACCCTTAAGAATCAATTGATATTCGAAACCGGTTGTGTTTTAATGTAATTTTATGTTACGAGTATAACAAAATAAAATGTTATAACTAGTGAAATTGTGTACAAGTGTATTTTAATCAAGACGCTATCCAAGTTTCACCAATAAAAAGAAATTATCTGTATCCTAGGAAATTTTATCCTATCAAATAATATTAAAATATATTATATTATTTTCACTGTACTGATGACAAAAAAACATAAAAAGTATAAAAGTATTTTTTTAATAAATTTATTTACGATATTTTGGGGGCGGCTTAAAAGTCCTAGTGTAAGACACACATTATGAAATTGACTTCCCAACAAACATTTTAGCGATAATTAGATCTTTTTTAAATCTTAAAGATGTAAAAAGTTGTTAGAATAGCGATATTGATGGCTTCAGGTGATAAACTTGCGATATTTAAACAACATTAGCACTCAGCGCGATATTGATGTTGATATAGCAGTAGCAGAGAATTGAATAGGCAGTTTTAGCAAGGTTAAGTATAAATATATTTATTGTAAATGAGATTATTTACAATAGAACCGAAAAATATTCAAACACATTAAAGGACGACATTTGACACACACAATGTAAACAGGGCTGTCATCAAATCATCATAGACAGATAAGAGCAATGAGATTACTCATATCTTTACAATGAGATTGTAGAGAGGCAAACCTCTTTGCTCTAACACTCCTCCTTAATCTCATGCACACAGCACTCACTCGTGCTTTCTGACTCACTGATCTAAACTAAACAGTTAATCAGAGTCCCAATTCTTTTGCACACCACTCAAATTTACCTCTTGGTAAAGCCTTGGTTAAAACATCTGCAACCATCCTCCCAGTCTCACAATATTCCAGCCCAATCACACCAGATTCTACACACTCACGAATGAAATGGTACCTAACATCAACGTGCTTTGTCCTCTGGTGATGCACTGGATTATTTGCAATCACAATGGCTGACTGGCTATCCGAAAACATGGTTATAGTATTAGGATCTTTCTGGCCAATCATTTCCGCTGTGAATTTTCGAAGGAATACAGCTTCCTTGGCTGCCTCCGATAGGGCGACATATTCTGCCTCTGCAGTGCTGAGCGCAATTGTGCGCTGTTTAGTACTCTGCCACGAAACAGCTCCTCCTTGAATAAGGAACGCCCAGCCTGAGTATGAACGCCGATCACTATCTCCGGCATAATCAGCATCTGCATATCCCTGAAGAATATCTTGGCTTCTTTTCTTTGAGTACATCAGCCCACGACTCTTCGTACCTTTAAGGTAGCGCAATACTCTTTTAGCTGCAATCCAATGTTGCTCCTCATAACATTCATTGAACTGGCTCAGATAATTTACCACATGTGATATATCAGGTCGTGTGCAGACTGCCAGATACATAAGTGATCCTATCAGTGCACGATAAGGAACCTTCTCATCAGGTCTCCTGCCATGCGTTGGCTTCTCTAGCCTTTGACCTGGCACAGCTGGTGTGGAAACTGGTTTGCAGTTCTCCATATTGAACTCCCTCAGCAGTCTCTCTACATACTTCTCTTGATGTAGTTTGGTTTCGCTGGAGTTCTGCTCAATGCTTATTCCAAGCATTAGTTCAGCTTGTCCTAGATCTTTCATTTCAAAGCTGGACTTCAGATCATTCTTGACACTGAGCAGGTCTTCCTTATCGTTCCAGAAAATGAGTATATCGTCCACATATATTGCAAGGATAATTAGTTTATCATGTTGGCGCCTCGTATATACACATGGCTCGTACTCAGATCTCCTGAATCCCACTCTTATCAGCTCTGAATGTAGTTTCTGGTTCCACGCTCGTGGAGCCTGCTTCAGGCCATAGAGAGACTTTTGTAAACAACACACATAGTTTTCTTTGCCTTTTACCTCCATGCCTTCCGGTTGTTTCATGTAAACCACTTCATCTAAGTTCCCGTTTAGGAATGCCGTTTTCACGTCCATTTGATCTATTTTCAGTCCCATCCGGACTGCAAGAGCTATCAGGACTCTCAGTGAGCTGTGCCTCACCACAGGAGAAAACGTTTCGTTGTAGTCCACTCCACGCCGCTGGCTGAAACCCCTTGCGACGAGCCGAGCTTTATACCTAGTCTTTCCGCCCGCCTCTTCTTTGATTTTAAGTAGCCACTTAGAATCAACGATGTTGCACGAGCTCGGTCGCTTCACTAGCGTCCATGTTTTGTTCTTCCTGAGAGCCTCTAGTTCCTCTTCAATGGCAGCTTTCCATTTCTCACTGTCTGGCCTTGACAGTGCCTCTTGTATGGTGAGAGGATCCTGGGTTGCTGTTGTTGCTTGGTGGGTGACAAATTCCGGATACTGTTTTGCCCTCCTTTCTCTTAGTGGATATCTCCTGTCCGACAACTCGATGTCGTTATTTTGCCTAGAATCATCTTCCGTCTGAAATTCGTTTTCGGCAACCATCTCTCTCGCATCTGAATCATTCTGATTCAGCTCATGCTCCTGCACGACACTTGTGCTCGGAACTATCTCCTGTTCCATTCTTGTTGGATCTGTCCTAGGCTCGATCACTGCATTTGTCAGCAAATTGCCGTTTTCTACCTCCTTAATGGATGCTTCTCTTTTGCTTCCATATTTTAGATTTTCAAAAAAAACAACGTCTCTGCCCTTATGAATTTCAAATGTTTTTGGATCGAATAAGCGGTAGCCTTTCGTTTCTTCACAGTATCCAACGTGAACAAGTTCCTTGCCTTTTTGATCCCACTTCTTCCGTTTCTGGTCTGGGACGTGTAGGTAAGCTTTGCATCCAAAAACTCTTAGGAAGCTCAGGTTAACCTTTTTATTAGTCCACGCCTCCTCTGGCGTTTTGTTCCGCACGGCTACTGTAGGTGATCTGTTTTTTAGATATACTGCAGTGTTGACTGCTTCAGCCCATAGCCGTTGACCTAGACCAGCATCCTCCAGCATGGTCCTTGCTTTTTCGGTGATGGTTCTATTCGCCCGTTCTGCTACACCATTTTGTTCAGGTGTATACTCTACTGTCAGTTGGTGACAGATTCCTCTTTTCTTGCAAAACTCTTCAAACCGCTGGTTGATAAACTCTTTACCATTATCGGATCGTATCACCTTCAGTTTTTTTTCTGTTTGACGTTCCGTTAGCGTAACAAATTCTACAAATTTGTCAAACACCTCTCCCTTTGTTTTGAGAAAGTAAACAAATGTTTTCCTGGTGAGGTCATCAATAAATGTAAGAAAATATCTGTACCCTCCGTACGAATTTTCACTCATTGGTCCACATACATCACTGTGAACCAACCCTAAAACCTCTTGTGCCCTGCTGCCCCCAGACTTCTTAAATGGCTGCTTTGTCTGCTTTCCTATTACACAGGCTTCACACTCTAGCTTAGCAGCAGTGTTAGGAAAACTTACCCCTTGCGCCAAATTAGTCTTAAGTAAGGTTAGATTTCGAAATCCCAGGTGCCCGAGTCGTCTATGCCACAGTATCACCGCGTCCGTAGCTGTAGATGCTAATGCTACCTCCTGCGAACAATACTGGACTTTATATACACCATTCTCTACAGTGCCTGCATGCGAAACTTCTCCTGTGACCTTACATCCATCCGCTTTCATAATTTTAAAGCCAGATTTATCAAAGAAGACAATCAGGTTTCTACTTACAATTGTACTCACACTCAGCAAGTTATTTGCCAAATCAGGTACGTACAAAACTCCTCTTATTGTCACGTCCCTTTCTCTGTTAACCACATTGCCAACATACTCACTATAAACTGTTTCACCATTTGCGCAAGCTATTTCTACTCGTTTATCTAATTTCTTAAAGTCTGTTAACCACTCTCTTTTATTTGTCATATGGTTGGATGCTCCGGAGTCTAGAATCCACTCTCCAGATCCTTCTCCCCCGGCAGTAGCCATCGCCATTGACGTTAAGGCTTCTTTTTTCTGTTTCGGGTTCTTTGGACATACTCTCGCCTTATGTGGTCCATCGCAAATAAAACATTTGATCTCACGAGGCTTGCTAACAGTCTTCTGTGTTCGCTTGTCTCTCTGACATCTGCTCTTGACTTGAAGAGCACTTGACTCATTACTCGAGGTTGCTTGATACGAGTCCTCCATTTGAAATAGTTTAGATTTGACGTAATCTGTGGTCAGTTGTATGTTTGTATTCTCAATTGCTATCCTCATGGGTTGAAACGTCTCTGTTAACCCTTGTAGCATTAAGGCTGCTAGCAATTCATCATCTACTTCTTTGCCTAGGTCACGAAGTTGCTGCGCTAACATAATCAGAGCCGTAACATAGTCCCTCACAGTAGAAAATTGCTCTAACTTCAGGCTTACTAGCTTCGACAGGAGTCTGCACCGGTTGTTAAGGCCTTTATCCTCAAAAGCAGCCTTCAAGGCATTCCATGCCTCCTTCGCAGACTTTGCCTGACGTACATGGACCAAACAGTGTGGTTTCACCATCAAGCAGATTTTGGCTCGAGCTCGCTGATCCGTCTTAATGCCTGAAGTATCACCCTCAGGTGGTGTCGTCGTCGTATACTCCCATAAGTCTTCATGGATGAGATATAATTCCATCATGAACTTCCATGTGTTGTAATCAGCACTACCGTCAAGTTTCTCCATTGTGGGTAGGCTAGAACTCATATTGTTAACTTGGGAAACAGACGATCTCTCATTCGCGTTTACTGTGCTTACAGTATTCCCATTTGTAGAACTCATATTCAACTTTAACCTTTAGTGCTGCGGGCCATAACCTGATGTTGATATAGCAGTAGCAGAGAATTGAATAGGCAGTTTTAGCAAGGTTAAGTATAAATATATTTATTGTAAATGAGATTATTTACAATAGAACCGAAAAATATTCAAACACATTAAAGGACGACATTTGACACACACAATGTAAACAGGGCTGTCATCAAATCATCATAGACAGATAAGAGCAATGAGATTACTCATATCTTTACAATGAGATTGTAGAGAGGCAAACCTCTTTGCTCTAACAGATATAATAGGTTTAAAGGAACGTCAAAATAAGGTTAAAGTTGTATTGTAGCGATTCTAATTGCCATAATGCAAGCAAACCATCTTGTATTATAGCTTCAACCTAAAATTACAACTGTAAGATCTATAAAGGAGATAATAGACGCCTAATTCCTCCTCAAGATTTATATTGACGCTAAAAATCACTCCTTAAACACCCAAGAGTCTACAACAGCGTCTGTTAGAATCATTAGTTCTTGAATAGCGCTCATTAAACCCCTTCTAACACTAGATGCTATAGGTTGTCATTGCAGTTCTTTTAAATGTCAAAGTTGTATCAAACTCTTTTTAAACACTACCATACATGTATGGGTTCTAAAGAAGCGCTAATCATGACCACAGCACACCCTAAGAAGCTATATCGCACTTACTCGTGGGCTTAACCTACACCGCCATTATACGTGAATAATTTAAAAATTAAAATTGAGTTATTCATTGTAATTTGGATGTTATTTGCTTAGAAAGTTCCTTAGCCGATATGCTGTAACGCATAGAATCGAAGATAGAAACAAACATGAATTAATTCCATAAAAACCATGGATTACACCTACATAATACGTGTTACACTTTAGTAAATAGAGGTTATTCCATGTGCGCTTTAATTTTGAGATGAAAATGTATATTTATATTCACAGTAAACTTACCTTCGCAATGATAGTTTAATCCTTAACACGTGCACTAGTATAAATATGATATTTTGAGAGTGCTTCCATTCCACCATTGAAAATAACACTTTATGAACTTGTTTGAGTCACTCTGTTTACCTGTGTGTAAAAAGTACAGAGAAAAATACGTTTTACAACCTAAGGAGTTCCTATTCAAATAAATATAGTGTTTGCTACAACCCAGAGAGCTAAAATCGATACTAATATACCTGCAATATAACTTAAAGTCATTTTCATCGCCGTTGTAGACCTTGGATAGCACTTTCGGTCTCCACTAGCGCTGTAATAACACCGGAAGAAATAACCTAAAATGATGATAGTTAGGCATGGCTATAGTACGACTCTTGTATCGCTGTGAGACGTATTTATCATCCCTTTAGCACTTCCATAGCCCTCTCGTACAACTTAATTCCATTTCTTACCACCTTCATATCGCCGTTGAAGGACCTAAGCCTGTAAAAAGTTATGCCTAATCCGGGGGTATATCGGGGTTAGAGCACGCTCTAACTCTAGTTTAATCGCTTATTTACATCTGAAAGACTTTAGGAGCGCTTTCATAGATCTTTTATAGCCCTCGCAGTAGCGCCTAAATGTTTGTTGGGTTATCACTGGCGGAGCGGTGGGTTAAGGGTTGCCAGATGGTCGGGATTCGTCGGGATTGTCTCGAAATTTCATGTGATGTCCAGAGTCCCGACAAAATACAAATTGTCCCGACAAATAACAAATTAACAACGATCGGCGGGCAAAAAGGTATTTTGTTGTAATAAAAAATAAAAAAATAATTTTTTGATTCGTAATATTTACATGTCTCGACCAAAATTCCAAAATCCTGGGTTTTTGAAATTTTGCCCAGATATTTTGGTTTTCCCATCTGGCAACACTAGGTGGGGTGGAGCACCCGAGGATGTCGGTACTAGCACTTCGTGACGCAGTGACCATTTAGCAGGAGAATTTGAGTACACATAAAAATGGGCATATCTTCTTTTTTTGTATTTTTTTTTGTACGCCGTTTTGTAGAAGATGTCTTTATATATATACAACGTGTAACAGAAAGGTGTAACCAAATTTGAAGAGCTTATTCAGTCAATGGTATAGAACAACTTTTACTATGGAGCAACACTGAAATCTCAAAAAAAAATCTGCCCTTCCATAAATTTCGGCCGAGCGGCATTGCATTTTTCTATGAAATTTTTTTTTTTTTTTCGAAATACAAGTTTTGTTCTATAGTAAAAGTTGTTCTATACCATTGGCTGAATAAGCTGTTCAAATATGGTTTCATTACACGTTGTATAAGGTCCTACAATAATAAGTGAAAATAATTGTAGGGTAGATCATGTATCGCTGACTGAGCTAACAAATCGTACGTATCGTTGGCTAATTAAACTAAACATTAATAAAATCAATTAATTTAAACTTATTTATAAACTTAATTTTAACTTTAAACTTAATCTAACTTAGACTTAATCTTAAATTTAAATTTAACATCAACTAACTAAACATTTTTTGCAAGCAAGTTATGGTAATAACATTGGGAAGATCGGTCTCGTCCTTATACAGGTTTATACAGCGTGTAACAGAAAGGTGTAACCATATTTGAAGAGCTTATTCAGTCAATGGTATAGAACAACTTTTACTATGAAACAAAAACTGTATCTCGGAAAAAAAAATTAACTGTTAAATGAAATGTCGCTCGGCCGAAATGTATGGAAGGGCAGATTTTTTTTTGAGATTTCATTGTTGGCTCCATAGTAAAAGCTGTTCTGTACCATTGACTGAATAAGCTCTTCAAATATGGTTACACCTTTCTGTTACACCTTGTATAAACTTAGCAGGATAAGGCCTACGTACCATAGACGAAATTCGTCTATGCTACGCACTAAAGCCGATTCTGCAAGTTTTAATTTTAGTTTTAATGCTATCAAAACAAAATTTTTTTCGTTGCAAAACAGTCCTTAAGCGTATAAAATAGAAGCTAAATTGCTCTGGAAATTTTCTAGTTTTGATAGCACTAAAACTAAAATTAAACCGTTCAGAATCTGATTTACTGTTTACCTAAAACTTGTTTTTATAAATAAACTATTTTGTATTTATTTTTTGGAGGACATTGCAGTAGAAATAAAACTTTTTGGTTAAATTAATTTTTCAGTTTCCAGTGCATACTGGTTCAGTCAGTTGAGTCAACACCTTCTGAATGTACACTGACAGTAGGTGTTGGTTGAGTCGACTTCTATAGAAAAGTGGAAAAAAAGACTGTGAAAATAAAATGTCTTATATGTGATTCATAATGAATACTGAGTCACCCCCTGATTTTTTTTCACTTTGATTTGTAGGACCCTATATGTACGGTTAGCAAAGAAATATTCGCGTCCTGTTTATGCTACGTTGTAGCAAGTGCTACGATGCTACGATGTTTCGATGCTGCGTCGTAGCAAGTGCTACGATGCCACGGCGTAGCAAGTGCTACGTAGACTCTCATTGATTGGCCGTAGTCTGAACGAATCAAAATTATCATTATTATACTAACACATACATACATATACTCACACCTGTCTCGCAGAGGGGTAGGCAGAGACCACAGATTTCCATCTGCTACGATCCAGACACACCTCTTCCACATCCATCAATCTAGTCATACAAGCGATTTTAGGGTTGGCCCCGTAGTAAAAGTTGTCCGTATTTGTGGGTAGAACATCCTGTTTGAAGGAAAATGTTTATCAAATTAACGGTTGGAGTGTCGATAAGGGGGCGCGAATTAACACCTTATTTTGACCAGGGTCACCACAATGTTAATAAATAAAACCGCATCTAAATCCGTTCTGTAGTTCTCGAGTTAAAACGGTACATATGTACATACAGACAGATAGACAGACAAAAATTCTTGAAAATTGTAGTTTTGTCTTCACAATACTATTAACTCATTTCCTTTAAATTTTGCAAAAATTCTCAACACGATTTATTTAATAAATCTTTATTTTTTGCGATTTCAGTGTTGACCCCATAGTAAAAGTTGTTCATACTATATTCATAAATAAATAAATATTAATGGTTAGAACAGCCCGTTTTAGGGAAAAAGTTATGCTTAACTAGGCTATAATAGGTGTCGGTAAAATAACCGCCAGCCGAAAACTATCGATACTACACTGAGACACTTCTACGCGAGAGAAGCCGTGGGCAAAAGCTAGTCATATTATAAGGTAATATACATAATGTAGGGGCCTTGTGAAAAAGCTAACAAAAATTAAACTACATACAGCGGGTTAAGCAACTGACGTTTAAGGGGCTCCACAATGCTAAACATCAGTTTTGCATTGGATTCAGTTCCGTCAATATAAATGGTAAAAATTTGAAAAAATATGGTGTGTTTTTTGACTCAAGATTATTACACTTTATAAATAAACATATTTTCAATCTTTCTTTAATTATAGGACTTTTAAAAAAAGCAGAATTTTACAAAAAAAGCGATTCAGTTTCCATATATCAAAACCGATTAAAACGAAACTAACAAACGCAGATAATAACTAGAAAAAACCATCTTTATTACATAAAGAAATTATAGTTAATGTCCTAATAGAGCCGCGATTTTAAAATAACTGAAGTTTTGCGTGCGCGGCATCGGATTAGAGCAGGCAGTTAAAATACAAAAGCGGACTGAACTGACTTAGAGCAGGACTGAATTTTACCATTTTGCAGCCCCTTAACCTTAAATCGTATGCAACCTCGCACACTCACGCGCACCGGACGCGCCGTATGTCAGTTCCGTGAATGTGTTGCGCGTGCGCTGTGAGGCATGTTCGATGCTGAAAAGTGTGCGATCATCTCCAAATTCAAATTCAAATAGTTTATTTTGTAAAGTAGGTATACATACTTTTTACGGGTCAAATTTAACCGTTTGAAAATATATAATAAAATAATAAATGTACATGAACTAAATTAAAGGTTTATTTAATTTATGTAGCAATATATACACGATTAAAATGTATCATTTTACCTATGGTTAAATATATAATTATACAAGTTGAAATCCAATCAACCGCCCTAAACCATACCGGAGACTCGGCCAGGAACCTTGAGCTGTATTTTTGAATCATTCGAATTTCAATTCGCATATGAATCCGCATGATTCGCATACGAAAACTTGAAAATCAGTATTTTGAAAATTCTCTCCGTGAATTCTGCAACGAGTGGTCTGACCCACTCGTTTTCCGATTTCTACTAGTAGAAACTATGCAGGAATGACAAGAAGAAAATTTCGATGTCGATGCATCGATGAGACTGACATGACATTATAATTTTTTAATTTACGTTCCGTTCACCTCCATTCATTACCGGTTTTTAAAATAAACGAAATATTGCTTTCCGGTTTTAATTTTTTCCGCGTGAAACGAAAACCGTTTACATTGATTTCTACTGATTCAAAAATACGTAAAATCGTGACCAATAGAATAGAATTTCGCACGTGAATTTTTTTCGTGCGTGAATATATGATTCTCGGCGAGTGATTCAAAAATACAGCTCCAGGAACAAGGTTCTTAATAGGATCACCAACCGAGTCCCCAGCACGAATCCAAACGGCCGACCAAATCCCTATTAAACCCATCGTTGCTAACATTGACAACGCTTCAACATAATTGAAAGGCTATAATTTAAACTATCAGCTAATTAAAGATGTTTTGGTCAGCTCCAAAATGTATTTTGTCAGCAAACAAAGTGAAGCTGCTTCTATTCGTTGGAAAAAATAACTAAATTGATCAGAAAGTAATGTGATATTGGACAGCATTAGTATGATGTGATAGGTAATTAAATATATCTGCAGCAATATTTATATCGTGATTCGGATTTTATTAAATTTTGGCAAGCTTTAAATACCTAAATACTTAAATTAAAATCACAAAATGCTTCCAGAGGGCGAAGTGTTCAATGTGCCCTCTTAACAGCTAATTCAAAGAAGACTAAGTTTATTAACTTTTCTATAAATAAACAGATACCGTTTCATGGAAAACAGTTTTTACCTGAAACCATTTCACAAATTCGGCGCCGTTTAAATATCTCGCTTTCTTGCACCTCTTGATGAGAGATCGGTCGGAGTGCGGT
Organism: Ypsolopha sequella; assembly: GCA_934047225.1. NCBI lineage: Eukaryota > Metazoa > Arthropoda > Insecta > Lepidoptera > Ypsolophidae > Ypsolopha > Ypsolopha sequella. The sequence goes on from OW204009.1 coordinate 11,360,818, forward strand.
GTGGGGGGAAGGGAAACATATCAAGATAAGATAAGATTGCAAAGTTTCATTGAGATCAAAGCCATCAGCACGTCATTAACACCTAAAGCATATAATAGCAACTGAGCGGAAAGGGGCCACTTAAAAGGGCGCAGTGCTGAATGTGCCCTCTTGATAGCTAATGTAAAAATATAAGTCAAAGAGGTCACATTCCATACATTCCACTACAAAATTAATGTTTCACACTATTACGTTTTCTGGGTTGTCATAAAAAAAATAACCACGCTCCACTACGTTCCGCAACTCACTATATCTAACCTTCTAACCTAAGCTACCGCCTCTCTTACCTTAGAGATTGTAGCTTATAAATATAATGAATTTGTGGATATATTAATAATTTGCAATATTCCGCTAAACACTCTTACCATGCTATTCAAAATGCAGACTCAAGCACCGCCCGCCCTCCCGCATAAAACATGCACAAGCAAAGCAAGCAGTACTAGCACAAAATAAAGCAATCTTAAATAACAAGCAAGAAAACTTATCGACACGTGCTTTATTTTGTGCTCGTACTGCTTGCTTTGCTTGTGCATGGTCTATGCGGGAGGGCGGGCGGTGCTTGAGTCTGCATTTTGAATAGCATGGTAAGAGTGTTTAGCGGAATATTGCAAATTATTAATATATCCACAAATTCATAATGTTTATGCAAACCGATTGTATAATTCTGCTGACTAAATAGTAATTTTGTACTAGGACCATTTATTTTGCCAACATATGCATTATCGAGCTGACCAAATATCTACTTATTTACTGATAATTCTTTATTTAGTTACTGGTGGTTGTTCTAAGGCCGATAAAAACATATGTATATGCTGTCAGAGTAACTTTTTAGCTGTTTTTTTTTTTGTTGACCGTATATTTAAGAAAGATGGTGCCTTGCCTAATTCAAATACATTAAACGAACTTCAGAAAAAAACTCTTCAATTTTATTTTATTTTTCTAGAGCAAACGTTCGATCATGATCGTGAGTATTTTGTAACAGAATTTAAACTTTGCCTTAAGGGCGCACCGAGCGTTTGCCTTTGTCTCTATCTTTTTCTTTACGTGTAAAGAGTAAAGAAAATATCCAAACTTTTGCACTTTTTCAATGTTTTTCGTTGTTATTTTCATCAAATTGTTCTTAAATAAAAAACAATCGTATATAAACGCTCCAGTCGTCTATGAACTTTATTTTAGTTAATGAATCATAATATCAAATTACTTATTTATATGAAAAAGTATGGAAATAGAGGAAAAAATTACTTGGCAAGAGGTAACTTTGCAAATTTATTCTATCGAGCCAACTTTATCAAATCGTGTTTCCATCGTGTATACTGTCTATTATATATACCCAATAATACCAATATATTTTCCTAGATTTTAATTTAATTGTTTACTTCTTCAAACAAGGGTTATAAAAACGTGTTTGTGTGTTAAAAGCTCGGTGCGCTCTTAAGCAGTTAAAAGTTTATAACGAAAGAATAAATAATGTGTGTCGACCTAAATTTTCCTTACAGACGATGACCGACGTTATTTAGGTAAATTAGTATAAGTTTTTTTTGTATGTCGCTTCTAGTGTGACAAATATGTCTTCTTAGCTTTAGCTATTATTAAGGCTACGTTTTTTCTGCATTAAATCAGATAACACAACTATAGCCTAGCTATCTTTATAGTTATAACGGGCAGAAGCCAGGGAACAAAAAAACATAGAAGACACGTTACTAACAAATTATCATTCGAAAAATGTTACCAGACTCAAAAGGGCAAATTGTTTGGGGCTGTGTGTCAATGGACACTGGGCCAGCCGTGATTGGGCGATTTACAGTGACAATAAACGCCATAGGAGGCGACGTCACACTAAACATATGTCCGGCACAGTTTTTTTCATGGGGTCATTTTTCAGCGACTTCTATGTTTTTTCATTCGCTGGCAAAAGTAATACAATTGTTATGTAACTACGCTTCAATCCTGTAGCCAGTTTTCACAAAGCTTAGGCACAGTATAACGAAGTAGACAGTAGTTTAACTTGGCGGTGTCCTTGAAATCAATACCTACGGCCGCTCGGTGCCTAAACACGCGCTAGGGCTGCCCACTGACTGTTTACATATTTGAAAACGTCGCTTCTGGGTCTGATAGAGTTGTATTTAAATATCCATACACAGCACAACATATTCTATAATTTCGTGCCATAATTTACGAAAATGCGCGGAAGCGGCTTAAAGTGTCAACGCAGCAACGTGCGTACGTAACTGTTGTGCGACCGCGACTGTCGTAAACTGAGTTGAACCGAGTTTTGGGAGGGGTTTGTTTCGGCCCGTTTGTATGAAGATAGAATACTGTCTACGTCCTTGTACTGTGTTTCAGGAGGCAACTAAATGCCTTAACCTCGCTCGCGGCCTCTGCCTGAAGATCAGCGTCACAGTTCTGCTGTGGCATTTTGCTGAGTCAGAGACCTTTTTGTTTACTGCATCTGATGAAACTCAAACTCAAACGTTTATTGCTCATTCAAACCTTAAGCTGTATAGTTATAATATAAGTCTATAACTACTTATTTATTAGGTGTATTTGTTTTTTTGTATTTCACAAAAAATTTCAAAATAAACGCCTTTTCTTTCTACTTCTTCTTTAAGAGTTGCATAGAGCAAAAATACGTTTCACTAACCCAGTGCATCCAGCCTGTGATCCAGGGGGTGGTCACTGGCTCCAAATAGTCCAAATATACAACGTGTAACAGAAAGGTGTAACCATATTTGAAGAGCTTATTCAGTCAATGGTATAGAACAACTTTTACTATGGAGCCAACCCTGAAATCTCAAAAAAAAATCTGCCCTTCCATACATTTCAGCCGAGTGGCATTGCATTTTTCTATGAAACAGTTACTTTTTTTTCGAGATACAGGGTTTGTTCCATAGTAAAAGTTGTTCTATACCATTGACTGAATAAGCTCTTCAAATACGGTTACACCTTTCTGTTACACGTTGTACAATACTATTTTGTGCAATTTTAGATAAATTTTGCATGTCTGTTTAGAAAAAAAAAGGTGAACTAGGCCCAGGGGGGTCATGACTCCCATGACTCCCCTCTGGATCCGCCGTTGCACCAACCCTTAGGTTATGCATAACTAACGGAACTCTTTTGTTCCAAATCAGGTGTATCCTAAACGTAGGTGTCTTCGCCTTGTTCACCGTCTGTAAAACGGTATTAGATGCTTACCTATGAAATTGGTGAAATTTTCTCACAGATTTATTTATTTATTTTATTTTTATTTTATTTTATCGTTTATTTGGAAAACCAACAGTGATTACACAAATAAAATCACAATAGTTTGATACATAAGCAAGGCTAATAACAGATTTTCGCTCAAAGATTCAATACTAAGACTAAATAAATTAAAGTTTAAGTAATATATTATTCTGTAAAGGTCATAAAGAGTCCAACAGGTGTGCAATTTATTGAATGGATAATTCATGCTATACATTAAAATTAATAATTATAATAGATTTAATAGTTTTATTAAATATATGTAATATATATAACCATATGAGATAGAACATTATTTATTTAAATATATATATATATATATATATATATTTTTATTAGTTTTAGCAACTACAATGTTTGTCAAGAATTAACGGAAATACTTTTAAGGGCAACTTTTATTTTAGATTTGAATTTATGAGTTTATAATTCCTGTAATGCAAAAGCTATTTCCATTATTTGTTTCATGTTTGAAAGTTGATTTCTAGGTTTTTATCTACGTATTAAATTTTGTTTTTATTTTCAGTTTGATAACTAAAATTAAATCTTCAAAAACAGTTCGTCCTAAATGCCGTCCATTTCTATGATAAGATTTGCAATATTTTTTTAGAGCTGACACTTATTAAAAATTTAATTAATGTTGCTGTTAGCTTAATGTTGTCTCATTCATACACAAAAAAATATATAAAATTTGGATTTTACGTTCTTGAAAAAAATGCAAAAATGTTAGTACTGAAAATTGAGTTTCCCTCAAATTCTCCATATAAAACGCCAATTTCATAGTTAAGGACCTAATATTATATCTCGACCGGAGAGGTTAGGGCCGCTATGATTTTTCTGCATTCTGGCCAGCTGCTGTATTTCTTCCCATGACAGCTAAGCTTTGACCTGATGTGGACTGGTCTTTTGCTGCTTGCCGTCTGCAGCACGAAAGCTTTTTACGCTGTATTTTCCTGCGACCTAAGCTTTAAAGGAAAATTAAAAAGAAAGCAACTCTAAAAAGGCTTGAAAAACTGCTTTTTGTATAATTAATACATATATATTTTTTGCAACAGTTATTTTGACTTTAATCTTATGTTTTCAGGCTCGTTTAGCGGACAAATGCGTTGTAAGTCTTAGTAAAAATTGTACACAACATTTTGAAAAAATCATATTAAAAATACCAGGCAAAATTTCTAAAATGTGTCGGAAATATTTTAGTATTATACGTTTGTGACTTAAATTTGTTAATATATTAATAATTTGCAATTTGTGGATATATTAATAATTTGCAATATTCCGCTAAACACTCTTACCATGCTATTCAAAATGCAGACTCAAGCACCGCCCGCCCTCCCGCATAAAACATGCACAAGCAAAGCAAACAGTACGAGCACAAAATAAAGCAATCTTAAATAACAAGCAAGAAAACTTATCGACACGTGTTTCGCTTTAAGGCATCCTCGGGATGTGTAGTCCGCCCGACCGCTCGACAGCAAAAGACGAGCTGCCGCCCGGAACTCACCTTTTATACACCGGCCTGACTAGTTGTTTGGTGGGGATAATTGGATGACGAAAAGATGCGTAACAGGGGGGTATTTATAAAATTAGTTTGTTCGTGACTGTTTTGAATTGGAGTTGAGATAAAATCCTACGGAAATTAATTAAAGTGACTAAAATGCTATCACGCCTTTTTTAGATTTCGAGCTAACTTTAGATAGTTTTGCTTTACAAACTATTATTAATCTTTAATTTTTTCTTCTGTCAAAATATAGGTACACTCTCTGTGATACTAAATACGTGTTTTGCACAGTTATTATTGACATATTTATTATTAATTAAATCTATTTAACCGTGACTGGTGGTGTAGCTCCTTTTAGTCGGCGCACCCTTAAGAACCCGCTCTGAATCGTACTTCATACATAACTAAAAACCATAATAACTCGCGAGAGTGCAACAATTCAACCAAATAAATTTTAGGCTTTCATTTAGACAGTCAATATGAAGTGGTGTATGTCAATGATTTTTTCGCAAATACCGCGTTAAAGACCAGAAAAATATTTAAAGTAATGGGTTTTCGCCCCAAAAATCGAGTACTTTTACAAGGCTTCGTAAGAACATACACCACTTGGAAGTAACATCAATATTCTAATTAATTAAAACAGAATAAAAAATAACTAGTAATCGAGGCACAATTAAGGTATTCGAAAATAATAATTATTTCCAACGCAAAGGGCGAGACTCGCTCAGCACAGTTCGAACGGTGTGGGGCAAAGCGTGAGGCGCTTGTTTAGATCAGCCAGCCAAATATGCGCTTTATTGTCGCGATACGTCTCGCTTCGCATCGGAGTTGGCGTCGTCCTGCACTGTCTGTAGGTGGCGCGTGAATTCTATGAATCGGAAGCCTTCCGTTTCCGACGTACGTTTCTCTCCTGTTTTTTTTTTTATTTACCTCGGTTTTTTGTCAACAGATCCCCCCCAACAACAGAAACCGTCATATGGATATGGTTTTCCATACCAAGGTAAAATAAGTTACCATAGTTTTAAAAAACCACCTTGCTCGAGTTACTCGTTCACAAATTGGTCTTAACAATACTTATGGGTCAATCAACTTTTTTACCCACACTGCTTATTCTTTTAAAAGCAAAGCTAAATATAAAATAATTAGATAAATAGATCATTGAATATCTCTCGAATCAAATAATATTTCATAATTATTGTAATTTTTAGCAAAACTAGGATGTAACTCAGTTGACAACACCGTTTTTCCATAGTAACTGGGGACAAACTCGCTTACTGAGTTACCATACATTTGTTTTCAATGCAAGTGCTCGTAAAAGCCCACTTTTTTGCATCAAAATCGAACAGAAAGTCGATTATTTTGCCCTAGGGCTTTATTATTATTTTATTTTTTATTTATTTGCAATGGTTGGCTAACCTGCAGCCTTTCCTGTGTATCATAGATGTTATACTTTTTTTTCCACTGTTTAACGGCTCTGGATACAGTCTTTGAGCCAATCATAATTTAAAGTTCACAATATTATATTTGTTTTCATTTCCTCACACTATGCATTGAAAAACGTAGTATGATATACGGGCGTAAAAGTAATAAATTACTCGGTTACGTTTAAAATAGTTATTCCTTTTCGCCCTTGTAGTATAAACTACTAGAAGAATTGCAGAGAATTCTTGATACTTTTTTATTTCGAAATCTTACGATTGTATATAGTTAGCGAACAAAACCATTTTTGGAAAGAAAAGAGTCAAATTGTATATTTTGTGGTTGAATACTGGCGAAGACTCAAAAAGTAGTACGGATAAAAAAGTTGATTGACATACAAAGTTGGTACATAAATTTAGATTTTACTATATGAGTATAGCGTATATGTACGAGTACATTATTGCTAATATTATAAAAAAAAAACGGTAAATACGTAGGTTTATATGTATAGGTAAATAATGGTAATTTGTATAGTGTAAGTTTTAGTATGTATTTGATATGTTAAAAAAACACATCTTGCTAAGTTTCTTGCCCTTTTTGGATGAGTGGGATTTGGTCAGCTGTCTGAATTCGTGCTGGGGGCTCGGTTGGTGACCATTGAATCTTGTTCCTGGTCCCTGGCCGGGTCTCAGGTAAGGGTTCGGGCAGTTGATTAGATTTCACCTTGTATAATTATAAATTTTACCTATCATTTTAATCGTATATACAGGTTGTCTCATTTAAATCGGTAAGTATGGGAAAGTCTGAATGTCATCGATTTTAATAACAAGAAAAACTGCATTCATACATTTAAAAAAAACTTGTACTCAGCTCGGGAATCGAACCCGGTTGTTTTAAAAAAAATAAACTTAGACTATTTCTATTTAGATATCGATTGTGTAGGTCTTACGAGTAGGTAAAATAAATGTCGGATATTTAATATGATACCAGTGTAATGCACGGGAGCAATTTCTGTCATTTTTAAAGTAAGCTTCCAATAATTCCAACAGCGGGTCTACCGCGTAATTCTGATTTTCATCAACATCAACTTGAGATTGAAATTTGCCGTGCGTGCGACGACGCCCGCCTAACATGCCATCTCTTTTGCACGCGTTGAATTTCGCATGCATTTGCTTGAAGTTGATACAAATCAGATTTACGCGGTAGACCCGCTACTCAGTGTTTGTAAAACGCATTTTCCCAACCACACAGCGATACACACCAAAATACCTAAACAAAATTTTAAGTTCCCGCCAAAACATTGACACTCGAATGTTTTTTTTTTCTTTTTTTTATTGCTATTCGGCCAGTCATACCAAGACGTTCCATTTTCAAATGAAGTTTATCACGTTTCTGTATTAACATACTTATAAGTGGGCTTATCAATTTGATTGTTAATGTTTGATTAATAGAAGTAAGCAATTGCAGTAATCAATAGATAATATTATCGCAGATAACAAAACTTCCGGAATGGTTAATGCAATGCCAATGATTCGTAAAGCGGTGTATGCATCGAAATATTTCGATGGGTGTATGTAACAAGTTGCGACACCAGCAAAGAGGTGTAAACAACCACAGAGACAATTTTACATGCCTGAACTTGTTGAATATTGTAACGGTGGTCACTTCGAACACCTACTAAAATAAATTAAAGTATGTGAAAGCAATGCATTTTATTCATTTGAGACATCATGTTTCATAGAGCCATTTACTGCTTAAGATCAATCGATATCTAAATAGAAATAGTCTAAGTTTATTTTTTCAAAACAGCCGGGTTCGATTCCCGAGCTGAGTGCAGGTTTTTTTTAAATGTATGAATGCAGTTTTTCTTGATATTAAAATCGATGACATGGTTCCTAAGAACAGATCTTTGTATATCTTATAGTTTCAAACTTTCCCATACTGACCGATTTAAATGAGACATTCTGTATATTGCTACATAAGTTAAATAAACCTTTAATATGTATATTTATTAATTTATCACATACATTTTTATAAGATTAAATTTGTAAAAGAGTATACCTACTTTACAAAATAAACAATTTGAATTTGAATTTGGTGATAGTTGACCTCTATTTTACATTTTCTTCCACCCAAAGGTTGTCTGGAAGAAATCGCTTAAGCGATAAGACCGCCCATTGTACCCTTTCTATTAAGAATACTTATTTTTTTATTTCGGTGCACAATAGAGAGTTTTTATGTTATACTCTAAGTATTATTAGAGTGCATTACAAACTAGAAAATATCAATCAGAAACCAATCCAAAGCCAAGAATTTGAAAAAATTCCCCGGGCCAGGATTGGATTTGTCTTTGGATTTGTTTCTGATTGATATTTTCTAGTTTGTAATGCACTCCAAATATGATTAGAGTGCATTACAAACTAGAAAATATCAATCAGAAACAAATCCAAAGACAAGAATTTGAAAAAATTCCCCGGGCCAGGATTGGATTTGTCTTTGGATTTGTTTCTGATTGATATTTTCTAGTTTGTAATGCACTCTAATAATATTTGGAGTGCATTACAAACTAGAAAATATCAATCAGAAACAAATCCAAAGACAAATCCAATCCTGGCCCGGGGAATTTTTTCAAATTCTTGTCTTTGGATTTGTTTCTGATTGATATTTTCTAGTTTGTAATGCACTCCAAATATTATTAGAGTGCATTACAAACTAGAAAATATCAATCAGAAACAAATCCAAAGACAAGAATTTGAAAAAATTCCCCGGGCCAGGATTGGATTTGTCTTTGGATTTGTTTCTGATTGATATTTTCTAGTTTGTAATGCACTCCAAATATTATTAGAGTGCATTACAAACTAGAAAATATCAATCAGAAACAAATCCAAAGACAAGAATTTGAAAAAATTCCCCGGGCCAGGATTGGATTTGTCTTTGGATTTGTTTCTGATTGATATTTTCTAGTTTGTAATGCACTCCAAATATAATTAGAGTGCATTACAAACTAGAAAATATCAATCAGAAACAAATCCAAAGACAAGAATTTGAAAAAATTCCCCGGGCCTGGATTGGATTTGTCTTTGTATTTGTTTCTGATTGATATTTTCTAGTATGTAATGCACTCTAATGATATTTAGAGTATTCATAGCGATGGATTTCGCAAAATAAATATAATCTTATTTATGTTATGTTTATATGTAGAGGCAGTACCTAAACATTTATATTTTTTTACAGGACCGCCCCAACTACCAGCGTTGCCGTCTTTCGGTGAGTTATTTTTTAGAGTTCCGTATCCATAAGGTAACTAACGGGATCCTATTACTGAGACTCCGTTGTTTGTCTGTCTGTCTGTCCGTCTGTCCGTCTGTCACCAGGCTGTATCTCATGAACCGTGATAGTTAGACAGTTGAAATTTTCACAGAAGATGTATTTCTGTTGCCACTATAATAACAAATTCTAAAAAACAGAATAAAATAAATGTTTAAGGAGGCTCCCATAAAACAGACATGTTTTTTTGCCGTTTTAAAAATGTTTTATAATGATAATTGTACGGAATCCTTCGTGCGCGAGTCCGACTCGCACTTGGCTGGTTTTTAATATATCGTCACGACATGTATCCAGGTCAATCAACTTTTTTACCCACACTACTTTTTGAGTCTTTCAGTGTTCAACCACAAAATTAACAATTTGGCTCTTTTTTTTTCCGAAAATAGTTTTGTTTGCCGGTAGGTTAAGGCGATATGAGAAAAAATACGGGTGTTTCTTTTCTGTGTATTTCATAAAATACACGGAAAATTTTAATAAATTTCTGGTATATGCATTTTGACTATATAGTCTAGGGTTTTGAAATTGGAAAACATGTTTGGATAAATTTTCCTCGATAGAAATAATTGTTGAAATGAGGTCTTCAATCACACATTTTCTCCTCGTTTGACGAATAGGAACCATATACAGTACACAAACATATTTTATTAGGTCTGTTTCAACAATATCTAGAGATTTGATATTTGAAAATTTGCTAGCTATTTTAGTTTTTTTTAATAAAAATATAAAACCAACTTTTTTTTGGATTTGTTTCTGATTGATATTTTCTAGTTTGTAATGCACTCTTATAATATTTAGAGTATTCATAGCGATGGATTTCGCAAAATAAACATAATCTTATTTATGTTATGTTTACCTATATATGTAGATGCAGTACGTAAACATTTATATTTTTTTACAGGACCACCCCAACTACCAGCGTTGCCGTCTTTCGGTGAGTTATTTTTTAGGGTTCCGTACCCATAGGGTAACTAACGGGATCCTATTACTAAGACTCCGCTGTCCACAGTGGCGTGCATAGAACTTTTTTCCGGAAAAGCAACCAGAAGGTCAAGTTTGACAATTAAAAACATATGAAAAAATTAAATAACACTTTGAAAAAAAAGTTTGTATGACGCCAGGGTAGGCACTGCCAACCCTAGAGTGAACATTTTCATACAAACTTTTTATTTTCATAATGTTATTTAAATTTTTTCATATTTTTTTTATTGTCAAACTGACCTTCTGATTGCTTTTTTGGAAAAAAGTTGTATGCACGCCACTGGCTGTCCATCTGTCTGTCTGTCTGTCCGTCTGTTCGTCTGTCACCAGGCTGTATCTCAAGAACCGTGATAGTTAGACAGTTGAAATTTTCACAGATGATGTATTTCTGTTGCTGCTATAACAACAAAAACTAAAAAACAGAATAAAATAAATATTTAAAGGGGCTCCCATACAACAGACATGTTTTTTTTGCCGTTTTATAAATGTTTTATACTGATAATGGTACGGATTCCTTCGTGCGCGAGTCAAATTCGCACTTGGCTGGTTTTTAATATATCGTCACGACATGTATCCGGGTCAATCAACTTTTTTACCCACACTCCTTTTTGAGTCTTTCAGTGTTCAACCACAAAATTTACAATTTGCCTCTTTTTTTCCGAAAATGGTTTTGTTTGCCGGTAGGTTAAGTTAGAAGGTTAGATATGGCGAGTTGCGGAACGTAGTGGAGCTTAGTAATTTTTTTAGAACAACCCAGAAAACGTTATAGTGCGAAACATTAATTTTGTAATGGAAAGTATTATTTATGGGACCTCTTTGACTTATATCTTTAAATAAGCTATTAAGGCGAATGGATACGCCAACTGCAATTTGGACCTGTCTTTGAAGGCCTTCTCCTCCCACACGGGTGGTCCAAAAACTTTCATAAAAATATATGATAGATATAGAGATATTATAGAGTCAAAAATAAATTTTAAGTTGCATAAACTGTTTTTCTATTGTAAGTTTTGACAAAAAAAAAACGAAAGTCATCGAAAGTTTCACATGATTAACACAAGAATTCTCTTACTCCTTCCAAACGCCTAAAGCGATTTTAATTATTATTTCACCAAATTATAGGACATTTTTAGATCTAAAAAATTCACAGATGATGTATTTCTGTTGCTGCTATAACAACAAAAACTAAAAAACAGAATAAAATAAATATTTAAAGGGGCTCCCATACAACAGACATGTTTTTTTTGCCGTTTTATAAATGTTTTATACTGATAATGGTACGGATTCCTTCGTGCGCGAGTCAAATTCGCACTTGGCTGGTTTTTAATATATCGTCACGACATGTATCCGGGTCAATCAACTTTTTTACCCACACTCCTTTTTGAGTCTTTCAGTGTTCAACCACAAAATTTACAATTTGCCTCTTTTTTTCCGAAAATGGTTTTGTTTGCCGGTAGGTTAAGTTAGAAGGTTAGATATGGCGAGTTGCGGAACGTAGTGGAGCTTAGTAATTTTTTTAGAACAACCCAGAAAACGTTATAGTGCGAAACATTAATTTTGTAATGGAAAGTATTATTTATGGGACCTCTTTGACTTATATCTTTAAATAAGCTATTAAGGCGAATGGATACGCCAACTGCAATTTGGACCTGTCTTTGAAGGCCTTCTCCTCCCACACGGGTGGTCCAAAAACTTTCATAAAAATATATGATAGATATAGAGATATTATAGAGTCAAAAATAAATTTTAAGTTGCATAAACTGTTTTTCTATTGTAAGTTTTGACAAAAAAAAAACGAAAGTCATCGAAAGTTTCACATGATTAACACAAGAATTCTCTTACTCCTTCCAAACGCCTAAAGCGATTTTAATTATTATTTCACCAAATTATAGGACATTTTTAGATCTAAAAAATTTAAGTTCAACATTTTTTTTCCGTTCATGGCATCCATGTGAAAAGTATTATTTTCTCCTATTTTGCGCTAGCCGGAGACGCAGTGGTTGTCGTAACAGCCACTTTTCAAGGCACGCTGAAATGAACATTATTTCAATGTCGTTTCCGTTGTTATTTGTACCGACACACATCGAGTTGCTTATTTAGCGTGGTCATACGCCTTAAGATGTGCTTCACCGAATCGGTACCATTGTATATGTTTGCAAAATAAATGGTCCTAATACAACATTATTATTGGGTCAATAGAATTATAGAATCGTTGTAGCATAAACCTAATATTTATAAGCTCTAATCTCTAAGGTGTTTTTATACAGGACCACCCCAACTACCAGTGTTGCCATCTTACGGTGAGTTAATTTTTAATTTATCGACACGACATGTATCCGGGTCAATCAACTTTACCCACACTACTTTTTGAGTCTTTGAGTCTTCAACTAGAAAATTTACAATTTGTCTGTTTTTTTTTCTTCCGAAAATGGTTTTGTTCGCCGATAAGTTAGGTTAGAAGGTTATGTATGGCGAGTTGCGGAACGTAGTGGAGCGTGGTTATTTATTTTATGACAACCAAGAAAACGTAATAGTGTGAAACATCAATTTTGTAGTGGAAAAGTATTATTTATGTGACCTCTTTGACTAATTTTCTTAAGGCGATACGTAAAAGTTTTAGCGTCCCTGTTACTCCATATGCGAAAAAACCCTCACTGCGAGTGGGACGGATTCGTGGAAAAGTAGCAAAAAGTCGGTTTCTTATTAATATAAAACGTACTAAGCTATTTTGTCAAAAAGATTTTCAATGGTACTTAACAAATATCCACATTTTGAATTCAATTTCACAATAAAATTAGTCAGGATTTCAGAATTACAGGAAAAAATAAAACAATTTAGAGGTCTTTTCTGAATTAAATTCTAGCAAGAAAATCTCATCCAATCGCGTTTTCCTTCGGTGAGAATCTTAATCAAAAAATCTTAATCATAGCCTCTTAATCAGCTGACCTATCTATGTCGCAGTCTTCCGTTCCCGACGTCAACGTTTCTCTGCTATTTTTTTTATTTACATCGGTTTTTGTCAACAGATCCCCCCCAACTACCAAAACCGTCATTTGGATTTGGTTTTCCATACCAAGGTAAAATAAGTTAATATAATATATATGTAATAAATTAACCTTACTCTAAGGTTCTTATAATTTAATTCAAAGATACAAGACGTAAACATTCATATTTTTTTACAGGACCACCCCAACTACCAGTGTTGCCATCTTACGGTGAGTTTTTTTAATACATCGTCACACACCCTGGGGGCGCCACACCCGTCCACCCACGTTTCACCGACGATTTTTACGTCCCAGCGTGATGGGTGGTGAGCCCTTTCATGCCCTAGCCATAAAATAACCACTTACAGAATGTTTACTCCGAATAACTAGCAAAAACAGGCGCACGCACACATAGACGTGTACGTACGACGATCTCGGAGATACTCGGGTCACTCGGGTGAATGCCAATACGAAACTCTGCCGAGATCATCATACACGTACGCGTCTATGCATGTGTGCGTCTGTTTTCGCTCCGTCATCGAGTTGGCCTTCTGGTAGTATCTATTTTGTGCCCTAGCCATGGACCAGAAGCGTTACGTACCTTCCAAAGCATGCAGACAGAACATAAATGTGCCCCTACAAGATTTGAACCTGTGGCCCCCGGTGGAACGGTAAAGAATGCTCTGTCGGTTTTGACCTTAGAACATGTATTTATGGGTAAGTGTCAATAAAACAATGCAATACTTCATTGTTGATAGTGATGTACTACTTGTTTCGGTTATTATTTTTCGATTTGAATGTTATTGCGTTTATATTAATTGGCTATAATTGACGTGATTCTTATCCAATCACGAATTATTCCTAGCCAATCACGCGTACCTTTGAAAGCGATAGCGATATATGTTGAGGTTAGACAATAAGGGCGCAAATCTATCGAAAAAGATAACACTTGATCGGCGTAATATCACCAGCTAAAATGCAGTTTTTTATCTCTTCTTCTAGGAGCTCCTCCACCGATTGACAACAACATTTACAATCAACTCACAGAAATATTTAAAACCAAAGGTAAATAAAAAAAAATCTCATCCATCCATCAGCCTGTGTTCGTCCACTGCTGGACATAGGCCTCTCCAACATTTCGCCACTCTTAGCGGTCCAGCGTCATCCTCATCATCCAGCCGCTACCTGCAACATCCTTCAGGTCGTTGGTCCAGCGGGCATAAGGGCTACGCTACGCTTTGCTTCCACTTTCGGCCATCGTGTCAGCGACAAATTAAAAAAAATATATATACATATGTATATAATTATATACGTAATTATATATTAAAAATATACATTATTTATCTTATACTTGTTCTCCTATTTAAGATGTTATTTTTATTGTTCTACAATTATCTCGTTTTTTTTCACAAGCTGTGGCTCACAGAATGTTATTTGAATAGAAAGAATAATTTGGCCAAGAGCGAGTCAATATCGCGCATAAAGGGTTCCGTACCACCATTTCTCCCGATTCCCCGATTTTAAGCGGATGTCTACGTCACACAGTGAACACAGACCTGCACTCGTAGCATAGTGTTTAATCGGGTGCGACGCCACTTAGTTTAATCACAAGTGCGAGGAGAGCAACACGATGTTTTTTGCAATTAAACAGTATGTCTCCTCGCACTAGGGGCCGTCGCTCGCGATTAAACACTATGCTACGAGACCAAAAGTCGTATTCGTAGGTCCAAGGTTTCGTCTGGACGTTGATTAGTCAGTCAGTAAAAGTTTCCTTTTACATTTACATACAGGTTGCTTGGTAATTCGACCTATTCCTTGAAAGGGGTTATACTAGAGATCATTTCCAACGAATCAAGTTCTACCAACTAGGGGTCGAAAATGAATGGTCTCCGAGTTACGAAGGTTTTTATATTATTTTTCAAACTTTCAGACTAATAACCAAAAATAAATAATTTAAAAATACTCAGCACTTATTTATTATATTTCTGATCAATGATAGATGAGTGATCATTTATAAAAAAAATACGTGCCCTGAATTCCCATAATCTCAGAATTAAAAGGTCTAAAAGGAAAGAAAACCATTTTTATTTTGTAATTTTTAAAATATCGACGTGTTTTACTTGAAAAAAATATCATTTTCGACCCCTAGTTGATAGGCATTATTTGTTGGAAATGATCCCTAGTATAACCCCTTTAAAGGAATAGGTTGAATTACCAAGCAGCCTGTATATGTTTTACATGTATGTATGTTTTACATGTATGTTTATACTATTTATTTACATTTATGTTGATGTATTTTTTACCAAGTATGTCTATGGTACAACAATTTGGTTTAAGTATTTATAGTAATTTTATATATTTAAATAAAAAGGAGCATTTTGTATTCTATCATTATTTATTATCAATTATCATTTACACTACCCTCGCATAAACGAATCTCTCTTTCACCCTAAGGTTTCCTGGAAGATATCGCTATTAGCAATAAGTGCCGCCTTGCATACAGTGTTTTTTATTATAATTAAGTAGTTTAATTTATTTTTTCTTATTTTTATAATTTTTATTATTATGTTAATGTGCCAAAGTGTAAAAAATAAATAAATTAAAAATATATGTTTACAACGTTGTATATGTTTAGGTAGATAGTCCATTACAATTTTTTGTTTTTAGCAGTGTTTTATATAAATCAAATAAATATGTATAAAATATTTTTAAAAACAGATTATAATTATAAATAAAATACTATTAAATAAAATAATATATATCGATAGTAAGTAGTTACTATCGATATATATTTCGACCAACTTGTGGTCGTCGTCAGAATTCTTATAATTTGACCCGACGACGAACCAAGTTGGTTGAAATATTTCAATTTAAATGGAAAATAATTTAGGAGGTGATTCAGTATCGTTAATACATCACATTCCACTGCAAAGTACTTTTTTTGCGCGAACTTTTTCTTCACTTGTCCATACAAACTGAGTCAGCTGATCGGACCACTTTGTACTGAGAAGTGAAAAAAATGTTCGCGCAAAAAAAGTGCTTTGCAGTGGAATGTGATTTATTAACGATACTGAATCACCTCCTAAATTACTTTCCATTTAAATTGAAAGACCTTATGTATCGATAGTAATTAATAGTTTTTCATTTATATTTATAATCTGTTTTTAAAATAATTAAAAGCAAAAAAGGCTTTAAAATAATATTTATAATAATATATATTTATTAATGTTAAATGATTGCAAATTCCATTGCTTTTTGGAAACTCTAATGAACTCTTAAAACAAGTAATCTCGGTAACTTCTTTTCCAGATCCTCAAGAAATTGATTCCATTATGTACGCTCTTACCGGAACACATGGTAAGTTTAAAAATTTAAAAAGGAATGAATGAGGAACTTTCCAGGCCCGTTACTCAAATATCTCATAGATGGCGCTGTGAAATCCCTTCACATAAGACTGCATTAGTTTGATATCCTTTGCTCGTTTAGGTTTTTTTTTAAGAAAACTAGTCATAGAGTTAAATAGCCTTTGTTTATCGATCGATCACTCACTTGTTATGTTCTATGTTAATCACTTACTGTTCTGTTTATTTCGTTTTCGTGATCGTATTTCTTTCTGCCTTTTTTTTGCTCTATATCGAACTGCATGACTTTGGACTTTGACTACCCCTGCATATATGAAAACCTGGCTACGACATCTGGGCACTGGAAAAACTGGCTGTGACAACTGTTAGAAATTAAAAACACTATACCTAATGATTGGAAGATGTGTTGTGCCTGGGTGCAACAATTTGGGACATCATGTAATGCCAAAAGATAGTAATGGAAGATGTCTTTGGATAAAACCTATGCAGTTGGAAAGTCAGATTTTCTCTACCCGAGCAAAGGGCATCGTACTCTTGCAGCCTAATTTAAAGGAGTTTTACAGCGCCATCTATGAGGTTTTTAAGGAATGTGGCTTGGAAAGTTCCTCATTACATTACTTATTTATTGCATCGATTTGAAGGTGCACGTAAGTTAAATGGATGACGTCAAATATTTAATATTGTCGCCTTACATGCGCAGTTTCATTAGCTTCTCACAAACCGTTTAAAATAACATATTAATAATCACGAGCTGTACAAATAACGATTGTTTTAATAAAAGTTTATTATATACTTGAGGCGTCACCTACCTAGTTTTATAGAGAATAAATGAATTTTTAACATCTGTTCAAACTGGCGATATTTGCAGTAACACTGTAAATCTTTTACTTCTTCAGTAGTTGTCTCGAGTTTCCCCCAAGTGTGAAATCGTGACCAGCGACACAATATCGCCAATGCAAAGAGCGACGCAAAAATGTACAACACAAGTATTATTGACCTGAAGAAAAACAACCGCGATTAAGAGGCTATGCAAATTTTATTTTTGTCACTGTCAATCCAAGCGAAAAATCGCGTAGTGCGAGAGGGGCGGATTCAGGGCAAAAGGGAAAAAAGTTGGTTTTATATTTTTATTAAAAAAACTAAAATAGCTAGCAAAATTTCAAATACGAAATCTCTAGATATTATTAAAACAAACCTAATAAAATATGATTGAGTTCTGTATATGGTTCCTTTTCGTCAAACGAGGGGAAAAAGTGTGTTTGAAGACCTCATTTCAACAATTATTTCTATCGAGGAAAATGTATCCAAACATGTTTTCCAATTTCAAAACCCTAGATTATATAGTCAAAATGCATATATCAGAAACTGATTATAATTTGCCGTGTATTTCATGAAATACACAGAAAAGAAACACCCGTATTTTTTTCGCATATCGCCTTGAAACTAAGGTCATACAAATACATACAAATACAAAATTATTTATTGGATCAAAAAATCTTAACCTAAAAATATCAATGCTAAGGCTAAGGTATTCACAAGAATTATGTGTTCAACTGAAAGTTAAGTAAGGCAAAGCCTGTCATTTAAGAGTCAGTTGCTTCTGCTCGTAGGGACACAGTTTAGTTAACATAGGACCGGTAACAGTGCCGGTTGTAGCATTAACGGCGCCCTGGGCGAGAATTCTACGGCGCCCCCTATCTGTTTCCTAAATGATTCATGTGCAAAAAAGGAAAAAAAAACATGGGAAAGATTATTTCAATCTTCAATCATGACCAATTATTTTAACATAATTTAACAAAATTTTACCGCGCCATCCCGTGATCCATACTGACGAGGGGGCGCTGGTGCCCCTTGATGTCTGGCGCCCTGGGCGGTCGCCCAACCACGCCCTACCCTAACGCCGCCACTGACAGGAAGCCGAAAAAGAGAAAAGCATGCAATTTATTAAAGCGTATTTAAATTTACAAAATTATGAAAAGGTCATGAAAGAATGAATCAGTATCTTTTTTATACACGAGTAATGTTTTAATAAAAATACAAAGTGAATTTGTGACCATCGTCCAAATTCATACTTGAGCCTTGGAACCTTTGATCAGCATCATGAACCAATAACGATTTTTGTAAAATTCATAAACTGAAATTTCGAATCCCCATAGTGATTCACTCAGAACTGGGAGTGAATTACTATGGGAAGTCAAAATTTCGTTATACGAATTTTACAAAAATTGTTACCGATTCGTGATGCTGATCACTTACCAAGGCTCCAGTATGAATTTGAACGATGATCAAAAAGTCACCTTGGTATCCAATAAATACTAATACGTTACATATACTGGGTGTTAATATGATGTAGCGGAAGCCGAAAACGGCGACAGTACTCGTCCATACGAACAACTTTTACTATGGAGCCAACCATCGAATCGTGAAAATAAAATCAGCTGTTCCATAGTGACCACTCCTTTTTTTTCTCGATTTCTCAATGTTTTTTTACGAAAAGTTGTTCATATGGACTGGTACTATTGCCAGTTTCCAGCTTTCGCAACTTTATATTAACAACCTGTATTTGGCTGAATAAATCAAAGTACTCAGTACGAAATGTATATACTTGTAATATGTATATACAGTGGCGTGTTTTAAGATTTAGCGCCCTGGGCCTGTAAGAGGTATGCCGCCCTATAAACAACGAGAAAAAAGAAAAAATATGTCAATTATAAAATAAAATTCAACAGTGTTGATTTGGGCCTAGAATGTAATGAATGAAAAAAGTGAAAAGGCCATACAAAGAAATAAACACCATTTATTCAATATTTACATTTTTTCTGATGGTCAAATTAGTTACAAAATTCTTCAATGACACTGACATAATTAACGGATTTTGTCAAGTCAGCTTATAAAGGTATTAAGACGAGCTAATTCTTAATTGCTTGCACCGCCCCTCGGAGCCTGCCGCCCCGGGCCATGGCCCTTTTGGCCCTAGGTTAAATACGCCACTGTATATACAGATATACAGGATGGAAAAAATTCAAGGACCCTGGAAGGAAACTACCTTAAATCCTTTAGTTAGCTCATTTTACTGAAAAAAAACATTCCTTTATTTTTTAAAAGAAACAAAACTAAGATCTTCTAAAATTTGCTTGTCTCACCCGGGAACTGAACCAACTAAAAATTAAAAAAATAAACCCTCGCTATTTTTTATACGAATCGGTAGGATTATTGATTATTGTCAGGATAAAATTTGTCTAATAAACATTTAATCTTACACTCATCTGTTGTACGAGATACCCATGAAATTGAATATGTATTACAAGTTCTTTATTAACAATACCTAGTACTGTTTACTTGTAAAGTAATAATGATACGCCATTATTACACAATGACAGCACGGAATGAAAGCAAAACAAAACAAAATTTGAAATTCGAACAAATACTTTTATCGATTTTAAAAATGTTGAAAGTTATCGTTCGAACTTTGAATTTGTTGCTCCGCTTTGCAAAAAAAATACGTTCCCTTTTTAAACTTTTCGTCAGTACTTACTTTTCGTAAGAAGGAATTGTGCTGTGCATAGATTTATTATGACCATTTAACGATTTTCTTATTGAAGTCTTCAACAAGGTACTTAAGATAAATAACATTAGCAAGCTTGTACTTCATACGATGTCTTTGGATGTAAAATGGTAAGAAAACTATATCGTGTCATTTACGGGTTACAAGTGAACATTACTAGGTATTGTTAATAAAGAACTTGTAATAAATATTCAATTTCATGGGTATCTCGTACTACAGATGACTGTAAGACGAAATGTTTATTAGACAAATTTTATCCTGAACAATAATCCTACCGATTCGTATAATAAAATAGCGAGGGTTTATTTTTTTAATTTTTAGTTGTTTCGATTCCCGGGTGAGACAAGCGAATTTCAGAATATCTTTGAATGCAGTTTTGTTTCTTTTAAAAAATAAAGGAATGTTTCCTTTCAGTAAAATGAGCTAATTAAAGGATTTAAGGTAGTTCCCCTCCAGGGCCCTTAAATTTTTTCCATCCTGTATAGGATACGCAACAACATATGTATATACGACAATGATATCATTGATATACGATACAAATTTACACAACTAGCCAAAATTCATGATACTGTATATATTTTGTATATATATATACGATTCAAAAATACGGCTCCTGATCTATGACGTCAGCAGAAAACGAAATAAAAATAAAACATCAGTAAATTTTTATAACAGTAAAATCAAATCATTTATTTTTGTAATAAATCTGCCCATCCATACATTTCAGCCGAGCGGCATTGCATTTTTCTACGAAAAAGTTTTTTTTTTTCGAGATACAGGGTTGTCTCCATAGTAAAAGTTGTTTTATACCATTGACTGAATAAGCTCTTCAAATACGGTTACACGTTTCTGTTACACTTTGTATATCTAATAGTTTTGTGCAATAAATAATAACACGTGGATATACACAAAAAAAATAGGCTTACTTAAATTTAATAAATAATACAGTTGAATTAAGTTAAAAATATTGGAATAAATAATAGTAAATGAAAATAAGACAACACAAATAATGTGTTTTATGTTTCAGATGAACAAGAATGTATGGAATATATAAAAAAGGTTACTGGATTGAAAAGTAAGTAAAATTTATAGCTCACAAAAATCTGTTTATTTTTTTTTCTATTAGTTGTCTCATAATTTTAAGCAAAAGGCTTAAAAATGTGTGTTACTTTTTGTAGCTTACGTAGCCAATCTTATGTGACTTATGTAAGCAATCTTATGCGGCTTACACAGCCAATCTTTTGTGGCTTACGTAAGCAATATTATGTGGCTTACATAACCCATCTTATGTGGCTTACGTAGCTAATCTTATGTGGCTTACGTAGCCAATCTTATCGTAAGCAATCTTATATGGCTTACGAAGGCAATGTTATGTGGCTTACGAAGTCAGTTTTATTTGTCTTACTGAGCTAATCGTATGTGGTTTACGTAAGCAACCTTATGTGGCTTACGTAGGAAATCTTATTTTTCTTACGGAGCTTATCTTATGTTGCTTACGTAAGCAACCTTATGTGGCTTACGGAGCTAATCTTATGTGGTCTACGTAAGCAACCTTATGTGGCTTACGTAGGCAATCTTATGTGGGTTACATAGGCCATCTTATGTGGGTTACGTAGCCAATATTATGTAGCTTACGTAGGCAATCTTATTTGTCTTATGTAGCTAATATTATGTGGCTTACGTAGGCAATCTTATTTGTCTTACGGAGCTAATCTTATGTGGGTTACGTAGCCAATATTATGTGGCTTACGTAGGCAATCTTATTTGTCTTATGTAGCTAATATTATGTGGGTTACGTAGCCAATATTATGTGGCTTACGTAGGCAATCTTATTTGTCTTACGGAGCTAATCTTATGTGGGTTACGTAGCCAATATTATGTGGCTTACGTAGGCAATCTTATTTGTCTTATGTAGCTAATATTATGTGGCTTACGTAGGCAATCTTATTTGTCTTACGGAGCTAATCTTATGTGGGTTACGTAGGCAGTCTTATTTGTCTTATGAAGTTTACGGGTGCTCGGGCTTTTAGCTCGTTATACTTAGAAGCGAGTTATTTGGTGTTTATTTTGCCTCCCCCTCAATAAACTGTACATTCAAATACAAAAAACACCCACATTTCTCCAACGACTTCGCATCCCAACATCCTGGCTCCGTAGTATAAAAATAAATAAAACAAAAATAACATTCATTTATTTCAGGTATTTATTCAGACCCATAATTAATTAATTTACAAAATTTTGCAAAACAATAATATTTAATGTATAATGTTTAATCGCGCGCGACGCAACTTAGTTGACTCACAAGTGCGAGGAGCGTGACACGATGTTTTTTCGATTAAACAGTATGCCACGCTCTTAGCACCTGTGATTCAATTAAGGCGAATGATTACGCCAACTGCAATTTGGACCTGTCTTTGAAGGCCTACTCCTCCCAAACCGGGTGGTCTAAAATCTTTCATAAAAACATATGATAGGCATTATAGAGTCAAAAATAAATTTAAAGTTTCATTAACTCTTTTTCTATTTTAAGTTTTGACAAGAAAAATCGAAAGTCATCGAAAGTTTCACATGATTACCAGAAGAATTCTCTTACTCCTTCCAAACGCCTAAAGCGATTTTAATTATTATTTCACCAAATTATAGGAAATTTTTAGATCTAAGAAATTTAAGTGCAACATTTTTTTTCCGTTCATGGCGTCCATGTGAAAAGTATTATTTTCTCCTATTTTACGCTAGCCGGAGACGCAGTGGTTGTCGTAACAGCCACTTTTCAAGGCACGCTGAAATGAACATTATTTCAATGTCGTTTCCGTTGATATTTGTACCGTCACACATCGAGTTGCTTATTTAGCGTGGTCATACGCCTTAAGTCGCATCGCGCGCGTCTAAAAATTATACTACGGGGCCAGATATCTGTACTCAATAATAAAACTTTCGAGACTTTTTTTTTTAGACTTATTTTGCTGTATGTTTCATTTCAGCTGACTCAGACTTGTACAGGTTCTTGTTGACATTGATCGGCTCGAGGAACATTGCGTTTTATATTCAATTCATGAACCTGCTTGATGGGACCGCCAGTAAGTTGAACTTTGCTTTTGCCCGCGTTTTCGCCCGTGCTGATTTCGTTTGCATTTTCCCGGTAAAAAGTAGCCTATATCACTCTCCGGCCCATAAACTATCGCTATGCAAAAAATCACGTCGATCCGGTGCTTCGTTGCTGCGTGAAAGAAGGACAAACCGATAAACCATCAACCATACTGTTAGTATTTAAACGAGCGAATATAAATTCAAATTGTCAAAAATACTGAATATAGCGTACTAAAATACTAAGTGGGCGAAAGACTGTGGGCGAATAAAAATGTTGAAAACGGCGACTTGAAAATCAAATTTGAGTCGAGTTGAATAATTCTCAGGCGAACAATTTTCTATTTTATTGACAATTTATTTGAAGTAATAAAACTAGAGACGTCGTCGCCTCGCTCGGCTCAATATTTTATTTTATATGAAAACCCAACACGCTCCTCATCGCTTCGCTCGTCGTCGCACCTTTTTTTGACATTTGGTGAAATATTTTCGATTTCATACTTTAAATTCGCCCACTCAGTATTTTAGTCGCACACTTTGGTATTTATTCCGCACACTTGAAGTCGCTAGTTATATTTTTATTCGCCCGATTTATAATTTCCCTTTATAATAGGGGTACGGATTCATGAACTTGCTTGATGGGAGCGCCAGTAAGTTGAACTTTGAAATTATTGACTTCGGTGAATGAAAAAAACATGGAAAACGAATTTCTAACAAAGTGTCATTCGAAAATGGCACCACAGACTGAAAAAGGCAAAAGACTCATAATTTGTTCGTGCTGTTATCATGTCACTAGGCCAGTCGTGATAGGCCGACTCAAAAACACAGTGAACGCTATTGAAGCCGTCGCTATACAAAATTCTGTTCAACACAATTTATCGTGGGGTCATTTTTCAACTCTAATCACTATAAGACCTGAATATTCTTCTGGATATTATATCTCACCAATATTATAAATGCGAAAGTGTGTGTGTGTGTGTTGTGTGTGTGAGTTAGTATGTTTGTTACTTCTTCACGCTGAAACAGCTGGACGGATTTGGATGAAATTTGGAGTGAAGACAGCTTTTACTGTGAATTAACACATAGGCTACATTTTATCACGAAAAAAAAACACTGTTCCCGTGGGAAAAAGGATGACGTTAAACCGAATATCACGCGGGCGGAGCCGCGGGCAAAAGCTGGTACTGTATCTAAAACAAAAATATGTACTTATACAAGGTAACTTTTTGATCATCGTCCAAATTCATACTGGAGGCTTGTTAAGTGATCAGCATCATGAATCGATAACAATTTTTGTGAAATTCGTATAATGAAATTTCGACTTCCCATAGTAATTCACTCCCAGTCCTGAGTGAATCACTATGGGGAGTCGAAATTAAATTTTATGATTGCACGTCATTTTAGACATGATTGTAGTTTATATTATTTATTTGTTAGTTAGGATATGTAAAAAGCCCTAGAAAATGCTTTACAGCGAAACCGGTCGGGCATAATAAAGTTGTACGTAATATGTGGATAAGTACAAGTGTTTTTTTTAAAACAATGTTTTATAAACTCCACCAAGTGCCAACAATCACTAGCATCTACTATTTTACAAAAATTGTTACTGGTTCATGATGCTGATGACTAATTAGTTACCAAGGCTCAAGTATGAATTTGGACGATGTTCACAAATTCACCTTGTATAATATAAACGAGATAAGATTAGTAACAAAATTATTATGTTTCAGATATCAAAGGATATTGCGAACTACTATATTTACTATCGAATGAAACCGGTACGTATTCTTTTATATAATTAGGACTGCTACTGCATAAATAAAAACTACTGTACATAAATAAAAACACATATTGACACGACATAATACCACCAAAGCGATGTCAGAGGTGTTTTTCAGTGTTTTTTTCTCTTTTTACACGATTGCCCCGAAAAAAAAGGACCCTCAATGTATCCAAAGGTTCTGATTAAGTGGATGGCATACCCTAGCAATATTTTTTATTACCCGTCCAGCACAACAAGTCTAATGGCAAAGACTTTATTTGCTTTTCATCGAGGCGATTATATGTTGGTTCTTTGGCCTCTTTTTCTTGGACGCGTAATACTAGTGACCACGGAGCGAAACAACAAATTGGTGTGTTTTTAGCTAATACTGAAATATTTTGTAGGGAAAAAAATATTGAATTTAGGTGATAACTTCATATTTCTATTACCTATTTTATGAAAGAAAAATAAAGTTGATATTTTAACCACGTTCTTGAAGCGAACGTTTGAAAACCAAAAAAATAGAGGTTGCAAAACATTTTTTTTTTTGACAAAAATATAAATCTTTGTACATTGTTTATACGTAAGATCCCTAGAAAAAAGATTAATAAATCAAATATATTTTTTTCAATACAAGGAGAGTCCGAATTTCTTCAAACGAATCTTAGATAGCCTGGGGTTGGTCATGCTCTAGGCTCAGGTACAGTCTTAAGTTGACCATATATAACTTCCTAAATAATTAAATACTTATTTGTAATATTCAGATTTTTTCCTGTGTGTGTGTGCTATAAGACATACCTGTAAAAAAAAAACAAGTTTCTAAGTCAACTGGGGATCTAAAAAGGCCGACTTGGGTGAATCATAAAATGATTTGAAAGTAGGATGGAGTCAGAGTTTTTTCACGCGTGCAAAAGAGACGGCATCAGAACGGAATCATAATATGATTCATCCAAAGCAGCCTTTTTAGAGGACCTGGAAGTGCTTTATAGGTTTTGATTCCCTTCCGAGGGAATTTGTATAAAATTGATTATGTAAATAAAGTGCAAAAACTTTTTTCGCGTCGAGTTAGGCCCACTTGCACCATGATCGAGAAAAAATCCTTAAACATCGTGTTAACCATGGCCGAATAAAACATGGTCTGTTCCTTTGGTTTCCATTCCAAAACATAAGCTTGCTACAATTTGAACCCTGACAACAGGATAGCATATAAATTTTTGTATGAGTGCGAATGAATGACACGAGAGCTCGTGCGGCGACACTAATATTTTTAAATATTTGGAACGCACCAGCCCTTGGTGACGTCATCTTACGTGCTTGCCATTTTATGTCATTATTTCATGATAAGGAAAATAGTTTTAAGTTATTTTGTTTACAAAAAGGTTTATACTATTCATAACATTGATGAGTATTTTTGTTGTTGAAATTAAACTTAAACAAATTTAATTTTGATTTTTTGCTTATCTTTATGATCAGATTTGCAGAAGTTGTGTGAAACGTTTGGGTAAAAATAAGCGTATAATACTGGCAATATCTAATGGCGTTTTTTCCATTTGTTGTCATCCTTGTTGCACGAGAGGAATTTAATAGTTTGTTTTCACTCTACACAGAGATTCCCAAAGGTTGAAGCGCGTTTCCCAGTTGCAGATGACCTGATTATTAAATGATAAATTGATAATCTTATCAAGCAATAATGGGCGGTTGTGCGATCCGTAATTGTAAAAATCGCTCTGAAAAATGCGGAATAATTAGACTTTTCACTTTTCCCAAAAATGAATTGATGGCTCAAGAGTGGCTTCGCTATTGCGGCCCAAAAGCCAGCATCAGAAATTGTAAGTCCTACTTACCCCATTTATCCAATATAATTGTATATATACTTACATCGTTTCCTATAAAACGTCTACAAGGATTTTTACAATATTTACAGTACATATTTAGTAGGTATTTCGGGGCGCGAAAAATCAATCTGTTATGTATCTAGATCCCATATTTGTGAAAAAATGTTCTATTTTGCGAGTTCCCACGAGCAAATCGGCTGTAATTGTACAAGATTGAAAGGATGATGCAACTCTTCCCTTGGCGTTTGGTCCAAAATTTGAAAACCTTTTATCCACGAATGAAACCTATGCCAATCTATAGATCTTATCAGCAGTAGCAACTTTTAGCACGACACCAAAAAAATCTAAGAAGGGAAAACAGATATGGTAATAAGAATGTAAAAAAATATAATGTGTTTTTTTCTTATTCATGATATTTCACGCCTGCGTTTCTATTTATTATGCGTTTAATCGCTCCTTCGAGTTGCAACTATTTTTTTAACCGAGACGTAAGATTGGCATACGGTATCACATTTTTTTTACGCATTAATAAATAATGGTTTCTTTCCAACATTATTTTTCGTCATGTAACATTTTTTTTTTTTGGTCGACTTTACTTTCTGGATATCCTTCGAAAAAATTACATGAATAATTGAAATTTTTTGGGAATGATTTGTAGGCAAAAGACCAGATAAAATAATAAGAAAAAATTCCTCATGAATTTATCAATTCCGAGCTCTCTCACGTTCATGTATTTTTTTTGCTGCATTTTTTTTCGTGGTAATTATTTTTCTCTATGTGTGGTATTTATTCTAAGAAAAGTATGTTGTAGTGACAAATTTTATGTAATATTTATATGAAGCTCTAAGATCACGTTAAATTTCGTTACGTGCAGAAGTTAGTGTGGTGTTTTCCATACGCTTTATTTATTACTTTGAATGGCGAATTTTCACTAGTATTTTCTTTCACAGCGAGAGTGTGTTCAATACATTTTGCGACTTCTGACTACATAAAGCCATTAAGGGACATTTTATTGAATACTTCCCACTTTAGCCGCCACACCCATCCCTCGGCAGCTGAAAAGTTAAAATCCACATGCATTCCTAGTAATTTATTTCTAAGGACATAAACATTTCCACGATTCCCGACTTTTAAAGTTTGAGAACCGTCGATAGCGTGATGACGTACTCAAGTTCCCCAATTTTGGAACACAAAACCTCCACACATCACCAAGGAACATACCTTGTTTTATTATACCATGGTGTTAACTAACCCAAGGGAAGAGTTAACTAACCCAACATTTCATTAGTCCTATTGCACCATGATAATGGTTAGTACCCCGAGCTAAACGATTGTTTGACATTTGACATTTATTTAGAATGTTACCATAAAGTAATTAGTTGCAACCAATGAGGTAAAGTATCTATATAATGTCATTGGAAACAACACAATCTGGTAACATTACTTCGTTAACCCGAGTTTAACTCGAGGTGAGAGTCGAGTTAAATTCTGATGAGTTTCTCTTAGTTTAACCCTAGATTAACCCGAGATATTGATTGGTGCAAGAGAGATTTTTCCTAGCCCTCTATTTTTTGACTTAACCCGAGTTAAAGTCGAGTTAAGAACATGCTGCAAGTGGGCCTTAGAAGCCTGATTTTTTTTACAGCACCATGGGGTCGTAGGTTTCTGTAGGAGGTAACCTAGATTTTTTTCAAATGTCGGAATCAATGAATGGCATTGTTATCTATTGTTAAGTTCGACCGCTAATATCATATCTTTCGTATCAGTTTCAATTTGATATCTCATACGGGGGGCGAGCAAAACGGTCTTGACATACAGACAGACTTACAACAAAGTGATAAAGGTTCCGTTTTTTTTATTTTGAGTTACGGAACCCTAAAAAAACGTGATAAAGTGGTTAGACCGCATATTGACGGTGCCCGGCGAGTCAACCCGTCACAACGCGACAGGGCCACATAAATCACAGGGCCCGATTCCAATAATAGGTCGTTACCTATGAAATTGTAAATTTTACGCGGGCCAGGACTGAAAATCAGCGCTATCGGTCTTACTTTGTTAGACTACAGCATATGCTGAGTCCTTGGCCTTTTTGTCTGCTGCGATACATGTCTTCATCTAGTTTAGTCACATTGTTTTTTCTTATTTTTATTTTGTTAAATGTCTCGTTTTTAAATTTTTATTATGTAATTGTATTGTGGCAAATAAATAAACAGATATTCTATTCTATTCTAAAAATTGCTGAAATTTTCTTACAGATTCAGGAGTTCATAATTCCTGTAATTCAATAGCTATTTCCATTATTTGTTTTTTGTTTGAAAGTTGATTTCTAGGTTTTTACATATACGTATTAAATTTTGTATTTCGAGTCGGTTTGATAACCAAAATTAAAATTTCAAAAACAGTTCGTCCTAAATGTCATCCATTTCCATCACAAGATTCGTAATAATTTTTTACAGCTGACACTTTTCAAAAATTAAATTCATTCATACACATAAGAAACCACATAATTTGGATTTGTCATCCCTAAAAAAAGTGCAAAAATGTTAGTACTGAAAATTGAGTTTCATTCAAATTCTCTATAGAAAACTGCAATTTCATATGTAAAGACCTAAAATTTTTTTTTAATTTTCAGATATTTTCATAGCATACGAAGTAATTCGGACATTAACGGGTCATTCCGACTTTGATGGCTTATTCGAGATTTTGGAAAGAGTATCCGGCGAAAAGGGTAAGAACTGTCACTGCATACTTACATGTATACAGGATGGTCCAAAAGGTGACGTCAAAAAAATTTTTTTTGTTTCCTCATGCTTGGGTGTATCCGAAAATACCCCATGTATGTTCCGCGATTTTTATAACGTATCAAAGAGTAATTCAAGTAAGATGACCACGTTAGAGAAAAAAAAATACAACAATTCTTACTATTAAACAAGTAACGATTTTTTTAAGTTGCTCCGGTATGTTAGAGAAAAAAATACAAAAATTCTTACTATTAAACAAGTTATGATTTTTTTAAGTTGCTCCGGTAGAAAATTCGCAAATACACATTTAAAAAATCATAACTTCTCAACTGCTATAAATTGCGGAACATACATGGGGTATTGTCGCAATGAGAAATATAAAAAAAAAAATTGTCGTCACCTGAATGAATGAATGAATACTTTTATTTATCAAAAGGTAGATTATCTTATAGCTAAATATGACCCACAAAACTGCATGTACAGTTTGACTGTGGGATCCGTGAGTCTCTGATACAATTTTAATAAAATTAGTACCTACTTAAATAAAAGTAATTAGTACGATCAGCCGAACATAAGCGGCCACGCCTTCGCTACCACTTTACGTGCCTTTGCTAAGCTATGACTTGGCGTGGGTATCCGCTGACGCGCGGCCGACCGCACCAGCTAATTATAATTATTATACCTACTTAACTAAAAAAAAAAAAAAAAACTTACATGGTATTGAGGAGATGATTTAATAACAGTTGTTTAAACGTTTGTTTATTGGACTCCTGCCTAATATTAATGGGCAGGCTATTTAGAATATATGGGATACGCTTTTTTAAAGTTCTATCGCCATAATAATTACGCACTCTTGGTACATTATATTTACCCGCTCTTACTGACCTAGTATCACAAGTATGGCTTACAAGAGATAAGTTATGCTCTTGTCTACCATGCTGATTAACTAATAATAATAATTTATGTTTTAAGCTGACTGGAAGAATTTTGCATATTTTAAATAATTTTCTGTAATCGTCTCTGCATTTACTTTTGGTTTTATTAGACACAAGGAGCTTTAGGAACCTAATTTGAAGTTTCTCTAATTTATCTATGTTTGTTTTAAATGTTAGTCCATAGCAGTCGAGAGCATAGCTTATTATTGAGTCTACCAAACACGTATACAAACATTTAAGAGTACTAGTTGGGACTCTAAAACTTAAATGGTAGAATTTACCAAGCAGAGTTTTAAGCTTACTACAAATGTAATCTACATGTGTTGTCCATGAAAAGTTTTCATCAATTTTCATCCCAAGGTAGGTGGCACATTGTACTCGTTCAATAGGTTTGCAATCACAGGGTGTCAATTTATTGTGGAAGCAAGAGTAGTCATGAGTAACAACAATAGGTGAAAGTGGTTCCGTAGGGATCATGTAAGGTGAATGGATAACTAAGAGTTTAGTTTTATCAGCGTTCAGAACAATTCCGTTGTCGTGTGACCATTTGACCACTGAATCGACATCTTGTTGTACTAGTTGACAGGTGTCAGTGAAAGCAGTACCAGCGCGTAGCACGCATAGGTCATCTGCAAACATATACGCCGAGCTATGGCGCAGAACATCACACAGGCTGTTGACCAGCATAAGATAGCACACAGGGCCGCATCCAGAACCTTGCGGTACTCCGCACTGGACCCGCTTCGTATCACTGAACACCTCACCCACCTTGACACGATATGAACGCTCAGTGAGATAATCACGGAACCATTGGTTCAGTGGCTCGGCAACCCCACACTCATACATAGCATTCAGAAGTGTTTCACTTTCCAAAGTGTCGAATGCCTTTTTGTAGTCGAATAGTATTGCAACGACAAACTTTTTTTCGGATAAATGTAAATTGATTTCATCAGTAAATTTTGACAAAAGTGTGTTTGTGGATTTACCCTTCTGGAAGCCATGTTGACATTGGTTTATTATACTATTTTTCTGGAGGTATGATCCTAGTTGTTCTACGATGCATTTTTCAATTATTTTATCTATACTAGAGAGCATGGCTATCTGCCTATAGTTAGAATATGTTTTTCGGTCCCCTTTTTTATGAATAGGGCGGACTATGGCCTCTTTTAAGCCACCTGGGAAACTGAATTTACTTACCGATAAGTTAATTAACTTGGCAAGTATTGGACTAACTTTCTCGGATACAGTTTTAAGATCACGCATGCGTACGAGATCGGGACCCGGTGATTTCTTTGAATCCATACTCTTTATTATTCTCATAATATTTTTGCTGTTCACCGGTTGCCACCTCATACACACCCCTGAATCCTTTACATAGTTTTCCCGTTTTAACCATTTATCATTACATACGTGTTTTATGTGTTCGATTTCACTCGAGAAAGTGTTTGCAAACCCATTACAAATTTCCTCTAAGGTTACTTGAGTCCCCATATTATCGACTATTACCGAATCCAATGATTTTTTATTATTTCCTAGCATATTATTAATTTTATCCCATATTTTCTTTATGTTTTTATTGCAGTCTATTATACTTTGCTTGTCATAGTCACTTTTACTTTTAAGTATAGCTTTAGAACATTTATTTCTGTATTTAGTATATGAAAGTCGCTTTATCATATTGTGTGGGTCATTACTCCATATTTCAAACAATCTGTCCCTTTCGATAATCATTGTTTTTAAGTTGCTAGTAATCCAACATTTATTATTTCTATTGCTGCAAGTTGTAGTCACATTTTTGTAACACTCTTTGTAAATGTTAGCAAATATACCACAAAAGGCTTTGTATAGCTCCACAGGGCAATCAATAGACAATAAATGATGAAAGTGGGTAGCGAGTAATTTTTTCTTAACCATGCAATTATCAAGTACCCGACGCGTGCAGGGTTGCCGGCTGCCACCAATCGGCGACACGCCCGCCGCCGTCGGCGGACCTTTTGGACCAACCTGTATAATGTATACTTGTTTAAAATGTAGCTACCTACGGATCACCCGATATATAGAAACACCTTGCAAGGTTTATTGATATCGTAGAATCATGTGATTGTGTTTTCCTTGATGATAATAAATAAATAAAATAAATAAATCTATATTAGGGGCCCCTAATCCCTGACATTGTGCGAGCACCCATGTTGCATCAAGTGAAACTGAACTCTATGATCTTTTATTATAGTTTAAAATAGCGCGCTCTGAGCCGTGGTAGTTACGACAACCGAAACTTCGCGAGCTCTTAAAAAACACGTTTTTCACTCAAAAAAGGTTTTTACGATGAAATTTTCAGAAAATTATCCGCAAAAGTACTTACAAAATTACATTTCCCTTAATTTCCTGCAACTTTACAACGATTTAGTAATGGTATATTATATATAAAACGAAAAAAACATGAAAAATCGACAAATTTTCGTTTTTTTTTTTTTTCGATCGAGCAAAGTATGACGTTGTATGAGCAAAGTATGCAGATTTTTTGCGGTTCAAAACGCAGAACCGCAAAAAATCTGCAGAAAGAATGTATCTAAGGTATATATTTTTTTCAGACACAAAATATCACAATTTTATAGTTTTAAATGAATCAGAAAAGAGACAAAATACGGATAAGCCCCCTTAAGAGAGGAGGGGTGTTGTTAGGGAGCTACAAACCATCCCCCCTTTAGTCTGAATGGAAGCAGGAAAATTATTAAAAAGTAAACTGCCACCGAACGAAGAAGATGTAGAGACGAGCTTCGACAGTAGCGCGAGTGAGACGAAGAGAGAAAATACAGGTCCATGGGCCTTGTAGAGACGAGCTTCGACAGTAGCGCGAGTGAGACGAAGCGAGAAAATACAGGTCCATGGGCCTTGTAGAGACGAGCTTCGACAGTAGCGCGAGTGAGACGAAGCGAGAAAATACAGGTCCATGGGCCTTGTAGAGACGAGCTTCGACAGTAGCGCGAGTGAGATGAAGCGAGAAAATACAGGTCCATGGGCCTTGTAGAGACGAGCTTCGACAGTAGCGTGAGTGAGACGAAGCGAGAAAATACAGGTCCATGGGCCTTGTAGAGACGAGCTTCGACAGTAGCGCGAGTGAGACGAAGCGAGAAAATACAGGTCCATGGGTCTTGTAGAGACGAGCTTCGACAGTAGCACGAGTGAGACGAAGCGAGAAAATACAGGTCCATGGCCTTGTAGAGACGAGCTTCGACAGTAGCGCGAGTGAGACGAAGCGAGAAAATACAGGTCCATGGGCCTTGTAGAGACGAGCTTCGACAGTAGCGCGAGTGAGACGAAGCGAGAAAATACAGGTCCATGGGCCTTGTAGAGACGAGCTTCGACAGTAGCGCAAGTGAGACGAAGCGAGAAAATACAGGTCTATGGGCCTTGTAGAGACGAGCTTCGACAGTAGCGCGAGTGAGACGAAGCGAGAAAATACAGGCCCATGGGCCTTGTAGAGATGAGCTTCGACAGTAGCGCGAGTGAGACGAAGCGAGAAAATACAGGTCCATGGGCCTTGTAGAGACGAGCTTCGACAGTAGCGCGAGTGAGACGAAGCGAGAAAATACAGGTCCATGGGCCTTGTAGAGACGAGCTTCGACAGTAGCGCGAGTGAGACGAAGCGAGAAAATACAAGTCCATGGGCCTTGTAGAGACGAGCTTCGACAGTAGCGCGAGTGAGACGAAGCGAGAAAATACAGGTCTATGGGCCTTATAGAGACGAGCTTCGACAGTAGCGCGAGTGAGACGAAGCGAGAAAATACAGGTCCATGGGCCTTGTAGAGACGAGCTTCGACAGTAGCGCGAGTGAGACGAAGCGAGAAAATACAGGTCCATGGGCCTTGTAGAGACGAGCTTCGACAGTAGCGCGAGTGAGACGAAGCGAGAAAATACAGGTCCATGGGCCTTGTAGAGACGAGCTTCGACAGTAGCGCGAGTGAGACGAAGCGAGAAAATACAAGTCCATGGGCCTTGTAGAGACGAGCTTCGACAGTAGCGCGAGTGAGACGAAGCAAGAAAATACAGGTCCATGGGCCTTGTAGAGACGAGCTTCGACAGTAGCGCGAGTGAGACGAAGCAAGAAAATACAGGTCCATGGGCCTTGTAGAGACGAGCTTCGACAGTAGCGCGAGTGAGACGAAGCGAGAAAATACAGGTCCATGGGCCTTGTAGAGACGAGCTTCGACAGTAGCGCGAGTGAGACGAAGCGAGAAAATACAGGTCCATGGGCCTTGTAGAGACGAGCTTCGACAGTAGCGCGAGTGAGACGAAGCGAGAAAATACAAGTCCATGGGCCTTGTAGAGACGAGCTTCGACAGTAGCGCGAGTGAGACGAAGCAAGAAAATACAGGTCCATGGGCCTTGTAGAGACGAGCTTCGACAGTAGCGCGAGTGAGACGAAGCGAAAAAATACAGGTCCATGGGCCTTGTAGAGACGAGCTTCGACAGTAGCGCGAGTGAGAGGAAGCGAAAAAATACAGGTCCATGGGCCTTGTAGAGACGAGCTTCGACAGTAGCGCGAGTGAGACGAAGCGAGAAAATACAGGTCCATGGGCCTTGTAGAGACGAGCTTCGACAGTAGCGCGAGTGAGACGAAGCGAGAAAATACAGGTCCATGGGCCTTGTAGAGACGAGCTTCGACAGTAGCGCGAGTGAGACGAAGCGAGAAAATACAGGTCCATGGGCCTCGTAGGGACGAGCTTCGACAGTAGCGCGAGTGAGACGAAGCGAGAAAATACAGATCCATGGGCCTGTATTTGTAGGTCCATGCGCGGGAAGCAAAGTGCCGTAATCTTCCCTGTTGCTTTATCTAAGACTTTAATTACATCGACAAGAGCAAAGCTGTTTTCTTTTACGTCGATTTGTCTCAGGATGAAGGGCGCCCGTCCAGAAAGTTCACTCGAGTAGTTTCAAGGTGGGCGAGGCATCAGTCAGTATGTCCAAGGACATCCGCAAAATCTACGGAAGTTGGTAACAGACGAATGACTGACAATACGCCACTACTTGTAACCTAAGATAGAAACAAAAGGGAAGATACGGTACCCGGCTTCCCGCGCGTAGACCTACAAATACAGAACCATGGACCTGTATTTACTCGCTTCGTCTCGCTCACGCTACTGTCGAAGCTCATTGCTCTTTCGTTCGGTGGTGCTTGTACACCAGTATTTGTACAGGGTATTTGGGATATCAATGTGAATATTTTCAGGGATGATAAAGAAAGTGATTTTGAACATTTCTTAATGAATGTACTATAATGCAAAGTTTAGTAGTTTTCGAATTACAAACATTTTTCAGTTTTATCTACTTAAAATTATAATAAAACACTATTTATGGCTAATAATATGTTTTTTTTTTATTATTTCTTAATACACTTCAATTAAACAAAAAAACAATATAAATGTGTTCAAAAAGTATTGAAAATAAGCATAAAGCTAAATACTCTACGTAGAAACAATTTTCTTTTTTGGAAATTTTAGTAAATACTTAAATTAATATTTTTACCCATAAATAGTGTTTTATTCTTTTTTAAATGCAGTTAGTTACCTAATTTTAAGTAGACAAAACTGAAAAATGTCTGTATCTCGAAAACTACAAAACTTTGCATAATAGTAAATTCAGTCAGAAATGTTCAAAACCACTTCCTTGATCATCCCTCAAAACATTTACATCGATGTTCCAAACACCTGTGTAAGATGATATAATGACGTACCGTATCTTCCTTTTTGTTTTATCAATGCCTGTAACTACTCTATTCACAAGTTATTGAAGATAAGATGATTATTTCTTTCTTTTTTACAGGCTCTTTCAACATCTGTGACTTCTATAAGCACGCCGCTCACAATGGAGGTGATTTTATTTTATTTTATTTTTATTTTATTTTCAAAAACATATATACCAATATGACATTTAATTTAATCCTCGAGGGATGTCAGATGCTTTCCAATTGTCAACGGAATAACAAAACACTCGTACACAAACTTTTCACCGACAATAATCCATCCCCAACGCCGTAATTTCGGCACAAATACCTATCTTTTGGTTTTTTGTACAAAACATCGAAAAAATCTCATTGGCAGAGTGGCAGAAATCGAACCAAAATCAATAAACTGACTTGAAATGCTACAAATATTCTATCTCACGAAGTACATTTGGCTTTAGTTGTAGTAGTAAAGATAAGCCCTTGCCGTAGTATGACAGCAACAAAATGTTTTCACCTTTAAATGGGTGACGCTCACACGTTTGGAATCAGTGCTCATCTGAACACAGTGATAAGTAACTGGACGCCTAATGAGTTTTTACGAGAAAAAGGTCTCAATATGCCGTCGTGTGCATTTTTAAAGTGCACTAACATTTTAAGAAATACGAATAAAGCCAAAAGTGGAAGAAATGTCAACAATTGGGGATGTATATACCGCCATCATCATTATTCACTTTGTTTTGCATCTTTGATGTTTCTAAATTACTATAAAAATTAATAATTTGTTGGCACGAGGATGTGTCATACGAAACTGAAAAAATTGAAAAATAAAAATTAATATTTGTGAAATAAAAGCACAAGAACTTTGTGTATAATCATAGACGAATGCAGCCTACAGACTCCTCATAACAGGCGACCGATTTCTGTCAACACATCTGACTGAACCAGCAGATACAATTCGCCTCTCCAAAATTATATGTTTCGGTAGGCCAAACCAAAATGGCTTCTATATTCATTACGTTAGAGTCTTCGTCTTCGGGAAAGATAAGTTTGTGTCGCTATACGTAAGATTGGAAGAGCCAATAGGATTGCAGTATCCCGTTTCGATTGTTGACAGAATTATTTGTACGCAAGATGTTGAACAAGAGCCGTCTTTCTGGGCTGTATTGTCTATGTGTATAATTTATTAAAAATAAATATTTGTGGAATAAAAGCACAAAAACTTTGTGCATAATTTATTGAGATAAATTTCTTTTTAGGTATGCAAGGAGTGAAACATGTGTTAATGCAAATCACCGGAAGGATAGGGCAAGTGGAGTTCCCACCAGTGTTCAAGGCATTGAGCTTGGAAGTCGGTATGTAGTCTCCTTTATTATTAGAGATAGGAATAGGTAGTACAATTTTTTATTTAAGCAAAATTGAAATGTGTTTCTGTGCGAAGAAAGTTTAAAATCGTTTGTAAATTCGATGCAGTTTGTAAATTCATTTGTAAATTGAGCAAAAATATAAAAAATTGCCATTGGCGTTGGGCATCCTATTATGTACTAAATAGTTTAAAAAATTGATAAAGACGTAAATGTCAAAGAATTTACAAATGATTTTCAACTTCCGCTAGATAGATATACAGCTCAAGTTAGCTTAACAACAATATTGCACTATATATTCCCATCTCTGTTTATTATACATTCCTAAAATGACAGTTCTGGAGCTGTATTTTTAAATCATTCAAATTTCAATTCGCATATGAATTCGCATGATTCGCATACGAAAACTTGAAATCAGTATTTTTGAAAATTCTCTCCGTGAATTCTGCAACGAGTGGTCTGACCCACTCGTTTTCCGATTTCTACCAGTAAAACTATGCAAGAATGACAAGAAGAAAATTTCGATGTCGATGCTTTTTTTTTTTCATTCCGTTTTGGAATAAGCAAAGGACAGTAGCCCGTACAGCCAAGTCTTATTTTATTTCATTCTTCATGTCCAGTTAAATATAAGGCCATAGCCAAGTCTTAGTGAATTGTCTTCATCGATGTCGATGCATCGATGAGACTGACATGACATTATAACTTTTTAATTTACGTTCCGTTCACCTCCATTAATTACCGGTTTTTAAAATTAACGAAATATTGCTTTCCGGTTTTAATTTTTTCTGCGTGAAACGAAAACCGTTTACATTGATTTCTACTGATTCAAAAATACGTAAAATCGTGACCAATCGAATTGAATTTCGGACGTGATTTTTCTTCGTGCGTGAATATACGATTCACGGCGAGTGATTCAGAAATACAGCTCCGACAGAAATCTATACTTCGGCCGCTTTTTTCAAACAATAAATCTATTGACTCGAGTAAATAGACTTGATGTTTGAAAAAATTGTAACTCAATTTTGTATTTTGCATTTCACAAAGTAACGAAGATGGCGATTAGGTTTCTAATACATTTTTCTATCTTGTAAAATGCAGTCTGTCAACTGCTCGTTGTCAACCCTTATACAGGGTGTTAAGTTGAAATTGACGATAACATAAGTCCATATGAACCACTTTTGTAATACTACTGTAATAAATAATTAATGATGACATGTTTTTATAATAATGTATATAATTAATTTACTATTGACTAATATATTTTAAGGAACTAATACTTGCACACCACAATGTGGTAGAATTTGTGAATCAATTTATTATTATAATTTTGTTATCTTTAATGTACCAAATTCTGAAGCAAATAAACGTTTTGATTGACTGATTGATTTTCGTGAAACAAAATTGAGAATTCGAGAAAAATATGGGTTGCTATGTAACTTTTCTTTGGAACAGCTGATTTTTGCGCGATTGGAGGGTTGGCTCCATAGTAAAAGTTATTCGTATGGACGAGTACCAGTTTCCGACTTCCGCAACTTCATCTTAACACCCTGTATGCATATTGTATATACATATAATAATATATTATAATTATATCCTTGTATATTATATAATTTACTTAAAATAATTATGTTAATAAAATATTTTTATAAAACACTGTTCAAGGGCCTTTTTTATTTTTTATATACATGTTTTACTCCACATAAATACAAACACTTAAATGGTTTTAGTCGCTATATTTCGACCCCTCAGTGGGGCCGAAATTAAAAAAAAAAAAAAAAAGATTCGCCTGATGACGGCCCCACTGAGGGGTCGAAATATAGCGACTAAAACCATTTAAGTGTTTGTATTTATGTGGAGTAAAACATATACCAGGTGACTTTTTGATCATCGTCCTAATTCATACTAGAGGCTTGGTAAGTGATCAGCATCATGATTCGATAACAATTTTTGTGAAATTCATATAATAAAATTTCGACTTCCCATAGTAATTCACTCCCAGTCTTTAGTGCATACGTAGTAATACTTTATATTCTCTGGCATCACTATGGAGAGTCGAAATTTCATTTTATGAATTTTACAAAAATCGTTATTTGTTCATGATGCTGATCACTTACCTAGGCTCCAGTATGAATTTGGACGATGTTCACAAATTCACCTTGTATATATAAGAAATATAATTTACTTGTAGGTATTAATGTAATAGTACAAAACGCCAAATTTTAATTAATATATTAAGTACTTTAAATCTTTTCAGACTTCAAGGTGACTCTGGATACTCTAAAAATGAAAACCAGAACTTCAGGTTAGTAACCCAATAATAGACTAAAGAAATACTAGTAAATAAGGGCATTTATTCACGCGTGATCTGAATGCATTCAAGGCCTGAGGTGAAGTGCAGGGGCATCTTCTCCAGCCGTCCGCACACCTCCCATGCACGCCTGCAGCAGAGTATAAATAGAAATCTATAGCGTTCCTAAACGCCGGCGTCACCCGTTCCACAACCACCGAAAGTTTGAAAAATATCTTAAAAACCTTCGTAACTCGGAGACCATTTATTTTCGACCCATTGTTGATAGGGCTTAATCTGTTGGAACTGATCTCTAGTATAACTCCTTTCAAGGAATATGTCGAATTTCAGAGCATTCTGTAGACGTCTGCAAATCACGTCTGTGATTCGTGCTACGGTTTTCTCCGACATCTGGTACACTATTATGGCTACATACCCGCCATATTTCAAGTTTTTGGGCTCTATAGTTCCGAAGATTTGCAAGTGCGTGAGAAAGTGTGGGTGAGAGGAGGTGTGTGAGTGAGTTGTATTTTGCTTTTAAAGCCTGACCAGGAAAATAAAAAACCTGCTCTAGGAGCGCCACATTTGCATGTATGATTGCAACACTCATATTCATACACACATACAAACAAGCAACAGCAAACTTTGTCAACAATCGACATAATGACGGTTTATAGTTGAGGTTGCTAGGCCCCGTAGCATAATGTTTAATTGAGCGCAAAACCGCTTAGTTGAATCACAGGTGCGAGTAGCGTGACGTACTGTAACATCGTGTCACGCTCCTCGCACCTGTGATTCAATTATGTTAGCTGGGTCCGGTAGCTCATCCAGTTTAGTTTTCTGGAAGAAAGGATGCCACTTGCCACAATTGTTTATTGGACCAATATCAACCGATAAAGATCGGTAGCCTTCGGGAGCCTCTTCAATTTGGGGGGGGAAGGGGGTTCAAAGATGCACTGCGCCAAGCGTCATTTAAAAAAATTCAACTATCTGAGTTTGTCAACTACATCAAGATGGGTGTCTTTTTCAGGTAAATTAAGGACGTAGAATTCATTTCTGGCATAAAAATTGTGATTTTTTAAGTAGTTTCTTGAAAATTTTTACATAGATTAAAATTTTATGAAATACTTTTTACTTTCAGGCGCCACCAAAAAAAAACCTCAGGTTTTTTTAAGTAACAAAAAATACGTTACGAAAGCCTATTTTATGCAGATAAATAAAAATATAAGTTTTATTGGATTTTTAAAGGAAAAAACCATAAAAAAAAATAAAACAATGTCGGTGAGCTCTTATTTTACTTCTACTTATTAACTAACCTGATA
The DNA here is from genome assembly GCA_934047225.1 of Ypsolopha sequella. Classification (NCBI taxonomy): domain Eukaryota; kingdom Metazoa; phylum Arthropoda; class Insecta; order Lepidoptera; family Ypsolophidae; genus Ypsolopha; species Ypsolopha sequella. The sequence continues at coordinate 11,402,279 of OW204009.1, forward strand.
AAAGTATATTTATGTATAGTGTATTTATAAATGTAAATATATGCATAAAAACTATAAAAACGTAAAAAATGATTTTCTATGGTTCTAAAAGAGTATTAACAATTTAATTATCATTTTCATTTTTTGTAGCTTCTACCGCAGTGGTACAATTCGGTACATGTTAAATTTATTCTAACAAAGTTGCATCTTTTTTGCATCCTACTTTGCATTGACACCTTGTTATCTCGAAGCAAATGCTGTCCGCAGCTGGGTTGTCAGACCAGTGGGGTATCTATTGGCTAATTTTCTGCTTCCAGCCCCAATCGGGGGGACTAGGCAGAATTTGTTGTAGCACTAAAGCCTGGCCCCACTCATGAACTCCCTGGCAAGCTGCGCGTAAAATATGCTGACAAAGGGCCGCTTCTGTTGGTGGTAAATTTTCAATTTGCCGATCTGGTCCTCTAAAAAGGCCGTTTTGCATGAATCACATTATGATTCTGTTCTAATGCCATCTTTTTTGCACGCGTGAAAAAGCCCTATCTCTATCCTACTTTCAAATCATTTTATGATTCACCCAAGTCGGCCTTTTTAGATCCCCTTTTCTTGTAAAAAGATATTTACGGCAATGATTGATAGTCGTGCAGGGACAGGGACTTGATCTGAAAAAGTTCATGTAATATGACTTTTCGCTACGATGAATTTAACTTTATATTGATGTTTTAGTTAGTACTCAGTGATTGGCTAGCATACCTATCATACATGGCTATGACAAACTTATGTAGCACAATCTCTGCCTCATTTATATTGCCACCTTTAAGATCCTTAAACCCTTTAGTGGCAAAAGAGAATGAATTCCATGCTTCAAAAGCACTTTTCTTTCCCCTGCCGTTAAAAGACGATACTGTATCGCATCCACTAAGTTCGTGGAACACAGGCAAGACCTCCGCTCTTTCAGGACCTTTAAACAAAATAAATTGTCTTATGCACACTCACGCTATTAAACTCATTATTTATATATTATACATTCTTGACTATTAAAAGAAACGCTCATACCTAGAGCTGATTCAATCTAGAGGCATGCCAAGAAATTGTGGTTTTTCCCCGTTACCACATGAACCCATAATACCTCTAATCTTGGCAATTTCAGTACACATGCCAGAGCGATAACTACCACATCGGTGTTTGCTGTGCATTAACTTCGTATGACCCTGGTCTACTGTATCCGCCAAGTGAACCATCATTCGCGTGTCAGACGCTTCAAGTTAAATGGCTCCAATTTTGGCAGTTCACGAGCAACATTGGAAAGAACAGATTCCCCTTCGCTACATAAATTTCTTTATTGATGGGCAAGTCCATCGGGTGATATTTGGACGACAGGAGTCCAAACAGCTCTTCTTTATTCGTGTCATCCTGCAGAAAATATTACGCGCAATTTGCCAGGGAGTTCATGAGTGGGGCCAGGCTTTAGTGCTGCAACAAATTCTGCCTAGTCCCCCCGATTGGGACTGGAAGCAGAAAAATAGCCAATAGATACCCCACTGGTCTGACAACCCAGCTGCGGACAGCATTTGCCTCGAGATAACAAGGTGTCAATGCAAAGTAGGATGCAAAAAAAATTGCAACTGTGCTAAAATAAATTTAACCCCCACTTCATTCTGGACTCATCTGGGTCTAGAATCCCTTCAAATACCAAAAGTCTAGCTAAATCAACGTACAGCGTGCAGCCACCGTGCCTCGAGTATCTACGTTTCATCAACCCCTTTTTCTAACCCAAACAACTGCAATATTATATTTTACACACACACCCACACACTTTACTATGGTATCCGATAATTACATAATCATTTATCTAATTAAAAATATAACGTCGCGCGCAACTCACGAAGCTATGAAAGTGTTATTCGTTAAACGTCTTACGGAATGTCGAATCAAAAGTGGTTTTACATAGAGATTTAGTCATTAATGTGTTTCGTTTTCCCTTGGATTTTCAATGGCAATAATAGCCTTGAACTATAGCTGAGTTCCAGAATACAGCTAATTCGTATCATTTAACAAACACCTAGTACAGTCGTTTTTCTTGAATACTTTATTTTCCTTTGTTGAATTATGATATACATTGTTTTGAGCATAACAGTTTTGTAACATAACGTAGTGTCCTAATCTACTAGACGATCACACAAATAAACCACGGCCAATGATTTAATTTGTAATTAATAAATCGATGTACTCCTCAAGTATGTCATAATAACGTAGGAGACGTAGAAAGGTATATATGCATTACTATAACCTCATTCTACGGATGGTACCGCTTCCAGCGGTCATCTTTTAATTATTAAATAAATACATACTAAGTACTGTAAGTACATATGACTGTACATAACACATATGTATATACATCTATAAGCAGGATATTTATTTCTCTTACAGAAGATAGGACTAGTCCAGAACCTATTTGTTAAAGATTGGTACTCGTGACCAGGAACACAATTGTCTTCTTACAGCAGTACTTACTTACTTCACACCTAGAACTATTTGTAATAGATGGTAGAAGCTGCAAAAAATTTAAATGATAATTAAATACTTAATACTCTTTTAGAACCATATAAAAGCATTTTTAAGTGTTTATAGTTTTTATGCATATATATACTTTTATAAATACATTATACATAAATATACTTTTACCAGGTTAGTTAATAAGTAGTAGTAAAATAAGAGCTCACCGACATTGTTTTATTTTTTTTTACGGTTTTTTCCTTCAAAAATCCAATAAAACTTATATTTTTATTTATACGCATTAAATAGGCTTTCGTAATTTATTTTTTGTTACTTAAAAAAACCTGAGGTTTTTTTTTGGTGGCGCCTGAAAGTAAAAAGTATTTCATAAAATTTTAATCTATGTAAAAATTTTCAAGAAAGTACTTAAAATATCACAATTTTTTATGCCAGAAATGAATCCTACGTCCTTAATTTACCTGAAAAAGACACCCATCTTGATGTAGTTGACAAACTCAAACAGTTTAATTTTTTTAAATGACGCTTGGCGCAGTGCATCTTTGAACCCCCTTCCCCCCCCAAATTGAAGAGGCTCCCGAAGGCTACCGATCTTTATCGGTAGATATTGGTCCAATAAACAATTGTGGCAAGTGGCATCCTTTCTTCCGGAAAACTAAACTGATGCCTTTTTTGGGGTCTAACAGTCTAAGCTATGTTGCGTCGCGAGCGATTAAACATTATGTTATGGGGCCCCTAGAAGAAATTAGTTATACTTTTTATTTTCCAGCACCCTGAGCACAGTGTTTAATCACGCTCCCCGCACCTGTGAATCACCGTGTATATAAAAGCAAAATACCACTAACTCACACACTTTTTCTCATTCATTCACAGATCTTCGGAAAAATAGCCTAACCAGCACTGGTTGCATAGTGTTTAATCACAAGTGCAAGGAGTGTGACGTACTGCTTGCATCACGCTCCTTGCACTTGTGATTCAACTAAGCCGCTTCGCGCGCGATTAAGGCCCTTACCATTGCCAAATGGGTACTTTCTAAAGCCTACTCCTCGTTTATGGCCAAACCAAAAATAATGAAAAAATCTATTATGAATAATCAACTCTTAGACAACATATGCAACAGTTTTCTTTTTCATACCACCAAAACTTCTACATGAATTTTTTTTTTTACTGAATGGTGTTTTTTGACCTCAAATTCCCTACTGCTCCTGAGTGGCTTGGCCGATTGAATTCATCTATGCTTTGATAAATAGATAAACTTTATAGCTATAAACATAACATAAGATTATTCAATCGAGTAATCACGTCCAAGTGAAAAGTACAATTTTCTCCTATTTCGCCCTCTCAAGGACGCAGCGAGCGTCGTAACAGCCGCTTTGCATTGCGCGCTGATATGAACGTTATTTCAATGTCGTTTCCGTTGATATTCGTAGTGACAAATATCGAGCTGCTAATTTGGTGATGGTAATCGCCTTAAACACTATGCAACGAGTGCTGGTTAGGCTATTTTTCCGAAGATCTGTGAATGAATGAGAAAAAGTGTGTGAGTTAGTAGTATTTTGCTTTTATATACACGGTGAAATTTAATCAACCGCCCGAATTCATATTGGAGACTCGGTTAATTAACAAGGATCAATGATCCTTTTTTTTCTATACTATATATTATTTTGCTTTTCGAAATTCACCGAAACTATCATTAAACATTGTTCCTGATCACTGAGTCTCTAGGTGATTCAATTTGGGCGATTGATTAAATTTCATCTTATATATTTATTAATGGTATAAATTAATATTTACTATCGTTTTCAGATATCGGAGACGCCATTCAAGTTATGTGCCAATTGTTGAACGTCAAAACCTTTTCTGAGGGCATACGCATCATCAATATAATATCAGGACAATCGCGTAAGTCACAGCTACAACAACTATGATATCTTTGACTACATTGACATCAACGTAAGTCACATCTACAACAACTTTGACATCTTTGACTACATTGACATCAACGTAAGTCACATCTACAACAACTATGACATGTTTTACTACACTGACATCAACTATGACATATTTGACTACATTGACATCAACGAAAGCGAAACGTAAATATAAAAGTTAACACAATCGCTGCACAACAATGTGTAGAAATGCTAAGAGGTGTCATATCCATGAATTAGTTAAGAGTTAATCTTTCACAGGTTTAGAAGTTCCTTAAAACAATCGATATTGGCAAAGCTTCGGAAACCTATCCAGGTCATATTGATTTCGATGCTCTCAATTTGCATTTTTCCGATCCTCCTGTCACTCTAGAAGACACCACTAAAACTAGAACTCTCCATTGTCCATTAAATACGTCAAAACCTGATTGTACTTCTTTTAAAATGTGTGGAACTATACTTGAGCTAAGATGACCCCCGCCCCCCAAAATGTGTTGAAATAAACTTGAGCCAAGAAGAACCCCGCCCCAAAAATGTGTGGATCTATACATGAGCCTATATGACACCCGCCCCCCAAAATGTGTGGAACTATACTTGAGCCAAGATGATCCCCACCCTCGAAAATCGAACGCTGTGACCGCGCCTGTGTGACGCACTGTTCGTTCTCTGTGAGATTGGCAGCTCGTTTGCCAGGAATGTTTAAAACTTTTTTTTCTCCTACAAATTTCCAAATTCTCCTACTAAATTAACCTGCTCAATGTTTTCTTAAGTTTTTTTTGTAATAAACCTTTTTCATTTTTATTCTTCTGATATGTTGTGGTTGTATGTGAATTACGTATTTATTTCAGAACTCAAATACGGACTGGAGGACCTCACGCATGAAACCAACAAACTAAGTAAGTAATAAATATCTTTAAAATATAAAGGCCCTCACGGTTTGTAAAAAAAACCCTAAAGCGACGTGGAAACTTATTAACTCACTTGCCAACAATAAAATAAAAACTAATTGCGCTCTCCCAAAACTTTTAATTGATTCAAAATCTGTTACAGACGGAACTGAGATATGTGAACATTTTAATGAATTTTTCTCCAACATAGATACAATACTAGCAAATAAAATTCCCAAAAAATACAACAACAATAAAATAAACACACTAACTTACATTAAACACCCACCTGACAGACAACTATCGGAATTAAGACCATGTACAATAGGAGAAATTAAAAAGATTATAAATGACCTTGATGCCAACACCAGCACCGGTATTGATGGAGTTAGCACCAAAGTTATTCAGTGTATGAAGAGTGTTATAGTTAAGGATCTCACAAATTGTATTAATAAATGCCTAGCCACTGGCGTATTCCCTGACAGTCTGAAAATAGCTAAAGTTAGCCCTGTTCACAAATCAGGTTCAACCGCAGACCCCAAACATTACCGACCAATATCCGGTCTACCAATGATGTCCAAAATAATGGAAAAAGTAATATATAATCGTTTATAATATGGCTTTCGATCTAAATCCAAGACATTATCAGCTACAATTGACTTAATAACAAAAATTAAAACTAGTATTGATAAAAAAAACATAGCCTTGGGTATCTTTACAGATTTAAAAAAAGCTTTTGATACGGTGAGCCATAATTCACAACATTGGCATCACTGGACCGGCATATGAAATGTTTGTGTCATATCTTAAAGACAGGCAACAGATTGTAAAAATGGGTGACTAAGAAAGCAAACCTTCTAGGAATTACCTGTGGAATTCCTCAAGGATCAATTTTGGGCCCCTTGTTTTTTCTAATTTATGTTAACAATATATCAAAAGTAGGTATAAAGGGCCATATTACCTTGTACGCAGATGATACGCCTTTTTATTTTGGTCATGATATCCTTGAAATCACAAAACAAGCACAAGAGGATCTAAATACATATAACAGGTGGTGCCAATACAACCTACTAACTATAAAAAAAAAACATCATATATGATATTTTCCGCAAAAAAAAAATATAAAGATTTTCCTCCACTTACCATTAATAACGAAACTTTGCATCAATCAGATGAAGAAAAATATCTCGGTCTTATATTAGATGACCGGTTGACATTCAGGGCACACATTGAACATGTGCGTTCTAAAATAACATCTCTTACTGGAGCTTTACACAGAATGGTACATTGTGTACCAAGGGAAATACACTATAGGTACACTGTATAACACCCTGGTGAAATCAAAACTACACTATCTAATTGAAATATGGGGTTGTGCTGCAGAATCTAACCTTAAACGCCTTCAAACTACACAAAATAAACTTATAAAGGTTTTTCTACAGTTTGAATACTTAATACCTACACGTACATTATATAAATAGACCAAATTATTCAATCTTAAACAAATATACACATATAATACTTGTATCCTTATACGAAAAATTCTAAATAAACAAATTCATACAGAAATTAACCTGGAGAAAAGAACATTTAAACATAATCTCAGAAGAAAAAATATACTAAAATCACATTGTCCAAGGACTTAGTATGGAAAAAGAAATTTACTATATGGTGGAGTGCAACTTTATAATAAATTACCAAATGACATAAAAGAATGTGAATTGATATCTACTTTTAAAACTAAGCTCAAAACTTACATTTGCACAAACGTGTTTTAAAGTAAAATATTACCTACCCACATGTGTACACTGTCGACAAATCATAGAATAAACTAACCCCCGGTTTCTGAAAGGCCAATCAATGTTAACAGTAGATTCAAAAATAATTATCTGCGGATTAAGCCAGAAAAAGTGGGAATTTTACATTGAAATCAAAAATTAACTAAGTTAATTATTGATTCATCACTATTCAGACTTCATATATGCTTTATTTTCACCGTTATTTGCGGTTAAAGTTTTTTTAATCTACTGTTAACTTTGATTGGCCTTTCAGAAACCGGGGGTAAATGTTATTTTAGCAAAATCTCATTTTAAGTGAACTATGTTCTTATGAGAACAAAGATCTTAACCATTAATAAAATATATTTCAGACTAAGTACATACATGCTTTTATCTACTCCCATACTACAATCTCACCATCAAAAGCGGTTTTATAATTACCTACATTATTTATCCGATGTTATAATATTGGATTATCACATCGCGAGTCTGCCCTGTGATTGGCCCAATTTATGGCCGCTAGAGAGTTTCTTGTGAAATTGTTTGTTGAGAATATTAATAAAATACTATTTTATCACATCACTAACGCTCTGAAAGGGCCAGGCCTACCCTAGACAAAAAAGCAAGTTACGCCAATGCGTAAGCCTCTTCACTCGCCCTGAAGAAGGCAGTCTGAATCTACTGAAACTGTTCGGCAATTTCGGTTACAGTATTTATTGAGATGAACCAAGAGCCATCATCATAATATGAAAATATTGATAATTTTTTTATGATTTTCGTTTGTTTTTTCTTTTAGGTCTGAAAGATGTCATCAACGCCTTGTACCAATTATGTGGAGACGATGTCGAAGACATGGAAAGAGTGCTAGCGATTTTCAAACAGGTCTTCGGTTTGGACAGTATGTATATTAATTAAAATAGAAAAGAATATGATTTTCTAGAAATTATAAATACTTAATAGTTAAATGGGATAACCTAATTAGTAATAATAGTCATAGTGAAAAAACTGTATTTTCCAACTCACCATTTTTGACTCCGTGTAACACATCTTAACTTGAAATGATCTGTAGTATAACTCCTTTCAAGGAATAGGTCGAATTTCCAAGCAACCTGTATACAGTGTTTAGCTTGATGTATCTCCACTGTACGCTAATGGTTGCATTTTTTTTATTGTGTAATAATTGTGTATTTTTACTCATTTCAGATATTGTCCTAGTGATGCAGAAGATTAATAGGACGTCCAAGACCAACGGTTAGTAAGCTATAGGTAAACATTGGAAATTGGTGGCTTGTCATATAAATGTTTTAACATTATTTTTAGATTTTAGGCTTCACAATGGTATTCACACCAATACGATTTCTCATGTAATAATCTGATAAACGATTAAGGTCTTCTTGGAGTTTGTAACAATCACTTTGGGTCCTTATGTTATGGTAAACTTTTTTATTGTGTGCATAAAGTTAAAACTTACTATTAATAAAACATTTATCTATGTCATAAAGATATGCTACATAAAGAAGAGGTCCCAGTAACGATCCTTGAGGAACACCCGAAGGTATTTTTACGTAACCCGATCTATGAACCGCCACAACTACAGCTTGATGACGGTTTGATACATAAGATTTCATCCACCTCAAGAGATCTCTCCGGATACCTAGTTCTTGCAATTTTCGCAAAAGGATGATGTGATCCACGCGGTCAAAGGCTTTCTCAAAATCCATATAGACCACATCAACTTGTGAATACGTTTCCATACCTTTGAAAACACAAGATGGTTAAGTTAGTAGTAGTAGAACGACCTCTTATGAAACCATGTTGATCAATTGGGATACCCTTAATTATAATGGGAAAAACTTGATCGTACACGATACTTTCAAACAACTTACTAAATAAATTTAGTTTTGAAATAGGTCTATACTTCGCAATATCGAACCTGGAACCTTGTTTATGAATGGGCACAATTAAAGCTTGTTTCCAGACATCCGGAAGTATCCCCTCACGAATCGATCTATTGAATAAAATGCTGAGTGGTTTCGCTAATGAATCCGCACATTTAGTAATGAAAAGTGGTGGTATACCATCACTGCCAGGGCCTCTGGTTATGTCAAGATTACGTAACAGCTTACCTATAAGCTGTTCATCTATTGTAAATGAGCAAATTGAGTCAATAACAATAGCAACCTAATGTGTAATACAATAAAATCGAATTTAGTTGAACAGGCATTCGCCAGTCTAGTTATCTATACAATGTAGCCGATTCTGAAGGCTTTCATTTTAGTTTTAGTGCTGTCAAAACTAAAATTATTCCAAAGTAATTTAGCTTCTCTACTTCACACTTAAGAACTATTTTGCTATGAAGAAAATTTAGTTTTGACAGCACTTGAACTAATACTCGTATTAAATCCTTCAGAATCTGCTTTAATGTCTTTGCTTGCAATAGACAGAGCTTCTTGTACAAATCCCCTCCGAAATGTATCGTTTTAAGAGAATTCTCACTTTTTAACCCTTTTAATTCTCAATTCTGCAGATCCTTTGTTTTTCCTGGAATCTTTGATGACCGTTTGCGGCACGGAGCGGCTAGATCAATTGCCCGAAGTTGTCAGGACACTGACAACAAGACAACGTAAGTTAATTGTATCGATTCGGCGCAAAACAACTGACAAGACTAGCCTTATTTTGAGCGTCCCGTCTTTGTCTTTTCGATACAGAAATAAAAGGACAGAACACTTAAATTAAGTTTAGTCCTGTCAATTAAGTCAAGTTGTGTCGCGCCGATTCGGTGTTATTGTTCACTTATTTATCATTTAGCTATTTTATACACTTTTCTATTTTAAAAGGGCTTAGAGATTATTTTGTGCTTTTAAGTAACCTATAGCTCAGAGCTGTCACATGTAGACATGAGTCGGACTCGCGCACGAAAGGTTCCGTACCATAATCTATCAAAACGGCGAAATATCACGTTTTGTTGTATGGGAGCCCCCTTAAATATTTATTTTATTCTGTTTTTTAGTATTTGTTGTTATAGCGGCAACAGAATTACATCATCTGTGAAAATTTCAACTGTCTAACTATCACGGTTCATGAGATACAGCCTGGTGACAGACGGACAGACAGAAGGACAGCGGATTCTTAGTAATAGGGTCCCGTTGGTTACCCTTTGGGTACAGAACCCTAAAAATACGCACTCGAAGTAATATTTTTTCTGAAATCATGTTTTTTTTACTTGTACGGACTGTGAAATGCGAGTCTTATCTCACTCCGCACTCGTTTACCCACGTTTCATCGATGATTATTATGTCCCAGCGTGATGCCCATATCGCCGTACTTCGGACTCAAACATTTACCCACAGCTTAATGTGCTTTCTAAAGCATGAAGACAAATATAATACAAGGCAAGTGCTCTCCCAACTGAGCTGCCAAGACAATAGCTCTGACAAATATTTTCATTTGCTTTTTTCCTTTCAGTAACATTGCTGGAATTTTTGGAGCAACTTCGTATTAAGTCTGGACACAGCAACATCATCGACTTCTGCCAAAAATTCATTGAATACACCGGCACCAAGAGTAAGTGCTAATATTTCATTGAATACACTGGCACCAATAGTAAGCATTAATATTTCATTGAATACACCGGCAACAATAACAAGCATTAATATTTCATCGAATACACCGGCACCAATAGTAAGCACTAATATTTCATTGAATACACCGGCACCAATAGTAAGCATTAATATTTCATTGAATACACCGGCACCAATAGTAAGCACTAATATTTCATTGAATACACCGGCACCAATAGTAAGCATTAATATTTCATTGAATACACCGGCACCAATAGTAAGCATTAATATTTCATTGAATACACCGGCACCAATAGTAAGCATTAATATTTCATTGAATACACCGGCACCAATAGTAAGCACTTATATTTCATTGAATACACCGGCACCAATAGTAAGCATTAATATTTCATAGAATACACCGGCACCAATAGTAAGCACTTATATTTCATTGAATACACCGGCACCAATAGTAAGCATTAATATTTCATTGAATACACCGGCACCAATAGTAAGCACTAATATTTCATTGAATACACCGGCACCAATAGTAAGCATTAATATTTCATTGAATACACCGGCACCAATAGTAAGCATTAATATTTCATTGAATACACCGGCACCAATAGTAAGCACTAATATTTCATTGAATACACCGGCACCAATAGTAAGCATTAATATTTCATTGAATACACCGGCACCAATAGTAAGCATTAATATTTCATTGAATACACCGGCACCAATAGTAAGCATTAATATTTCATTGAATACACCGGCACCAATAGTAAGCACTTATATTTCATTGAATACACCGGCACCAATAGTAAGCATTAATATTTCATAGAATACACCGGCACCAATAGTAAGCACTTATATTTCATTGAATACACCGGCACCAATAGTAAGCATTAATATTTCATTGAATACACCGGCACCAATAGTAAGCACTTATATTTCATTGAATACACCGGCACCAATAGTAAGCATTAATATTTCATAGAATACACCGGCACCAATAGTAAGCACTTATATTTCATTGAATACACCGGCACCAATTGTAAGCATTAATATTTCATAGAATACACCGGCAAAAATAGTAAGCACTTATATTTCATTGAATACACCGGCACCAATAGTAAGCATTAATATTTCATTGAATACACCGGCACCAATAGTAAGCACTTATATTTCATTGAATACACCGGCACCAATAGTAAGCATTAATATTTCATTGAATACTCCGGCATCAATAGTAAGTACTAGTATTTTAATAAATTTGCTGATAAAGAACCAATAGGTAAAAAAAAATGATTTTTTTATTTCCATAATATGTCGTCGGTAGATCGTCGAATTGGGCATATCGATTTACGATCTGCCCAATTCGACGATCTGCCCAATTCGACGATCTGCCCACGTAGGACAAACGCGGGTGTACCCGAGTGTGGACTGTGACTTGCATTTCATAGTTCACACTCGAAACACCATTGACAGCCCCGGATTCATGTCATGATGATATATATATTTTATTTTTATTTTTAATTTCATAATTTTTTTTTATACAACGTGTAACAGAAAGGCGTAACCATATTTGAAGAGCTTATTCAGTCAATGGTATAGAACAACTTTTACTATGGAGCCAACATCGAAATCTCAAAAAAAACATCTGCCCGTCCATACATTTCGGCCGAGCGGCGTTGTTCTATTTAGTTTTTAATAAAAATCGAAATACAGTGTTTGTTCCACAGTAAAAGTTGTTCTATACCATTGACTGAATAAGCTCTTCAAATATGGTAACACCTTTCTGTTACACGTTGTATAGTTCGTCCATTTTTAATTATATACAGTATGTTGATGATTTTATCGTAATAATTTGTAAATAATTTATAGATATAATTTAATAATTCATACGCCGAAAGGCAAAATATAGAGATTCTATATATTTTAATAATGTTACTATTATTATTTCCTTGCAGATATCGTGGAGGCGTATAAAGTGATAGTTGAAATCACTAACATCACAGGTACTTTGATGTTTGTTTTATTTTTAAGATTGTTTTTAGATTTCCTTGCGTTCCGAAATAGAATTACATCGCTAAAATCGATTACGAACGAATGAGGTGAATGGCAAATAAGCCATGAGTAAAGCAATTGAGTTCATTCTTTCGAATGACTTTTGTGGCTCACGTGTCGGAGGTGAGGCGATGTGAGCGTTGAACGGAATGGAATGTCAAAAATGATTTTCACTTACAATCGGATACGAGGACGCAGGTCCATGGGCCCTCTGACAGGGCGCATCAAGTGGTAAATGATGCGGTCATTCGCTTCTTCGTCGCTTGAGCTAGATTTGGATGTAGAGGTGTGCATCAGCTCGCCAAATTGGCTATCGTCGCTATTTGAGTCAAATATATTGAACAGTGCTACATTCTTCTTACTCTATTACGAATCACGGCACGGGAACTGTTTAATGTTTAAATTGTGATTTATCAACAAAGGTATGATGATGATGAGGTTATGAGATATCTTTTTAACGCGGTCCGAATCATGAGCTGGCTTTCACATCGTTAGCTAGCTCACAAATAACGGACCAGTCATCGCTCACACTTAAATTCACTCATGGCTTTTAGCGATGTAATTCTATTTCGGAACGCAGGATTCATGTGTCATACTCGACAGGTAATAAAGCCAATTCTGAAGGATTTAATTTTAGTTATAGTGCTGTCAAAGCTTAAAATTTTCCAAAGAAATTTAGCTTTTAATCCTGACTCTTAAGGACTATTTTGAATCGAAGAAAATTTAGTTTTGACAGCACTAAAACTAAAATTAAAGCCTTCAGAATCGGCTTTATTATGTAGTACTTTCAAACCTTTCCAACTGGCCAAATGATAATTATGAAACATTATGCATAGTTTACATGAGCTTAGAAACCCTGCGGTCCGAAATATAATTATATCGTTAAAATCGATTACGAAAGTATGAAGTGAATGGCTTGTGATCCATTGTAATTCTATTTCAGACCGCAGGGAAACTAATGTTGAATGAATGAATGATTAGTAGAACGATTTTTGGTCAAAATTATTTTTGTTTATATAGCCAAATTCATAGCCAAATAGACTCGGTAAGTGCTCAGGACCAAGGATAAATGAGTATTTTCGGGAAATACGAAAAAAAAATGTTTATGCCTCTATACTAAATTACGAACAACTCCGATTCAATAAACACCGAAACTATGTGGGTTCGAACAAAGATTTAAAAAGTAAAGATAAGCCCTTACTGTGCTATGACAGCACCAAAATGTTTCCACCTTTAAATGAGTGACGCTCACACGTTTGGAATCAGTGCTCATCTGAACACAGTGATAGTTGGACGCCTTAAGTGCACTTAAATTTAATCATTTTAACAACTTTAGTAGTCTGATCAGTTTGCTGACCGTAGGTAGACAGATTGCGCACGCATAAGTGTGCGCGCGTCGGCATTATGTTAACGCACGCATTCAAAAACAATGCAATAGATTTTAGGTGCCAGGGCTCATCCAAACTTTTGAAATCTTTGGGTTCGAAAATACGATGTAACGCTTCGACAAAACACGACAAACCTGCTTCCTTCAGCTTGTCTCGGCGGGGGCACTACGGTGCCCCCAGAATCCCCAGAAATGACCCTAAATTTTATTTTGCGTTTTTCACAAAAAGGGTGTTTGAACCTTGGTCCTGATCACTTACTCTAGTATGAACTTGGGTGCATAAAAAAGTCACCCAATAAAGCGAGTCACCATTTAAGAGGATGGCCTACCCTAACAACTTTTTTTATTACCCGTCCAGCACAATAAGTCCAATGGCAAAGACCTTATTTGCTTTTGCTACGGAACGACTGACGTTTAACCTAACAACGGAACCCTCAGTGCGCAAATTTAACTCGCACCTTTTTTGCATTTTTAATTTGTGTTTGTATTATCTCCCCCACGCATATATATTTTTAATTTGTGTTTGTATTCTCTTCCCCACGCAAGTATTATTTTAATTTGTGTTTGTAGTATGTCCCCAACGCATATATATTCTTAATTTGTATTTGTAGTCTCTCCCCCATGCAGGTATATTTTTAATTTGTGTTTGATTCTCTCCCCCAGACAGGTATAATTTTAATTTGTGTTTGTATTATCTCTTCCACGCATATATATTTTTAATTTATGTTTTGTATTCTCTCACAGGTATAATTTTAATTTGTGTTTGAAGTCTCTCCCCCACGCAAATATATTTTTAATTTGTGTTTGTAGTGGCTCCCCCACGCATATATATTTTTAATTTATGTTTGTATTCTCTCCCTCACACAGGTATAATTTTAATTTGTGTTTGTATTATCTCCCCCACGCAAGTATAATTTTAATTTGTGTTTGAAGTCTCTCCCCCACGCATATATATTTTTAATTTGTGTTTGTAGTGGCTCCCCCACGCATATATATTTTTAATTTATGTTTGTATTCTCTCCCTCACACAGGTATAATTTTAATTTGTGTTTGTATTATCTCCCCCACGCAAGTATAATTTAAATTTGTGTTTGAAGTCTCTCCCCCACGCATATATATTTTTAATTTGTGTTTGTAGTGGCTCCCCCACGCATATATATTTTTAATTTATGTTTGTATTCTCTCCCTCACACAGGTATAATTTTAATTTGTGTTTGTATTCTCTCCCCCACGCAGATCTATTTTAATTTGTGTTTGTAGTCTCTCCCCCACGCAGATATATTTTTAATTTGTGTTTGTATTATCTCTTCCACGCATATATATTTTTAATTTGGATTTGTAGTCTCTCCTCCACGCAGATATATTTTAATTTATGTTTATATTCTCTCCCCCACACAGATATACTTTTAATTTGTGTTTGTATTCTTTCCCCCACACAGATATACTTTTAATTTGTGTTTGTATTCTTTCCCCCACGCAGATGTATTTTAATTTATGTTTGTATTCTCTCCACCACGCAGACATATTTTTAATTTGTGTTTGTATTCTCTCCCCCACAAAGATATATTTTTAATTTGGGTTTGTATTCTCTCCCCCACGCAGATATATTTTTAATTTGTGTTTGTATTATCTCTTCCATGCATATATATTTTTAATTTGTCTTTGTAGTCTCTCCTCCACGCAGATATATTTTAATTTATGTTTGTATTCTCTCCTCCACGCAGATATATTTTAATTTATGTTTGTATTCTCTCCTCCACGCAGATATATTTTTAATTTGTGTTTATATTCTCTCCTCCACGCAGATATATTTTTAATTTGTGTTTGAAGTCTCTCCCCCACGCATATATATTTTTAATTTGTGTTTGTAGTGGCTCCCCCACGCATATATATTTTTAATTTATGTTTGTATTCTCTCCCTCACACAGGTATAATTTTAATTTGTGTTTGTATTATCTCCCCCACGCAAGTATAATTTTAATTTGTGTTTGAAGTCTCTCCCCCACGCATATATATTTTTAATTTGTGTTTGTAGTGGCTCCCCCACGCATATATATTTTTAATTTATGTTTGTATTCTCTCCCTCACACAGGTATAATTTTAATTTGTGTTTGTATTCTCTCCCCCACGCAGATCTATTTTAATTTGTGTTTGTAGTCTCTCCCCCACGCAGATATATTTTTAATTTGTGTTTGTATTATCTCTTCCACGCATATATATTTTTAATTTGTCTTTGTAGTCTCTCCTCCACGCAGATATATTTTAATTTATGTTTATATTCTCTCCCCCACACAGATATACTTTTAATTTGTGTTTGTATTCTTTCCCCCACACAGATATACTTTTAATTTGTGTTTGTATTCTTTCTCCCACGCAGATGTATTTTAATTTATGTTTGTATTCTCTCCACCACGCCGACATATTTTTAATTTGTGTTTGTATTCTCTCCCCCACGCAGATATATTTTTAATTTGGGTTTGTATTCTCTCCCCCACGCAGATATATTTTTAATTTGTGTTTGTATTATCTCTTCCACGCATATATATTTTTAATTTGTCTTTGTAGTCTCTCCTCCACGCAGATATATTTTAATTTATGTTTATATTCTCTCCTCCACGCAGATATATTTTTAATTTGTGTTTATATTCTCTCCTCCACGCAGATATATTTTTAATTTGTGTTTGAAGTCTCTCCTCCACGCAGATCTATTTTAATTTGTGTGTGTATTATTTAATTTGTGTTTGTAGTGTCTCCCCCACGCAGATATATATTTTAATTTATGTTTGTATTCTCCCACCCACACAGGTATAATTTTAATTTGTGTTTGTAGTCTCTCCCCCACGGAGATATATTTTTAATTTGTGTTTGTATTACCTCTTCCACGCATATATATTTTTAATTTGTGTTTGTATTCTCTCCACCACGCAGATATATTCCAGATCTTCATCGTCATTTACAGCTTCACCTCCATGGAGGTGATTATCTTCATTGAGACCTTCATGAAAGTGATCAACTCCACTAATATCCGCCATGCCTGCGACAAGTTTAACAGGATCATGAATCAAGATAGTAAGTAGTAGTAGGTAGTACCTAGTAGGATTACTAAACAATATTGTAAGTATTAAGATCACTAATCAAAATAGAAAGTAGTAAAATCACTCACCATTCACCATGATAGAACGTAGTAAGATCACTTATCAAGATAGACAGGAGTAGGATCACCTGGAAGATATAATGTAGTAGGATTCCTAATCAAGATAAGAAGTAGTAAAATCATACTATAAAGTAAAATCATAGTATAATATATATATATATATATTAATACAATTTGTAAACATTTGGAAATCATGGCACTACCCCAACAACTTCCCCATTGCCAAAGGTTAGCTGGTAGAAAATACTAAATAGTATTAAGCTCGCCTGTGTACAAAAAATTAACATGTGCAATAAAGAATTGTATTATTATTATTATTATTATTAAAATCACTCATCATTCATCAAGGTAGAACGCAGTAAGATCACTCATCAAGATAGAAAGTAGTAGGATCACTAATCAAGATAGACAGGAGTAGGATCACCAATCAAGATAATAAGTAGTAGTATAACTAATCAAGACAGTAAGTAATAAGCACTAATCAACATAGTAATTAAAAGGATCAAGATCGCTAAACAAGATAGTAAGTTATACAATTAAATGAGACTTGAGGATAATTCATGATTTATATAAAAACGGCTCACCTCAATACGTGTTATGATCGGGAAAGCCGACCAGTTTCAGCAGATTTAGACTGCCTTCATCTGGGCGAGTAAAGACGTTTACGCGACGACGTTATGCCGCACACTGCGGGCTGCGGCTCGCAGTGTGAGGCGTAACGTCATCGCGTACACGTCTTTACTCGCCCCTTTACTCGTTTTTATATAAATCAAGATAGTAAGTAAAAGGATCACTAAACAAGATAGTAAGTAGCACGATCACCAATTTAAAAAATTACAAAAATTATGTGAAAAATCTACAACTATATGTAACACATTTTCTTTTCCAGATTTCTTCGTATCTAACATCTCTATAACTTTGTATGAGTAATAATATAGGTACATAATTTTTTTTCAGATTGCATCGTGTCTTGGCAAATGATGTACGATACTACACAAATGGGTAAATATGATTTAAATTTACATTTCCTTACTGTCGATATAAAAATAACCGTTACTTACCAACATGTTTTTTTTTTCTTACCTAGATCTTGTCAAATTTCTGGAGCTTTTCATCACAATCAGTAAACGTTTCGGTATGTAAACATCTATCTATATATACGTAGTTACTGCGTGTTAAAAGTCTATAATACCTCAAATTGCTTCGCATGATCGCATGAACAATACTGCACCAATCACTCAGAAATAAATAAGTTGCGCAAGCTGGAAACTGGCGATAGTACTCATCCATACCATAGATAAATAAAGGATCCTAGATCTATAAAGATCTATCCTAGATTGCTATCTCCTTGTACTGTTCGCAATAACGTTGCTAGATGGCGTTACTTGTCTCGCTGGAAATAAAATTTGTCTGAAATCGACGAAATATAGCATTTTACTGTTCTGGTTCGTCATATTTATTTATTTTATGAATAAACTTTAGTAACATAGACTTTATTAACATATACTTTAATAACAAATTTTACTATGGAGCCAACCGTCGAATCGCGAAAAAAGAAGCAGCTGTTCCATAGCTACCCGACCAAAATGAGACAACTGTTTTTTTTCTCGATTTCACGATTTTTTTTTCACGAGAATTAGTTTGTATTGTTATTCGGCCGAATACGGGTACTAAAAATATTGCCGAGTACCGAGTATAAAACGAGTAAAAATGTACATTTAAAGTAAAATTTAATCAACCGCCCGAATTCATACTGGGGACTCGGTTAGTGACAATTTAATTTAATTGAATGACACTTCAGGAGAAAAGAGAAAAAAATATTGTTTACACCCCACCCCTACTGCCTAGTACCAGTTTCCGGCTTCCCTGTATAGTTACTGGGTGTTAAGGCGATATATAAAAGTTTTAGCGTCCCAGTTACCGAAAAAACCCTCAGTGCGAGAGGGACGGATTCGAGGAAAAGTAGTAAAAAATCGTTTTTTTATTAATATAAAATGTACTAAAGTTGCTATCCACATTTTGTTTAACCAGGTCTTAGATACCGTTAAAACCCATCTAATAAAATATAATTGCAGTCCATATGTCATTCTAAATTTGTCAAACCAGGAGAATTGGTTTCGAAAAAGACCTCATCTCAATAAATATCTTTATCGAGCCGAATTTCTCCGATCGCATTTCTGTTTAACAGATCCCTAGAAGAAGGTTACAAAAATAATAAACAATTTTATCAAAATAATACATTATTTACTAAAGTAGTTATGCAAGTTCTAAAAGAGTCGATATTTTTTTTTTTCTTAGCGCTTTAATGCCTGTAGTACCTCACTCACATTGCTTGGCATGATCGCATAAACTGTACCAGTCACCCTCACACAAATACATTATAAAGTTGAGAACTAATGCTATTAGGGCTGCCAGATTATCGGGATTCGTTGGGATTGTCCCGACATTTCATATGATGTCCAGAGTCCCGACAAAATACAAATTGACCTGACAAGTAACAACGATTGGCGGGCAAAAAAGTATTTTGTTGTAATTACTTTAATTTTAATAATAAAAAATATTTTTTGATTCATATACCAAAATCCCGACTTTTTGAAATTTTGCTCAGATATTTTAAAATGGGCAGCCGGAGACTCTCCGACTGAATTAAATGGGGCTCCAAATGGTCCCTCGCACAGAGGGAGTGGTTAAAAGGTGGAGAGGTGTCACTGGACTTTAAGCGACGTTCACTTGATCCCTGAGGGTCCAGCATCACGTGCCCACTCGCTACTTACGTTTCACATCCACCCTTCGAGCATATAGCTCTTGCTACTCCCCTCTGACCGGCCTCCCATGGTAAGCCAGAGGGGGGGATCTGTTCCTCGTCATTGTTCACTCCGGCCGGCCAACAAAGGCAAGCTGAAGATGAGGAACAGGACCTTCCCCCGGGAGCACGTTCGGGTCCGTGGGGTCGCTACTGCCCAACAGCTCGCCACAAGCTGCCCTGCATAATGCCATTGCCCTGTGTAAGTTTTGCCCGCCTCTCACGTGGCCTGATGTTCGGCTCGGACGTAGGGTTGGATTTTAAGAGGCTTATTATTATTATTATTATTAAATTGAAGTGTTCTGTAGTGGTCTTTTGGGTACAGAAAAAAAAGAGAGAACGCTAAAATTCAAATAACTCATATCGTGCTAAATACACCGAATCGACATTTGAGATCAAACCTATCATAACGTCACAAATACAAAGCTTTTTCTATGGCACCTGATCGAGATGGCTAGTGATGGGCGCGGGAAAATTCCCATTGGAAAAATTCCCATCTGGAAAATTCCCAGGTGAATTCCCGTTTGGGAAAATTCCCGGTGCTTATCGGGGAAAATTCCCAATCGGTGGGTTTTTTCATTTTTCCTCACAAATACTATGAAACTTAAAATGAAACTTACTGCAGGTGATAGAGGAAGTCACAGCCAACATTTTATTTCTTTACACTTAACTTTTGAAACTACAGGCACTTGAAAATACTTAATTAAAAGATTAAGTAACCGAACTTTATTTTTTTATGTGGTAGACTGCTGACGCTATTACAAACACTTTTTACTGATAAAGTTTTTCTGAAATATGCATTACTTTCTGAGAAAAAAAATATTGAATTATTTTTTGTATGGAGAAAACAATGATACTGTCAAACTTTCTGTGATTTAGCTACAATACGGCAAATCTACTTATTTCCCATGGTGGATAGCTTTTATTTCAAAATATATTAAAACTAAATGTCAAAATGAAAACACCCGAATATTTTCCCAAACGGGTGTTTTCACGAAAACTTTCCCTTGAATTTTCCCGCAATCGGAAATTTTCCCGGGTGGAAACCCATTCCTAGGGATTGCCGAACTCAAACGACTGTGATTGGTCAGTGGCGATGTAACGATGTAACATTAAAAATATGTTTATGCATTTTAACAATAAGTTTTCTTAGCTAAAAGTTTTATTTTGGCTGTTATATTTATTTCTTAAGAACCCGGTCCACGACGACGACAGTTTTGATGCAAAGCATTTTGTTAAACATTGTTCTGGCCTTTATCGCGATGGTTTTGGAAAAACCAAGGACATACACGGTCATACACCACTTCATATTGGCCGTTTAAATGAATGCCTAAAATTATTTGATTGAATTGTTTCTCTTTTGCAAATTATTTTGGTACTTACGAGCCCGTTCCGAATAGTTCTTCATAATGTCTAAGTACCAAAATAATTCGCAAAGGAGAAAGAATTCAGTCAAATGAATTTTAGGACTTCATTTAGACGGCCAATATGAATTGGTGCATGTCCCTGGTTTTTACAAAAATATCGCGGTAAAGATTAGAAAAATATTTAAAAAATACTTCGTATCAAACGGACGATAAATACGGAGCGGGTTCTTAATACTTTGTTACAAATCCGGAGAAACTACCCTTAAGATCAGCTGTACCGATTTTCTTGCTTTTAACACCATTTGCAGCTTCTTTTCTTCCCCGCATCGTACACACAGTATGTGCCTACGCCTACGGCGCGTGCGGCGCGTACAATTGCCACAAAATAACCACTAACAGAAGGTTTACTCCGCATAACTAGCGAAAAAGGCGCACGCACACAGACGCGTACGTACGACGATCTCGGTTGAAGTCTGTCGAATGCCAATACGAAATTCTGCCGAGATCATCATACGTACGCGTCTATGCATGTGTGCGTCTGTTTTCGCTCCGTCGTCGAGTCGGCCTTCTGTAGTATCCATTTTGTGCAATTGGTATAACCCGCGCAGATAAGGAAAAGATCTATAAATGGCGCCCGCTAGCATGCTATCTCGCTCACAATCTATCGCTGTCTATACTCACACAGTGAAGTACGCGTTGCAAAAAATAATTATGTTTTTTTTATATAAAAAATAATAAAGGATGCTGCTGGACCAAGCGGTTAATAAAACCTTTTCTCCCCTGCTAAAGCAATTTAAACATAAATAATAAAGACAAATAAAAAAATCCAGTATTATATTTACCCTTGCTCCTTATTTATTTTATAAATAATTTTTGTCATTATTATTAATATCTTTAATTAATAATAATAAAAAAGAATAATTAATAACAAAAAGTCAGCAGGAAAAATAAAAATCAATTTTTGAGAACTTGTTTTGCCAACCGTACCATAAGTACCCGCCGCCATTCTCAGATCTTTTCTTTATCTGCGCGGGTTATATCACAAATAACTACTTTTTGATCAATATATATTTGTCTCTTTTTTATGAGATTTTTAATGTAGTTTTGGTTGATTAAAAACTAATAATAAAAGGTAAAAATAATAATTTAACTCAAGATATATTTCGGGCCCCACTGGGCCCGGCATCAGTTGAGATTCAAATCTTTCCAACATATTTTAATGTTTTCAGATTTTGAAGATGTGATGACGTTAGTGGAAGACTACACGTACTGTCCTGGTAAGCGAAATTAAAGTTTTTGTTGGTATTGTAAAACTGCAGCGGTAGCTCAGGGGTAAACCGCTGGCCTCTCGGTCTTGAGATCCAGGTTCGATTCCCGGTCGGGCATGCACCAATGAGTTTTTCGGAATTTATGTGCATAGTATTTGTTCTTAAGGACGCACCGAGCGTTTGCCTTTGTGTCTATCTTTTTCTTTATGTGTAAAGAGTAAAGAAAATAACCAAACTTTTGCACTTTTTTTATGTTTTTCGTTGTTATTTTCATAATATTGTTCTTAAACAAAAAAACTATCGTGTATAAACGGTCCAGTTATCTATGAACTATATTTTGGTAAATTAATCATCATATCAAATTACTTATTTATATTAAAAAGTAGGGAAAAAGAGGAAAAAATTACTCGAAAAGAGGTAACTTTGCGAATTTATTTTATCGACCCAACTTTATTAAATCGTGTTTCCATCATATATACTGTCTAGTATATATCCCCAATAATACCAATATATTTCCCTATATTTTAATTTAATTGTTTACTACTTCAAACAAGGGTTATAAAAACGTGTTTGTGTGTGTAAAAAGCTCGGTGCGCTCTTAATCCTCACTTGCCGAACGTTGAAGGAAAACATCGTAAGGAAACCTGCATGCCCTAAAAAGCGTCTATTTGTACCCGAAGAACGGCGATACGGTTCACCACTCATCACGTTGGGACGTTATAATCGTCGGTGAAACGCGGGTGTACCGAGTGTGGACTGTGACTTGAATTTCACAGTTCACACTCGGAACATCTCTGACATATACAGGGTGTAATCGTTAAGTGTGACCAGGCGATTATTCCGTCACTATTACAGATATCAAAAAAAATTAAACTGATATCGAAAGTACGTTACCTAATCAGTAATATGACATCAATAACTTTTTGAAAATTAAACGAGAAGTATCCATAATTTTGACATTAAACATTCCCATAAATTTAGTATTAATGCGATATTGAAACAAGGTTTATTATTAATTTGAAGTGGTAACATAATTAATCTACACGTGTATCTACTTGAAAATCATTATTATCACATCATACGTAATCATAAAATGAGATTAAGGTAAAATGAGTACTAGACCACTTAAAATAAGGAAACTAAAACCTTTCTACTAGTCTCGTAATAAATGTATGGGAATAATTAATGTCAAAATTTTGGATACTTCTCGTTTGATTTTCAACCCGGTTCTACCCGGTTCCGACAGATAAAACTTCAAGTTATGTATGTGTGATCAACTAAATGACAGATACCTTGAAATGTATCAACTCAACATCTATGTCAAATGAACAAATAGAACTGATTTTTGCCAAAGAAGTACATATTTTATGCAAATCAAAATTTTTAACAAGTTACCTGATTCTCTTAAGAGGGCGCCGAGCAAAATAATCTAAAACGACAGTCACTGTTAAATTGGTTTATTGAATAATATTTCAATGATAAATAAATAAAATATGTATTTATTATCACAGAGAATGTATCTACACTTCCGCCGCAGCGAATATTTAAAATAACTTATGGTGTAAGAAACAAATCTATCTAAAGTAGGCCCAAAATATAAAAAAGGTATTGGGGTTTTAGTAATTTCAACTTAACTGTCGAATTTTGTCTCAACCACAATTCAAGACAATCACAAACGTTATAAAATACAACTGGGCCGTTTCACATTTTTAAAATTTTGTCTGGTAAATTAAACATGATTTTTTCTGTTAAATTCAATAAACGCGACCACGATAAAAAACGACCACGAGAGAGGTGTCTAATCGTTCTACGCTCGGCGCAGCCTTAAAGAACTACCTACTCGCTTATTTAAGAAAAAGCTGTTTAGCTGGTTGTCTGTAAAATGTTTTTATTCTATTAAAGAGTTTATAGATCTTAGACCTAGAGAGATTATTATTGTATAAAATTAAGAATATAGAATTAATACTGTGAAAATCTGTGAAAATTTCAACTGTCTAACTATCACGGTTCATGAGATACAACCTGGTGACAGACGGACAGTGGAGTCTTAGTAATAGGGTCCCGTTAGTTACCCTTTGCGTACGGAACCCTAATGAAGTAACGTAAGTAAAACAGTAACTGAAGGCTGAGGGCGTGCTTTTGTCCAAAGTTTCCAAGGGTTTCGTGGATATCCATCCATACAGCGTGCAAGAAAAGGATGTGTTAAGACAACTTTTACTCAATGATGAAACCACCTAGCTAGGCTCAACCTCCCTGGTTTGAGGAAGTAGACCTTGGTTGGAGCTGACAGGCCTATCAACAGTACCAGGAGATCAACATAGTTCCTCACAACTGCCAATGTGTTGTGATTAGATGACAATAAGATAGCGGTGGTGACAATCAGTAATTTTTGGTTAAACTTTCTTTTATATCTTTTACATTATTTTATCCTAGTCTTTAATTCTTGAAATATCTTAGTAAAAAAGTATGACTTGGCAGTTTCGTGGAACTATTGTGTGACACAACATCAGAGACCAGTGACTTAAATTTATTACAATAATTCCATGGGAGTGTCTGTGCAACAGCCGCGAAACGGCCAAGCCATACTTCTTGACCAAGATGTAGTTTTTGTGTTAGGGCTTGTAGAGTTAGGCCTTGTAGAGTTAGGCCTTGTAGAGTTAGGGGCTTGGCTCTACATGAGATCTGCGATAACTTTCAACAATGAAAGCATTATAAGCTTGGGTGTCTTGGCAACCTAGGTATTTTAGATGGAATGTTTTTGGTGGGATATGGGTATATCCATATCCCAAAAAAAACACATACAGCTTGGCAAGAAAGTCGTGAAATGGAACAAAAATTATTTTTACTGGTAACACCTAACTTTCCCATACAAAAGATTTCAAGGTGTTGCTATATTAAAACTGTTTTGGCAAAGAAAATGGCGCCCCTATTTATTTCGCGACTCTCTTGCAAAGCTGTATGAACTAAAAAATGCGACCATAAATTTTCGGAAACACCCCACTTCTGTTATTTAAAATTTTAATTAATATTGTTTTTAATTTTCAGACTTTCTTGATGCCCTCCGAGAGATGAGGGAGATGACGGGTGAATCAGGCAAGTATTTATTGTGGTTTTTGTATTTACTGAATTGTTTGTTAAGGTTGCAATTTAACTCACAATTAGCCGTGATTTTGTCGAAACAAACTTAAAACAGCATTTTAAGCTTGTTTGGACAAAATCGTAACTAATTGTGCATTTTATTTTAAGCTGTTGATTTATAAACCTAACTAATATCTACTAAATTATTGGCCAACGACCATTTCTTTTTCACTTTTAATTAACTTCTTAACAAGAAAAACAAAGTTAAGTTCTGCACTTTGTACCGAACGACTGATTTTTAACGTTAACTAAAAATTGTAATAAAAAGTAATAAATTAGTGTGAATAAACTATGCAAAGTACACCTTGAAAACAATGTTTCGTTGCAGCAGAAAATCGTGTTTAAAAAAGTGCTCGATTTTAAATTTAATACAATAATAGGTATATCTAATGGTTTGCTAAAAATAAACAGTAAGTAGTTGTTTCTCAAAATTATGAGATGTCTGCAACGAAAGAAGGGTGGTCCACAATTAATTTTTTCTAGTAAAAAAAAAACTTGTCCTTTTATTGTTCCATTAATCATAAAACTAATAGTTAAATAAACTTGTAAGGAAAAAAAGACGAATCAGTTTTGCAAACATTCATAATTATTATGTTGAATGACTGGTTGGTCATCCCGCGCCCAAGACTGATGTAACTGTCGAAAATTATTATCTTGAATGACTGGTTGGTCATCCCGCGCCCAAGACTGATGTAACTGTCGAAAATTATTATGTTGAATGACTGATTGGTCATCCCGCGCCCAAGAAAGATGTAACTCTGTTAAAAATTCGGGAAAATATAAAAACTAAACACGATGAGTACTTACTACTAATAGTTTTTACAGTCGAAATTGTCATAAAATGATAAAAATAATTATAAATGTTTGCAAAATTTCACAAGTGTTCAAACATAGAATATTATATATATATTTCTATCATAGTTTGCAAAATTTGTTTACAAATACCCTCGACCAAGATCTTTTAGAAAACATTAAGGTCCTTTAAGGTGGCATGTCACTGCCAACTTGGCTGTAACAGAATACCAGCGTTGTGGCATGACGTGCATGCTTATGTGTATAAGTATGTAATTAAGTATTGTTTCGTCACAACACCATGCTGAGTTATTGCCTATTTGGTGGCGGTGAATGCATGGGATGGTTTCATGTTAATGAAATATCTGAAGATATTACTCGTTGAATGTCATTTTCTATAAAAAAATATTGAAGATTAATGGTGAAAGTGGACAACCCTGAAGAACTCCTTGTCCTATCTTCTCTTTCCTTTTTTTCTCCAAACTTCTATTCTTGATATTTGTATATTTGGTATATCTCTTCCTTTGTTAAGATGGTATATGTATCCCTTCATCATCCTTTTCCTGTCTAATTTATCAAATGTTTTTCTAGGTCAATGAAATCTATAAGAGTATCAATGCCCAAATCCATTTTTCTATCCACAATGTATAATATTAGACCTAAAATAGCTGCTCTGGTTCCTTTAATAAGATTAAATTGTGCTATTGGTCTTATATTAAATTGGGCCTATATTAAAGCGAAGTTTTTAAAGCAAGTTAGTGGCAAATCTGGTGGCACGCAGAGCTCGAGTACCACTCGTTCACTGCGCGCGTATTTTGTTTTTTGTTTTATTACGATACTGATTTTTAATTAATATGGTTCGTTTTTGTGGTGTTTATGGATGCATTGAAAACGGAGCAAAAAATAAAGAACGGAGTTTTTTAAATTTCCTGCCGATGAACTAAATCAAGGCATTTTCTTTTATGTATTGGTTTAGGACTTTAACTGCAACTCTCAAACAGTTGTCAAACAGTTGGTAAGAATTTTAACATTGAGTTGAAATTTTAAAAATCGAATGTTTTGGTGTGCCCGTTCGAGCTGAGCAAATTTCAACATGTCCTAAAAAATGTGTATTTGTGCCCGAAGTACGGCGATAGGGCTCACCACACCACCCATCACGTTAGAACGTAATATTTGTAGGTGAAACGCTGGTGTACCGAGTGTGGACTGTGACTTGCATTTCAAAGTTCACACTCGGAACACCTCTAACACCCCATCGAGCATTTGATTCAGGTCGTGACGATTTATATATTTTTAATACAAAAATAATCCATGGGGAACCAGAACTAGGACCTAGGTATTAACCAAGCTAAAATTTAGGAAGAGAATCATATAATTTGTTGAATTATAATGTTGTCCCTCTCGATCAACGACGCTCACACGCTTGCTGCCAGCCCTAGACTAGCTCACGCACACACACAAGCGTGTGTGGACAAGCCAGTGCGCGCGTGACTGTGTATGGAGTATGGAGTGTCGGGGTTGTGCATATATTTTGCCCTGTTCATGCAAAAAGAGTTGACTCTGTTCTATTTTTTCTATAATTATAAAACTATAATATTAAGTATCTACGTTACGAACTACGTTAATGCTTAAACTTAAGTCTGCATAAAGTGAAAATTTTTGCTAATTATTTGTACATGTACTTATATGTTAATAAATCACAAAATTTTAAACATGTTTCACAAATGACAGATATGGCAAAGGCGATCGAGCACATAAAACAAGACAAGCCACGTGCCAAGACAACCACCACAACCACCACTACCACGACCACAACCGAAGCTCCTACAACAACCACAACCGAAGCTCCTACTACAACCACGACGACCGAAACTCCTACAACAACCACTGAGACTGAAGCTCCTACTACAACCACTACAACGGAAGCATATACAACCGAACAAGAAGACATTAATCAACAAGTTGAAAGCCAAAGTATGAGCGATTATAGTTCACAGTCTGAAAGTCATAGTAGTACGCGATCTGAGAGCACAAGCAACTCAGAAACTCAAAATAATGATGAAACTCAATTTAGTAGCCAGACATTCACAAACGATGATGCATCTACTAATGCCGAAACTTTTACTTCTACTTCTAACGAAGCTGCAACAATTACTTCTGAAGATGGAACAATTACAACCGAACAAAATCAAAATGCATATACAGTGGAGAACAATCAAGAAACTGTTAATGAGGAAAGTGAATCGTATGTGAGTGAATACAGTATACAATCAACCGAAGCTCCATCTACAACCACAGAGACCGAAGCTCCTACTACAACCACGACGACCGAAACTCCTACAACAACCGCGGAGACTGAAGCTCCTACTACAACCACTACAACGGAAGCATATACAACCGAACAAGAAGATATTAATCAACAAGTTGAAAGCCAAAGTGTGAGCGATTATAGTTCACAGTCTGAAAGTCATAGTAGTACGCGATCTGAGAGCACAAGCAACTCAGAAACTCAAAATAATGATGAAACTCAATTTAGTAGCCAGACATTCACAAACGATGATGCATCTACTAATGCCGAAACTTTTACTTCTACTTCTAACGAAGCTGCAACAATTACTTCTGAAGATGGAACAATTACAACCGAACAAAATCAAAATGCATATACAGTGGAGAGCAATCAAGAAACTGTTAATGAGGAAAGTGAATCGTATGTGAGTGAATACAGTACACAATCAACCGAAGCTCCATCTACAACCACGGAGACCGAAGCTCCTACTACAACCACGACGACCGAAACTCCTACAACAACCACGGAGACTGAAGCTCCTACTACAACCACTACAACGGAAGCATATACAACCGAACAAGAAGACATTAATCAACAAGTTGAAAGCCAAAGTATGAGCGATTATAGTTCACAGTCTGAAAGTCATAGTAGTACGCGATCTGAGAGCACAAGCAACTCAGAAACTCAAAATAATGATGAAACTCAATTTAGTAGCCAGACATTCACAAACGATGATGCATCTACTAATGCCGAAACTTTTACTACTACTTCTAACGAAGCTGCAACAATTGCTTCTGAAGATGGAACAATTACAACCGAACAAAATCAAAATGCACATACAGTGGAGAGCAATCAACAAACTGTCAATGAGGAGAGTGAATCATATGTGAATGAATTCAGTATACAATCAACCGAAGCTCCATCTACAACCACGGAGACCGAAGCTCCTACTACAACCACGACGACCGAAACTCCTACAACAACCACGGAGACTGAAGCTCCTACTACAACCACTACAACGGAAGCATATACAACCGAACAAGAAGATATTAATCAACAAGTTGAAAGCCAAAGTGTGAGCGATTATAGTTCACAGTCTGAAAGTCATAGTAGTACGCGATCTGAGAGCACAAGCAACTCAGAAACTCAAAATAATGATGAAACTCAATTTAATAGCCAGACATTCACAAACGATGATGCAACTACTAATGCCGAAACTTTTACTACTACTTCTAATGAAGCTGCAACAATTGCTTCTGAAGATGGAACAACTACAACCGAACAAAATCAAAACGCATATACAGTGGAGAGCAATCAAGAAACTGTTAATGAGGAAAGTGAATCGTATGTGAGTGAATACAGTATACAATCAACCGAAGCTCCATCTACAACCACGGAGACCGAAGCTCCTACTACAACCACGACGACCGAAACTCCTACAACAACCACGGAGACTGAAGCTCCTACTACAACCACTACAACGGAAGCATATACAACCGAACAAGAAGACATTAATCAACAAGTTGAAAGCCAAAGTGTGAGCGATTATAGTTCACAGTCTGAAAGTCATAGTAGTACGCGATCTGAGAGCACAAGCAACTCAGAAACTCAAAATAATGATGAAACTCAATTTAATAGCCAGACATTCACAAACGATGATGCAACTACTAATGCCGAAACTTTTACTACTACTTCTAACGAAGCTGCAACAATTGCTTCTGAAGATGGAACAACTACAACCGAACAAAATCAAAATGCATATACAGTGGAGAGCAATCAAGAAACTGTTAATGAGGAAAGTGAATCGTATGTGAGTGAATACAGTATACAATCAACCGAAGCTCCATCTACAACCACGGAGACCGAAGCTCCTACTACAACCACGACGACCGAAACTCCTACAACAACCACGGAGACTGAAGCTCCTACTACAACCACCACAACGGAAGCATATACAACCGAACAAGAAGACATTAATCAACAAGTTGAAAGCCAAAGTGTGAGCGATTATAGTTCACAGTCTGAAAGTCATAGTAGTACGCGATCTGAGAGCACAAGCAACTCAGAAACTCAAAATAATGATGAAACTCAATTTAATAGCCAGACATTCACAAACGATGATGCAACTACTAATGCCGAAACTTTTACTACTACTTCTAACGAAGCTGCAACAATTATTTCTGAAGATGGAACAATTACAACCGAACAAAATCAAAATGCATATACAGTGGAGAGCAATCAAGAAACTGTTAATGAGGAAAGTGAATCGTATGTAAGTGAATACAGTATACAATCAACCGAAGCTCCATCAACAACCACGGAAACCGAAGCTCCTACTACAACCACGACGACCGAAACTCCTAGAACAACCACGGAGACTGAAGCTCCTACTACAACCACCACAACGGAAGCATATACAACCGAACAAGAAGACATTAATCAACAAGTTGAAAGCCAAAGTGTGAGCGATTATAGTTCACAGTCTGAAAGTCATAGTAGTACGCGATCTGAGAGCACAAGCAACTCAGAAACTCAAAATAATGATGAAACTCAATTTAGTAGCCAGACATTCACAAACGATGATGCATCTACTAATGCTGAAACTTTTACTACTACTTCTAACGAAGCTGCAACAATTACTTCTGAAGATGGAACAATTACAACCGAACAAAATCAAAATGCATATACAGTGGAGAGCAATCAAGAAACTGTTAATGAGGAAAGTGAATCGTATGTGAGTGAATACAGTATACAATCAACCGAAGCTCCATCTACAACCACGGAGACCGAAGCTCCTACTACAACCACGACGACCGAAGCTCCTACAACAACCACGGAGACGGAAGCTCCTACTACAACCACTACAACGGAAGCATATACAACCGAACAAGAAGACATTAATCAACAAGTTGAAAGCCAAAGTGTAAGCGATTATAGTTCACAGTCTGAAAGTCACAGTAGTACGCGATCTGAGAGCACAAGCAACTCAGAAACTCAAAATAATGATGAAACTCAATTTAGTAGCCAGACATTCACGAACGATGATGCATCTACTAATGCCGAAACTTTTACTAGTACTTCTAACGAAGCTGCAACAATTACTTCTGAAGATGGAACAACTACAACCGAACAAAATCAAAATGCACATACAGTGGAGAACAATCAAGAAACTGTTATTGAGGAAAGTGAATCGTATGTGAGTGAATACAGTATACAATCAACCGAAGCTCCATCTACAACCACGGAGACCGAAGCTCCTACTACAACCACGACGAGCGAAACTCCTACAACAACCACGGAGACTGAAGCTCCTACTACAACAACTACAACGGAAGCATATACAACCGAACAAGAAGACATTAATCAACAAGTTGAAAGCCAAAGTGTGAGCGATTATAGTTCACAGTCTGAAAGTCATAGTAGTACGCAATCTGAGAGCACAAGCAACTCAGAAACTCAAAATAATGATGAAACTCAATTTAGTAGCCAGACATTCACAAACGATGATGCATCTACTAATGCCGAAACTTTTACTTCTACTTCTAACGAAGCTGCAACAATTACTTCTGAAGATGGAACAATTACAACCGAACAAAATCAAAATGCATATACAGTGGAGAGCAATCAAGAAACTGTTAATGAGGAAAGTGAATCGTATGTGAGTAAATACAGTATACAATCAACCGAAGCTCCATCTACAACCACGGAGACCGAAGCTCCTACTACAACCACGACGACCGAAACTCCTACAACAACCACGGAGACTGAAGCTCCTACTACAACCACTACAACGGAAGCATATACAACCGAACAAGAAGACATTAATCAACAAGTTGAAAGCCAAAGTGTGAGCGATTATAGTTCACAGTCTGAAAGTCATAGTAGTACGCGATCTGAGAGCACAAGCAACTCAGAAACTCAAAATAATGATGAAACTCAATTTAGTAGCCAGACAATCACAAACGATGATGCATCTACTTATGCCGAAACTTTTACTTCTACTTCTAACGAAGCTGCAACAATTACTTCTGAAGATGGAACAATTACAACCGAACAAAATCAAAATGCATATACAGTGGAGAGCAATCAAGAAACTGTTAATGAGGAAAGTGAATCGTATGTGAGTGAATACAGTATACAATCAACCGAAGCTCCATCTACAACCACGGAGACCGAAGCTCCTACTACAACCACGACGACTGAAACTCCTACAACAACCACGGAGACTGAAGCTCCTACTACAACCACCACAACGGAAGCATATACAACCGAACAAGAAGACATTAATCAACAAGTTGAAAGCCAAAGTGTAAGCGATTATAGTTCACAGTCTGAAAGTCATAGTAGTACGCGATCTGAGAGCACAAGCAACTCAGAAACCCAAAATAATGATGAAACTCAATTTAGTAGCCAGACATTCACAAACGATGATGCATCTACTAATGCCGAAACTTTTTCTTCTACTTCTAACGAAGCTGCAACAGTTACTTCTGAAGATGGAACAATTACAACCGAACAAAATCAAAATGCATATACAGTGGACAGCAATCAAGAAACTGTTAATGAGGAAAGTGAATCGTATGTGAGTGAATACAGTATACAATCAACCAAAGCTCCATCTACAACCACGGAGACCGAAGCTGCTACTACAACCACGACGACCGAAACTCCTACTACAACCACTACAAAGGAAGCATATACAACCGAACAAGAAGACATTAATCAACAAATTGAAAGCCAAAGTGCGAGCGATTATAGTTCACAGTCTGAAAGTCATAGTAGTACGCGATCTGAGAGCACAAGCAACTCAGAAACTCAAAATAATGATGAAACTCAATTTAGTAGCCAGACATTCACAAACAATGATGCATCTACTAATGCCGAAACTTTTACTGCTACTTCTAACGAAGCTGCAACAATTACTTCTGAAGATGGAACAACTACAACCGAACAAAATCAAAATGCACATACAGTAGAGAGCAATCAAGAAACTGTTAATGAGGAGAGTGAATCATATGTGAGTGAATACAGTATACAATCAACCGAAGCTCCATCTACAACCACGGAGACCGAAGCTCCTACTACCACCACGACGACCAAAACTCCTACAACAACCACGGAGACTGAAGCTCCTATTACAACCACTACACCGGAAGCATCTACAACTGAACAAGAAGATAACAATGAACAATCTGAAAATAAATCAATTGTACAAACTTCTGAACAAACGCAAACATTGCAACAGGACATCTACAATAAACAATTAAGCACTGAGATTTACCAACAAAGCGAAAGTACTGACAGCGTTTCTAATGAAAGTCAGTTACTCGAAGAGTCAAGTAACGAAGAAACTGTTTACAGTTCCAATGAAACATATGAGAAGGAAAGTTACGGTGAGAATTACGAGTATACTGAGTATGATAATCAAAAAATTGAAAACACTGACTTTCAAGCCACAAGCACTGCCGAGGCAACTACTATCAGCAAAGTATCTAACAATGAAACTACTGATGAAGCTACAAAACAATCAAATGAAGGATACACTGGCTCGTTACCTGATAGTACCACTTCTACAAATACTGACACTATAACGAATGAACCTGTTGAAAGTACTACTACTTCTCAAACTGAAACCATTAATTCACAAACTCAGCAATTAGTAATGGACACTAACAAACAATCTCAAAGTAGCGAGAACAATTCAAATGAAAGTCAGTTAATTGAAGAGTTTAGTTACGAAGACACTGTTTGCAATTCCAGTGAAACAAATGAGAAAGAAAGTTATGCCGAGGCTGCAACTAGTTCATACGAAAATATTGAGAATAATAATCAACAAACTGAAAGTCAATATGCCGAAGCAACTACTTTCAGTGAAGCATCAAACAGTGTAACAACTTATGAAGCTACAGTTCAATCAGATGAAGGAAATACTGGCTCAATACGTGATAGTACCACTTCAACAAATACTGACACTACTACTAATGAAACTGTTGAAAGTGCTACTGCTTCTCAAACTGAAACCAGTAGTATAGAAACTCAGCAATTAGTAATGGACACTAACAAACAATCTCAAAGTAGCGAGAACAATTCAAATGAAAGTCAGTTAATTGAAGAGTTTAGTTACGAAGACACTGTTTGCAATTCCAGTGAAACAAATGAGAAAGAAAGTAATGCCGAGGCTGCAACTAGTTCATACGAAAATACAGAGAATAATAATCAACAATCTGAAAGTCAGTATGCCGAAACAACTACTATCAGTGAAGCATCAAACAGTGAAACAACTTATGAAGCTACAGTTCAATCACATGAAGGAAATACTGGCTCGACACCTGATAGTACCACCTCTACAAATACTGACACTACAACTAATGAACCTGTTGAAAGTACTACTGCTTCTCAAACTGAAACCAGTAGTGTAGAAACTCAGCAATTAGTAATGGAAACTAACGAACAATCCCAAAGTAGCAATTCAAATGAAAGTCAGTTAACTGAAGAGTCAAGTCAACAAATAATTGATAGCAGCTCCAACGAAAGATCAAGTACCGAGATTAATAAACAAAACCAAAGCAGTCAACAATCCGAAAGTAAAACAAGCCAACAAGTCGCACAATGCGCTACTCCTCAACCGTCGCCGCCGGGAAGTCCCCGGCCCCAACAGCTGCAGACAACCACAAACAGTGAAACTCAATCCGGAGGAAAACTCGCTGCCACGCAAGGAAAGAAAGGTGAGTTGAATTTTTAGTTTTCTTTTTATATGTCCTCTCATTTTTTGGATTTATATTTTTCTTGCACACCGGGTATAAAATCGACTGGTGTCTTTTATAAAACTACATACTCAACATAATTATCAAACTGCAAATTTTTCCCTAAGAAACATAACAGATATAATATCAGTAAGTACTCGTATATAATATCAGTGGTTGTAGATCTCACCAATACACTCAAAAATCTCGTGAGTTTTGAGTACTTTTGATCTTTTAATTGCGTAATAATTAAACAATTTTTGATTATTATTATTGCATATGCGGAAACTAGATTTTTCGTTGATTTTTTAACCCATGTTTGAGAATTCTGTTTTGTTGTAATTAAGGTATGTATTAAATTATAAAATCGTATGAAATTGTGTTTGTTTCACTACCTTAAGGTGACTATCCTTGTGAAAATTTGAAATTCGACTGTTTTTAACGATCCTGTCGATTTGGGAATTTGAAATTCTGCATACACATACCTTGATCCTTAATCTAAAGTGCAAACTTGGCGTTATTACATAATATTTATCATTTTATAGTTATAGTACTTATCTGTCAGTACATAAAAGTACTTTATATATTTTATCTCTTGTTTAAAATTGTAAAGCTTTTTTTGCACACCTGGATCTGTAACTTTCTTGTACTTTCTGTCGGGATGACTGGGAAAAAATGCTTTTATCATTAAGTCCACCTGTTATGCATTTAACTTTTGTTTTGTGCAGTTAGTTTTTTTTTTCGTATATTATTTATTTTAACATTATTGAATTGGCATGTTAGAATAATTCAAAATTACAATTTAAAATCCAATTAATTGGAATGTTGGCACTAGTTAGTAGCTTTGAGTGTAACGAATTACGATCACAAAAAATAGTAGAAACAAAATATTTGCACAAAAAAACACGGGTTTTAGTGACTTAGTGCATTTTACGATTTTCCCGCCAATTTCACAACGCTAGTCGCCTTAACACCAGCACCAGATCATATCTAAATGTCCACTCGACTAGAAATAAAAGACCCAACTACAAATTCATAAAAATAAACCACCAGACTAAATTTAATAATAATAAGCATTGTTTTGAAATAACATACAGCATCACTATACCAGTTCTGTCTTTCTTTCTTCGATTTACAAGTAACTTTGCATTCAAAAAGGCATTTTAAAGCCATTTAAACTTTATTTATTTGTACTTATTTTACGCCCTATTTTTATTTTGCAACCGATCGATGGTTACTTTTTTTAATACCAGGCTCCCTAAATTGCAGAGTTTTTGCATAAATATGCTGAGTAAACTACACACTTGATCAATGTAAAATATACATTTAAATATGCTGAGTAAACTACACACTTGATCAATGTAAAATATACATTTAAATATGCTGAGTAAACTACACACTTGATCAATGTAAAATATACATTTAAATATGCTGAGTAAACTATACACTTGATCAATGTAAAATATACATTTAAATATGCTGAGTAAACTATACACTTGATCAATGTAAAATATACATTTAAATATGCTGAGTAAACTATACACTTGATCAATGTAAAATATACATTTAAATATGCTGAGTAAACTATACACTTGATCAATGTAAAATATACATTTAAATATGCTGAGTAAACTACACACTTGATCAATGTAAAATATACATTTAAATATGCTGAGTAAACTACACACTTGATCAATGTAAAATATACATTTAAATATGCTGAGTAAACTATACACTTGATCAATGTAAAATATACATTTAAATATGCTGAGTAAACTATACACTTGATCAATGTAAAATATACATTTAAATATGCTGAGTAAACTATACACTTGATCAATGTAAAATATACATTTAAATATGCTGAGTAAACTATACACTTGATCAATGTAAAATATACATTTAAATATGCTGAGTAAACTATACACTTGATCAATGTAAAATATACATTTAAATATGCTGAGTAAACTATACACTTGATCAATGTAAAATATACATTTAAATATGCTGAGTAAACTATACACTTGATCAATGTAAAATATACATTTAAATATGCTGAGTAAACTACACACTTGATCAATGTAAAATATACATTTAAATATGCTGAGTAAACTATACACTTGATCAATGTAAAATATACATTTAAATATGCTGAGTAAACTATACACTTGATCAATGTAAAATATACATTTAAATATGCTGAGTAAACTACACACTTGATCAATGTAAAATATACATTTAAATATGCTGAGTAAACTATACACTTGATCAATGTAAAATATACATTTAAATATGCTGAGTAAACTACACACTTGATCAATGTAAAATATACATTTAAATATGCTGAGTAAACTATACACTTGATCAATGTAAAATATACATTTAAATATGCTGAGTAAACTATACACTTGATCAATGTAAAATATACATTTAAATATGCTGAGTAAACTATACACTTGATCAATGTAAAATATACATTTAAATATGCTGAGTAAACTACACACTTGATCAATGTAAAATATACATTTAAATATGCTGAGTAAACTATACACTTGATCAATGTAAAATATACATTTAAATATGGTATAATAATTATAAAGATTTAAATTATAATGCAAAACCTTATCGGATATTTTTCACTCGATAGATACAATTTTTGAAAATGATGCTTTTTGGAAAGATTTTTATTTTTTTCTCTTGATGCGGCTTGAGTTTTATGTCTAAAATAAATACTCACAGCAAGAAAACATAGTATTTAAATCCGCATACAAAAAAAATTAACCTAAATGATTTATTGTAATTTTAATCAATTTTAATCTTGAATTGAGACTCATTCTCAATCATTGCGCGCATTTTTGCGCACGCTGTTTTCAACAAATAGTTCAACCACAGTATAAGGAAAAGGAAGCAGTATTATGTCTTCATAGAAACGGCCCGAAACGACGCGCTTCGAAATCTCGGGGGCTTCGGGGGGCGGCAGTCGCAGTTGTGCCTCGGTTACGTACGCACGCTAAAACTTTGATACGCTCCCGCGCATTTACGAGTTTTTTACGTAAATTATGACACTATATAGCTATCATGCTAATTGTTCAGTGTACGGATGTTTCAATACACCTCTATCGGAACCAAGATTACGTTTTTTAAATTACCAACTCAGCCGGC
The DNA here is from genome assembly GCA_934047225.1 of Ypsolopha sequella. Taxonomy (NCBI): domain Eukaryota; kingdom Metazoa; phylum Arthropoda; class Insecta; order Lepidoptera; family Ypsolophidae; genus Ypsolopha; species Ypsolopha sequella. The sequence goes on from OW204009.1 coordinate 11,441,096, forward strand.
AAGGTTAAACTATTCTAGAAAGACTTAAAAGGATTGTAAGCTACGATCTGCTACGATCCGAACACACCTCTTTCATTTTATTTATGTTGCATTTAAAATTTGAATCGGCTCAACTACTGAATAAATATCTGGAAATTTCCTAAAAGTCTTGAAGAAACTCACCAAGTTCTCACTCACTCACACCTCTTTCGTATTTTTGTTCCCTTTTAACGATTTATGCACTCAAATCAACCTTGACAAATTGTGGTGAAATAGTTAAATCCTGACAAAAACGTAACGCAACAAACAGTCACTGGCCACGTGGCAGCCCTATAGTGCGTGTTTGCGTATCGAGCGGCAGTAGGTATTTATTTCAAGGACACTCCCCAGTCGTAATACTGCTTCCTTTTCCTTATACTGTGGTTCAACTAAAGTCACTCTCCGGGTTATAATAGCAAAGCCCATGTACGCCAAAGCAAGGCCTCGTCTTAAATTTATTTATTTATATTAGTTTTATGCCCTATTATTGTCTTCTTACAACAGGCTCTAAATTCTGAGTGGCCTCATAGTGAATGTTCTATTTCAACTTTCAGAAATCTACCACGCGCTTCAAACAAGCATGAACCTCAAGATACTGATTCTACCAACGGGACCTAAAGGCAAAAACTGCTTCTGCACTTGTGACAACGATAGTATACCAACGCTTATACCTTACAATAATTTACCACAAATGTCTGATGAAAATGAATGAAATTATTCCCGACTTTTCTAACACTACGACATAATTTGTTTTATTTTGGACCTCTTTTGGCAAGTCCTAGATGTCAGCTTCAATTAAAATGTATGCTATAATTTTGGGTGTATCTTTAATTGATTTAAATGTGTTTTCATTATGTGCCTGATCAAATGACAGTGGGCAAATACGGTCCAAACGCCGCCAAGGTCCAGACATATTTTAAATAAAAGGACATAATGTAATCCTCAAGCAAGCAGAATATCATCAAAATCTATCCGAGTGATTTTGAAATATGCAAAGATTTCAAAAAAGTTTAGATGAGCACCTAAAATCTATTGCATTGTTTTTGAATGTGAAATGTCACATTTTTGGCTTTATTCGTATTTATTGAAATGTTAGTGCACTTTAAAAATGCGCACGACGCTATATTGAGACCCCTTTTCTCGTAAAAATTCATTAAGGCGTCCAACTATCACAGTGTTCAGATGAGCACTGATTCTAACCGTGTGAGCGTCACCCATTTAAAGGTGAAAACATTTTGGTGCTGTCATACTACGGTAAGGGCCTATCTTTACCTTTTGAAATCTTTGGAAATATGACTAATTATGTTTTACAACCATCCATACTTCATTTCTTGTAATCAACACGTACGCCCGTCATATTTTACATTAAAATCGCAAATCATTATCATTCTTAAAGTACATTAAATTTGTGACAATTTAAGACTACCCGCAGCTCCATATGTTTCATATATATTTTTTTAATTGCACTTCTACATTGGCTTTTTTCCAAAAATAATGAAAATCTAAAGTTCTGCTTTTGTTTCAACCAAATATCGGCACAACCACTCAAATAACAAGAAAAATTGTAAGTTGTAAGTTTAAGCACAGTTCTCTAACAAAAGTTTTAAAAAAGTTCAAGTAAATATAATTTTTAAGATATCGGCCTAACCTAAACACTAATAACATGAAATCGTGGCCATTAGGCGAAAGAAAAGGCAAGAATTTGTTTTCTATTGACATTTATTATGTTAACACAAACCAATTAAATAGTTACAAAAAAACTAAATTTTACATTTTTTAGGGTCCCGGTTGATCATCTTGTTGAGAAAACTCTTGTTGAGACAACATCTCCAAAGGTAAAGGTTCATCGCTGTATTCTTCGTTGTTGGAGTCGTCTATTTTAATTGTTGAGACTTTTTGGCATGACTTGCCCCGACAAAAATGATAAATAAAGAACAGAGCACTTTAGCCCTGCTTCCTGGCACATGCAGCCTCGTCCAGTGCACCCTTTGCAGCACTTGCATGATATGAATTTTAGGAGGTTTCGAGGAGCTGGGTTCTTTGTGGAAGTCACGGCTAACAGCCCCTGCTGGTTACTGGTCCAGCCCCAGTCCGTTGGTTCTTTGGCTACCCCCAACCACTTCTGAACCTGGTGGTATGTTCGATATGCATGTTGGGCTGCAGCCTCTTCAGTTGGGGGCAGACGAGCCAGGTGGACCTAGGCGTTGGCAGCTGATCGCACGAAAATTTCGTAAAGGAGAGTGTGAAGATTGCTAGTTACTCCTCTTCCATACAGAACCACAAGAAGTTTATTTCCAGCAGCGGCAATTTCTTCGTGAGTGGCATCAGGCTGCAGAAAAATGGTAGCTACATCAACCAACCGTGGATATTTTTAGAAGACGCTCAACAACTTCATCTTTCCGTGCCAGAAAAGGGCCTTAGTAGTATCGCAACCGGAAGAGGCGTGCACAAATAATATAAATCTAGGAGGAAAAGATAGCTCTTCGTGATTAAAAGATGTAGAAGAAAACTGCAGAGAGACTGATTCCCCCTGCCACTTTTCTGGAAAAACACATTGTACACATTAGATCGCCATTCAGTTAGAAGTACCAAGAGATCCACATTCTCTCCAACTACTATTACTTTTTCATAAGAACTGCTCTTGTCTAGCGCTGTTCTCACTTTAGTACAGTCTGCGTCCTCTGTAGCTTGCTTTGTATGGATCCTCTCGTTTTCCAATCCTGAGCAGAGGTAGTCGAATATGCGCCGCTTGTTGTTTTCGTTTGACAGAAATTTCTTCTGGGGCACCTTGATCAATATTACGTCTTCAAACATTATGTCACTGCATGATGAAGCTGCATACCAGCGTAACCTTTCTGCAGTTTTTTTGCTTCTTGTTACTCCATCTTCTGGGTAACCGTCAAACACAACTGTCATATTCCTCCCAAAATGTCATAATAAGTACTTAACTGACATAAGCAGCTACAATTTCCTTGATTGACCTATTCTGGTGCCAGATGACCTTATGGAGTAAGTAGCCTCCATTCACAACAACGAATGTAGGGGTTCCTATAGGGATGTCTTCGGAGAGTGGTGTAAAAGCCGAGTAAAAGCTTGGTTGACCACCGCCGTACAGATCAATCAAATAAATAGGCCTTCAATTAGAAGGCCAAAATTAACTAGTGTATGTCTCTGGTTTTACAAAAATATCGCGATAAAGGCCAGAATAATATTTAAAATAATACTAGGAATATAAATATATTTATTTATGTAATATGGGTTCATTATAAACACTTATGACAGGTCAGTTATACATCAAAGTTGCTATCATTGCGGACCGGGCTCTTAACTTTTTATAAATAACATAGGTATATTTACCTATGTTATTTATAAAAAGTTAAGAGCCCGACACGCATATTGAATGTCTATAAGTCTATTTACAAGTATAGTTTATAATTTTTTCGTAGGATGAGCCGTCGTGCCGATATTTAGCTGAAAACAAAAGCAAAACTCGAAATTTATTTTTTTGAGAAGTAGCCTATTTTGTCATGCTATTAAAAATATATGAATTCAACACAGGGACTTGTGGGTAGGTTTAATTTGTCACAAATTTAATGATCTTCAAAAATGGTAACGACACCTAATGTCAAAAAAGCATGGCTTGTGAGTTAAACTGCAAAAACTGAAAAAGGTCTGAAAATTTTGCAGTTTTTTACGTATTACGCAGCTAGCACAACTTTTTTTTGCTTGCAAAACATGGGATCACACTTTCTTAACGTGTCTAAATAACATACCAAAAATGCAGCTTTACATCGCGCTTTGTTTTTTTAGGGCTTTTATTTGTAAGATATGACTGGCCTAACGGGGCCCCGACAAAAGTTTTTGCAAATTTAAAAATATTAACGAAAAGTTACATTTTATCATATGTTATTTTTTTTTATTTTGATGGGGTTTTGCTTGCTTGAGGACTACATTATGTCCTTTTATTTAACACTAGCTTTTACCCGCGGCTTCGCCCGCGTTGGTTAAGTTTTTGTATAATCGTATCGAATCCCATCCCATCCTCACAATCCCATCCTCACTATCCCATCCCACTAATATTCAATGGCGTGAAGGAGTAACAGTATATCACTTTTGTATAGGGACTCGACACCCCATTGCCTTCCAATGGGAACTGATTTATGGGATAAAAAGTAGCCTTTGTCCTATTCCAGGTCTAGAACTACATTTGTGCAAAATTTCAGCCCAATTGTTTCAGTGGTTTCGGCGTGAAGGAGTAACAAACATACATCCATCCATCAGTGGCGTGCACAGAACTTTTTGCTGGAAAAGCAAACAATTGGTCAAGAACAACAATAAAAAAATATAAAAAAATTTAAATATCACTTTGAAAAAAAAAAGTTTGTATAGGAAATTTTCACTCTAGGGTAGACATTGTCTACCCTGGCGTCATACAATTTTTTTTTTTCAAAGTGATATATAAATTTTTTCATATTTTTTTATTGTTGTTCTTAACCAATTGTTTGCTTTCCATCCAAACTTTCGCATTTATATGTAATATTAGTGGGATAAATCTTAATCTTGGCGACGCTTGGACCAACTCCCATACAAGTTTGCCCACTGTCATTTATTACTTACTAAATGTTTTTTTCACACCACCTGCTCGACAATGTCCAATTACATATCATGCAACCTCAACGTAAAGTAACGCATTATATCTCAAGGGATATAAAGTTATATAAAAATCCCTACGGATTAAACTGATTTAAATTTGGAACGTCAAATTCGTGTGGAAACTCGTGGAAAACAAATGCCCATATGGGATTGTAAAGAGGTTTGTTCGAAAATCGAACTGGCCAACATAAGTAGAAATCAACAAAAAGAACAAAAGCGTTTACAAAGAATGTGAAACAAATGACGGTGTTTGGTGCTGTAATTGTCAGTGAATTTTATTGAATTATTAATGTTGATAAAAAATGTCGAGCTTTTTATTGTCTCGCAGAAGGTGTGAAAAGTAGAGTATGCTCCTCTGGAATAAAGCCTGTCTTTGTCTTGGGCAGCTTGAACCCCTCGCTTTACTCAAGACTCTATATAACTCCCTCGCTACGCTCAGGAGTTAACTCCTAGAGTCCCTCGTTACGCTCAGGGTTCAATATGCCGCCCGTGACGTAAGACACTGCTTTATTCCCTTACTGCATAATCTACTATTCTGACGTCAAATTTGGTTAAAAGAAAACACTTCTCATAAACTGGGAGATTATTTTAATGTATTTCTTCCTTTAAATGCGAGTTCCGTACTTCTAATAAATGTAAAATTGTTAGGAGTACGGGACTCGCCGTGTTTAGGTTTTATATTATATTAAATATTAAAAATAAACATGAGCATTACCATGAGCCCCGTACTCCTAATAATATATAAATGCGTGTATTTTAAAGTGTGTCTTTTTATTGGATAATAATAATAATAAAGCCTCCGAAAAACAAATTAAATCCCAGCGAACTGCTGCACACTGTTACACCACAAAATATATACTTCCAGCTTATCTAAAAAGGCCGCTTTGGATGAATCATGTTATGATTCCGTTCTAATGCCGTCTCTTTTGCACGCGTGAAAAAACTCTAACTCCATCTTACTTTAAAATCATTTTATGATTCACCCAAGCCGGCCTTTTTAGGTCCCCAGGTCCTCTAAAAAGGCGGCTTTGGATGAATCATGTTATGATTCCGTTCTAATGCCGGCTCTTTTGCACGCGTGAAAAAACTCTAACTCCATCCTACTTTCAAATAATTTTATGATTTACCCAAGTCGGCCTTTTTAGATCCCCAGAAGGCCGACTCCATCCAACGAGCGAAAACAGACGCACACATGCATAGACGCGTACGTATGATGATCTTGGCCTCAGTAAGAACCAGTAGATGGACCCTCAGCGTGGCTGTGCATGAGACAGCGATAGATGTTTAGAATGTTGCCAATGTTAAAATTTTTACCCAAAACTGGGGAATATTACAAAAAATATATTGTTGTGTAATTTTGAGGTTCCTGCTTGTTTTTAAATATATACATTGTGTTGATTAGGTCCGCAGCTTTCATTACACGATATTTTAATGGAAACTATAGAAAAAACATGCAGGTTTACTATTTATTTTCATACCCGGAGCGGCGCACGTTGCGTGGTAAATTCAGTCTTAGCGCAATCAACAGTGAGATTGTTTTATGAAAAATATCGGAAAGCATTGGTCTCTAGTTATTTGTTTTTATTTATAAAATATTTTCTTGAATACACACTGCGTACATTGACACCCACATAACGGAAACTGTCGACCAAAAAATGATTCTGAATAATTTTAAATTTGTTACTTTGTATTATGGTATAAATAAAAAATATATTTAATTTAAAAATCTATGTTACATGTAACCTGGATGCTCACAAAAGAATCAGGTTGCACAAAGAGCTATAGAGCGCGCCATAGTAGTAATACAGGACATTGTCTTAACTGCATGCTTTTTTCTTTTATATCGAATAATGTTCATCAAAGTGAACTGAACAAATTCTCGAATACTTCGTTGCTTTCCAATTTTGTCGCCCAGTAGCGTGCAGCCATTTCTTTTGTATTTCAGCATTAGAAGGAAACCTAAAATCTATTAGGGTAGAACTTCGCTGGCAACATTGTTGAAGGTTACGATAAATTATTTTAATGAAATTATGCAATAAATCTTAATTTTATTAACAAACAGCATTCAGAAACTACGCAAAATACTATGAATGATAATTATTGCAAGGCTTTACAAAGTCAACAATACATAAATTCTCTACTTACGAGTGAAATGTTATTCCGTCACTTTTTCGTTCACTGCTGCTTTTACAGCCTAAAAAACCATAGCGCAGAAACTAAATACAATAATACTTTCGTTGATTTAATCTTAAAACGCACTTAAACATTAAACAACTTAGAAATTTACAAACACTGTTGCCACACTGACAAGGACAAAAACTAATCTCTTATCTCATTCTTTCACATCTGTTAACCGATAAGGGATCTCGCTCTATTACCTAAACGCCATTACTTGACTCCATCTACTGGTTCTTTATCTGAGATCTTGGCAGAATTTCGTACTGGCATTCGACAGACTTCATTCGAGATCGTCGTACGTACGCGTCTATGCGTGCGTGCGCCTGTTTTCGCTAGTTATGCAGAGTGAACCTTCTGTAAGTGGTTATTTTGTGGTAATACTATATGAGCAGCGGCAAAATTAGTTAGGTATCGAAAAATATACAAATTTAACTGTGTGACATCCACTGACAAAATAAACTAAAAAACACTAACTAAAATGTTTCACGACCACCTGGTTTAAATAATGAACCTCCGAATAAATTACTTAACTTCCGAAAGAACTTACCGAAAAAACATAGTCAAAAACAAAACTATGAACCAAAAGTCAAAAATAGGTGCGACGACAAGCGTGTTAGGTTTACATGTAAGATGAAATAAGGAGCCGAGCGAAGCGGAGCGGAGCGAGGCGAGGTCTCTAGTTTTAACAGAATTCTCGTAAAGTTCTTGTTTATGCTACGTATAAGCCGCATAAAATTGAATTTTATCTACTTGGGCATAAAGTACAGTGCAACTATAAAGTCATGAAATAAATAATTGCCAAAACAGAATCAATATGGCAACACCTGAGATCTTTTGTACGGGGAAATCAGGTGTTACCAGTAAAAACAATTTTAGTTCCATTTCATGACTTTATAGTTGCACTGTAGTTTTCTTCTAAAACTATTGGCAATAGACCATACAGCCAGTACACAGTACAACTTCATAGGCAAACTTTTTGAAACTCAATAATGTTCGCGCTAGGATTCTATCATATTAGCGCGAACTGACAGGACAGAAACTTCAGATGATGGTCAAGAATGATATTAAATACAGTGACTTTAAAGGGAGTTAATATAAAATAAATAAACAGACATGCATGTCTGATTTTTTATTTAGGTTCTTTAGACATGGCTGTATGGGCTAAGTGCCCTTTGCCTTCTCACTTCTCCGCGGGAAAATTTAAAAAAACTGATGGGGCGGGAAATAGCTGTTGTTTTTTCTCAATAGGTTGTTAATATTAAGTTGTTTATTTAAATTTGCATTAAATATTACCTACTGAATGTTAAATATGTCATTTGCTAGCAAAATCACTGTTTAATTTCCTCGCAATCGAACTGAAAAGCAGAGTGTATAACTCTGGCATAAAACCCATTTTATCCTCGACTCAATATATGCCCTCGCCGGATAAAAGGACTGTTTTATGCCCTTGTTGTACAATCTACTATTTATTCGGAGATCTACTATAAAAATAGCTGACAGTAATTTTCGTAATTTTCAGTGTTTCATTCGGTAGTTTTCGTATATTTATTAGCACAGAAGTTTTCGGTAGATTAGTATTTAAAGCAGTAACATTCATAAATTGAACATCCTCAGTTTCTTCATGTCCGTCTGTCTGTCTGTCTGTCCGCGGCTTAGCTTAGAGACTATTAGTACTAGAAAACTGCAATTTGGCATGGGTATACATATTTATCACGCCGATAAATAAAGTGGTACAGTAAAATTTTGAAAAAGATTTTTTTTAGGGTACCTCCCCTGCACGTAAAGTGGCGATGATTTTTTTTTTCTCGTCTATCCCCTAGTGTGAGGTGTCGTTGGGATAGGTAATTTAAAAAGTATGGGGGGTGTGAGAAGACCATTTTTCGATCCAGGGTTCCGTTTGCGAAATATTAAGCTAAAAAGTGTTAATTTTTATTAGAATCAAGTGTCCCCCCCTCTGCCAGCGAAACGGTTGTATTTGGAGACGTTAAAAAATTACGGCAGTAGTATAGATACATAACAAAATTAATAGGAAAACTATCACAGCTAAGTAGGCTTTACAAGTAAACCAGTAAAGATCGCGCCAAACTTTTAGTCCCCTCTAAACACGGGGCGATTCGCATCAGCAGGAACAAAAATGTATCGGCCGTTCTTGGGAAGAGCAACTTCCGAGCGTACTATAAGTTTGGCGCGATCTCCATTAGTCGACAAACTTATAAAATGTACTTAGAGAAGTCCGCATATTGTGCAGGGCAACTACGGAACCCTACACTGCACGTGGCCCGACACGCACTTGGCCGGTTTTAATTTAGTTTTCGGAGCTTTTATTACGACCCCTTTTTATTTATACTTAGAATTTGGTCAATGTCTATCTTGGACAAAATCTCTATAAAGTATATAAATATTTCGAGTAATGACTGAGCGTTTATATTTTTCATATTTTTTTTTACGTACAAGTAGGGACTAGGCATTATTATGACAAATGATTTATATTTGAGTATTTTGGTAAGGAATTAGGTAACCTAAATTAATGTATAGAATAATTATTATTACCTCTAGTATTCTCTTCCATTTAATATGCGGATAAAATTCAAATTTTGTAAGCCGTGCTTGGTGAAAAATAATATTCTTAAATGAAATTTTAATATTGTACCATGTTTTACGCGAATAAAGAAAAGAAAGAATAAAGACTCAAACCCAGTTCCAAACTTGCAGCCCAATTACCGTATTTAGAGACCTGCAGACCAATTACCGCATTTAGAACTGCAGCCCAATTACCGTATTTAGAGACCTGCAGCCCAATTACCGCATTTAGAACTGCAGCCCAATTACCGTATTTAGAGACCTGCAGCCCAATGAGGATAAGTCACATAACGGGAGAATCCAATTTTGACTATTACATTGCATGTGTTATGATTTTCTGAGTACACTACTTTTTGATTTTTTGAAATCCGTCCATAAATGGCAAAGTTATTTAATATTTTATCGGGCTTGATTTTAAAACGCGCGCCTCCCGCCCGTGGATACCGATGTCGTCATCACACACAGACCCCGCGCGATCGCAGTCGTCCAGTACGCACATTCGTGATTAGTAGCGAACACTCGGTTTTTTTTCGAGTTTTATGCATTATCGGTTTATTGTTTCGGTGTTCTGTAATAATGAGCAACAAATTGGAAGATGGATTCGAAAAAGGACAGTCAGATAATCTACCTAAAGTGGATTCTTTCATGGTTTTTGAATACTTAAACAATCATGTGAAGTATACCAGCGCTGAAATCCGAGGTTGGAAGCTTCAACGGTAAGTACCTACCAAATTTAATGTGTTAGTTAGTGAGTTTAGGCCTAGGTACTTTTTCCCATGGCTGTTGCGGTAGGTAATGTGAAAATAATAAAATAACCTGGGTAAAAAGGTACATGGACAGCATAACACACTCCATCATAAAAACGTTAGTCAAGTCAAGTACCTACATTATTTCTTCCTACGGAGTTCGAGTTGATGTTTTTGTAAGCAGGCAACTGCAGGCATGATTCATTGCGATTTAGTAAGTGCCGGTTTCAAGTTCACCTAAACATAATAGACCGGGAGCGCGCCGTAGATTAACTAACATTAGCGGATACCTACCATGTTTTTTGTTTCGATGCACTTAAATGGTGCAACCGCATCAGGTAATGTGATGTAGGTATTTAATGCTGTATGATTATTACAGGTCTGTACGAGAGTCATATGGCGACGATGCCGTAGGGTATGTCCAAGTCCAAAGAAATGGAAATGTGTGCACAGTAAAGGCAAGAATAACACCGGAGCATAAAGTAAAAACTAAAGGTTATAGCTGCACTCTCAAATGTGAAGAAAATGATAAAACTATTATTGATGTTACTTGTCATGATTGTGCTGCACAAAAAGGAGGTTGCAAACATAGTGTAGCATTTCTTATGTGGATACACAGACGCAGTGAAGAGCCTTCTCCAACTGAAAAAAAATGTTATTGGGCCAAACCAAAACTGGCCACAGTGGGCACAACCTTGAAATTTATAAAAGCCAAAGATATCGTTTCCAGCGCTGGAGATATTGAAGATAACGCTAATGTAAGAAGTGAACAATTTTTTAACAAACTGGTGCACAATATACAGTTAAATTCTATTAGGATTCAGTTAACAAGTTACGTTACACAGAATGAACTTACGAAATTATCATTGCATAACTTGATAAATGATTATAAAAAAGAAGGTAACGACACGAACAGTGCACAAGGCTTCATCGATTATTGTACAACAAAACAAACACCAGAAAAGTGTTCAAAAATAGAACAAGAAACTCTATCTCAAGCTCAGTCTCCTTTATGGCATGAGATGCGATATTGCAGAATAACCGCGTCAAAAATACACGACGCCGCCCATTGCAAAACCCCTGATGGTTCATTAGTTGAGCAAATATTCGGTGCAACCATACCAGAAACTCCTGCAATGCGAAGAGGCAAAGTACTGGAACCTGATGTTAGGGCAAAAGTAGCAAAATTGAGAAAATTTGTAATCGAAAATGGTGGGCTGTTTTTGAAAAGTGATTGGCCTATTTTAGGTGCATCTCCTGATGGCTTAACACAAGAATATGTCATAGAAATAAAATGTCCCATGACCACACAAGGCAAAGAAAGCTTTATTAAAAATAATCGTCTCACAAACAAATCAAAAGGTCAAATCCAGCTGCAAATGTTTTTTTGCAACAAAACTAAAGGGCTTTTTTGTGTTGCTGATAAGAATTTTGAAGCTAACAAAGAAGTAGAAATCTTTGAAGAAGATTTTGATGAAATTTACTGCAAAGATCTTTTGGAAAAGTCAACAAGTTTTTGGAAACACTCAGTCTTTCCTAAATTGGTCAAAACTTAGGTTAAGGTATAAAAATAAACAGATGGCTTAAGATATAAATATTGTTTTATTTTAAACTTGGTTTCTAAATAAGCATTCTTGAAGATTAACTACTCCACAAGCAGATGTCACAACATAGTCTAATATCCTAACATAATCAATGTCAACACATGCATGAGGTGCAATCATTTCAAACTCCCTTAAACGCCCTATACTTCTCTCGACGTGTACTCGAAGGGCCGCTATTCTTTTAGTTTCTAAAACTTCTTCTTTACTTAGTTTTGATCCCGAATCAACGCTAGGAGGCCTTAAAAGTTTGCAACCTTGACGTTCAAGTAAATGAGCTATATTCTTAAATCCCCTATCAGCCATCACTACGTCACCGGGGGATAACATCTGAAGAAAACCGCAGTCTTCAAAGATAAGGGCGTCCGATGTCCTTCCTCCATAACCTTCGGATATGAAGTTTATAAGTCCATTAGGTGTTATCGATATTAGATATTTTATAGTATTCGCATTTTTATATTGTGACCACGTCAGCGCCTGATGTACTGCTGAGCTAGGTTTCTCGATTTGAATTTCTAAACAATCTATGATGCTGACGACTGTTGAATAACGCCTCCTAAAAGGTATCGGAAGATTTGAGCGAATATCGTCGCGAGGAGGAATAAAAATCAGTTTCTCCATGCATTGAGCAACCTTAGGTATTGTTTCTTTGAAATGTCTGGCGACTGTAGATTCCGAAACTCCAAATTGAACAGCAAGCACGGAATTCGGTTCACGCCATCTCAGTTTTTTCAAGCTCAATAATACATCCATCAGAGGTCTCTCAGTAGATTCACTCAAATATTCTAAACAGAAATACACTTGCGATGGTAATCCGAGAAAAAGCTTAGGTTCTCTAGATATAGACATTAAAGTTCCTTTTTGCATGTGTTCCTTAAATAACTCAGTATCTACTTGTCGTTTCATTTCACAGGCGTCAGTATTTACACTGAATCCACTTAGGCTCGCAGAAACTGATGAGGTATTAGAGTAAGATGTGAAGCTATCATGCATTGGTTCCCGATGATGATCCCGACGATGTTCTTTTGGTTTCACCGTTTTTATTTTAAGAGCAAACTCTTCAACCCGGTCAAAACCGGCGTCAGTATTAATGCCCTTGCTTCGAACTTTTGGCTTTATATTAACTTGCACTGCGAGTGATTTATATTTAGGATCATTGTGTAGATTTGCCGCATTATCTTCTTCAAGCGGGTTTATAGCCTCTGTATCATTTGAATTAAAATCAATCGTTTCACACGCCACGAACTCTTCTTGTGTTATTAGGTTTTCATGACCAACTTCCGGATTAAGCACTCTTTCAAAGTACTCAATCTGCTGTCTTTTTTTATATCCAGTCCGTTCTACAACGGCGTTATCCTTTCTTTGGCAGTCAAATTTATGCGGCAGAACTCCTTTTTTTAGTCTTAGTTGACCACCCATCAATCGGTACCTTATATAATTTTCCATGTCATTTTCGACCTGTAAAAAGTAAAAACAGATTAAAGATTCTTTATTTTAATTTTAAATAATACTTTACTTACTGAGAAAAGCAGATCCAAAAAATAGGTTGTAGGACCTAAGGGGCAGTAGGGCTGTAGGGCAAAGAAATTAAAATTCGAATCATTACCTATTGTTGATAGGTATTCATTATCGTAGATAAAAATGCGGTAGTCTCCCGGACTACAAATATCATACCTACGTTGATTATTGTTTATTGTTATTACCTCATACGATTGTGTTCAGGTTGAGACAATATGACATAAAAGGATTAAGTTTTAAGGTTTTTGATTCCATTGATCGATAAAATAGGTGACATTTACTCAATAATACGAGGAAATAGGTATACGTCAAGTATAAGGTATAACGTAGGAAAGGTACTTACGTCGAAATGATCTTCGCAACAGTAATGAGTACTTTTGCTTGATAAAGGATCTCTCTTCATAACACTACACCACTTTTTTCTAGCTTTTTTGTCTGTTGGAACATGAAAAAATAGTTTGTCGGGCGTACTACTACTTGTACTCTTGCACTTTGGCACGACACAATATTTGTAAGACATTTTTAAGGATATTGATACACAACAATAAATCTATAACAAAGCGACCGTGACAAGCACAGCTCAAGAACTGCGCGGGAAACAGAGTACACCTACAGAACTGAAGAGCGCGTGCGGGGTCGCGCCCCGGGTATGTGTGGGATGACGTCACGCGCTCGCGGCTGGTACTGGCGGGCGTTATTTGAACTGCTACAGTAAAATTGCTGTACTTTCGACATTTCTTGTCCGATTTGGATATTTTTTTCACCATAAGTCATGTTTTTTTTACTGTCATCGATCTACATACTTAACAAAAATCGTGACTCTTCCTCATTACCGCATTTAGAACTGCAGCCCAATTACCGTATTTAGAGACCTGCAGCCCAATTACCGCATTTAGAACTGCAGCCCAATAACCGTATTTAGAGACCTGCAGCCCAATTAGCGCATTTAGAACTGCAGCCCAATCACCGTATTTAGAGACCTGCAGCCCAATTACCGTATTTAGAGACCTGCAGCCCAATTACCGCATTTAGAACTGCAGCCCAATAACCGTATTTAGAGACCTGCAGCCCAATTACCGCATTTAGAACTGCAGCCCAATTACCGTATTTAGAGACCTGCAGCCCAATTACCGCATTTAGAACTGCAGCCCAATAACCGTATTTAGAGACCTGCAGCCCAATTACCGCATTTAGAACTGCAGCCCAATCACCGTATTTAGAGACCTGCAGCCCAATTACCGTATTTAGAGACCTGCAGCCCAATTACCGCATTTAGAACTGCAGCCCAATAACCGTATTTAGAGACCTGCAGCCCAATTACCGCATTTAGAACTGCAGCCCAATCACCGTATTTAGAGACCTGCAGCCCAATTACCGTATTTAGAGACCTGCAGCCCAATTACCGCATTTAGAACTGCAGCCCAATAACCGTATTTAGAGACCTGCAGCCCAATTACCGCATTTAGAACTGCAGCCCAATCACCGTATTTAGAGACCTGCAGCTCAATTACCGCATTTAGACCTGCAGCCCAATCACCGTACTTAGAGACCTGCAACCCAATTTACTTGCTGGCTATATTTGTATATTTGAGAAATCCTCGGAAAACCACAAAAAATGTATGTCCCTTCCATATCTCCAAATCTGGTGGACCGAAAAATATGAAAAAAATCATGGTAATATGTGCTTACATAAAGATTAAAGGAAAAATAGCAATTGAGAAATTCACTAAAACAAAATGACAAAATTAACATAACTGTCGAATTACGGAACCCTAGGTACGCAAATCTGACTCGCACTTGACAGGTTTTTTTATATCTTTGTTCATGAAGAGTTAGTACAACATACCTACGTTAGTATAAAAAAAACACCGATTTAAAAAATTATTCCATTTATTCAAATTTCATATTAAAACAATTTTACCACTCATTACTCCTTTAAAATGATTTTAGTTCATCATTAAAAATCGATTATTTAACAAAAACCACAAATAGCGTGTGGGACAAATAAATACAAATGTATACTTGGGGCCAGATAAGTCAACAATTGAGCGCATTCACCCCTTCCTTTAATAAGCTACGCCAGAAAAAATAATTCCGCCGAATTAATACGCAAAGTATACAGGGTGCTCTGAAATTCGACCTATTCCTTGAAAGGAGTTATACTAGAGATCAGTTCCAACAGATTAAGCCCCATCAACTAGGGGTCGAAAATAAATGGTCTCCGAGTTACGAAGGTTTTTAAGATATTTTTCAAACTTTCAGACTGGTAACTAAAAACAAATTATTCAAAAATAATGATTCCACTCTCAGCAGTTATTTGTTATTTTTCTGATTAATAATAAATGAGTGATAATTTATAAACAATACACATGCCCAGAATTCACATAATCCCAGAAGAAAAAGGTCTTAAGTGGAAAGAAAACCATTTTAATTTTGTAATTTTTGAAATATCGACGAGTCTTACTTAAAAAAAAAAAAAACATTTTCGATCCCTAGTTGATAGGCATTATTTGTTGGAAATGATCTCTAGTATAACCCCTTTCAAGGAGTAGGTTGAATTTCAGAGCATCCTGTATAATAAATTTCAGAGCATCCTGTATAATAAATTTCAGAGCATCCTGTATAATAAATTTCAGATAAACTGTAACGCTGACGAATTCGAGTGGCGTCGCGTAAATATATAAATATAGGTATTCATAAGTGTCAGTATTTTATTTTAGTACATTGCTGGACCGTACACGGGGGGGAATTGGGTGTGGTATCCCCCCGAAATCTTTGGTTTTCAAATATATAAATAGTTTTACTGTCTTTAAAACATTCAACCGTAAATTTCGGTGATATCTCAATCACCTGAGGTGCGATTGTGTAAGGAAATAGTCATGAAATTGTCTATTGCTATTGCTTTAAAGGTAACGTGATTGGCTAGAAATGACGTGACTCATCACTTCTAGCCAATCACGTGTACTTTTAAAGGAAGAGCGATAGATGTTGAAGTTAGAAAATAAGGCATCTGTTCATAACTATTAAAAATTTATGTAATGTAAATACTACAAGCATAATATCTGGAAGACACCCTCCCCCCGAAAACGAATGGCTATTGGCCTTGTACATTACGGAGACCGGGCCTATTGTGTATCTCTAGTTGCCTTCTGGACTGGGTGTCTATCATTAAAAACATAGATATACTATCGAATTCCGATGTCCTAAGGATATTTTCGCACTTGAAGTGACGACACAGATTGTTAATAGTTCAATACCCACTAAAGACAATTTTGAAATTTCAGTTTTTAGCTATTTTTTTGATGATAGGCACCTCGTGCAGTTGGCAACTAAAGATACACAATAGGGGGGCTGAGGGCCTATTATGTATCTTTTTAGTTGCCAACTGGACTGGGTGCCTATCATCAAAAACATAGATATACTATCGAATTCCGATTGTCTAAGGATATGTTCGCACTTGAAGTGACGACACAGTTCTTAAATAGTTCAATACCGACTAATGGCAATTTGGAAAGTTCCGTTATTATCTATGTTTTTAATGATAGACACCTAGTCCAGTTGGCAATTCAAGATACAGAATAGAGGGGCAGAACAGTATTATTGGTCTTTGAAACGTAAGAAATTAAAAGGTGACCAAAGGTTCGCAACAACGTGCGTTACCTTCACCACAATAATAGAGCGGAGTTGGCTTTAGCGATACGGCCATACTTATGGAAGTGTCGTTCTCGAACGCTGGAATGCATTGGTAGGTAGGCGGCAATGCCCTTCTGCGCTAAGCTACCTGGCCCCATCTTTTATATATTTCATGGTCGACATAACGCACCATACCATCTGTGAACAAAAATATATAATCTAAAATAGTATTTTGTGCAACTGTAACCTAATTTGAGATATAGGGACACGAGTGATTGTTTACGAAATAGTAGTTTATGCTACTAGGGCGAAAAGGAATACATTACGAGGACGATAAACGTAACCGAGTAATTTATTGCTCTTACGCCCGTGTATCATACTAAATGAGGAAATAAAACAAATATAATCTTGTGAACTTGAAATTATGATTGGCTCAAAAGGACTGTATCCAGAGCCGTTAAACAGTGGAAAAAAAAGTATAAAATTTATGGTACACAGGAAAGGCTGCAGGTTAGCCAACCATTGTAAACAAATTAAAAAAATAATAATAATAAAGCCCTAGGGCAAAATAATCGACTTTCTGTTCGGTTTTGATGCAAAAAAATTGGGCCTTTACGAGCACTTGCATTGAAAAATTATTTTGCACGAGTGCCCCAATGTCTATTATGTTCAGTTGCACATAATACTTTATCTACGACCATCAAAAATATCATCTTTATTTATATTTTCAACTAACAATTTCACGATAAATGAGAAGGACACTCGTTCATGAACCTCGGGTGCGTCGTCGGTAATGCTGCCTTCAAGGCCAACCAGAATAAAGGAGGGGGCGTGGCTCAAGAAATAATGTCGGGACTTCTCATCATTGTCGTTAATTGGCTCTCTAGCGGTTTTATAATAAATTGGGCCAATCGCAGCGTAGAATAGCGGTGTTATAATGTAATATTATAACATCGTATAAACAATCTATAGGTAGGTACTTGTAAAACTGCATTTGATTTTGCAATTACCTTGTTGTAGTATGGAAGTCATCCATCTATCCATCAGCCTAGTTCGTCCACTTTGCCACTCCCAGCGGTCATCCTGGTAGAATTGCCCATACTCACACACGCTGGGCAGGCGGGTTGGTGAGCGCGGTGCCGGAACCCTCGCACCAGTGACACCGCTGCCCGTCACCAGTCTGTTCCATATAAGGCCCGGCTATTAGGGATGGATATACCGCCATCCATCGGTCACAGGTATGGTGGGCCTTCTGGTTTTTTGCCTGTGAGCTGTCCTCTTACTCTCCCCCGAATTACTTCGAGAGGGTCTCCAAGTAAGATGGTGGTACCTCCACAGTCGAGCCCGGCATCAGCTCTACCACCTACCAGTATGGAAGTAGATGAAACTATTTACAAAGTCGTTTCCGAGATAATATTCACCCGTAGATAGATAAATCGGGCCCAATTCACATAAATAACTAATAATAATATACCGTCACGACATGAATCCCCGAGGGGGTGTCAGAGGTTTTTAAACTGTGAAATGCAGGTCACAGTTGGTACACCCGCTTTTCACCGACGATTATTAATTGAAATCGTACATAAATAAAAAAAACAAAAAACCGTGTCTATCGAATTTTAAACATCATACTATATTTGATACATGCAGTGCACAAAATTCGACTACAAATTATAAGAATATAGCAAAATACGAAAAACAATATTTTTCTTTTAATCTTTGTTCTTCAATTGTTATATAAAATATAGATAACTGAAAAGGTTAACATACTTTTCTTTCTTTATTTCTTATTTTCTTTTATTTATTTTATTTCTTAACATGACCGTCCTTCATTGCAACATTTATAAAATATGTAAATAACACATTTTTGTGTTCTGGACAATTCTTGCGAATAAATGCGAAATCTTTAAAATATAATTTTATTTATTTGCAATAGAAAAAAAAAACTAAGTTTACATTCCCTTGGTCTCATACAAAGTTAAAAAAAAAAATCTGGTTCATTTTGTCAATGGTTTTTACCGTTATAAATACATCGTATTGTATTTTCTATTCGCCTGAAGACGACCAAGTATTTTGTCCAAAAATAATAAACATATGAAGGGTACGCGGGAAGAAAGTTCATTGTCAGTTTTTTTCAAAATTGAGTAAATAGTGCCATCTCCTAAAATGTCTCGATAACAATGATTGAGCGAAAACAAAAACTTGAAAAAAATAACACAGTCCGCAGAATATCGCTTTTGAAAATAAACCGGACTCAAGAAGCTTGAAAACCTAACTTAAAAAAAGGTCATAACTAGTACAAAAAGAAAAAAAAATGACTTTTAACTGTGAATATGGGGGGCTATGGGCTGATAGTAAAGTTTGCTTTTGAGAAAAAAGAAATTGTTATTACAATAATTAACTGTGATTACAATAAGCCCACTAAGCAGAGTTCTAAAATAATAACCTAAGCAAGCTTTTTCTACTTATTTCAAATTTACCTTCTGTTGACTATGATCCCTCTTCCCGCTTACCCTTCATATGGGTATACCCCGTCCGAACGCTCGTGGCACGCGGATTTATAAAACACCCGCCCATAAGGCCCTTAAGGGGCTATACCGTGAAAATTGACACTTTTTGAAGTTATTTATCTGCTCTTTTAATGAAGTTCCAAGTAAAATGAATTAGTATAACAATTTTGGGACCTTTTACTAGATTTTAGTCTATCAGAAACGCGATAGGAGGAATTTCATTCGACAGAAATAATTATTGAAATCAGGTCTAAATTTACACTTTTTTTTATATTCTGACAAATCCTATATCCTATAGGATAGGATAGCTATCCTATAGCATACAGACTTGAAAAATATTTATTTAGATGGGTTTTAACTACACCTAAATTACTGGTTATGGAATTTTTTGTAGCTATTTTAGTTAATTTTGCATTAATTTAAAACCGACTTTTTTACCATTTTCCCCGATTCCGTCCCTTTCGCACTGCGGGTCTTTCTGCCTGGAGTAACGGGGACCTTTGGTAGCACGGTATATCACCTTAAGCGCAAGGGAGCGCGCAATACGCTACTCCAAATACAAATATGCTACTCCGATTCCACGTTTTATGGCTCCGCGCACCACAAGCGTTCGGACGAACTATACTGGTGGACATAAAAATCGACTCAAGCATTGTTGTTCTACATTTAAGGAAATAACCCAATCATACAAACATAAACATATGAAATATATAACATATCATTTTAAAGGTATAGGCCTCCACCTTTGATTAAATGCATTTTTGTCTTCAAGTATTTGCTATACAGGCTGTAATTTTTTTTAAAGTGATGTATTAATAAATATTGAAATAATCAAAAAGCGAAAAATTAAAAAAAAAAACTTTTTTTACAAAATCATTCATTTATTCATTAATTAAGTTTAACATTAGTACTTCGTGTTCCCCCCTCTAGCCCTTATAGCTGCTTGCAGCCGGTTCTTCATTGACCTATTAAGTTTTTAATTAATTAAATGAATTTCACGTCCTGTATAGCGAATACTTTTAAACCAAAATGCATTTATTCAAAGGTGGAGGCATATACCTTTAAAATGATATATATTTCATATGTTTATGTTTGTATGATTGGGTTATTCCCTTGAATGTAGGACAACAATGCTTGAGTCGATTTTTATGTCCACCAGTGTTTAAACTTGCAATATGAACACATTGACACTCACCTCACTCCATTCCAGACACTTCTAAACTAACATTAACATAACTGGCCCCCATATTTTCTCTGTGGCGCGCTGACACGACATGGTTCTTTGCGTTCTCTTCCACTTCAATGTCGCCGTCGCACACGCCACACTTCAGCTTCCCGAAGTCGTAATAAACATACTTGTTCCGACCCCAGAGATTAATATTATGCTTCAGCTCCAGGTAGAATCGGAACACGTTCTCAGCAGTGGGTTTATTCGCGTAGTGCTCCGCGTAAACCAAATGGGTGAGCAGAGGGCGAATCGAGGTAAAGACACCTTTGCAAGTTACGCAGTTAAAAGTGGCACCCTCAGAGTGCAGAACGAAATTCCCGTTCATGTAGACGCTGATGATATCGCCCTTGTTGGCTTTGTATTTGGCGTCAATGACGGCGTTCTGATGCTGGACGTTGGACAGGATATGCGTGACCGCTTCGTTCAAATCTTGGAACGTCACATCGCTGCAGAATTTACACTTGATATCTCCAGAAGTGTCAATATGGAAAGAAAGAAGCTCATGATCGATGTTCAGTTCGTCGCTGTATAAGGCTGAGCGGATCATTCTGGCGATGGTTTCGACGTGTAAGGTGCTCTCGAAGTGCTCAACGATAGCCGCGAAAGAGGGCATGGCCACATATTGTGGACAAACCGAACAGAGGTAGTAGTTGCCAAAACTGGCGTAAAATTCGGAAGGACGACAGTGGTTCTTGTAAAGCATGGCCAGCTTGTAAGGCGCAGCGTTACGCAGATGCTTCTTCTGGCGGATGTGGTTGAACAGCACCTGTCTAGGCCCTTTCAGGGTCATGTCGCAGCAAGAACAGTAGTTTGAGATCTTGCCACTCGGCTTGATGAAGTTTTCTATGACGACGTGGTCCTTGTTCGTCAGCGGCTTTCCCGTCCCGGCAAGGAACTTCGCCCAGTCGAGACTCTTAGGTCCCCACTCTTCCGGCATCTGCCCATCGGCGTTGTTCGCCTTAGCTTTCCTGTAAAGCTTATCGGACATCTTTCCGAGATGGTTCTCGTCTAAAATATGTAATATGGAAGCTTCGGGGGTGTCGATTGACGTCCTGCAAAGGCTGCAATTAAATCCGTTCCCGTCCTCGGTAATACTGTGGTTCAAAAGGAACTTTTTGTTTATCTCTTTAATTTTCTCGATAGACCTGTCTTCCATGCAGAACGGAATATGCTTATCGGCCTGCAAGATGCAGGCAAGGTTATGGATATGGGTTTCGCTAAATACGTGGCTAAGGACACTATCGTAGCGGAACCGCAGGGTATAGTACTCGCACGCCATGCAGAAGAATGCAGGCTTTCCGGTACGATCGTCAACTAAAGCTAGCAGCTTATGATTCACCAACAGTTTAACAATATAATTCTCTATAGGACCGTAGTAACGGTACTTCTTCACTTGGTTCTTCGCCGGTCTTTCAGAAGTCTGATCGTTTTCTTCGTTCTCGTAGTTCTTGTTGGCATCTGAAGCGAAGTTTTGATTAACGTTGTCTTTGATGCTCATAATGATAGGCGCTACGGAGCTAGTCAAAGTCGCAAAGTCAACGGTTAAAATATCTTGGCAAAGCTTATCGTAAGCGCCTTGGTAGAACCTGACAGCGGCGTTGATGCTGGCTTCAGAGTTGTCAGGGAGATGCCTTATCAAATAGGCTTCGAGTTTAGCCGAAAACATACGATCCAACTTCTCAGTTGGCTTCACCAATTGCATAATCTGCTCCAAGTTAGCAGAGTTCAGTTCCCCGCACTCCATCGCCGACAATCTTCGCGACATATTCGGCACCAGCACAGGCTCAGCCACATCGATGCTCTCACGTTTCAACTTGGGAAGATGCACTTCTAAACTGAAGTGCTTTTGCAAGGACTCCATTAGTGGTTCCTCGTCATTTAATTCTATTTCCACAGCACAATCAGTACAAATATGGACTTGCTTAGCATTGTCAGTAGTCGGGAACTCAGCCTTTAATAGTTCAGGCACTTCGCTAACAGGTAAACTGTTAAACCTCTGCCGCTGCAAGCTGCTTTTCTTCTCGGTAGACAGAATGTACTCGACTTCAACGCCCTCTCGCTTGGCAGTGAAGATGTCCTTGTGCTTTTGGTCAAGATTGGTCAAGTATTTCCAGAGTACTGGCTTCTTCTGCGTCTCAGGGTGATTCACCACGTTACGGAAATGCTTCGCAAGTCTCCTAACTTCATCTACTTTACGGAATGAGAGAACAGTCAGTTCGGAAACTTTCGTTGTGATGTCTTGGACAGACTTATCGTCGCTTGAGGTATTTTCAGCCATGATAGCTTCGTTTAAATATTCTGTACAAAAAATAAAAAATATCTGTACAAAATGATTGTTGCCTTAAAACTATGAAGACGTCACTTTTTATCTTGATTGCCAAGATTTTCAAGGTAGTCTTTTCTGGTGCTTTTTAGCTCAAAAGAGCTAATATAGCTTTGTTATAGCTTGCAGAGGTAATGGCAAGCGTTCAGAACAATTTAAGATGCCCGTACAGGTGTGTGAAGTCGCCAAAGTTTGTTGCACTCAGATGTGATGTTGAAGTAAGCGTCCAGAAAGAAGCGTGGGTTTGATTTAGAAAAGCTGGTTGTTCTGATGACTATCACCGGATTTCAAGATCTGAAAAGTAAAAGAAATTGCCTTGTCATTTTACAGGTTCAAATTGCCTTGTCATTTTACAGGTTTTACAGATAAATTGCCTTGTTATTTTACAGGTTTAAATTGCCTTGTTATTTTACAGGTTTTACAGGTAAATTGTCTTGTTATTTTACAGGTTTAAATTGCCTTGTTATTTTACAGGTTTAAATTGCCTTGTTATTTTACAGGTTTTACAGGTAAATTGCCTTGTTATTTTACAGGTTTAAATTGCCTTGTCATTTTACAGGTTTAAATTGCCTTGTGATTTTACAGGTTTTACAGGTAAATTGCCTTGTTATTTTACAGGTTTAAATTGCCTTGTTATTTTACAGGTTAAAATTGCTTTGTCATTTTACAGGTTTAAATTGCCTTGTCATTTTACAGGTTTAAATTGCCTTGTTATTTTACAGCTTTAAATTGCCTTATCATTTTACAGGTTTAAATTGCCTTGTCATTTTACAGGTTTTACAGGTAAATTGCCTTGTCATTTTACAGGTTTAAATTGCCTTGTTATTTTACAGCTTTAAATTGCCTTGTCATTTTACAGGTTTAAATTGCCTTGTCATTTTACAGGTTTAAATTGCCTTGTCATTTTACAGGTTTTACAGGTAAATTGCCTTTTCATTTTACAGGTTTAAATTGCCTTGTCATTTTACAGGTTTTACAGGTAAATTGCCTTTTCATTTTACAGGTTTAAATTGCCTTGTCATTTTACAGGTTTAAATTGCCTTGTTATTTTACAGCTTTAAATTGCCTTGTCATTTTACAGGGTTTACAGGTAAATTGCCTTGTTATTTTACAGGTTTAAATTGCCTTGTTATTTTACAGCTTTAAATTGCCTTGTCATTTACAGGTTTAAATTGCCTTGTTATTTTACAGGTTTAAATTGCCTTGTTATTTTACAGCTTTAAATTGCCTTGTCATTTACAGGTTTAAATTGCCTTGTCATTTTACAGGTTTAAATTGCCTTGTCATTTTACAGGTTTAAATTGCCTTGTCATTTTACAGGTTTTACAGGTAAATTGCCTTTTCATTTTACAGGTTTAAATTGCCTTGTCATTTTACAGGTTTTACAGGTAAATTGCCTTTTCATTTTACAGGTTTAAATTGCCTTGTCATTTTACAGGTTTAAATTGCCTTGTCATTTTACAGGTTTAAATTGCCTTGTCATTTTACAGGTTTAAATTGCCTTGTCATTTTACAGGTTTAAATTGCCTTGTCATTTTACAGGTTTAAATTGCCTTGTCATTTTACAGGTTTAAATTCACGAATATAGCTTGATCTACCCTAGGACTTGGACAAATATCTGTGATCAGCTTCAACTCGCTCCCTTTAATCACAACGCGTTAATAAATAGCGTAAATCATTTCTCAAAAAAAGATGTACATTTCGGTAACGAAGAGAAGAATTCATATCAAAAAAATCTGTGGTTGTCTCCAGTGAATATGGAGACGAACTTGCTATATTTGGAGAAAAGGTCGGTTGGTGATCATTGAACCTTGTTCCTGGTCCCTGGCCGGGTCTCCGGTGTGGGTTCGGGCGGTTGATTGGACTTCACCTTGTATAATATATATTTAACCTATAATTTTAATCGTATATATATTGCTACATAAATTAAATAAACCTTTAATCTAGTTCATGTACATTTATTATTTTATCACATATATTTTTATAAGATTAATTTTGACTTGTGAAACGTGTATTATATACTTATACCTACTTTGCAAAATAAACTATTTGAATTTGAATTTTAATTTGAAAGGCAAGATTAATTACAAATCTTTCTGTAAATCCGATAAATTTTCCAATGCCATGTTGGTATCAATGTTATTCATAGATTTATGACATCACAAACACCTGTCCTAATATTGGACTGTATTAGTCTTCGACTAACTGGGCCACACGCGATAACTATAGGTTATTGAGTTAGAAATTATTGCGTATGACGTCATGAGCGCGGCAACTCACGTTGCAGATGTGATCAAATGTAATGCTATTTCATTTCGCTATAACGTGCACGCTCGATGAAACTTGCGAAAGCAATACAATCGCACTGATTTCGTCGCGGGCGCAAAATTTATAAGGTGTGTCAGAAAAAACAAAATTCTGGCAATACTATGAAGGTTTTCAAACATATTAGGTTGAATCCAGGCTTTAGATACAATATCGTCGATCTAGACATTTTCGTTGCAAAATTTGTACAAAATTTTTGATTTTATCAAAAACAATAAAAACAAATTCAGCTATACTTTTAATTAAAAAAACGTAATATTTCGTTTAGGAGTTTGTTGTTAAGATATGATGAAAATTTCCATCGGGAATACACATCGGTGTAGTTCTAATTTGGCATGGGTCTAGATCAGGGGTGGGCAGACTTTCACTAATGGCGATCTATATCAATAAATTGAGACGACAAGCGATCGACTTGCAAAAGACAATATTTTTTTATGTTAAATCGTTTATTGTAGGTATTGCGCACATATTACTATTTAAATATACTTTTATTTACAATTAAAGAAGTACAGTTTCTTATTATACAAGTTAATAACTAATAACTACTAAAAATAAGTATGAAGCCAATCACATGAACTAAGAGTGTTTTTATCCGTTTTTATCAGTTAAAATGTTTTTTATGAACGCACTTTAAATACTGGTATTTTGACTGGTGAAAAGACCACTGTTATTGGAATTAGCCCAACACGTCAGTACATTTTTAGGAATGCGTGCGATCGACCATAGATTCCCTTGCGATCGACCGGTCGATCGCGATCGACCGTTTGCCCACCCCTGGTCTAGATTCTAGATATTGTCAACGGACTCAGCCTAAAATATTATAATAACATTCCATAGACAGCTCACAATTTGTGTTTCCGTTCGTTTGTCCATAGGTTTGCGCTTGCTGGCTGTATTTAACATGCCACCAAGTTACATGACCAACCACTTGCCAACCACACACTAATGTATGGCACGTCTTTTCAATCAACAGGCCCCTTTCTTACATTAAATAAAATAATCAACCTTATAATAATAGTAACAAAGGGCATGATTGATTGCCTGTTAGAAATGCACGCGCAGTCACAAACATCTTCAACAGCTGACAGATTGGCTGCCTAATCAAATCAATTAACCAATAGCGGCACAAGATTTGATCTCGAAATTCGATTATATTCATAATCTCATCAAGAAATAATAACAACCAAAAAACTGTTCTTATGTAAATATTATATACTGTATAACATAATATAATGGTATTTTATCTACTCCCATACTGCAATAAGGCAACTGCAACATCAAAAACAGTTTTATAAGTACCTAGATTATTTCACATAACATCATATTAAACATTCATTGTAACATTCATATTCATATTATTTATTATACACAAAAACATTGTATTTGCACATTGTACTTAGAGATATCATGTACATAGGCGAGCTTATCTCTAAAACGAGATTTCTTCCAGCAAATACGGATTGATTGATAATTAAAAATTTCTTTATTTCAAAATAAGTTACATAAATTATAAAAACATTAGTTCCAACAAAATGTTTCCTTGTGTAGTGGAAACTAGGCTCCTCCCAAAATATATTTAAACATTAAGAAATTTTGACGTTAATAATATTAATATAATAAAACAATATAAAACCTACTTGATAAATAGAAGTCGAATTAAAAGTAGACACACATACGTGTACAATAAAATATGTAAATATACTTACACCCTATGATTATAAATAACTACAATATACCTACATAAATAATCAATCTGTCAAACAATGTAGGTACTTATAAAACCGCTTTCGATGTTGTTATAAACTTACTGGGGTGAATGTTTATTTTGGGATGAAATTAATCCCCAGAAAACCGGTTTTTGTATGCAAATTTTAAAAACAATTTCTGGACACATTATAATATAGATAAATATAATTTTGAACTATTTTGGTGATGGACAATCCAACTATTTTGAAGTTATTGTCTTGTTATATCTGCTTTTGCATATAATTAGTATGTTATTTGTATGTCACGGGTAATAAAGCAATAAAACTGCCTATTGTACAGTGGAGACCACATCAAGCTATACACTTGAAGTACGACATTAGCCCCTATAGAGAAGAATATAAGATAGGTACAAAGTCCAATGTGTCTTACTTGATGCGGTCTCCACTGTACCATCTCTATTAAAAAATTATTTTATACCTTTTATTTCGGTGCACAATAAAGAGTATTAATGTATATGTCATGTTAAGTTATATGTTATGTTATGTACCTATATGTAATATTAGAAAAATGGGTAAACCTAGATCTTCGAGTAAAGTCTTACCCGTATACAGTGTGTCCCTCGTACAAGTGCACATCCGAAATTGGGTGAAACTAGACCTAAATATATCGACAAAAACAAAGAAAAAAAAATTTTTGAATTTTTTTTTATTCTTGAAAAAATACTCCACCTGGGTATCTTTATATGGGACGCGAGCGCAGTGCCTTTGGTTAACCGCTCGTAGAAAATATTGCATTTATGATAGAACGTTATATTTTTTTTGTTAGAAAGATAATGAAATAGGCAATGATAAATAGGAATAAAAGTATAGTAAAACGGGGACATTATTTTGAAAAAATTGACTATTACTGAAAAAAAAGACGGAAAAATTAAAGAAATAATCTTTTAGGATATTATTTTTATGGTAATGGTAGTTGATTATGTTTTGTTTTTGATTTGGTATGCAACGTCTATTCTTAAGGTTTATAACAGTTTTATTTCATTGCATTACTCGCGATAGATCAAAAGTTATGACATATTTTATACATAGTCTCCATGGTAGGCAAAAAAAATTTAAAACGTAACTTTATAAAACAAAGATTAAAAAAAAAAAAAACATTTTTTTGTCGATAAAATAAGGTCTAGTTTCACCCCTTTTCGGATGTGCACTTGTACGAGGGACACACTGTATATCCCTAGGTATACCCCAACGCTTGTTACGTTAGATCCCACCAAAAACATTTCATGTGAAGTAGGTTGCCAAGACTCAAGGCTTTCACTGTTAAAAAGTCATGAGACCTCATGTAGAGCCAAGCTCCTGACTCTACATCTTGCAAAGTATTACTTGGCCATAGCACAGTTGTTTAAAACATGTTTTTGGATGACGTATTGTTTTAATAGGTATGCATGATTGTAAATATTTCACAGTGCATTAAAGGTAGAAAAGATTAATTACAGACAAATTTCAAGTAAGACAAGAATTGAATGAAACTTGAGGATAAAACATGATTATCGCAAAACGGCTCACCTCAATAACTTTTTAAACTGGTCGGCTAACCCGATCAAAACGGCTCACCTCAATAACTTTTTAAACTGGTCGGCTAACCCGATCAAAACGGCTCACCTCAATAACTTTTTAAACTGGTCGGCTAACCCGATCAAAACGGCTCACCTCAATAACTTTTTAAACTGGTCGGCTAACCCGATCAAAAATAGTTACAGAGGTGAGTTGTTTTGCAATAATTAAGGCGATATGTAAACGTTTTAGCGTCCCTGTTACTCCATATGCGAAAAAACCCTCAGTGCGAGAGGGACGGATTCATGGAAAAATAGGAAAAAGTCGGTTTTTTATAAATATAAAATGTACTAAAAATGCTATCAAAATTTCGTTAAAACCAGGTCTTAGATACTGTTAAAACCCATCTAATTAAATATAATTGCAGTCCATATGTCATTCTAAATTGTCAAACCAGGAGAATTGGTGTCGATAAAGACCTCATTTCAATAAATATTTCTATCGAGCCGAAATTCTCCAATCGCGTTTCTGTTTTAACAGATCCCTAGAGAAAGATTCCAAAAATAATATGCTATTTTATTAAAATTATACATTGTTTACCGAAGTAGATATAGAAGTTCTAAAAGTGTCGATTTTTTTTCCGTAGCGCCTTAAGACAAATATATTGAAAAAAATCCTTCCATCCTTCTTGCTTACTTAGTATTCGTTTTTTAATTGATATTTTCTATCTTGTAATGGACTCTAAAACATTAATGTATCTAGGGTTTCACAATAAATCAAATAAATATGAATAGATTTCCTAAAATAAACAAACCTATTAATATTAATAAATAAACCTATTCAAATACGATCATAATCATTTGTAATAACAATACTCGTAAGTACAAGGAAAACGTTTACAAATATTTAAAAATAACTTATCTACTTACTAATTACTGTTAAGATGCGTTCAATAAACACGATGCGTTCGAAAAGAGAAAAATACGGTGTTTTATTTACATGTGCATGTTTTAAACACTTATAAAACAAATTTTTTTTTCTCAGTGTTTTTTATATAAATGCCAACACTTTTAAAGGGGCTTGCTTAAGAGGCTATGCGAATTTTATTTTCGTCATTGTCACTCCAAGCGACAAATAGCGCAGTGCGCGAGGGGCGGATTCAGGGCAAAAGGGAAAAAAGTTGGTTTAATATTTTTATTAAAAAAACTAAAATAGCTAGCAAAATTTCAAATATCAAATCTCTAGATATTGTTGAAACACACCTAATAAAATATGTTTGAGTTCTGCATATGGTTCCTATTCGTCAAACGAGGAGAAAAAGTGTGTTTGAAGACCTTATTTCAACAATTATTTCTATGAGGAAAATTTATCCAAACATGTTTTCCAATTTCAAAACCCTAGATTATATAGTTAAAATGCATATACCAGAAATTTATTAAAATTTTCCATGTATTTCATGAAATACACAGAAAAGAAACACCCGTATTTTTTTCGCATATCGCCTTAAATCATGCAACCTAGAAATTTGAAAAATAAATGAATTGGTCCGTCTGAGAATATTTTATTAACACTCCGTTACACGCGCATCTAATAGTTACACCATACCACGCGTGGAGCACAAGGGTGCCCCAATTTATAATTAAATTATTTTAAACTGCAACAATTGAAAAGAAAAAAATCAAGGTTATTATAAATAAGTGCTAAGGATTAACATGAATGTCTACAAATATTTAACTTCTAATAATTATTAAAACAATTAAAGAAAAAAATAAGTCACGACGAATTTTCTCAAAAAGCAACATTTAATCTAAATGATCGGTCACAGTACTGAAAAGCGTGTCCTTGCATTAGTATAATCTTCCTAGAAAACTTTTTTATGCAAAGATACTGTTGAAACTTGACTAGTGCAAGCATTGATATACAAGCTGCAGGTACTCAGGAAAAGAAGACTATCGCTATGAAAGTGTTCAAATAATTATAAAATATTCGTTACTGGGGCACGCCTGTGCCCCGCGCGTGTAATGGAGTGTTAAGGCTTGAATAAGCATGGATTTGGTAAAATTGCGTTTATTTAGCTCGATTTGTAGGCCAAACTGGCTACTAGAAAATTCTGGGCAATATATATGTACTTAATCATGTTTTTCTGACGAATTAAGCCTGTATATATTATCGAAATTTTATATCTTTACGCAAATAAATATATATCTGTAGGTACCTAATTTCATTCTGTACACTCAATTCGCTCGGACACGGAATATGCGTTTGAAATGAATCTTTCACACAATAAAAGATCTCATTATTATCTACAAAAAAGCCTTACTACTTTATTTCTGTATGTCCTAATGGAGCCACGATTTCAAAATAACTGAAGTTTTGCATGCGTGGCATCTGATTAGAGCATTTTAGCATAGTGCAGCCCCTTAATTTCATCTAGCTAGAAGCAGAGTTATAGAATAAGAGTCTATTCTCTGATAAAAACTGAAGTTTTTCGTGAGCGCGTGGTTCTTAATGGTCGTAACAACCACGGCTCAGAGCAGGCTACCTTATACTCATAGAGTTCAGTTCTGAATTCTGATTGATGCATAATGAGGTGTTCAAATTGACTTCATATTCATGCACCATTAAGGCAAGGGTATTCAGAGAAATCAGTCTTACTCCAACGCTTTCATTTTAAACTCGTCTATCCAGCTCAGTGGAAGCGGGCCCCTCAAAAAGCTCGGGATTTTTTGTGTTTTTAGGGTTTCGTACCTCAAAATGCAAAAACGGAACCCTTACAGGATCACTTATTGTCCGTCTGTCTGTCAAGACCCTTTTGTTCGGGCCCAGTATGAGATATCAAGTTGAAATTGATACCTCCTACAGAAGTCAACGGCCCTATGGTTCACCTCAATACGTGTAATGATCGGGAAAGCCGACCAGTTGAGGCATAACGTCGTCGCGTAAACGTCTTAACTCGCCCAGATGAAGACAGTCTAAATCTGATGAAACTGGTCGGCTTTCACAATCATAACACGTATTGAGGTGAGCCATTTTTATATAAATCATGAATTATCCTCAAGTCTCATTTAATTCTATAATTTAGGAAGTTATAAATGTAAGTATATTGTATAACATATATTGTAAATCTTTGGCAATCTCTGTAATAAAGGCTATTTTATGACGAACTTTAGACACAGAGTATAGGTAGATTATAAGTGTCAAGTTAAGTTTGTCTTCCATAACTGCAAGTGGAGTTATTTACCATAAATAATGACGCATTAAAGGTGAGACGAATTTACTTTGTGATGAATGTACAACAACCCAAAAAGATATGATCATTGCATTGATTTTAAACTACTTTTAATTGTTGTATCAATTTGAAACTACATGTAGGTATGATGACAATACAATAATTTTTCCTGGGGACGAGCAGTTCCCTAGGGACATAGCCATTAATAAGCTTCGCATGGGTGAACTCTCACCTTAAGGGGCTGCACAATGCTAAAATTCAGTCCTGCTCTAACGCTTTTGTTTTTTAACTGTCTATCCTGCTCTAATCACATGCCTGCCACGCATGCAAAACATGCAATGCATTGAAATCGCAGCTACATTAGCACATTTACTATATTTCTTAATGCAATAAAGGTGTTTTTTTTCTAGTAAGTATCTGAGTGTGTTGGTTTCATTTCAATTGGTTTTGATATATGGAAACTGAATCGCTTTTTCCATGAAATTCATGCTTTTTTTAAAAGTATTATAATTAAAAGAAGATTGAAAGTATTTTTATTTTTAAAGTGTAATTAATAATTGTCTTGAGTCAAAAAAAACGTTTTTTTTTTTTCTAAATTTCTGGCATATTTTACAATGACAGAACTGAATCCAATGCAAAACTGATATTTAGCATTGTGGAGCCCCTTAAGGTTAACTTTTATTTTTCAATAATCATAAAAAATTATGTATTTCATGGTTCTAACTTACTATCTGAGAGATTGAGGGGAAGGGGCAGGGGCTACCCCCTGGTACCTACCCCCTTGGAGATTCTAAACTGAACTGAATCTGCCCACCCCAACCCCATGCAAAAGTCAAAAAGATCCCTGCGGTCCGTAATAGAATTACAATGAATCATAAGCCATTCACTTCATACTTTCGTAATCGATTTTAGCGATATAATTCTATTTCGGAACGCAGGGTAGGTGTGACTATGAGTGAAGCAAGGAGTGTGTTGGATTTACATATTAATGATTTGTGAAGCCGAACAAAGCGGAGCAGCACATTATAATGTGTTTGAAGCCTTCACAGTATTGCCAAAATTTTGTTTTTTCTCACAGTTTCACGTATTCAATATTGCCTTCACAAGTTTCATTGAGGGTGCACGTTATAGCAAAATTAAATAGCATTACATTTGGACACGCCCACAACTGAGTAGCTGCAGTCATGACTAACATCCTTAACACGTTGTGGGACAGTACCGTACACAGGCAACAATGCAAATTCCGGAATACGATAGTACGCCAGTTGACAAATGATTTTTCATTGTCATAAATACATGGCGATCATTTTGCTTTAATGGTATAAGGGACAGCATAAGTACTGTCACCGCAGAAGGGATTTGAATGTAACTACTGTCACAACAAAAGTTCATAAAGTACAAGTTTATAGTCTGTAATACATTTTACTGTCATATAACACTACGCCTATAGGCAATGTATGAAAATTAATAGTGCAGGGTAAACCAATGGGTTAGTACGCTCGCAGAATTGCATGATGAATCTCTGAAGGTCCGCCTTTGACCAAGACGAACATTATGACTAGAAATCTGCCAGCCTACCCAATATCAGTGCAAGTATATCTATCATAGTATAACGGTAACATCTGATAACGTCATACTGTCTCTCAACATGTTAAAGTTGCTATTTTGACTCTTTTTCAATCCCCTTATTGACACTCTGATGCAGATATAATATTCCAGCATCAGTATAGTAGTGATTTTAAGGGTACTAAGGATAACCAGTAAATATTTATTTGAAGAGACAAAGTTTGAAACATGCTAATTTATGATACACACAACTTCCCACAAGAAATAACGGTCGGAGTGTCGATAAGGCAACTTAGGCAATTGGTTAAAAGTCACAATATTCTATGGGTAAACTTAGACCACGTATATCCACCTACTTACTCCAAGTTGGTACTCACAGAAAATAAAATGAATGTATTTTATCAAAATATAAGCACTTGTTTAGCATCAATAAGGTGTAATCTTGTAAATAAACACTCACAACACACACAAATGACCACAAAAACCGTTTTGTTTACCACTAAACGAGCTGATATGACCTAAATGGTTGGGACAATTTTAAGGTTATGATGATGTAGCTAAAAACTCAAACTGGTCACAAAAATATCGGGTTTATAGAAAAAATGCCGACCGTGCATAGATATTTGTAAATAATCACCTTGAAATCTTGAATTTTGTGCATGGCAGTGAAACCGCCTATTTTAGTTTAGTACGGGCATGAGGTGACAGTCGGATGGTCGGTGACATGATACTTTTGTGACGAATGAAAAAAATGAAACGTGATGTTGCAGTTGGCGGGGTTGCAAGATTGTTCTGGCTCTTCTGAAAAGTAGGCAATAATAGTTTAGGTACTTATTAATTTTGAGAGGAAAAGAAGTGAGCTATTATTACTGACCAAGTAAAAATCATTTTGATATTATGTACTAGCTTTTGCCCGCAAATTCACTCGCGTGGAAGTGTTTATCAATCTTTGAGTAGTTATTTTATCAACATTCTTTATTCTTTATTGTACCTACACGAAACACATGAAAAATCTTATAGGTACAAAATAAAAAAACAAAGACAAACTACCTAAGAAAGAAATTTCTTGGGTATATAAAAATTCAACATTCCTTAGCCTATATACTGGAAGTTAATTTGATAACCTTCTTCATTGAAACAGTGTGTTCTTCCCATGAATATGATAAATTTGTATTATGGGGCCAAGCGGGCCAACCCTAAAATCGCTAAAAAAAGTCAGCTATTCGTTGGAAAGCTTAAATACCTATAGTACTCGACCAAAATATATGAAACAGCTATTTTATTTTTGCGATTTCCAGGTTGACCCCATAGTAAAATGTGTTTATATTAATGGGCAGAACACCCCGTTTTAAGGAAAAAGGTTATCTTATCACCTGTATATTGACAAGGGTCACAAAGATAATAAAAAACAAAACCGTATCCAAATTCGATGAATGATTCACGAGTTAAGACGAAACATTCAGACAGATGAAATTCAAAAAAGTTATGTTTCGGTTTCAGACCCTCAGTAACCTAGTTCATTTAAAATTTCGTATAATGCTGTAGTACCTACCGAGAGTTGGGCTCCTCCAGGTAGGAAACGGCTAACGGAATTTAGGTGAAATAAACGTAAACTTATTCGTAATACCCTTATATCAAACATCATGAAAGCAAAAATAATAATAACAAGAAACGTTCATATTTTTAAAATTCCTTTTATTTCAATAAAGTAGCAACTGTATGTAAAATTTTCATACAAGGAATTTTGAAAATATTACATGCAGATATTAATAAATTTATTTTACAACAGAGGAGGAAAATTTCATTAATTCTTCGTTTTTATTGATATCCTTGTATTGCAAGCTAAAAAAATGTTATACAGCATGATTTTGCTATCGGGTGCATAGCTTTAAGGGTTTAAAATCATTTGACCCATTTAGCTTTAGATAAACGAATTAACTATCAACCACCGCCGCATTGCTGATTGGGGCGGTTGTTTGACTTTACTTTTTTAACGGTAGCGTAATTTCTTGTTTGATATAGATGGTAGGGTGAAACAAAAGACACACACAGAAATGTTCATTTTATTTTTAAGTTTACCTACTTACGTTCTGTAATCAATAGAATTGGAACTGATTTTAGCTTAGCTGATTTTTATTTATAATTTAAATGGCAATTTGCTTTAATTATCCTAGCAGCACTGGTATGATGATGTCGTTTAATTTTACGCAAAACCGCAAAACATAATAAAACGGATAAAATATATGAAAAAAAGCATGCAACTTTACACGTATACATATTTATAACTTTACACAACCAATTTTTTTATTTTATTTATACATATAAGATAGTTCTCATAGTTCAAAATTATGCTTTAATGAACCGACGTTGAAGCAATTTGAAATATTTAAAGCAGTTATGTATTAATATCTTACTTTCAAATGGTCCAAATTTATACAAGTTTTGCAATATTTCAATGAATATTTTATTTTCACGACCTGAATCCTCAAGAGGGTGTCAAAGATGTTTTCGAGTATGGACTGTGAAATTAAATTCACAGCAAACTCCAAGGTCAAGCGCCTAGACTGTTGCCTAGTTAGCCTATATCAGTGTTTCCCGATTGGTGGTACGCGTACTCCCTTGGTAAGGCTGCCAACTTTCCTAATTCGAAATGGGGGACAGGACGGGGATTTCCACACGAAAACAAGTTTCGAAGGATTTTTGAATAAGTTTTGATGTTCACTCCATCTCCATTGAGTTGAAACTCTGCTTATGACAAAATTGTGAAAGGCCCACAGACCCTCCATTTTCTCGAGATCAGCCTCTTATCGCTTCATATTTCATAACGAAAATATTCAGTGACCGCATGAGAATTATTGATAACTATTAGTACTGGCTGCACTCACATTTTATTCCAAAAGCCTCCCTTTCGCGGCTTTCCTACCTACTTACGCCTACTTTCATCTCTGTCACTCACACCTCACCATGGCCGTAGCTAGGGGGGGGGCATTGTGGGGCAATGCCCTACCTAGAAATCACAATGCCCTACCTTAAAAATTCATATTTTGTGAAATAAACTATTTAAAACTGATAAATTTTCATAATAAAACAACAATCTTCAATTATTAGAGGTTACTTTTGTGCTGCAATAATTTTCCTATGTATATTTTCATAGGAAACCAGCTAATTTCTACTTCAATTTCACACACCCAAAAGGCCTATGTTCAGATAAAAATGTGTGAGTGTAAAAACCACAAAGCCACTTAAGCCACAGAGGGTTTGTAAAATATGTTCATTTAGTTCTTCGGGTGACAAAAATTACGCTAGTTTCGAGGAATCTCGGAAAAATATATTTTCAAAAAGCATTATTTCAGAACATACCGAAACGTAAAAGACGGTTAGCAACGCTGGATTGTTTGTAGTTTGGTTTAGTGAAGTGTCTGGTAAAAAGTGTTTTAGTCAAAAATCGATACAATTGTTATTTTTATTGTTATAAATTGAATATTCATTGATTTCGCGTTGGATAAATTTATGATAAATTTTTTACTTCCGCCCTACCTGTAACCAATGCTGCCCTACCTCAAATTTGACTCTAGCTACAGCCCTGCACCTCACTCGTGTATAACCCGGCTCATTTAAAAGCAAGTTAATTTTATATGGATGCCACTTTTAATCAGCAGGATTACTGCTTAAATATTCACTTTCGCGCTCAATGCGCTGGTTTTATTGTGGGCGGCTGTAAGTATAGCTGTCTGGTGAATTAAACTTATCTTCGTCAAAACTAAAAGGTTATCCTAAACTTTTCTTCATGAAAGAAGTCCCCTGTCAAAATACTCTTATTGTCATTCACTAAATACGAAAATGCCTTGATCTGCGGAATTCTTTCCAGAAGTCGATCACGGAAATGACGTACATATTCTGAATTGTGACCCATGGCCCCATACGAGGCGCGAACAAAGAAGCATTCGCTTAAAAAAATCGTTCATTGGTTTTAGACTGTTTACGAATCAAAAACTTTTTCTGAAAATATGTTCATCTTCATTAGATGCACGTGTAAAATCTAATGTAAGACGTCATATTCTGATTTTATTTATAAAGTTAGGTTAATAAGTATTTCATTGAAACGTCACCAAAATGGAAATGGAAAAATAATCCAATTTGCAAACAATCCAAACGACCATTTTACTGTCTCTGAAAAAGAGAAGATAAGATCTGATGATATACAACGTGTAACAGAAAGGTGTAACCAAATTTGAAGAGCTTATTCAGTCAATGGTATAGAAAGAACAACTTTTACTATAGAGCCAAACCTGAAATCTCAAAAAAATAATCTGCCCTTCCATACATTTCAGCCGAGCAGCATTGCATTTTTCTATGAAACAGTTAAATTTTTTTTTCGAGATAAAGGGTTTGTTCCATAGTAAAAGTTGTTCTATACCATTAACTGAATAAGCTCTTCAAATATGGTTACACCTTTCTGTTACACGTTGTAGAATGCTTTAGAAATATTTCGCAGAGAAATCTTTGATAAATTTTTGGGTTGAATTAAAGGGAGTGTATAAAGTGAGTGAGTGAAACTGCACTTAAATTGTTACTACGATTTTTGGGAATAACAAAAATATAATATCGAAACATTGCTACATGCTGCAAGTTGAGCATGATTTGTGTTATGACTGAAACGAAAAGCCCGATTTTTAACAAATTAAATTTTCTTAAACAGAAGCTAAATTAATTTGAAAAAAAAAATTACAGCAATAAAACTAAAATTTAAAACCTTTAGAAGAGGCTTTCATTTGTCGAATTATTTTATAGCTTTCCGCGAGGGTAAGCGTGACTAGGGTTGTTTTCCAAAAAGTACTTGGAAGAAAGTAATTGGGAACCACTTGCCTATATGGACAGGCCAGCCCTGCTCGTCGACCACCCATCTCATCCAACTTCACATGAGCAGTTGCCTTCCCCCCTATAATCCTTGCCCATAGGTAAGAAAACCGGCTAAGTGCGAGTCAGACTCACGTACCTAGAGTTCCGTATCGAGAATGAAAAATTTAATTTGAATTCCTCAACCGCTATATTTTTCCTGTAATCTTTACGTAAGCACCTATTACCGTGATTTTTTTCACATTTTTCGGTCCACCAGTTTTGAGAATAAGGGGTGGACATACATTTTTTATAGTTTTTCAAGGATTTCTCGAAATACATGCAAGTAAATATAGCCAAACTGTATATTTTTACAAACAGCTCTTTAATATCTACAATTTGATACCCATATAGTATTTTTAGGTTTTTTTTCTCTTTTGTACTGGGAATATTTTGGACATCTCCAAACATTTAATTTTTTTTTTAAGCATCTTATATGGGCAAATTAATGCTATTTTAGTGCAAAAATTCAAATATTTATCTTTAACGGTGCTAAAGTAATGATGATGTAGGTAATTACTGTAGTAATGAGGCCATACGGACGGACGGACAACGGAGTCTCACCATAAAGGTTCCTTTTGTACCTATTTTTAAGTACTACGGAATCCTAAAACTAACAAGTAAAGCGAACGACATAGATCGGAGTTAGTGTTTTGTATGTCGATGTAAGTACTTGATACCTAGTACAGTGGAGACCACATCAAGCTATACACTTGCAGTACGACATTAGCTCCTACAGAGAAGATGTGTGTTACTTGATGCGGTCTCCACTGTACATGCTTTACTTATAAAGCAATGTTTGTAACAGTGTTTATTTCAAAAATAGATCACATGTGTACCTAAAGAATAATAAGTACATAACAATGATAAAAGCACACCGTAACGAAAAATAATAAAACCGTAGAAGAGAGTATTTACATCTGTTGAATACAGTCACCTTGATACGTGAATACCTTCAGGTTTTATTCTGTCGATGAAATCATACTCAACACAACGGTCCGATTCAGAACAACATCGCTTAAAATTGATCTCTGGTGAACAAGCTGCACGGTTTTTTCTCGTCACATTCACTTACACACTTCAGCGCACTTCCGTTATCCAAGAGTGAACGATGCTGTGTGACATGCATCTGTGGTGACGTGTGGTCCGTTTTGATCTAGCTAAAAGCCATCTGACGTTTTGTGAGCTCGCTAATAAATTCAAATATGTAGCTTATTTTGTGAAATAAGTAAAGGTGGGTTTAATTAAGTAGGTACATAAAACGAACATAAATTTACATTTTCTACCTTTTTAGGGTTCCGTACCCAAGCGTAACCAACGAGACCCTATTACTAAGACTCCGCTGTCCGTCTGTCTGTCCGTCTGTCCGTCTGTCACCAGGCTGTATCTCATGAACCGTGATAATTAGACAGTTAAAATTTTCACAGATGATGTATTTCTGTTGCCGCTATAACAACAAATACTAAAAAACAGAATAAAATAAATATTTAAGGGGTCTCCCATGACAACAGACATGTTTTTTTGCCGTTTTTACAGATAATGTTACGTCATCCTTCGTGCGCAAGTCCGACTCGCACTTGCCGTTTTTTTTTTATTTCAAACCACTTGTCAAAATCTATAGCCAATGTTTTCGAAAGGAAGGACACGCCCATTTAAACAGTTTACATAAACCACTTCATACAAGCAAAAAACAGCGCCATCTGTTATAACCTGTACAAACTACAATGAGCGCCAGACTTTATGACGTCTCGGAAGTTCATCTATCTCTCTCTTTCATATATCTCTGTCATTTATTTCTCTCTGTTCATCTCGCCAGTGCTTACTTCACTCAGATTTGGCGCGCACGAGAACACCACGGCCGTCCATTATGGACCTCTGTAATAAAATTATCGCTCTTTAAATGGTTTATTTAATTGTTAAACAATGCAACAAACACTATGTAAGTTACATACCGATTTTAAGATATCCCATGTTGCTTTTTAAATTTTGTATCATAATTTTTGCAGCCTTTTACAGCGCAAGTAGGCATTTTTATTATTGAGTGCACAACACAACATCCCGCGAATCACTTAGTCACGCTGGCGATGATAGTCTGAGTCGGACTGTAAGCTGCAACATAATAATATGAGGCAAGTTTCGGACCGATATTTAAATTGAAAATATGTAATGGAAAACTCCTCAAGTTTCTTTATGCACGTGACTCTAGGAGTGAATAAATACATGTGGTAATTTACTGTCTTGGCAACAAGAAATAAAATTACAAAACATTAATATCGTTCTGCCCGTAGGTACTTCTTTTTATATATGTATATACATACATACTCGTTCATACATATACTCACGTCTAACTATTAGAACTACAGCTACATACAGCCTACTAAAGAATCATATAATTATTTTTTATGCCGTATCTAAAAATACACAGCATATTTAAAGAAAATTGACATTTTTTTTCTCTTTTCTTTAACCTAGAAAAAATTTTTGCCCGAGGCCAAACTAGTTTGTCCTAAAATCGGGTTTGGCTGGTAATATATCCATCTAGAATGACAAATGGTGTCGATTCGGTGTTACAAATTTGACAGGACTAAACTTAATTTAAGTGTTCTGTCCTTGTCTTTTCGATACAGAACGAAAAGGACAGAACACTTTAATTAAGTTTAGTCCTGTCAAACGTATAACACCGAATCGACACCAATACCTATGGTTAACTAGAATTATTGATTATCGGTGACTTCCGGCACGATCGTGCTTCCTGCCATTTTCATACAGTGTTGAACATACAAACAGGTCTAAAACGACGTTGTAAAACAAATTTCACGAACTATTTGTAACGACTGAAGCTCAGAACAACAACGTGTTCTGAGGACTGAAGTTTTTCCATTCGTACAGAATTTATAAATTTACTTTTTACTACGTTTTTACGTTTTTTCAATACCAGTAACTCCATCTACGATGTAAAGTTCTGGTGTTTAAAATGGGGCCTACCCATATTACACAAAGAGGCGTAGCCAAATACAAACAATTTAATTGAGTTTTCGTTGGTATGCCTTCATATTTAAGTTTAATTTTTAACATGATCCTCTTTATGAAAAGGAGTCGTCACGTGGATTCTACGAATTAGCAATATCTGCCAAAAGTAAAAAGGCAATATCTGCCAAAAGTAAAGAAACTAGGACGTATTTTATACCTTATTTCACAGCGTCACAAGGGCCAAGTTACCAGGTATAAAAACACTTAAATGTTAATTTTATTTGGCAGAGATTATTGCTTGGCCCAGTAATCTAAATCTCCTCGGACTAAGGATCACATGGTCCGAGCTTCTCTCGGTTCATTTGTGCCAAACCTTAGAGGTGTTAATAGGTACAGCAGCCACTTGGCCACCTATATATTGGCCCCTAATCTAAATTTTTATATGTAAATGCATACGTAGAGCTATTATTATTAAAAATCTAATTATAATTAAGACTGCTGTCTCGTTTCTAAGTACTCTAGTGCCACTCTACAACAATTCTTCTGTATGGTATTACCAAACTTGAAGTTTCGTGATGTAGGACAGGGATTCTCATACTTATAGCCCCACGTCTCCCCATTAAATTTCCAAGTCGACTGGGAACCAGTGGCGTGCCTAGAACTTTTCGCTGGAAAAGCA
The DNA here is from genome assembly GCA_934047225.1 of Ypsolopha sequella. Lineage (NCBI taxonomy): Eukaryota > Metazoa > Arthropoda > Insecta > Lepidoptera > Ypsolophidae > Ypsolopha > Ypsolopha sequella. Next base: position 11,483,009 of record OW204009.1, read on the forward strand.
ATGACAATGTTAAGTATGACTAGTGAAAAATATGAAACAATATTTAAAAAAAATTGTGTGGCGCCAAGGCATGTTAGCATGCCCTAAAGCAGACATTTTCATACAAATGTTTCTTTTTCAAAGTCGTTTTCTATTATTTTTTTACAAGTCACACTTGACATTGTCTTTGCATTTTCAGTAAAAAGCTCCAGACACACCACTGCTGCGAACCCCTTTACAAAAAACTCGCCATAGAAGGATTATATTTTAATATAAAAGACAATACAGTCACAAAGTAATGTTATTAATTAGATAATGTGATAGGTGAGCTTGTTATTTGTTGCAAATTGAGTCGATTTTAGGAGCAATTTTGCCTAATTTTTATCTTTATTCGTGTTTCCCGCGCGAACTAGGGTCAGCCGTCACAACGTAAATCTTGCCATGAACCCCCCACGATCAACTGATGAACCCCTGGGGGTTCGCGTACCCCTCTTTGAGAATCCCTGATGTATGATAATTAGAGATGAAACGGATAGTGATTTGGCCGGATACCGGATACCGGATATCCGGCGAGGCACTAGGCCGGATAGCCGGATATCCGGCGGCCGGATATCCGGCTCAAGATATGCGTTTCGTACTAATTGAGCAAGTCTAAATATTACGCACTAAGGTGCGTGCGGGTGCAAGTGGGCGAGATTATTCGTGCATTTTTTAAATGAAGATCATTTCTAAATGATCGTATCACAATCATACAAATGCTGGTTTGCAAACACGAAACAATTTCCAATCCTAACGAAATTTGTAAATATGTATCTTTTGTCTCCTTGGAGTGGTGTATACTGTATATAAATGGACAGGTATCTTTAAATGAAACCGCGTAATATACTGTTCACACTGAACAAATTTTCCAAAGTAACATATTGAAAAAACAAAATTGAACCTGCCCGCCCAGTGCCCTTTCAAAATTTAAAGTAGGTTTTCAAAATGAGTATGGAAACATGAAAATATTTTTTCATTTCCACAAGTATGTTTCTTTGGAAAAGTTGTTTAGTATGATTTCAGTATGACCATGTGTTTTTATTAAAAGATACAATGTTGAGTTACATTCGGTATATTGTGAGTGCAAAAGAAGCTGGTGTAATGTATGAAGAAAAGCATAAACATTATTCCCAACAATTGATGTAAAGCTTGTCTTTATCTACCATAGCTCAATTCTTATTCACTTTATGTATTAGAATTTAGATTATTAATCATTGATACAACTATTTTGTGATTTAAACGACTTTTTGTATGTTGAGTTAAGTATCCGGTATCCGGCCGGATACTGACTACTATCCGGCCGGATACCGGATACCAAAAATATGGCCGGATAGGCCGGATACCGGATAGTAACCGGATATCCGTTTCATCTCTAATGATAATAATGCTGCCATCTGTTGATTGGCAAAACAACCTCGTTTTCCAATTTTCGGCTAGAATGAAAATGCCCCCCCCCCTCCCACGTGTATTACTTTCTTCTGTGTTGCTAACTTAGCTCTTTTAGAGCTAAATCAGCTCTATTTACAAAAATTCAGCTCCAAAAAAAAGTGTTTGGCTTTATAACTCTTTTTTATGAAATTTTAGCTGTATTTCATAACATGAAAAAAAACGTTTTTTTGCCGCGAATTGTTTAATGGTCTAACGGTGAAGTTGAAAGAGTATTTAGTCAGCTAAATACTGTCAAGAATAAATCCCGAAATAGACTTCGAAATTACACAACTAATGCGATTCTGACTATCAAGTTAAGATTACGACGGTTAAAAAGTGTCACAAGTATGAATTGTCGAAAGATGCGTCGAAAAAATTAGGTATAGTACGTTTCAAATACCAAAGCCCCATTGCACTTTAGACGGTCATTAGGCGTTAACAATAGGATTAGTGATAAAAAAAGATAAAGTACGTTTCAAATACCAAGGCCCTATTGCACTAGAAACTTAACAATGGGGCTCATAATGTTTGCCTTTTGTTATCTAATTTGGAGCACTTCAAATTGGCACGCGTATCTGGCCAGGTATCTTTTGTTATCACTAATCCTATTGTTAACGCCTAATGACCGTCCAAAGTGCAATAGGGCCTTGGTATTTGAAACGTACTATACCTAGGTACAATGGCAACTTAGCTAAACCTAGGGGCTAATGAAAAAGAACCAAATTTAATAAATGATTGTTCTGACGATGATGATTATATAATCACATTTTTCTGGTGTATTCGTCCAAAAATTCTTCGTTTGCCTATTTGTATCTTTTACGATATAACATTATTTTATGTTTCGCTGTGTCAAAATGTGTCAATGATTAAAATGTTAATTTCATATCCTTCCTTGTTTTTATTTAAGTAGCTGTTTTTAACTGAAATAATTTGCTCTTTTTTAGTTCTTTTTTCGTAACCTACTAGTACTAGCTCTATTTCCAAATACAGAGTTGAACACTGAGCAAATAAAACAGTTGGAGTTGGAGTTGAGTTGGCATTGGCAACTATCCCTCTATCTATAATTTGTGTTGGCAACACTGGTTGCGTGCAGGCCGCAGGACAAGAATCCAGAGCAGTGTTGCCACCTTAGCCCTTTTCGGGCTAGATCTAGCACTTTTTACAGTAGGTAAACTCGTGTTTTCATGATTTAGCCCGAAAAGAGCAATCTAGCACTTTTCAAGCGATATGAAAACTTCGCATCGCAATTACCAAGTTATGAAACAATGCGCGTCGTGTAGTATAGATTTTGTCAGTTCACACTTTATTATCAAATTGGGTATATTTTTAGTTTTCCTATGGTAGCATTGGTAACCCTACCTACTCTTTTTGCTTCTTTACTGGGGAATTCCCCAAGTGTGTTTCTAAGTATAAACCGACTAATTTAGGATGTAGTTACAATTAGTTCATCGTAATCTTGTTTTTTCGCAGTATTATAATATCACTAAGGCAATAGAGAGCGAAGCGAACATTTGTTTTTGTAACTTGTTGAAATAATCGAGCGAGTGAACTGAACACTTTTGATACATAAGGTGTGTGAATGTTTTGAAAGTTTTAGGTAGCAATTAGGTAGCAAAATAAAAATGACGGATCTACCAATAAAAAAAAAGACTGTTTACAAACAACATTATAAAAAAGAGTGGAAAGTGGAATTTAAGTGGATAAAACCAGTGCCAGGAAATTCGTCAAAAGCTTTATGTTTATATTGCAAAATCGAAATAAATGCGAAGTTATTCGATATCCAACGACACAAAGAAACGAAAAAACATACAGACAGTTCAGCTCCTTTCATATCATCCTCACAAACAAAAATAGTTGTAAGTAAAGAAGATACCGTAAGTGCCAGTAAGTCTGAAACTTATCTTAGCTTATATATTGTAGAACATTCCTCCATCAACAGTGTTGACCACCTTACCGATTTATGCAAACAAATTTTCAGTTGTGACTGCGTCAAAGGAGGAGTAAAAGAAATGAAGATGCATCGTACTAAATGTACCCATGTTATAACTGAAGTTTTGAGTCCATATTTTAAAGATCTGCTAGTAAAAGATATTGGCACAGGTCCGTACAGCCTGATTATTGATGAATCCACGGATGTATCTGTCACAAAACAGTTGGGAGTAGTTATAAAATATCTGAGTGAAGAACGCAAGGAAATAACTTCAACATTTCTAGGTCTTCAACAATTAACTTCCGCAAATGCTAGATCTATAGTGGATGCCCTCATCAGTCTTATTAATGAGCTGAATTTAAATATTAAACAATTAATGGGAATAGGAACCGATAACGCTTCCGTGATGGTGGGGATAAACAATGGAGTGTTTAAGATTCTCAAAGAAGAGTACAATCTTCCCCATTTAATTTTGAATAGATGCGTATGCCACTCTATACAACTAGCTGTTTCGCATGCTTCCCAAGAGACCATACCAAGAAACATTGAGTTTTTAATAAGAGAAACCTACAATTGGTTTTGTCTATCCCCATCAAGACAAGATGCATACAAAGAAGTGTATGAAACAATTAATGTGGGTGAAAAACCGCTGAAAATTTTAAAGATGTGTGCTACTCGTTGGATTTCTATTGAACCAGCAATAGCTCGCATTCTTGCTCAATGGGATGAACTCAAAATACACTTTCAATTGACACAGAGGGCGGAAAATTGTTATACAGCCACATTGCTTTATTCGATGTTCCAAGATCAGAGGAATAAATTGTATTTGATTTACTTAAAATCAGTGCTTAGCGAAGTCCAACAAACATTAAAAATATTTGAAAGCAAGGGCGCAGACCCGGTATTTCTACTAGATACGCTAAAAAAGCTTATTGTAAGTTTGTGTCATAAAATTATCAATTCGAATTCCAGAGTAGACTATTGTGTTGAAAGAGTAAACGACTACGTTGATCCAAACCCGTATATGGGATATTTGTTTGAGGATGCCTTGAGTAAATCAACACTGGAAAACGATGAAAAGAAAGCGCTCAAACAAAGATGCATTGATTTTACATTAAAATTAATAACCGAATTGCAGCAGCGCCTACCAGATAATTTAAAAATTTTAGAGATAATGACTGCTCTTTCTGTTAAAGAGACGCTTAAACGAAACAAAACTGTACAACGCATCGTTCACCTTGCAGAAGCATTTTGTCTGATACCAGAAGATATTGATAAAGTTCTAGTACAATATAGAAATATCGGAGAACACGACTGGGAGAACAAAGACGACACCATTAAATTTTGGTGCGAAGTTCTCAAATACAAGGATGCTGCTGGAAACAACTTGTATGAAGAGCTTGGAAATTTGGCGAAAATAATTTTGTCATTGCCCCATTCGAATGCGGATGTCGAACGCGTTTTCAGTTCTATGAACATAATCAAAACTAAGAACAGGAATAAAATGGGGTTAAAAACAATGACATCTATACTTCATATACGGTGGGGTTTAAAACGATTAAAAGAGTCTTGCTGTTCCCACAAGGTGCCAACAGAACTAATAAAAAAGTGTGGGAGTAATATGAAATACTCGTTCAAATTGGCTAAGAACACAGATGTCAATCAGCCGTCAACTTCTTCTGCTTCGGCGGATATGATTTTGGAAGATTCCGATGAAGACTCTGATTTTTAACAATTTCATAACTTAATTATAATTAGACTTTGCACTTTCTGAAATTAATACGTTTCAAATAAACGATTTAATTATGAAAATGGCATCGATTTTGAAATTTAATATAGTGGACACGAAAATTCTTGAAAGTATGTGTGCCAGAGCAAATCGGCTGTAACAGACGGACAGACAGACAAACACACAAGTGATCCTATTACGGTTCCATTTTTTCCTTTTGAGGTCTATCTATATATCCACAATCTATCCATCTATCTATCTATCTATCTATCTATCTATCTATCTATCTATCTATCTATAACTATATCTATATCCCAGCAAAATATCTTTGGAACGGAAGGTGGTATATCCCTAGGGGTTGGACCACGGGGTGCCAAAGAAAGATTTTTTTTTAATGTCAAAACTTTGACGGCCTGTATCTCCCATGTTGATGGGTGTCTTAGAAAAGGCCTCGACGAGATCTACCTGCCGAAAGTGTCAAAACTTTACAGGCCTGTATCTCCCACACAGCTGATGCTAGACCCATGTTCATGGTACTCTAAGAAAAGGGTTTGGTGAGACCTAGATAAGGGTAAAAAAAAGTCGAAAAAAAAAATTGCCAAAATTTTGATCGGCCATATCTCCCGAACGGCTAATTGTAGGGAGTTCGGGTTTCAACTAAAGTGATCGGTCAAGCTGGGGCTACATGACCGAAAAAATTTTTGAATTTGACAGGTTTTGACAGTTTTTTGACAGATCCAAAAAAGTATTCATACTTGCATGAAACTCGGTATCAAGGGGCATTCGGGGTCGCCAATTACGCAGCCGTATTCAAATTTGACATTTTTTGACAACCGATATGGATTTTGACTGTTTTTCGGAAAAACTTTGATCGGTGAGTCACCGTGTTTGGCACTCTGGCGATGCCGAAGGCCGAGCCAAGTTCGGCCTCGAGGGCGCGTTCTTCGTCCGAACATGCGAGTTTTACGGCCAAGCACTACACCTTGACTTACAGAGGGAGTGAGAGCACATATAATGTTTGTTTTTGAAAAAAAAAAAAAAATCCTGGCCCAGGCCACGCGGGCGAAGCAGCGGGCAGAAGCTGGTTTACTTATATATTCGCATATTATTTATACAAACACACATATGTATATAGGTACTCACGCCTGTCTCCCAGAGGGGTAGGCAGAGGCTACAGATTTCCATCTGCTACGATCCAGACAAACCTCTTGCGCCTCTTCCACATCCATCAATCTAGTCATACAAGCTCTTCCTTTTGGTCCCAACGAGTCACACCAAAACCAGTCACAGCGTAACTCATTGGGACAAAAAATAATAAAATGTCCCAACCAGTCACACTGTTACTCGATGGCACAACTTTTTATTTTATGTCCCAACGAGTCACACCCCCAAAACAAGAGTGTAACTCGTTGGGACTAAAATCTGTTACAGGTTGACAACTTTTTTCTTTCTTCCCTGTGGTCCCAACGAGTCACACCGAAAACAGTCACAGTGTAACTCGTTGGGACAAAAAATAATAAAATGTCCCAACCAGTCACACTGTTACTCGATGGCACAACTTTTAATTTTTCGTCCCGACGAGTCACACCCCCAAAACAAGAGTGTAACTCGTTGGGACTAAAATATGTTAAAAATAAAAAGTTGTGCCATCGATTACAGTGTGACTGGTTGGGACATTTTATTATTTTTTGTTCCAAAGAGTTACACTGTGACTGGTTTCGGTGTGACTCGTTGGGACCAAAGGGAAGAGCTTGTATGACTAGATTGATGGATGTGGAAGAGGCGAAAGAGGTTTGTCTGGATCGTAGCAGATGGAAATCTGTAGCCTCTGCCTACCCCTCTGGGAGACAGGCGTGAGTATATATGTGTGTTTGTATAAATAATATGCGAATATATAAGTAAACCAGCTTCTGCCCGCGGCTTCGCCCGCGTGGCCTACAGGAAACAATTTTTTTTTTTTTTCAGAAACAAACATTATAAGTGCTCTCACTCCCTCTGTAAGTCAAACTGTAGTGCTTGGCCGTAAAACTCGCATGTTCGGACGGAGAACGCGCCCGCGAGGCCGAACTTCGCTCGGCCTTCGGCATCGCCAGAGTGCCAAACACGGAGACTCACCGATCAAAGTTTTTTCGAAAAAGAGTCAAAATCCATATCGGTTGTCAAAAAATATCAAATTTGAATACGGCAGCGTAATTGGCGACCCCGAATGCCCCTTGATACCGAGTTGCATGCAAATCGGAATACTTTTTTTTGGATCTGTCAAAAAACTGTCAAAACCTGTCAAATTCAATTTTTTTTTTGGTTATGTAGCCCCAGCTTGACCAATCACTTTAGTTGAAACCCGAACTCCCTACAATTAGCCGTTCGGGAGATATGGCCGATCAAAATTTTGGCAATTTTTTTTTTCGACTTTTTTTTACCCTTATCTAGGTCTCACCAAACCCTTTTCTTAGAGTACCATGAACATGGGTCTAGCATCAGCTGTGTGGGAGATACAGGCCTGTAAAGTTTTGACACTTTCGGCAGGTAGATCTCGTCGAGGCCTTTTCTAAGACACCCATCAACATGGGAGATACAGGCCGTCAAAGTTTTGACATTAAAAAAAAATCTTTCTTTGGCACCCCGTGGTCCAACCCCTAGGGATATACCACCTTCCGTTCCAAAGATATTTTGCTGGGATATAGATATAGTTATAGATAGATAGATAGATAGATAGATAGATAGATAGATAGATGGATAGATTGTGGATATATAGATAGACCTCAAAAGGAAAAAATGGAACCGTAATAGGATCACTTGTGTGTCTGTCTGTCTGTCCGTCTGTTACAGCCGATTTGCTCTGGCACACATACTTTCAAGAATTTTCGTGTCCACTATATTAAATTTCAAAATCGATGCCATTTTCATAATTAACGTCCCAAAAAACCATAAAAACGACACCCATATTGATATTTACACGTTTTCAACCCCATCGCACCCCAACAGGGGATAATGGTGTGGCGTGCTTCACACTCGCCACTATATATGTACTTGGGCCAGCCCCTTACAATTTGAAAGAAACCGTTCCGCTTATGCAGTTTGTACCACACACCAATTAGATCAGGTGATATGGAGCAGTGGGGTCTACCTCACCCCCGGGTTGGTCTATTCGCTGCTCCGGCACATCGCCGCGGGAGATGATTCATTGAGCTACCAGCTAATCTCGCTCGAATAACAGTGTGACTGGTTGGGACATTTTTTTTCCCAACGAGTTACACTGTGACTGGTTTCGGTGTGACTCGTTGGGACCAAAGGGAAGAGCTTGTATGAGTAGATTGATGGATGTGGAAGAGGCGAAAGAGGTTTGTCTGGATCGTAGCAGATGGAAATCTGTAGCCTCTGCCTACTCCTCTGGGAGACAGGCGTGAGTATATGTGTGTTTGTATAAATAATATGCGAAAATGAGACAAAATGGATTAAATTTATTGTGGATGTGGATTTAGTTATCCTAATAACAAAATAACTTCCAAACTACAAAGAATGTATGATTATTATCATCAATGAAAATATGAAATCGACAATCGACATTTGTTTGACAGACGGCTTACGATGAAGAATCGTTCAAAAATATAATATTTTTCGGGAATTAATACAAGTATATGAATAAAATCTAATAAAAATGAATGAAAAACATTCATTTTGCTTTATTTAGGTATTGGTCAACAATTATTATCTCATTACAACTTATTGTCTTATTTAAGTTTGATTAAAAATTACATTCAAAGATGGAATCATGTTGCTTTATATTTGAGAATGCACTCATGTTTACACAAGACTGCTGTGTTTGTGTTTGTAAGTGCCGTGTTCGTGAGCCGCACACCGACGCAAATCAGACGAAATGAGTTCATTTTTGAAAACCTGATATTCGAGTATCTAAGCAATAATTATACAATTTGAATAAGTTTGCGAAAAATATGTTAAATGTACATTGTTTATATTCCCAATTAAATTCATGAATTTATTGCGTCCTCATATATATTACTCAGAAAGTTTGTATGAAAAGGCCTCCTCTGTTACCACCTTAACCCTTTGCATATGTATTTATGATTTTAGCCCTTTCTAGCACCTCTTTTGATGGCAAAATTTGCTTAATCTAGCTCTTTCTAGCTTGTCCAACTGCCCCTTTTCAAAAACTAAGGTGGCAACACTGATCCAGAGCCGTTAAAATATTTATAAAAAAAAAAAAGCAGGCCGCAGGCAGGGCGTACGTACAGAAAAGATTGACGCCAGAATCCTGAAATTTACGTATTCCATAATTCCATCGTGATTGAATTGAAATAACAGCAACTATCATGCCGCCTCCCCGCCGAGGGGGTCGAAGCAGAAAGCCGAAGAAGTCACCACAACCTGAAATGATCACGTATTGGGACAGCCAAGATTCGGAAACGGTATGCGGCGTTTGCCTCGCAGAATTCATAGATCCGAATGATCTGAAGGTCCACATTACTCAGATGCACCGTTCCTCAACACCCATACGACATAGTTGTAACTTTTGCTCATCAACAATGCCCAGTTTGGATTTATATCTAATTCACTTGAGAGACGAGCATTTCGCTACGATGAAGTGCTGCATTTATTGCAGTAGAGGTTTCGTCGATATCCAGAAGCTAAGAGAGCATGAAGCTAAGCATATCAGCCAGAAGAAGGACATGTACTCATGCTCGCAGTGCAAGATCTTGTTCAGCAATATACAAGCATTGGAAACGCATGAAGTGAGCTCGCATTTCTCAAGCAAAGAAGGTGTAATACTTCAGAATCATTACCCCCTACTATCAACCTTACTAGGTATTAAAGCTGACACATTTATCCAGTCATTGGGTCAGGAAACCGTGTATATTTGTGTCAAATGTAAGTTAACGACGCCAGAGCTGAGAGTGTATTTGAATCATATGAAAAAACAGAAATGCAAGGTGTTAGCTTGTGATAAATGCTCATCGGTGTACGGGTTTAAGCTTGGTCTGATACATCATTTGAACTACCATCAAGAATGCCACCAAGACTTTGATGCGTCTAAACATGAGAAGAAATGTAAGGAATGCAAGCAACTTTTCAGTTTGCTTACATATAAAACTCATATTAAGCAATGCAAGGTCATTAAATGTGTTTCTTGTGATGTGTTATTTGAAACGGTAGGACAACTGTCGCAACATCAGTCGACAGAACATCCCTTGTCGGTGATGTTGAAAACCTGCCGCTATTGTAACCAAGAGTTGGTTGGCTCTGCGAACTTATTCAAGCACATGGAACGTTTGCACAAGAAAGATTATCGACAGTACAAGTACAACTGTGTCCATTGCGGATGCATATTTAAACATCCAAAAAAACTACTCGGACATTTGTTCTCTAAGCATAGAGATTTGAAACCGTTTTCTTGTAAGATATGCAATGAGGAGTTTCGTTTGAGGAAATCGTTTACAATCCATATCAAAATGAAACACATGAGCAATGGTTTTGTCGAATTTGATGAGAGTATGAATGTGTTTTTTACTGACACAAAGTCTCTAAAACCTTACCAACCTGCAGAAAATCCTAGTTTATACAATGAAGAAGAAGCAAAAGACAGGCCTCTTGAGCCTACAGAGACTGAATGTGAAACTGATTATACAGATATAGAGAAAACTAAAAAAAAAATACTAAAGAAAAAAGCTACTAAAGCTCCAACAAAAGTGCTCATGAAAAATGAAGATTGCAATACAGATGAAGCAAGTGAGGCTTATACCAACTTAGTCACGGAGGCTGATACTGATATAGAGGAGACCAAGAAAAAAGTTTTGACTCGAAAACGTAAAACATTCATAAAAGAAGTCATCAAACCAGAGGATAATGTGTCTGATGAAAGTTCTGACAATGAACCACTTCTGAAAGTAAGGAAACGTGCCAAATCAAACAGAACCCAAGTGAGACGTGATGTTACTTTAAATAGACAAAAAACCAAATTAAGTCTAGATAAAAGACGATTGACCTGTAATATTTGTAAGAAATACTGTTACACAATTCAAAATTATCACCGACATGTCAGTATGCATTTCAAAAATGAATCCAAGCAATGCATTAAATGTGCTAAACTATTCTCCACTAAAGACGAGCTAGAATCACATATGAAAACTGATCATGCAACAACTCATATCACTGAGACCCTTAAAAAACTACTGGAGAAACGTAAAATGGTGATAAAAGGAATCAACGATACTTTACCAACATGGCAAAAGTTTGAAAGAACCATTAAAAAGGTAGAAATACCTAAATTTACATCAACTGCTAGACTTGTGCCCGCTAAGGACAAAGACCTATCAGTGAAAAATTTTCTAGAGAGCTTCACACCGGAAATAACTGACGCCAAAAAATCTGTATCAGTTAATTCCATGGTCACATTAAGAAAAGTGCATAAACCTCACAGACAACCAATAATAAAGATGACGAAATTCTGTGAAGAACCCCCAATCACGACACCTTCTAAACACAAAATACAAATGCCAAAAAAGTTCAACAGGGTGTATTCTGAAAACGTCAAAGCTACTTTGAAAGTACATCAAGGACCATATATACAGAGAGCCCGTCTCAATTTCGGTCATCATGTAACGCATATTGAATATGAGGATGAGCAAGAAGACACCAAAAGCTTCGATTTTTACGAAGACACGTACCAAGACGATAATTACGCTGAAAATGATGATGCCAATAATGAACCTGAAACTATAATACCAGACGTGGCGCAAGAAGTCATGTTAGACGATACGAAGGAAGAGCGACCGGATCAGAAGCATATGACAACGTCAATTCCACACAAACTCGTCATACCCAAGACAAATCACAAAATTCAGATCGCACATTTGCAGTCTCAAGCTCCGTTCTTTAAAATTGTTCCTTATGAAGAGATAATGAATAATAGCAAGAATGCATTTAAAGATGAAATAGATATAGATGAAGAAGACATAAGACTGCCATCTGGTACTAAATTAGTCAATGCAAATCCTCTAGCCCATCTACTGGGCAATAAAACTGTTCAAGAATTGAAAATTGAAGAAAGAGGGAAGTATTACAAGTACAAACCTCGATTGGACGCTAAAGCAGCTTTGGCTAAAGCATTGTTAAATTTAGAGAAATCTGCACCGCCAGCTAAAAGAAAGCCCAAGCCAAGGACAATAATGCTAAAACCGACGCCAACGTCGTCGAAAAACAGAAAGAATGAAAAATAAAGTCAAGGGAGGGTACACAGTTCGGGCTAGTAACAGTGGCGTAGCTATCATATGGCAAGGTGGTGCAGTGCACCAGGGCCCCAAAGCTCAGGGGGCCCTTTATTTTGAAGATTTTTAGAAGGAACCTTTCAACATTTTTCAGTTTTTTGTTCTGTCAGGAATAGAAAAGCTGTTATATAAAACCAGTTGTGCTAGACCGATTGTCAGACGCAATCTGACAACGCGACCGTCAAGAAAAACAAGGCTTAAAAATTACGGGTTGTTCAGTTTCCTGTTGCAAAATCTGATCTGGAGTGCAAAGTTTTAGTAACGAAGGTATTTCCTTTCATCGTTAACTATTTCAAGTAATTTACTGTTGTTTATTAGGCAGATGCCTGTATAATAAATATGTTTATTTTCTTTTGCTAAACACGTAGATAGTGATTTTACACCTCATTCATTTCATTATTCAAGTGAATTATGGACTATTATCCTACTAAGCATGATTGTATTTCACTGTATTCTCATCGTATCCCTATCTATAAGTTTAAGGGCTACATTATTAGTCCGGCTAATATAAGTTTAAGCCACGTGGAAAGAGAGAGGGGGGGTGATATTTTCTTTATGCACCGGGGCCCTTGTCTGCCTAGCTACGCTTCTGGCTAGTAATAGAAACCGCACGTGATGTTAAGTCACAGATGTCGTTGTAGTCGCGCATTCTCGGAGCTTCGACGAAAGTTGAGGTGCGATGACGTTACTGAGCAGGTGACTTCTCGAAAAGACTAGGATACCGGCGTTAGTTCCGATTTTTGCCACGGCCACGCATCAGAAGTGCGTTCATTAAATAACCTAGGGCTGGGTAGGAACACTGGGGTTGTAACGCTGAGTTTTTGAACGGGTTTCGTCGTGTTGCGACACTCCAAACGTCAGTTGTCATTTTTGCATTATATTTAGTATAATAACGTTGAGAGGACCCCCTCTGTACGAAATTTAACGTAAATATATCAACTATAACGTTGAGAAGACCCCCTCGATACGAAAATTAACGTCATGTCATTTACGAAAATTAACGTGGATGTCAGGTGACGTTTGGAGCCTATACGAACCTTGCGAACCCTGCTCAGAGTTGGTGTTGAAAAATTCGACACCAGTGTAGCGACACTGTCATTTTTGAACGGTCGGTGTTGAGACGCGAGTTCATTTTTGAACGGGTTAGTGTTGCGACCCGGGTAGGAAACCCAACTCGGTGTGAGTTTATGAACGACTATCAGAAGAACCTTGTCGCACTACTATGACCATTGGTGTTCCTCTTTGTGAATGACTAATGATGACAGATAGTATCAATATCGTGGTTTCGTCCTCATTTATTTCGCGAATTAAATTTTTTCAATCTTTCGAAATGTAAAGGCATATTTTTTTTCTAAATTAAAAGTGGACGTTTATTAATTAAAAATTAAATAATGTTTTGATGTTTTACTTTTTATACACGTGTATTAAGTATATAGTAACAAGCTATAACAACTAGGTGTTGAATATAATATAATCAATAAATAAACAAACATTTTTTCATTATACTGTATTTAGCGTAACGATGCAAAGTGGTCAGTGGCGTATTTACCCTAGGGCCAAAAGAGCCATGTCCCGGGGCGGCCAAGCCGTACCTCACGCTCAGCTTTAGGCGCTTTTCATAATCAATCGTTACTTGTCTTTTAATTTATATTGCTTTTTAAAATAACACATTTATTTTAAAAAAATTTGTATCGAAAATTTTGTTTAAATATTGAATAAATGCTGTTCATTACTTTGTATGGCCTTTTAAGTTTTTTCATTCATTTTTAGCACAAATAAACACAATGCTGGATTTAATTTTATTTGATTATTGAAATATTTTTGCTATTTTCTCGTACATTTATGGGGCAGCAAACCTTACAGAGCCAGGGCGCCAAATCTTAAAATACGCCACTCACCATTCACCGCTCATATTTTAAAAAACGATACTACTAACATGTGTGACTCCTGTTATAAAATGCAAGTACACACATTGACTTGAAAAACTATGGACATCGGGTCCGCGCTCAAGTGTCCAACCCAAAAGAGACTGAAAACAAAAACAAAGAGACTGAATCGTGCGCCAGTCTTCGATTGTTCGAGCGACGAACTACACGTCCAATATGTCGTGCTGTGTTGTGTTTCTACCTTATAAAGTTGAAAGGTATAAAAGTATCTAATAATCACCGAGCTCTTAAATAGCTGGCTGATTGTAATAGTTTTACGATCTACAAACGCAAAATGGCTTTTCTCCTTAAACTGATTGTGGAAAACAATTCTTATAGCAGTTAGGCAAAGTCTATTTTCGAAAAAGCATGGTTTGCCATCAATTTTCTTATTTTGCATCGTCGGTAACACACAATTGGTTGGTAAGTCAATGATACACATGATTATCATGGTACGAGGGTCAGGTCACGAGCAGTTAGAGGCTAGCGGCTTCTTTTGTGTCGAGAGACAAGACGGCGGCATTTCCTTTGACAAGGCTGCAGGTGTCAATGACCCGCCTTGCATAGTCTCGCTAAACTTAGTATAAATAATATCTATAGTGCGCGCCAATCTTTTAGTCGCCTCTGAGTGAGTTACGAGTGCTAGCTTGCGCAGGTATAGTACATTTCAAATACCATGGCCCTATTGCACTTGAAACTTAACAATGGGGCTCATAATGTTTGCCTTTTGTTATCTAATTTGGAGCACTTCAAATTGGCACGCGTCGGTGCAATCTGTATGTAACTAAAGCGTGACTAAGAAATTTTGGTACTTGAAAATAAAAATACGTATGATTAGTTATTTACATTAATGTTTAATTATAATACTATGGTATCTTTATATTTATTACATGTAACGTCTAATAATTAACAAGTACAGACATTCAGATAACTTAAGTTACGACTAGCTTAATTGATTTACGTTTAACATATAGGTACATTAATTATAAAAAATATAAGATTCATTCGCTTTCTGACATATTTTCTTCCGAACTTGAGGTTTCGCAGGTGTTTATGATGAATGGATACACAGGGTGGGTTAAAAAGTCGTTCTCCACTTTGATGACATGCTCACAAGCATTTTTCCAAAGCGTGGGGTTCGTATTGTCTACCACAGTTCTTAAATTTTGAATTACGGTATCACCCACTGTTGGTGTAATGTTCGTCTTACGAATTTGTTTTTTCACATGACTCCACATAAGCTCGATTGGGTTTAACACACAATAATAGGGGGGAAGCCTTAAAATTTCATGCCCAGCCTCAGGCGCTATTTTGTCGATGACGTATTTCTTTTCAAACTTTTGATTTTCTACAATTTCCAACAACTTCTTAATAGTTATTTTCTCAGGTATAGTAACATGACGCCTTCTTAAAAAAGCTATTATATCCGCTTTTCTTGTATTTGTGTTGGGAATTTTTTCGTCTTGCCGGCTATGATAAGACGCATTATCCATAACGATAACGCTGTTGGCAGGGATATTGGGTAAAAGCTGCTCTATGAACCATCTTTCGAACAATTCCGAACACATGTCTTCGTGATAGTCTGCACTTGAGTTTTTCAAATGTTTGCTCGAGACAAGAAGAGCCCTTGGAATCCAACCATTTTCAGTGCCTGCGTGCAATATAATTAAACGTTTGCCTCTTGAACATGGAGTATTTGTCGAACAATTTTGAGAATTGTCCCTGTATCCTTTTTTCAATGTATCGTGGGTGTCAAACCAAGTCTCGTCCAAATATACAATACTTTTTCCTGAAGACCTCTTTAGTCTTATACTGGTAATAAATTCTTCTATTAATTTTTTAAGCCGTGAAGTTTCCATTATGATTCTTCTTTCATTTAACTTTCCATATTTAAAACCAAGTTTTCGAAGTCTCCATAGTGTCGTTTCTGAATATGGAAAGCCCACATCGCTTGCTAATAATGTTTGATGAATCTCTGTGAGCGTTGGAACTTCATTTTTTCGATAAAAGTCGTACACAGTTCTCTTCACAAATTCTTCTGTAAAATTATCAATTTTTGTAAAAGAAGCTTTTATTCGTGTTCGGGGAAGATATCTTGGTCCTGATGAGGGTGATGAGACAATCCTTTTAACTGTCCTTTTCGGAACATTGGTGAATATCGATGTTTCTTTAATTACACCTTTTTCGCCCATTCGATTTAACAAAGTTTTATAAACACTTATCACCACATCTTGAGCGTCCTTGCTTAAAAATCTGTTCGTACGTTGCTGCGAACTAACTTCACCACTAGACGGGTCACTTATGGATGTTACCCAAGGTCGAAACATTGTTATTGACAGTATACGTGTAATCACTAACGTAGTCAGATGACAACTAACATGAAATATTGTTTACATTCATAAAGATTACTTGGTTAAACGATCAAGATCATTAGGTTGCGTGTAAAATACCACACCGCAAAAGGGTCTGGCCAGGTATCTTTTGTTATCACTAATCCTATTGTTAACACCTAATGACCGTCTTAAGTGGAATCGGGCCATGGTATTTGAAATGTACTATACTTTTCATGCAACGCGCGCGTGTGTAGTGATTGATGTGTTCCGTGGTGTAGTGTACGGACGTAGCACTAACACTAACGCATAGTGTTGACACCTGCTGAACGGCGAGCGGGGGGTGTGGTGCGGCCCGCAGGCGGGTGTGCTCCGCGCCCTCGCTCCTGTAACGTCCCCCTGACACCGTAAAACGGCTAATGCGTCGATTCTTGGGGCTAGCTTCAGAGGCGACTAAAAGATTGGCGCGCACTGTACCAGTAGAAACCAAAACAAATTGTTGAAAGGAAGAAGTAAGAAATATTTTTTACAGGTACCTATGTTTTTTTTTCTCCTTATTTCCTATTACTAATTGACCAAATGGGTAAAAAAAACATCTTTGATCAGGAGAATTCAGGCAGGACTTTTAGCAATGGGAAAGCTGTTTTCAAAGATATATCCTGACAGATTTCCTACACATCAACGTGATCTCAACATAAATCTTAAAAATATATACACTCAGCGTCAAAAAAATCGCACCTTTTGAAAAATTTACTTCAAACAACACAATA
This sequence comes from Ypsolopha sequella, assembly GCA_934047225.1. Taxonomy (NCBI): domain Eukaryota; kingdom Metazoa; phylum Arthropoda; class Insecta; order Lepidoptera; family Ypsolophidae; genus Ypsolopha; species Ypsolopha sequella. The sequence goes on from OW204009.1 coordinate 11,500,422, forward strand.
TTCGAGCAATAGATACTTTTTTCAACACAATTGTTGAAATGAAACAATTGTTTATTTCGATGCCCTTTCAATTGATACTAAATAGTTCCATTGTAATTGGTTCCAAATATGAATAAGAGCTGCTTGAAGTAAATTTTTCAAATGGTGCGATTTTTTGACGCCGAGTGTATTTGGTAAAGTTTTCAGCCATTGTTGAGTCCATCATCAGCCTACTGTTTTCATCCAATGCTAGACATAGGCCTTTACAAGATTTCCCCACTCTTGGTGGTCCTCTTGGAAGTGATGCCCATACTCACACGCTAGGCAGGCGGATTAGTGAGCGCGGTGCCGAAGCCTTCGCACTAGTGACGCCGCTGCCCGTCACCAATCTGTTTTTAGCCATCAATCAGTCCCAGGCATGGTGGTCTACCTGGCTGTACATGTGTGAGACCCTGGAGCCAGGGTAAAACTGATGAGAACGGATAAATGTCCTTTCAATTTATCTAACGAATTCAATATCTAATACGCACTTCCTGGGGTAGGGGGGTGGTGGTACCGCGTTTGGAGGAGGGGGAGAGAAACGGGATCATTCGGTACCACCACAAAAAATATTTTTAACAAATAAAATTTGTGTTGAACTACAATATACCTAATTTGTCACAAGTATCACAATCATCGAGAAAAGAAAATCGGAAAGATCACTAAAATCACGAAAAATGTAATTTGGCGTTGAAAACAGAAAAAAAAATATTTTTTTTTGTTCCAAATTGAAATATTTTTTTGTTAGCGTAAAGAGATCAAAGTAACTTTTTCATATAATATTTTAATACTTTTTTCCTTTCGTTATTTAAAAAGAAATACACAAACATTCAAATTTTTTTTGCGAAATTTTTCTGTACAGGAGAAATGCAGAATGTTTGAGTATTTCTTCTAAAATAACGAAAGGAAATAAAAAATAATAAAAATCTGTAAAGGCTACTTTCATTTCTTTACTGTATAAAAAAAATATTTTATTTTGTGGTTAGATCAGTAGACTGATCATACTATCCAAAGCCAAATTACGTTTTCCGTGATTTTACTGATATTTTCGATTTTTTTTCTCGATGATTGTGATACTTGTGTCAAATTTGAAAAATTATAATATTGTTCAACTTCTTAACTACTTACAAAAGTTTTATTGGTTAATAATATTTCGTTCTAATAAGGTAAATTGTCCAAACGCGAGAGCATGTTTGGCGCAACCGACCCTTAAGTCAAAAAGCAATATAAATTAAATGATAGGTAACGATTAATTATTTATGAAAGGCGTACAAAGCTGAGCGCGAGGTGCAGCTTGCGCCACCCCTCGCAGCCTGCCGCCCCGGGCCATGGCCCTTTTGGCCCCAGGGTAAATACGTCACTGATAATATAGATATTTTGGCTACATTAAATAAAACAATTATTAGTTCCAAAATAAATTTATTACATTTTTGAAATTTTCGTTTCTGCTTATATTTAACTTAAGTAACAAAACAACTTTGTATCTTAAAACAAAATTTGATGACCTAACAACATTATACCAGAACTTATCATAACTACATGAAATCTAGAAATTAGATAGATTCACAGAAAAAGAATATGATAATGAGGAATTTGGTATCCTGTAAATTCTTGTGATGAATGCTAAGATCTAAAAAAATATTCATAATGAGCGTTTTTCCTTATGTCAAATTTAGTGTTAAAAAAACTAGAAAGCACTGTTGTATACTTTAGCAACAGAAAAAAAGACAAAATTTGCTCAGATTCCAAACAAACTAAAGACCACTTTGACATTGATTGCTACGAAACACATTTTATCTATGGTGACATGGACAGCGACATCTGGAGGAAAACTAAGAACTAAGAAAAAAAACAACGAGAAAAACGCTCATTATGATTGGAAAAAAAATGGAAATCCAGCTGTTTATCAGTCCGTGATGAGTGATGACATAAAAGTCGTTCAGGGCACACGTCACGACAAACAGTACAATTCGATGAGAGTGAGCAGGATAAATGTTATATGTCTCGCTTACTCGTGTACATTTGTCCCTATTATCATTTGACCGTTGTGTTTCTAGACCAGCTGGACTACTGAGCTGAAAGACATGTAGCTTAAAGTGAAACGTCACTCGTTCGGTACCAAGTGCACAAGTTAACTTTGTTTTTCTTGTTAAGAAGTTAAAAGTGAAAAGAATACTGGTATGTGGTATTTCACGCCAATAATTTAGTATAAGTTAGGTTTATGAATCTAAAGTTTGAAATAAAATGCACAATTAGTTACGATTTTGTCCAAACAAGCTTAAAATGCTATTTTAAGTTTGTTTCTGCAAAATCATGGCTAATTGTGTGTTAAATTTCAAGCTCTTGATTCATATACCTGACTTATACAGAACTATTGGCGTTTATTACCATAGACCAATATCTTTTTCACTTTAACTTCTTAACAAGGAAAACAAAGATAAGTTGTGCAATTTGTACCGAACGAGTGATGTAACAGGGCCACACCCAAGGGCGTACGCAGGATTTCACTCAGGGGGGGGGGGGGGGGGGGGGCGAAACTCAATAATATAGGCATAGGTTCTAAAACGAAAAAGACAAACACACTATTGAACACTACGTATGTATTTTCTATATCAAATTTATGTTGAAAAAATTAGTCTCCGAGGATTTTCAGTAGTCCCTATGTATATGGCTTACCTACAGTATGTTTTTAAGACAACAGTTAGTTTTCAGTGTAAAGCGAGATATTAATTTTAATACATAACACTTTCTTGTCTCACACTCCAGAGGGGGGCTATTTTCGCCCTGGGGGGGGGGGGGGGGCAGCTGCACTTCCCTGCGTACGCCCTTGGCCACACCAAAAACTGACCTTGAAATTCTTTACCCTTCTTGAATAATAGAGAAAATCTCACTGGAACATACCTAATAAAGATGTAAACTTGTGTAAAAGAGAATGAGAATGAAGGTAATTTATTTCAGCGTGCGCGTTTCAATAGAGGTTAGCACTTTAGTTTGATTGTTAACTTCTTGCATGTGGGTGAAAAATTAGAGATTGCGCGCCTTTGTTCCAGTAAAGTAAACGTTCTAGTAAATAAAACGTCAAATTCCATCTAGTCAGAACATCTTGATGTAATTTTTTTTTAGGTAAGTTAAGCTCAGCTTGGATTTCATGTAGTTTTGTATACCCAGGGGCGCGTTCATAAACTAGGGGTCGCGACACGGGTTATATTGCCATCTCTGTCGCACGTGTTGAAAATTGTATATGCTATCCTGCTGTCAATGTTGGAACCTGACGAAAGTGTTAATTAATGAACGGGGGTCTGAGTGGTTAAAATGAGTCACAATGTAACAAATCACGGTCACGGAAAGTTGTTTATTTTTGAAAAAAAATTTGTTTCTTGGTTTTTTTTTTTAAACCTAGTTTTTAAGATCAAGTTGTTTTGCAAATATTTTTAATTCCTTTCAACACAATGGACTTCTTCGCAGCCGGATTGTGAAAAACCTGCTGTATTCTAATTAATCGAAACAGAGCACTTAAATTCAAAATTCACTGAATAGTTTTTTATTGTGCATGCTGCCATTGCAAAGTTTCCATTGGTCTCTATAAACTAGAATTTCAAAAATGTTGTATTAAAAATTGTTGATGTTTTAATATGCAGAAACCAATGGAAACTTTGCGATGGCAACACACACAAAGCATAGGTAATAAGGTTTTGTTGAATAACTATTGAGTGAATTTTGAATTTACAACCCGGTCACATTATCTCGAGACCTCGATGGAATGCGAACCACCCGCCCCCGTTCTCCTTTCACCTCCCCGCGCTCAGTATCTGAGCGCCGACGCGACGTGACGTCATCGACGCCAGGTCTCGAGATAATGTGACCGGGTTGTAAGTGTTCTGTTTCGATTAATTAGAAAAAGGCGGGTATTTCACAATCCGGCTGCGAAACCGCTCTCAATCACTTTATTCGTTTGAAAGTGGTAATAATTAAATTAAAATTGAAAACATTTACATATTTGTACATTCGGCCACAGGAGCAACAGCTGAGAATATTACATCCAAAATAAATAATTTTAAACAGATTTTAAATATAAACAAAAATAAACAAGAAAGTATTAATTATTATCGAATTATTAATTATTATTATTACCTTGTATTATTTAGTGCCTAGGGTTCCTTAATGTACGCACTTCTGTTGGTTATAACTATTAGCTTCTTGTGCTTTGACAAAGCAACTAATTTCGTTAGCTTTTTGTGAAAATTTAATTATTATTTTTTTTTAAAAGATTATTAATATAAACAAAAAAGTATTAATTATTATCGAGATATATTTAATTGTGTCGATTCGGTGCAACACGACTTAACTTATTTGACAGGACTAAACTTAATATGAGCGTTCTGTCTTTTTCTTTCTGTATCGAAAAGACAAAGACAGAACGCTCAAAATAAGGTTAGTCCTGTCAAATTAGTTAAGTTGTGTCGCGCCGAATCGACACCAATATCATTAATACTTTTTTATTTATCATCTGTTTAAAAATATTAATCATTAAATTTTCACTTTCAATTCACGGAATTTTCAAAAATACTTATTTCAAGTTTTCGTATGCGAATCATGCGAATTGAAATTCGAATGATTAAAAAATACAGCTCCAGAGTTGATATTGAAAAAGTTGACACCAGTGTAGCGATACTGTCATTTTGAACGGTCGTTTTTGAGACGCGAGTTGATTTTTAAACGGGTTAGTGTTGCGACACTATCTAGAGCGCTTGTTTCAAAGGCCGCGTCAAAAAATTAACCTTCAAATTAATTACCTTCCAAGAGTACAGGTCCCGGCAGTAAATAATGCACATCGTGTCGTAGTGTTATCTCTGTCGCACGAAGAACTAACAGTCCTGTGACAGAGATGGCGCTCTACGAAGCCGAAGTGCACTATTTACTGCCGCGGACTGTAATAGAGACAGGGAAAAAAAATTACCTTCAAATTCATTACCTTTCAAGAATAATGGACACAGGAAAAAAGTTTCACGTACAGATTGCAACACATAAAGGTCAATCATTTTAGCGTGCGGCTTTCAATAGAGCTTAGCACTCTGCTCTGGTTATAAACTTCTTGATTTGGCATCAGTTTGTTTCCACAACTATTTGAACTGTGTACGACGGATTTTAAAAACCCCCAACTCGATACATACATACAAGGTGACTTTTTGACCATCGTCCAAATTCATACTGGAGGCTTGGTAAGTGATCAGCATGATGAATCAATAGCGATTTTTGTAAAATTCATAAAACTAAATTTCGACTCCCCATAGTAATTCACTCAGAACTGGGAGTGAATTACTATGGGAAGTCAAAATTTAATTATACGAATCTCACAAAAATTGTTATCGATTCATGATGCTGATCACTTACCAAGCCACCAGTATGAATTTGGACGATGATCAAAAAGTCACCTTGTATTGTGAAACTTATTTTTATCGAAATGTAGGAAAAGGAAAACTACAAAATAAAGGAACGTTAGTAATCGAGGTACGAATTTATTACAATATCTTACTAAATTACACCCAGCCGTACCAAATTATTAGTCCCCCTCCCTCCCCTCGAGAGTGAGTGAAAACCCCCTCTCGCGCCTTCCTTATGGACTCAATCTCTGACTTTAGTTCTTCTAATATTAAATTTACACGACAATCTATTTAGATTTGGTGCAACTGGGCTTTTAACTATTTTATTCTCATTGTTTTGCGGTTGCCGTTGAAAATGTTGGCTTTTCACTCAACTACGGCAAAGACAAGACGATACCGTTTTTATGGCTGTGTTCAGTTCGCTTGGTAGGCAGGTGTAAAGTTATCTGTTAACTGCGCAGGATTTCCCTTCCTTCGCTTAACTATTGTATAAGGCCACCAATTTTTACCTTAATTGTAATTGTAATTCTGTAATTTTTCTTTTACACGGTGCACAATAAAGAGTATTGTCTTGTCTATCCTAGTAATTACACCCGCCATCATAGCTGACGTGAATTGAAGGTTCTTCAGGGGCAACTGCAACAAGATTCTAAGTCACTTTTGTCCCCAATTTCTGTTATAAATTTCCCTAGTTAAATTTATTATTGATATTAAATTTATTTAAATGGCTTTCGCAAATGTCATATTTTAATTTCACTATTTCACATTTTATACAATTCATCGGTACAATTGGAACTGGGCAAAAGTTAAAATTAGAGATCTTGTCCTTTGCCTTTTTAACAATTTTTATTCTATGTTAAGTTTATTTATAATTTAACAACTTATGTTGGAATTCCGAAAACACCATTGGTTATTTCATCTATAAGCCAACTGAGTTACATAAGTGTTATTTTTACTATAGGTAGGTACATTACAGAGCATGTATTTTAGTGACGTGCCACAAAACCTTGACTACCTGTTCATGAACAAAGTTTGCTATATGTGAATTGGTGGCTGTCGCCGGGTTTCAATGCCGTCCTTTTTGCACGCGTGAAAACCTGTTCTTTGCTATCCTGCTCTCATTGTAAGGAGATGACAATATTGTGATTGTTCTATCGCCAGTAATTTATAATAACTTGCTATTAGAACTAAGAATGTGCAATTTAAACAAATTTAGGAATTTAAATTAAATAGAATATTGACAAATAAATACTATAAAGGAATTTTTAAATGATAATTTGTAATTGATGAATTGTATTATTTTAATTATTATTAATTTTTAGTGTGACTTTTATATTTGTACGCTGTAAGACAAGCATGAAGAACAAAATGTATTTTAACACTGACATCTGTATATATTTTTACGCATGTTCTTTACAAATAAATAATATTTTGATGAATTAAGAAAACGTTTTTAAGCGATGCTTATGCGATGAATCAGCCAACCACAGCGCTGCCACAGTTAAGCACCGCTCAACTTTATATTCTCAAATGTGAATCAAGCATCTGTGTTAGAACATGCAGTATCAACGAAGATCTAAGTTTTATGGTACGCCACTGAAAGGCGAGCGAAAGCACTCACACGTGCTTTTAGAATGACGTGTACAGTAGAACCATTTAAAAACTGAGCGTTAGAAAATTCGCCACTCGTCGGCACTCTTCGGCAAACATCGTATTTCCGCTTTCTGTTCAATCAATGGGCGTGGTTATCTGAATAAACAGATTAACCACGCTCAGCTATCGTTTGTAAGTCGGTTACGTAAACAAACCGAATAAACCCGTACGGACTTCGTGACCGACAACTGAAGTGTCAAACCACCACCAACCACCATAGTCCATACCATGCTGGTTCTTAGTGGCCTGAAGTTAGCTGCACAATTGACAGCCAATTTTTCCCTACTATTTTTGACGTTTGCTGGTGTTTTTGGTGGAAAATAATGGTTTATTGTGATCTCATAACCACTCCCAATGACAGATTGTTTACTTTCCTTCGCCTATAGACAGCCATAATGACACCCGCTGTCTTGCTTCCGTCCAGGGGCTCTACCGCGTAATTCTCATTTGTATCAACTTCAAGCAAATGTATGCGAAGTTCAACTCGTGCAAAAGAGATAGCATGTTAGGCGGGCGTCGTCGCACGCACGTCAAATTTCAATCTCAAGTTGATGTTGATGAAAATGAGAATTACGCGGTAGACCCACTGCTTGCTGTCTTGCTTCGAGTTCCGATTTTTGTACGTGTTCTAAAATTACTTTTGACTGCTATGTTTTCCGTAATAAGTTTACAAATCCTACAACTAATCATTCGGCTCGTTTTCGAGAATACAAACAGTGGCAAAGATTTGTATTCGCATTACATAAGTGGTGCTACTGTACGTGTAAATACATGGTATTGTATCGACTCAGCTCAGATCCGGCGCGACAGTGCGTCGGTGTGAAGATATCGGAGAGCTTCCAGCCGATTCTATGCAGGATTCTGACGCTTGGTCCGCTAGCTCCGTTGTTATCTGTGGGACAACAGTCGTTTTAGAGATAATTTATTTTAAATGTTAAAAACTGATCTTATAAAATTGTATTTAATGCACTGGCTCAGCTCTATATGAGACTATCTTTTAGACTAGGCTTCGCCCGCGTTTATTAAGTTTTTGTGGAGACAATTGAATTAGTCAATATTTTTCGGGCCCTTAAGTTTATAGGTGGTACAGCTGATGCCGGGCTCGACTGTCGAGGTACCACCATCTTACTTGGAGACCCCTTCGAAGTAATTCGGGGGAGAGTAAGAGGACAGCTCACAGGCAAAAAACCAGGAGGCCCACCATGCCTGGGACCGATGGATGGCGGTATATCCATCCCTTATAGCCGGGCCTTATATGGAACAGACTGGCGTCACTGGTGCGAGGGTTCCGGCAACGCGCTCATCAACCCGCCTGCCCAGCGTGTGTAAGTATGGGCAATTCTTCCTTTCATGACCGCCGGGAGTGGCAAAGTCCTGGAAAGACATATATCCAACAGTGGACGAATTAGGCTGATGGATGGATGGATAATTTTATTTATTTGGACTCTGGTTTGAACGAATCTAATTATTGATCCTCTGTTAAACTATCTTTGGCGAAGCCAGAGGCCGAATTGCGTTTCAGAATGAAACTATTTGTTGTTTTCTGAATTTAAATCTTTCGTTTCGTAATAGACTGCACGAGTGTCCCAATGTCTAATTATGTCCAGTTGGACACAATACTTTATCTACGACCATCAAAAAGATCGTCTTCGCGTGACATTACGACTGCAGCCGTCTAGCGCCCATCTCGGATCGTCCTGAAGAATGAATGAGCGTACGCCGTACGATCTGCTAAAGAGACTGACCTTGAGTTGCGCATGCGTGGTGCAGTCCGGGGGGAGTTTCAACGCCTTCAACAGCGCGGTGAGGTGTGTCGGCGGCTCACCCACCGCCTGCATCGACTGCAGCAGTCTAGTGCCCATGTCAGAGCGTCCTGGGGACTAAAGAGACTTACCTTGAGTTGCGCATGCGTGGTGCAGTCCGGAAGGAGTTTCAACGCCTTCAACAGCGCGGCGAGATGTGTCGGCGGCTCGCCAACCGTCAGCGCCGACTGCAACCGTCTAGCGCCCATCTCGGAGCGTCTTGAAGAATGAATGAGCGTACGCTGTACGATCTGCTAAAGAGACTGACCTTGAGTTGCGCATGCGTGGTGCAGTCCGGGGGGAGTTTCAACGTCTTCAACAGCGCGGTGAGGTGTGTCGGCGGCTCACCGACCGCCTGCATCGACTGCAGCAGTCTAGTGCCCATCTCAGAGCGTCCTGGGGACTAAAGAGACTTACCTTGAGTTACGCATGCGTGGTGCAGTCCGGAAGGAGTTTCAACGCCTTCAACAGCGCGGCGAGATGTGTCGGCGGCTCGCCAACCGTCAGCGCCGACTGCAACCGTCTAGCGCCCATCTCGGAGCGTCTTGAAGAATGAATGAGCGTACGCCGTACGATCTGCTAAAGAGACTGACCTTGAGTTGCGCATGCGTGGTGCAGTCCGGGGGGAGTTTCAACGCCTTCAACAGCGCGGCGAGGTGTGTCGGCGGCTCGCCGGCCGCCAGCGCAGACTGCAGTAGTCTAGCACCCATCTCCGCGCGAGCGGCCGCGTGTCTGGGCGTCCTGTGGAGGAGAGGCCGCCGTAAGTTAATTTGTATGTTTATCCGAGCCACGATCTGGACTGCGAATAGGTTTGTGTTTAAAAATTAAGAAAATTACGTTTGATTTGGCATCGCATTAGTTATGAAAGTTACTATTTATTTAAATAAACTTTAAAGTTTAATAATGTATCTCTATGTATCAGTGTGTCTTTAATGTTTATTGTACCTCTATATTATCAGTGTGTATTTAATGTTTCTCTATGTTATCAGTGTCATGTTATCGAAACCGCCCCCGTTGTTTCCCACACTATTTTTGTAAACTATCTTTACAAGGAACAAGGAACTGTAGGTCTGTTTGTGTGTCTTGTATGTTGTTATCTGTCATGTTTGTGACTGTGTGTTTCCTGAATAAAAATAAATAAATAAATTATACAGCATTACAAAAGATCTAATTCGCTATACTATCACTATATTTATTGAGACCTTACAAAAAACAATAACATTATATCATTGCAGTATAGAATCGCACAAAGAAAAGTAAATCTGGATGTGAGGAGCTCTGAACCGGGATGAACCAGGTCCAGACCAGGATAGCTCAGTGGTTAGAGCAATCACCCGGTAAGCGAGAGGTCCCGGGTTCGAATCCCGGTTCAGAGCTCCTCACATCCAGATTTACTTTTCTTTCTGCGTTTCTATACTGCAATGATATAATGTTAATTTATATCTCCTTGCGATGGATTAATCGCCAAGTGTTCAAACATAGAAATTTATTTCTATCATAGTTTTAATAACATAACAAATGTTACATGTAAAAAACAAAAATAAAGTTAATAATAAAAACAGATTTACAAATTCAATTTATAAATTAATGTACTATTATAAGGACAAACCGTTCAACCATCACGTACTTCAGACAGTACTTCGGAAAGTGGAAAAGTGAAAGCAGGCGAGGAACACAAAATCTACGGAAGGTAGAAACATTTGTGCTCGGTCCACGTGCTTCCACTGACGGGTCCATATTTGTGCCATCACGCCGGGACAAAATAATCGTCAGTGAACCGTGTCTGCCAGCCCCTCGGGACTCCATGTCGTATCGATGTACTCACTTGGCCTCCAAGCCGCCGAGCGCGCGGCAGGCGGCCGCAACGCGCGGTCTGAGCGCCTCGAGCCGCGTCTGTATCGAGGAGCGGTCGTTCTGAGCCTCTGCTGACGACACTAGCCCGCGGATCTGTTTAAAGAAAGAAAAGAGCTTTATTTCAAACACCACAGAAAACAAAACAAAAAAAGAATAGTTATTTAAGATACACGTGCGGAAAATAAGGTTTTATACGAATAAGTGTCAAATTGAAAACACGAGCGCAGCGAACCTATTTATTAACGCTGGCAACCCCTTCCCACCACCCGATCGATTCAAAATTTTTTTTGGGTGCACAGGGGAGTACAGAGCAACTGTTCGAAAAAAAAATTAAAGTCGCTGAGCCCACATTTTTTTATTTTTTTCCCCACCCTACTACACCCGCACCCACCGCCCGCGGCCTGCCAGCACGAAGATTATCGGAAAAGGTTGTTCAGGGAAGTAGCTAACGGAGTTTCAATACAGCTGAAGCCACATGACCGATTTGGTCGCTAGCTCTCAGTCTATTAGTCTATGGTAGTGCTATTATTTCTTCTATGGACCGCAGGTGACAGAGCTAGCTTCACGCGCGCCACCTTGGTAGTAAATAACAGCAGGTTACCTCGGCACAGACGTGTAGATAGTGGTACAGAGCCTGACCACCGTGCTCCCAGCCGCTGATCTCGTGCCGTTTAGCCGCTTCGTTCATTTGTTCCAGGAGCGGCGCTATGCTTTCTAGGTCATCTGTAACATATACATAACATGTAACACAACGATATTAATGCACATCATTCATTAATTCATTCATCCCATACAAATCTTCGCCAGTGTTCGTATTCCCGAAAACGAACCGAATCATAAAATACAAGAGCCCTAAACGTTGTTGAAAATGTATAGAAAATGTAGAATCAGCTGTTTTACAGAACCGCTAGCTGTTTGACAAGATAACTCCGTTGTCGTTGCGTTACGTTCGACAATATTGCTATACAGTACTCCCAAAGTAATAATGCGCATACAAATCTATAGCCGAGCGACTGGACGTACCACTGGACCTTGTTGATTGTATAGAAAGTGTAAGTAAATACGAACTTTGCCGAACAGTGGCGAAGATTTGTACGCGCATTATCACTTTGGGAGCACTGTACGTTTAGACCAGTCAAAAATATGTGCGACAACGAGCGAAGCGTGTTAGGTTTACATGTAAGATAAAATAAGGAGCCGAGCGAAGCGGAGCGGAGCGAGGAGACTCTTGTAGTTTTTAACAAAATTTACAATCCAAAGTTTAATTTGACGCTGTTTTATAAAACCGCTAAACGTTGACCTGCTGCAATAATACGTCATACAATGTACGTCCTTCTACACGAGCAGTCTGTGGATGAGTTATACGCAAAGACAGTACAACACGCTACGTATACAATATAACAACGCGTTCAGGGTGCTTTTGGGGCTGCCCCGCTTCTGTAGCGCTTCGGGGATGTTCGCGGAAGCGCATGTGGATTGCATTTATGCAACCATGCGCGGGCGGTGCACATCCCTGTTGCGTAGGATGCGGGCCAGCCGCAACTGTATCTTGAACGAATTCGCGGAACGGTTTAACTGTCAGTACCTGAATGATTGCAGCATGGTTCATGTACTGACTTACCGTCAAAATACTGTTTGTGTTTTTTGTAGTTTTTAAATTGTTTTTTGTAGTTTTTAAATGATTAATTATTGGTGTTTAATTATTATATGTTTATTTTTGTAATTTATTGTGTTTTTGTGTGTATTGTGTATGATTCTTTTCTATTCTAATAACGCAAAACGTTACACAATCCTGCGTTTAGCTGTTTTACATAACGGAACTGTTTTGTAAAACATCTGGCTGGAGGTTATGTAAAACCACAGATAAGTATTATTAGAACATGTGCAAAAAATCGAAACCATAAGCGATTGAAGGTGTCCATTTCGGTTGTCTGTAGGCGGCTGGACGCGCACTATCAGAAGCGTCCGGAAATACGAACGTATATGCATGTACAGGTCGCGGCAGTATATAACACACATCGGCTACCATCGGCTTTGAAGAACGTCGTCTCTGTCACCGAACTGTTAGTGCTTTGTGAGTATTTTAGTATTTACAGGAAGTGATGTAATCTTGTTAGGTTGAATGGTCGAATCCTTGTCAGACTTAAAGATGCGTTCAAGAAATATATATTTTTAAATGTGTGATGATGACGTAACACAAGGTCGAATGAAAGATATCACTTGTTTTAATTTAATAAAGGATATGCATGCTTTTAATATCTGTATATCAGGAACTTATAAAGGAAAGCTATTAAAGCCGATTCTAAAGGCTTTAATTTTGGTTTTAGTGCTGTCAAAACTTAAAATTTTCCAAAGTAATTTAACTTCTAACCCTAACAGTTATGGACTATTTTGCAATGAAGAAAATTTAGTTTTGACAGCACTAAACCTAAAATTAAAGTCTCAGAATCGGCTATATTATATTTATAAAACGGTTTTCATATCGTCAACGGTGGACCCCCCCCCCCCTGGGCCTAGTTTTTTCTATACAGACACGCTAAATTTACCTAAAATTGCACAAAATTGTATTATATATTTGGACTAATTCGGAGCCTGTGACCCCCCCCTGGCTCGCAGGCTGGATCCGCCCTTGCATATCGTAAATATTGATGAAAAAGAAGAGGCCAATTCCACACTTACCAGCCAGGACTGTGATAGGTAACAACTCGTCGAGTAAGACCCGGTGGGGCGCGCTCCATTGCCCGGCCGCTACCAAGTGTTCCGCTTCTAAACGGGGCTGGTGCTGCAATGGATAACGAACAAGCGCGCGTTAAGGTTAAACATCAGTCGCTCGGTACAAAGTGCACGACCTAACTTTGTTTTTCTTGTTAAGAAGTTAAATGTGAAAAAGATATCGGTCTATGGCAATTCACGCCAATAGTTCAGTATAAGTTAGGTTTATGAATCAACAGCTTGAAATTTAACGCCATGATTTTGCCGAAAACAAACTTAAAACAGCATTTTAAGCTTCTTTAGACAAAATCTTGAATTATACATTTTACTTAAAGCCGTTGATTTATGAACTTATACTGAACAATAGTTCGGCGTCGTCAGTTTCTAAACGCTCGCTATTTTGCTATTTGACGAATCTTTGTCAAACAGTGGAATTAGGCATTTTATAAATTTGCCTCGGCGTATAGTAATTCTGTTAGAACTATTAAGGGGCCCCTCCCTTCGCTCCTTTATATTTCGGCTTTTTAAAAAATTACAGCAATTTTATAAATGGCGGGCATTTTTCAATTTGCCGAACGGCAAACAGCCAGCGTTTAGAAACTGAAGACGCCGTTTGTAAACGGTGGAATTTTACCATTTATCTGCGACATACATACACATCGTCACGGCATGAATCCCTGAGAGGGTGTCAGAGGTGTTGGTGTTGGTCATACTGAACTCTCACAGTTCACACTCGGAAACACGTATGACACCGCCGGGGATGTTTGACGTGACTATATGTATTTAAACTTAACCCTTTATATTTTTAATTATTACACTGCAGAAGTATAATTTTCATAAAATAAAATGAAATATAATATATTTATTTATGTAATGTAGGTATATCTGGCCCAGTAGCATAGTGTTTAATCGCGTTTAATCCAAACAGTACCAAGCGGCGAGGCCGGAGGCCGAGACTGTGAGGCCGAAGGCCGAGTTCACTTAACCCCGGGGGCATCACAAGACTGTTTCTTTTGGACCTATCTCGCAAACGTTTGAGATTGGGCTTAGCGGGATTCGACTCCGTTGAACGTTGGTTCAAGCACATTTCGACCGTTTACATTTTGGACTTTTGACAGCTGTCAGAGTACACAATAGCAAAATATTAGTCCATTTCAATTGAATCAAAGTTACCACACGTATTTCAACGCGCTATTACGGTTACGACGATGACAATTTTGAAAACTGATCATGACCGATGGCTTTTTTTCCCACCCGATCATGACCGATGACATTTCGTGATACAATTGACTTCTGCCCATTACTTGACTGTCGTCTGATACTTTGTTTCAACTCAATTTCAGCTTCCAAACGTGTTTTAAACTCAAAAACTTGTCCTGTCACGTAAACTAAAAAGCTGTAACAACATGTACATACAACAAACAACGTAAACAAGTCCAACCAAGAACAATTACAACTCACGCGGGCTGCCTGCAGCCCGCACACCACGCAAAACACTAGTGATTGTATAAAAACGCACTGCACGCATTTAATTACACATTTATTGATACTACGTTTACTGAACTACACTTTAAACTGTTAAAATGAATTAATTAAGTACGATTTAAATTATGGACTTGGTCAGACGCCATGTTGAAGGGAAAAGAGCGAGAAGGCACTAGTTTTGTGACATGGAGAGAAAAAGATGCGTTCACAATATTAAATACAGTATCAGGCCATTTGAAGGTCGCATCGTGCTTTAAAAAGAGATACTCGTCTAGCTTCGGCTTTGTAGAGCGTCATCTCTGTCACACTTGTCAACCCGGTCGTTTAGTCGCTGACTTGTCAGTCGTGTGTTTCGTGTGACAGAGATGACGCTCTACAAAGCCGAAGGTAGCCGAAGCTAGACGAGTATCTCTTTTTAAAGCACGATGCGACCTTCAAATGGCCTGGTACTGTATTTAGTTATACTAAACAACAGGTGCGAGGAGCATAACATACTGTTTAATCGCAAAAACATCGTGTCCCGCTCCTCGCACTTGTGATTCAACTAAGTAGCGTCGCGCGCGATTAGAAACTATGCTACGAGTGCAGATACACTTATTACATACAGGTCGGTCGGTTTTACCTGCCACATTAACTTGGCTGCAAAAACAATAGATTCAGCTTCCTTAGATATTTTAGGTTTTTGAAACCTGCGTAGCTAGCACGTCTCAGAGATGCAGCATCTATCTATCCTACTTACAATCTCCCTCATCCCGCGTTAATCAATAGAGAAAGTGTGATGGAAATACACTGTATCGACGGCACGTGCTAGACCCCGTACACAACTCACCTCGTACTTGGCCCGATGCGCCTGCGCAGTCCGCAGCCAGCTCTCGGGCACGCGCAACTTGCGGACCAACTCGAGCCGACTCGTCAGTTCAGGCGAATCGGCGCGCGCCGGCGCGTGACGTGACAGCACTCCGCGGATCAAGTGACCTCGACTGGAATTTGCGAGAAATACCGGATGTAAATAGACGCTACCTTTAAATAAACCACATATTCTACCGATCATACTGAACCACTTTTCCCAATAAACATACCCGCGTGAATTCCCATGGCTTAATTTTTAGAAGTTTTTTTTAAATATTTTTTTTCAGCGAATTTTAGTTATTTTAGGACATAGTTTTCATTATTTTGGTATATAATAATTCTAAAGGCGTAGGGATGTGACGACCCCATCGCCCTCTAGTATGTCCAGTACGTCCAGTGCAATCAGTCACCGCAGGGCGGCTTGTGGCGAGCCGATGGTGAGTGGCGACACCACGGACCCTACTTCCAGGGGACACTATCACACATGCGCTTACACACACACATACACACAGCAACACACCCCCTGCCTCTGCGCTTGCTTTAACCAGCCGGCCAGAGTAGAGATGCAAGGGCGGAACCTATGCTCCAGGTTGGAAGTGTAAAATGTCATAATGCCGGGGGCACTTGACTGTATAAGGATCTTGCGCCCCGCAGACTCACCTCTCGACAACCTTAGCTGCTTACATAGTGTTGCCGTCTGACAGCTCCATGGTAGCTAGATAGGGGGCCCACAACGGCTATCCTGTTGGATAGTCATCAAGCAGCAAGTCACCATCTGCCATACTTAAATTTGTGAGAGATTTTCGAGGCAGAAATGTCCGTCCATCCCATCCTCATAGCCCACTCCAAGTCGCTTCCTTCCTGGCAATAGTTTGGCAACTGTGGGGGACTGTCCGTTAGTGTATCACAATGATACACTGAGGGAGAGGCCTCCATGGATGCAGCCATCTCACATTTAGGTTAAATGGTACCAAAGGCCTCTTCAATGTTGGCTTCGGCCCCATGAATGCCTTTCAAATGACCGGGTCCCTATGGGCCCGTGACTGAAAAGTGTACCTACATAATAATAATAATCCCATATCACAAAATTACAAATAAACAAACAAACATACACTTTTAAAAGGTAAACAATAAGACATTACAATAAAATAAACACAAGTTAATAAACTTACAAAAAAAAAATCAAAAACATGTAAAACACGAATACAGAAATCAATATGAACTATTACTATTCATATGTACATGAACCCAGTGTTTTATAGCATGCCTGTCTAGTCTATTGGCTTAAGTATTCAAAACAGAGTTAGAGCTACCGCGCATTAACCATTATTATTTTATAATTTTTTAAAGAATTGCCCGATATGACGTCACTTGAGAATATTAGACATTACACTGATTGTGATGTTTTGTTGCTTATAAAAAAGTGGTCTGTCTCTGTCTGTCTACTCATCTGTCACCCAGATGTCAAATTAGTCGGAAGCAAATTATTATAAATTTATCTTGATAGCAAAGGACACATTTCTAAACAGCCATTTCTCAAGTGAAGGCTTTTTCGTAAAAATATCCATCATCTGGAGGTTTTTTAGATCACAAGTTCTAAAATACGCCTTATTAAACCTATATCTCGAAATTGTTTTCGAATTAACATACCTTAACATAATTAAATCTATGCGAATTAGTTAAGGTAATATTTGAGTTGCAAACAAAAATGCGAGAACCCTAACGCACCAAGATAGGGGCGTTTTTTGTGGCAGCGTCCGTGAAACAGCTGTTCACGCGCAGCGTTCTAAAATAGACCTTCCTCAAGCGAGATAAAGTCTCTAAGTTAAGTTGAATAACTTCTTCTCTGAAGATTAGCGCAGGTATTTTTCTTAAGACAGTTGTTCAGTATGATCAGTTGAGTCCATCCATCCATCCATCAGCCTAGTTCGTCCACTGCTGGACGGTTTACGAACTAAAACGATGTAACTTTTGTGCCTAATATATATATTTCATCAGTATTTAATGTTACATACACATATTGATATACATACATATACTTACTAACATCTGCTACGAACCTAGCACACCTCTTTCGGCTCTCCCACATCCATAAATATAGTCATAAAAACTCTTCAATTCCGGGTGCGTGCCATTCGGCCCATCTTCAGTAAGTCACCATATAATATTGCTATACTCACGCGATATCATCAGGGAGGTACGCCAGAGCTTGCACAGCGAGATGCCAGGCGCCGGCCGCCTCCAGCTGATCCGCCACTCCGGTGATGCTGCTGACCGTCGGGTTCCCGAACCAGGTGCCCAGCAGGAAGCTGTACAATGTAATAAAAATTACAGCATTTTAATCTATTGTGTATGTCGGAGACGAGACTTTATTTGACTCGATATTTGCGTCGAATATCCGGAACGTAAATCAATAAATCGTTTATTTGTTTTCAATGCATGTGCTCGTAAAGGCTCACTTTTTATGCATCAAAACCGAACAGAAAGTCGATTATTTTGCCCTAGGGCTTTATTATTATTATTATTATTTTTAATTTGTTCGCAATGGTTGGCTAACCTGCAGCCTTTCCTGTGTACCATAGATATTATACTTTTTTTTCCACTGTTTAACGGCTCTGGATACAATCCTTTTGAGCCAATTATAATTTAAAGTTCACAAGATTATATTTGTTTTCATTTCCTCACACTATGCATTGAAAAACGTAGTATGATACACGGACGTAAAAGCAATAAATTACTCGGTTACGTTTAAAACACTAGCTACGCTCGTGTTTTAAATCGTCCTCGTAATTTATTCCTTTGCGCCCTTGAAGCATAAACTACTATTAAAAGCATGTTACATAATAAGTTGGAAAAAAAACATGTCATACAAAGCATACAAATGTTAAATCTTAATCATAGTTCACACCTAGTGACGATTGACGAAGTCTACGGCGTGGCGGTCGATCAACCGTTTGATGATATATCAAATATCCACGACTTCCCAGCATATGCCCACAAATAAGTATATATGTGCCTAACTATTACTGAAAATGACAAAGACACATATGGGACACGTTATTCCGACATAAAGTGTGTCCCTCGTACAAGTGCACATCCGAAAGTGGGTGAAACTAGATCTAAATATAACGACAAAAACAAAGAAAAAAAATTTTTTGTTTTTTTTTTTAATCATGAAAAAATACTCCGCCTGGGTATCTTTGTATGGGACGCGAGCGCAGTGCCTTTGGTTAACCGCTCGTAGAAAATATTGTATTTATGATAGAACGTTGCATTTTTTTTTGTTAGAAAGATAATGGAATAAAAATGATAAATAGGAGTAAAAGTATAGTGAAACGGGGACATTATTTTGAAAAAATTTACTATTACTGAAAAAAAAAGACGGAAACATTAAAGAAATAATGTTTTAGAATATTATTTTTATGGTAATGGTAGTTGATTATATTTTGTTTTTGATTTGGTATGCAACGTCTATTCTTAAGGATTATAACAGTGTTATTTCAATGCATTACTTGCGATAGATCAAAAGTTATGACATATTTTATACATAGTCTCCATGGTAGACAAAAAAAAATTTAAAACGTAAATTTATAAAACAAAGATTTCATAAAAAAAAAAAAATTTTTTTGTCGATAAAATAAGGTCTAGTTTCAACCCTTTTCGGATGTGCATTTGCACGAGGGACACACTGTATATGTTATTACCAACGGACGTGCTGCAGCACCGTACTCCGGGCACAATACGCTTGTGCCCACTGTGTGTCACACGCGCAATTTATGGGCCGGAAGAGAAGAAAAAAACCGTGTGCGTTTGGTCTATGCTGACAGTACAGCAAGAGCGGGCGGCCATTTCTATTCCCAGGGTTTATTGATTTGAGCATAGCATAGACTAAGTATTACTACGTATAGACTAGCAGTTCGCATACATCAGTTTGTAGCCACAAAAAAGGTGTAGAATTCCAACGAAATCTAGATGGCGTTGCTAAATCCTCTAACGAACACGATGCTTAAAAAGACCGCTTGGTGACGCTAGTGGTAGAGCGATGTCACGTAACATAAAAATAATTCCCACTTCGATAAATAGATGGTGCTGAAATATTCACTGTAAGTGTTGCCAACTTAGCGCCATATAGTTTTTCTAAGCAAAGCTATTACAACCACATGTTTACTTGGTAACCATGACAGTTTACTTGCAGCCAATTAAACAAAGTATGCTTCAAATTCAAATTCAAATAGTTTATTTTGCAAAGTAGGTATATATAATACACGTTTTACAAGTCAAAATTAATCTTATAAAAATATATATAGTAAAATAATAAATGTACACGAACTAGATTAAAGATTTATTAAATTTATGTAGCAATATATATACGATTAAAATTATAGGTAAAATATATATTATACAAGGTGAAATCCAATCAACCGCCCGAACCCACACCGGAGACCCGGCCAGGGACCAGGAACAAGGTTCAATAATGACCAAGATGCTTATTTGCAACCCTTGGCGACACCTACCCCCGGTTTCTGAAAGGCCAATCAATGTTAACAGTAGATTAAAAAATAATTATCTGCAGATTAAGCCAGAAAAAGTGGGAATTTTACATTGAAATCAAAAATTAACTAAGTTAATTATTGATTCATCACTATTCAGACTTCATATATGCTTTATTTTCACCGTTATTTGCGGTTAAAGTTTTTTAATCTACTGTTAACTTTGATTGGCCTTTCAGAAACCGGGAGCTAGTGTCGTAAGGGCGCGTAAAAAATTTGCTACGCCTTGATGTATGGGAGTTGTTGTCTATACGTAGTAATACTTAGTCTATGATTTAAGTAATAAAACTCACCAAAGGCTGTAGTCGAGTGGGTCAGGCGTGTATGCGGCGGGTTGCAGTTTGGGTCGCTCGTTCAAAGCTCGCGCACGAATCAGTTCGTATCTCAGGTCTAGCACGCGACGCTTTTTGCCGTTCTGGAAATTATGTGTTGTTATTATTTCACACGCTTTTTTTATATTAATATAATATTAAATTACATTATATTATATAATATACAACGTGTAACAGAAAGGTAACAAAAACAAAAACAGTATCTCGAAAAAAAAATTTACCGTTTCATAGAAAAATGCAACGCCGCTCGGCGGAAATGTATGGAAGGGCACATTTCTTTTTTGAGATTTCAGGGTTGTTTCCATAGTAAAAGTTGTTCTATACCATTGACTGAATAAGCTCTTCAAATATGGTTACACCTTTCTGTTACACGTTGTATAAAATAATATAATTTAATATTATATTAAAATTCTTTTAAATAAAAGTACCCAGAATAGTAGAGCTTGTATACTAGATTGATGAACGAGGAAGAGGCGAAAGAAGTGTGTCATGATCATAGCAGATGGAAATGTGTAGTCTCTGCCTACCCTTCTCGGAGACATGCGTGAGTATATGTATATGCTTGTTTTTACATTTGTTTATCTATGTGTGGAAACTTTGCTGGTTTGTGTAATTTCGTTGTGTATTGTTAAACTGTGAATAAATAAATGAATGAATAAATAAATAAATAATCAATAAATATCTTACCGTTTGCACACTGATATCGTAATCTTGCCGATAACTCGGCTCTGGATGCTGCATGCCTGTGCCTTCGTCGTCAACCACGGTGATGTCCAGCGGTTCATCATCGGTCGCCTTCTGCTTGGTGATGAAACTCTCGTATTTGGTGATCACTTGCTCGAGGGTCGGAACTTGAGGGCAGATGTATCTGTAAGGAAAGACCGCGGGATTATCGGTGGTTTTTTTTGGTATTGATTTTTAGCACAATCCTAACCTCTGATTTTTCATTCCGTAGAATTCTGACATTTCAGGGAAAGGGATGGCGCTGTGCTAGTAAAGGAGAAACGATACAGTTCATCTCGCTTACTTGCACAGTTCCATCCCTTTCCTTGAACTGTCATAATTCTACGGAATTAAAAATCAGAGTTTAGGCACAGATTATATAGTAGTTACTACGTAACAGATACTTCTCTCCCTTGTAAAACGAAAATACCTACCAGAATTGCACGATACGCTATAGCTACACTATCTACTGTCAGGAATTACATGCAAAAATGCATCTAAGGGGCTGGACTTAGTGTTGATAATACTAAGTACAGCGCGCGGTATAGAGGCGTCGTCGGCGGCGCGACACGCCGCGCCGTGCGCTTTCCATAGGGTTGTCGCGACGAGTCGCAAAGAAAAAAAGTTATGGTAGGCAAGTTCTTTTATTTAATTTACAAAATATTGATTGATGTACAGATCAATCAATATTTTGTAAATTATTGTAAATTAAATAAAATTTAATTTACCGTGTACAGATCGTTAACAGTTTATTTACCTCTAGGCTGATCGAAAATGATTCTTAGGTATTGGACTTAGAACAGCTGTCAGAGGTAAAATAACTGAACGGTGTGTATGATACTTTCTTTTTCGCTTCGGGTTATAGTAAACATTTAGTTTAAATTAATACTTTCAAAATTATAATGATTAACCGTTTTCCGTATACCAGCTAAAAAATACATTATCTTAATTAAACGTAGGTAATTGAGCTCTGTTCCACACACAACACGCGTTTGTTAGAAAGAGATAGTTGCGAAATTTAATCGAGCGAGCCTGCAATGCGTGCGAGTGAAGGAAGCTCGGGCCGTTAAAACAAATTAAAATTGTAATAATATCAATTAACAAAAATAATAAGCAGCTCAGTTTAAATAAATATTCTCAATCCTAGATTACTTGCCGTACCTAAGCACACGAAAACAAAATGTCCAGCTTACCTTCCCTCATCTCCAGGTAATTAAAAAAATTATAAGACATCCGAAAAAGGCACAATGCCGTACAGTAGCCATAATTTTCGTATTTCCGGGAGAACATAAATACACACAAATACGTTTGGCGTGCACGACAGGCACGGAATGACGACGCGTGGCAGCCCACTGGCGGGAAATCACTCGGGTTATGCCTAATTATTATTACCAATCGCGGCAGCTACGCACGAGTGACGGGGCCCTGGTTTAGGTCTCATCGATGATTTCTAGCAGGGGCGATTGTGCCTAAGCGTACTTTGTGAATTTAAATAAAAAGTATAGAATATTTTATGCAAAATAGGTAGGTACTTTTTTTTTAATCTTATTTATTTTATAAGCCATACATCTTAAGATTAATTCGGCTTAAAAATAATTACAATGTTGCTTAAACTTTAGATGTTATGATGATGTGTTAAACAGTGGGTCTATCGCGTAATTCTCATTTTCATCAACATCAACTTGAGATTGAAATTTGACGTGCGTGCGACGACGCCCGCCTAACATGCCATCTCTTTTGCACGCGTTGAATTTCGCATGCATTTGCTTGAAGTTGATACAAATGAGAATTACGCGGTAGAGCCCCAGTTGGGATTACTACTATGAGTATTTTTATAATATTCAGATCTAAATAGGTAGGTAGTTGATGCACGTAAATTTTTAAAGTAAAAATAAACAATCAAACTAAACGTTATACCGGAAATATCAAAATATAATGAAAAAAGGGCTTAATTAAATTAACATTAATAGGGCTCCGTTTTGCCCTTTGAGTACGGAACCCTAAAAAAGAAAAGTACAGTATTGTTCTGTGTACGTTTAAATAAGGTAAGGCCCTCACCTCGCAGTAGCGTGCAACGCCCGCAGCCAGTCCGTGTCGACTAGTTCCCGCGCGCCGGTCTGCCCGCTCACCAGCGACAGAGCGTTCAGTCTGTTCCGGGATATGAGCGTGTCGGCGCCACACTCACGCCAGATCGAGATCTGCCGAGCGATCAGCGACCGGATCGCTGGGTCGCCTGTGTATATAAACAAAACTAGTCAGAATTCGCTTAGATTAAATTATGTTAAGGTGTGTTAATTCGAAAACCATTTCGAGATTTAGGTTTGATAAGCCGTATTTTCGAACTCGTGGTTTAAAAAACCTCATGATGATGAATATTTTTACGAAAAAGCTGCAACTTCAATTCGCCTTCGTGTGACGTTACTTGAGAAATGGCTGTTTAGAAATGTGTCCTTTGCTATCAAGATAAATTTATAATAATTTGCTTCAGACTCATTTTACAGATGGATGACATATGAGTAGACGGACAGAGACAGACCACTTTTTTTTATAAGCAATCACACATCACAATCAGTATAATGTCTAAAATTCTGAAGTGACGTCATAACAGACAATTCTTTAAAAAAATCGTGAAAAAAGTAATGGTTAATTTATATACCAAATAATGAAAACTATATCCTAAAATGACGTATAATCTCCGAAAAAATATGAAAAAATCAACTTTTAGAAATTAAGTTATGGGAGTTGGGCCGCGCACCGTTTTGAGCTTCAAGTGCTTCGACGCGTTTTATGCATAGAAACAAATCGCAATAATTTTGACGCAAATTTAGGTTATATTTGTAATTTGAATGACCGTTTCTACGTTTTTTTTTTAATACGGCATAACATAATTAAGGCAATCACGCCCTGTAAATCAATCACGCCGTCTCGACTTAATGCCTCGAGGGGCATCAGAGACCAGAGTTTGTCATGTATAGAACACACTTGTTAACAGCGCCATCTAGCTTACATTCAATACACCTCTTACCACAGTAGTTTGCGACCATAATCAAGCGCATCGCTTTACTATCGAGGTAGGGAACAAAATAGTTCCACATATAAGTAGATGGCGCTGTCCCTAACCTTACCATACCTTAGGTGGGTTCTTCCTCTTTTTCGCATAATACGCCTAGCTGAGTACATCTCTTAATTATTTACGCAAAGACAAAGAAGTCTTTCATTCTCGATTTAAATATTACCGTATCCCATCCCTCTGAACGTCTACTCAACGGCGACGGAGAATACAACACTCGGCACACGTAGATCCAGGTTTCGCTGACAATTATGACATCATGATATAATAATTCATGTCGAGACAAGTGTATATGGTAGAACTGAACCCTCACCAGAAGCCTGAGCTAACAAAGCGGCCATGTTCAAGTCACCGGCGTCGCGCGCCACCTTGCACGCTTCCAGTATCCGTCCGCCGAGCAGCAGCGTCCAGACACGAGCGCTGTGACCGTCACACTCTGAAACATAAAATAAAAAAATAAAATAAAAATACATTAATTGATCTAAAAAAAACACAAGCATACAAAACAAAATAGTAACACAAATTAAAACAGACAAAGTAAGACATTTTGTAAAAAACATAATTCCTGACACCTACGCTGGCTTTGCAGTCGTCTTGCAGCATGTCAGTTACAATAATTACATTGTGACAAATTTACTTTTATTTATTGTTAACTTAGCATATTAGTATACAGCCTGGATTTTTTGTCGCTGAAATGTCAAAAGTTTGTGATATTATTCGTCTAAATATTCGTCGGTAGGCCCATAAACCACTTTGGTGCAGCCCGAAAGGTTCCCAACCGCTGCGTGATAACTATTTTTGGTAGTACATATTTGTGTGAGCAGATATTTTCCATTCTAAACTATCGAAAAAGCAAGCTTTGTTTTCGGTTAACACAGCGTTTCTTAACCTTTTTTTGTCCACGGACCCCTTAGGAAATCAAGCACAATTTTAAGGACCGCCTTAATAAAAAAGCAGCAATAAATTTCGGACCATTTATTTTAGTTCTACAAATTACAAAAAAAAAAACTTTAAGTATAAAATACGTTAATGAGAAGGTTATTTTTTATATGAAGGTTCGCCGTGTTACTTAGTAGCCGGCGTGCGTAGCATTTACGAGACTTTTGGTGGCATTGATTTATGATAGTTAAATGGTCTATAGATTAGGCTGCGGACCCCCATACATATGTTCGGGGACCCCCAGGGGTCCGCGGACCACAGGTTAAGAAACGCTGGGTTAACAGATGCACATTTCGTATTTCCACATCTAAAATTCAAGCGAACATACAAACATTTGCAAGTTAAATGCAGCCGCAAAAGTAACATTATTTTTTCACTAACCAATATTACAAATGTTTTAAACTACAATAAATATGATACGAAATTGACTAATATGCGTTATTTTATAAATAAAGCCTTCGCTGATCCCCTGGTAACATTTGTGGCCCTCCTATTATCATAAGGTTGCGACCCTTGGTCTAAACGAACCACTTTTACTATGGTGACAACGGTGATATTGCAAAAAAAAAACGATTGTTTATTCTTTACTAGCTTTGCTCGAGCCTTCGTCCACTCTGATTTCGTTTGTATTTTCCCGCTATAAAAAGTAGCCTGCATCACTCACCGTCATAAACTATCTTTAATGCAAAAATCACGTCATTCCGTTGCTTCATCGCTGCGGGAAAAAAGGACAAACCGACAAACCAACAAACACACGTGTGCATTTATAATAGAGGTACGGAAAAAAATTAAATTAGCAATGAAATAATAATGTACATTAGTGTGATTATCTCTAAAAAGATAGCAATTTCCAGCAAAACACAACAAAAGAAAAAAAGAAAGGAGGGAGGACCGCCAACAGTGGCGAAATCTTGGAGAAGCCTGTGTCCAGCTGTGGACGAAGACAGGCTGATGGATGGATGGGTCATCTAAGACTATAATTTCGATAAAGTAAAATGTAAAAGATCCTGAAAATCCCCCCCCCCCCCCCGAATTACATTATAATAATTCATCTTCCCCGGAGTACGGTGTAGCCAGCTCGTGATCAGTGGCGTCCGCGACAGCCACCGTCAGCCATTCTAGGAGAGCTTTGTGCAGGTTCACTATGGACTGAATTACATTATACGTACCATCCTCGTCTTCACCGGAGTACGGTGTAGCCAGCTCGTGATCAGTGGCGTCCGCGACGGCCGCCGTCAGCCATTCTAGGAGAGCTTTGTGCAGGTTCACTATGGACTGAATTACATTATACGTACCATCCTCGTCTTCACCGGAGTACGGTGTAGCCAGCTCGTGATCAGTGGCGTCCGCGACAGCCACCGTCAGCCATTCTAGGAGAGCTTTGTGCAGGTTCACTATGGACTGAATTACATTATACGTACCATCCTCGTCTTCACCGGAGTACGGTGTAGCCAGCTCGTGATCAGTGGCGTCCGCGACAGCCACCGTCAGCCATTCTAGGAGAGCTTTGTGCAGGTTCACTATGGACTGAATTACATTATACGTACCATCCTCGTCTTCACCGGAGTACGGTGTAGCCAGCTCGTGATCAGTGGCGTCCGCGACAGCCACCGTCAGCCATTCTAGGAGAGCTTTGTGCAGGTTCACTATGGACTGAATTACATTATACGTACCATCCTCGTCTTCACCGGAGTACGGTGTAGCCAGCTCGTGATCAGTGGCGTCCGCGACAGCCACCGTCAGCCATTCTAGGAGAGCTTTGTGCAGGTTCACTATGGACTGAATTACATTATACGTACCATCCTCGTCTTCACCGGAGTACGGTGTAGCCAGCTCGTGATCAGTGGCGTCCGCGACAGCCACCGTCAGCCATTCTAGGAGAGCTTTGTGCAGGTTCACTATGGACTGAATTACATTATACGTACCATCCTCGTCTTCACCGGAGTGATGATGTCCTCCTCATCGTAGTCCGACGACGGCGACCTCATGATTTGATGGACTTCTACGGCGATGAGCGCGAATATGACTCGCGAAACCCAGCTTGGTTCTAAAAGTCCGATTACAGCGACCGCAGTGTAGTTCACCGCGACCGTTGTACGTGTATGTGTATGTGGGCTTCGGACGAGTCTTGCGCTGCTGCCGGTTGGAGTCAAGGGTCTCGAGTCTGGTTTCCTCGAACTCCTTTACACGATTATGGATGACCGAGCGCCACCCAATCCGCTCGCGAGCAGCTTCCTCCCAACTGCCAGGCGGAATGCCACAGGCGGTTAGATGCCTTTTCAGGACATCTTTGTAACGAAGATGTTGTCCACCGGCTTTTCGCGCTCCGTATGACAGCTGAGAGTAGAAGACTTCTTTGGGCAGTCTCGCATCTTCCATGCGCACCACATGACCGCACCACCTAAGCTGAGATTTCATCAGCATTGCTTCCATGCCGTGCATTTGTGTCCGCCTCAGAACTTCCGTATTTGGAACACGGTCCTGCCAGGTTATCCTCAGAATGTTACGAAGGCACCTCATGTGGAAAGCATCCAGTTTTTTAACGTTTTTTTCTATAGAGGCACCATGTTTCGGAGGCATATAGTAATATTGGCAGGACAATTGCCTTATAGACGGCCAGCTTCGTCTTCAGTTTTAGGTCGTGCGATTTCCAGACTCTGTCATTGAGTTTGCCAAAGGCGGAAGCGGCTCTTGCTCTTGCTCACCGGAGTACGGTGTAGCCAGCTCGTGATCAGTGGCGTCCGCGACGGCCGCCGTCAGCCATTCTAGGAGAGCTTTGTGCAGGTTCACTATGGACTGAATTACATTATACGTACCATCCTCGTCTTCACCGGAGTACGGTGTAGCCAGCTCGTGATCAGTGGCGTCCGCGACGGCCGCCGTCAGCCATTCTAGGAGAGCTTTGTGCCGATTCACTATGGACTGCTCGTCTGTACCAGGGATGCCTGCGGAGTTGACACTTTGTTATGTACAGAACGCCGGCAATTCACGGATATTTGTTAACATTTTTAATGGTTACGACGCCGCAATAAGAAATGCCAATAAGACAGATTTCTGAAAGCTTTCATTTTAGTTCGAGTGCGGTCAAAACTTGAATTATTCAAAGCATTTTGTAATAAATCAAATTCAGTTTTGATAGCACTCTAACTGAAATAAAAGCCGAATCTGCCTGAATATGTAGCCCGTCATGCTGGCGTCTGTACATACGTCATACACAAAGCACGGCTAATACCGTCGCTGACTGAGGTGATTCCGGACTGTCAATAGAACAGACAAACCTCGTACACCCTCGTCTCACCGACGATTTTACATATCCTCATCGCTTATAAAATTATTTTGGGGTTAACTACTATAAACTGGTTCACTTTTCGTCAAAATATTATTCTAGCGGCATCTTGGGTAACATTTGGCCAAATGAGTTTTTTTTACTAATTCGGACCTCCTTAACACGAATTTCGATGTAGATTTAGTAGCGATTCCATCTGAAATACACGAGATCAAACATAACCTCAAAGAATGGTGCACTGAGATATACTTGTACAGACGATCAAAACCGGTAAATAAAACGGTCAAATAACTACTTTAACAGTCTATAACAATTATTTTTGCACTGTAAGGCAAAAACAGGCCTAAAAACGGCAAAAAAATGAGTGAAAATATCGTATTTGTAAGAAAACGTCCGCCATCTTGAATTCTGAGCTTACGGTCAAAAATCGGGAGTGCCAACATGGAAATTCGTGTTAAGGAGGTCCGAATTAGTAATAAAAACTCATTTGGGCAAATGTTACCCAAAATGCCGCTAGACTTGTTAAAATGGCCATTTTAGAGAAAAGTGAACCAATCTACTAGTTCAAAAT
The DNA here is from genome assembly GCA_934047225.1 of Ypsolopha sequella. Classification (NCBI taxonomy): domain Eukaryota; kingdom Metazoa; phylum Arthropoda; class Insecta; order Lepidoptera; family Ypsolophidae; genus Ypsolopha; species Ypsolopha sequella. Next base: position 11,529,647 of record OW204009.1, read on the forward strand.
AAATAAATAAAACTTAGTCACATCTTTCGATAGCCAAACTTAAGGTAGATGCGAAGGATTTCGTTCCCAAACGCACAACCTGTGATTTTTATTTCTTACTTTTGTATAAAAAATCTTAAATAAATGTGATTTATGGCATTAGACGACCATAGTTTTCAGTTGCTCTTCTAGCTAAGACGACTTATTTCACGGATTATTTTGTAAATGTAAATTTAAGGGGTGTTTATGGTCATTTTGCAGGATCATTTGCAAAGTTATGCAAGAAAAAATTCAACTTTGCTAGAAAAGCATAAGTGATATTAAACTATGGACACGAAATGCCATAAATAAATCCCATTTATTTTTATATTTTTTACTCAAAAAGAAGTCACAAGTCACAAGTTGTGCGTTTAAGAACAAGACCCGTTGCGTCGCATCCACCTTAACAAACCGATTCAAACATCGAGCACTGTTGGTTTTGACAGCTCGTTGACCAATCAGAATGTGCTTCGAACATGACAGTTATTCGTGTCGCGTTTGTATGGAATCTTAGCTTTAGTATAATTTTACCGCGTATTATGTAAATAAATATTAAATATTTACTTTTTTGTCTTTTTCAATGATTATAATTAGATAAAACACAGTTAAATAACATTTTAGTGAGATATATTTCAGGCTATTCGGGCCCGGCATCAGTCACAATGAAGTTAAAAGGAAAATGTAACAGAGAGGAAAAAAAATAAAAACGATAGTTTTTATTTTTTTATTTTTTATGTATAATTTTACCGTCATTCTCTAAATCTGCCGCCCACAAAGCTTCGCAGAGACGCCAAACTTCGTAGCAGTATGACCCGGTCACGCCAAACTGTAGAAACAAAAATTATTATAATAAGATTATTATATTATATTATATTATTTAATTTAATATAATTTATTTATTAACAAAAATCTACAGCAATACAAAATGTGTTAACTTGAAAAATATTATTTGTATATACTGCCAATAACGGATTTTACTATGCTAATTGTATATATACTAACGAATTAGTTAAATTTTGATTATTATTTTTTACAGTTGGGGAAATTTGTTATTGGCCTTAGTTTAAGTTTTGAAATATTGTTTAGAGTACATATATCGCTGTTAATTTCCTGAATAAACTAAATAAATAAAATCACGACGTAAAAATGGTAGGTGAAAAAACTGTAAACGAGTCCTGACATCGACGTTATGACAGAAGTACTTCTGACATATCTTCGGAGTCATGTTTACCGCGGCTCTTCATCTTTTAGTGTGGCTCGCTTCACGTAGATGTCTCTCTATGGGTTGTCAACTTCGTGCCTACCGCACCCATGGGGTATAGGGATTGGCGGGCGGGGTCTCGGAGGGGATGCGGATGGTGTGGCGGGAGGGTGAGCGAGCACGAAGCGTGGGGCGGACCAAGGCGGATGGCTAGTCGCCGGGAGGTCGCTCCATAGATATGGGTAGTATAAACCGATGTATAATGGATGTCTTTTGTATGATATTTTAAAGTTGTCAATGTCATACTTGTGTACTTGGAATGCCTTGCGCACGGCCCTGTACACTAAGTCGCGTGTTACCTCGTACCTGCCAACGCCTGTACCCCTGTACGTTTCAAATACCAAGGCTCCATTGCACTTTAGACGGTCATTAGGCGTTAACAATAGGATTAGTGATAACAAAAGATACCTGGCCAGATACGCGTGCAAATTTGAAGTACTCCAAATTAGATAACAAAAGGCAAACATTATGAGCCCCATTGTTAAGTTTCTAGTGCAATAGGGCCTTGGTATTGGAAACGTACTTTATCTTTTGTTATCACTAATCCTATTGTTAACGCCTAATGACCGTCTTAAAGTTTTTTCGATTTTTTTTTAATACTTGGAATGCCTTGCGCACGGCCCTGCACACTAAGTCGCGAGCTACCTCGTACCCGCCAACCCCAGTACCCCGTGGGCGCGGTAGGCACGAAGTTGACAACCTATAGTAGCTCCCTCCGTTCTCTAGCGCGTCCCTCATTGACGACCACGAACACGACCAAATTAGAGTCGTTAAGGATGATCTTTTGCAATTAAACCAATAATGATTTTCCACAGCGTGTTTACTGTGTTATCGATACACATTACTAAAAACAGTATATGAATAATTAGAAAAAACTTGAAACCGCGATGTAGACTTACATTTATTTTTATATTAGCTCCACCTAGTGATAGGATACAACACTAACTTAACTAGTATGACACTTAACTGCCCACACGCATACGAAAGCCTCATACAACTAAGTAGTAATGCGTTATTGTTAGTATAGATGGAGCCACTTTACTAGGAAATTTATACAAACCTGAATGTGGAGAATTCTAGCATTGCTTCTAGGTGCCTGGTTAGGGTGTCCCAGGGTGTACATAATTATGTAAGAAAAATATATATTTACCGCAGCTCTCCGTCTCTCAGTGTGGCTCGCTTCACGTAGATGTCTCTCTAGTAGCTCCCTGCGTTCTCTCGGCGCGTCCCTCACTGACAACTTTGGCGCGTGCTGCGGGGGACTGTCGCTGAATGTGGAGAATTCTAGTAGCGCTTCTAGGTGGCCGGTTAGAGCGTCCTGGGGAGTCAAGTATAAGAAAATATATTAACATATACATATTAATTTAGACGGTGGACTACGGCAGTAACAGAGTGGCGGCCGAGGCCAGGGATGCGTTCAGTGTTAAGACCGATGGCCCGATGGTGAGACGACATCATCAGGGCTGTTGGTGGGTAATGGCGAGAGATCGACGAAAATGGCGTGGACAAGAAGCCTATGCCCAACAGTGGGTGGATGTGACCCACGGTACACGGACAAGACATTGAAATCTCTTGATATTAGGTTAATTTTCAAATGTTCTAACAAAGCGACATAAATTATGTGGCTAGTTCTGAAAATATCTCTGAATAATTAAAACATATAGTCCGTGTTTTTATACATGACGTAAGTAGTAAACAAAGCTCACTCCATCACATATCACGACATTCCGAAAGAATCACGCAACGTAGATTACCACAGTAAGTTACAGACACTAGTTTACACACTCATGCATTAATTATCACTGAAAAATACTTTAAATTGTTATTTTAAATAACATTTTTAGGTAAAATCGTACTTTTACGGAATTCCTGTACACAGACAAAATAAATTCACAGAAGAGTTTGACATTTCGTTTTAGGGATGGGATAACGTAACGTGAATGAAAGAACGATATGCGAGATGACGAAATGTTTTTGTCGATTATAGAATAGGATAGAATCATGTTTATTTGTAACATAATATATTATATTTGGTACATTAAATTATAGTTAAAACTTAAAATTAGCACAGAATGTACCAAAAAGGTCTCCCCTCAGCTTAATGTCATGACAGGGCCATGGCGCTGATTTTTAGCGGATGCCTAGTACTTATATTAAACATAAATTTGTATATAAAATGTAAAACAATGACTTTATAAATATTGCACAAAAACAAAATACAGTTAGGTTTACAATGAGAAAGTTCAATTCACATTCGTTTATCGACGGCGAGATATTTAGTCGACTTCGAAAAAATTATCGCGATTAATCGAGACAATCGATAATAAAAATATCCGTCAGCGCGCATCGCTACCCATCCCTACGAAATGTCAAATTTTATTGGTACACCATTGTTGTTTATCACTTAAGTCAGGTATAAAAACACGGACTATAGAAAGTTATTTTTCGCATTTTAGTCGCGAATGTCCTCCTTTTTTCCTCGTTTATTGTAAACTGCTCTCCTTTTTGAGTTTTCCATCTTACAAGTCTTTTCCCGGCAGTCTTCCTACCTGTATATTGTCCTTGATGTCCGAATGTCCAATGCCGATCCTCGCCACAACAGGCTCACTCCAGTCATCTTCACCGCGCCCATGCACGTATTTACCCAGCTCTGACAACTCCGACACTGCAATAATCAAATTCAAATAGTTTATTTTGCAAAGTAGGTATACATAATATACTTATAAAAATATATGTAATAAAATAATAAATGTAAATGAACTAAATTGAAGGTTTATTTAATTTATGTAGCAATATGTGACAAACAGGTGTAACCATATTTGAAGAGATTATTCAGTCAATGGTATAGAACAACTTGAGGTTTGCTGAAAGAAATCTCTTTTCAGAGATAAGCTCGCCTCTTTACATGTATTTTATTGTAAATAATTATATGTAATGTATCTATATACAATAAAGAATAGAGGATAAAGAGTAAAAAATAAAGTGATGTGTACGGGCAGGAATAATAGACAAGCAGTAGATCGTAATGCCCACGGAACACTTTAATGCCTGTATTCGACTGACGGCTCGGGCGAAGGACGCAGTCACTCGCTAACCTTATACAGTGCGCGCCAATATTTTAGTAACCTCCAGTGTTGCGAGATGAGGAAACTGATATTAGAGTGTTGAGGGCTCAAAATTACAGTGTTTGGAAACAAATTACAGTAGAATTCATTCATTTTCATATTTTTCGCCATTTTCAACTAACTTATGTGACTTTTAGCATTATAAAATTACAGTGTCTCCATACACTGTAAATTTATTAAATTTTTTATTTTTTTTTATTTATTTATTTAAGAAACAAACAGCCACATAAAAATTAACATTACAAATGGACTTAATTAATTTAGGCCTAAAGTCTCCTTAATTTAAAATATTACGTATATTTCCGCTAAGCGAAATAAATCAAAAACTTATGTAAATAATTTTTACAAATAATGGCTCAACTGAATTTGAGTTTAAGAATTGCTATCTAATAAAGAACTAAAAATTTTTTTGGTAACAGATATTTTAAATGTGGAAAAAGATACACAAAACATGTCGACATTTGTTAAATTGTCATTGTAAAATCGGCAAACACGCCTAACAAAACTGTTTTGTGCATAGCACGTTTTACAGGGAGCTATAGCAAACAAATTCTTTTTACGGCATGCACGTTCACATCTGCGAGGTATTCTAAAGTTGATTTTATGTAACAAATCGGGGGTATCTATGATATTATAAATTATTTTATAAAGCATACAAGCGTCAATGTAGTCACGCCTATGGGATAGAAGTTGTACTTTGTGTCTATCAGCTGAACTATTATAGTCAAGATAAGCATAACCTGTTCTATAGTCGAGGGCTTTCACAAACTTTTTTTTGCAGTTTCTCAAGTCTATCAATATGAATCTTACTAAATGGGTGCCAGACTGAACAGGCAAACTCCAATCTACTGCGAACAAAACTGTTGTACAAAATTTTATAAGTTAACGGATTTTGAAACAGCTTTCCGGCTCTTAAAATAAAACCTAATTGTTTATAAGATTTGCTGAGTATTGTATCAATGTGTGGTACATAAGTGAGTCCAGAGTCCATTATAACACCGAGATCACGAATTTGTGTGACCCGTTTAAGATTAGTGTTACATAATTTGTAATCGTAAAAAATAGGTTTCTTCTTCCTGCTAAAAGTAATTATACTGCATTTGTCTGGATTTAAAAATAAATTATTTTCAATACAAAAGCTTTCAAATTTAAGTAGGTCATGTTGTAAATCCTTACAGTCAATAGGGTTACGTATAATTTTAAACAATTTTGTGTCGTCAGCATAAAGTAAGGAGTTTGAATGTTCTATATTATTTGTTATATCATTGATATACAGTGTAAATAATAGGGGTCCCAAATGGGAGCCCTGAGGAATCCCTGAGCTAATTAACTTATAATTTGAACAAAAACCACCAAGTATGACAGCTTGATTACGATTTGAAACATAAGATTGTATCCAACGCAGGAGGTCACCATGTATACCGAGCCGCCAAAGCTTAAGTAATAACATATTATGACAAATTTTATCAAATGCTTTGGCAAAATCTGTATACACGGCGTCCACCTGAAATTTACTATCTAAGGCATTTAATATAAAGTCCGTAAAACTTAGGAGATTACTATCCACACTACGACCCCTATAGAAACCGTGTTGACTAGGAGTAATATAGCGACGCACAGCAGAAGATAACTGATCGGTCACAATTTTTTCATGGATCTTTCCAAAGTGGCATAATTTAGATATAGGTCTATATTTTTCAATGTCGCTGCTGACCGTGCCTTTGGGGATTGGTGTGATCCATGCACGTTTCCAAATATTTGGAACGTGACCATCTCTCATTGACTTTGAGAATAATATCGTGACTGGCAAAGCCAATGATAGTGCACACTTCTTGATAAAAATAGGATGAATTCCATCAGGTCCTGCACTTTTATTAACATTTACTGAGTTTAAATATTTTAGAACAATACTTTGAGTTATTTCAATACGAGACATACTTAATACAGCAACGGAGGAAGCTTGTAAACTATCTAAATCTAAAGGGTTTTGATCTGGCTTTTCAAAAACGGAATTGAAATGCTCATTAAATTGATTACAGATCCGCTCACCACCCGTAACTTGAATACCTTTGTAAGTCATTGTATCTGGAAGAGAGTTTCTTGGAAATATTGATTTAATATAACTCCAGAAAAATTTTGGATGTTTTTTAATATTATGTTCAGAAAATTTTATGTAATTATTAAAACATTCCCGTTCCAGTTTACAGGCCCTCTTTCTCAAAATTTTAAAACTTTCATAATCTAACGGATTTTGATATGATTTCCATAGCTTATGATATTTTTGTTTTTCTTTTAATACTTTTCGCAAAGGTAAACTGTGCCAGATAGGATACGAGGGCGAAGATTTTCGTATACGGGAGGGGACGTACTTTGAGATCAAATCATTTAATATACCATAAAAAATGTCTATGCAATCTTCCATACACAGGTTTGAAAACAAACTATACCAGTCTATTTTTGTAAGATCTTTGTTTATTTCATCATAATTGCCTAACTCAAATTTATATCTATAAGTGTCCCTAGATTCAAAAGGTTCAATATCATTTAAAACGATATCAATTAAAAGAGATTTATGAAATGGATCTTCCCGCGTAAGTGGACTATCACAACTATTTATATGGCATTCAGAAGTTGATAATATTAAATCTAAAATATTACCCGATATGTTTTCAAGGTAGTTGTACTGTTTTAAGTCAGAAAATGATAAAAATTCACTAAGGGATTGAACAGCAAAATTACCACTACATGTCAAAAGTAAATCACGATCGTTATTTTTGCTAGTCCACTTGGCGTCAGAAATATTAAAATCGCCAGTAATTAAGAATGAATCATTCGGCATATCATTTATTAACTTCCCTGCTATGTCCAAGAACGATAAAAGGGTTTCTTTATACATAGGCCCTTGAGGTAAATATAGACATCCTATATTCAAAAAACGTGAATGCTTTCGATCAAGTGGCAACGAGACCCAAACGCAATCCGCAGCGGCGCCAGACGGCACCGGCCAGGCGCGACGCAGCGGCCGTAGCCGGCTGTGTACAGCCACGGCTACCCCCCCGCCCCGCCCGAAGCCGCTATCCGCCATAGAACGGTCACAGCGATAGACAGAATACCTAGCGTCAAAATACTCTGCGTCGTAAAAATCATCCGTTAACCAGCTTTCTGTGATACATATAAAATCATAATGAGATTGAATGACTTGAGAACAGAAACTTTGTGACTTTGTACGCAACCCCCGTACATTCTGGTAATAACCATTCAGAACCGTATTAGCCATGAGGATAAAGTGGAAAACAACATTTTATATTATACATTGACGACGCATGCTTCTCAAAATTCAAAAGGAAGTATAACTTTAATAGGAACAAATAATAATATGATCCCGTGTGGTCGAAAAGATTACATCGCAAACGCCAACCCACAATAATAACATCAGTACATTGAAATGCCCCCGTCACAATAGTTTTTATTAAAAATGCACAATAACTGAAAATTATAAAACAAAGTATATCAAAATAGCTATCAACTGGAGTAATATGTATTTCACAACGTAAAATGAGTTTGACACGTATTTTTACCAATAACACGTAATACAATTTAACAAAATGACAGAGTCATTTCACCTTCAAAAGGTCACTATCATTATTTATGTATATAATTCTTGAGCTATCATTTTTGCGCATCATAATTTTACAGTCCCTGATCCACAAATATGAATAATGCAATTGCGATTTCAGCTCACGAGCTTTCTTGAGCAATAACTTATTTGAGGCGGTAAGGTGATCACAAACAAACAGATTGTGCGCGACTCCAGGGTGGCCAATATCTGCGGCTGTAAGGCCTCGACGTGCACGTACTGCAGCTAGTAGATGATCCTTGCTAAGTCTTCTAGTGAACTTCACAATAATTGCAGGGGCCCTTGATTCAGAGGGGCTTGCAATGCCATCGTGTTTGTTTTGAAATCGACGCACGCGATGGATTGAGTCGACGTCCCTGTCATCTAACACGTAGCCGACCTTATCGCAGATAGCTCGCAGTATTATAGTTAGGTTTTCGCCCTTGGTCAACGGTACTCCCGAAATCTCGATATTATTCATTCGGCTAAACTGCTCCCGCGAGTTATTTTCGCTCTTGAGGGTAGCTATAGTTTCGTTCGCGCTGGTTAGATCGGATTGTAGTTTAGTAATGATAGGCACTTTGTTTTCCAACAGAATCAAGCGGTCTTCAACATTATTAAATCGTGTTTCCATTTCGGTCAACTTTGTGTTTATGTTTATGATACCCGCCGACACATTCTGAATATCCAGTTTAACGGCAGTAAACTCGGCACGAAATGCTTTCATCTCTTGAAGTACTTGCAGTATATTGGATTCCGAAGAACCAGGGGTCGCTCTGCAAGTCATGCAGCGCCAGGCAGCCTTTTTATCAGCACCCATCTTGCGATATGTAGATTCGGTAACTCCAGCGCACGGAAAATGAAAACACCCAGCACAATTTCCACACTGAACGAAGTCTGTAACGAGTTCGTTGCACTTAATGCAATTCATGTTTAGTTATTAGTATAAACGATAATTATATCGGTAATATACTCGCGTAAAAACAAAGGGCGGTAGGTAGGAGGTTTATATCGCACGCATATTAAATATTAAATGCTACAGGGTACAGTAGATTGTGTTGAATAACAGTAGATCTACTGTAATTACAGACTGTAATACTACCAGCCGCAAAAGGCGACGCAATAGCCGTTTTACGGTGTCAGGGGGACGTTACAGAAGCGAGGGCGCGGAACACACCCGCCTGCGTGCCGCACCACACCCCCCGCTCGCCATTTAGAAGGTGTCAACACTATGCGTTAGTGTTAGTGCTACGTCCGTACACTACACACGCACGCATTGCATGAAAAGTACCTTCGAGGAAAAAAATTATCGTTGTAATGTATCGTTTAAAAGTTTATCGTTGAATCTGTTATAGTTTATTGTTTTTGTTGCCTTTATTTGTTGTTTTGTTGATTTAGATTGTTAAAGTTTATTGTTTTTGTTATGCCTCGCGGACGTTATAGCGTTTTAAGGCGACAATGTAGGAAAATGGTGTTTATATTAATGCGTTTTATTTATATAGTTAAGATTGCAGTAAAATAATAAATAGGTAGGTACAACAAGTACACCTTCCCACTTATAGTAAACATTTAATAATCAACCGTTGATATTATTGTTTCCTTGACTGTACCTGCGCAAGCTTGCACTCGTAACTCATTCAGAGACGACTAAAAGATTGGCGCGCACTGTACCTAAATACATCATAAAGATTAACATTATATGAGAAGTAAATCTGGACATGAGCAGCTCTGAACTGGGATATAAGAATAAAGAATAAATGTGACTTACCAGCAGGTCGTCTGGCCAGCGCGTCGGCCGTGGTAGCGTACGCGATAGTGTTTCCGGGACCAAAGCCGACGCGGCTATGGCGTGCTCGGCAGACCGACATGTCTGCTATGCAGGCCGCGTCGAGCCGACCTGCCGACAAAAGATACCTATTTAAACATTTCTTAGTACATAAAGAAACTATCGAGAATTGACGGCTCTTTATCGGTGACAAAGCAGTGCTGAAATTCAACTGGTGTTGCGCATATTTTAGTTTTTAAGGAATTGCTCCAAAAGCAAAAGCAAAAGTACTTTAAAAAAATAGTAGAATAATGATTGAAAATCTGCGCTGGAATATGTCTAGAAATAGCATTGGAACTGTTTTCGAATAGCATAATTTTAATTGATATTTGTCGCGTTTAACGCACACGGATCGCTGCAGCGATGAACTGTACAACGGCTTGCAAAGAGTTATAAACGACCATTTTGCATGACTGTGACAAGCATCGAACATCGCAAATATTTACCGGTGCTCTCTGCATCGTATTCGTATACAGAATCACAAACTTATCTGTTTCGGTGGCGAAGACTGTCAGACAGTGAACATAGAAGCCATTTTAGTTTGGCCCACCAGAACAGATAAGTTTGGGTTCGGGCGGTTGATTAGATTTGTGTTGTATACTTACATATATGTGTGGTAGATTTTACCTATCATTTTAATCGTATTTATTATATTGCTACATAAATTAAATAAACCTTTAATTTAGTTCATGTACATTTATTATTTTTCAATGCATGTGCTCGTAAAGGCCCACTTTTTATGCATCAAAACCGAACAGAAAGTCGATTATTTTGCCCTAGGGCTTTATTATTATTATTTTTTTTATTTATTTGCAATGGTTGGCTAACCTGCAGCCTTTCCTGTGTACCATAGATGTTATACTTTTTTTTCCACTGTTTAACGGCTCTGGATACAATCCTTTTGAGCCAATCATAATTTAAAGTTCACAAGATTATATTTGTTTTATTTCCTCACACTATGCATTGAAAAACGTAGTATGATACACGGGCGTAAGAGCAATAAATTACTCGGTTACGTTTAAAACACTCGCTACGCTCGTGTTTTAAATCGTCCTCGTAATTTATTCCTTTGCGCCCTTGTAGCATAAACTACTATTATTGCATATATTTTTATAAGATTAAATTTGACTCGTAAACAGTGTATTATGTATACCTACTTTACAAAATAAACTACAGTACCCTCTCGCTAATCCGCCACCAAAAAATGGGCTACCAGCGGATTACCGAAAACGGCGGATTATAATGTACAGGAACATCAAATTGAGGAAAACAACAAAAAAACATAGTAATTTTGTGTTAGTAGTTATGAAGGTAAATACATATCGAGGGCTGCGAGGCAAAACCCGGTAAGTAGGCAAAACATGAAACTGATATAATTGAGGTTAAAGTTTCTAATAAAATCAAATGGTCGTAAAATTTTACCAAGAAATCCTATCGTGTTAGTGATGTTTTACATTGATGCTATATATATTTAGGACAAAGGGAAATCATAATTTGTTGATACTGAGATTTTCTAAGTATATCATTTATCTGAAAAAAGGAAAAGGGGTATGCACTTATAGGGTATTACCCATAAAATAAAAACACAATTTTAACATTTACGGTTTTTTATTATGAAAATAATAAATTACATTCAAGCTTACTTGACCATGAAACTAGAGTTTGTAAGGTCAATAAAATTTAAACTAATCGGAATCTTCTGTGGGTTTGGAAGCAATTGCTTTGAGGGAATGGACCCAGGGATGCAGTTCGTCCGGTATAATCTCCTTTCTGCACATTGTTATCAAATCCTTTTTTTTCGCTTCTGTTATGGGCAGCGGCTCTTCATACAGTCGTGTAATGTTTTGAGGATATTCATGATCGTTTTCAGGAATGTTGGAGCATTTTTTAGATCTAATTTTAGGAGTTTTTAAAGTTTTTTGTACGTGTGACACCTGTATAAATCGAAACTCATCGGACAAGTCGTAATTAAAAAATATTTTAGTTTTCTCACCCTTTACATATTTCAGTCTTTTTACTTTCATCCAATTCACTTTTTCATGTAAGTTATCTTTTTCTCAGTTTTTTATTAGCTGCTGAGCCAGCGTTTTCAAATCAAGCATCTCATCATATTTGAATTCTCTAACCTTATAAGGTTCTATACAGCGCTTTTCATCATTGACAGTCTTTACTCTTTTCTTTCTGGCTAGTTTGAAAATATTTTTCCAATCCGCCACACAGTTAACTGAAACGTTTCTAGATGTGTTTTCAATGCTGGCGTGCATGGAATCCACTTCCATTTGAGTATGGCCGCTTTCGAGGAACTTTTGTTCTATGATATCAATGTGATCAATGTGGGCATTAACGGCTCAGAGCAAAAGTGCAGCTATGAATTGATTGCTGTTCTGTCCGCCGCATATATTAGAAAAGATAGTAAGGTGCTTCACTTCTTCTGGGATTTCATGTGAAAGGTAATACAGTAAACAAGTACCAATCTCACAGCTTCCTTTTTTACCGTCGACTTCAGTCCAACATAAACAATAGGCTCTATTTGGCAACCGCGATTCATACACAGTATAATTCAAAAGAACCAATTTCCTCAAATAATACAGAATACTTTCGCCTCCACTAGGTATTTGCAAAACAGCTTGTAAGTCAAATGTAATGGACATAAAAGTTTTATCAGAATTAGCTCTTGCCTTGTCAGCATCTTTAGCCGCTAAACTAATGGTCTTTAGACGTAAATGTTCATGATGGTCATTTTCCATTTTCAACTTAGTTTGGTCATCCGCCTTGTTGTATCTTGTACACAACATACACAAATCTTGTTTAGGACGGAAAAACCCGATGTTGTATTCCTCGCAAAAAATACTTCGATACTTAGATTCTTTGACGGGTTCTTGCTGCGCAGCTTCTCAAAGTTCCAAGTATAAGGAATACATATGAGGAACTGACTTGACATCTCGAGCCAAATATTTTTTTTGGTGTTTTTACGGCAGTAATGAGCTTCCATCACAGGGAAAGACTCAATGTGTTGTTGTACAAATTTTATGTGCATTCCTTAGTTTTATTGGGAGGTTCTTTCTTCCCACGTTGGTCATTTCCTGCGTAGATTCTCAAAGAATCGCTTTTGCCTATAGCATCGCTAATAATGTCAAGAGAGATGCACAAGGTAGCAGAAAAAAAAATCTGGCTTACCTGTTTTTCAGTGCCTTCTTTCTTAAAAAAACATTTCTTACTAAAACTGCGGGGTTTCTTATCCGATATCTTTTGTACTCGACGTGTTTTTACTGGTTCCACCTTAACCAACGATAGAATATAATTCTTTTTAGCTACAAAATCCATATTCCAGTAGTTTCTGCATAGAATATTTCTGTCCTCTTCTGAAAAATTATCAGTTCATTTGCATTTACAAGTTCCGCATTGTATAGGCTTTGGTACCTTTGCTGGGCGCATTTTACCCTTTGTTGAATAAGGGAGGACATCAACTTTTCTTTTGCGGCTTATGTTCTTTTCCCATTCAGATGGCATTGCTTTTTTGCGTCTTTTAGTTGGCTTCACCGACATACATACATTTTGCAATACACTCTCAAGTAAAAGCATTACATATCCAGCTGGGCCATCGTAGTTGTTTTGCAGATCATCACGCGTTCTTTCTAAAAGCTCTGGGCTTTCCGGTATCAAAACACGACCGTGAAAGTAGCGACGGCGGCGGAGTAAGCTGACCGAACTTTCAGACTCATCTGAGTCTGGCATATAATCTGGATCTTCATCTGAATAGTCACTACAAGTGCGTAGATTCTTTATTAATAGTCGAGATTTCATTCTAATCTTTACTCGTAGATGGTTCAGCAAAAAACGAATCTAAGTCCCCTATTATGTCCTTAACATGGTCAACAATTTTAATCTGTTCTGCATCTAAATCTGAAGAAGTTTCGAGATCTTGAGGTGTAGTGTCATTACGGCTTCCAAACTCTTCATGATCGTTCAGGTCATCTGCTTGTCTTCTGCCATCTATAGTGTTTTCAAAACGGTCAACAGTTTTGGTCGTCGGTTTGAGGTCTTCAGTAATAGGGCCGCAGCCGTTTTCGATATTTGAAACTCATCATTATCGCGCAGGTCATCTGCTTGTCTACTGCAACCTGGTAAAAGAAATCAATAATACATAATACATATATACATAATACAATAATCAATAATACATGCGAAATAGGTAAAGGTATCAGAGGTAGATAACATGGAAGTCCATAGTATCTGCCTACCCCACTTGGAAACCAGTACAAATTTTATGTATGTACTAGCGAATGCCCCCGGTTTCACCCGCCTAACTCCCAGTTTTGAGGGAATTTTACGAAAAAATTTGGGCTATTTGTTAATATAACAGTGGAGCATTCACTAGTATCCGGGTATAAACTATCTACATTCCAAATCTCATCCAAATATGTGCATCTGTTTTAGCACCAAGAATGAATAGACATACATACAAACTGTCGCACTGTACTGGTCCCGCACGGTGGGTGGACAATTTATTTTGGAGAGGAGTAACCTGTCCCATCAGTGAGGTTTATGTAACTACCTTCTTTATACATTAATGTCAATACAAATCTGTTGAAAATGCAATGCCTGTACAAATATTTCCTCCCTATACTCACATAACTAAAGTTACTGGGTTTTACCTCCAAACGTTTAGGTGACCGTTAAACAAAATTCATTAAAAACTTATATAGAATTAAGGAAATTGCCGATTTGAAATCGGTAATTTACTATTTTTATGTCTTAAAAGATCATTACCCACCTTTTTGCTATTTAAATAGTAGGTATCTACTTTGAAAGTTGAATACCTAGTACAGAACAAAATGTTTATGTTATAAAAACACTTTACTTACCTAAATCATAATTATCACCACATGCTAATTTTATTAATTTTCTGGCTCTCTTCCTCATCATGATTCTTCAGTTTGAAAACAGAATACAGTAGTTTCACTTATAAAAACAAAAACTCTCTGCGCTGGAGCCGAACGGGCACTGACGCGCTGATTGCCGCTGATGCACATGCGCAGAAATCTTCGCAGCAAAATCGTGTAACACACTTTATTGGGTTTTCGCTCTAAGACAAAGCGGAAAAATTATACTTACTTTTTCGGGTAAGACCATTTAAAACTACATAAGTTTGGTTTCTTTCAAATGATTTTGTAGTAAAAGCGAGTAACATGTTTTAAAGGAATTTACCACTAAGCAATATTTACATACAATACCTAATTACTTTGTGGCAAAATCTGTTAACAATTATTAAGTGTTATTCGCACAAGGCTTTCGATATAAAACGGAAAAAAATATCAAGAGCTACAAACATACAAATCTACTTAAATGAGTAGAGTTCGAAATGTATATCACATTTTTCTCCTAACGTCTACCGTAACATGACTTATACGATTTTAATAAAGCAAATTCTGTTGAGTTTTTGTTTTTATTGGTTATTTGAAATATGTCATAATCGATCCAGGACAGCTTTTAAATAACAGGTTTTACCTCCAGAAAGAACGTCAAGAGTATATCACGACAAGAAGGATAACTAAATTTTGACTATAAGTCGACTTAACGGGTTTTACCTCGCAGCCCTCGATATGTACATTTGTATTAAAATTTAAAAATGAACTGACACATTAACTGATTACTCAGGTTTTGAAAAATACTGCTCTAATTTAGCTTGTTTTTTACCAGAATAAATCTTCGTAATAACATGATTACAGAGAGACATCGACTTGCAAAAAATGGGCGGATTATAGTAGTTGTCGGATTATCAAGTGGCGGACTAGCGAGAGAGTACTGTAGTTAAATTTGAATTTGAGTTTTTAAATCTTCATTCACACTTTGAAACACCTCTGACACCGCCTAGGAGATTCATGTCGTGACGCTATTTTTTCACACTGATACTTTTTCGTGTTCTTTGAGTGAGTTCACTTAATACTGTTTGTGCTATCTTTAATTTGTTTAGATTTTAGATTTTTTTGTTTTTATACAAGGTGACTTTTTGATCATCGTCCAAATTCATACTGGAGGCTTGATAAGTGATCAGTATCTTGGATCAGTAACAGTTTTTGTGAAATTCGTAAAATGAAATTTCGGCTTCCCATAGAAATTCAGTTCCAGTCCCGAGTGAATCATTATGGGGAGTCGAAATTTCATTTTACGAATTTCACCAAAATTGTTATTGATCCATGATACTGATCACTTATCAAGCCACCAGTATGAATTTGAACGATGATCAAAAAGTCACCTTGTATATCTGTTTTTTTTTTTAGATTTTTCGTGTATTTTTGGCTTAATGGTGTTTAAAAAAAAACAAGTTAGATGTTATTGTGCCTGCACTGTTGCATTTGGTTTCCAGCCTGTAATAATATTGTTAGTTGTTAAAAATAAATAAATAAATATGTATGTTTTAATAACGTTATAATATAAAGCTACCTGCGATGGTCTGCTTGAAGGGAGGCACCTTCCTGTGATACTTCAGTATGATTGTGTGCGGACGAACGAGGAGCGGCTTCATCGAAACTTCTGAAATACATAAATACGATTAGAACACTTAATAAAATAAAATGGTGTCAGAGATACATCCGTAATAGTAGTTTATGCTACTAGGGCGAAAAGGAATAAATTACGAGGACGATTTAAAACACGAGCGTAGCGAGTGTTTTAAACGTAACCGAGTAATTTATTGCTTTTACTCCCGTGTATCATACTACGTTTTTCAATGCATAGTGTGAGGAAATGAAAACAAATATAATCTTGTGAACTTTCAATTATGATTGGCTCAAAAGGATTGTATCCAGAGCCGTTAAACAGTGAAAAAAAAAGTATAACATCTATGGTACACAGGAAAGGCTGCAGGTTAGCCAACCATTGCAAACAAATTTAAAAAATAACAATAATAAAGCCCTAGGGCAAAATAATCGACTTTCTGTTCGGTTTTGATGCATAAAAAGTGGGCCTTTACGAGCACATGCATTGAAAATAATTTATCCATCAGCCCGTATTCGTCCACTGCTGGACATAGGCCTCCCCAATATTACGCCAGTCTTGGCGGTCCTCAGTCATCCTCATCCAGCCGCCACCCGCAACGTCCTTCAGATCGTCAGTCCAGCGGGCACGAGGGCGGCCTACGCTGCGCTTTGCTGTACGTGGTCTCCATTCCAATGCCTTACGGCCCCAACGGTTATCACGTCGGCGACAAATATGACCAGTCCACTGCCACTTCAACTTACTGATTCGGCAGGCTATGTCGGTCACCTTCGATCTGTGACGGATATCTTCGTTTCGGATTTTATCCATCAAAGATATCCCAAGCATAGCCCGCTCCATAGCTCGTTGAAAAAAAACTCGCAACGAAATAATTTAAGAGGATACTTATTATGCCGCCTCTTTACTTAATTTCAGCTATATAGATCATAATATGTCAGTGACGGCGGCGCATTCGCTGAAGAAGTCATAAAAAAAAAACTATCAAATAGCATGAACTTACCTTGAAAAATTATCAATAACTAACTAATAACAAATAATGAACGATTAAAAACCCTACTGATATATTATTATAATCAAAAATCAAATTATCCCTTGTAAAAAAAAGTTCGTACCGGAAGTGACGTACAAAAAACCGGCCAAGTGCGTGTCGGTTCCGTAGTTGCCCTGCACAATATGCGGACTTCTCCAAGTACATTTTATAAGTTTGTCGACTAATACAGATCGCTCCAAACTTCTAGTAGTCGGAAGTTGCTCTTCCCAAGAACGGCCCAAACATTTTGTTCCTGCTGAATCTGCTGATGCGAATCGCCCCGTGTTTAGAGGAGACTAAAGTTTGGCGCGATCTGTACTCGTTAACTTGTAAAACCTACTTAGCTGTGATAGTTTTCCTTTTAATTTCGTTATGTATACTACTACCCGTGATTTTTTTCACGTCTCCAAATACAACCGTGTCCCCCCCTGCCAGGACACTTGACTCTAACAAAAATGAACACTCAATGAAAAATGAATACTCACTTGAACTTCGTTTCATATTAACACCACGTTTGCAAGAACTACCCATACCTCACAATTTAACCCAGCAACACTAAAAATGTGAAATAAAATGAACTTTTAACAAAAAAAATAGTAACCGCCTTCAATAGTAACAGCAGTCATTCACTAAAAAGTTAATAATAATTCTATAAAGACCGATGGTACCGAAGCAACACTTTTGCCGACTTCTTTCTTCCTGAAACGTTATGTTATCTAGAAGTCGGCGTTCTTATATTGTTTTTTATGTTGCTATATCATAGGAAATACTTTTAAGTTTATTTTATTTCACATTTTTTAGTGTTGCTGGGTTAAATTGTGAGGTATGGGTAGTTCTTGCAAACGCGGTGTTAATATGAAACGAAGTTCAAGTGAGTATAAGTAGCCATGTTTGAGTAGCTTCCTGCTATCAGCACCCTAACACAACATGATTACCGCAATCTCGAGTTATGTGCTGTCATGCGTTGAAGATTCTATGGAAGTTCTACGGTGATGAAGCCAAGATCGAAGGTCAGGTGGGTACACTGGCAATTTTCAGCAATGCCCTGCAATGAGCACCCTAACACAAACTGGTTGCCGAAATCCAAAGTTATGTGCTGTTATCCGTTGAAGAGTTCTATGGTGATGAAGCCAGGATCGAAGGTCAGGTGGGTATTCTGATAATCTCCAAGTAATACCCTTGAATCAGCACCCGAACGCAGTGATTGCCGCAATCTCGAGTTATGTGCTCTGATCCGTTGAGGAGTTCTTTAGTGAATATGGTGATGAAGCCAGGATCGAAGGTCAGGTGGAAGAATGTCAATTTTCAAGTAATACCTTGTAATCAGCAACCAGGTACAAAGCGATTACCTCAATTTCGAGAGGTATGCTGTCATTTTCTGAGGAGTTCCACTGCCTATCTCTAAAGACCTTCATCAGATCATGACCAAACCCAAAATGGGACCTACCTGGAAGTACACTCTTCCAAACAAAAAAAAATATTATTCAAATCGGTTCAGAATTGACGGAGTTATGGAGTAACAACGCCAAAAAAAAAATTCAAAAAATACAGTTGAATTGAGAACCTCCTCCTTTTTTGAAGTCGGTTAAAAATGAACACTTTTGAGCTTAATATTTCGCAAACGGAACCCTGGATCGAAAAATTGTCACACCCCCAATATTTTTAAATTACCCATCCAACGACACCCCAAACTAGGGGATAGACGAGAAAAAAAAGTCATCCCCACGTTACGTGTAGGGGAGGTAACCTAAAAAAAATCTTTTTCAAAATTTTAGTGTACCACTTTATCGGCGAGATAAATATGTATACCCATGCCAAATTACAGCATTCTAGTACTAATAGTCTCTAAGCTAAGCCGCGAACAGACAGATGGACATGGCGAAACTATAAGGATTCCTTGTTGTTAACTACGGAACCCTAAAAACTGACTACGAACAAAGTACCCACTTCAAAAAAAGCTCGGTCTCATTATTCGATAGCCAAGTATGTAACAATAAAATACACAGTTACCATCAGTAATAACGCTAGCGGGAGCCAACAATCCCTGCTCTTGCACTTGCTCAGCGGCGTCCATTTTCGAAGCAGGTTTGTAAGGTAAACTCAGGATGCAAGACGGCTGTGGCACGAGTTGGTCGCCGCCGGTGGACACGGACATGTTGTCGTCTTCCATGTCTGTGGAAATATTGTCGTAGAGTTAGTGTTCAGGCATTGAGATTCATTTTTATATTGTGGGTGATCGCAATATCTGCGACTGATGAGAAAGCGGGTAGAAGTTACAAGAGAACCAGCCTGCGGGCAGAAAATATAAAGTATTACTATGTAAAGAAGCGACACTCACCTCCCCGCAAGTTTATCGTTCCCCGCAAGCTAGTGGCAAATCTAGAGGCAGGCAGAGCTCGATTAGCACTCGTTCGCTGCGCGCGTATTTTGTTTTATTTTATTACGATACTGATTTTTAATCAATATGGTTCGTCATTGTGGTATTTATGGATGCCTAGAAAACGGAGCAACCAATAAAGAACGGATATTTTTCAAATTTCCATCCTTGCGATGAACCAAGGCATCTTATTTTATGTTCTTTTATCTACTCATTTACATAAAAAATAATAAAAATAAAAAGTTCGATTACAAAAAAGTCAATTAAACAGTAACAATGTCAATAAATTAAAATTAGATTAGGAGAAAATAATAAAATTTTGATTAAAAAATTATTGAATAACATGTAGTGTCGCCCAGTGTTGGTTGATAGGACACCCACACCTACCACCCACTGTTTTCAGCCCTCCGGAACCATCGGTCTACTTTCCCCATCGGTCTATTTTCGCTATTGGTCTATTTTACCAAATCGTAGACTTGTTTTTCCTAATCCGTCTATTTCTCATTGCGTCTATGGTACTATGGCTTCCGCACGTCGTCGGTGAAACTCGGGTGTATCGAGTTCACATTAGGAACAACTATGGGATTCATGTCGTGTCGATATATTTATTTTATTTATATTTATAGATTTTTTAATGGGGGTACTTTTTTTACATAAACAAGTAGCTAAGAGCGAATACGGTACCTGCATCGGCGTACAAGGATGCCTTCATCATTTGAACGTTGTGGCTCTGTCTGTTCTCCAAACGCGCCAACTCGCTCGTCGGGCTTTTAACTCCGTATACTGCAGAAAAACAATTCAATTTTTATATTTTGTAAGATTCGGCTCTACCGACAATAGGTGGTAAAGCTGATGCCAAGCTCGACTGTCGAGGTACCACCATCTTACTCGCAAACCGCCACGAAGTCATTCGGGGGAGAGTAAGAGGACAGCTCTCAAACAGGCACAAATAAAACTTTACAAGATGAACCAAAATCATCATCTGAGAGGTCATCATCTTAAAATCAACTCGTCGACATGTGCAAGAAACCCACGCAGACATTTCTTGCCTAACCGTGTTGTTCCCGAGTGGAATAAACTACCTGAGACTGTTATAAGTGCTACATGAGTGAACTGGTTTAAAAATAGACTAGATAATTTTTTAAATAAATAAGGCTTTAATGCTTGCTTATGCTATGCTTGCTATGCTTGTGTATAATAAATAATAATAATAATAATTCCGTGCCACTTTTACCTCTTAGAAAAAGAGAGAAATTAAGAATAAAAATAATAATAATAATAATAATGTCTGGGACCGATTGATGCCATCCCTTATACAAAACAGACTGGTGACAGGCAGCGTCGTCACTGATGCGATTGTTTCGGCACAGCGCTCACCAACCCGCCTGCCTAGCGTGTGTGAGTATGGGCATTTCTTACAGGAGGACCGCCAAGAGTGGCGAATCTTGAGAAGGTTTATGACCAGCAGTGGACGAAGCAGGCTGATGGATGGATGGATGGATGGATAGAAGACAATTTTTAGGGTTCTGTACCTCAAAATTGAAATACGGAACCCTTACAGGTTCACTTTGTTGTATGTCTGTCAGTCTTTCAAGACCCTTTTGCTCCGGCCCTGTGGCACATCAAGTTGAAACTGATACCTCCTACAGAAGTCTACGGCTCCATGATGCTGTAAAACCAGGCTTCTAACTCAACGCGAAAAATATTTATTGCTCTAAATATAATTATTTTCATACAAATTTGCTCACCACGAAAACTTATAGGTTCCAGTTAGAAACTTGAAATTCCCTTCATATTCAATACTCATACTCATTTATTGGTAAAATACAAAAACATTTACAAGTCATTTCAAACAGTACAATTATGCGGTATACAAATACAATTGATATAATAATAATACAGTGTGATTTATTAGAAAATTAAATGTCAGATAAGGTCAAATAGGAAATATTACAATGCTGTCTTAAAATTAATATCATAAAAGTCTTTCATGTTGTAAAAGGCATTTAGTGTGAGCCATGTCTTCAGCTTTGTTTCGAATTGTGGTTTTTCAGTTATAGATTTAATGTCGGTAGGGAGAGAATTATAAATTTTTGGACCTCCTACATAAACAGACTTAGTTGACTTCGTCAGTTTATTTATTTATTTTATTTATTTATTTATAATTGTTTATATTCAGGCACTGTGGGCCCATAGAATTAAAAGTTTAAAACTAAAATAAAAATTATGGATTACAATATTAAAATAAAATTAATAACTAAACTAAAACTAAAACTAAAAAGCCTCATTTATTAACTACGCGTACAATAGTGAAAACGACACTGCGAATAGCTTTCACAATGTCGTTCTCACTACTGCACACTCGACTTACAAATGACAACTGGTCTCGTTTTAAAACAGAGTAAAAATCATCGACACTATTCTCGGCAAACATACCAGAGTGGTATTTTGAGTTTATTCGAGTGCCTGGTTATGTACGATTGAGAACTTGCTTTCGACCTTTTCATAGGTAGTTTTCATTTGCTTAATTTTGTTATTTTATGCATTACGTTGTAAATTAATAGGCACACCAACGTTTAAAGTTGGTGTGCCTATTAATTTACAACGTAAGGCCTAAAATAACACAATTTTGCCGGAAAAGCCTAATTGACATCAAACTATGTTCGCAAAATACCATAAATCACATTTATTTAATACATATCTTTAATTCAAAAATGAGAAAAAGCAATCTATCTTGAGTAGTGCCTTTTGCACCGGACACGAAACATTCTCCCTTAATGGCATTTACACCTGGACCAGGGTCCCTCCGTGCCTCAGAAAGCTCGCAAAGGCTTTAAGGTGATATCAAATGCCATGCCCGAGACCTACAGTCTGTTTGGTAAGAGTTGATAAATATTATGAAAACGTCTCGCAATAGCGACTGTCACTTAATTATCGCTGTCTGTGTGACGGACGTCGCTTATCGCCGCACGCACAGAGTTTTGTGGTACGAGGCACGCAGCTTTTGCGAAGCGCGCGCCAATAGAATGCGCTTCGAATGTTTTTAGTTTGTTTTTATAACTCTCGCCGAACAGACTTTGTATGGCATTAACAAGTTTTACCCCAGATTGGGACAAGAGCAGGCAGAGACTATAGATTTCCATCTGCTGCGACCCTTATACGCCTCTTTCGCTTCTTCCACAGAAAAACTCACCTCTGTTGCCGACATCTGGGTACATCGACGGAATCTCGGCGTTGTCCTCCGTGTCCATTTCAAAAGCTGGAAGTATTAATACAATTAAAAAGTTAAAATCACTACAAGTATCCCCCCGCGTACCGCCCCCGCCTCATCATAGCTCTGAGAGTGTGCGACTGTTAATAAAGAACTTATAATAAATATTTAATTTTTTCCACCCTGTTAATAAAAAGTGTAACAGGTACCAAGAATTTGTTTTATTTACAATATGTTACAAATATTCCATCAAGAACCAACAACGACAATTATCAATTTTTTCAAACATCAGTAGCTTAGCGCAAAGTGCATAACTTAATTTTGTTCCATCATATTTGTCCACTGTTATTTTTGCATCTGCCTGATATACCAGCGTGTACTCCTCATTATAGAACGCCCACGAGGTCGAACAAGAGGTCGCAGGTTCGAATCCTGGCCCAGGGAATGTTTTCAAATTCTTGTCTTTGGATTTGTTTCTGATTGATCTTTTCTAGTTTGTAATGCACTGTAATAATATTTAAAATAAAAACGATGATTATTATCGATAACAATTCAAAGACAAATTCTTGTCTTTGGATTTGTTTCTGATTGATCTTTTCTAGTCTGTAATGCACTCTAATAATATTTAAAATATAAACGATGATTATTATCGATAACAATTCAAAGACATACCTTTCCCGGCACCATTGAGCAGATTGAGAGAGGACTGCTGCATCGCGAACAGATTGTCTTCAGGCGCCATCATGCCGCCCAGGCCGACTGACGTCAGAGGCGTTGAAAGGGGCTTTTGTACTGCGGAAAACAAATTTCCTATGAGACTTACAAGTTAAGGCGATATGTAAAAAAATAAAGGTGCTTCTTTTTTGTGTATTTCATGAAATACACGGAAAATTTTAATAAATTTCTGGTATATGCATTTTGAGTATTCAATTTAAATGGAAAGTAATTTAGGAGGTGATTCAGTATCGTTAATACATCACATCCCACTGCAAAGTACTTTTTTTGCGCGAACTTTTTCTTCACTTGTACATACAAACTGAGTCAGCTGATCGGACCACTTTGTACTGAGAAGTGAAAAAAAAGTTCGCGCAAAATAAGTACTTTGCAGTTGAATGTGATGTATTAACGATACTGAATCACATCCTAAATTACTTTCCATTTAAATTGAAAGACCTTATACCTCGTGTAACATAAAGGTGAAGTGCTTATTCAGTCAATGGTATAGGACAACTTTTACTATGAAACAAACGATGTAACTCGAAAAAAAAATTACTGTTTCATAGAAAAATGCAATGCCGCTCGGCCAAAATGTATGGAAGGCCAGATTTTTTTTTGAGATTTCAGTTTTGGCTCCATAGTAAAAGTTGTTCTATACCATTGACTGAATAAGCTCTTCAAATATGGTTACACCTTTCTGTTACACGTTGTATATAAAATAGATACCTGGAGCGGCGTTCTTCTGCAGCGATTGGTTGACGATCAGCTGACGTTTCAGAACTTCCGGGGTGATGTCGTCTTCTTCGTCAGAGTCCGTGAGCCCGTACTTACTGAAGTGCTCCACCTGTGCGGTAGGATTTGGTTACTATATTGGTGTTAAGGAATCGATGTATGGCTAGCTTCATGTCACTGATCCGATCTTACTGACTATCGCATCATTAGTGACCAATGACAGATAATATCACGACATCAACGACCAATGCAAAGGCTGGATTAGGCCCCGCCTCTCATCTAACTACGTGGAAGATTTTACATACCATCGTTTCTTATGGCTTATACGTCGCATGCGGTACTCTATTAAAATGATTGTATTTTCTATGATTAAAACTAAGTTATTTACACCTGCCGCCTATCCGCATCATCATCAGCCTGCTGCACTGTGCGAACAATTGGTTTTTATTAAGCGTGTGGCTAAACGTCCGCCGGTGTCATCACAAGCATATAGTTATTCTGCTGAAGTTTAAAAAAAAAAGGATTTTTGCGTAAATTATGAATTCTGTTAAAAACGCGCGAGCTGCTTTTATAATATTTCCTCTAGGATTCTACCGCGCATATGTAAAATGACCTGTTTTCGACAGATAATTTTGAAATTCAACACAAAATCCGCCGTACAGCTACACTTATAACTTTTCCTACACATATTTTATAACTTTTCCTTTGCGCAGAATGGTTGGTTTTTTGGCGGATATTTGTGAATTTCATTTAAACGTTTTGACACTTCGCTTATTAATGGTGGCTTTATCAATCGTCAGATAACAGACACGTTCATATACTCACGCCTGTCTTCCGGAGGGGTAGGCAGAGACTGCAGATTTACATCTTATGATCTAGACACACCTCTAGTATGTCGTCAATTTGGCTAGAGCAGGGTGTCTCAAAGTGGGGTACGCGAACCCCTAGAGGTTCCCCAGTTGATCGTAGGGAGTCCGTGACAAGATTTACTTATGACGGCTGGGTCTAGCCCGTTGAGTAAAATTGCACCTAAAATCGACTCAATTTGCGACAGGAAATAAGCCCACCTACCACATTAACTAATTAACAACATAACTTTGTGACTGTGTTATCTTTTATATTTAAATAAAAATCCTTCTATGTCCAGTTTGTTTTAAAGGGGTTCGCAGTCGACTTGGAAATGTAATAGGGGTGTGGCGATATCACATTTTCATGTAAGAGTGAGACAGAACTATCGTATTTACATCGGCGCACGAGCCGAGTGTGACCGAGCAATCTTCCGATCGATTCGTGTATCTCCGTCGGACTAGTCCAGTCGCTGAAATACCTCGATGCACGCCGGAGGGCTGCTCGTTCGCGCTCCGCCGACTATACCGAGTTATGTACGCGTACCTATGTATTGCCATAGATAAATAAAGGAAGGATAGATTGCTATCTCCTAGTACTGTTCGCAATACTAGAAAAAACGTTGCTAGATGGCGTTACTTGTCTCGCTGGAAATAAAATTTGTCTGAAATCGACGAAATATAGCATTTTACTGTTCTGGTTCATCATATTTATTTATTTTATGAATAAAAACACAACATTTTCATAACATCGCATCAGAAAATAGTGAATTCTTAATCAGGTGTTTTTAACATTTTTTTCATTAAACTTTCGGTGGTAAGCTGGCAATCTCACTAAGCGTGCAGATGGTTATTCTGGATTCCGGTAGATGGCGCACAGCGATCAATTAAACAAAATATGTGCATTAAAATACGCTTTATTTACCTAACACACACTACTCATACATACCGGTATATAACTTTACTCTTTGACTCAACTTTCATGCACGGTTGAGCGATTTATCCTTAGACTTATCGTATGCCATGTGTCGCGTATTGTCGTATTCTAGCAAATTTTTGTTTTTGTGGGTGCAGTATAGTTGCTACACACACACACATCGAATTTCGTTTCATCAACTGTTCGATAGATGGCACTAGGTATGTCACAATTTATCTAGTATAGTAGCGACATCAAAAATAATAAGTCGAACTACTAGGTACCGGCGAAAATAATAAGTTTTACGCGGGCTTTGTTCTAATGTATGGAGTGAGCAATCTATCCTTCCTTTATTTATCTATGGTATTGCTAAAGATTGTGTTTCCTTGATAAGGTGTTGTGGATATTGAATACAACTGTATCGTGAACATATACGTGTTTAACTTATAAACATGTCCAACTACACCTATAGGGGTGGGGCAATAAGTACGAAAAACACTGGGCTATAGCAGTCGAGTCTATTACCTTCCACTTGCGCCATACATTTTTTTTGTAGACAAGCAGACAGACAAAGCAACCAAACTTTACCACTGAACCTTGAAAAGTTTAAAAACTCACCCTAAACACCCAGCTGCCAGTCTGCGGCCGGTACTCAATGAACTTGGTGTCGTGTTTGTCGCACACGCGCCTTAGTTTCCCTTCGTAGTCCATTTTCAATAGTCTGCGAACATTCCAAATTAGACCTTATCGCCGAGAAATAGAGGTGCTGTTGTTTGGCGTCAGAGTAAGACATAAGACATAATTTATTTTCACACCAAAAACTTTTTTGCATACACTCAACAGATCAACAGACATATTTAAACAAACATAATTAAATTATAATTAGAGAAAGGGAACGAGCATTCATCTGCTAAGTGTAGGTATCCGCATGGATGTTACCCTGTCTGCCAAACTAAGTTGCCTTGTCCACATGACAGTGGTAGGTGGTCCTACCGATCGATGGATCGGATTTGGCGTAATATAAACAAACAAAAACAAAAATAATTATAATTAAGGTCAAAGCTAAACCAATACTGCCTAAAATCTAAAATAACCACTATAAAACAACTAAACCCTACGGCCTATATATATATATATATATATATATATATATTTATATATACATGCGTTATTGCAACGCGTGCGACGGAGATAGCATTTGGTGGCGCCATCTACAATTATTGTAACCGCTTTATGTACCGTTTTACTAATTGGTCTCCATCGTATTTCCTCAACTGTTTTACCGACGAGTGCTGCCACCTGAGAGGCAGCGAGGATTCGGAACTAACCCGAACACACGTCACTACTTGACTTCTGGAAGTTTTGAAAGAAGCATCGTTGAACCATCGCGCACCGTTTATGGACTCCCGCTTATTGTTGAGCCCTTCGGTTACTCAAAGAGAACCCGCGATTGTCGTTCAGCCCCCCTATTCTGTATCTTTAGTTGCCAACTGAAAGAGGTGCCTATCATCAAAAACATAGATAAAAACTGAAATTTCAAAATTGCCTTTAGTGTGTATTGAACTATTAACAATCTGTGTCGTCACTTCAAGTGCGAAAATATCCTTAGGACATCGGAATTCGATAGTATATATATGTTTTTGATGATAGACACCCAGTCCAGAAGGCAACTAGAGATACATAATAGGATTTGTTGCCTTGACGTCGAGTCCCACCACGTCGAGTAGCCTCTACGTCTACTCAACAAACTGTCGCTTTTAGTACCGCCACGTCGAACCGTTGAAAAATCCTCGCTTTTGTTACCGGCACGTCTACTAACAGTTTACAAATGTACAGTCATAGGAATATTTGAACAGTCTTCTTTGAAAAAGCATACACCCATCGCAACACCGGTTTACCTAACTTCTGCGACGTCTCAAAGACTATGTACTAATATGTGTAATGTAACATATAACCAAAGGTAAGAAATATCTCGCTTACGTTTCGGTGACAATAGACTAAAGAGTAATGGCCAGCTAAAAGACTGATATACAAACTATTGTTATCTCTTTCTCACATTAACAATCTCTAATGCCTCTATCTTTCTTTCCTCTCAAAGCATTGTTTTTTGTCTTATTTCTCGCCTTTTTTATTCTAAGAAACCAACGGTTTTGTCAGTTTGAAACGGCGTTTGTCGGATCATGGACGCGGTTGTGTGTGTGAAAGTGACAAAATTTACAAATTATGACAAATTTTAAATCTTTTTTACAATTTATGATTAGTAATTGTTTAACTTCATTTAATATAACTGTAATAAACCAAACTAATGGGACATCGGAAAACATTAGCATAGCTATAATAAATAAATATCTATATACCTACGCAGGTTGGTACTTGATCTGTGATTTGAAATATTCAATTTAAAATATACAATTGTTATACAATGGCCACTTGCACGAATATTTAAGCAGCGCTTAAATACCTGTATACACAGATAGATACTGAAACGCTACTTAAAAATTAGTGCAAGTGGGCCTCGTTTTTTGCAATTATTTATGTTGATTTTTATTTGTAATCATTAAAAGATTTACGATTGGAAAAAAATTGTTTCATTGACTGTACTTTTTCTCACAGTAGACGTGGCGGCACCTAATGCGTGAACTTTTCACTATAAAAAAGTAAATACAAAAAAAATAGTAGACGTAGAGGCTACTCGACGTGGCGGGACTCGACGTCAAGGCACCAAATCCATAATAGGCCCGCTGGTGTCGATCTTTACATCATTTTCATTTACTATTATTATATATAATATAAGTACACACACCCTCCCTAGTAGCAATTATATACTGATCCCAAGACTCCGGTCGCAGGGCTAGGGAGATATAGTTTATAATAATTACAAACACACACACTCATAATTACAACTACATTCATAACTAAACTCATATTATTATATATATATACCCAACATGTACACCTTCAACACTCAACACACACTCACACTTTTATACGAGTATAATAACTAAGTTTAAAATTATTTATTAAGTTTATTTTGTAAAACTATAACCATAGTTAAGAAAGAGCGGGGCATCCTGGCACAGGTATTTTTAATACTTAAAAGGATGTTCCAACACCTAATGTAATAAGATAAGTTTTTTGCAAATAAACAATTTCTATTTCTATAAATTTAAATTTAAAATAAATATGAATAAATATAACCTTAGCTATATAAGCTTTTTATTTGTAGTTTTAAGCAATTATAATAGTTAAAAAAAGACAAACTTTATATTTTTTCGAAATATTTCGGCCTCATCAGTGAGGCCGTCATCAGTCGAGTTGACAGGTAAAAATTATAAAAAAAAATTATAAAAAAATATATATGAAAACAAGTTGGTACAGTCTGAAAAATGATAGGAACTATTTACATAAAAAAAAAAAAAAAAAAAATGATGAAAGAAAGGTGGTAAAATAAAAAAAAATAAAAAATAAAAAAAATTACCACCTTTCTTTCATCATTTTTATTTTATTTTATTTTTTTTTTTTTTTATTTTACCACCTTTCTTTCATCATTTTTTTTTTTTTTTTTTTATGTAAATAGTTCCTATCATTTTTCAGACTGTACCAACTTGTTATCATATATATTTTTTTATAATTTTTTTTTTTAATTTTTACCTGTCAACTCGACTGATGACGGCCTCACTGATGAGGCCGAAATATTTCGAAAAAATATAAAGTTTGTCTTTTTTTAACTATTATAATTGCTTAAAACTACAAATTTAAAATAAACAAACTTTAAATGTGTTAGGCACTTGGAGGTGGATAAAAGGACAACAAGAATCCAGTGATCGCTGTTACGAGACAAAGACGGCCGCGCGGCAGACTCCAGCATCTTCTTACGTCTAAGGTCAGTGCACGATTGCTTCCTTTATTTTATTATACGAGTATCTATTTATATATTGAGACCAAACACCTTAAATAAACCGCGTTACAGTCGACAAAAAAGCATAAAAATTGGCAACCGGCGCTTCCTTCACTTAGAACCCGTGTCGCGATCCTAGTTTATGAACCCACCCCTGAGTGGTGTAGAGTGAGATACAACCACAAAATTCAAAATTCAAAAAGTTTATTTTGCAAAGTAGGTATATATAATACACGTTTCACAAGTCAAATTTTAATCTTATAAAAATATATGTAATAAAATAATAAATGTACATGAACTACTTAGATTAAATGTTTTTTTAATTTATGTAGCAATATATATACGATTAAAATTATAGGTAAAATATTATTATACAAGGTGAAATTCAATCAACCGCCCGAACCCATACCGGAGACCCGGCCAGGGACCAGGAACAGGTTCAATGATCACCAACCGAGCCCCCAGCACGAATCCAGGCAGCCGACCAAATCCCATCCTATATACTACATAGTAATAGGTTACATATATAAATACATGCCTACCTCCGCCCATTCGATTAGTCTTGCTAAGAAGAACAGGCAAGAAACTTGGCAAGATCATGTCTTTTTTTTTTAACATAAACTTATACTATACATCAAATTACTTATATCTACTTTAACCAAGGGATAAGAAAATACAAGACAGCAGGAATTCAGGTTAATGAAAAAAGAAAAACATATATATCTTTGCCTACCTCTCATATAGTCTATTTCCTTTTACAGTCTGTAATTAATTAATGTTAACTCTTAAGAGGAATCAATAGTTAGGAAATTATATTAATTAATTAAATTATTATCTACTATCATTAAAATCAGTATCACTATAACACCATGCTTCACCATTATCCAAATATTCATTTATTTTATAATATGCCTTCTTCAGTAGGCCCTGCTTAATGTACTGTTTAAACTTATTTTCTGACAAACTTATCCACTGATACTGAACTACTCACGGCGCATGGTATTAGATTCCATTTTTGCGACATTTTCCTAATTCTAATTAGCACCGTCTCGTCTCTGAGAATTTAAGCACTCTGGCGTCAACAATTCATCTATAGGGTATCACCAAACTTGAAGCATTAGAGAAGAAAACAATATTGTGATGTGAGATACAAGTGCTGCCATCTGTTGGTTGGTCAGACAACCTCATTTTCCAACTTTCGGCCGGTATGAAACTGTCCCCCCCCTGTACCTGTTGGGATCAGTGACGGGTCTCTTCTCAGTCTTGTCCCGCGGCCACACGCGGTCCAGCGTGACGATAGCGCGTCGGTTCAGACCCTCGCCCACTGGCGGTTTGTCAGCGTCCTCTGGGTAGATGATCACTTCTTTATTCAGGAAGTGCACTGTGGAAGGGGAAAATTGACTAGCATTATTTATTTATTTTCAGTTACAAGTACAAAATTTTAACATTATTTAGTACCATGAAACCATGTTTGGTTTGTCTTGGTCTTGGAGTCTACGATACATTAAAAGGATATAATTTATAATGGAGGTAACGAGTTAAAAGGTAACTTACAAAGATACAAAGATTTTCCAAAAGACAAAGATACCTTAGTGACAAAAGTAGACATTTAAATAAAAATACAAGTTTTTCATTTTTCTTCGAAAATGTGTTTTGTTGCCATGTCCATAAAGTCTATATGAACCTGCTTAACAAAGTTATGTTATCAGTTATTGTAATTCGCAAAGTTGTTACACAGTTATCTTAGTTTATACAATTCTTAATAGCATGCCCATAAGAACTATTTACTCCTGGGCTCGTTACAAACCAGCGCATCCCGCTGTCTTTGCTAGATCTAGATTGACACCGTGACGACTGGGTTAGCAGGCGAGCGCTCTACTACTCGGCCACAGAGTCTAATCATTAGTTCATCACCTTGCAAGAAGAATGTTTGTGATTACAAAGGTAACATAAACTCACCGAGAGTGTCAAGATCGAGCCCGGTGACGTCGACCTCGCAATCATAGAACACGTTCCCGTAGTTCTTGCGACCGATGGTCAGGTGGGGGACCACACAGCGGCCATCTTGTCTGATGTAGCCTGTCAAACAAGGTTGTATCGTCACGACAAAGGACATTTCGATAAGGTTATAAGTGGCACTTGTCATGATCCGATTTAAAAACCAGACTGGAGTGCTAACCTCTATTGAAATCCGCACGCTAAAAATAAATGATCTTATTAACTATCTGTATTACACATGAAACTTATTTCTCTTCGGGGTGTGTCGTTGTCTCTATTACTCTTGAAACATAAAGAAATTTAAGGTAATTTTTTTTTTTGTTGGTTTTGTGAATGGGATTCAGCGCCAGTCTGATTTGGATTTAAGACACAAAGATTCACCTCATTTTGAATCAATAAGAATTGGAACTCTGTTGCGTTGCTTTTTTGTTCAAAATAGCGCGCTCTGAACCGTGGCTGTGACGACAGCTGGGAAAACCACGATCACGAGAAAACGAGTTTTTATTTAAAATTAAAAATTTTGCTGAACAAATATAATTTTAGGGTTCAGATTAAAAATAATTTAGGTGTTTTTAAAATTTGAAACTCTAAATAATAAATGTAGAAATATTGTAAATGTGTAATTGCATACCTTATTATCTTATTGTATTTGTAATAATGACTTGTAAATGTATGTTTTATCAATTAACTAGCTGACCCGGCGAACTTCGTTCCGCCTAACAGTCTAATAATATCGTGTTAACTTTAGTTAAACTTAATTTACGATTTCATTAAGGTAATAACATTAATACAACTTTTTTGCAAATACAGAAATGTTTTATTGCTTGCCATTGCGAAAGAAGAATGGCAGGGACCCATGTAGTAGTTTCAGTACCGTTGTTAGGCTTAGCGTAGGGTATTGAATATATGCAGAAATAATAGTTCTTGGAATAACTAAGCGATTTTTAAAACTTGGGGCTTAGATGTTATTTTATGATATCAGAACGCTAGATAAATAGGTTTCTTTTATATGCGTGGTTTTGTCAACAGATGGCACCACATGCTGTTTGCGTTCGTAAAATTAATTAATTAATTTATTGTTATTCGATAACTTATCCGATACTTTATTACTTATTCTGCTATTCGGAGCGGATAAGAATACACCAAAAAAG
The DNA here is from genome assembly GCA_934047225.1 of Ypsolopha sequella. Classification (NCBI taxonomy): domain Eukaryota; kingdom Metazoa; phylum Arthropoda; class Insecta; order Lepidoptera; family Ypsolophidae; genus Ypsolopha; species Ypsolopha sequella. Next base: position 11,562,865 of record OW204009.1, read on the forward strand.
AGATAACTAACATCGATCCAGCCGATCTTGAGTTATAAGTGGTGTAACTAACACGACTTTGTTTTATATATTTAGATGAGTATAAACACTTACTGATCATATCCTCCAAGGAAGGTACAGTATAGTACCCAGGTCTAGTCAGCTTCACGCCGGTCGGGTGCGGCGCGGCTTCCCTCGGCGCTACGTTCTCTTCTTCGGATACTGGAAATTATACATTTTAATTTATTTATATTTTATGTAGCAGGTGGTAGAGCTGACTCGACTAATTCGGGGGAGAGTAAGAGGACAGCTCACAGGCAAAAAACTAGGAGGCCCACCATGCCTGGTACCGATGGATGGCGGTATATCCATCCCTAATAGCCGGGCCTTATATGGAACAGACTGGCGTCACTGGTGCGAGGGTTCCGGCACCGCGCTCACCAACCCGCCTGCCCAGCGTGTGTGAGTATGGGCAATTCTTCTAGGATGACCGCCGGGAGTGGCGAAGTCCTGGAAAGGCTTATGTCCAGCAGTGGACGAACTAGGCTGATGGATGGATGGATAATATTTTATATATGTCGTGGGCAGATCATAGAATCTAAGGAAATAAATAAAAAAAAACAGCCAAGTGCGAGTCAGATTCGCGAACCTAGGGTTCCGTATTGTGGATGATAAATATAATTTAGATATTTTTTTTCTTGAATTTCTCAACCGCTTTATTTTTCATGTAATCTTTACGTAAACACATTTTACCATGTTTTTTTTCATATTTTTCGGTCCACCAGTTTTGGAGATAAGGGGGGGGGACATGTTTTATATATTTTTTTAAACCATGATATGTGGGCAAATTAATGCTATTTTTGTGCCAAATTTCATGTCTTTATCTTTAACGGGCTAAAGTTATGAGGCTGTGACACACGGACGGACGGGCGGACAACGGAGTCTCACCATAAAGGTTCTTTCGTACCTTTTAGGTACTACGGAACCCTAAAAATAGGTACGACGGCAAGCGGAGCGAAGTTAGGTTTACATGTAAATAAATTTGGAAAGTCGAGCGAAGTGACCCTCCTAATTTTAACAAAAATACGAAATGCCTAGGCAGGCCATGATATGCCCAATTCTACGATGTGTCTACGACATATACGTAGAGGAAGTAAAGGTCCTAAAAAAATGTATACACATAATTTAATAAAATACAGATATCACGATCTTGGGCACATCACCACAACGGCCGTTAGGAAAAGTTGTTCATATTAACGGGTAGAACATCCCGTTTTCAGAAAAAGGGTTATCATCTTAACATCCTGTATATTAGTAGGGAAGTAAGTGTATTAAGGATAGGAGTATAATCTACTCGGAACTTAATTTACTATTGGAGTGCATTACAAACTAGAAATCAATCAGAAACAAATTGAAAAGCACAAATATTTTTGAAAAAAAATTCCTCGGGCCAGGATCTGAACCTGCGACCTCCTGCTTACATGACAGGCGTCAGAACGCCACAAAATATGGCCTATATTGGTACCGATACGGTAACTTATTTGACAGGACTAAATTTAATTTAAGCGTTCTGTCCTTGTCTTTTCGATAAAGAAAGAAAAAGACAGGACACTTAAAATAAAGTTAGTCCTGTCAAATAAGTTAAGACGTGCTATGCCGTATCGATACCAATATTAATCTAAGACCTAACTAACTATAACATAGTGAAAGTTTTATTTCGATTCATCAAGTATTATTTTAAGTATTTTCCGAGATCATAACAAACCAACAATCTTACACTTTTATATATTAGTAGGGATAGGGCTAGATATATGCAATTATAAGTGATTATTTATATTTATACTTCCTGATACTACTTCCTGATATTACCCAAAATTAAAAAAATCTAATATATAATGTAATGCGGTTCAGAAATTTTTTACTAATTTCGAAATCTACATGTGTATGCTTTTAAAATTCTATGATACTGGCGCTAAAGTGATATTTTTTCATGTATACTACTTAATACTTCATATCTTACGCCCTCAGCGCGTAAGATCTATACGCACTAGACAGGTTCTCTCTAAAACGAAATTACGCTAAACTAAATTGGCTATTAAGCTGATAGACCACCCACAGATCACTGTCTGATTGGTCGAGAGCCCGCGCCCCGCGCCCCTCGGACCATAGGAGTGGTATCTAACTGCATATTTACTAACTACTTGGTGTACAAATAAATCAGACTGAACCATATACGCCTCTGATCTGGTGCGTTATTTTCTCACAGCTCGTACACCCGGTCAGTCCCCAGCGGTGAGGGCAGAACTGCAGCTGTTTGTCGCTTCTGTACGACAAAATGTCTAGGAAAGGAAAGGATTCGTGATGTCACATTTCGTTGGCTCACAATTGCCAGGTTCTATGATGCTTTTAATTAAGGACAGCCATCACGCGCACACCTCGATACAAACGCAAACACAAAATTGTGAGTTGTCCACGGAATGTTTTTATAATATTTTAAGCTGAGTCTTTACCTAGATTGTAGATTTAGATTTAGACCTAACAATTTGGAAATTTAATCATATTATCTTCACAACAAACCCCTAAAATACGTAAATTTAACGGTACGTAAAAGTATAGCCGAATGTGTTTTTATTGTTTTAGAATTAATTATAATGGCGCTTTGAAAATGTATTTTAGATTTTTGTGAAATACCCGCATTTTCTAATTAATCGAAACAGAACAATTAAATTCAAAATTCACTCAATAGTAATTCAACAAAACCTTATTACCTACTAGCGACCCGCCCCGGCTTCGCACGGGTGCAATAAATATACTGAAAATATTCATTTAAATTACATGCTGTAAAGGGCCATATTGATCTATATAAAATGCTATATTTAAGGTACTTAATTGGACAAGAATTTATGCTGTATTGCTTAAAATCGCTTCGTAAATAAGCCATAATGGTTATTGTGGGTTATCCCTAAGAGATAGACATGTACCATTGCGGATTTTTTTGTAGACCTTTTTAAGATGTACAATACTGTAGTACATTATTTTGATCTATCTCGTAGGGTTCAGCCAGCGTTTGCAATGTAAGCGCAAAAAATGTGTTTATTTACGACATCACATTAGAAACCTCTAAAATTATCAGTGTTTTCTACTATATTATGCATGTATTATATATATAAACCTTCCTCTTGAATCAATCTATATATTAAAAAAAACCACATCAAAATCCTTAGTGTAGTTTTAAAGACAGGGACAGACAGACAGCGGGAAGCGACTTTGTTTTATACTATGCAGTGATGTATTGTGTATACTGCATTCGCAGTTTCCATTTGTTTCTGTAAAATAGAATTTAAAATATTTTGCAATTCAACATTTTTTCAATTTGAATGTTGCCATCGCAAAGTTTCCATTGGTTTCCGTAAACTAGAATTTCAATTTTTTTTCACAATCCGGCTGCGAAACCGCTCTTACAATGCTTACTAGAAAATTACATAAAGTCACAAGCATTAGGGCTAAACTTCAAAGTCTAATTACTGAACTTAATAACAAATAACTTAGAACCTTGTAATAGTGAGCCAACGATTTGGTAATTCAGAAAGGGACGGTGTTCTACTTAGAGATGTATGGGATATTTCATATATTCAAGATACAGTGTCCTTCGTACAAGTGCACATCCGAAAGTGGGTGGAACTAGATCTAAATATATCGACAAAAACAAAGAAAATATTTTTTTTTTAATTTTTTTTTATCTTGAAAAAATACTCCACTTGAGTATCTTTGTATGGGACGCGAGCGCAGTGCCTTTGGTTAACCACTCGTAGAAAATATTATATAGAACGTTGTATTTTTTTTTTGTTAGAAAGATAATGGAATAGGCAATGATAAATAGGAATAAAAGTATAGTAAAACGGAGACATTATATTGAAAAAATTGACTATTACTGAAAAAAAAAAGACGGAAAATTTAAAGAAATAATCTTTTAGAATATTATTTTTATGGTAATGGTAGTTGATGTTTTGTTTTTGATTTGGTATGCAACGTCAATTCTTAAGGATTATAACAGTTTTATTTCATTGCATTATTCGCGATAGATCAAAAGTTATGACATATTTTATACATAGTCTCCATGGTAGGCAAAAAAAAAATTAATACGTAAATTTATAAAACAAAGATTTTCTAAAAAAAAATCATTTTTTTGTCGATAAAATAAGGTCTAGTTTCACCCCTTTTCGGATGTGCACTTGTACGAGGGACACACTGTATATGAGACTTAAAAGTTTTTAAAGAAAGTTTTTTTTTACTACCCGGCAACCCCAAAATATTGAACTGTGCAACTTGTCAACTTTAAACAAGAACAAGTACCCTGTAGTAATTCTGCAAATATGTTGCAAACCTGAATCCATCCCGTGGTCACCAATGTCGCGACATGCCGTCCTTGTCAAATATTGTCACACGACATATTTTCTATCGGGGACACAGCGTCTATGAACATTATTAAGAGTACGGGACTCACCGTGTTCAAGGGCGTACGCAGGATTACACTCAGGGGTGGGCAGAAACTCAATCATATATTAGTCTCCGAGGATTTTCAGTAGTACCTATGTATATAACTTACCTACAGTATGTTTTTAAGACAATAGTTAAGTTTTCAGTGTAAAGCGAGATATTAATTTTAATACATAAATAATTATTCTACTTTATCTGTGTTTTATCAGCCCTTCCATGATATCTTTGTAAGGAGGACACACGCCGCCCAACGCTCCCCTCTTACCGCGGGCGATCAGCCAATAGCATGCTTTAAGTAATAAACTGTTACCATTGGACAGATGCTCGATGTTCTCCTTGTCGTGGATTCTCGGTTCGCTAATCAGCTCCCGCACCGAGTCTTGGTTCTCATTCTCTGGCTGTTGCGACTTCTTGCGGAGCGGTTTTGTTGTCAACCTGGCGGGAGGGGGGGGAATGGTCGGTTAAAATATTTATAGCATTTTAATTAGAAATTAATGGAGATTTTAGGAATGAATAAATTAATCAATGAATGACTGAATGAATGCATAAACACTTGCACAAAAAACAAGATATTTACAAAATACATTAGAGAAGGCAAGGGCGGACTTATTTCTAAACGGAGGTTTGCTTTTTTACTCTAAGGCCCACTTGCGCCAAGCTACTTAACCAAGGTTACAGTGCGCGCCAATCTTTTAGTCGCCTCTGAAGATAGCCTCAAGAGGCGACGCAATAGCCGTTTCACGGTGTCAGGGGGACGTTACAGGAGCGAGGGCGCGGAGCACACCCGCCTGCGTGCCGCACCACACCCCCCGCTCGGCATTTAGCAGGTGTCAACACTATGCGTTAGTGTTAGTGCTACGTCCGTACACTACACACGCGCGCGTTGCATGAAAAGTACCTTCGAGGAAAAAATTCTATGATTTGTTAAGTTTATCGTTGAATCTGTTTGTTTTAGTTGCCTTTACTTGTTGTGTGTTTGTTAAAGTTTATAGTTGTTGTTATGCCTCGCGGACGTAATAGCGTTTTAAGGCGACAATGTAGGAAAATGGTGTTTAAATTAATGCGTTTTATTTATATAGTTAAGATTGCACTACAATAATAAATAAATAATTAAATAGGTAGGTACAACAAGTACACCTTCCCACTTATAGTAAACGTTTAATAATCAACCGTTGATATTATTGTTTCCTTGACTGTACCTGTGCAAGCTTGCACTCGTAACTCATTCAGAGGCGACTAAAAGATTGGCGCGCACTGTAACTAACTTTTAATGCTTTGTCCTTGTCACATCAAGCGATAGAAATAAGGACATAGCATAAAAAGTTAGTTAACTTTGGTTATGTTGCTTGGCGCAAGTGGGGCTAAGGCCCACTTGCAGCATGTTCTTAACTCGACTTTAACTCGGGTTAAGTCAAAAAATAGACAACCTGAATTTTACAGTAACACATCCAAATGATTCATAAAATACACTAAATTATAAAATAAAATAATTCATTTTTAATTTTGTATGGAAATCACAAAAAGAGTCCTAATTTTAGACTCTTTGTAATTCCTATACAAAACTAAAAAGATTTCGATTTGGAGATTTAATTTATTATAATTGTTTTTTTTTCCCTTTTTGGCTATATTTTCTGTAATGTTTCGATGTATTTTTTTCTTATCTAATTTAGTATTGCTAACTGTATAATCGTGTTTTTTATGTTTATTTAATCATATAGCTAATCTTTGTTTAACCTCTCGTAAATACTATTTGTGTTTATATATTTATATGTATCAGTGTGTGTATTATTAGGATATAGATGTAGTATATGTATTTGATTATAAGTTACCTATTTATGTATTTAACGTATATAATAATTTTAGTTAAAATTAATACTAGTCATAAAACTTTTTCCTCATCGAAGCACTACCCTTGACAAGTTCTACATCGCCAAAGGTTAGCTGGAAGAAAATGCTAATTAGCATTAAGCTCGCCTATGTACATGTTTTTATTTGTGCAATAAAGAATTTTTAATAATAATAATAATAGCTTAGTTTGAAGCAGTAGATGTTTAATTAAGTAAATAGTATTAGTGAGCAACCATGGTTGGCAGGGGTCATGACGTCACGGGAGCTTGTCCCTGCTTCTGTCCGCCACCGACGACCCTCTCGCAGCTGCTTGTTTTTGCAATATATCATGCATCTTGTTATGACAATGTGTTTGGATGTAACGAAGTGTAATATCTGGTAGTGAACCTAATAATAGTAGTTTATGCTACAAGGGCGAAAAGGAATACATTACGAGGACGATTTAAAACACGAGCGTAGCGAGTGTTTTAAAAGTAACCGAGTAATTTATTGCTCTTACGCCCGTGTAACATACTACGTTTTGCAATGCATAGTGTGAGGAAATAAAAAAAATATAATCTTGTGAAATTTAAATTATGATTGGCTCAAAAGGACTGTCCAGAGCCGTTAAACAGTGGAAAAAAAAGTATAGCATTTATGGCACACAGGAAAGGTTGCAGGTTAGCCAACTTCTCGTATATAAATTAATAATAATAATAGGGACTGTCCGTTAGTGTATCTCAATGATACATTGAGGGAGAGGCCTCCATGGATGCAGCCATCACACATTTAGATTAAATGGTACCAAATGCCTCTTCAATGTTGGCTTCGGCCCCATGAATGCCTTTCAAATGACCGGGTCCCTATGGGCCCGTGACTGGAAAGTGTACCTACATAATAAATAATAATAACATTAAAAAATATATATATAATAATAATGATAAAGCTCTAGGGCAAAATAATCGACTTTCTGTTCGGTTTTGATGCATAAAAAGTGGGCCTTTACGAGCACTTGCATTGAAAATAAATAAATAAATTAATTAAATCTACACATACCAGCTAGCTCGCCTTTCCGATACTGATATTGGTACGTCTCTTTCTGAAACAGAAAATGATTACATTTGATATAACAAAAATCAATTTCATACCGCAACGTTAGAAACAATACTTGTAATTTTATCCTAGCATGTGTCGTTGGTACAGTGTCTTTCCATCATACTTGATCTTTCGCACGTTGACAAACGCGGTATGCGTGAGCGCAACTAGAATAGATAAACGCTGAATCTCTGGCGCGTGCTAGCCACACAGAAGCGGCGCTACTTATTCCTATTCTGCTAGCTCTATCGCGCATATTGCATTTATCAACGTGCTAAAGAGCAAGTAGGATGGATAAACATGTGCCTTATCCTAAAAAATATCGGGGAGTGGCTTGTGTACGTAACGCGTAGTATTTTCTTTGAGCGTACGTTACGTACATATGGTATAATACTCAAAGAAAATACTACGCGTTACGTGCATATAATAGTAGTTTATGCTACAAGGGCGCAAAAGAATAAATTACGACGACGATTTATTAATTAGGAGCTACGCTCGTGTTTTAAACGTAACCGAGTAATTTATTGCTCTTACGCCCGTGTATCATACTACGTTTTTCAATGCATAGTGTGAGGAAATAAAACAATTTAATTTTGTGAACTTTAAATTGTAATTGGCTCAAAAGGACTAGGTATCCAGAGCCGTTAAACAGTGGAAAAAAGTATACCATTTATGGTACACAGGAAAGGCTGCAGGTTAGCCAACCATTGTAAATAAATTTAAAAAAATAATAATAATAAAGCCCTAGGGCAAAATAATCGACTTTCTGTTCGGTTTTGATGCATAAAAAGTGGGCCTTTACGAGCACATGCATTGAAATATAATATGTTAGTAACGCGTAGTATTTTCTTTGACCGTATTATATTATATGTACGACAACGAGGAAGTCCTTTGGATTCTTTGAAACTTTAGCTATCGAGTGAAAAGAAAGAAAAAATAAATTTATTGGCGCGTTTACAAAAAAAAAAAAAAAGAACTTATAGCTAACAGCTAACACAGTAATCTAAAGATAAAAATAACAACACTACAAAAGGATGTAGCTCAGCTATGTGCCATCCAAAACATGCTTTGGTTGGCGCTGGTTTTCAGCTACCTCCGTTATAATTGCATGATAAGGTATTTACGAGTCGATAACAATTTTACTCGTATATACTAAATTGAAAAATCAATAACAATTGGCAGAAATGGCTTATAACTAAATTAAAGAAAATAAAAACTAAAACCAAAAATGCGTTACAAGACAAAAAATATAGTATAATTAGTGGGATAATAAAAATGTTGGATATAGATGATAGATATGTAGCTTCAACACCAAACTGTAGCCCCCGATTTTGTCATTGGATTGCCTCCCAATATGGAAGCAAATTTAAAGTAGTATTCACGTCAAAGGATTTAGTCGTAGCTTTACTTATATAAAAGCAGAACAATAGTACATTGTTCACCGAGGTAAGAAAGGGGAAGATTACCAACGAGGGTGTAGTTTGAGGCCCGAGGCGAAGCCAAGGGCCTCAATACACACGAGTTGGGAATCGCACTTTCTCCCGAGTGATACATAGTGCTTTATACTACACCTGCGAGGAAATAGTATCATTTTACTTTTAATCAAGATACAATAAAAGAAACCGACTGACTCGCGTGCGATTGTCACTTTTTATTTCCTTTTTTTTTTTTTTCATTTTCCCACTAAGTGGAAAGGCAAAGGGATCTTAGCCCATACAGCCATGTTTGACGTTATAGTTTTTTATGTTTATATGCACTATCCTCTTCTGTTGAGGATCATCTGAAAGGTCTGTCCTGTCTAAGTCACTGTCCTGTCGTTTCCGCTATAATGATAGCCTTATAACGCAAATACAACAGGGTTAGAAAAAACACAAGAAAAGGCACAGCCCGCACTTTTGTTCCATTGGACAACACACTACACAGGTTACGGCGATTTTAATTCACAATATTCTATCACTATTGTTGATCAGAACACCCAAAATGCAATATTTTTTCAATAAAACAAAAAAACGACGCCATCACGTCTTCGCGCCTTTTTTCCAACCTTTTATTTCCTTCTTATTTTTTATTATGTGCAGGAAAAGCAAGTGGCCAGTATCATTTTTCGAGTTTTATGTACGAGTTCGCAAAATAATACTGGCCACTTGGCCACTTGCTCATTCTTTATGTTATTTAAAAAAAAAACAAAACACGTTAACAATGGATTTGCATATACTTTTTCTGCCCGCTCAAGCACGTTAACAATGAATTTTCATACACTTTTGCCGCCCGCATATTTGTATGACAGTAATGACGTATTTTCTGCATCGTTTTCAACAAAGAAAGAAGGTACTTTCCGAGCAGGTGTAGTATAAAATATAAAAATCTTACCCAAATCTGGGTACAACCGTGGAGTGGGCTGGTCGTTGTCTATTGGCTTCTCTTTAGAGTCGTCCCACGGCAACTTAGAAGAACCGAGCCTGGAAATATACAAGGTGTACAGATCTGATCGCATTGAAATCTTCGCCATTGTTCGTATTTCACGAAAAGAGCCGAATCATAAATTGTAAGAGCCTTAGCATTCGGAAACTAATTGTTATTAACAGTGGCGTATTTTAAGATTCGGCGCCCTGGGCCTGTAAATAAATGAACGATAAAAAGTAAACATATTTCAATAATAAAATATAATAAAATCCAACAATGTGTTGTTTCGGATATGATACAAAGAAATAAACACCATTTATTCAATATTTAATTATGTTTTTCGATGGACGATTTTTTTAATAATAAAAGTATAAAGTTAAAAAGCAATATAAATTAAAAGATATTAAACGATAGATCATGAAAGGCCCCAAAGCTGAGCGCATGATGCAGCTTGCGCCGCCCCCCGCAGCCTGGCGCCCCGGGCCATGGCCCTTTGGCCCTAGGGTAAATACGCCACTGGTTATTAAAGCGAAAATAGGAGCTTAATAGTAGTTTATGTTACAAGGGCGAAAAGAAATAAATTACGAGGACGATTTTAAACGTAACCGAGTAATTTATTGCTTTTACGTCCGTGTATCATACTACGTTTTTTAATGCATAGTGTGAGAAAATAAAACAAATATAATCTTGTGAACTTATGATTGGTTCAAAAGGACTGTATCCAGAGCCGTTAAACAGTGGAAAAAAAGTATAACATTTATGGTACAGAGGAAAGGTTGCATGTTAGCCAACTTCTAGTAAATAAATTAGAAAAGTAATAATAATAAAGCCCTAGGGCAAAATAATCGACTTTCTGTTCGGTTTTGATGCATAAAAAGTGGGCCTTTACGAGCACTTGCATTGAAAAGCAATTTTGGGACTTATACAAAAATTCAGAAACGGACATTCTGTTTGTCTATAGGCGACCGGACGTGCACTATCTCTCATGGATAGTATAAAAAGCGGAAATACGACCTTTACCGAAGAGTGGCGAAGATTCATAGGCGCATTATTAAACTGGTACTACTGTACTAACTACTGTAACTAACATCACTAGTACAGTAGTAATAAATATTAAAGATAACTTATTTGTTTTTTTTATTCAGATTACATTAATATTTATATAAAAACACTTATTAAAATAATTATTTCCAGATATATTTCGACATTTATAGTCGGCGTCAGTGGAATTAGATACAATTAATATACTATGTTAATATACAAGGTGAATTTGTAAACATCGTCCAAATTAATACTTGAGCCTTGGTAAGTGATCAGCATCGTGAACCAATAACAATTTTTGTAAAATTCATAAAATGAAATTTTGACTCCCCACAGTGATTCACTCAGAACTGGGAGTGAATTACTATGGGAAGTCGAAATCTCATTATACGAATTTCACAAAAATTGTTATCGATCCCTGATGCTGATCACTTACCAAGCCACCAGTATGAATTTGGACGATGATCAAAGTCACCTTGTATATATTAGTATTAATATACTGTAGAATACTTCACTGACGCCGACTATAAATGTCGAAATAATTATTTTAATAAGTGTTTTTATATAAATATTAATGTAAACTGAATAAAAACAACAAATAAGTTATCTTTAATATTTAATACTACTGTACTAGTGATGTTAGTTGTACTGGTCATACTGAACGACTTTTATTCTACAACTACTAAAATTACGTAAAAAAAGAATCATCGTCCCATACATTTTTTCTCCATACAATACTCTTAAAACTTACCAGCTGCTATGTCTTTCGGAACTGTCCTCCAAATCTGTAAAAAAAAAAAAAGTTTTTTCTTAAACTGAAAGTCACAAGCACAAGATGATTGCACTATATTCTGCGTAGCAATTCCCATAGCTTCATGACAAAAAAAAAACGGAGAATTTACGCCATTTTAGGGCATAGTTTTCATTATTTTAGTATATAAATTAACCATTATTTTTTTATGATTTTTAAAAAATCGTCGTTTATGACGTCACTTGAAAGTTTTAGACATTTTACTGATTTTGATGTGTGAAAAGGTCTGTCTACTCATCTGTCATCCATCTGTCAAATCAGTCAGCAGAAATTTTTTATAAATTTATCTTCAGAACAAAGGACACATTTCTAAGCAGCCATTTCTCAGGTGACGTCACACCAAGGCAAATGGAAGTTGCAGCTTGAGGTTTTCTAGACCACAAGTTCTAAAATACGGCTTATTTAACCTAAATCTCGAAATTGCTTTCGAATTAACACATCTTAACATAATTTAAACTAAGCGAATTATGTAGTTGCCATTACAGTTTGGTACAGTACAGAAGCCGCGCGTGAAGTAGTCACAGGTGACGTCGCAATCGCGCATTTTCGGAGCATCGCCGGCTCGGTCGTCGCGTCGCGTCGCTCCTGATTCGTTGATTTGTTTGTGTTTGTTGAAGATTGTAGCTACTGTTGGAGCTATACACTACGTACCAGTATTAACGCCCCTCAAGTTGTCATTATAGTCGCTAGCACGTCTCTCGGTACTGGTGGGCGGCTCGGTCGTCGCGTCGCGTCGCTCCTGATCCATTGATTTGTTTGTGTTTGTTGAAGATTGTAGCTACTGTTGGAGCTATACACTACGTACCAGTATTAACGCCCCTCAAGTTGTCATTATAGTCGCTAGCACGTCTCTCGGTACTGGCGGGCGGCTCGGTCGTCGCGTCGCGTCGCTCCTGATCCATTGATTTGTTTGTGTTTGTTGAAGATTGTAGCTACTGTTGGAGCTATACACTACGTACCAGTATTAACGCCCCTCAAGTTGTCATTATAGTCGCTAGCACGTCTCTCGGTACTGGTGGGCGGCTCGGTAGTCGCGTCGCGTCGCTCCTGATCCGTTAATTTGTTTGTGTTTGTGTGCTGGTTTGTTGAAGACTCCAGCGATCTGTTGAAGATAATTAGCAAAAAGGTTATGAAATTTCAAAAAAAAAAATACAAGCATCGCCCCAACATCAATCTTTTAAGGTTACCGATTATTGACATGCAAGTGACAGTTCACACTATATGTTACGTATAATAAGTATTTGGAACGCGTCCGACGGTGGTCTGTCGACGTTTGGTTTTTTGTGTGTAGTATCACTGACCTGAACACTGGGCTGTCATTCTTTTAAAGATCGAGGTCGATTTTGTGGATTTTGGAATATAATTTGTTATAAACGGGATAAAACGGACGTGGATACCGTGTAAACGTTTGTGGGTCAAGGTCGGCACATATTATTGCCGGGGAGGCACTTTTGGATACTGTTTATTTTGGGTGAAATAACCTGCAAGCACGCGGTTTTGTACAAGTGTAGACATTGGCCGGCTACAATATCTTCTGGGGTTTGGATGCATCCAGGGGATAGGTGGGTTACGTTTAGGGTTCGCCGTGGAGGTGAGCGACGTGGCACAACGCCGGCACGCACTTTGGCTGCCGTTTCAAACGCGTGTTCGAGAGGGGTTCGACTGCGGTCAGCTATCACTGGACTGTCTGCCCTGTCTGGTAGGAGAATTCTGTACCTGCTTTAGTATATAAGTAAATTATCGCTGATAGGTTTTTTAAGTGGACGTAGATTAGGGACAGCTGATGGGCCCCTGTTCCAAATTACCTAACAGCAGTTTATAAGAAACACTATAGGTTGTCAACTTCGTGCCTACCGCGCCCACGTGGTATAGGGTTTGACGGGCGGGGTCTCGGAGGGGATGCGGATGGTGTGGCGGGAGGGTGAGCGAGCACGAAGCGTGGGGCGGACCAAGGCGGATGGCCAGTCGCCGGGGAGGTCGCTCCATAGATATGGGTAGTATAAACCGATGTATAATGGATCTCTTTTGTAGACTCTATGATATTTTAAAGTTGTCAATGTCATACATGTGTACTTGGAATGCCTTGCGCACGGCCCTGTACACTAAGTCGCGTGCTACCTCGTAACCGCCAACCCCTGTACCCCGTGGGCGCCGTAGGCGAGAAGTTGACAAGGTACAGTGCGCGACAATCTTTTAGTCGCCTCTGAATGAGTTACGAGTGCAAGCTTGCGCAGGTACAGTCAAGGAAACAATAATATCAACGGTTGATTATTTAATTTTTACTATAAGTGGGAAGGTGTACTTGTTGTACCTAGCTATTTAATTATTTATTTATTATTTTAGTGCAATCTTAACTATATAAATAAAATGCATTAATATAAACACAATTTTCCTACATTGTCACCTTAAAACGTCCTTCAACGTCCGCGAGGCATAACAACAACAATAACCTTTAACAAGCTAAATCAACAAAACAACAAATAAAGGCAACAAAAACAATAACAAACAGATCTAACGATAAACTTAACGAATCATAGACTTTTTTCCTCGAAGGTTTACTTTTCATGCAACGCGCGCGTGTGTAGTGTACGGACGTAGCACTAACACTAACGCATAGTGTTGACACCTGCTAAATGGCGAGCGGGGGGTGTGGTGCGGCACGCAGGCGGGTGTGTTCCACGCCCTCGCTCCTGTAACGTCCCCCTGACACCATAAAACGGCTATTGCGTCGCCTCTTGCGGCTATTTTCAGAGGCGACTAAAACATTGGCGCGCACTGTATAGCACGCCCACGTTTCATGGACGATTATTACGTCCCCATGTGTTGGGTGGTGAGCCCTATCGCAATACTTGGGGCACAAATATGGAGCTAAAATGTGTCGCCTCGGTTAGTTGTCGAGACGTTGCACGTAAATAAGAAAGTAGATTGAAATGTTTAAGCGTTCAGACATTCAGACTAATACAATGGGAAAATAACTTTTAGGTATTACGGAACCCTAAAAAACAAATAAATTAACATAGTTATAAAAACTACAGGTACTTTCAAAATTCAAAAATTCATAATTATTTATTTTTCAAAAACTATACCAACACAATTAAATTTACATTACAAAGAGAAAAAAATATATATAATTTTTATAACATTTAACGAGAAAGTTGTTATTCTTGTGGCCCCAGACTAAGCGAGCTTACTACAATACTTTTTAGAATCACATACATTCGTCACTACTGTCTGCAATAGGAGTAGGCAGACACTGGAATCTTCATCTGCTACGATCCTGACACACCTCACTGTCAATAATCGAGAAATTTGAAACTGCGGCTCACCTATTATGCCCGTCCCCAGTGTCCAGTTGCGCCTGTGTATCGACGTTTCTACTCTGCTGTGGCCGCAGCACCAGCCGCTTCCTACTCGGCTTCAAGCTGAGCTTGTCTTCGAGACTCGCGTCAGACTCCTCCAGCCCGTCGAACAAGGATTTCTGCAACAACAAAAATCAAAAAATCAAAATCATTTATTTATAACATATTTAACAGTTTTTGTTGCCGAATTCTTCTTTTAAGCTTTCACCTGTAGTAGGAGAAACTCGCTCTTTCATCCATAGTTGCGACAGAATTATAAATAAATATTTAAACAAAGCAAGACATTAAAATGTACCATCGAAGAAAAGCCCGCCGTCCCACTCATCACCCGCACTGCAATAGTAATAAGAGCGTTAAGTAGGTCAGCGGCAATCTCCACGATGGCACAATAGGTATGTGAAATAACTTGTGAACTTTTTAAATAAGTAATAGTAAGCAACCAATCCAATTAACTCGGGAATAGCAAACACAGATGCTAATTCGTTGGCTCACTATTACAAAGTTCCATGTAAAAAAAATTGGAACAACACAAGGTTCTATGTGTCATTCATTATCTATTGTCACATAGAACCTTGTATTATTCCTATTTTTTTTACACAGAACCTTATAATAGTGAGCCAACGAATTGCTAAATGCTATTATAAACAACAAGCATATTATAGTTCAGGAAATATAGTTTTCTCAAAAATATATTGTAATGTTATCATTAAACACCGTAAAGACATGCCAGAATAGGATGTGATTTGGTCGGCCGCCCGGATTCGTGCTGAAGTGCGTTCATTAAATAACCCTGGGCTGGGTAGGAACACTGGGGTTGTAACGCTGAGTTTTTGAACGGGTTTCGTCGTGTAGCGACACTCCAAATGTCAGTTGTCATTTTTGCATTATATTTAGTATAATAACGTTGAGAGGACCCCCTCGGTACTAAATTTAACGTAAATATATCAACTATAACGTTGAGAAGACCCCCTCGGTACAAACATAAACGTCATTTCATTTACGAAAATTTACGTGAATGTCAGGTGACGTTTGGAGTCTATACGAACCTTGCGAACCCTGCTCAGAGTTGATGTTGAAAAATTCGACACCAGTGTAGCGACACTGTCATTTTTGAACGGTCGGTGTTGAGACGCGAGTTCATTTTTGAACGGGTTAGTGTTGCGACCCGGGTAGGAAACCCAACTCGGTGTGAGTTTATGAACGACTATCTGGGGGCTCGGTTGGTGATCATTGAAACTTGTTCCTGGTCCCTGGCCGGGTCTCCGGTGTGGGTTCGGGCGGTTGATTGGATTTCACCTTGTATAATTATAGATTTCACCTATCATTTTAATATTATATATATTGCTACATAAATTAAATAAACCTTTAATCTAGTTCATGTACATTTATTATTTTATTACATATATTTTTATAAGATTAAATTTGACTTGTAGAGTTATTATAATAGTAGTTTATGCTACAAGGGCGAAAAGGCACTAATTACGAGGAAGATTTAAAACACGAGCGTAGCGATTTATTTATTGCTCTTACGCCCGGGTATCA
The DNA here is from genome assembly GCA_934047225.1 of Ypsolopha sequella. Taxonomy (NCBI): domain Eukaryota; kingdom Metazoa; phylum Arthropoda; class Insecta; order Lepidoptera; family Ypsolophidae; genus Ypsolopha; species Ypsolopha sequella. The sequence goes on from OW204009.1 coordinate 11,579,419, forward strand.
TACTACGTTTTTAAATGCATAGTGTGAGGAAATAAAACAAATATAATCTTGTGAAATTTAAATTATGATTGGCTCAGAAGGACTGTATCCAGAGCCGTTAAACAGTGGAAAAAAGTATAACATTTATGGTACACAGGAAAGGCTGCAGGTTAGCCAACCATTGTAAATAAATTTAAAAAAATAATAATAATAATAAAGCCCTAGGGCAAAATAATCGACTTTCTGTTCGGTTTTGATGCATAAAAGATGGGCCTTTACGAGCACTTGCATTGAAAAGTGTTTTATGTATACCTACTTTACAAAATAAACTATTTGAAGTTAAATTTGAAAGTAAGTACTTCATCCTGGAGAGCTATTTCCAGTCTCCAGTAAGTGTCTCGATAAGTGTCCAATAAATTCGTATGACAATCCGTTACATAAAATGTTTATTTTTTAATAATTTTTGTCTAACTCCTCTATAGATGTTAAACCAAACAGTTTAACCCCGTTAATCCTGATGCATACACTGGAACAGGGGCTCTACCGCGTAATTCTCATTTGTATCAACTTCAAGCAAATGCATGCGAAATTCAACGCGTGCAAAAGAGATGGCATGTTCGGCGGGCGTCGTCGCACGCACGACAAATTTCAATCTCAAGTTGATGTTGATGAAAATGAGAATTACGCGGTAGACCCACTGGTCCCAGCAGTAAATAATGCACATCGTATCGTAGCGTCATCTCTGTCGCACGAAGCACTAACAATCCGGTGACAGAGACGACGCTCTACGAAGCCGAAGATAGCCGATGTGCATTATTTACCGCCAGGACCTGTATGCCCCGTTAATCCTGATGCAAGCACGTGTACTTTCGTACAGAGACTACTGGAACCTCACCAGGTGACTACTGCCGTGTAACAACACTGATATCGTTTAGTAACCCATGAACTGCAAAACCTATCAACCATGTGCAAAGTCAAACTATACTGGAGTATTATTACATACGACTTGAACACTCACGTGTGATTGTTGTTGACTATATGTCAACCGTTTCACCGATACAATTTCGGCATTATCAAGGCCCTCGGCTGCACTTCAGACGCCCCGCGTCCGGTGACGTCACGCAGTACCCACTGCTGTCTAGCACAGCCTGTATTGGTCGGTTTTAGCACAATAAGTTATGTAAAATCATACCTTATCCTGAGTAGAGATAGCCGCTCGCGGCTGCACTTTCAGTCGCCCCGCGTCCGGTGACGTCACGCAGTACCCACTGCTGTCTAGCACAGCCTGTATTGGTCGGTTTTAGCACAATAAGTTATGTAACATCATACCTTATCCTGAGTAGAGATAGCCGCTCGCGGCTGCACTTTCAGTCGCCCCGCGTCCGGTGACGTCACGCGGTACCCACTGCTGTCTAGCACGGCCTTTATTGGTCGGTTTTAGCACAATAAGTTATGTAACATCATACCTTATCCTGAGTAGAGATAGCCGCTCGCGGCTGCACTTTCAGTCGCCCCGCGTCCGGTGACGTCACGCGGTACCCACTGCTGTCTAGCACGGCCTTTATTGGTCGGTTTTAGCACAATAAGTTATGTAACATCATACCTTATCCTGAGTAGAGATAGCCGCTCGCGGCTGCACTTTCAGTCGCCCCGCGTCCGGTGACGTCACGCAGTACCCACTGCTGTCTAGCACGGCCTGTATTGGTCGGTTTTAGCACAATAAGTTATGTAACATCATACCTTATCCTGAGTAGAGATAGCCGCTCGCGGCTGCACTTTCAGTCGCCCCGCGTCCGGTGACGTCACGCGGTACCCACTGCTGTCTAGCACGGCCTTTATTGGTCGGTTTTAGCACAATAAGTTATGTAACATCATACCTTATCCTGAGTAGAGATAGCCGCTCGCGGCTGCACTTTCAGTCGCCCCGCGTCCGGTGACGTCACGCGGTACCCACTGCTGTCTAGCACGGCCTTTACTGCGGCCGGGTTGGTCGGTTTTAGTACATCCTGCGCTGTATTTGCTGGGAAATAAATGATTATTTTAAGAGATATAATAAATTAATTGAAATACGACAAAATCCTTTAATTATGGAAGCAGAAAAGGAGTGTCATGATCGTAGCAGATCTTTGTTAACCTCTCTGGGTGACAGGCCGAATTAGTATGTGTAACTCTTCAAGTTAAGCCAGCGCCAGACATGTGTCCACTTATTTGCACACTTCTTCGACGACTTTGTACACACATTTGGCGCACCTGCCACACATGCTTCGCAAACTCTTTTCTCCACAGTATGCTGGTAGACAACAAAGGAGATGGACGACGATTTCGTGGACGCAGTGTGCTTATATTATTTATGTGCATGTAATTATTTTTTACATGTGCTACAAAATATATCGAAACGTCCGAGAAGAAGGCTTGAATGGATGTGTGTTCTTTTCCTCTTCAACTCTTCATTGAACATGGCACGGAAAAAGTATTTTTTTCTCTGACCCACGCGTCGTTCACCAACATTATATTTTTATGCTTTTGGTTTTTTGGGTTCCATATACATGGTTCCCCTTGCAGCAACTCAATAAATTCTAGGACGCATTCGTTACTCCAGTCCATTTTGAACGATCAAGCACGTAGTGTCTCACACAACCGTTCCGTACAACAGCGCTCGCGCAACTAGCATTTGCAAATAGGCCAAATAGTGTGGCAGGCTACGTACTTATTTGAACACATTCCTTTGATGTGCGCTAAAAAACCGATACCGCTCGGCAAAGTGCAAATCTGTGTACAAACTTTGGAACACATAGACAAAGTCTCGTGCCACACAGTGTGTCCACTCGAGTGTGCAAATAAGTGGACACATGTCTGGCGCCGGCATTACGGACAGTAAAGACATTCCAAAATCGATAAATTTTGTTGTTATCTTAGCTGTTATCCTGACACACTCTATAATGCGTTTCACAAAATAGTTCTTATGCCGTAATGTTGGCTCCCCTGTCTGTCAACAATGTCTAAACGAGATTATTGAATGTAACAAAATTATATGTCTATGGATTGGATGATACGAGGGTGAATCCAAAAGTTCTAAGCCCGACCGTGAAAATGAAAGAAAAGTGGGTTCAAAATTATTTATATTTTTCGACATAGTCTCCATCTAGATCAACACACTTCTTCCACCTGACCTGCAACTTGTTTATACCCTCGAAAAAAAATGATTCCGGAAGGTCGTCAAAATAGTCATTAACTGCGACTATCACTTCTTCTCTAGTCGAATATTTAGATCCCCCCAAGTGTTTTTTAAATTTGGAAAGAGATGATAGTCAGAGGGGGCTAAATCCGGCGAATAAGGTGGGTGGTGCAGCAACTCGTAACCACATTCATGGATCACAGCCATCGTTTCAACCGAAGTGTGAACTCGTGCATTGTCTTGATGAAACAAAACTCTCTTACGCAACATCCCCGGCCGTTTTTCTTTTATTTTTTCGCGGAGTTTTCGTAATAGGTTACAATAATTGCGTGAATTTATAGTTTCACCTTTAGGTAAATAATCCAATAAAATAACTCCCTTCGAATCCCAAAAAACAGATGCCATGACTTTGTTGGCTGACAAAACGCACTTTGCCTTTTTCGGCGTGGGTGAGCCAGATCTTTTCCACTGTTTGGATTGCTGTTTTGTTTCAGGAGTATAGTGATGAACCCAGCTTTCATCCATGGTAACAAAACGAGACATAAAATCCTCAGCATCTGCCTCAAAAAGTTCCAAACAGTCACGCGAAATTGTGAATCGGACTCGTTTTTGGTCAGCTGAAAGCAATCTTGGGACCCAGCGAGCAGAAACCTTACGGAACCCCAATTCTACAGTTATAATGTTTTGCACTCGGCCATAACTGATGCCTGTGATCTCAGGTATCCTACTAATGGTCAATCGTCGGTGTCCTAGGATGAGATCACAAATTTTGTCAGTGTTTTCTTTAGTGGTAGACGTTGAAGGCCTTCCGCTCCTTGGTTCATCTTCAATGGTCTCCCGACCGCGTTTAAATTCAGCTACCCACTTTTTGACAGTGGAATACGATGGAGCAGATTCCCCTAATGTTGTTTCCATATCTTCATGAATCTCTTTAGGTGAAAGACCTTTTTTATTGAGGTACTTAATCACAGCACGGTGTTCAATTTTCTCCATTGTGAAAAATCCCGTCAGACTGCGTTATACAAAATATCACAAAAAAATAATAGCTTGCAGTATCGAACTTCAACTTCACACAATCAATCACGAAAAAAAATACTAACAAATGACGGTAGATTTACAAAGATTTGATACCTCTTTGTAGGTCGGGCTTAGAACTTTTGGATTCACCCTCGTAAATATAAACTGGATTGCATTCCTCACAACATAATGGCGTTACGAACTATACTGCCTCTTTTACATCTGTCAATTATCGTCATATTCTCTAATTTAGTGCGGATACATATTAATTTTGCTTTTAACTATGCCCTTCTTCAGTTTGACATCAATTAAATTGGATATTACAGTAACACATACATACATAGTACATATACTCACGCCTGTCTCCCAGAGGGGAGGACAGAGACTACAGATTTCCGTCTGCTACGATCCAGACACACCTCTATCGCCTCTTCCACATCTATCAATCTAGTCATACAAGCTCTTCTATTCCGGGTACTTTAGGCATTCAAAAGTCAAAAGTACAGTTATACCAAAAAGTCAAAAGTACAGAAATACCATTTAAATAATGCGCGTAGGAATCTTCGCCACTTCCGGCCGGCTATAGAGACTTCCGGTAGGCTATAGACACTTCCAGACAGCCAAAATACACCTTAACTGCTTCCGGTTCCAAAAATAACTTCGCCTCTTATTTCCTTTTCAATAAGTTTCTAAATGCTACTTAAAGATGGTGGTCATGGCGCGACCAACTCAGTGCCGAATCGTGCCGATTACGTCACCGGCGCAAAAATGAAAACTTGTTTCAGGAGAAACAACATTTTGACAAGAATGTGGACGTTTTCAAACATTATTCTTGGTTATTATTAATCTAGATAACATTTCCGATGTTCTACTCGTATTAAATTTTTGATTGTATCTAAAACAATAAAGCACATTCGGCTACACTTTTGGTAAAAAACCGTTAAAGTTGCGTATTTTAGAGGTTTGTTGTTAATCTGGAGTTAAAAGCTCTTGTACAGTAATTTCACTTAATTTATGTTTTCTCCCAACCGGTTTCGGACTTTACTCCATTTTCAAGGGAAGGTGTTAATTAAAATACATTTCATTGACACCAGGCACTAGCTCTGAGCAACGTAAACAATGATAATGTCATACATAATGTCATCTATATTATTTTTATTAAACCGATTGACCAAGTTACCCAATGTGAAATGGTCATTTGGAATTGATGATAATTGAACCTTGTTCCTGGTCCCTGGCCGGGTCTCCGGTATGGGTTCGGGCGGTTGATTGGATTTCACCTTGTATAATAATATTTTACCTATAATTTTAATCGTATATACGAGGGTTAGGGTGTTTCATTTTTCCGAAAGTTTGATTTTCATGTGAGATCGATTTTCCCCCGAGTCTCACTAGCACAAAAGACATACACACCAAATTTCATAAAGATTAAAGGATATTTAGGGGTTGCACATGTTGGCCACTTTTATATCACACTAGTGAAATACGTGTAGGGATCTTTAATAAATATTTTATTATTTACACTATCCTTCACTATGTTTTTTATGTACAAACAACTATTTACACATTAAAAATATTATTTACAATAGTTAATAGCAACACTTAATAAATTACTGGACATTATATTAATTTAAAACATGAACTAAAACTACACAACTAGTATTTATCAGCTTTGTTGATTTCGGTGTTGGACGCGGCCTATGGTAAAGCGCAACTATAACTAATATACACCTAATAACACTTACGTCCACATGGGATCGCGAAAATCTCTCAGTTCGACAAGCAAGTACATAATTTATAGCGACTGCAAAGAGCCTTGGCCACGATATCTCACAAATTGCTGTGTCTCCAGCTACCATTCACCGTGCTCGGGCGTCAAATGGAAGTCAAATGGCTAAAAATATTGAAGATTCACTTTTCGAAAACCATCCATTTTTAGTATTACACTGGGATAGCAAACTGTTACCCTCAGTTGCCCACGGAAATGTCAAAACTTTGGAAGATACAGTTACAGTTTTAGTAACTGGAAAGGACTTTGAACATTTGCTTGGGGTACCTGTTGCCCTGAAGGGCATGGGTGAACAAATGTCTGAAGTAGTTATTAGCGAAGTAGACCGAATCGGACATCGAGATAAAATCATCGGAATGTCATTTGACACAACGGAGTCAAACACGGGGTTAATTCAGGGAGCATGCATCAGAATAGAACAAGAGTTCAATAGAACATTGCTGTGGTTGGCTTGTCACCATCACACCCATTAATTAATATTAAAAGGTGTGTTTGAAGAGTGTTGTAAGTCGCCATCAAGTGGTCCTGACATCCCAATTTTTCGGAAGTTCCAAAGTCTTTGGAATTCACTTGATAACAACTCATATACGACAATTCTAGAGGAAGAGAGTCCCGTTGATGGCTTTATAGAAGAACAAAGAGCGACCATGGTTAACTACATCCAAAATGTCCTGAAAACTGGAAATCACCCAAGAGAAGATTACAAAGAGTTATTACAACTGTCACTCCTTTATCTAGGAGGTTGGAATGAAAGCGACTTCTGTTTCAGGATTCCAGGCGCCTTACATCAAACGAGGTGGATGGCGAAGGCAATATATTTTGAAGGAAAAGACTTGAGTCATTTTGTTACTACGAAAACAATGACGTTTTTTGAATTGTTTGGGGTCCACGACGTAACTGAATACTGCGGTAATTCTCTGAAAAGTAATGTGGATGCCCTTAAGGTTGTCAATGATACTGCAGAAAGAGGAATTGCTTTGATTAAAAAGTTTAACGATTCAGTCAGAGATGAAAAACAAAAACAGTTTTTGTTGAGAGTTGTCGAATATCACAAAAAAAAAGTGACCAAGCGATCGAAAGAAGGAATTGCATCGTACAAAGTTGATTAATATAAAACTGTTATGTAGTAATTATAATGTTTTCTTTTGTTTTAGTTTGTGATTTATAGTTTTTCCCATAAAAGAAGTTAAAATTTAAAATACCGTAATTTTACTTAAATTTTTCAAAAGTGATCAATGTGTGCAACCTCTAAATGTAATACAATCTTCTTGAAATTTGGCGTAGATAACTTTTACATGACTGAGACACGGGGGGTGATCGACTTCTGCAAAAAAATTGCATTTAATTTTTTGCCTAACAAAATGAAACACCCTAACGAGGGTGAATCCAAAAGTTCTAAGCCCGACCGTGAAAATGAAAGAAAAGTGGGTTCAAAATTATTTTTATTTTTCGACATAGTCTCCATCTAGATCAACACACTTCTTCCACCTGACCTGCAACCAGTTTATACCCTCGAAAAAAAATATTCCGGAAGGTCGTCAAAATAGTCATTAACTGCGACTATCACTTCTTCTCTAGTCGAACATTTTGATCCCACCAAGTGTTTTTTTTAATTTGGAAAGAGATGATAGTCAGAGGGGGCTAAATCCGGCCAATAAGGTGGGTGAGGCAGCAACTCGTAACCACATTCACGGATCACAGCCATCGTTTCAACCGAAGTGTGAACTCGTGCATTGTCTTGAAGAAACAAAACTCTCTTACGCAACATCCCCGGCCGTTTTTTTTTTATTTCTTCGCGAAGTTTTCGTAATAGGTTACAATAATAGCGTGAATTTATAGTTTCACCTTTAGGTAAATAATCCAATAAAATAACTCCCTTCGAATCCCAAAAAACAGATGCCATGACTTTGTTGGCTGACAAAACGCACTTGGCCTTTTTCGGCGTGGGTGAGCCAGATCTTTTCCGTTTGGATTGCTGTTTTGTTTCAGGAGTATGGTGATGAACCCAGCTTTCATCCATGGTAACAAAACGAGACATAAAATCCTCAGCATCTGCCTCAAAAAGTTCCAAACAGTCACGCGAAATTGTGAATCGAACTCGTTTTTGGTCAGCTGAAAGCAATCTTGGGACCCAGCGAGCAGAAACCTTACGGAACCCCAATTCTACAGTTATAATGTTTTGCACTCGGCCATAACTGATGCCTGTCATCTCAGGTATCCTACTAATGGTCAATCGTCGGTCTCCTAGGATGAGATCACAAATTTTGTCAGTGTTTTCTTTAGTGGTAGACGTTGAAGGCCTTCCGCTCCTTGGGTCATCTTCAATGGTCTCCCGACCGCGTTTAAATTCAGCTACCCACTTTTTGACAGTGGAATACGATGGAGCAGATTCCCCTAATGTTGTTTCCATATCTTAATGAATCTCTTTAGGTGAAAGACCTTTTTTATTGAGGTACTTAATCACAGCACGGTGTTAAATTTTCTCCATTGTGAAAAATCCCGTCAGACTGCGTTAAACAAAATATCACAAAAAAATAATAGCTTGCAGTATCGAACTTCAACTTCACACAATCAATCACGAAAAAACATACTAACAAATGACGGTAGATTTACAAAGATTTGATACCTCTTTGTAGGTCGGGCTTAGAACTTTTGGATTCATCCTCGTATATTGCTACATAAATTAAATAAACATTTAATCTAAGTAGTTCATGTACATTTATTATTTTATTACATATATTTTTATAAGATTAAAATTTGACTTTTGAAACGTGTATTATATATACCTACTTTGCAAAATGAACTTTTTGAATTTTGAATTTTGACCTTATACAGACTCTTAACGCGTACACTTTATGATTCGGCTATTTTCGGGAATACGAACACTGCCGAAGATTTGTATGCGCATTATATATGTGGCAGATGTGTAAGTACTTACTAGAATCCGGCACTAAATCCTTAAAGAGCGGCGAGTCGCCGTACGGTCGGGCCGCGAGCGATAATATCTGTTCGTGCACATTCCCTGCGGCCGACGCTCCCAGGCTGTTGCTGCAAATACATCGCACATTGTTACACACTGGCTATACTGGGTGTGGTGAATATGATGTTGCGGAAGCCGGAAACTGTCGATAGTACTCGTCCATAAGAACAACTTTTGTACCTTTCCTTTTTAGCCAACCCTTGAGTCGTGAAAAAAAAACAGCTGTTCCATAGAAAAGTTACATAGATAACCGACCAAAATGTATGAAATAACCGGTTTGTTTTTCTCATTTTTTTTCGAAATGTAGTACTAGTACTATCGCCAGTTTTCGGCTTCCGCAACTTCATATTAATACCCTCGCGTGATGCTCGCGTGTATCCCGTGGGAATTTCGAAAAAGCTGGCCTTATTTATTGTCTACACTGTAAAGGGAACATCTGCGCAAAATTTCAGCTAAGAAAGATCTAAGGGTTTGGGCTGGGCGTTTATGATTCCGTTAGTCAGTCAGTGAGTGAGTGAGTGAGTGAGTGAGTGAGTGAGTGAGTGAATGAGTGAGTGAGAAAGAGAGTGAGTGAGAGCGTGATGAATCTTTTAGGGTGAAGCTAATGATCATCTATGCTAGATTTATTAGTGTATACTTGAAATTGTACGGTGTTTCAGTGTTTTTGGTGAAATAAAGATGGTTTCCGCTATCCGTGTATGTAATAAATCCACGTAATATGATAAACACCAAAAGTAGTAACACTAACTTGGCGAAGAAGCTGTTGTTTTGTTGTCCGAGACCGCTGAGCGCGGAGCCGCCCAAGTTGGACGTGTTGCCGAAGTTGAGACCGCCGCCCAATCCGCCGCCCAACGTTGTGTTACCTGCCGGATTCGGAAACTTTATTAAGGGGCTCCACAACGCTAAACGACAGTTTTTCATCGGATTCAAATCCGTCTATAAAATTTCTATTAAAAAGACAATAACAATTTAAAAAGTCGTGGTTTGTTTTTTGACTCAAGGCCATTATTAATTACACCTTATAAATAAATACCTGTAATATTCTTACAATTAAATAAACTTTAAAAAATTAATGATTTCACAAAAAAAATTGATTTAACTCTCATATTTCAAAACCGATTAAACTAATAACCAACACACGCAGATACTAACCAAAAAAATCGATCTTTATTACATAAAAAAATCAAAGCTACTTAATTATTATTTATGTAGGTATATTGTTGTTATTTATGTAAGTATATTAACATATTTAGTGTACACGTATGTATGTCTACTTTTTATTATTACTTCTCTTTTTTCAATCCGGGTTTGCTGGAAGAAATCTCTTTTTAGAGATAAGCTCGCCTCTGTACATGATGTATCTAAGTACTATGTAAAAATGATGTTTTGTGTGTACAATAAAGAATAAAGAATAAAGCTAACGTACTGTATATGAGAATTTTTTTTAAATGTCGGAATCGACTAAAGAGCTTATCTTCCAATGAATGGCATTGTTATATATTGTTAAGTCTGACCGCTAATTAGCAGTGCACAACGAAACGCATAAACAACAAAATATTTTATGTTAATAGCAACTTTACCGCCCAAACAAAAGGCTCAAATTTGAACGGCAACGAACTCCAAATAGTACTTTATGAAATTGAAAACGGCAGCCAGGTATTATTTTGTGTGTCGGTTACAGGGTGATTAAGTAATGGCTTTCGGATCTTAATTATATAGAGTACGGCTTACAGAAGGTTCACTCCGCATAACTAGCGAAAACATGCGCACGCACCCATAGACGCGTACGTACGACGATCTCGGACGAAGTCGGTCGAATGCCAATACAAAATTCTGCCGAAATCATCATACGTACGCGTCTATCAGTGGCGTGCACAGAACTTTTTGCTGGAAAAGCAAGCAATTGGTCAAGAACAACAATAAAAAAAATTTAAATAACAATGAAAAAAAAAAATTTGTATGGCGCCAGGCTAGACAATTTCTAATTAGAGTGAAAATTTCCTACACAAACTTTTTTTTTTCAAAGTTATATTTAAATTTTTTCATATTTTTTTTTACTGTCATTCTTGAACAATTGCTTGCTTTTCCAACAAAAAGTTCTGTGCACGCCACTGGCGTCTATGTATGTGTGCGTCTATTTTCGCTCCGTCGTCGAGTCTGCCTTCTGGTGGTATCTATTTTGTGCTATAATGTACTTCCTCTAAACAGTGACATGACGTACCAGTGTTAAAGTTCATAGTTGGCGCAGTCTGTCCGCCACCGAATAAGGATGGGCCAGTAGTGTTTAGTGATGGGAATCCCGTTCCGCCAGGTTTGGCCTGGAATGACGTACCGAGGCCGCCACCGAGACCGCCACCTGCACAAAGAAATGGTTTAAAAAAAATTTATATTTAAATATCCAATATTAAATATCTAATTTATGTAGTGTATATATTTAATTATGTGTGTTTATACTATTATTGTTTATGTATCTGTTATACCTACATTACATAAATAAATATATTTAATTTCACACCACTAACTGACGATTCCTTTCACTTAAACTGGACGTAAACTTCGACTGTGGCTTGTTATTCGAAAGCTGTATTTATGTTACCGACCAAATTTTACGACAAACTAGTTTTGCCTCGGCCAAATTGGTTCAGGGTTGTCTTAAAAAAAAAATCACGAAGGCTTCACCTCTCCGCGATTCGTCGCATCTAATTTTCTAACCTAACCAAATAGTTCGCTTCTTCGCTGAATGATTCCCGAAGAACTAGTTTGACCTAGTGTCAATTTGGTGTAACACGTTTTAACTTATTTGAGAGGACTAAACTTAATTTAACAGTTCTGTCTTTTTCTTTCTGTATCGAAAAGACGAAGACAGGACGCTTTAGTCCTGTCAAATAAGTTAAGTCGTGTTACACCGAGTCGACACAAATATAGGCCTAGCTCATAGCTTAAAAGGAGGGTCCAAAGAATTGTAAAAATTACTTGTGTATAAATAAAATTTTTGTATTTGTATTTGTATTTGTATAGACAATACAGCCCCGAAAGACGTCTATTGTTCAACATCTTGCGTAAAAATAATTCTGTCAACAATCGAAACGGGATACTGCAATCCTATTGGCTCTTCCAATCTTACGTATAGCGACACAAACTTATCTTTCCCGAAGACGAAGACTCTAACGCAGTGAATATAGAAGCCATTTTGGTTTGGCCTACCAAAACATATCATTTTGGAGTGGCGAATTGCTGCTGGTTCAGTCAGATGTGTTGACAGAAATTGGTCGCCTGTTATGAGGCGTCTGTAGGCTGTATTCGTCTATGGCCTAGGTATATTGTACAAACAAATCCATCATCATCGTCCTCATTATGTCCTATTCAAGGTCAGAGCTCTATATGTCATATTTCACATTTTTTTCTGTCCAATGCTACAGAAAACATAATAGTACTACAGAAGATCCACTATTCAAACACACTTATATAAAAAGCTACTCTCGTCCTGCGGCAATAAAGTGCAATTCAGCTCGCACTGTGTGCTGCGTAGCTACCTTTCAAGGCGCCTTCTTTTCTATCTCGTAACTCTATCCCTTTCTCACACCATGCCAGGGTGGACCACTGATGTATATAGTCTTGGCGGAGTGGAACAGGCCTGCCAATGCCGCCGTAGCGTGGTGACCAGGGTTGGATTTCGTTTCCCTACAATATAGTGAATTTCTGTGCCTTATGAATATTTTTAGTGAATTTTTTAAAAATTTCAGTAACAGATAGGCTATTTTATTTCCATTCAAAACAAAAATCAACGAAAAACGAAACGTAGTATAATTTTAGCCAAGTAGTATATTTTAATTCCCATAGACAATAATTTTCCGAGAGTCTGAATCCAACCCTGGTGGTGACGCATCGCTAAAAAGCAATACCAACTCACCAAGTCCAGTGTTGGGCTGCGTGTTAGCAAACCCGAAGGAGGGCGTGGCGGCCGGTTTGAAAGTGTTGTTCGCGCCGAACAGGGAGCCGGTCGTCGACGTGTTCGCGCCGAACGCCGGCGCGCCGGTGCCGAACGCTGTTGGACAAACATAATATACTGGCTGGATTTGTTGTCGCTGTAAAGCTACAAACAACTTTTACTATGGAGCCAATACTGAAATTGTGAAAAAAAAAAGCCAAATGTTTGATACGAAGTATCATTTGTATAGATCAGCAGTTTTTTACCAAAGGGTGACCAACGGGACCCTATTACTAAGACTCCGCTGTACATCTGTCTATCCGTCTGTCTGTCTGTCCGTCTGTCACCAGGCTGTATCTCATGAACCGTGATAGTTAGACAGTTGAAATGTTCACAGATGATGTATTCCTGTTGCCGCTATAAGGGGGCTCTCATACAACAGACGTTTTTTTGCCGTTTTTATAGATAATAGTACGGAACCCTTCATGCGCGAGTCCGACTCGCACTTGGCCGGTTTTTTTTTGTGTTGCAAAGATACGTTCATATCTAACAATTATAAATATATCTTTGATAATTTGTTTCTAAACTATTTTGCTTTTTTTTTGTCGTGTGGTTGGTGACCAACCTGCGGGCCTATTATGTATCTCTAGTTGCCTTCTGTACGGGGTGCCTATCATCAAAAACATAGATATACCATCGAATTCCGATTTCCCAAGGATATGTTCGCACTTGAAGTGACGACACAGTTCGTTAATAGTTCAATACCCACTAAAGGCAATTTTGAAATTTCAGTTTTTATCTATGTTTTTGATGACACCTAGTACAGTTGGCAACTAAAGATACAGAATAGGGGGGCTGGAGTCAGGGTGGATCAGACCCTGCATGCTTTCCTTGGCACTGAGGGACCTAAATGTTAATTGCCACTATTGGTCACCCATCCAAGGACTGACCATGAAAAGCGTTGCCTAGCCGCGGATCGTAACAGATCACACGGCCGCACGCTGCTACAGGCCCTTCACGGACGTCACTACAAATCATGTAATGTTAGTACAATCTCACCCGGTGTAGCAGTAGGGAAGGCCGGAGCGGCGCTCTGCTGGGGTTTTGCGGCGAACAGCCCGCCGCCGCCGAAACTGCCGAAACCGGCCGTGGGGGCCGCCGCGCCGAAACCTGTCGTAGCTGGTTTCGCGCCGAACAAACCGGTCGACTGCTGGGGTTATTGACACAAAATTAGTCACGACCAATGATTCATTCTCAGATACCCCCTCCAAGATTGTCCCCTGCGTTGCGTAGTTTTAAAGATCTAAGCATACATAGAGACAGACAGCGGGAAGCAACTTTGTTTTATACTATGTAGTGAAGTCATAAATCATTTATATAAAGTCATTGTGAAAGGAGACGGTCAGTTCCCCATAAGCAAAATGCCTTAAGAGAGTACACAAGTATATTGTGGTCAATGATAAAGAACAAATTCAAAATAACACGGTTTGACTATCCATTTAAAACGGACACCATCTTTTAATAACTTTTTACGATAAATTGTTTTTATTTTGAGGTTATTTTCATATGGCATTGCGAAAATGAACTTGTGCGCGTTTGAAACGTTCATAGTTCATATTCTGATATATTTAAAAGGGTCATGCTCGAATGTCAGTCGTAATGTAATCTCTATCAAAATCCAGAAGAAAAGCATGAATCTTGAAATAAAAAGCTGAGACTGCCGATGGCGTCACGCATGACTCTCTCTATCAAAGCACGCTGGAAGCGTAGATTGTGGACTACTTGGTAGATGGCGCGCTTTCGTTTCGTTCGGTGTTCGCTCTCATTTATTATTTTAATATCTGTGTCCGTGTTATTATAAAAGTGAAACTAGCTACGAATAAATCCAACAAAAATTATAGTATAAATTTATTTTATGTTCGTGGTTAAGGACGATTCTGACCGTCTCCTTTAACATGAAGGAGACGATGTTGGAGGGGGCATCTGGGAACAAAGATTTACGATTACAGTAACAGCCAACAAAAGCTAGAGTTGAATGGATATCACGGATGCATCACATTTATACACCGCGTTCCGAATGACGACATAATCGATTTTATCGCGTCAACGGTCATTCAGAGTCAGTGTTAGCGCGATAACGATAGCCCTCCAATGGTCGCTATGACGTCATAGATAACATCATGAACGACGCTATGTTGTGCTAACATCGTCCATGCTTTAGAGCGTTTGCACTGTAAGCGATCTATGAAAAGTGACAGCCGGCTGGCGGCAATTTTAAAAATAATTTATTCGGAGTATAACAGTATATAGATGATTCAAAGATTGAACTTAGATGAAATGACTTCTTGGACCTAGTAAAGTAGTATACCCTTTGTATTCACGTAACCTAAAATAAATTCCTACAAATTCTGTTCAAACGCGTTCAAAAGCGTTCCGAATGGATCACAAGTTTAAGCAGTGATGGACGCCATTGTCCATTCGGAACGACTTGATGGGCGTGAGAAGTTTGATGGTAGTGTTGGCACTATTAGCGTCATTCGGAACGCGCTGGTAATGTCAACTTGTTTTCAATAAATATATCTGACCGGAGTTTGTGTGTTAGAGCCGAATCCGAAGGTGGACGTGTTTGTGCCGAACGCCGGTGCTTGTGTCGTTGTGGCGCCGAATAGACTTGTACCTGAAAGTTCAAGATAACTTGACATTTAATACAATATTTGAAAGACACGATAAATCATGAAAATACAGACTGAGGCCTGTAACGCCTGCGTTCTCTATATAATATTAAGATCCGAAAGCCATTACTTAATCACCCTGTAACCGAGACACAAGGTAATACCTAGCTGCCGTTTTCAATTTCAAAAAGTACTATCCGGAATGAGTTGCCGTTCAAATTTGAGCTTTTTGTTCACGCAGTAAAGTTGTTATTAACATAATAGTAGTTTATGCTACTAGGACGAAAAGGAATAAATTAAGAGGACGATTTAAAAGACGAGCGTAGCGAGTGTTTTAAACGTAACCGAGTAATTTATTGCTCTTACGCCCGTGTATCAAACTACGTTTTTCAATGCATTGTGTGAGGAAATAAAACAAATATAATCAAAGAAAACAATTTAATTATTAAAGTTGAAAGTTACATTGTTACAATTTTGCAAGTTAATGATTGGCTCAAAAGGACTGTATCCAGAGCCGTTAAACAGTGGAAAAAAATATATAACATTTATGGTACACAGGAAAGTTGCAGGTTAGCCAACTTCTCGTAAATAAATTTAAAAAATAATAATAATAAAGCCCTAGGGCAAAATAATCGACTTTCTGCTCGTTTTTGATGCATAAAAAGTAGGCCTTTACGAGCACTTGCATTGAAAAATATTTTGTTCTTTATGCGTTTCGTTGTGCACTGCTAATTAGCGGTCGAACTTATCTAACAATATATAACAATGCCATTCATTAGAAGATAAGCTCTTAAGTCGATTCGACATTTAAAAAAATCTACTGTACACCTATGACACCATCTACCCATCCATCAGCCTACTTCGTCCACTGCTAGACATAAGCTTTTCCAGGACTTTGCCACTCCCGGTGGTCATCCTGGAAGAATTGCCCATACTCACACACGCTGGGCAGGCGGGTTGGTGAGCGCGGTGCCGGAACCCTCGCACCAGTGACGCCGCTGCCCATCACCAGTCTGTTCCATATAAGGCCCGGCTATTAGGGATGGATATACCGCCATCCAACGGTCCCAGGCATGGTGGGCCTCCTGGTTTTTTGCCTGTGAGCTGTCCTTTTACTCTCCCCCGAATTACTTCGAGGGGTCTCCAAGTAAGATGGTGGTAGAGATCGTCTAAGACCAAATGACTCGCTCCCTTCTTAATTAGTTGATTTAGATGTGCAAGTGCAAATATTAATAACGACACTTAATCTGTGTGGGAGCATCGACTGTTTCGTAAACTATGATATGTATGCGTACATCTCAGTAGACTAGTCGCTTGATAAATCTGACAACGCTCACTGTATAGAGCAGCGCGTGCGCATTGTATGAAACAAGACATCTGCTCTCTCGCGCGTTTCGATCAATTATGATTAGCTCGACAACAAATCCGAAAACAACCGCTTCTTAGCAAGTATAGTGTACAAAAAAACTGATAATTTTTCGAATAACTGAATGACTAATTACAATGGCATTTTTATGTGTATTGCGTCCATATTTAAGATTTGTTTGTGTGCGTAAACGTGGTAGTGGGGCGAGACATTTGGGCTTAGATGATCTTTACCTCCACAGTCGAGCCCGGCATCAGCTCTACCACCTATGACAACACCTCAGGGATATTATAATAACGTTATTCCTTACCGGGCGCGGTGGTGGCGCCGAACGCCGGCTTGTTCGCGCCGAACAAGTTGGACGTTGTGTTCGTTTGCGCCGTGTTGCCGCCGAACGCGAACGTGTCTGGAGGTTGAAGATATTAATTAAGGATCTACCTTAAAACCGGTTTAAATAATAAAAAAATATATATTTATTTCAGAACTGGGTTCCATAAAAAAAAACACAACATCATATTACACAGAAAAATGAGAAAAAGAAAAATACAAAAATGTCAATAAAATTTAAATTTACATAAATCAAAACTCATAGAAAACCAGGATAAAACAATTTTGATGATTAAACATTATTTAACGTGTAGTGTCGTCCAGTGATGGCTGATAGGACACCCGCACCTACCTCCCACTACCTTCAGAATAGTATTGCGGCTGCCGCACACTCTGTGCATAAGAGAGGCAACTTTTTTGCGCATAATTACGTAAAAATCTATAGTTCGCGCCTCAGCAAACATGCCGGACGCGCTGCAGCGCCACGGCAGCCCCAATAGCATCCTGAAGGGATTATTGTATTGCACCCGTAGAGCGTTGTAGGTCTTCTGCGTGTATCTCACCCACAGTCCGCTCGTGTAAAAAGATTGACAGAACGCCCTGAAGAGAGTAATCTTTACCTGTTCTGTACACCGAGAAAATCTACGGGCGAGCATATTGCTTCTGAACGCCAACGCTCTACGTTCGCGCTTGATGTCCTGGTCATCTTTCAGGTCCTCTGTCATAATACATTGAAACGTTTTTCAAAGACAAAAACGCGCAAATGAAAGAATAAAGACGCTGAACGTAATCACCATCATTCAGCACACATCCACCCACTGTTGGGCATCCAGCCTCATCCATTGCCCACCAACAAGCCCTGATGATATCGTCTCGCCATCGGGCCATCGGTCTACCCACTGACCGCTTTCCTGGCCTCGGCTGCCACTCTGTAACTGCTCTAGTCCACCGTCCGTCTTACCGTCTAAAGTCGAGTTCAGAATTAGGCGAACTAACTTGACAGCCGAAAATGTTGCCAGACATAGGAAAAAATAAATAGTGATAGGTTTATGTCGACACAAATATGTCGATATAACCTTGTGCCTTCTATAAATCAGATTCTATTTATATTTTATCAAGTAATTATCGTCGTAACTTTCACACTCATACATACTAGACAAATAGGGACATACTGCAGCAATTTATATGATATAATAATATGATACTTAACGATGTCTTAAATGATGTTCGATGTATTTTTAATTCCAACCAATTTTTATTATTATTATTTTGCTTAGTAAAATTATTAGTTTGATTCCAAACAAAATAATAATGATTAACTAGACTTTTTAAACATCGATATTAACGGCACTAGCCAAACTGTGGCAACATTAGTGTACAATGAACTCTCAAGTTAGTTCACCTAATTTTGAACTCGACTTTAGCTACATGTCCCGCCCATCTCCCAAACATCTTTGTCGGCGTGATTAATATGTATACCCATGCCAAATTACAGCTTTCTAGTACTATGAGTCTCTGAGCTAAGCCACGGACGGACAGACAGACAGACAGACGCACAGACAGGCAGACGGACAAACAGACGGACATAGCAAAACTATAAGGGTTCCTTGTTGACTACGAAACCCTAAAAAGTGGAAAACGAAATTCTGCGAACTGAACAATGTTGTCCGTCACAAGGAGATTTTCAAAAGCATCGAAACCTCTATAAAAGAAAGAGAAAAGCGACTTACTACTCTGCCCCATCGGCGTTTGTCCGAAGCTGGTAGCACCGCCGAGTCCACCGCCGCCGAACACGCTGGACGTCGTCGTGGTCGCCGGCTGGCCGAACGCTGCTGCGGACAATACACTAGTCAGGCATACGTCACACGGCACCCGCCCGTCAACTTTAACCGGTCGGCCACAGCTTCAGGCTTCGAGAGGCACGCCAAGCGCTTCTTCTTGCGACGGCGCCGGCGGAGAGAACAAATGTATGAAGTTGTATAGAGCCGGCCATGGGTCGCCGCTCGCGCGTCTTGTCCGGCTTCGAGTGACTTGCGCTCTCGGGACGACGGTGTGCGGGGAGGCGGGCGGTTGAAACAGTGATCGAGCGCACAGGACGAACCTAGTGTCGAGCGCTTTGAGCGAGCGAGCGCGCTATACATGAAGGCGCCGACGGGCAGAAATGCAGTGTTGGAGAATTTTCTTGCTTATTTCCTGAGTCATGGCCAATTTTATATTACAAAGCATGCATTTTTATTTTTATTTTATTTCGTACATTCGGGACTGGGGCTAATCAATAGTTTTCTCTTTCCCCGTTTAATTTAAATTGGGTTTTTGTATAAGTATTTTTTTTATTGATGTAGTGAGTTGTGTGGTCTGTTGTACACTGTATTTATGAATAAACCTATTTACATTTTATTATATTCAATGTATATTTAATAATACGTCAGTAACTATGACATTGCCGAAACTTTCTTACAGATGAGTTCATAATTCCTGTAATTCAACAGCTATTTCCATTATTTGTTTTTTATTTAAAAGTTGCTTTCCACGTTTTATGTCTACGTATTAAATTTATTTTTATTTTCAATTTGATTACAAAAATTAAATCTTCAAAGACAGTTCGTCCTAAATGTCATTTATTTCAATGATAAGGTTCGAAATAGTTTTTTCAACCCATTTGCTCAAAAAATGCATTTACAAAGCCTGTATACATTGTTCGAAAGTTAAACATTACGCGCCATACAATGGAACGTGCGGTAAAATATGTACTCTCACCTAAGTCACAGATTATATAGTAGTTACTACGTAACAGATACTTCTCTTCCTTGTAAAACGAAAATACCTACCAGAATTGCACGATACGCTATAGCTACACTATCTACGGTCAGGAAATACATGCAAAAATGCATCTAAGGGGCTCGACTTAGCGTTGATAATACTAAGTACAGCGCCCGGTATAGCGGCGTCGGCGCGACACGTCCGCCGTGCGTTTTCGATAGGGTCGACACGACCGACGAGTCGAAAAGAAAAAAAGTTTTGGTAGGCAAGTTCTTTTATTTAATTTACAAAATATTGATTGATGTACAGATCAATCAATATTTTGTAAATTAAATAAAATTTAATTTACCGTTTACAGCTCGTTCACAGTTTATTTACCTCTTGGCTGATCGAAAATGATTCCTAAGTATTGGACATAGAACAGCTGTCAGAGGTAAAATAACTGTGAACGGATACTTTCTTTTTCGCTTCGGATTGTGGTAAACATTTAGTTTAAATTAATACTTTCAAAATTATAATGATTAACGGTTTTCCGTATACCAACTAAAAAATATATTATCTTAATTAAACGTAGGTAATTGAGTTCTGTTCCACACACACCACGCGTGCACGACGCGACGCGCGACGCCGGGTGGCAGCCCACTGGCGGGAAATCACTCCGGTTATGCCTAATTATTATTACCAATCGCGGCAGCTACGCTCGAGTGACGGGGCCCTGCCTAAGTACCTACTTTACCGCATCCTCCGTTGTATAGCGCCGTGCGTATCGCAGACACTTCCAATTATATAAACTTAAGTCTCTGCTAGCTTAATGTTGTCTCATTTACACACAATATTTTTTAAATAATTTGGATTCGTCATTCCTAAAAATATGCAAAAATTTTTGTACTGAAAACTGAGTTTCCTTCAAATTCTTTTTAAGACTTAATATTTTAGGATATGTTTTGTAGCGATATCTATCGCTTTGCACACTCTATAAATATCATCGTGACAGCAAGAGGTCGCAGGTTCGAATCCTCGCACGAGAATGTTTTTCAAAATATTTGTTTACTTGAAATTTGTTTCTTATTGAACTTTTCTAGCTGTAATGCACATTAACATATTTTTCAATGCAAGTGCTCGTAAAGGCCCACTTTTTGTGCATCAAAACCGAACAGAAAGTCGATTATTTTGCCCTAGGGCTTTATTATTATTGTTTTTTTATTTATTTACAATGGTTGGCTAACCTGCAGCCTTTCCTGTGTACCATAAATGTTATACCATTTTTCCACTGTTTAACGGCTCTGGATAAAGTCCTTTTGAGCCAATTATAATTTAAAGTTCACAAGATTACATTTGTTTTATTTCCTCACACTATGCATCGTAGTATGGTACACGGGCGTAAGAGCAATAAATTACACGGTTACGTTTAAAACATTCGCTACGCTCGTGTTTTAAATCGTCCTCGTAATTTATTCCTTTGCGCTCTTGTAGCATAAACTACTATTATTTTCGCATGTTTGTTTCATTAAAGAAATTATTTTCTTCAAATTCTCCATAGAAACCGGCAATTCCATAGTTAATGACCTAACATAAACTTACTGCCTCCTCCAAACAGGGACGGTTTGGCTGCTCCGAACATGCCTCCGGCGTTTGCGCTACCCTTGCGTCCCGCTACGTAGTCCTCCAGCCGAAGCTCTTCTAGCGATTTGTTCTCGTATTCCTTGAAACAGAATAACAAGCATTAAGGCGATATGTAAATGTTTTAGCGTCCCGTTACTCTATATGCGAAAAAATCCTCAGTGCGAGAGGGACGGATTCGAGGAAAAGTAGCAGAATGTCGGTTTTTTATTAATATAAAATGTACTAAGCTATTTTTTCAAAAAGACTTTACAAATACATAATATCCATAAAAATACATAATAACAGGTGAGTACCTCTTTTGTAGGACATGGTATAAGATTTTATAATAAACTTCCAAAGGAGGTCCTTACTTTGTCAGAGAATAAGTTTAAACTGTATATTAAGCAGGGCCTATTGAAAAAGGCATATTATAAAATAAATGAATATTTGGATGATGGTGAAGCATGGTGTTACAGTGATAATGATACTCGTAGTAAGTTATAATTTAATTAAATAGTATAATTTCTTAACTTATGATTCCTCTAAGGTGTAAACATTAATTGATTATAGACTGTAAAAGGAAAAGGACTATATGAGACAGGTAGACAAAGATATATATAAAGAAAGAAGAAAGAAAGAAAAGGCGTTTATTCTGAAAGCTACACCATTACAAAAAAAAAACAAATAATCTAAACAATAAACTATTATACAGCCTAAGGTAGTTTATAAGATGCAGCCAACAAAAAGGTCTCTGACTCAGCAAAATGCCACAGCAGAACTGTGACGCTGATCTTCCGTCAGGGGCCGCGAGTTGCGACACATGCGATGTAACAAAATTTATTTATGAACTAAAATTTTCTCTGTGTGACATAAGAAAATTTACTAAAAGAAAATGCGTTTTATTGGGTCAATAATATAATTCAATACAAAAAAAAATATGAGAAGAAAGATATATATATATATATAATATATATAAAATAAATTAAATGTTTTTCTTTTTTTCATTAACCTGAATTCCTACTGTCTTGTATTTTCTTATCCCTTGGTTAAAGTAGATATAAGTCATATATTGTATAGTATAAGTTTTATGTTGAAAAAAAGACATGATCTTGCTAAGTTTCTTGCCCTTCTTCTTAGCAAGACTAATCGAATGGGCGGAGGTAGGCATGTATTTATATATGTAACCTATTAGTATGTAGTATATAGGATGGGATTTGGTCGGCCGCCTGGATTCGTGCTGGGGGCTCGGTTGGTGATCACTGAACCTTGTTCCTGGTCCCTGGCCGGGTCTCCGGTATGGGTTCGGGCGGCTGATTGGATTTTACCTTGTATAATATATATTTTACCTATCATTTTAATCGTAAATATATTGCTACATAAATTAAATAAACCTTTAATTTAGTTCATGTACATTTATTATTCTATTACATATATTTTCTTTATTAGATTAAATTTGACGTGTAAAAAGTGTATATATCTATACCTGCTTTGCAAAATAAACTATTTGAATTTGAATTTGAATATCCACATTTTGAATGCAATTTCACAATGAAATTAGTTGGGATTTCAGAATTACAGGAAAAAATAAAAAAAATTAGAGGTCTTTTCGGAATTAAATTCTATCGAAAAAATTTCATCCAATCGCGTTTTCCTTCAGTGAGAATCTTAATCAAATACTCAATAAACATTTACCCAAAAATTAAATACGTAGATGACGTTATAGTGGAGTAAATGGATTCGAAAAAAAAACACTTTTTTTTAAGGTGATATGTAAATGTTTTAGCGTCCTTGTTACTCTATATGCGAAAAAATTCTCAGTGCGAGAGGGACGGATTCGAGGAAAAGTAGCAAAATGTCGGTTTTTATTACTATAAATTGTACTCAAGTTGCTATCAAAATTTCGTTTGACCTAAGGGCCTATTATGTATCTTTAGTTGCCATCTGAACTGGGTGTCTATCATCAAAAACTAACAAAAGATATACTATCGAATTTCGATTTTCTAAGGATATGTTCGCACTTGAAGTGACGACACAGTTCGTAAATAGTTCAATACCCACTAAAAGCAATTTTGAAAGTTCCGTTTTTAGCTGTGTTTTCGATGATAAACACCCAGTCCAGCTGGTAACTTAAGATACATAATAGAGGGGCAGGTCCTAGATACTGTTAAAACCCATCTAATAAAATATAATTGTAGTCCATATGTCATTCCAAATTGTCAAACCTGGAGAAATGTTGTTGAAAAGGACCTCATTTCAATAAATATTTGTATAGTATTGTACGTTTGTAAATCATAGATATACATATTCTTAGGATGGTGTTTGTTTATTCCGACTGCATTACAGAATATCTAGGTTCCCAAATATATTAAAAAAGAACACTGATTTAAACATGAAATATGAGAAAAATAAGCTTTCTATGGAAATTTGAAATTGCTTTTATCTCGTCTTTAAATCAGTGTCCTTTCACAATATATATTTGGGAACCTAGATATTCTCTAACCCAATCTGAATAAACACACACTATCCTAAGAATATCTATGATTTACAAATGGTTTTGGTATTTCGTTTGTATGAACTAGGCATGCTCCGCCAGCCTTTATTTATTTATTTAATTAAGAAAAACAAACAGCTATTCTATTATACAATAATGGTAATAAAGTAAAAGTTACAATAGCCTTACAAAGTTTTCGCCTATAAGTAAAATTATAATCGAAACTTACAGACAGAAACACACAGATAGACACCTAAATGGGGAATGTTGGTATGCGGAAACTGTCCCTATAATGTAAAAGTTTTTTCAAAGCATGTGCTCGTAAAGACCCACCTTTTATGCATCAAAACCGAACAGAAAGTCGATTATTTTGCCCTTGGGCTTTATTATTATTATTTTTTAATTTGTTTGCAATGGTTGGCTAACCTGCAGCCCTTCCTGTGTACCATAGATGTTATACTTTTTTTTCCACTGTTTAACGGCTCTGGATACAGTCCTTTTGAGCCAATTATAATTTAAAGTTCACAAGATTGTATTTGTTTTATTTCCTCACACTATGCATTGAAAAACGTAGTATGATACACGGGCGTAAGAGCAATAAATCACTCGGTTACGTTATCGTCTTCGTAATTTGTTCCTTTGCGCCCTTGTAGCATAAACTACTATTATAGCACAAAAGAAATGTGTTCGTGCGATTTGTGGCATCCCTCAAGATGAATCATGCAAACCATTATTTACTAAACAAAACATTTTAACTTTTCCGTGCTTCTATATTTATGAACTGGCTTTATTTGTAAGACAACACCTTCATCTATTCAAAATAGCTAAAGATGTTTATCCAAAAAATACAAGAAATTCTAACAGGTTAGTGCTAGATCACCAACTTAAAACACAAACGTATATTAAATAATGCTATCCAATGTGCATAAAGATTTATAATAAACTTCCACAGAGTCTAAAAGATCTTCCTCTCACCTTGTTCAAATCTAAATTAAGAAAATGGTTATTAAATCAACAATTTTATAGTATTAAAGAATTTCTTGACACGAAAATTTTTAACGCTAGGTAAATAGATGTGTATAAGTTGACATATTTATCAAATTCAAGTTTAATTTCTATTGGATGCTATATAATATAATGCATGAACGATTGTTTGACTATTATGTTCTTGTTTTGTGAATGTTTCTTTTACTGATGTCCAATATTTCTTTTGTACCAAAATTTGCATGCTACATTAAAACTAGCTAATAAGGAGCTCTTTTGCATGTACCTACTATATACCTAGTACTATCTACCCTTGTTAAAGCAAATAAAGATATTCTTATTCTTATTCCTAAATAAATTCGCAAAATGAGACTATTCTTGTAGCTATACCGTTTCTGGTGGCTGCCCTTTATGCTCCATCTAACTTTCCACTCCGTATGCGTCGTATATCATAATTTTCAGCATAGGCCAGTTACCTTCATACAGGTGATGCAGTGATGTTTGATGTTGATGCTCTGGGACGTGCCGGACTTGACCATGACATCAGTCCCGACCACCGGAGAGTACTTGACGTGGCCGGTGCCGCTCGCTTGGGCCTGCTGACCGAAGCCGCCTGCGAACGATCATATTTACTCTTAAGAGTATGTCCTACTCTAACAACTTTTTTTATTAACCGTCCAGCACAATAAGTCCAATGGCAAATTATTCGCTTTTGATAGAAGCGATTATATGTTGGCTCATTGGCCTCTGTCTTGGACGCGTAATACTAATGATCACGCAGCGAAAAAACAAATTGGTGTGTTTTTAGCTAATACTGAAATATTTTGTAGGAAAAAAATATTGGATGTAAGTAGAATGCCTTCATATTTTTATTACCCTATTTTATGGTTGATCTCTTAACTGCGTTCTTGAAATGAACGTTTAAAAACAAAACAAAAAGAGGGTGGAAAACATATTTTTTTTTACAAAAGTATAAATCTTAATAAATTGTATATATGTAGAATCCCTAGATAAAAGATCAATAAATCAAATATATTTTTGTCAACAAAAGGAGAGTCCGAATTTCTTTGAACGAATCTTTGAAAGTCTTGCGTTGTTCATGCTCTAGGTCAGGAATGGGCAAACTTTTTCCTATGCGGGCCAATATTTACAAATATTAAAAATGGGGGACTAGGTTTTTGAATTTTCGGCTATATATGTTATGGTATTTCTTTATTGAAATAAAAATATGTGTATTTTCCGAAATAACTTTTTATTTATTGTCTCATAGGTTTTAACAACATTAAAAGATCTCTTATTTATGCAAATTTAAATGTGATGCATGATATCTACATAGGGACGTAGGTATATTTATTGCAGGTAATCTACAAAACAGGAATTAGTTATTTGTGCAACAAGAGAGCAAACATTTTTTTGTTGCGATTGCAGAGTTTGAATCCCGAGCAAGCGAAGGATTCTATAATTGAATCACAAGCGTAGCGAGTGATTCTAAGTTAGAATCCTGAGCGTGGTGAGGGATTCAAAGGCACAAGAAACAGAATAAATTTGCTCTCGTGTGACACATACAACTTTTCACCTCACTAGCGAGAAAACACAGATGTAAAGACACCATCTTTTCGAACGAACTTATAAGAATTCAATGGTTTTTTTTTCTTTAAGCAATACACCATATAAAAATATTGCACATAAAATGTAAGCAAGTGTTAATTGAATCCCAAAAGCCGCGAAAAATCGGAAAATCTTTGATAAACCGATCGAAAACGCAAAACATAACCATCACGCGGGACTTTTACTCTATTTATCCGTTTCCGGATTCCATACAGAATGGGAGGCCATACACAGGATTTCAAGAAGTTTACCTTGTCTATGGAGAAAAGGATCAATCGGAATACTCAATTACCGGGTGTACTAGAGAACAGTCCGGGAGTCTGCATGGCGGTGGTCTGCTGCCCGAAGAGCCCGCTTGTGGCCGTCGTGGCGCCACCGAACAACCCGCCGCCGGTTGTGCCCGCTGTCGATGTACCCCCAAAACCGAAACCTGAGGAGTTAAATTTATAAATATACAGGTTGCTCTGAAATTCGACCTATTCCTTGAAAGTTGTTATAGTAGAGATCATTTCCAACAGATTAAGCCCTATCAACTAGGGGGTCAAAAATAAATGGTCTCAGAGTTACGAAGGTTTTTAAGATATTTTTCAAACTTTCAGACTGGTAACGAAAAACAAATTGTCAAAAATAATGATTCCTCTCTCGGCGCTTATTTATTGTTTTTCGGATTAATGATAAATGAGTGATCATTTATAAAAAATACACATGTCCAGAATTCCCATATTCTCAGAAGTAAAAGGTCTTAATTCCACTTAAACCATTTTTATATTGTAATGGGTGGCGCAAAAGTAATGTCATAATTTGAATTGGCTGCCATTTTGTTATTAATGAAAAAGTAAGAACTCTGTTTTCATATAAAGTTTATTTGAAAGTGTAAAATTGATGACATTAATTGAAAAAAATGATATCGCTTAAATGACCACCTCCAGAGTTGATGTATAATTGCGCTCGTTTTACGGAATTTTGAATTGTTGCTCGCAAAACATCTGGCTATCTAGCACCAAATTGTCGATTTCTTCTTCAACGTTATCTTTAAATACTTGCAATTTTCGTGGTTTGTTGTGGTAAACGCGAGATTTTAAAAAGCCACAAATGAAGAAGTCTGGTGCTGTTATATCTGGCGATCTGGACTTCCAATTTAGATCTCCAAAACGAGAGATCAAAATTTGTCAAATAAGCAGTAACAGTAATTCCACGTTCTTGAGGTGTGTATCGCTCCATGGCTTGTTGGCAACTAATTCTCTATTTATCTACATTATAATTATCAAAGCACAGTGACATTTGGCGCCATCTGCAAATATGGCAGCCAATTCAAATTATGACATTACTTTTGCGCCACCTTGTAATTTTTTTAAATATCGAAGTGTTTCACTTAAAAAAAAAGTTATCAGATTCGACCCCTAGTTGATAGGCATTATTTGTTGGAAATGATCTCTAGTATAACCCTTTTCAAGGAATAGGTCGAATTTCAGAGCATCCTGTATATAAAAGAATAACCTGACTGACCAAAAAGAAACATGAAATGTTGACTGTTAGTGCCTTGTATGACGCAGACAACCGCTACGAAGAGATGATTGATTGTAGGAAATTCCTAAGGGATCGAGAGAAACGGGATACACAGGAGAAATGCTGCGAGTAGGGTTGCCAACCGTACTTTAAAATAAAGTATCTTACGTTATTTTGGGTCTCTGTACTTTATACTTTTGAATACAATACAAATACAATACAAAGACGTTTATTTTCATTAATAGGATTACATTATATGGTAGGGGCTGGTGTCTCCCTTTAAGCTTTAAAAGGCCTGTGTCAGGAGGCACCGCTCTTCTTTAAAGCACTTATTATAAATATAACATTATACCACTTAAAACTACAACAAGAAAGAATAACAAAAGATATACAATATACAAATAAGTAGGTGAAATTGAGTTTAATTTAAATTTAAGCATTGAGTTTTATTTAGTTTAATTTAATTTAGTTTATGCCTGCTCGTGTGTGGGGGAGGATGTGTGAGAGTGTGTAGAAGTGCGTGAGAGTGTGTAGAAGTGCGTGAGAGGGTGTAGAAGGGTGTGTGAGGGTGAGTGTGTGTGTGTTCATGTGAATAAGGGGTCGTATGGGTATGTGTAAGAGTATTTGTGTAAGTATTACAGTCATTAACTTTCCAATATATCTTCTACTTCATCATAAGATTTTGTTTCCAACCATAAAGTAACAAATTTCTTACAATCGTGAAATGTTTTGGGATATACCATGATTGAATACCAATAAAGTACGTGAAAATACTCTATTTCAATCTTTACATAAAATTAGACGTAGACTGAAAATACCGGCCAGCGAAAACATAGCCGTAAAGAAATCTGAGGGAAAATTGTTGCGCGTTTGTGTTTGTGCAAAGAGCACAAAAATACAGTTTCACAAAAGGATTTCAAGCCTGACCTTCCTAGTTCCTACCGTCCACTGTAAAGATATTTTTTCAAAAAAATGTTGAACACCCTTGAATAAAGGATACTTTTTTTTAAAGGATCGTACTTTTTATTTACCTTCCCTGAAATCAGATATACTTTATTTCTTCTAAAAAAAGTTGGCAACCTTAGCTGCGAGGCGTACGCTATTTGTTCCAAAAATGTATTAGCTGCTACTCAAAGCCATTTCCGACCATAAAACTTACCGGAAGGCTTAGCCCCGAACGCGGTATTAGTTTGCTGCGCGCCGAACAGCCCCCCCGTCGCAGTGTTCGCCCCGAACAATCCACCGGACGTGTTCGCCGTTCCGCCGAACCCGAACCCGCCCGAAGTGGAGGCGCCGAACGCCGACGAAGTGCTCGCGGGGGCGGGGCTGCCGAACAGACCCGTGGAGGGGGCGGACGCTCCAAAGAAACCTGGGTTGGATGGAAGAGATATTGTATTTGGTTTTTTTTTTTTCAAAGTTCAAAAATGTATATTTGTGGAAGCAAGGTACAGTCAGTTGTTACATATAATATTGGTGGATGCTTCAGCTCAGCTCTGCCTTGTAAGTCGTACAAATAATGTTATTACCTAAAAATAAGATCATCAATATAATAACACGAACGCACAGCTACAAAATTAAATATTTGACACATAGCATTAAGTAATTAAAGTATTAGCGTATCAACAGATCGAGTAAATTAAGGGGCTGCACAATGCTAAAATGCAGTCCTGCTCTAACGCTTTTGTTTTTAAATGTCTATCCTGCTCTAATCAGATGCCGCGCACGCAAAACTTCAGTTATTTTGAAATCGCGGCTACATTAGGACATAAACTACAACTTTTTTATGTAATAAAGATGGTTTTTTCTAGTTAGTATCTGCTTGTGTTGGTTTCGTCTCAATCGGTTTTGAAGTATGGAAACTGAATCGCTTTTTCGTAAAATTCATGCTTTTTTAAATGTAATATAATCAATAGCAGATTGAAAGTGTGTTTATTTATAAAGTGTAATTAATAATTGCTTGAGTCAAAAAACACGCGATATTTTTTTCAAAATTTTACCATCTACATTGACGGAACTGAATCCAATACAAAACTGATGTTTAGCATTGTGGAGCCCCTTAATGTCACGTTCAGAAACCTGAATTTATAAGTAAGTTAATTTAGGTATTACCGAAATTGGTCTGAAAGAAAGTGTTTAATGTCATAATAGGCTTTGTCAACTAATATTTTTTTAATTGTCAGCTTAAATCTACATCTTCATTTTCATCACTACATAGTATAAACAAAGTCGCTCCTCGCTGTCTGTCTGTCCCTATGTATGCGTAGATCTTTAAAACTACGCAACGGATTTTGATGCGGTTTTTTTTTAATAGATAGAGTGATTCAATAGGAAGGTTTATATGTATAATACATGCCCGTGCAAAGGCGGGGCGGGTCGCTAGTTGGTTTATAAATGGTCATCACGGTACAGACAGTAAGGTCTATGAATGCATGTAATTTTGGTACCATACCAAGCATATTTTTGTAAAAAGAGGTAATAAAATACGAACAGTGGTACCATTTAAATAGTGCGCTTAAGGGTCGGTTGCACCAAACATGCTATCGCGTTTGGACAATTTAGCATATTAAAACAAAATATTTTTAACGAATAAAATTGATGTAAGTATTTAAGAAGTTGAACTACATTATAATTTTTCAGATTTGACACAAGCATCACAAAAACCGAGAAAAAAATCTGAAAGATCAGTAAAATCACGGAAAACGTAATTTGGCTTTGGAACTAGTATGATCAGTCTACTATTCTAACTACAAAATAAAATATTTTTTTGTAGAGTAAAGAAATGAAAGTAGCCTTTACAGATTTTTTTTGTTTTGTATTTCCTTTTGTTATTTTAAAAGAAATACTCAAACATTCTACATTTTTCCTGTACAGAAAAATTACGCAAAGAGAATTTGAATGTTTGTGTATTTCTTTTTAAATAACGAAAGGAAAAAATATATATTATATGAATAAGGTAGTTTGATCTCTTCACGCAAAAAAAAAATATTTCAATTTGGAATTTTAAAAAAAACTGTTTGCAACGCCAAATTACGTTTTTCGTGAATTTAGTGATCTTTCCGTTTTTTTTTTCACTTACACTAATTTTATTTCTTAAAATTATTTTGTTTTACACAGAGACAGAGACACAAGAAGCAATACCGGGAGAGTACAGTGGTTGCAGGCAGTTGCGTAGTACCAGTCCTTAAGACCATCGCGATTTTGCAAAAGTCTCCGGACAGACTTACGCCTCATCTGCTTTCACTCTCCCACTTTCTGGGCGCGCGTCCATCGATGGTTTAGATAAGGCGCGGTAGTTGTTTAGAATAAAAAGGTGTTGAACACTCACTGCCTCCCGTCGCAGGTTGCGGTGCTGCCGTTGCTCCGAAAGCGGGAGCGGCCCCAAACGCGCTCGTCGCTGCCGTCGGCTTGAACCCGCCGAAAGGGGATGTCGTTGCTGCCGACGCATTGAAGGACCCTGGAAAAGATAATCGGTGAACTGCATAAGTGCCTTCTAGCGGACGAGACAGTGGAGCATGTGGTCTGCGACCAAAGATACAAGGCGAAAGACAGGGATAGAGGTTCCACTCAGGGGCGGATCCAGGATTTGGTTTCGGGGGACCATTCCGACAAGGTTTATCACAAAGTAAAAAAAAGGTAAATTTTAGACGCTTTAGGCCTTCAGGTGCTTTTACCAAACCTGTTTATACCTTATTCACCTATGCTGTGTAAAAGTACACCCGAATCAAATCTAAAAGTATGGAATTCCTGGGTGTCTGGGAGAGGCCATGGCCCCCTTGGCCCCTACTGTATCCGCCAATGGTTCCAGCTTCCCTTATGTCAGAATGCTGATTATAATGTTACATACATTTATATATACTCACGCCTGTCCCCCAGAGGGGTAGGCAAGAGACTCGTGTCATGACCCTAAAAAATATAAAGTCATTAATTTTTGTTACATTTTGCCGTTTTATTCCACAGCAAAATTTCACAACTTGTATAGAAAGACTTTCCTTTGTAAGTTACGTACGTATGACATTCCAACAATATAAACAAAACATGGATTTATACTGGGTGTTAATATGATGTTGCAAACCCGGAAACTAGCGATGGTTTTTTTTTGGGCCATAGTTTTTCTGATTGATTGCAACAGAATTGCAATTGTTTTTGCAATGATTGTGCAATCCAATTAATATATGTGTATGTGTAATGTATGAATCATTACTACATACCCACACAATACATAAATACTAACATGAGAGCAGTAGGTAGGATTCGAACATTTATAACAAATGCATTTATGGAGAAAAAAATCTGGAAAATCCTTTTGTTTTAGACTAACCTATTTATAATTGTTTATTGAGCTTCAGTCATTAGTTTTTTTAATGTGATCAGTTATCCATTTTTGATAACAATTGAATGACAAACATAAAGAAATTAGATGCATTGATAAAATAATTAGCTGATAAAATTAGGTAGGCTTGCTTTCATTTTAATTTCTTTTTTACTTTACGAACCCATTTAACACTTACATGACTGAAAAAAAAAGAACAATAGAGGATGATTGATCATGACCAACAGATGGTATCATCTGTCCTGAAAGGGTTCAAAGAAATTAAAAAAATATATAAAGTTTGCTCTAAAACTTACCGAAACCAGAGCTAGTGCTCCCAAACGCAGGTTTTTGAAACATGTTGCTGCTTCACCAATACAGATGAGACGGGGATATATCTGCCTCTCAGCTGCTGTTAATCTTCAGCATGTTATATGGAAACCATGGCATTACCTGGAGAACAAATATTGCCTCTTGATAAAAAATGCTCTTGTCAACAGTAGTCAACACCCAAGAAATATTATTTTATTAGCATAGGGGATCTAAAAAGGCTGACTTGGGTGAATCATAAAGTGATTTGAAAGTAGGATAGAGTGAAAGATTTTTCACACGTGCAAAAGAGACAGCATTAAAACAGAATCATAATGTGAATCATGCAAAACGGCCTTTTTAGAAGTCTTGGCCTTGCAGTCTCGACAAACATAGCGATTGCTATCCTACCGATTTTGGTTGTTAAGTTATTAAAATTTCATTTTAAAGATTTTATATACTCGCTACCGTCAAACTATCGACTGAAATCGGAAGAGAATTCGATATGCTTCCAATTTAAGTTGATAGTTTTGATGATAGACACTAAAAATAATCGATTTTTATCTCTTACTGACAGAAATCTTTGTCGAGACTGCAGGGCCTGGTAACCAAACAGGTCAGCCCAACTTAGAAACCGGTGCCAGTATGCTGGAATTCCATTTTTGGGCATAGTTTTCATTATTTTGGTATTTAAATTAACCATTAATTTTTATGATTTTTTTATATGATTTTTTGACATCACTTCAAAATTTTAGACATTATACAGATTGTGATGTGTAATTGCTTATAAAGTGGTCTGTCTGTCTTTATTTTGATAGCAAAGACCACATTTCTAAACAGCCATTTCTCAAGTGATGCCACACAAAGTCAAATGAAAGTCGCAGCTTTTTTGTAAAATACATCATGAGGTTTTTTAAACTACCAGTTCAAAAATACGGTTTATTAAACATAAATCCGTTTTCAAATTAACACACCTTAACATAATTTAATCTAAGTGAATTGTTGTTTATAGACAACTTAAACACTGTAAAAGATGATGTAGATTGCGAAACACTGCAGTGAGATATTAGTAGAGTAGTGGAGTTGCAGTTGGTAATCTTAAATAAATAAGAAGTTACTAAATAAATAATAATTATGAATTATATTTTGGTGGGCATTGCGCTAAAGAGGCATCAGGAATAAACCTCCAAACAAACGCTATCACAAAACTGTGAGGTGTCTTTGGAATGTTATTATAATATTTTAGGCGGAGTCCATTGCAATAATTTAGATCTATGTATGAATCTAAAAATTGTCAAAATTGAGTAATATGTTAACAACAAACCCCTAAAATACATAAGTTTAACGCATTATTTTACCAAAAGTGTAGCTGAATGTGTATTTGTTGTTATAGATAAAATCAAAAAGTTAAAACAAGTCAAACATCAAAAACGTTATTTAGATTAAAATCACCAAAAATAATGTTTGAAAACGTCCACAATCATGCCAAAATCACGTTTCTCCTGAGACTAATTTACAATTTTGCACCCGCAATGAAATTGGCACGATTGCATTGTCTTTGCATGTTTCATGGAGCGTGCACCTTATAGCGAAATGAAACAGTATGACATTTTGCTGTTCCCACCACTGAGTTGGTCGAGTCATGATACTCTTAAGTATAAGGTTAAGGATGAGATGAAATTTTCTGTCTTACATAAAACCAAAATCAGTTCAAGGTTATCATGAAATCACTTTCTTTTTCCAACAATAGACACAACATTTTTGTATTTGTGGCGATTTGGTAAGCAACGGTGTCAGGACCAAACATGAAAAAAAATATGGAGGTCACCACCAACTCATTTGTTTCACACTACCTAGCGGGAATATTAGTCAGTTTTGCAGTTTTCTTGGTTGTGTTTGAGAAAAATAAACTCAGAGCGAAGCTATTAATGTATGAATTTTGTTGAAATTTGAACTAAATTCTTACTTAACCTTAATGTTTCCGAATCATAGGGCAAGGCAATTAAGTGCAAAGACTTTAAAAGCAGGTATGGTTGATGTGAAAAAAAATTACTACTTTTTGAGTAGGTAGACAACAATAATCTTGTAGACAACTATTCCATGTAATTGACAATTTAGGTTAAACTAAAAATTTACGTTAAACATCGAAAATATAACAAAAACGTAATAAATTCACATAAAATTTTGGAAAATTAAACATCACTGCTATCTTTCAGTGTATTTAATTTTTGAGAATTCAGCAAATCGTATATAATGCGACTAAATCTAGAAGACCAACGGTCGAATGGCGGTTTCAGCTTTTTTCGTTGTGTAGCATCGCAAAAGACGTACAAGTTTGAAGGAAAATGTGTTCAGTTATTCAGGATGTCTACAGTTAAAAATGCTGATATATTCCTTGAATGAACAAAGGTTAATTAAAAACAATACTGTGATGTAGGGTATTTGAACGCTATTGTATTTTTATTTGATCGAGTTGTAACACTGGCCAAAGAAAAACATTACTACTCACCACGTATGCCTCAAATATCATCAGATTCACCAGGAGTTAAATTTTTACAATAAGTTCGCGAAACAAGCCCTTTGAAATATTATATTCGGTAAAACGAATGCAATGCGAACATAACCAAACACCCGCAAAGCAACAAGAGTTTGACAGTTGTAGTGATGTAAAATAATTCACAGATCATATATACTAGAAATAATTAGATATTTTTATCGCAGTACAATCAAATTACAATCGATCGATTAATTTGGGCTGTGTTCCGATTTTATTACAGTATAATATTTTTCTTTCAACTTTACTATCATGCGGGATCTATATTCTATTACACGATCAGCGTATGAAACGCGCTTGCTTATCGGTAAACGTCACTACTCAAACCATAGCTAAACCATAGACTAATTAATATTACTAATATTAGAATAAATAAGTACAAATTTTGTAGGTACTTATACAGGGTTGTCCCGTAAGTAGTGCTCCAAACGAAAACCATAGATAGCTGAGACCATGCTGTGGAGAATGAGTAATATTACAACCTGAATTATGTAGGCTTTATTGTGCTAAAATCCTAGTAATGTAATGACAATGAGTGACATCTAATCAAACTGACAATTTACCATAAATACGAGTATACGACATTCTCCCGGAGTATCTAAAATGAGCACATTTAATTTAATGTTTTTATTTATCTAGCACATAGTCTAACATGCGCTGGGGTGGACGGCACTGCCTTCCGGAACGACGCGTCTCTGGACCTGATTCAGGTTCTGTGGTACTAGTGCTTGGCAGTGGCTCCACGGTATTAGTGCCAGGCAGTGGCTCTGCGATAACATTGTCATGTCCAGAATAAGTCAGTTCTTCTTCAGTGTCGTTCACTCCATATTCACCAGTGGGTGCTAAATGTCGGTTTGATACAACAACTTCTCGTCCATTTGATGTTCGTACTAGGGAATGAAACGGGTTCGTCTCTATCAGATCCACTTCCTCTACGATTGGGTCGTATTTACTTGTCCGAGTGTGGTTGCGCATCAGCGCTCTTTTTGGACCTGTTAACCATGTCGGCATCGATTGTCCGTTGGATGATCTGCGTGGATGTGTAAACATTCTCTCATGTGGTGTACAGTTGGTTGCGGTACACAAGAGAGAACGGATGCTATGGAGTGCTTGAGATAGAACGTTTTCCCATTTTTCTATTGGAAGGTTGTGGCTTTTTAATGCTAGTTGAATAGCCCTCCATATAATGCCATTGTATCTTTCAGTTTGTCCATTTCCTTGTGGATTGTATGGAGTTGTATAACTTGTAGCTATTCTTTTATCATGAAGAAATTCTTTCAAGTCATTAGCAAGAAAAGCGGTACCTCGATCAGAGTGTACGTAAGAAGGCATACCGAATATCGAAAAGAGTTCTTGTAATTTATTTTTCACAGTGTTTGTAGTAAGATCAGGACATGCATAGGCAAATGGAAATCTTGAATATTCGTCTATGATTGTCAGTATATATCGGTTAGGGGATCCTTTGCTTGGCAGTGGACCTTTGAAATCTATCGATATTCTTTCCATAGGAGAAGTTGCTTTAATCAGGGTTCCACGGGTTTGTGTGAATCTGGGTTTTATTTCTGCACATATTTTACACCTTGATATCATCTTCTTGACCTCTTCAATAGAGTATGGAAGGTTCTTGCTGCGCACCCAATGGATCATTCTCGTAATACCTGGGTGACATAAAGTTCTGTGAATTTCGGCTAGTTTATCGACAGTAGCCGAAGATGCCACGATGTTGGCCCGTGACAGTGTATCAGCTACAATATTCTCTTTTCCTGGGCGGTATACTATATCATAAGAATAATTTGACAATTCTAATCGCCATCTTTGGATCTTGTCGTTCTTGATTTTACTGGAGTGAGTTTGATCAAACATAAATGATACAGATTTTTGATCTGTAATCAATTGAAAAGGCCTGCCGATTAGAAATTGACGCCATTTTCTAAGGCTTTCAACAATTGCACAGGCTTCTTTTTCGATAGCAGAATGGTTACGTTCGGTGTTTGTCAAAGTTCTTGAGAAGAATGCAACAGGTCGGCCTTCTTGTGACAAAATTCCAGCTATAGAATGGTCTGAGGCATCAGTTTCAACAGTAAATTGAATTTTATCATCAATGGCGTGAATTAATGATTTTGCTATTTCTTCTTTAAGGTTATTAAATGCGTTTATCGCATTTTCTGTCAAGGGGAATGACTCAGTTTTGACTAGCGGTTGCAATTTATCAGAAAACCTTGGAATGAATTTTGAATAATGAGCAAAAAACCCAAGAGCTCGGTGAAGTGAAGCAGAATCTGTCGGTAATGGCAATTCCGAGAGTGGCCTAAGGCGTTCAGGATCTGGCTTAATTATGCCTTGGCTTATGTTATAGCCTAATATGTTTATCTCAGTTTTGCAGAACTCACTCTTGTCTAGGTTTAAAGTTAAGTTGTAGCGAGAAGCAATTTCAAGAAATAATTGCAGTTTTTTGTCATGATCTGTCTTGTCTTTGGCGCACAGTGTAATATCATCTAGATATGCATACACTCCTTGTAAATTCTCTTTCTTGATTATCTCATTGATAGCGCGTTGAAAGGCTGCGACGCCATTTGTTACTCCAAATGGTATTCTTCTAAATTGGTATAAGTTGCCGTCTGCTTCAAAGGCTGTATAAGTTTTTTCTGAGTCTTTAATAGCAATTTAATGATAGGCGCTCTTCAAATCAATCTTACTGAAAACGCAATATTTGGCAACCTTTGTTACAATGTCTTCAATGCTCGGTAGGGGATACGCATCAAGTTGAGTGAAGCGGTTGATGGTTTGAGAGTAATCGATGCACATTCTTTTCTTATGATTATCGTTCGAGACAACCAGAACTTGTGCTCGCCATGGAGATGAGCTGGGTTCAATTATTTCATCGGAGAGGAGATTTTTTATTTCGCTTCTTATAAACTCTATATCATCACTTGAAAACTTCCGTGATTTTGTAGTAACCGGTCTTCCAGGAAGCATATTTGAAAAGAGACTCACTGGCTCTATGGAAGCTTGAGTTAAAGTACATAGCTTCAATGGTTCTCGAGGCCCACCGAAGTACATTTCAAGAGTTTCATGCTTTTTTAAGATATCGTGGCCCAATATAACATCTGTACATAGCCCATCTAGAACTAATAAATTAGCTTTGAATTTTTGTCCTTGTACACTGATGTCCAAATGGCAAAGTCCATTTACTTTTGATGAGAGATTTGATGCTGCCATAGTGACTTCTTGTCTACATGGTTGTTTTTCAATGTTATATTGGTTTACAAGACTGCTATTTATGAAGCTAGCAGTACTTCCGGTATCAACAAGTGCTTTTGCTGTCAATTTCCCGTTAATAGTTATCGTGATCGTAGCTTTACTGAGGTCCGCAGTGGCAGCGGTTACGCAAGACGATTTTTGAATTTCTGCTTCTTTAAAATCATTATTTTCATCGACGTCAAGGAAAGCATTGTATTGTTTTGCTCTGCATACCTTAGCGAAGTGTCCTCTTTTGCCGCAGGATAGACAGGTAGCGCTAACGGCAGGACAGTTCATGCGTAGGTGTTTTTTATTGCCGCAATAATAACATAGCTCATTTGCATTCTTCTTATTTATATAATTTCGCCTTTGACTTGTAGAAACCGCATTTATTGGTGTGGTAGTGTTGCTACTGCCTGATTGTTGGTATTCTTCATTATTAAAGTGCGCTTCTTCCAGAGAACGTGCTTTGTTTTGAGCATCATCTAGGGTAAGAGAGGAGTGTTCGAGAAGCCGCTCGCGCACAGAAGGGGAGTAAATCCCGGCGATGAATACATCACGTACAAATTCGTTTTCATGTTGTTCGGCAGAGACTTCCTTAAAGTTGCAGTTTTTAGCAAGGAGCTTGAGCGCTTGTAGGTACTGATCAATTGACTCACCAGGTTGCTGGGTTTTTTTTGTTAGTTTATGTCTAGAGAAGATTTCATTTGGTTGCTTTACATATAACCCTTCTAGCTTATTTAGAGATTTTTGATAATCCTTACAGCTTTCGATGTAAGTATACACTGTTGGTGATAAGTGGTTTACCAATAATTGATATTTCGTTTCCTCCGATAGTGGTTTGCCTTCCGAGGAGACAACTTTCAGAAAATTTTCAAATGTCTTTTTCCAATGTTTCCACTCCGGGGTATGATCAATATTTGATGACGGGTCTTCGTCGAATATTTGAGGACGAAGGTATTTGTCCATTTTAGCACAATAAATTGTGGAGAATGAGTAATATTACAACCTGAATTATGTAGGCTTTATTGTGCTAAAATCCTAGTAATGTAATGACAATGAGTGACATCTAATCAAACTGACAATTTACCATAAATACGAGTATACGACACATGCCCTGTCAAAATAACTCAACATGGGTTTTACAAATGTCGCATGGTTTTCGAGATTTTTGAACTTTTATGAAATTTCTAGTATTTGCTACCCTTAGTTCATTTTTTTAATTTAATTAGTAAAACTGAAGCAAATTAGACTTTTTTTGTTATGATATATTTTGTTAACAAGTTTTTCTATAATACGTATAGCACTGTTTTTCAAAAATGGTCATAGTTTGCCAAGAACAAATTTTTGAAAATCAAAAAGTTACCATGAAATTGTTTCAACAGCCTTTAACCTTTTGCATGTCCCCATAGAAGGGAATTCCAAGTACCCGAAATGTCCCCATACATCGCGCCAAGCGAGATTTTGAGCGACTTGTTGTTAGAAATGCTCGGATTTAGTTAAGTTGCAATCATTATTACCGAATATGTTATATCTTCTAAAAATGTACATAAAATTTGCCATCTTCTCATGTAATTTACATACCTAGGCGACAATCCGAAGGAAAAATATCCTTAGATATAGTTTCAGCTCTCACTTTTTTCCGCCATTTTTGTCACATTTTTCATCACAACACTTCATTTACACTAATTTCAGAATTTGTTTTTACACTCACGTAATCAAAATTAGTTTACACGTAGACTACATACATTTTTTTATTGAAATACTCAGTAAATACTTCACAATAATTAAATATTTACGGACGTAAACAAACTCGATGCCGGTTGCGTTTTCACTGAGCAAAATGTTTCTAAAATTCATTCACTCCAAACCGGAAATCATTTACGCCTAAATGTTGTCAACAATGTGAGAAATCATAAACAATTTTTGCTCAAAAGTTCGTTCAATTTCACTCCGAGATATTTGGCGGCAATTTCATACCGCCGCTTATGATCAGACGTTTGATCATAGGGCATTTGAGGCACCCATTTTCTTATGATCAACCGTTTGATCGTAGGACACTTGACGGGTTAAAGGTCCGTTGTGTGAAAAAAAAGTATGGAGACCTAAGTGCCCATCAACTTGAAAAGTTTTATGGCTTATTATATTGAAAAAAAGAAAAAAATATATGAATATATTACCAAATAAAAAGTTGTTGGTTTTTAAATACAACCGGGGGAATTTTGTAAAAAATTCAAAGCTTCCACATTCGATCTTTTTTAAATTATAGGCCTTTTATCTGGTAGAAGCTTGCATCAAAACATGAAAAATTACTAAAATAAAAAAAAGAGAATTAATTATCATTCATACCAATAAAAAAAAATACAAAAGGTGTTCGAAATGGCCTCCAGCTGCCCTGATAGACTGAGTGAGAGATAAGTAAGCTCAAGGAGGGAGTAAAAGAGACAGCATAAGGAAAAAGTAAAAGAGACAGCATTAGGAGCGAGTAAAAGAGATAGCATGTCAAATAACACAATGTGGACCTGGTCAGTCAGTGTGATAATTCGTACCATACGCGCTAGACGTTATCGTAAATCGGTGTTACTAATTATCAGACTTCTAGGATTTGTTTGCTTTGTGCTTTGGTGAAACTGACGGCGTCGTTTCGTGCTATTTACGCAATGCCGCCATACTCACCGCCTGAATATGCGCAAATGTTCTACTTTTACGGCGTAGTTAAAGGCAACGCCAGGAAAACAGCAAGACTCTACCGAAGGAAGTACAGAAACCGTCGACATCCAGACCACAGTGTTTTTATACGCGTCAGAAACGCATTTAATGAAGGGAGATTTCCTGGAACAGGCATAGGTGGTGTTTCTGAAGGAAAGGCCCGTACAGTAGACGAAGAAGAAGTTTTAGCGGAAAGAGCAGCAGATCCGACTATTTCAGTTCGTGAGATTGAGCGACGCACTGGCATTTCAAAGAGCTCGGCTCAACTTATATTAAGAAAAAGATATGGGTTCCACCCCTACCACGTGCAGCGTGTAAAAGCACTACTACCAAGGGATTATGCCGCAAGAGTTGTTTTTTGTCGGAGGATGTTAAGAAAGATGCGGGAAGACGTGAATTTCTTCGACAGAATCCTGTGGAGCGACGAATCTTCCTGCCAAAATGATGGATTTATGAACCTTCACAACCTGCACAGCTGGGAGCTGAGAAACCCACACACGAAACGGGAAGACAAATCTCAATATCAATTTAAGATAAATTTATGGTCGGGGATCATCAACGGGCAAATTATTGGTCCGTATGAACTGCCAGCTACGTTAAATGCTGAAATTTATTTAGATTTTTTACGAAACCAGCTCCCTATGCTTTTGGAAGAAGTCCCGATAAACTTACGCCAACAAATGTGGCTGCAAAACGACGGCTGTCCTGCACACTATGCTCTGCGTGTAAGAGATTTTCAAAACGAACACTACCCAGGAAGATGGATTGGACGTCTAGGGCCCATTCTGTGGCCTGACCTAAATCCTCTAGATTTCTTTTATTGGGGATGTATAAAAGAAAAAGTCTACAAGAGACCTATTAATTAGAAAAACTTTCTAACAAAATATATCATAGCAAAAAAAGTCAAATTTGCTTCAGTTTTACTAATTAAATAAAAAAAATAAACTAAGGGTAGCAAATACTAGAAATTTCATAAAAGTTCAAAAATCTCGAAAACCATGCGACATTTGTTAAACCTATGTTGAGTTATTTTGACAGGGCATGGTCTCAGCTATCTATGGTTTTCGTTTGGAGCACTACTTACGGGACATTCTGTATATACTGTTGGTCCTAACTAGATGGGCGCGGGAAAATTTCCGGGTTAATTCCCGTTTGGGAAAATTCCCGATGTTTATCGGGGAAAATTCCCAATCAGTGGGTTTTTTCATTTTTCTTCACAAATACTATGAAACTTACTGCAGGTGATAGAGGAAAACACAGCCAACATTTTATTTCCTTACACTTAACTGCGAAAATATGTGCTTTGGAAACTACAGGCACTTGAAAATATTTAATTAAAAGGTTAAGTAACCGATTTTTTTTTTAATACGCTGCTGACGCTATTACAAACACCTTTTACTGATAAAGTTTTTCTGAAATATGCATTACTTTCTGGGAAAAAGAAAAATTGAATTATTTTTTGTATGGAGAAAACAATGATACTGTCAATTAAAGAAGAACTGTCTGTCATTTAACTACAATACGGCAAATCTACTTATTTGCCATGGTGGATAACTTTTATTTCAAAATTTATTAAAACCAAATGTCAAAATGAAAACACCCGAATATTTTCCCAAACGGGTGTTTTCACGGAAACTTTCCGGAAATTATCCCTAATTTTTTTTTTTTTTTTTCGGATGTGGCACCACTTTCGCAGCATATAGCGCCTTAAGGGCACCGTCATCAATCTATGAACGTAACAGCAAGCTTATGTTCCCAAGGGTGACCAGACGAAGCGAGTATTACAGTACCGGACTTTATATTATCTGGTATCAGTGTGTGTTGGCTTATGGTATATTTGAAATTCATGCTTGATCTGTGATCTTGTTATCGTTAGATCTAGGAAATTAAGAGAGTTTTCTTGTTCGACTTCTATTTAAAATATTATTTTCGAGTGAATTGTGTTTATTTTGTTGACAAATATATTTAGCTGTCTACAAGTGTCTGCTCAGCAAATAATTACGTCATCAACGAATCTATAAAAGTACAAAATATTGGAATTATCGACAGTGTGTTGGTTCTCGAAACAGGCCTGGTACTCCCAAGAAGATTCGGTCGATCGTTTATCGTTCGAGCATACGTCCATCTCTGACCCACGCATACAGAGTGTGATACTCGTAGAGATGGATATACAACCGAACGATATTCGATCGAATTTTGTCACTTCGGAGTAGGCCTTCTGTCTATGAAAATATCAGCCATTAACGGACTTAAGGGTGAACCTATCGCTTCTTTTTGCATGTAGAATATATTGTTGAATTTGAAATAGTTTTGGTGCATGCAAACTGATGCAAGGCTAATGAGGTCATCAATTTCGCCGGTGTGTAGACGTTGTTTTTCTAGTAAGTTTCTAGTTATTGTCAAGCACTCATTGTAAGGAACTTTGGTAATACCAATAGATGTGTTGTGTTTCCCGTAACTATTGTTTGATGCGCCGCCCTCTTTTTTCATGTCTACTATTAGTGTGCGTGAGAAATATAGGTAAGCATGTGCTGTACTTATAGTTTATTTGTTTATGTCGGTAAAATAAGTGGGAGGAAAAATGAAGACAACTGAACAATAAGAGGCAAATCTTCTGATTTCTGTGTTCTAGGTAATATGAACTCGGATCAAACTTCATTCTTTTGCTTGCCATTAAAATTTAGGTTAGGATAATTTAAATTTGGGTAGCTTTTTAAATCTTATCAAGATTCGTTTTTATTAAGAGCTATTAAATCGAAATTCATTACTGACAAGATCGCAGCCCATAAGTACGTGTCGTACATACTAATTAACCTAAATATGTGTAGATAGATCAACTAAGAAAGAGTGAGCACTGTATCATGCGCTATCGAGCTTTATGAATTTAACGTACAGGTAGCTTAGGTAGCTCCTTACCTTTATTAATTTAGAAAATGTTCGTAAACGAAACGATAAAATAATAATTAAAATTCAGAAGCATGAAAATAACCATAAAAGATTGTTGTGCAAGTTTTAATTAAATTTTAATTACGCAAGTTTTAATTTAGAAACCGTTTCTTTGTAAATGTATACTGAGTAAATGGTTCCTTATGTTGAATAGGAGGTTAATAAATGTTTGCGATTGAAAGTCACATTTTATCGCAGAATCATGTGACAGATTTATTTATGTAGTATGCTTGTAGTAATATGCATGGCTCAATATACATACCCCCATAGAAGTTGAAACGTTTGTAAACAATTTTATGGAATGAAAACCGATACTGTGGTTTTCTTTTGATGAATAGAACCCATATAGCTACATTGGGCATAAGCCCTAAGATGAAATACATACAATTAGTATTCATTTAATTTAAAGCGACATGTTCTGTCACTATTTAAAGATTTATTTTATTTTTATGATTTTTCTTTGTAAGTACTACTTTTGGTCACAATAGAAAAAAACAGCATATGATTACAACATTAACATGGATTATGATTAAAAACTTGTAATTTATCTTTTTTTTTATAAAGTTTGTAATCAACGC
Organism: Ypsolopha sequella; assembly: GCA_934047225.1. Classification (NCBI taxonomy): domain Eukaryota; kingdom Metazoa; phylum Arthropoda; class Insecta; order Lepidoptera; family Ypsolophidae; genus Ypsolopha; species Ypsolopha sequella. The sequence goes on from OW204009.1 coordinate 11,624,248, forward strand.
GTTCATTGCAGGTACGTGTCCACATATTTATTCCAAAATCCATTTGAGACTAAAAGGTATACTTAAATTGAACTCACGCTCCGAACTACAGCGGATTATTGAAGGAAAGACACACAACAATGCTCTAGATAAAAACCGGTTCCTAAAAAAATATTCTGTTAACAATACCACTCCAATCTCACGCCGTAATCAAAAAGTAAAAGATGACAAACGTTTATTCGGTTTCATGGTGTATATCCACAAATATTCATTGAAATTCCTTGAAGCATTGCAAACCAAAACAAAGGATGACTTTATTAAATCTAAACTTGCTTACGTTATTAAAAAATATAAAAAAATATTTGTAAACTTCATAAGAACAAACAAGGAAGCAATTCTTAAAACTGGAATAAGTAAAGAAAAGTTTGTTTTAAACACAATTGACACGTCTACAAGACTATTGACTAAATTAATTAACTACGTAATAGCTGAGTCAGCAGCTGCTAAATCACGCAATAGTAGAATAATAAATATATTAGAAAAAGCATTGTCTAGGAGAATCGCTAAAGAATATAAGGATGCTTGCGAATTGTTCAAAATATGTCGCCAACCTGAAGGTTTTAACAATTTTGTTATAAAACTGTTTAGTGAATTGCTAAAAAATGACGATAAGAAAATTCTAAGCATAGTCCAAATGGTCGCGCAAACATTGAAAAATATAAAAGCTCCAGGAATAATTGCAAATAATACGAGAATGCAAATGTTGGCTAACCTTGATGGCTGGCAAACGAATCCAAATATTCGACAAACAATTGAACAAGTACGAACAATCATGGCGACAAGAAATGTGCCCTATTTAGTCCCAGGTGAAGATATGAAGTTATTTGGTAGACGTATTCATGCAACGTATGCTATACATTCATTAATGGATTCTTTAGATGAATTAATACCTATCAAAAAAGATGAGTGGGATATGATCCTTACAGATCTTCAAAAGTGGACCGCAGGGGAGAAACTATTGATTCAATCAACAATTGACATGTTTTTTGATCTTGTTGTGAAAGCAATACCCAACTGGAATACAGAAATGCGTAAAAAGGTTAAAAATAAGTTGAAGTTGGTTATTTTAGGGGGAACAAAGCCTCCATTTCTTTAAGCCAGAAAACATTGTCAATAGGTTTGTTACTAATATTTAATATATAAACTAAATAAAAAAAAAACATAAAAGATTATATGTTTTACACTGACAACTATAGCACCCGTAGTATAATGTTAAATCACGCGTAATGCAACTTAGTTGAATCACAAGTGCAAGAAGCGTAACACGATTTTACGTAACCGTAACAAGTTTTTGCGATTAAACAGTATGTCACGCTTCTCGCACTAGTGATTCAACTAAGAAAAAACATTGTGCTACGGGCATTCCACTGCATAACAAACTAGAAAATATCAACTAGAAACATATTTTAGGTATACAATTATTTTAAATATCTCGGGCCAGGATTCGAACCCGAAATATGAAAAATAGTAAATGTTTATTCAATGGCATTATATTATCAAACGGTAATTATATTTTTTTGCATGTAGACACATTTCCGAAAACAGAGCCTAAAAATTATGCATCAAAACGAATATTGAAGAAAACTGCTTTCATATCCTGTATATTTCTGTAATTTCCTCAAGTTAAATCAAAATTCGAAGTAATAGTTCCTCAGTAACAATAATATTACTTATGGTGGCTTAAAGATTTTCATACAAAAGTTTTACCGATTCTGAGAATTGGACCGTTAAAAATGCTCAGTTTGCGAAAATGTTGTTGTAGCGCTCTTTAACATTATACTACGGGTGCTGGTAGGAAAAGTTTCGAAATTAGCTGTACTTGAGATCGATCGCGAAATATTACGTGGACATTTTCTGACGTGAATGATGCTGTATTGAGGGATTTTCTGACAGTTCATTTAAAAAAAAAGAAACCTTGGTTCCAAATCACAGTTTATTGTAAATTTATTTATAAAGTTAGGTTTAGATTTAGGTTTTTCTGTAGCGTCACCAAATTTTATTCTTTCTTGTTATCTCTCTGTGAAAAATGTTGAACGGAGTAGATTTAAGTATTTGTAAATTTTTTTTTAATACTTTCTTGATATTTCTTTTGTGTTTCCTTAAATAAATAAATAAATAAATTACTCGACAGATGACGTTGACGTGACTTGGTCTGACTGACTGTGACGGCACGATATTTTTACCGTCACGTTTTAACATGGTTTCATTTCGTGGTGATATGCTTTCTGTATGAGTAAAAATTGAAGATAAAAATTAATTTGTCTACATAAAATACACAACATTTTTTTTCTGCACATCTCATTATCATCATGGTTGCGATCACACTAATAAATTAATTTTTATTTTTTTTATTAGAAATAAATTCGTTCACAGCAAACATCTTTTTGAGTTGGCAACACACGCCATGTCTCGTCAACGCCATCTATTGTGATATTCCGAACTATATATTTTTTTCATTACCTGTCGGAAAATCCCTCAGCTGGGCTGCGGTCATAAACTAGGGTTCGCAACACGGGTTCTAATGCCACCTCTGTCACACGTGTTGAAAATTGTATATGCTATCCTGTTGTCAGTGTTGGAACCTGACGAAATTTTTTAGATCGTCTCAATCCAGGAATAAAAAGCAGCAGAAAGTTTAATAGAAAGAGATCACACATGAAAATGAGTGAGAAGAAATGTTCTCGTCACGAGTCATGTGATTTCTTTGTATACCTTCGCTTGACAGTTTTGCCGTTTTAGCTATTTTGTGGCTAGATCTAGCGGATTTTCAACGGTTTTAGCCAAAAAATAATCTATTTTAGCAACCAAAATGAATCTAGCCACTTCTAGCTACTTCTGGTAATTTTTTAGATTATTACTGTTAGAAGTCTACTTAGTAAGCCGTTTTTTGTCAGCTCATTAGTGATTTTAAAGAAATCTGTGGTTTCATCGCCTTTAACTGAGTAGGCGACACTACCGCGGTCCGCGCCTTCCACGCCGTACCTAGAGTGTGTCTAATGAAAGCTGAGAGTGATAATTAATCGTTTTCAGGAACTGGCCACACTGCGTTAAATGTCAATTCTTGTTTTTATAACCTCATCACCCAACCGTATTTCTGAATAATATTGTGTATTTCGTCCTAAATAATGCCTAAAACAATAAGAAGCGGTGTCAGAAAGATTTTATACGGTTTAATTAAAAACTACCAGGACGAGAAAAGTGAACGTGATGCTGTTCTCCATAAAAAAGTGCAATTGTTTACATTGATTTCGGAAATTGCTGGTAGGTTCTACTGAACTGGTTTTGATACTTACTAGATTTATTTAATATTACATTTTTAACTCGATAAAACTTTTCAGGATTTACATTTATTAGACATGGTCTATCAACATGGCAGTTTAAAATGTGGAGTATAAATATAAATACTTCGATGGTGGATTCGAACATGGGCGCCGGCAGATTTTATTGTCAGGGGGCTATAAATTATAATTATATAAGCTTATTTGCATCCTTATAATTATAACAAAAACAAGATAACACGTTCGGACAATTACGTCGCGTTTTTTCATAAAAAAATTGTAATAAAAAAAGTGCATCCTCTCGCACTCTCCTCCCGGCGCCCATGAATTATAATTGTAATAAAGCGAATAGAAATCGTGTGGCATCAATAAAATATTTCTAATATTGCATGTGTATATTGCAGACGAATGTATTGATGATCCTACAAAGCTTCTGACAATTCGTACTTCAATTAAGGAATTAAAAGACTTAGAAGAAACTAATATAATGAATTCCGAAACGCAATACCTCAAAAAAATCTCTTGTATGACTGGTCAGTATTTTATATTGTATCATGGTAAATATTAATTATTATATGAATGTTTTATATACATAGGCACTAAAAAAGTTGGAGCTAAGATATACTTAATTAGAGAAATAATACAGCATTCCTTGTAGTATTTGTTGATAAATAAAATCATGTGCAAACAAGACAGTCTATAAAGAGAGGTATACTCATCTTTGGTATGATATTTTGTTAATCTATTAGCACAAGTAAATGTAATGTAAATTATGACGTGAAGACAGACAAGAGAGATATACAATAATGTATCATCTTTTGTTTCAGGTGTTAGTATGAGCACTCTGTGGCGAGTGAAAAAAGAAGGTTCATTAAATAATGAAGCATGGGACACCCCTGGGAAAAAACGCCCACACAAGCGTACTGTTTCTAATTTGGATGACTTTGATATGAATGTTGTAAGAAACAAAGTCAACGAGTTTTACATAGTTAAAAAACGTGTACCAACTCTGAGAACATTATTGATAGAACTCCGGCAATCAATTGAATTTACTGGTTGTATGGAAACACTGAGGCAAATATTATTTAAAAATGGATTTGAATTTAAGAAAAATGAAAACGAGAGATCTGTTCTTATGGAACGCTATGAAATAGCAGCGTGGCGACACAAATATCTAAGAACAATCACAGAAAAACGAAATGAAAATAGGCCACTTATATTTTTAGATGAGACTTACGTCCATCAAAATTATAAAGTCAAAAAGTCGTGGCAAGGGCCTTCGGTAAGTGGTGTTACAGACAAAATTTCCATGGGAAAAAGGTATATAGTGGTTCATGCAGGTTCTGAACATGGTTTTGTACCAAACGCATTCTTGATGTTTAGTACAAAATCTAAGCTAGCTGACTACCACCATGACATGAACGCCTCAAACTTTATGAAATGGCTGCAAGAAAAACTAATCCCGAATTTACCGCAAAATAGTGTGGTTATAATGGATAATGCTAGTTACCACGTAAAACAAATCAACAAGCCACCCTCAACCCAAAAGCGAAAAATTGAAATTAAAAACTGGTTGACACTTAATAGAATTCCATATGAAGAATGTTACTCAAAGGATGAACTCCTTTGTCTGGTAAATGAAAACAAGCCCATACCCCAGTATGAAGCAGAAGAGCTTCTTAAACAACATGGCCATGAAGTTCTGAGGCTACCTCCATATCATTGTGATCTAAATCCGATCGAAATGATATGGAGTTTAGCTAAACGCAGGGTCGCAAGTAAAAATTTGGGAGTACCTGCTAAAGAAATGGAAAAACTAATAATAGAATCATTTTCAAGCATTACGCCCAATGACTGGAAAAAATATACAGACCATGTAATTCATGTTGAAAATAAATACAAGAAAAGAGACAATATACTTGAGGAAGAACTAAATCAGTTTATCATTAATGTAAGAGATGATAGTGATAGTGATGATGAAAGTGATGATGACATGGACGATTTTTTTACTGGCATTGAATTCCTCGAATCAGACTTCGATTACGATTCGTAATTTTTGTATAATATTTCTATATTAAATATATTTTTATTAAAAAAAACCTTTATTATTATTGAAGTAGTCTGGTCCCTAAATCCCTATGTTTTCTTCTAAGGAAACCTCGATAGCAGGAAACATATAATTATATATATCGTCACGACTTGAATCCCCAAGGGCGTGTCAGGAATTAACAGATCATCAGAGGTGACATAGGATTAATGCATAGAATTATGAAAACTAAACAACTAGCATACGTAATTAATTAGTGTAATTACAATCAAAATGTTAATGAATACTTTATAATTATTAATTTCCTATGCGTATGCACTCAGTCTTACAATCATAAAAACTGCTCTAGACATTTTTTTGCTTTACAATTTCCTTTTATTCCTTAACCTAAAAAGTAAGTATCAAATACGTTTATTCCTAGTAAATCCGGGGATACCCAACCTATATTTTTTAAATTTGCCGCCGTTTTTCACTCTCAGCTTTCATTAGACAGACTCTAGTGGTAATTATTTATTTATCAACATTGACTTATGTCAATGTTTATCAATTAAATTATTTATCCAAAATATTATCAATAAACTTTATTGTAACCAGGTTTTATTACATTTTTAAATTATACTAGATACTATTTTCATTTAACCCACTTATCCCTATACCTGTACAATAATCATTACCTATATTATAATTATTATCAATAGTAATAAATTATTAGATTCTCCTAACGGCAGCACTGGCGCTTGATTCGTCACTTTTGATTTCGAATCATTGGTGCAGTAGATAAGAGCATTACATTAAGGTTGGTACCCAGGTTTTAGAATTCAAATCCTCGTAGAAAGTATTTCTCTTTTTGACTTTTTATTTATCTGCATTAGGAAAATGACTAAAATATTCCACCAAATGTCAAAAATAGGTGCGAAGATAAGCGAAGCAAAACGGAGCGAGGAGGACCGTGATGGTTTACATTGGTTTACATGTAAATAAATTTTGGGAACTGAGCGGAGCGAGGCGAACCCAAAGATCTCAAATTGGGCGAACCTTGTAGTTTTAACAGAATTCATGATATACACAAAAATATATCCCTTTGTGAGCACATTGCAAGGGCACCGATATTTAGCTAAGCCATAGAGGAAGCGCTATTAAACAGTGCGCACCGCCCATAAACCACCGTCCTAGGCACCGCCCCTTTGAGTATTAAATAGTCTAAACACCGCCCCATATAGATATAAATACTATTCGTCGGGTGCATCGACAGATAGATACATCCATTTTTTTTTATTTATGGACGGCCACATATCTGCAGCGATTGATCTGAGCTGTTGACTGGCGAGTCGCCAGTGGCGACTGTTGGACAGCGATAATATTTTACCTTTCAAAATTATTTAAGGATGAGCAATGTTTTTCAATGGGGGAGAGGTTATTTGATAACCACTCAGAATAAGATTATTCTGAGGATAACCACACCCATGGTCGTACAGAGCCACAAACTTATCTGTCCCAGTAAAACTGTCACCTGAAGACTGTCATGTACGAAATATAGAAGCCATTTTAGTTTGGTCCGCTAGTCCTGATAAGTTTGTGCGGAGTATTATATTCCTTGAGTTTGTGGCTCTGTACAAAACTCTGTGCAACTTTTATGTGCTCTGTGCAACTCGCTGTACCCGCTGCACATAGATGAGTACATTTGCGCTGCGCACTTCTTTCCTCATTCATCGCTGCGTTTCTATTAAACGCGACAAATGAAATTTCGAATTTTTCGATATATTCGTATTTCGAAAAAGATTTTAATTACCACCGTTCTTTTCACTTCTCTGTATATTGTAATTAAAATGTCTTCCAGAGTTGTAGAAAAATCCGCGTGTATATTTTGCAACATCGCAAACCACCTAACTGATACAGAAATACTATTCGAAGATGACGAAGTAGTTGTTTTCCGAGATATCAAACCGTCCACTCGGTTACACGTCTTGGTTATACCAAAACGGCATATAGAAGACGCTAAAGCCCTCGTCCCGGCTGATAAAGAACTCGGTAAGAACTTAATTCAAACATTATAGGTACCTACTTGTTCTCCTTGTACAGTGCAGATCACATAAAGCTCTACACCATGCTCTGTGCTCTACACTTGCAGTACTACATTAGCCCCCATAGTGAAGGATATTAAGATAGATTTTTTTTTTAATTTATTTATTTACTACATTACGCTATCTTAACAGCTAAGCCAATGCAATAGTGCAATAAGTATCAACAATAATATATAATTATACACATAAATTACAGTACAATGAAAAATATAAATTGTTGTGACAGTAGGTCCATTCAGATCACTTCTGCGGTGACAGTACTTATGCTGTCCCTTATACCAGTAAAAACAATCACTGCGAGACGTACTGTATTTATGCTAACAAATAATCGATCGTCGAAAGGCGTACTGTCGTATTCCGGAATTCGCCGTGATGCCTGTGGGTAGTACTGTCCCACAACGTGTTAAGCTCAACCCTAATGCCTTGGGAGATGGGATTATGGGATATCAAACAAGGTGCTAAAATCGTAGCATGAAAAACAATTCAGCACCCTAGTTTTTATTATATTTTCAATTACTTCAGAGTATGTACAGTGGAGACCACATCAAGCTATACACTTGCAGTACGACATTAGCCCCTACAGAGAAGAATATATTTATTTATTTATAGCTTATTTCTAGGTTAAAGATTTTAACAATAATATTGTTTGTTTTATTAGTTGTCTTCTCCTAGATTGTCCTTGACATAAGCCTCTTCCAGGAACCTCCATCTGTCTCTATACTCTAGGTACAAAGTACAATGTGTCTTACTTGATGCGGTCTCCACTGTACTACAATCTGGCCAAGTTTTAAACTTTGTGTAACCGTATCTAAAATGGAGCTGAAATAAATAACAAATTTAAAAAAATCATGGCTTTTTGAATGAGACCCCCTTTGGGTTTTTCAACTGACTACTTATTAAGGCTGTGACAGACAGCAGTGGCTTAATAATAGGGTCCCGTTTGGCTCCCTTTGGGTACAGAACCCTAATAAAGGTTTCAAGAAGGGTGTATAAGTGCTGACTGGTTCTGTCACATATCTATCCATGGATTAACTCCTAGCGTTCTCTCTGGCTTAGAAGAAGGCCAACTAAGCAAGTATTTTTTTTTTTTCATTTCTGTCTACAGATTGTTATTTTAAACTTTTTCAGTGACCCGCATGCTGTCTGTTGCCAAAGAAATGCTCTACAAGAACAACTTCACAGAAGATGACGCAAGACTCGGCTACCACTGGCCTCCGTTCCGATCTGTGAACCATCTACACTTGCACACCATAGCACCCGAGTCGGAAATGGGATACTTATCTAGGATGGTCTTTATGAAGAATTCATATTGGTTTGTTTCAGTGAGTGTCTTTTTGATTTTATATTTTACAATTTCACGCCACTTTCTATTGAATAAAAAACTAAAATCATTCAAGTTCAATTTATATTTAGATTGATTTGGTTTGATTTGATTTGATTTTCAGAATTCTTTATTGAGGTAATAACATTTTTTACATTGTTAACTTAATAATAACAAAATTAGCTAACAGTATACAAAAATAGCACTTGAATGTTTTTACCAGATTATAACACCTATGAAAAACTTGACAACTAGTTAGCTTGAGCTATTTAAAACATGATCTTAGTAAAAGATACAGTACTGAATTAGATATTGCTATGTTCGTCTTGGTAGCAAACGAACATTTGTTGCATATTTAGATTGATTTCATACCTAATAAGTATTTTAAGGGTTAATGATCAAAGGTGAATTTCAAAGGACATCATGAAAATTTAACACATTGCAATTTCTGAAATTTGGTGGTCTTCTAAATATTAGATCACAGTGCTAGACACTAGGTTTGGGTCAAACTCAAAAACTTGGGCCGCATGAGCTCTAATAGGATGTAGAGGGAATTCTAGGAAATATTAAGCAAATGTTTGATGTAGTGACATATTGATAGAAACTACAAACCTCCACTTATTAAATGGTTATGGAACTTTCATCTTTAAAATCATGGTAATAACAACTATAATATTGATATGTATCAATATTTTTTCAATGCAAGTGCTCGTAAAGGCCCATTTTTTATGCATCAAAACCGAACAGAAAGTCGATTATTTGGCCCTAGGACTTTATTATTATTATTTTTTAAATTTATTTACGAGGAGTTTGCTAACCTATATCTTTTCCTGTGTACCATAAATGTTATACTTTTTTTCCGCTGTTTAACGGCTCTGGATACAGTCCTTTTGAGCCAATCATAATTTAAAGTTCACAAGATTATATTTGTTTTATTTCCTCACACTATGCATTGAAAAACGTAGTATGATACACAGGCGTAAGAGCAATAAATTACTCGGTTACGTTTAAAACACTCGCTACGCTCGTGTTTTAAATCGTCCTTGTGATTTATTCCTTCTCGCCCTTGTAACATAAACTACTAATGGTTTGATGATGGGCGTTTAATTTTTAATTTAAAATCTTTAATTTTTTACAGCCGGAATATGTCAACTCAAGACTATAATAAAGAAGAGGACATTTATGTACTAGAGACTTTAGCAATATTTTTATATTTGACATACAGTTAAATTAATATACCTACTACAATTATTCTGTAAAATATGTGATGATGAACAACAAATTATACAGCACCTTCTGTCGTTGAGTACATAGAAAAGCATTTTATATAATCTTTGCTACTCGACCCTAGTTGGGTTGCTAAGCAACTGGATGCTTGCTTATTATTAGCTGCATTGCATAGCCATCTAATTTCTGTGCTTTGCTCTAGATATGTTAGCCGCGGGACTTCTTATGTGAAAAGAAAAAAGAGTATAGCGAGGTTAAAGTAATATTTCAAATAATACCTCTACAGAAAAAATCGAAAGTGTTTGAATGTAATCTGTATAGGACTTGCCTAGATTGGGTTTCCACGGCCCACCCACTATATAGGTAGATACGTTTTACCTAACATTTAATTTTATATGTTTTTATCAAAGATTTCAAAAGCAAAGATAAGCCCTTACTGTACTATGACAGCACCAAAACGTTTCCACCTTTAAATGGATGACGCTCACACGTTTGGAATCAGTGTTCATCTGAACTCAGTGATAGTTGGACGCCTTAAGTGCACTTAAGTGCATTTCAACAACTTCAGTAGTCTGATCAGTTTGCTGACCGTAGGTAGACAGATTGCGCACCCATAAGTGTGCGCGCGTCGGCATTATGTTAACGCACGCATTCAAAAACAATGCAATAGATTTTAGGTGCCAGGGCTCATCTAAACTTTTGAAATCTTTGGTTTTTATAGCTAAATCTACGGCTTTGGATGTACAGTGGAGACCACATCAAGCTATTTTTTGTTTTATTAAAAAAATATTGCATTTTGGGTGTTTTGATCAACAATAGCGATAGAATAATATGAATTAAAATTGCCGTAACCAGTGAAGTATGTATGTTGTTCAATGGAACAAAAGTGCAGGCTGTAACTTTTCGTGTGTTTTTTCTAGCCCTACATTGTGTTTGTCCCTTGTTTGTACTTATTCTAATTTTTGTACAGTGGAGACCACATCAAGCTATACACTTGCAGTACGACATGAGCCCCTACAGAGAAGAATATAAGATAGGACAAAGTCCAATGTGTCTTATTTGATGCGGTCTCCACTGTACTAATAATAAACATTCAAGTATTTGCAAAATTTAAAAAGTTTTCTGATATCTTATTATATTACTTACTTTTTAGGCTTTGTTTTTTAATAATAATTGTCGCTTATGTACAGTGCTACAAGGAACTTATGGCGCGTGGATTGGTTGTGTCCAAAATCGGAACTAACGCCGCTACCATACTCTATGTTTCACAGCTGCGCCCCCCTGTCACTCCCCGCGTTCCGAAATAGAATTATTTCGCTAAAATCGATTACGAATGAATGAGGTGAATGGCTAATAATCCATGAGTGAAGCAAATGCGTTCATTCATTCGTATGACATTCATGGTTCATGCGACGGAGGTGAGGCGATCCCTGCGTTCCGAAATAGAATTATATCGCTAAAATCGATTACGAAAGTATGAAGTGAATGGCTTATGATCCATTTTAATTCTATTACGGACCGCAGGGGATGTGAGCGTTGAACGGAATGGAATGTCAAAAATTGTTTTCGCTCCATTATTTCAGCAGTTCAGATCAGACAAACCATGGTATATGTTTTATTCGGCCATGAGAGAAACAAATGAAAAGTCGTGTGGAACTCTTCGTCGAAAAGGAAGAATTTATATGTATATATTTTTTTTCGTCGCTATCTGAGTCTACGTTGAAGAACAGTGCTACAAACTCTTCTTGTTACATCACGAATCACGGCACTTTGACGAAATAAAATAAAATAATCGTATTGTATTCTGTGGTAAGAGGTTATGGTTAACATGTATCTTTTTTAATGCGGTCCGAATCATAAGCTATCTTTCACATCGTTAGCTAGCTCACAAATTACGGACCAGTCATCGCTCACACTTTAATTCATTCATAGCTTTTATCTATGTAATTCTATTACGGACCGCAGGGACTATCATCCACGCGCCATCAGATCCTTGTAGCACTGTATGTCACTTATGTCTGGGAGCTTTGTGCTTGATGGCTGTCCTTAAGGCGAATGTATCTTCCACTCCAACTGCAATTTGGACCTGTCTATGAAGGCCTACTCCTCCTACACGGGCGGTCCAAAAACTTTATTAAAAATATACCTATGATAGGCACAACAAAGTGAAAAAAATATTTCAATATTTTTTCTGTTATTTCCAAGTTTTGGGCATTACAAATAAAAATTTATCGAAAGTTTCACATGATTTACGCATGAATTCTCTCACACTTTCCGAACGCCTGAAGCGATTTTTACTTGTTTACACTAAACTTACACTAAATTATTGACAATCTTTATATCTAAACAATTATTGCTCATATTTGTTTTCCGTCCATCGCGTCCATCTGAAAAGTATTATTTTCTCCTATTTTGCGCTAACCGGCGACGTAGCAGCGATCAAAGAGTACATTATATATCTGCAGCGATTTTTGTATCAGCTATTATATAATAATGTACTCTGTGGCTACTAGTTAAGGTCTGTATGCCAAAGATATCAAAAGTAAAGATAAGCTCTTACCGTAGTATGACGGCAGCACCAAAATGTCTCCACCTTTAAATGGATGACGCCCACACGTTTGGAATCAGTGCTCATCTGAACACAGTGATAGTTGGACGCCTTAAGTGCACTTTAAGTTAATCATTTTAACATCTTTAGTAGTCTGATCAATTTGTTGACCGTAGGTAGACAAATTGCGCACTCATATCGTGCGCGTCGGCATTATGTTAACGTACACATTTAAAAACAATGCAATAGATTTTAGGTGCCAGGGCTCATCTAAACTTTTGAAATCTTTGCTGTATGCACCTTAAGTGAATAAATAAATGTTATTTTATAATTTATATAATACAAAATCATTGTTTATTTAATATCTCAAACGAGGTTTTGTGTCATGTCATGTGCCTCAGGTTACATGTCCGTTTTTATTATACAATTATTTTATGCATTCAAGTATCCTTTTACAAAAAGTTTTTTAATGTTAAACAAAAACATGTTACTTTGTCTTCTGTCTTCCTTTAAATCTTGGACCATATAACACGGGACTCGGCAAACGCATTCTCCTCTTTCTGCTTTATGCATGAACAATTTGTTCGTGTAAGTTTTATTTTATGTTTGTGTTACGGCTTGCGATTAGTTAGTGTAACATTAATATTTCACAAGTGTGTGCGTGAGTGAGTAAATGCAGGCCGCTAGGATTTGTTTTCGGGGGGAACAAAACTTACAGAAATACTTGTTATACATAAAATATGTATGTTTAAAATGGTTTTATGACAACCATGTTTTTTAAATTAATTTATGAACAGTTGGTTGACGTACTTACCAAATTTTTTTTTATCATGATATGTTTTATGACAATAAAACTTTCAGGGGGAGACATGACACCAAAATATCCCCCGTCCTGTATACGGGCCTGAGTAAATGTGTGCAGAGGGCCTACTCCGAAGTGACAAAATTCGATCGAATATTGTTCGGTCGTATATCCATCTCTATCAAACTCTAAATACGTGCGTCAGAGATGGACGTATGCTCAAACGGTAAACGATGGACCGAATAAAATAAAAACTATTTGAAAGTGTCACTATCTCGATAAAAAATTTATAAAATTAAATAAGTAAAATTTAGTTGTGAGCGCTTGCAGCGACACAAACCTCTTTATGGTTTCCGTTGGCTGTATAAGTTTTATAATATTGTATATTTTTCTTGTATTACTCAGTAAACGAATAAAAAAAACTGGGAGTGCCGGGCCAGTGCGTGTTTACCTCCCCTCCCGCGGAAAGTGGCAGAATTAATTCAGTATGAGTCGCGCTTTGACACGTCCCGTGTTAAATGGTCTCAGTCTTATATTGAGTGAAAGGTTCAATAAAGATATGATGAATTCTCAAAAGGCTTCTACGGTTTTATGAACTCATTTTTTATTAGTGTATGCCTCCAAATCTACAGTTTTATTTTAAGGCGATACCAAAAAAAAAATGGGGTTTTTTCGAATCTATTTACTCCACTATAACGTCATCTATGTATTTAATTTTTGGGTAAATGTATATTGAATATTTGGTTAAGATTCTCACTGAAGAAAAACGCGATTGGATGAAATTTTCTCGATAGAATTTAATTCTGAAAAGATGTCTGAATTGTTTTATTTTTTCCTGTAATTCTGAAATCCTAACTATTTTCATTGTGAAATTGCATTCCAAATGTGGATATTATGTATTTCTAAAGTCTCCTTGAAAATCTTTTTTACAAAAAAGCTTAGTACATTTTATATTAATAAAAAGCCGACTTTTTGCTACTTTTCCACGAATCCGTCCCACTCGCACTGAGGGTTTTTTCGCATATGGAGTAACAGGGACGCTAAAACTTTTACGTAACGCCTTAAGACAAATTCAAATTCAAATAGTTTATTTTGCAAAGCAGGTATAGATATATACACTTTTTACACGTCAAATTTAATCTAATAAAGAAAATATATGTAATAAATGTACATGAACTAAATTAAAGGTTTATTTAATTTATGTAGCAATATATTTACGATTAAAATGATAGGTAAAATATATATTATACAAGGTAAAATCCAATCAGCCGCCCGAACCCATACCGGAGACCCGGCCAGGGACCAGGAACAAGGTTCAGTGATCACCAACCGAGCCCCCAGCACGAATCCAGGCGGCCGACCAAATCCCATCCTATATACTACATACTAATAGGTTACATATATAAATACATGCTTACCTCCGTCCATTCGATTAGTCTTGCTAAGAAGAAGGGCAAGAAACTTAGCAAGATCATGTCCTTTTTTTATACACTAGCGCCATCTATTTTATTCGCTGCGTTATCCGTACACTACACACTCAGCTTCAGTAAATCGTGAGTAAAACCTACCACCACGGATTTCTACCGATATTAGACCGGACTATGATAGATGGCGTTAGCGGGTAGAGCAGGTACCATAGACTTAGGAAATATGTCCTAAGTCTATGCTACGTCTGAAAACCTGAAGTTGTCAGTTTTATACAATTTTTGTTACCATGAATTCATTTTTGCGAAAAGAAATATGGTATATATGTAAGTATGTTATAAGGCGTGCCTCGCCTGACAATCAAATTGAACGCAGCCCTTGATTTTGACTTTGACTTTTAAAAATTATTCAAAGAGAACGAACTTACATATTAAGGTAGCGTTCCAAAACACCTTATGTTGTCCAATGAAGTAGAAGATAAAATTACTATCTGTCAGATAAAAGTAGCTATTTATCTCAAATGAGATCGTTTTGGAACGATCAAATCCGAGCAACTTTTTCACAGACACGACCAATATTTCGCTTTGCGAAAATCGCCAGGAATATTGCTCCAATCAAAAGCATGATTCTTGACTTGGTATGATTTTTATACGTGTACATGGGTATTAAAAATTACAAAACATTAACTGAAGCGTATTAAACGGTTGAACACATTTCAATCAAAGATGAGAACTATTCCTACTTTATCGCATAGAACGACAATTTTATGTTGCGCCTTTCGAATATGTTTCTTGCATTTCCTACGAATCTGAAACTTGATTATCTGTAAGTTTTCCCTTTAATTATAAAACCTGTGGATAAAAGCACAGCCATCAGTTAAACATTTTCAACACATACTTTTCTGTTGACATATTACTCTATGTTCTTTCCAAATCTCACCAAAGTTAGTCCGAAGAGTATTCCCGGAGTATTCCATGACAACCGGGGGGTCTACCGCGTAAATCTCATTTTCATCAACATCAACTTGAGATTAAAATTTGACGTGCGTGCGACGACGCCCGCCTAACATGCCATCTCTTTTGCACGCGTTGAATTTCGCATGCATTTGGCCCCGGTTCCAAAACGTACATATTATAACATATTGCTCATCCGACTAGAAATTGTTCGGTGATAGGGGTTTGGTTTTGGAACGCTACCTTATTAAAATATATGACATTTTATTTTGTTAATGTCATTTGCGCAGCGAAAAGGAAGTTAAGGAAGATCGTACATACTTGGTCTAAATTAATTAATAATATCCTATTGAAACTAAGATTTCGCGTTCACTTTCCTCTTAGATAGGTAGTGAAAAAAATAATCTCTCTGAAAAGCACCATGTCTACACCAGCAGACGTCCGAGGCTTGTTCGAGGCGCGGCTAAAGGAAGGTATACCTAATCCGCCTGGCGAGTTTCATCCGTTGGACTTGGAGCGGGTAAAAGACGACAATTATCTTAATAGAATACTCAAACACCACGATCACGATGTGAAGCTTTCCGCCGATATGTTGTGGGACATCTTGGTTTGGCGGAAAACCGTTGGCGCCAACGATATTAATGAGGGTACTATTCGCATGGATTATATCAAGGAAGGTGCCTTTTTCACTCATGGCAGAGACGTTGATGGCAGCTTACTCTTGGTTTTCAAGTCTAAGCTGCACGTCAAAGGTCAAAAAGAATTTGAAGAATTAAGAAAATGCATTATCTACTGGTTTGATCGCATTGAAAGGGAGGAGCAAGGAAGGCCTATCACTCTTTTCTTTGATATGGATGGCTGTGGTCTGGGTAACATGGATATGGAGCTGATTAAATACTTGATTCAACTGATGAAGTTCTACTATCCATATTTCCTGCATTATATTATCATTTTCCAAATGCCATGGGTTTTATCTGCAGCTTTTAAAGTAGTCAAACAACTACTCCCAGCAAAAGCTGTGGAAAAAATGAAATTTATGTCTAAAGATACCTTGAAAGAGGTTGTGTCACCTGAGCAGGCGTTGATTTGTTGGGGCGGTAAACATCCATATGAATTTGAATTTGTTCCTGAAATCAGAAGCAACTCTGATCATACACCGAAGAAGGTGACATTCGCTGAGCAAGGAGATAATCAGCATTCCCCTGGGGAGATGTTACATCTTAATCCGAATGACCTAATCGTTTTCAAGAACGAAAATGATGAAATGTCAGGCCAATTCACTATAACCAACATGGACGAGAGTGCTATATCCTTTAAAATAAGGACAACATCACCAGAGAAATTTCGTGTCAGACCAAGTGCTGGAACGCTGGCCAGTGGTGTATCACAAACAGTCATGATTGTTGTACAACCAGGGTTCCAATTACGGACCGTTACTAAAGACAGATTTCTCGTTATGTCTGTTCAAATTCCAAAAACGGATCTATCAACCAAAGAATTGACAGAGGTTTGGCAGAAGTCTACGGGTAGCAAAGTGGATGAGTACAGGCTAAAGTGTCAATTTCCTGAAAAGGATCTGCCAAAGAATGGCAACATTCTTGATGGAAGATCCAGTTTGGAGAAGCAAGACTCCGTTACAAACTCAATGAATAACTTGCAAATGAATTACGAAATCTTAAACAAGAATGTTAAGATGTTGAAAATCTATCAACTGCTTACTCTATTATTTACAGCGGTGGCAGTTTTGCTTGGATATCTGACTTACAAAAATACGTCAGATTCAGACAGATACTGTGAGCGAATCTAGCCCTTACAACTAGTGGTTTTAAGTACCACTCTTTATATCGATTCGGTTTTGTATGGTGTAATTTTTACCTGTTTCGTGTTAAATATTATATTGTTTATTTTGTGCTGTAGATTTTTGCAAAAGGTAGAGAAAGTAAAAAGATTGTTAGTTAAGAAAACTTCATAGAGGTAATTACTGTATAAATACTTTCCAAAACAGTGGAGTTAACAAGTAAATGTTGTGGTGAAAAAAAAGTATTTTGATAAAAGAAATGTCTGTGTTATGTTGGTTTAGAAATTAGTTGTGTTACTACAAAAGGGCGTTTAAACGATGTCTAACTTTAGACAGTGTTTAAATCTGTTGCTGACACTTTTTTACGATATGAAACAAAAGGCGACAACAACAGATTTAAACACTGTCTAAAGTTAAATACAGTTTTGTAGTAACACCGTAAATGTGTTAGTCACACACATTATCAGAAGCCATAAACAAGAAAAATATAACTATATCAGTTTTGAGAAATTAAAAGTAGTATTATCAGTATTTATTGTAAAAGACATTAATTAATGGTAACTTATTATTGTGGTGTTAATATAAATGTTATATTCATTTGACTAATATGTACTTGAAGCATTTAATTTAGACTTATATATTAATTGATGTGGGTTTTTTATGTTTTGTATTCTATGAGTACAAGGACTGTTTGTGTTATCGGGTATTTGTAAAGAGTTATATGTATTGTATAGTGAAATGTTTATGGGTTCTAAATTATGAGTAAAACCATGGTAAAAGATAAACAATTGAAGTCTGAATTAAGGTTTTACAAGGATAGGTAATTTTCATATTACACGATGCTTTGATTTCAATGTCTGTATGTAAGGGCTTTGTGCAACCTTAACAAATAATATAGTGTATTTTATTTCTTACGGTTAAGGGGCTTCACTAAGCTAGATTAGCAACTCGGAATGTGTCGGTACAAATATCAACAGAAACAAATAAGTAATAACGTTCATATCAGAGTGCATTGTAAAGTGGCTGTTACGACGAACGCTGTGTCGCCGGGTAGCGCAAAATAGAGAAAATAATGCTTTTCACATGTGTTAAGTTTGATATTTAAAAGTTTTAAACATCATTGTGCTAGATTTTTGTATTGCTCGTGTGTGTGTATAAGTTTTAACCTTGTCTCTTTTGAATTTAAAAAGTTTAAACTATTTATCAGTTTATTAAAGCATTTGAGAGGTTATTAAAGGTATTTATTTTCTCGTTGTAGGTTAAAACTTTTCAGATTTTAAAACATCACAATTACGGGAGATGGATCAATATGTGTGATATATTTTTTTCAAAGTTTTGTAATATTCATATAGAAAGTTTAAACCAATTTAAAAACGTCTGTAAACGCAGTTTTGCTTCTGAAGCCCCTTAAACATCAGTCGCTTAGCGAAAAGTGCATAACATAGCTTTGTATTTCTTGTTTAGAAGTTAAAAATTGAAAAACATTTTTGTATGTGGCAGTCAACAACAATTCTGTATTAATGAGGTTTAAAAAGCATGAGTTTGTAATTTAATACACAATTAGTCATGATCTGTTTCAAACAAAATTAAAACAGCATTTTAAGGTGGTTTGGACCAGATCATGACTAATTATGCATTAAATTACAAACTCTTCCTTTGTAAACCTCACTCATACTAAACTATTGGTGTTAACTGCCACATACCAAAATGTTTTTCAATTTTTCACTTCTAAACGAGAAATACAAAGTTAAGTTATGCACTTTTTGCTAAGTGACTGACATTTAACCTTAACAATTGAAATATATTTGTGTAAACTTTAGATTTGCTTGACCTTTCCCACAATGTACAAAGGTCATGGCCAAACACTTAGTCTTTGCATTGCTTGCTATGATAAGTAGAAAATTAAATATTACGCAATGAAGGGCCTTCTCTTATTCTAAAATTGTTCAGCTAATATTAAAACTATCTATTCTGTATGATTATTATAAGCATATTTATCGCATTTACTTTTGATAACATATTTTGTAATTACATATTGTGTAGTAATCACATTCTATCTTATCTGTGGCCTAATTGGTTGCTATTATAGTACCCTCTCGCTAATCCGCCACCAAAAAATCCGGACTACCGGCGGTTTACCGAAAACGGCGGATTATAATGTACAGGAACATCAAATTGAGGAAAACAACAAAAAAACATAGTAATTTTGTATTAGCACTTATGAAGGTAAATACATATGTACATTTGTATTAAAATTAAAAAATGAACTGATTACTCAGGTTTTGAAAAATACTGCTCTAATTTGGCTTGTTTTTTACCAGAATAAATCTTCGTAATAACATGATTACAGAGAGACATCGACTTGCAAAAAATGGGCGGATTATAGTAGTTGTCGGATTATCAAGCGGCGGACTAGCGAGAGAGTACTGTAGTTTCTCCTAAACCATGGGCGTAGCCAGCCATGGGCTCAGGGTGGGTGGGGCACACTTACCTACACCACGAAATGTACCATCCAAAATGTGTCTCTAACTGCAGCCGTTTGGGCTCTGGGCGTATGCCAATTTGTTAATCAGTCAATTTAGAGGTTTATATCTATCTATACATAGTACTTTTAGGTACAGTAAGTAAACGATTACACATAGGTGTTATAGGTTTTTAGTACCTAGATAATTTAGTTTTTTAGGTTTGGTAAGCCTCCTTACAGGTCAGAGCCAGGGTGGGGCGAGCGCCTCACCCTGCCCCACCGTGCACCGTGGCTACGCCCATGTCCTAAACTTGCATATCTTTATATTTGTAGGAATAATAAAATTGTTTAATGAGTTTGAGGTGGATTAGAAACATTCCAAATTGTTGTAGAATTTCACCAGGGGCTCTACCGCGTAATTCTCATTTGTATCAACTTCAAGCAAATGCATGCGAAATTCAACGCGTGCAAAAGAGATGGCATGTTAGGCGGGCGTCGTCGCACGCACGTCAAATTTCAATCTCAAGTTGATGTTGATGAAAATGAGAATTACGCGGTAGACCCACAGTTTACTATTATTTTCCATGAAAATTTTGGTTATTAGCACAATTAGTATTAATTAAGGATTAAGTTATTTTATACAGATGGAAGAAGTGTTGTCATTTAAAATTAAATAAAAGATCATCACAATAATTTATTATCTCTTTGATTTATTATATCGCATTATCAATATAAGTGGACTATTAATTATGCAGCCAAGTTCATACTAAAGATTCGGTAAGTGCTCGTATCAAAGTTCCATTAACCTTGGGAAATTCGTATTTGGTGTTATTTAAATGGTTAGCATAGTATTGGTATTTTTGTGAGCAGAAATAGCTAAATTGATCAGCAACTCATGGCCAGCAAACATTTTAAAATCAATCAGCAATTTATGTAATTCTGGATGGCTGTAATTATTTTTGTACAGCATATTAATTATACAACGTGTAACAGAAAGGTGTAATCATATTTGAAGAGCTTATTCAGTCAATGGTATAGAACAACTTTTACTATGGAGCCATCCCTGAAATCTCAAAAAAAAAATTTGCCCTTCCATACATTTCGGCCGAGCGGCATTGCATTTTTCTATGAAACAGTAATTTTTTTTTTTCGAAATACTGGTTTTGTTCCATAGTAAAAGTTGTTATATACCATTGACTGAATAAGCTCTTCAAATATGGTTACACCTTTCTGTTACACGTTGTATAAGCTGCTCCTGTTTAATAAAATTTTGGTAAGCACTCCGAGAGTAAGCAAAAAATTCATTTTTCATTTGCTTCGGCGTTGCGGAAAGTGCAGCACCTTCGCCCTTGCGTAACAAAGCACAGTCACCCATGCTAACCTTCGCAGCGTCGCGTCGGCTTGTTGGTCGCCGCACAGCCTCAGCCACTACGGCTCGCACGGGTGCCTATGCTTTGTCACGGCAGGCGAGGGCTGCCCTTCCTCCACGCCTACGGCTTTTTATAAACACTCTAGGGGTAGTGCTAGAGTCGGGTTGCTTTGATTCGGTTTTGGAACACATTCAACCTATTTTTTGCATAGACATGTTTTCTCTGCTGATCAAGTAGTTATTTTGCGGACTGAATGTTTATTATGCAAACTCATGTTATTGTAAGCTGTCTATTTAAGATTTAATTTTTGACCATTATCAAAATTATTTGCGGAACAAAGATTGCTGCCTGATTTTTTTTATTGCAAAAAACATCTTTGTATGTTGACCAAATTATTTAAATGCTGTTTTTTTGTGGCGCACCAAATTTATAATTGCTTAGCTATTTATTTACTTCTATTCGTATTATTTTTTCATGTTCCCTACAGTCGCAAGCAAACCCAGCCCAGAATCAATACTATGGAAAGTAAAAATTGTCTTTACAAATTTCGCAAGTGTTATTAAGGGTCGGTTGCGCCAAACATGCTCTCGCGTTTGGACAATTTAACATATTAAAACAAAATATTTTTAACAAATAAAATTTGTGTACGTAGTTAAGAAGTTGAACTACATTATAATTTTTCAGATTTGACACAAGTATCACAATCATCAAGAAAAAAAAAATTTTTTTTTTAAAATAAAAGGCTAATTACTGTTGATCAAACATTTATCAAATCACGAAACTATAGAGGCTATAAATTTGGAAGATTTCCTTAAGAGCGGTTCCGCAGCCGGATTGTAGAAAACCCGCCTTTTTCCAATTAATTAATAACACTTAAATTTCTAATTCACTCAATAGTTATTCAACGAAACCTTAAAACCTATCGGTGTAACTACAAAACGGTGTTTAACTTTAGACAGTGTTTAAATCTGTTGCTGTCACTCTTTTACAATATAAAAGAAAAGGCGAAAACAACAGATTTAAACACTGTCTAAAGTTAAACACAGTTTTGTAGTAACACGGTATGTATTGTGTATGTAACCATCGCAAAGTTTCCATTGGTTTCTGTAAATTAGAATTCCAAGTTTTTTTAAACTCAATATAAGTTTATGAACCCTGTAAGTCCGCATATTGTGACGGGCAACTACGGAACCCGTGCACGCACTTGGCCGGTTTTTTTGATTTTGTTGTGGGCGGAAAAGTTGCTACAATACAAGGTGAAATTTAATTAACCGCCTGAATTCATACTGGAGACTCGGTTAGTGATCAGGAACAAGGTTCAATGATTCATTTTTCCGAAATAAAAAAAAAATTGTTCCTGTTCTCACTGGACTAGATCAAATACAAATCCTAGTATAGGCAGCAAAGAAGAAAAAAAAAAATTTCGAATTTCACCTGACGGCTCAGTAAACATTGTTCCTGATCACTAACCGAGTCTCCGGTATGAATTCAGGCGGTTGATTAAATTTCACCTTATACAACGTGTAACAGAAAGGTGTAACCATATTTGAAGAGCTTATTCAGTCAATGGTATAGAACAACTTTTACTATGGAACAAACCCTGTATCTCGAAAAAAAAGTCAACTATTTAATGTATGGAAGGGCAGTTTTTTTTTTCGAGATTTCAGAGTTTTCTCCATAGTAAAAGTTGTTCTATACCAATAACTGAATAAGCTCTTCAATTATGGTTACACCTTTCTGTTACACGTTGTATAATATTGTCAATATTATAAACCACTGCAAAGGAGTTGAAGTTGAAAAAACCGGCTAAGTGCGAATCACAATACGGGTACGGAACCCTAAAAACAGTGTGGTAAATAATTCCACTTGCAGTTATGAAGGAAGGACCAACTTAACACTTACAGGTCCCGGCAGTACATAATGCACATCGTATCGTAGCGTCATCTCTCTACGAAGCCGAAGAGAGCCGACGTGCATTATTTACTGCCGAGTACTGTACGATCTATTAAACCAGGGGTCGTCAACCTTATGACATAGGAGGGCCACAAATGTTACAAAATATGTAGAACCAAACACAGTTATCATGCAGCGATTGGGAACCTTGAGGGCCGCACCAAAGTGGTTCACGGGCCGCCGATTGCCGAACCGTGTATTAAACCCTATGTATCTAAAGGCTTTAATTAAGTTGGTCATTGATAACATCAACAATTATTAAATAAGATTATGTTTATTTTGCGAAATCCATCGCTATAAATACTCTAAATATTATTAGAGTGCATTACAAACTAGAAAATATCAATCAGAAACAACTCCAAAGACAAGAATTTGAAAAAATTCCCCGGGCCAGGATTCGAACCTGCGACCTCTTGTTATCAAAACAAGCGCGCTACCAATTGCGCCACCGAGGTTCCTACCTAGACCGGCGAATTCTTCCATCAAACTTGTCCACTGTTATTTTTGCATCTGCTTAATATACTAGCTTGTACTGCACATACAGAACGCTCACAAGGGCGTTATGTAACTTCCCGCCTTGTTCTTAAGAAACAGATGGCGCTGTCGTCGCTACAATGTTGTTGCTTCAGACAGTTAAGACATCACAGTTCTCATAAACTAATTATTAAATATTTGTAACTTTTAGTTTTTTTCCTATTTGTGTGCTATAAGACACACCTGTAAACGAAACTTCAAGTTTCGAAGTCAACTGGAAGTGCCCTATAGCATAGATAAATAATTATTTATCTATGCTATAGGTTTTGATTCCCTTGCGAGTGTCAAAATTTGTATGAAATTGATTATGTACCTAAAGTGAATAACTTTTTTTCGCGTCGAGTTAGAAGCCTGATTTCTTTACAGTACTATGGCAGTGGCGTGCACGCCACTTCTATGGGGCCGTAGACTTCTGTAGGAGGTATCAGTTTTAACTTGATATCTCATACGGAGCCCGAGCAAAAGGGATTTGACAGACAGACGGACAACAAAGTGATCCTATATGGGTTCCGTTTTTTCATTTTGAGATACGGAACCCTAAAAAAATTTCAACACTAGAAAGGAAACAACACTTGCGTTTTAAAAACCAAGTTTATTGAACAAAGACGACAGAGGGGACCATGCTGTCGACGGTCCCCCCGAACGTAAACTGCGGCGTCGTCGGTATGTGTGAGTGGACTCGCAGCAGCCCCGAGAACTCCGCCTCCAACTCCTAGCGCGTCCAGTTGCACGACGTTATCACGTACATGCCTGCCGAGGTCTTGTTGTTATTAGTTTATTGAACAAAGACGACAGATGAGACCATGCCGCCAACCGTCCCCCCGAACTTGAACTGCGGCGTCGGTATCTGTGAGTGGACTCGCAGCAGCCCCGATAAACTCCTCGCGCGTCCAGTTGCACGACGTTATCACGAACATGCCTGCCGACGTCTTGTTGTTATTAGTTTATTGAACAAAGACGACAGAGGAGACCATGTTGCTGACCCTCCCCCGAACTTAAACTGCTGCGTCGGTATCTGTGAGTGGACTCGCAGCAGCCCCGAGAAACTCCTCGCGCGTCCAGTTGCACGTCGTTATCACGAACATGCCTGCCGACGTCTTGTTGTTATTAGTTTATTGGACAAAGACGACAGAGGAGACCATGCCGCCAACCGTCCCTCCGAACTTGAACTGCGGCGTCGGTATCTGTGAGTGGACTCGCAGCAGCCCCGAGAACTGTGCCTCCAACTCCTCGCTCGTCCAGTTGCACGACGTTATCACGAACATGCCTGCCGACAACGTCTCGTTGTTAATATGGCAAATAAAAAAAAAAACATAGAAGATGCGTTTTAACCCTTAAATGCATCTTGGGTCGAAAACGGCACAAAGGAATTTTTATTTATTATTTACATAATTTTATGTAAAAATTTATAATTATATGATTGTATGAGCTAAAAATATGTTTGGCAACAACTTTTTTTTTTTATTTGAAATTCATTCATTTATTTTCCTTTGTTTTTTTTTGTATTTTGCCGCATTTTGGCGGGAAAATCGTTAAAGAGAGCTTTTGGAAAAAAATCGAATAAGTATTGTGCTTGCATATATAATTTTATAGTTTTTTGATATTAAAGTCACAAAGAGTTCAGCTTTACAAGTACCCAATAAAAAAAAGATAAATTAAAAAAAAATATTTTTATCGCAAATTAAATTTGTTTTTTTTTTACCTTGTTTTTACTTGTAAAACCCCCCTTTCAATCATGAAATATTTTTTTTATTATTTTTTTCATTTTTTAAATTTCATACAAAAATAAAATCTCATGCATTTAAGGGTTAAAAAAGTGTCATTCGATAACTACCAGACACTCAAAAGGCTCATGATCAATTTATTGCGTGTCGTATGATACAGGGCCAGCCCTGATTGGCCAACTAATAAGACGGTGAATGATATTGGACCGGTAGCGTCGCGTCGCCATACTTAACTGTGCCAGACACAGTTTTGAATCAAAAATCACAGTTGGTTCCTCAGATCAGGCGATCTGAGTGATGGCACTTATGACAGCGTTTAGTGATGGGGTACATTTAAAATTTCGGTAAAAAAAAAACAAGTGTGAGTTGAGTATACATTAGACACGTCATACAACATTCAACATAACAAATACGTAAGGCAAATGTGCCCAAGCTGCTAACAAAGTAGCCACAAAATCTAAAAACTGACTGGTTTACAATTATTTAGTTTGGAAAGAGACAGAGCTTTACGATGAAGGAGAGGAGAACCCTTTATTTATTGATTACGATTCAGCCACTATCACTTAAAATGAGAAACATTGGTGCATCAATGAGTTTCTCGGAACCTAGGTGAATAGTATATTTTTGTGGATGGTGAAGGAAAAAACCGAGGTTAACCTGCATGCACTAAAAGCGTATAATTGAGCCTCTCTCGTGGGACGTAAAGTCGTCGGTAAAAAGGGGGTGTACGAGTGCCGACCGTCTTATTGACAGTCCACACTCGAAAATGTTTATAGATGCTCTTCTCATGTATCAGAACGAACTTGGGGCCGAGGGTCGTTGGAGTCTCTCGTTATGTCAAATACTAACCATTAGTTGCCAACATCTCCACAACTTGCTGCATGTACAGCTGTCTTTGTTCTCTAGAATTGTCAGGGTTTAGACTGATGGCATCATAGGTGCCCTTGTCATGTATTAGACCGAACTTGGAGCCGAGGGTCGCTGGAGAGTCTCTCGTTATGTCATATACCTGGAAAGATGAACCACTGTTGTGAAGAATATTACACATTATACAAGGTGGCGCAAAAGTCATGTCATAATTTGATTGGCTGCCATTTTTGCAGATGGCGCGAATTACAGTTGCCACAAAATAAGAGGCCCGTTTTGACAGATAAGAACGACCATAGAATATAACTCTACATGTAATAAATGAAACGGTTAACAAATAATTATTAACTTTTTGGGTTTAAAGAAAATAAATAAACGTTATTTAATTATCACGGAACATATTTCAAGTATTATTTTCACGCATATTCCAAAATAAAATGCAATTTTGAATTACTACACAATAAAGCTGATTTTGAAGGTTTTAGTTTTAGTTTGACGTATCTAAATTTACACTAAGTGGTGATTAAAACGAAGAGCCATTTTCAAGTCACGAATTTATAAACGTCAAACCTAAAATCCACTAAATTTATGTTTGACAGCACTAATTTACTCAACTTACGTGTTTTGGTATTTTCAGGGCACAGTTTAGAGCTGTCACTTGAGTAAATTTAGTATTTTTAGTTGGATTTTAATCAGCTGCTCATAAGGTCCCTCATAAAAACTGACTTAATTTTCCGACGACTTTTCCTGTAGTATTTTACAGTTTTGTGATAGAAATAGATGTGTACCGTATTGAAAACATTCTTCGACACGTACACACTTCAATCGAATACATTTTTAAATTGCAGTTTTGCCCAAATTTGTGTTATAACCTGACGCCACATCTACGTTTTATTTCTATTGAAAAGAGTAGATTTGTCCGCTTACATACAGCTTGCGACCCTTGTATGATGGTAAGGTATGATGAGGGACAACATCGTAGTTGCTCTCGACAAGTACACACTTCAATCAAATATTTTTTTAAATTGCAGTTTTTCCAAAATTTGTCCACTTACATACACCTTGCGAGCCTTGTATGATGGTAAGGTATGATGAGGGACAACATCGTAATTGCTCTTGTATACAAAAACTATAAGAAACACATACTAAGGTTTATGGGAGCACTAGCATCTGTGGTGTCGTTCAACCTTTCCGTGCTATGAGGTGCTACCCGAATAATAAATTTCATTGCTTGTTAAAGCACCAAACTCTCGTGAGACAGCAGCAACAATTTTTTTGGCCTACTGTGCCCTGCACAACATGTTCATTGATAGCAAGCCGAGGTAGAACAGCTTGATGTCGAACATATCATCTCTTCATCCCAAGGACAAGCAACATGTTGCCGGGTCATGGAAACTCTTTCATTTTACTAATAGGATTTGACAAATTAATAAAATAAACATTTTATAAATTAGATTTAATTCATAGCACTAAAACACAAAATAGTAAAATAATACATCGCAGTCCGGATCAGGGCTCAGATCTATGTTACTTATGGTTTCTATAGGGTCCTGCCATCTTCGGGCGTACCAGCCCCATACTGAGTAGGAGTCAATTTGGTTGTCACTCATGATCTCTGCTCGTAGATAACAGCAGCATTCCGCAATGCACTGGAAATGTTTTCGCCCATGCTCAGAACTGCATCAGCCAAGCCATTTAGGGTATTTATAAAGTGATCTTTCATTCACTTAGATTATACCATCTTCACTGGAACTTGCATTTTCATGTATCGTTGCACGAGTGGCCTCGGAACCATGCGCTGGACTGTAAATAAATATATCATGTTTAATAATGTAAGAGATTTTTAAAGAAACTATTTGGGACCAAACACACAAAACACCTTCTCCTTGACCGCCATAGTTTTGTAAGTGTACAGATCCAGGGCGTCACAAAGAATATAGTAAGATGGTCCCTTAGGAACTGAATGTGATGCCTTGAGCTTACTTCTGCAAGGAATCTCCTCAGTAAGCTGAAGGGGAAATCGCATCAAAAGCATTTGTTCCGAGTAATCATATGTAATTAAGTTATAGAAGATAAATCTTGCCACGGCTTAGGCAGGCTTAGGCATGCTGGTGGTATCTAAAATGTTAAGTGATGTCAGTTGATTTCTGGCCTCAAAGTATCTCTGTTTTAAGCTTTGAAAGAAAAAAAAAACAAAGATACATACTTGCTTGCTCCGTTAAGTATATCTCTGGCATGTCCCAACTATTTTGAAGGGCGAGGTCTCTCCATATCTGCGCCACCTGAGGATATCCCCGTTTCCTAGAAAAGTAGATAGACTATTAGCACCAAGGCCATTGGAAGTTTTTTAAAAGGTATTTTTGATTTTATCTAGATCAAAACTTACCACGCACTAAAATCACATGAGCATGTATGTAGTTAACACGAGCTTCGTCTGTCTCTCTTGTTCGACCTTCTCCTGCTGTTACTGATGGTCGTTTCGTAAAGTTTTACGACGTAAACAGGAAATAAAACAAATTCCAAAGAAAATAATCTATCGTCTGCTGATGTCAAAGTTGTTAAGTTTTGCCAGCATAATAATCTTAAAAATAACTTACATAACTAAAATAACTATGAATGTGACAGATAAAACTATTTAATTTTGATAATGATCAATTCTGGTAATCTTTCTTTAATAATTTTATCAGTATGTTTTCCAAAAACAATGTTCCAGCTAGTGAAACCCCAGGAAAATACTAAAATATTAAAATGAAATCATTTACAACATGGTCGTAATTCTACCAAGAAGTAGAAATACTGATTGCTTGCCATACTGACCGAATGGAATCACCCGTAATGTTGATTAATGGTACCGATTCGGTGAAGCACATCTTAACTTATTTGACAGGACTAAACTTAATTTAAGCGTTCTGTCCTTGTCTATTCGATAAAGAAAGAAAAAGACAGGACGCTTAACATAAGGTTAGTCCTGTCAAATAAGTTAAGACGTGTTATGCCGAATCGATACCATTGTCAATATTATTGTTGATTAATGGTCCATTCTCATCTGTGGTCCGTTATCTGTGAATTAAACTTAGGAGCGTCCTAAAAGCTTGTAAATTTTAGTTAGTGTGCCCTTCAAAATAGCAAAAAATAGTGCTGTCATTTAAAATTAAGTTTTTTAGTAGGTTTCTTATCTTAAAACTAAAACCTTTAAAATCGGCTTTAATGTCTCAAAAACAGTTACATTCTCAGTCAATTTTTTCTTAATAATAGTGTTGTAACCAGATAATCGCCTAATTTCACGGACTCAATTCGATTCCACGTGAAAATAATTTACTTGTTTTAATATTGATAAAATAATTGTAATGGTCTGTAATTAGCCTTTGTGAGACCGGTACACAAAAAGCCAAGTTTAAATTTCCTTTTTTTTTTTTGCAAATATGAACTTTTTAGATTTGAACATTTGCATGTATTTGTAACGGTGTCGCGTATACCGAAAAATATAATATAATAATTGTGCTAAATAATGTTACATACCACTTAGCTTTTAAACATATAGTTTACAAAAACAAAAAAAAAATATATATAAAAAACATGCATTTATTTCTTGAAGTCCCATTTTTTATTAATGAATTGGTTTACAGGCAGTTTTCCATAAAACATCCTATCAATAGACAGATTGGCTGGTAAGACATATGGCAGTATTTTTTTTTATAAGGCAAGGTGCAATTTTTTCATGTTGAAGCCTACATATTTTTCTTACTGGCAAGTATTTTATATCTATCAACCTAATTTGAGGTCAGTGAAGTAAAACATTACAAAATATTACTGGCACGTAAGAATTTCCATTTCAGATTCTTTTCGTAGAGAAAAAAAATTAAAAGCTGGTTTTAGCACCCGAAATATTTTTATGTCACCATATTGGAAGTCGTTGTGCTCCTGTTTATTTTTGGTGTTTTTTTCTTGTGACTTTAGGCTTTACTTTTGAACTGTTTATATTTTCTTTCACGTTGACCTTTGCAATTATGTTTATTCTGGAAATTAAAACCAATAAACTTGAAAATATTTCAAACGATAACAAACTCATAATATTTTGAATCGATTTCTCGTGAGAATCGGTTGACATAGTTACCGATTTGCATGGTTCACATCCATAGATACGTTGCGATGACATGTGTCAAAACGGACCTATTACATTGTGACTACTTTAGTTCGTTGCCAACAAGCCATGGAGCGATTTTTGGAGATTTGAACTGGCCGTCCAGATCGCCAGATGAATAAGAAATCGCCAATTTGGAGCCAGATAGCCAGATGTTTTGCGAGCAACAATTCAAAATGCCGTAAAACGAGCGCAATTATGCATCAACTCAAGAGGTGGTCTTTTGAGCAATATAATTTTTTTTTAATTAATGTCATCAATTTTACACTTTCAAATAAACTTTTTATGAAAACAGAGCTCTTATTTTTTCATTTATAACAAAATGGCAGCTAATTCAAATTATGACATTACTTTTGCGCCACCCATTAGAAGCAGCAGTAGTTCAGTGAAAAGGTAAAAACTGAATTTGAAGACAACAGCTTATTTTCTTCATTATTTTTTTCATAAGTATTATCTAGCGACATCAAACTGCGTCTCTGTACAGCCCAAAAAGCAAAATTTTTTGAAACACCATCATATAGCTGTCAGGATATCGTGAAATAGACAATGGTACCGATTTGGTGAAGCACATCTTAACTTATTTGATAGGACTAAACTTAATTTAAGTGTTCTGTCCTGGTATTTTCGATAAAGAAAGAAAAATACAGGACACTTAAAATAAGGTTAGTCCTGTCAAATAAGTTAAGGCTTGTTAAGGCTTGTTATGCCGAATCAATACCATTGTATATGAGTGTGGGTTTTTACCAGCTTAATGTACCACACATTCTTAAAAATAAGGTTCAAAATGCCTAATTTTGCACAAAGAAAGGTTTGTCGGTCTGTCCAAAAATCCAAGATTGGCCTATTTTTCTATATATGCTGCACCACCATCATCTGAGTCAGTTTATTAGGAAAAGAACAGTTTTTTTGTTATGTTGATTGTACTGCGATCTTTGTAGTTGAAACCATTATTTTCTTGCTGTATGGTCTGAACCAAGAGATGGTCTTCACCGAGTTGACCTTAATATAGAAACCTTTGCTAGTATCATAGTATCCTATACAAACCTTGTATTTAATATTTGGAAACTCCTTTGCAGTAACTTTCTGTGCAAGTGTGATGGCTTCAGCGCAGTAGTCAATGCCCATTAAGTTTTCAAAGCCTTCTCTGGCCAGTTCTTGTAATGTGTACCCATTACCACAACCTGTAAACATGGGAAAACCAATGTTTTTTTATACTTTTTAGTCAGTGAGAATATGTTACCAGATTTGTTAATGTACGGTAATGTATAATGAAATAACCGTAACTTACAACTGTTAACTTACAAAACCATAGAATACCTTTAAACACACACACATAAAAACATAGGGTATTGTATAGTATAGTATCTGGCGGCAGAGGGAGGATGTTGGGGGTTCAGGGATGCCCCCATTTAGGGAGGGCCCCCACCCCTCCCCCGTTCTCCCCCCTCTGCCGCCAGATACTAAAGCTAAACCAAACATAGTCATAATGTGAATCCACAACAGAGTGTCAGGGGTGTTACTAGGTGTGGACTTTGAAATTGACCCATGTTTCACCAACAATTATTACTTCCAAGTGTATGGGAGGTGAGCCCTATTGCTATATTTTGGGTACACATATGGACCTACAGCTTAACGTACCTTCTGACGCACACAGACTAAACACAAAAGTGCACTAACAGGATTTTAACATGCAACCTCCGGATTAATAAAAAAATTTTTGCTACAATCTAAATGATCAGTCAAAAATAAAACTCTTATATATAAAGCAGTATTAAAACCAGTCTGGACCTATGGAATTGAGCTGTGGGGTTCAGCAAAGAACTCTAATATTGAAATCTTGCAGCGGTTTCAAAATAGTATACTGAGAACTATAGTGAATGCTCCATGGTTCACAAGAACAGACGAAGTTCATAAGTACCTAAAACTTCCTACTTTAAAAGAAGAAGCAAATATCAGGAACAAAACCTACAGAAATAGGATTGTCAATCATGAAAACAGACTTGCTCAGGGTCTAAGCGAACCACTCCAAACAAGACGCCTGAAAAGGCAGCACACATGGGACAACTTATAATATAATATAAATCATGAAGGCAACCCGACACTGGGAGGGCATGCCTAACAAGCTTCTAATTACTTACCCTTGAAAAAACTGCTTATGGTTTTAAAACCGATTGCAAGTTAGCAAAACAAAGGACAAAAAAAAAAGACAATATAAAACACAAGGTATTCTTCGCCTAAGTTCTAACACAGCGTATCTCAGTTTTGATCATTCTCTACACCCTAACTTTAAATGTGACAATATGGGATAAACTCAGCATTTGCTGCTGGTTTTCAGTGTGGAGACATTCAATTCAAACCAGTAGACTAAAATGGCGGTCCGGCATTAAGGTCAGATCAGGGGTTATACAGATCCCTGTCCAAGAGATTTACACCGTTTGTTAAGTTATAATTATAATGCAAGTATTACCTAAATCAATGATTGCAGTGTCCTTTGAAATTCCACTTTTGGCGATCCAACTTATAACTCTGTAAGCACTATCTTCTCCAAACCAAACGTCACCAGGGTCCCCATTCTCGTCAAAATTCGCTATTTCTTTCCTATAGGCCTCTTGCCAGTAGGATTGTGTGCCTAATTCGGATGAATTTAATTCTTCCATTATATCCTAACCTAAAAGTTTATAAAACCAATCTCGTAAGAAGCGAGAAAATGGTCAGCCGGTGTAAGAAGACAATAATGAAAATTATATGTGCTTCTATGTCGGTAATTCTTTTATATTTTTAAAATCACTGTTCATAACACGGACGTAGTATCATCATGAACATATTTTTCAGAAATATTCAGAATGATCTTTCCCTGCGGTCCGTAATAGAATTACAATGGATCATAAGCCAATCACTTCATACTTTCGTAATCGATTTTAGCGATATAATTCTATTTCGGAACGCAGGGTTTGTTTCCCTGCGGTCCGAAATAGAATTATATCGCTAAAATCGATTACGAAAGTATGAAGTGAATGGCTTATGATCCATTGTAATTCTATTTCGGACCGCAGGGTTAGTTGCTTTGTTGAATGAATTGAATGAAAAAAACAAAAAAGTTTTTTCATAATCCAGCAGCTGTCACAAAATAACAAAAAAATTAAAAATCGTTTTTACACCGTTGGATGGAGTTTTTGATTTGGTGAACGATTTGATATTGCTTGATTTGCTTGCTACTCTTGCTCTTGGCCAATGACAGAGAAAAGGAAAAAATCACATTCACTTCATACTTTCGTAATCGATTTTAGCGATATAATTCTATTTCGGAACGCGGGGCATATAGGTACATTGAGGTACATCAATCAATGAAAATCAAGCAAAGTAATAAATTAATTTCAAAAAGATTTTATTTTAATTTTTTTTCAAAGAATATACCCCATTTTAGTATAGTTTTCATTATTTTGGTAAATAAATAAAGCATTATTTTTTTTATAATTTTTTAATGGAACGTCTGTTTTATCAAGTCGCTAAATGGACTGAAATTCTGAGGTCGCTTAAGTCGGGTCGAGTACCTAACCTAAGTCTGGGTAAATAGACTAGACGCTAGAAGCTTTGACCGGTTATTCCACACATATGCACCTCTATAGAAATATCCAGGTTTCCACATGAATGTATTGTGTGTGGTTGGCATAGAGGTGGTATGTACATTGAGGTGGTAGGATTTAAATATCCGGGACCTTCCCGCTATAACTAGGTAGGTACGTGACATTCGCTTTGTTTCTTAACCCATATATGCCCACAGGGTCGATAACGACCAAAGACTCCTTCATGACTACTAATACAGACTGACAGCGAGCTGTTGCATTAATTTAAATTATAGTGCCATCTTTTGTTAGACAGAAGAACTATTTTGGAACACAGCACAATATCATAGATAATATAGAATAATTCAAGCGACAACTGGGAGTGCAAGTTCATACTTGTTTATTTGTGTCAAAATTTTGCGACTCAGTGCACGAAAATGTAAGTATTTTTTATGTATTATGTAATTTTACTGAAAAAAATGATTTTTATGGTAAATGAAATATTTATTTTAGAGATACAAATATATTTTTTGTGTAGAATGTATTTTTTTATTTGTTATCAATCGAAATATTTTTGTGGGTCGATAACGACCCTGTGGGCACATCTCATGCTTTATGTTCTTATTTTTTTATTTTAGGTCCCGGCACGTACTCTCTACAAATGAAATAGCTGACGCCCTGGAGGCGTTTGATGATGATGAAGATATCCTGGGCGTTGATGTATACATAGATCCGCCTTGTGATGGTACCATATCAGACGGCGACTCAGGTGAGGAAGATTGTGACAATATAAATCGGTTGAACCGGCATCAATTACTCGCTCCAGCCGAGTTGGTAGTGCTACAACGCGAAGAAGTTATAAATGACGACACAGCCGTCGATGAATCTTTAGTCGTTTCTAGTTGTAGTTTACATATCTCTGAACCAATTCCTACGGCATCCGGATCCAGATCACGCCGGTCACGACGTAATCGCCCTGTTGTACAGTCAACTGGTAGAACAATTGAAAGACTAACAATCACTGCTGAACCTGATGGACATTCTTCCTCTAATGTACAGTCTACCAGGGCCCTCAATCAGCCTGCTGGCCCGTCTTCAAGTCGTACAAGACAGCGCAACGTCTCGAACATCAGGCCACGAAAATGGGTAAAGCGAGACTTACGTCCCCAACAAGACGAGTGGTCACCTCCACCTCCACGAACTGTACACACTTACCAAAGAAAGTGAACCAATAGAATTCTTCGAATTATTTTTTAACGAAGATGTCATAAGGTATATTGTAAGGCATTCTGTAATGTATGCAGTTGAAAAACATAACTACAGTTTTTGTCTCTCGGGTGATGAAATGTACTGTTTCCTGGGAATTTTAATTCTTAGTGGTTACGCGCCTTTACCAAGACGACGTATGTATTGGGAAACAAACGAAGATACCCACAACGTTTTGGTGGCCAAATCTATGAGACGTAATCGTTTTGAAGAAATATTTAGATATTTGCATGTTGCTGATAATAACAACCTACCCACTGGTGATAAAATGGCGAAAATTCGGCCATTGTTCAACATCATGAACGAAAAGTTTCTGACATATGCCCCCATCGAGAAAAATATGAGTATTGACGAATCGATGATACCCTATTACGGACGTCATGGATGTAAACAGCACATTCATGGCAAACCAATCCGTTTCGGATTCAAAGCATGGGTTGCAGCAACTCGTTTAGGGTACTGCTTACAAGTGGACTTATATGAAGGACGATCTGAAGCGCGAGATACTGGCCTAGGGGAACATGTTGTAACTTAATTGACGAACATGGTAAGGAAGGAATACCCAGAAACACAGTTTTCTCTATATTGTGACAATTTTTTTACATCCCCTGGATTACTGAGTACTTTGCAAGAAAACAACGTAAAAGTTACTGGAACTGCTCGTCAAAATAGAGTAGACAAATGTCCACTAATTGAAGTCAAATCTTGCAAAAAGCAGCCAAGAGGATCTTATGATTATAGGTTGGATGCAAATGATAATATTTGCGCCGTACGCTGGAATGACAACAACGTAGTGACACTGTTGTCAAATGAATTTGGAGTACACCCTATCCAAAAGGCAAGCCGATATTCAGTTGCTGCCAAACAGAAAATTGATATTGATCAGCCAAACGTTGTACATCAGTACAATAGATTTATGGGTGGAGTAGATAGACTTGATGCTAATGTTGGAGTTTACCGGATTTCTATAAGAGGCAAAAAGTGGTACATGCCCATTTTGATGTGGGTAATTGATGTTGCCGTCAACAACTCTGCTTTATTCGCTAGATCATTAGGGGCCAACATAGACACATTAGAATTTCGTCGATCTATTGCAAGGTCTTTACTCCAGAAATATGGAAATCCCAAATCTCACCCTGGGCCAGTGCAACAAGTGAGTACAATTGTACCAATTTCTGTTAGAAAGTATTCAGCTCAACATATTATCCTCACCGGTCAGGTTAGAAGACGATGTGCGCTGTGTAAAAACAAAACGGTTAAAATGTGCCGCAAATGTAACGTCAATTTGCATGACAAATGCTTTGAAGCATTTCATGCTTAACTGAATATTATTTTTTATGTTTTTTGTTCCTTGACTGACTAGATTAATTACTTAACAGTTCCTATAATATTGTTGAACTTAGTAATAAAAAATTATAAGCGTATAAATGTTTTTATTTTGATGCACCTGACTCCATACTAGCGTATGATTATATGTGCCCATGGGGTCGTTATCGACCCACTGAAAAAAAACTACTTCCCGAACTGAAAACCGCAAATTACAATTACAGCCCTTATTTATAATCATTTATTACCAACATAGTCGAAAATCTTTAAAATTCATCTTAAAAAAAGTTCTGGACATATATGGGTTAATTCGGTTTTTAAATTAATGAAATAAATTAAATCAAAATAACAATGATTTTTCGTAAAGTTACATAGGTGTATTTTTTTATAGCTCCGAAAAAGAAACAAAATAATTAAAAATTAGTGGTGAACCTTTGTGTAATGAAAACAGACTATCGATATTAACCAACCTAATGAAAATGTTAAGTTATTCGTACAAATATTTTTAGCAGATGTTACTAACTGATATTGGTCGGACTCTGGTGCAAATTCCGATACTATAGATAGATAGACACTTTGTTTTATTTTTAGGGTAATTGAGTTAGCCTTTACTGCACAAATTATAGAGGGGATTGCTTTACTGTGCAGTGGTGCCAGATCAGGCGAATTATCGCCATTTAGGCTACCTTAGGGTGTCAAATGGCGACCAAAAAATCAGATCGGCTACCAGCAGCCATTTAGGCTACCTAGGAAATGAAGAAGATTTAGGCTATTTCAGGATTACTCCAAATTTATTGAATAATTCCATAAAATGCTTGTAACAAAACGTAATGTACGTCCACAGTTCTTTCACGCTGCTTGCGTTCCATTGCGTCCAGTAAATTTGTAGGAGTGAGATAGACAAACGCGTTTATCATAGAGAAAACAATATTTCTAACTCATTTTAACTCGCTGATATGACAGAGTTCAAAATAAAAACAAGAAAGCGTAACGCAACGTCAGAACATGTATTATATTTTTTTATTGCGTGTTTTGTTTTTTTGGTAAGTTGAAGTTGTTGTTAACAAAAGAAAAGTTTGTTATTGTTTATTGTGTGAAGGTTTTGTGTTGTTTGATCTGATTAAAAGTTCTAATGGGTAACCACGGTAAATACGCTAAACACTATCGCGATGGATGGGACAAAATTCAAAAGTAAGTACTTACCTAGTCTTTCTTTTACGTTTCTTCTTTATTTGGGTTAAATTTAGGCGAATTAGGCTACTTGACAAAAGTAAATAATTAGGCGATTTAGGCTACTCGGTAGTCAAAATTAGGCGAATTGAGTTAGCTGATATCTGGCAACCCTGTTACTGTGTGTGGTAGATAGATGTGCCTCTTTTGTAGCTTGTTGTTTGTGTTACTTAAAATGGTTAATATTAAACCATCATAGTCAGTAGGTAACTATTTTATTATGGTTTGTATTTATTACCATTTCGTTGATGCTATGTATTTATGATATAATAAAGTAATAATTGTGTAAAAAGTACGCATCGGTACAGATACTTTTTATCTTTTCATTATAATTATAACTTATGATTAGGAACGAGTAGTTCGAATGATTAATAATACTAACAAATCATTCGAACAACAAAGTTCTCAAATCAAACATTTACATTCGGAAGCCAAAATTAAAACAATGGTGCTTCCATTAATAGATGCGTAAAGTACTTAATATTAGTGGTAGGGTAGGTAGCTGTTTTTATATTTGTTTGCTATAAATGTGTCAAATAGTAATTTCCGCAACCAAAAATTGGTCTTAGTAGTTTTTGTATTGAAGAGTAGGTACATATAAGCAAATATTTAACAGGAGGACATCTTCGTAGGTGGTTGGGGTTTGGGAGAGGGGGGGGGGGAATAAACCCCCATAGAGATTCACATTTTAATGATGAGTTTGTTATTTTATTGTGAACCAATATTATTAGACATCTGATCCTAAGAATATTGTTTTGAGACACGGTCTAATAACTAATAAGTGATTATTAATATTTTCTAGAAACATTGAAATATCAGAAATTATTAAAGGGATTTCAAAAATTAATCTTTACAAGGGGTTCTTTATTAAAGGTTTATAAGGTCACTTTAATCACGTGAGGTTCTAACAAGGGGGAGGGGGTCAGAAAAACATCACAATTAATAACGATATTGGGGGGGTTCATGAGATTAAAACGTGTTTCTTGTGATAAAAATGTAATTTACGTATACAAAATTGTATTTTTATTTAAAACGGATTCTAAAAATATCTGATATTATCAATAAAAAAATTACATGTGATGCTGGGAGAAGGGGGAGGGGTAGCCTAAAACCTCACGACGTATCACCAAGGTGCGGGGGGGTTAAAAGTGGACTAGAAATATCTCACGTGAATAAAGGATAGACCCTAAGCATTTTTGGGAAAATTGATATAATTGATTTTGTAAGCAAAATATCTAACCATACAACCATTGATGTAAAATAAATTCTGAGCATACAACTGATTATATTTATGTTGTTTCAGAATTGAATCATAGTTTGGATGCAAAGATGTCATATATCAATAGCTCGTCTACTTTTAATACAAATGGCAAAACACAAGACTGTTTTCAAATTTTAAACGTAGTCGATCCTAATCTTGACGATATGCTTCAAACTAATAAAAACCTGAATTCAAGTTCTAATATATTCAAGAATATAAGCGTTTTTGATGTTTTAACACCACAAACTAATAATATACAAAACTCTGCAAATATTAACGAAGGCGTTCTGATAGATATAACAAATGATACAGATTTCAATCAAAGTAACGCCAAAAGTATACAATCTATAAATTCAAATGCACCAAGAGGATCTTTAGCAGACATAAAAAAGACGGAATTCAACTTAATAGATTTATATGAAAATATTTATGTTACACCACAACATGTTGCTAAAGAAAAACTATGCACAAACTCTACCAAGGAAATAAATGATGAATGTGTTATATCCGATTTACGAAGTGAAAAGGAACATGAAAATATACTCAGGAATACTTCTAAGCCACGAGAATACGATGAAATATTTAATAAAGTAGTTTGTAGTAAAAATACGAGTATTAACCGTGACGAGCTTAGTATGGCGCAAAATAATGCCACGATTTTTAAAAGTCCTCGATTCAACACAATTAGTAACATGAGAGACAATAGTAGTGAAGAACTTGAAGATATAGTCCAAGATATCCTGCATATGAACATTGCGCAGAAACATATATTGAAAAGTATTGAAGAATCTACAACTGAAAAACAATGTCTTCCTTCTATTGCAACTGAAAATTGTAAAAGAAATATGAATGAAGTACCAATGAAAATAGAATATCCAAAAAATGAAAGTTTACTCCAAAAGCATACAAACTGTGCTGTCAATAACTTTGAAACTTTTGAAAATCTCTATCCTATCTCTAATGCTATGAGCAAAGTTAAATTGTTGGATACAGTAAAAAAAGACGAGAAAACTGCCAAAAGTAAAACAAGACCATCTCATAATTCTTGTAGCACAAATCTAACTAAAGGACCTGATCTTTTTGAGAAATCAGTAGTTTTACCCCAAATCATGGAACGAATTGCTGAAAGAAACAAGAGAATGGCTGACAAAATGAATCAAGATCTGCGAAGAAAGCTATTACTAGATTCAGGAAATGTTGATTATAATCGAGTGGGTGCATTAGATATGAAAACTAAAAGACTGTCAACGAAAAGAAGTCGCAAGACAAGAGAAGAGAGAAATATGTTACCCTCATGTTCCATGACGACAGACATAGATTGCCCAGTCATCGGCAGCACAACGAGAGAAAAAGCGACTTTAAATCCTACAGTGTTAATGGAAAACAGCAAAATAGTTCGACTTGCAGCTTTACAGCAAAGACGAAAGTTTGAAACTTTTGTTCTAACAGGGAAATATGACAAGTAAAGGTTTCATCCAGATAGACCTATACGATTTGATTTCACTACATTACCAGACAATGGTGTCGATTCGACGTAACATGACTTGAACTTATTTGATCGGACTATCCTTATTTTAAGCGTCCTGTATTTTTCTTTCTGTATCGAAAAGACAAAGACAGGACGCTCAAACTAATATACGAATTGATTTCACTATAGGTACATTACTAGACAATGGTGTCGATTCGACGTAACACGACTTGTACTTAATTGACCGGACATACTTTATATTCACTGACCGGACTATCCACAGAACGTGGGACTATCCTTATTTTATTCCGTCCGTTATTTTTTTTTTCTGTATCAAAAAGACAAAGACAACGCTCAAAATAAGGTTAGTCCTGTCAAATAAGTTAAGTTGTGTTGCGCCAAATCGACACCAATGACATATTTAATATTATGTTTAGATTGCATGCTTCTTATTTGATTATTTATTTTGTCCGGATTTATAATCGCGTTTATTCAATTTAAGGATGTATTTTTTATGGAATTCACTTATTAAAGATATATTAAATCAAAATCTTGTTAACTTGTTTCACTTTGTTCCACGATACTTTTCTCGCTTATTTCTTATTTTACAAATAGTAACAAAATACCTTAGTAATTCATCTCTGCCAGACTAATCTACTGATCATACTAAACGAAAAAACGGTCAAGTGCGAGTCAGACTCGCGTATCTAGGGTTCCGTAATTCGATAGTTTTGGGAACAGAAAACTTAATTTTGTCATTTTGTTTTCGTGAATATAAGTATAACCATTATATTTTTTCTGTAATCTTTACGTAAGCACAGTATTATTATTTATTTTGATTTTTTTCGGTCCACTAGTTTTGGAGATATGGGTGCGGGAAATTTATTTTTTTGTGTTTTTTTTTCAGGATTTCTCGAAGTAGATGCAAATAAATATAGCCAAACTATGTTTGACACCCATATTGTATCTTTATAAAAAAATATATATGTATGTACAAGATGACTTTTTGATCACCGTCCAAATTCATACTGGAGGCTTGGTAAGTGATCAGCATCATGAATCGATAACAATTTTTGTGAAATTCGTATAATGAAATTTCGACTTCCCATAGTAATTCACTCCCAGTCCTGAGTGAATCACTATGGGGATTCAAAATTTCATTTAATGAATTTTACAAAAATCGTTATTGGTTCATGATGCTGATCACTTACCAAGGCTCAAGTATGAATTTGAACGATGTTCACAAATTCAGCTTGTATATTACAGTAATAAATTTAAAAAAAGTTGTACACAAATGATAAAAGTAATATTATTACTTTTATCATTTGTGTACAACTTTTTTTAAATTGCTATAGTTTTCCTGTAATTGGCTAGTTATGACCTATAACCAAAACTTTTTTCATATTTTCGGTCCACCAGTTCCGGAGATAAGAGGGGGAAAAAACATAATTTAGCACGTAATCAATATATACGTTTCAATGAATTAGAAAAAAAACTTTTGGACTTACATATTGTTTATCCAGGGCTTAAGGGCCTTACTATTGCCGAATGGGTACTTTCTAATGTATTATGAATAATCAGCTCTTAGAAACCATATGCAACATTTTTCTATTTCATACCACCAAAACTTCTACATGAAAAAATGTATTAACTAAATGGTGTTTTTTGGCTTGAATTTCCTACTGCTCCTAAGTGGTTTAGCCGATTGAATTCATTTATGCTTTGATAAATAGATAAACTTGATAGCTATAAACATAACAAAGGATTATTAAATCGAACAATGACGCCCATGTGAAAAGTATTATTTTCTCCTATTTTGCCCTTTCAAGGACGCAGCGAGCGTCGTAACAGCCACCACGCATTGTGCACTGATTTGAACGTTATTTCAATGTCGTTTCCGTCGATATTCATACAGACAAACATCGAGCTGCTAATTTGGCGACGGTAATCGCCTTAAACAGGTATGGGGATACAATGACTACTTTTCAAATTTTTCTAATATCTAAAATTCAGTATAAATTATTATACTTATATCAATCAAAGTCACCTAAACTGTAAATATAATTAAAAACACGTCTATTATTTTATCTGTGTGGAGAAAAAAATAGTCTCTCTGTCGGTAGGTATCCTCGCTATTTACTTACTGATTGTATAGCTGAAGCTTTATATTAGCACGGTAAATTAAATTTAAACTAAGCATTAAAACTAAGTTATATTTGACTCAAACTCAGTGAACGAAAGCGTTCACTGCTCAAACTAGATTCTCAAAGACACTCCTGCGGGCCTATTGTGTATCTCTAGTTGCCTTCTGGACTGGGTGTCTATCATCAAAAACATAGATATACTATCGAATTCCGATGTCTTAAGGATATTTTCGCACTTGAAGTGACGACACAGATTGTTAATAGTTCAATACCCACTAAAGGCAATTTTGAAATTTCAGTTTTTAGCTATGTTTTTGATGAAAGGCACCTCGTGCAGTTGGCAACTAAAGATACAGAATAGGGGGGCTTGCCATGGATATTCAGCACGTACGAAGGCGCTGGTAATGTAAAAAAATATTTATGTACGTAAATAAAAAGATGTTAGGACTTTACATTTGAAATTGCCGTTTTCTATAGAGATTTAGAAGGAAACTTAATTTTCAGTACTAACATTTTTGCATTTTTTTAGGAATGACAAATCCAAATTTTGTAATTTCTTTTGTGTATGAATGAGACAACATTTAGCTAACAGCAACATTAATTTAAGTTTTGAAGTGTCAGTCAGCTCATCAGCTGTAACAAATTATTACGAATATTATAACAGATTATCATGGAAATAGATGGCATTTAGGTGATTTAGGACAAACTATACCATCAAAACCAGGGTACCTGGGCAGCAATGCCATCTTGCGGGTTTGAGTGCGCCCAATATTGTAAATAAACTTCAGGGTAGCGCATGAAGTACCCGCAGGGTGGTCTCTACATTTTTTCAGTCTTTTATTTTTATTTTTTCTGTTAAAGTAGGTTAAGCTCATTCATGTCAAAAGGTTGTATTATATTTTTTATTCATACTCAAATGTCATTCATTTAAAATCATTAGTTATAAGTTTGTATATATTTTATGTCATTTACTGTTTTTAATTCGACTGACGCCGGCCCCAAAGTGGGCCGAAATATATTTCGAAAATAATTTTTATAGTATGTTTTAATTAAACAAAAAA
Source organism: Ypsolopha sequella (assembly GCA_934047225.1). Lineage (NCBI taxonomy): Eukaryota > Metazoa > Arthropoda > Insecta > Lepidoptera > Ypsolophidae > Ypsolopha > Ypsolopha sequella. Next base: position 11,668,139 of record OW204009.1, read on the forward strand.
TAAAATAATTTTGGTTATCAAACTGACAATAAAAACAAAATTTAATACGTAGATGTAAAATCAACTTTCAAACAAAAAACAAATAATGGAAATAGCTATTGAATTACAGGAACAATGGACTTATGAATCCGTAAGAAAATGACGGCAATTTCACATGCAAAGATCTATTATTATAATTTCTAGCAATTCTGAGAAGAGTGTTAATTTCAGTGGTGGCTACTACCTATACTTGTAGACTACCTTTCAGGCTAGCGTAAAATTAGCCACAAACGGCGTCGTTATGAGCGCATTCTCGGATTATGTAGATGGTAGACTCACGTGTTGGCTACATTGTCGCCGCCAATAGCAAAGTGGTCGCCATGACTGAAAACGGTCGAAGTGGTACATCATCACAGTGGCGGATTTGCAGTTTTGGCCGCCCTAGGCTATATAGTACCAGCTGCCCCTTTCTTAACTCCCATCATTTATTAACTTTTTTACTTTTCAACTTTTATCGAAATATATTCCGAAATTTAATTATGCTTATGTCGTATAAAGAATACAAGTCACATGGGTATCAAATTGTAATTAAAATATATAGCTTGGCTATATTTACTTGCATCTATTTCGAGAAATCCACAAAAAAATGTATGTCCCCCCATTTCTCAATAACTGGTGGACCGAAAAATATGCTAAAAATCATGTTAATGTCTGCTTTTGTAAAGATTACAGGAAAAATATAGCGGTTGAGAAATACACGAAAACAAAATGACAAAATTAAAATTATGGAACGCGAGTTTGACCGGTTTTTTATATTTTAGTAAGCACGGAGACATTATTCTAAGAAATTGTCTTCTAAGTCAGTACAATACACCTTTTGTAATGCTTTGGCCTTTTCTTTGATTTCTGACGCGCTTAGTTTCGTCAGGTTAATAATAAAATAAAATAACAAAGTAATAGTTGCTTTGGGTAGTTTCTTGTTATCATCAGTGTATTTTTTGTCAAGATTGGCCGCCCCTAATATCTGGGCGCCCTAGGCCCGGGCCTACGGGGCCTTAGGGCAAATCCGCCACTGATCATCACTATCTCATAATTAATCACGCTGCTGCGTGGGTGATCGCTTATTTCATGCGCGGCTTCTTTATAGGCCAAACTGGGTCAGAGCGTCGATAAGGGAGACCAACTGAAGGATTTCTGGGTTCGGCAAACTTACACTACCGGCAGTCTACAGCAAAAAACATTATAATATTATTATTTATAATTGTATTTATAATTATAATTGTACTAGCACTAGGATAGCAGTTACAAAAAAGGTTTTTATCTATTTAAGGGCATTTGTTTTACATGCAGATTGTTTTGAATGTATTTAGAACCTTTATGGTGAGACTCCGTTGTCCGTCCGTCCATCCGTCCATATGTCAAAGCCTCATAACTTTAGTACAATTAAAGAAATAGGCATGAAATTTGGCACAAAAATAGCATTAATTTTCCCACATATCACGGTGTAAAAAAATTTATGATAAATCTGAAATTGTTCAAAATATTTCCAAAAAAAAAGTGAGAAAAATAAAAAATATGATCCTAAAAATAAAATATGGGTATCAAATTGTAAATATTAAAAAGTTATTTGTAAAAATATATACTTTAACTATATTTACTGGCACTGGTTTCAAGAAATCTTTAAATAACCATAAAAATATGTATGTCCCTCCCCCCCTTATCTCCGAAACTGGTACACTGAAAAATATGAAAAAAGTTTCGATTATAGATCATAACTGGCCAATTACAGGAAAACTATAGCTATTAAAAAAAAGTTCAGCACAAATGAGAAATATAAAAAAAGAAGTAAAATAAATAAAAAAATATTTTATAAAAATACAACCTGGGCATCAAATTGTAGGTAAAGCTGATTGTAAAAAGTAAAAATATATAGTTTGGCTGTATTTAGTTGCATCTATTTCGAGAAATCCTTGAAAAACCATAAAAAAATTTGTGTCCCTCTCCCTTATCTCCAAAACTGGTGGACCGAAAAATATGAAAAAAATCATGGTAATATGTGTTAACGTAAAGATTAACTAGAATCAATGTCACAAAAGGACTCGGCCTTTTTAGATACCCAGGGTATCTAAAAAGGCCGACTTGGGTGAATCGTGAAATGATTTGAAAGTAGGACAGAGTCAGAGTTTCTTCATGCTTGCAAAAGAGATGGCATTAAAACAGAACCAAAGCGGCCTTTTTAGAGGACCTGCTCCTAATATTAGGGCATTTTCGTATTTACATATTCTTTCATTGTACTTAATTATTTTTTACCACGGACTTCGTTCATAGTGTTCACTTGTTTTCTGACTAAGTTTATTTAAATATCAACTTTGTTGTATTTATTGCCATTGAAGTAATAATGAATTAGGTACCTATATTTAGTAATTATTAAAACTCAATGTTTATTGCTTACCTACCTATTTACGCATTTTTCTTTACTTATTAATTTTATTATTCTTTCATAAATGAAATATAAATGACTACCTAGCTTTACATTTAAGTATATTATATTTAGTTGCATAATAAAAAATTAAACATTAAGCAAAATTAAAATTAAAATTAAATATTGAAGATAACTTATTTGTTTTTTTTTATTCAGTTAATATTATATATTTATATAAAAACACTTATTAAAATAATAGTTTCCAGATATATTTCGACAAATAGTCGGCTTCAGTGGAATTTTAACACATTTTATATATTATTTTAATTTTATTTTAATTATTATTTTAATTATGATTTTATGACAATTTAAAATAATATATAAAATGTGTTAAAATTCCACTGAAGCCGACTATTTGTCGAAATATATCTGGAAACTATTATTTTAATAAGTGTTTTTATATAAATACGAGTATATAATATTAACTGAATAAAATTAAAATTAAACTAAATAGAAAATATTAGCCAGATCGCGTCGTCATGTGGAAGGGTACCTATAAGGCTGGCTGCGTTTCCTCTTTGTATGGCCAGACTTATTCTCTGGCCAAGATATGCGCCAGCCCTCGGGTCCCCACAGACGTTGACCAGCCGCGAAGTTAATTCCTTGAAGAGGATTTTTGCTTCTGGACCCCACGGCCCGAGGGTCTCAATGCCAAATGGCGCAAATATGAAGTCCAAACTGAGGCCTGCATACCCGCGCCTCTTGTTTCCTTCTGCCGCTGCCGCGGCTGCACCAGCTCTGACGGCAGTCACTACCTAGCTTAATAATATTTCTAACTGAGCTGTTTTATGCAAAATCTCTATATTTTGCTGGCCTCATAAATACAAATTTCGATATTTTGCCGGCTCCTAACTAAACGAACACTACAAATGTCAATGTCATGTCAAAACAAAACGAACGACACAGCAATTTCCGAGTTGTGCTTACACGATTCAATTTTAAAGTTTTGCATTTCACTCTAACACAATTAACACACAGAACACTGTCCTTTTCTCACGCTACTTTGTATTCGGGCGATTCCGTGGAAAAATGCACCGTGACTAAATGGACAAAACGGACAATTTTGAAATATAATTTGTAAAATTTCTACAAGATTCGATGCGGAATTTATCAAAGTATTAGAAAAAATGCTACTTTACACATAAATACAAAAAATCTTAGGAAAAATAGCATTTTAAAAATGGTCAATGAGAAAATGAGAGAATGTCCATTTAGTAACATTTACTAAAATATATTTTATTAACAACACAAGCCATTTAAATAAAAAAAATACTCCCATTTAATGTAAATTATAATAAACATTATCTCGAAAATGTATTTATTAACTACATCTTCAATATAAGTCAAATTTAAAATGACATATGAAAATATTTTCGTCACGTTTTAGGTCAACACGATTACATTTTTCCTTTGTGTAGCTATTTAGCCACCTTTAAATCAAAATAAACAATTTTTATATGAAATGTGCTTCGCATTCTACTACATTAAAACCAAATTAACAACACTTCTCTTAATAAATTGTTATTTTATAAATGATAACTTGGAAAAAAAAATTGTGACCGTGACGTAGTAGGACATGCCAACGTGGCTAAATGGAAACCTAAGTTGTGTTCATATAGTTTATTTTTCTTTTCAAACAAAATGCTTACATAGAATTTTTATTTTAGATAATCTAAAATATCTAATTTTTATTTCATCTAAAAAATCTTGCAAAAAGGTTTTTTTAGTACGCAAGTATTTTTTAGAAATGCTAATAAATATTTCCTATAATATTCATTCTTATATACATGGTGTTTGGGGCATCGATGTAAATATTTTGAGGGATGACAAACGATATAATTTTGAAAATTTCTGACTGAATTCACTATATTGCGAAGTTTTGTAGTTTTCGAGATACGGCCATGTTCCAGTTTGGTCTACTTAAAATTGGGTAACTACAATTAAAAACACTAGTTAAAGGCTAATAATAATAATTTTATTTAAAATTACACTTCAATCAAACAAAAAGCAATATAAATGTGTTCGAAAATATGTGAAAATAAACATCAATTTGAATACAGTACGAAGAAACAATTTTTCTTTGGTGAATGTTAGTAATAACTTTAATTATTATTTTTGCCCATAAATAGTGCTGTAATATTTTTAATTGCGGTTTCCTAATTTTAAGTAGATAAAACTGAAAAATGTCTATATTTCAAAAACTACAAAACTTTCTATAACAGTAAATTCTATCAGAAATGTTTGAAATCACTTCCTTTATCAACCCTCAAAATATTTACATCAATGCCCCAAACACCCCAAAAATCCATCCATAATTGAAAACACATGGACAGCATTTTATTGTTGTCGGGAAAATAAAAATGCAATAAGATTACTACTGTAAACTTGACCTAATGTGTCCTTTTAGTCACAAAATTGTTCCACTAATATGTCACGTAACTAAATGGACGTGACGATTCCCCGCTTTGCTAACAATATTAACAAAAACAATCACTATTCTGTATTTTTTTGAAAGATATCGTTACTTCATTACATACGCAGAGAAACTGTTTACAATTTGATCATTACAGAAAGTTTCAATAACTTATTGGTACAATTTTATAACTGCGACTAAAGTGGACTTCTTATTTGGCTGGTACCTCCGAACATCCTTTCGTCACGGAAATATAGGTGAAAACAAAATTGCTTCTTTAGCCTAGTGGTGATACCAGGATGATAAATTTAAATAGTTTTGATCGTTTCGTAATCGTAATATCGGGTGGGTGCAGGTAGAATAGTGGTGACTAAAGTGGACAGTCCACCGAAAATTTGATTATTCCCCTTTCAATTATTTTATTGTAATATTATATGGTATTTATTAAAATAGTGCTCTTATTTGAATAATCTATATTAAATGTTTATGAGGAAAAAAAAACGTTGAGCTATGTCTGAAAAAAACATGAACTTTGGTTAGTTGAAGTTAGCAAGAAGAGTTTAGAAGAGGTGTGACATGCTAAAATGACCGTTTTTGCTCTATATTTTTATTTATAATAAATTAAACTATATCACGAATGGTTATGTTTTGCATTATTTTAAAAGCTAAAGAACAAAGCTATACAAAAAAAAAAAACTGCAAAGAAGTATTCCTTATTCTGAGAAAGAAACAATAGCAAAAAGTTATTGTAAATTGTCCCAACATTGTTGTGACAATGGCTTTTACGATGGTGCAATTTTTCGCGGAATCGCCCATTCGTAAACAAGACTTTTAAAGCTAAGTAGTTTCGGAAAACTTTAAACGTACGTGACTACGTCCATATCAAGAGTATTATATTCCTTGGTCCATATCCAAGATAAATTATAAATAATTCCATTTAGAAATAACGCGTTTTCTATCCGAAATTGTAAATGAAATTGTGACAAAAGTAAATACCTACATAAATATGGACCGCATTAGTCTTCTGGAGAATGAAATTTCTGAAATGCGTAAGAAATTGTATGAAAAAGAGAATGAATTGTACGAGCTGAAGAAGAAATGGAATTTTGTGAGTATATTCACTTTTTAGATTCGTCGTATTCCTACAGAATGATTAACAAAAACACAAAAGTCAGTTATAAACACGATAACGTTCATTTTATAAATGTTTTTTATGAACCTTATAGGTTATGTTTTAAAGATTTGGCCCACTCATAATATTAATATCATATAATATTTTAAGCATAGACATAGGATTCGCTGGTACATTCTAAATCTATGATTTTGAGGGTACACTCCCTTCAGAATACTAATAATTAGGTAAATTATTGTATTTGTAGAAAAAAAGTATTTGAAAATAGTAAGTATGTTTCGTTCGGTAGGATTAAAATTCACATTACCGAGATTGCAGTTGGGGAGTTTTATACTGTTAATAAATTTCTACTGATGGGGTACATAACCTGTGGTCACTGTTTATTATTTTTTCCATTTGCAATCTGTCACGCAGACCACTGAGCAGGTGTTGTGGTAGAGGATGGGGATAAGAGATCAGGGTTCCATTGACTCCTTTCCCTGCAGTATAGGGTTTATTATTATATAGGGTTAATTTTATTGAATATTATATATATTGAATAACTGTTTAATTTGGGCATAAAATTATTTGAAAATTCCTGTAGGTAATTTTTTAGCTATCCGTGTAAGAAGTATGTAATGTGGCTTTGCGCTTTAAGCGCTTAATGTCTTTACTTGTATCAGTAAGAGTAACTGCCAATGAGTTAGAAGTATGTAATGTGGCTTTGCGCTTTAAGCGCTTAATGTCTTTACTTGTATCAGTAAGAGTAACTGCCAATGAGTTAGAAGTATGTAATGTGGCTTTGCGCTTTAAGCGCTTAATGTCTTTACTTGTATCAGTAAGAGTAACTGCCAATGAGTTAGAAGTATGTAATGTGGCTTTGCGCTTTAAGCGCTTAATGTCTTTACTTGTATCAGTAAGAGTAACTGCCAATAAGTTAGCATGTTTATCAAGTTCGTCTGCATAGTTCTTAATCTGGTGACATATTCCTCCTTCACAGCCGGTCACTGCTTAATTGCCTATCTTGGATTGCATATGTAAACCTAGAGGGTGTTATGTGTATTCATCCATCCATCCTTCAGCCTGTGTTTGTCCACTGCTGAACAAAGGTCTTTCCAAGATTTTGCTACTCTTGGCAGTCCCCCGTCTTTCAGATTGTCAGTCCAGCGGCCAAGAGGTCGGCCTACGCTGCAGTTTGCTGCTCCATTATAATGCCTTTCGGCAGGCTGTCAATTCAGTTGAGTAGGTGATGATTTTGTAGTAATGATTTGAATGTCTGATGTTTTAATATTGAATTACAGCCACAGCTGCAGCCCTGCACAATAGACAGCTGTCAGCAGCAGTGTTTGGTGACCAACAAGGTGGCCATCAGAGATACACTACCCAGGTGGGCCATTGAAAGGTAAGAATATCTTCGCGTGACTCTCACAAAGGAGACAGGGCATGATTTTGTGTAATGGAGATCCGTCAGAAACAACTGATGAGAACAATGACAGACATGTACGGGTAATTTTTCTATCACAAGGAGATACAAATAGCCTATCAAAAAAATCATCTCATCATAGATTTACTTCTTTTCTGCTTTTCAATAGGCAAAATTATATTAACCAATCAAAACTGATAAAACTTCTTTTTATAGCGTTTGTCTGTTATATTTAATGGCGTCGGTCAACAAAGTGTCAAAACCTCATGCGCTGTTACCAAGACTTTTCATTACTTAAGTTTATTCAGTTCTAAATTCTAAAATTGTCCTGAGAATGTGTCATACGAAAAGGTCCAATAAAAAAAAATATACATGGAAAAAAGTACAAGAATTTTGTGTATAATTTATTGAAGATGATATTCCACCAAGAAACATCAATCGAATCCATCGAATATCTAAATTTAAGATTTTTTGCATTAGAATTAGAAGAACTTTAGAACTTGAACCAATATTTGTCAGTAAATGTGGTATCCTTGGAACATCGCCAGGTACAGTCGTCAGATCCTACTATCAGACATTGGAGTGGACGGCCAGGCAAAGATCTGCTGCAGCAGGGTGCTGGTGGTGGGTGCCGGAGGGCTTGGCTGTCCTGTGTCTTCTTACTTAGCAGGGGCTGGAGTTGGTTAGTAGTCAACTTTGTTGTTCTTCTATAAACATACCTCCAAAACTGGTAGGTCAACTGAGCTATGTCAGTGGGAAATTGTGGTAAAACCGCCTGGTTCGCAAAGACGTCACATAAAAAAAATACCGGCCAACTGCGAGTCAGACTCGCGTAGCTAAGGTTCCGTATTGTGGATGATAAATTTAATATTGTCATTTTTTTTTGTGAATTTCTCAACCGCTTTATTTTTCCTGTAATCTTTACGTGAACACATATTACCATGATTTTTTTCATATTTTTTGGTCCACCTGTTTCGGAGATAAGGGGGGGGACATACATTTTTTTATGGTTTTTCAAGGATTTCCCGAAATAGATGCAATTAAATATAGACAACCTATATATTTTTACCATTAACTTTTTAATACCTACAATTTGATACCCATATTGTATTTTTATAAAATATTTTTTTATTTATTTTACTTGTTTTATATTTCTCATTTGTGCTCAACTTTTTTTTAAATTGCTATAGTTTTCCTGTAATTGGCTAGTTATGATCTATAATTGACATATTTTTCATATTTTTCGGTCAACCATATATTAAAATATATCTATTATTAAAAAATAGTACACCACCATTTCAGCAATCATTCTAAACAGTTTCATCCACCCAAAGGTTGTCTGGAAGAGATCGCTTTAAGCGATAAGGCCGCCTGTTTGTGCAACATAATATGTTAGTTAAAAATTAAATATTTATATTTCTGTTCCTTTTTGTTATGGTGTACAAATAAAGTTGTATTGTACCTATATTGTATTGTATTGTACCAGTTTCGGAGATAAGGGGGGGAAGACATAGACCCATATTGTATTTCTAGGATAATATTTTTTATTTTTCTCACTTTTGTTTTGGAAATATTTTGAACAATTTCAAACCTTTTCATATTTTTTTTTAAACCGTGATATGTGGGCAAATTAATGCTATTTTTATGCCAAATTGTATGTCTTTTTCTTTAACGGTGCTAAAGTTATGAGGCTATAAAATGCGGACGGACAGACTGACAATGGAGTCTCACCATAAAGGTTCCTTTGTACCTTTTAGGTACTACAGAACCCTAAAAATTAAGAGATTTTTTGAGGCCATATTCATTTTATGTGTTTTAAAAAATTTAAATTGGTACACCATGTACAGTGGAGACCGCATCAACTAAGACACATTGGACTTTGTACGTACCTATCTTATATTCTTCTCTGTAGGGGCTAATGTCGTACTGCAAGTGTATAGCTTGATGTAGTCTCCACTGTACACATTACACACAACAAGTTATAAAAACCAAAATTTTGATATACAGACCAGTAACAGGCAATCACATCATTATATAAACAAAATGTAAACACAAACAAAGCACACATGCGAATACATTATTTAGCAATAAATAAAAACTATTTACTTACAGCGATATGGTTCACCCATTACTCTGGGACGATATTGTCATCAGTGAAAAGTGAAAAGTGGGTGTACGAGTATGGACACTTGCATTTCACAGTCCACACTCAGAAACTCCTCTGCGCCCCCAGGGCTTCATGTTGTGACGAGGTATAATTACTAAAGATGGGCCAGGCCGGCTAGCCCTATTATTGAATATTATTAACTTTAATATCATACATACATACATACACTCACAACGATACTTTTTCTACTACCTGATTTATGTATTTAAATATTTAATTTTTCCTTTCAAATTTAATGTATTTTATGACTTTGCAAAGCGCGGCGCGGTTTTTACCTTTTTTTTATCAGGCTTCGGCCTTTGGTTTTTTATTTGTGGCCAGTATCATTTTGCGAAAAAAGAGTGTCAGACGCGATATAATCGATTATGTCGTGAATCGGAACGCAGGGAATTTCGATTGTAAAGACAAACTAAGGACGTCAAAAAGAACCTAATTTTGCAATAAATTAAATTTCAATACGATATTTCAAACTAGTCATTCCGCAACGGGGCCCGGAAAGTTCGATTTTCAAAATTAATTTTGAGTATTAAATGAAAGTTTTTATAAAGGTAGTAGAAAAAGTGTATTTAATATTGTGTGTTATTCAACATAAATAAACAAACAAAACTAAAGTCGGATTTTTTATTACCTAGAGTTAAGGCCCCAGTGGTATCGATTCGGTTTAGCACATCTTAACAGCACTATTTGACACCACTAAACTTAATTTAAGCTTTCTGTCTTTGTCTTTTCGATAAAGAAAGAAAAAGACAGGACGCTTAAAATAAGGTTAGTCCTGTCAAATAAGTTAAGTCGTGTTACACTGACTCGACACAAGTATCAACTTCCGTCCTGCACCAACGCTTTTATTTTTGACTCTTCTTAACTCCAGCTGATTAAAAATCCGACTTTATAGGAATAAGCATGCATGGACAGAATTCATACATTGTGTACTTTCCAGGTGAGATCGGCATAGTGGACTACGATACTGTAGATGTGACCAACATTCACCGACAACTGTTGCACAGTGAAGAGGATCAGGGTATGACCAAAGTGGAGTCCGCTGCCCAAGCCTTGAGGAGGTAATACCTTTTTCTACTTTTTTAGGGTTCCGTACCCAAAGGGTAACCAACGGGACCCTATTACTAAGACTCCGCAGTCCGTCTGTCACCAGGCTGTATCTCACGAACCGTGATAGTTAGACAGTTGAAATTTCACAGATGATGTATTTCTGTTGCCGCTATAACAACAAATAATAAAAAACAGAATAAAATAAATATTTAAGGGGTCTCCCATGTTTTTTTTACCGTTTTTATAGACAATGGTACGGAACCCTTCGTGCGCGAGTCCGACTCGCACTTGGCCGTTTTTTTTACTGTACAGGTTTTACCAAAGATCATACGTCACTGAAAATCATCAGAGTTTAATTCAATTTTGTTTGAATTGTCAATTTCATAACTAAAATTAAATCTTCAAAAACAGTTTTGTCCTAAATGCCATCCGGTTCCATGATAAGATTCATAATAATTTTTTACAGCTGACACTTTATAAAAATTAAATTAATGTTGCTGTTAGTCTCATTTTCTTTCTGTTCTGTTCTCATTCATTGTTGTCTCATTTATACACAAAAGATATTTCATTCCTAAAAAAAATTATTGGGTTTCCTTCAAATTCTCCATAGAAAACGGCAATTTCATAGTTCATGACTTGTACCGACGAACTTCGCCCGCTCGCATTTTGCGCTCGCGGGCTCGTTCTGAAAAATTACAATTTTTCCCATCCCTAATGTCAAAGTACATCACTACGAACCTCGCACGGTCGCGCTTCGCGACTCCCGTACAAAATCCCATACAGCGACACGTCTCGAAAAAATGTCAAAAAATGACAAATTTTCGATTTTTCCCCACTCAGTATTAGACACTAAACATTTCCTGTGTTACTATAAAACGGTGTTTAACTTTAGACAGTGTTTAAATCTGTTGTTGTCGCCTTTTCTTTCATATCGTAAAAAAGTGACAGCAACAGATTTAAACACTGTCTAAAGTTAAGCACCATTTTGTAGTAACACCGTTCATTTATTTATTTATTTATTATACATATATATATACTTGAACATGATATTCATCTTATTGTGCCAGTAACGGATTTCACTATGCTAAACTAAACATACTAATAAAAAATTGGAATTGTATACATCATATTCATGTATACATCACTACACTGTCAAACCACTCCTTCAAACTAAACTACCATGTCAGTCAGTGAGTCAGTCAGTTACCTTTAGGTAGCTTTATATATAAGGTGAATTTGTGAACATCGTCCAAATTCATACTTGAGCCTTGGTAAGTGATCAGCGTCATGAACTAATAACGATTTTAGTAAAATTCATAAAATGAAATTTCGGCTCCCCATAGTGATTCACTCAGGACTGGGAGTAAATTAAATTACTATGGGAAGTCGAAATTTCTTTATACAAATTTCACAAAAATTGTTATCGATTCATGATGCTGATCACTTACCGAGCCTCCAGTATGAATTTGGACGATGATCAAAATGTCACCTTGTATAAATTTAATGTTATTTTTCTGTGTATGTACGTACTAACCGTGTCATGTATTTTGTACTGAACGTGTTAATGATACATGTATGATAATAAAGAATTTATACAAACAAACAAAACACAACAAAGGAGGTTTCTTGTGTGGTGGTGGTTCCCTTTTCTTTTTTTTAATATTTGTTATTTTTATACGTTCTCTTAGCTAGCGACGCTTGCGGATGATTTATTTATGGACCATAGGCCTCTTTAAATCTGAAGCTCACAAATTGAAATTGCGTTCTTGCTACACTAATAAATCTTATGTTACGATACAAACATTCATACTATGACATAAAAAAATGTATATACGGTGAACGGTGAAGGAAAACATTGAGGTAATCCTACAGAAACCTGTGCCCGAAGGCTAATAAGTCTCACGAACATCTAAGTTGAGACGTATAAATCGTTGGTGAAAAGAGGTTGTACGAATATCGAATGTTTCAGTAACACCTAACTTCCTAGTTGTATTTTTTAAACATGTTGATTTCCCGATATTTTAAGACGTATAGGTTGGGCGATACATAATAATTTAAACTATGACAGAAATTAATTTCTGTTTGTTCAAACACTGTTCACTTGGCGATTTATCCATCGCAAGGAGGTATAAATTAACATTATATCATTGCAGTATAGAAACGCAGAAAGCGAAGTAAATCTGGATGTGAGGAGCTCTGAACCGGGAATCGGACCCGGGACCTCTCGCTTGCCGGGCGATTGCTCTAACCTCTGAGCTATCCAGGTCTCAACACAACTCGTGAATTTACCGATGTGCTTTCCAATACTGCAATGATCATCATGAGGTCTTCTCACACACCCGGGGTGGGGGCGTGGGGACTCAGTTTCGGGGCTGCGGCCCCCTGACTGAGGCTGCTCTCGCTGCCCATGTCAATGGGCAGGTCAGTGGGGTTGAGCACCGGAGTGCTCTGTTCACTGGCTCGGCCCGGCGCTCGACTCTGGTGGAGGAGCTGCGACGAGCTTGGCCGCTTGCGTTGCGTTCATCTTTCTTATGAAGGCCGGGTTTCTGTGGACGGCTTCAAGGAGTTTGATGAGCTCCTCCGTGTCCTTCTGCTCCTGGCAGGCCTCGTCTGCGGGTTCAGCTGGTGCTGCGGTTGTTGTGGTTGTAGTGGCAGGTTGTTCTGCCACGGCCTTCTTGTGTCGCTTTCTCGACCTCTGGCGACGGGATTTGACGGCGTCTGTCCTGGTCGTAGGCGGGTTTGCCTCGGCCATGAGGGAGGCCGGCGCCGTCGTCTCTGGTGCAGAGGCAGAGGGAGGCTGCGTCTTGGTTGTTGTGGAAGTCGCTGTTAAGGCGATGGTTCCTGCCTTCTTGTTCCGAGCCTCTCTCCGGAAGACTGGGCAGGAGGTATTATTGGCTGCGTGGCCCCCCCCGCAGTTTGCGCACGTCGCAGGCTCTTCTCGAGGGCGAGGGCAGTCTCTGGCCAGGTGCTCGTCACCGCAGCGCACGCAGGCCAGTGTGCGGTGGCAGTTGTGGGAGGAGTGCCGGAACTGCTGGCACCTGTGACACTGCGCAGGGCCCTGCTTCCCCCTCCAGGCTTCGACTTTGATGCCGGGCAAGTACAGGAGTTCTGTGATCTCATATACTGCCGGCATCAAATTGGGCGTCCTCTTGAACTGGACGAAGAATATGCAGCCGGGGCGTCCCGCTCTCGCCCTGATCAGCTTGCAGTATTCAACGTCGAATCCCTTCTCGTTGAGCGCCTCCGTCAGCTCCTCCGGGTCGGTGTTCGCCGGGAGCCCGCGGATGGCAGTCTTGAGGCTTCTTTCAGATGGGAGGGAGTAGGTGAACCACTGCAGTCCCGTCTCGTTGGTGAGACGCGCCAGGTACTGTTGTACGAAGCGGAACTCGTCGGCATCAGCGGGGGTGAAGCGTACGCCCTTCTGGAAGGCTCGCACGCTCGGGGCTCGTCCAAGGTGTTCCGCCATCTCCTGGATGTGGAACCGCCAGTTGGTGAGAGTTTCCACAACCATGGGGGGATAGCGTAGCTTCTTCTTCTCCTCGAGGGGCGCTGCTCCATCAGAAGGTGGTGCTTGCGAGCCGAAGATGAAGGGAATGGCGCGTGGCTGCTGGGCGGGCTGGCGGGTGCGTGGCGTCTGAGTAGGCGGCTGTAGCGCAGTAGTTTGTGCATACGTCGCTGGCGGCAGAGGCTGGGGTAGGGAGACAGGTGTGGTTTTAGCACAGATGCGCTTCACTGCGATGTCGGCAGCGCTGCCAGACCTGTCTCTCTTGCAGTCACTTCGAGGAAGCGGCGGCAGGTTGAGCGGCATCGAAGAAGCCAGCTGGCGAGTCTCAGCGACGAGTCGCGAGTTCTCAAGCGAAGCTGGTTCTTCGTTGGCAGTCACGTTGAGTCGGTGGCGGCAGAGGTACGCTTCCATGGCCTCGAGCAATCCCTCCGTCAGGTACTTGCTGCAGCGGAGGCGAGATGTAATTATCTCGTCCCACTCCAGTCCGCGCCGAGGAGAGATGGGCTGCTCGAAGGTGAACGGCAGTGCGTACTCCGTGCTGGCTGAGTCTTCAAGCTCGGGAATCGAGCCCTGAAAAGGGCTGTTTTGGCCACTCATTTGGAGTGAGTGGCGGCTGCGGGTGGGGGTGAGACGCGTGCGACCCGTGAATCGTGGCGAGCCACGATTCAGGCGCTCTTGGAAAGGTGCTCCCCTCCGCGCAGCTTGCGCGGGCGCAATTCACGAAAGTGTTTCGTACGAAATACTCGGTGAATTTACTGTGAGCGATAGGTCCGTGCACAACGAGCGTAAAAACAATCCCTGCAATGATATTTTATAGATACCCACTTTATAGTGAGCCACTTGGCGCCTAGAGGACGCTAGTGTATTCAAAGCTAGTCAAAGACCATTATGCCCTACCGTCACCTGTTACAGTATCGGCATAGATAAATAAAGGAAGGATAGATTGCTATCTCCTTGTACTTTTCGCAATACTAAAAATAACGTTGCTAGATGGCGTTACTTGTCTCGCTGGAAATAAAATTTGTCTGAAATCGACGAAATATAGCATTTTACTGTTCTGGTTCATCATATTTATTTATTTTATGAATAAAAACATAAAATTTTCATAACACCGCATCAGAAAATAGTGAATTCTTAATCAGGTGTTTTTAACATTTTTTTCATTAAACTTTCGGTGGTAAGCGGGCAATCTAACTAAGCGTGCAGATGGTTATTCTGGATTCCGGTAAATGGCGCACAACAATCAATTAAACAAAATATGTGCATTAAAATACGCTTTATTTACCTAACACACACTACTCATACATACCGGTATATAACTTTACTCTTTGACTCAACTGTCATGCACGGTTGAGCGATTTATCCTCAGATTTATCGTATGCCATGTGTCGCGTATTGTCGTATTCTAGCAAATTTTTGTTCTTGTGGGCGCAGTATAGTTGCTACACACACACACATCGAATTTCGTTTCATCAACTGTTCGATAGATGGCACTAGGTATGTCACAATTTATCTAGTATAGTAGCGACATCAAAAATAATAAGTCGAACGACTAGGTACCGGCGAAAATAATAAGTTTTACGCGGGCTTTGTTCTAATGTATGGAGTGAGCAATCTATCCTTCCTTTATTTATCTATGGTATCGGGTAGTGAAGAATACACATTTCTCTTATCGAAACTATGACAGAAATAAATTTCTATGTTTGAACACTTGGCGATTTATCCATCGCAAGGAGATATAATGTTAATTTTTAACAAAAATTCATAATTATTTAATTTGTTGTGGTAAAACTATGTAATAAGAATTGCAAACTTGTAAATCTTTAAATAAATAAATGTAATCATTATTTTATCAATCATTCTACTTCTTGTTCCAGAATAAACTCCCACGTCACAATTACTCCCTACAACGTTCAACTGGACAGCAAGAACGCCCTGGAAATAATCTCCAAGTACGACATAGTGCTCGACTGCACGGACAACGTCCCATCCAGATACTTGTTGAATGACGCGTGTGTTCTCATGAAGGTACTGTAACATAAAATAAAATAAAAACAGCCTTTATTTCTGAGCATGTGGGCATCTTAGGTTGTTTTACATTAATATATTATATTATATACACATATTTTTAAAGTATGTGTTTGCATTAAAATTGATAATAATTTTTTCAATGCATGTGCTCGTAAAGGCCCACTTTTTATGCATCAAAACCGAACAGAAAGTCGATTATTTTGCCCTAGGGCCTTTATTAATATTTTTTTTTATTTGTTTGCAATGGTTGGCTAACCTGCAGCCTTTCCTGTCTACCATAGATGTTATACTTTTTTTTCCACTGTTTAACGGCTCTGGATACAATCCTTTTGAGTCAATCATAATTGAAAGTTCACAAGATTATATTTGTTTTCATTTCCTCACACTATGCATTGAAAAACGTAGTATGATACACGGGCGTAAAAGCAATAAATTACTCGGTTACGTTTAAAACACTCGCTACGCTCGTGTTTTAAATAGTCCTCGTAATTTATTCCTTTTCGCCCTTGTAGCATAAACTACTATTAATAATTTCAACCATCTTAAAAAAAAATCCTTTAATTGTTATAATTTTCTTAATATTTATTATTTCATGCATCTTAACTATTATTTACTTATACCTATTATTAAAATCATTACATATAAAATTTAATTTAAATCTCAGCTGCCCATTTCTGAGCAAAGGCCTCCCCCATAACTTCCCATTCTCTTTTATTATTTGTTTTTCTATGCCAGGTTGGTCCGGCTTCTTCCACAATATCATCTCTCCATCTCATTCTTTGCCTTCCTACTGATCTTCTTCCATCTCTGGGATACCATTCGGTTGTCCTCTTTGTCCACCTGTCATCTCTCATTCTCATAACATGCCCTGCCCATCTCCATTTCTGTCTTTGTATGAAAGCGATGCAGTCAGTTATTTTTGTTTTTTCTCTTATTATCTTGTTCTTGATCTTATCTATAATCTTTATGTGCAAAATGCTTCTTTCGATCGCTCTTTGGCATACCCTTAATTTATTTCTCTGGCCTTCTGTGAATGTCCAGGTTTGGCATCGGTAGGTTAAGCATGGAAGCAGTACTGAGTCGACAAGCTGTACTGTAACATATAGCTAAGCAATATGTTAGGTTTAGGTAAGGTTAGGTCTTATTTTATTTTTTATTTTATTTTATTGTTATTACAAAAACCACAGCCTTAAACATTTATGATCGTAGCTAATAACATCAAAACTTATGCCAATTACGGTTTTACAATTTCTACAATAATACATTTAAAACGAACTTCATAGACCAAGAGGAAAAAATACATACATTTATATACAGCAAAATAGTAATATTGAAAAGTTAGCGGCGTAGGATGTCAGAGTAAAAGTAAGTGTGTGTGTGTATGGTAGGGTAGGGAACTAGGATAGAGGAATGTTGATAATTATTTGTTACGAATATAGTGTGCAGTCACATTCTTATTATATATCTATTTATTAAGTATCTTGCTTATTACTTCCCTCTTAAAACTAGCTTCTGATCCATAAAATAGATCTATAGATGAGAAGGAGGTATTGTAAAGCCTCTGAGCCCTAAAAATTATTGAATTTTTTGCAAAATATATATTATATTAATATATATTAACCTACCTTATAGGTAGGTTAAAGGACTATTTGTTCGTGTTTAGTTGGCAATCGGTAACCTTTATGGACCGACATACGTCGCATTGACTGAATTATTTCGTATTTTACAAAAATAAATACAGATTCAGTATAAAATATCTTTCAAACAAAACGCGAGCAAGATTCCTTAGAGTCCCATCAGTGTAAAGGTGGCTCTCCATAAATAATATTCCTTCGAGAGTCCTGCTGAAGTATAGCTGACTCTCCATAAGATTCCTCCTGGAGTCCTCGATAAGTAAAATACCTCCAGCACGATAATTAGATTTTCAACGTGGGCAGAGCCGCGGGCACATCTAGTTAGTATATAAGATGAAAAACGTGACGTAAAACGGTATAAAAAATATATGAAAAATTTGAAATTGTTCAAAATATCTCCAAAACAAAAGTGAGAAAAATAAAAAATATTATCCTAAAAATACAATATGGTTTCAAATAGTAGATATTAAAAAGTTGATTGTAAAAATATGTTTTTTTACTATATTTACTGGCACTGGTTTCGAGAAATCTTTAAAACACCACAAAATTATGTACGTCCCCCCCTTATCTCTTTTCTTTCAGACTCTTTAAATTCTTTCAGACTCTTTAAATTCTTTCAGATTCTTTAAACTCTTTCAGACTCTTTAAATTCTTTCAGACTCTTTAAAATCTCTCTTCTTTCAGACTCTTTAAATAGACTTTTAAAGGACCTTTAAAAACGAAAATAAATAAATAAACTTTTACAGAGGTTGGGTACTCTCTGTCCCCCTCTTCAAGGTAAAGCTGAAAAGGCCAAAAGGCCGACAGCAAAAAAGATCAACTCAAAAAAAAAAAAAAAACCCCTTATCTCAGAAACTGGTGGACCGAAAAATATGAAAAAATTCATGGTAATATGTGTTTACGTAAAGATTACAGGAAAAATAAAGTGGTTGAGGAATTCACGAAAAACAATGTCAAAATTAAATTTATGATCCACAATACGGAACCCTAGGGTACGCGATTCTGACTCGCACTCGACTCGCGATTTTGACTCGTGAAACGTGTATTTTATATACAGATACTTCAACTCATCTTTGCGCGCGGCGCTATGTGTGCGTGAGCTTGTGTTAGTTTGTTTCGCTTGAGTTTGTGACGCTGTGTGCTAAAAGCCGTATATTTACATTGTATTTACAAGCTCACGCACACATAGCGCCGCGCGCAAAGATGAGTTGAAGTATCTGTACCTACCTTGCAAAATAAACTATTTGAATTTCGAATTTGAATTTTGAATTTTGCACTTGGCCGGTTTAAAAAAATACTTATAGAGTATTGTTCACAGGTCCCCTTAATATCAGGCAGCGCTTTGAAGATGGAAGGTCAGCTGACTATATACAACTACAGAGCTGAAAGGAACATTAATGAGAAGGTATGATTTTAAATTATTATTACATACGGCTTGAACACTCACGTGTGATTGTTGTTGACTATATGTCAACCGTTTCACCGATATAACTTCGGCATTATCAAGGCGAGTGCCGTTCTTAGGACGACGATGCGACGTTCACCGTCGTTGTCGTTGGCAGTGCCCGTTTGAGTGCCGAATTTCATATTTGTTTTATTTTCTCACACTATGCATTGAAAAACATAGTATGATACACGGGCGTAAGAGCAATAAATTACTCGGTTACGATTAAAAAACTCGCTACGCTCGTGTTTTAAATCGTCGTAATTTATTCCTTTTCGCCCTTGTAGCATAAACTACTATTATTCAACTTACATCTATCTTCACACGACTAACCTAAGACGATTTTTTATTTTGTGTACGAATGAGATAATACTAAGCTAACAGCAACTTTATATTAATTTTTGAATAGTGTCAGTTTTAAAAAAAATATTACGAATCTATTTATGGAAATGGATGGCATCTAGGACTAACTGTTTCTGAAGATTTAATTTTAGTTATCAAACTGAAAATAAAATCAAAATTTAATACGTAGATGTAAAACCTTGAAATCAACTTTGAAACAAAAAACAAATAATGGAAATAGCTATTGAATTAAAGGATTTATGAACTCATGAATCTGTAAGAAAATTTCGCCAATTTCATAAGTAAGCATCCAATATGAGTATGTCGGAGAAAAGTCAACATTTGATTCGAATATCCGGAACGCTGGCGCCATCGAGTATCGCCGTATCAGTCGATCAAACAAGAAAACTTGACTTCCTGTTTCCGGAGGTAAAACAAGAAAACGAAACCACGTGCGCGCGCGCTACACCGCGCGGGTTCGATCATCATGGCCTTGGAGAAGGCGAGCGGGAACGCCATTAATTTACTGAATTCAGACACAAACGGAACGGTGTGTGCGGTGCACCTTCTATTCAGATTTCGTTATTGTTTTATATCTCCTTTTATCTAGTGTTGTATTTGAAAGTTAGTAAAATTAAATAACGATTATTAATACAGACATTTTGAACTATCTGTGCTGTTATTTACAAGATCGACCTAACAACGATCACGCGACGAGTAACTCGGACCATCAGCTACCTGAACCCTCACTTTTCCCCGTCAAGTATATGCTGTGACCTGCACTTCATATTCATATTCATATTCAATCGTTTATTGCTTTCATATGTACAGTGTTGGATCTTAAATATTAATGTACAGTTCACATATGACCCCGCTGGGGCATAACAATATACAAGGAAGGGCAGACCTGTGGCAGACCGAAATTATTTAAAATATTTGTAAAATTCGTCTAATGTGTAGTAGGTTTTATCTAATAGCATGTGCTTAAGGTTTTTTAAAAACGTTTTGTCTTTATCTTCATTTTTTATCGTGTCGGGTAGGTGGTTATAGATTTTTATAGACATTGCGTAGGGACCTTAGCTGTGTAATTTTAATTTTGATTGTGGCAGTATTAATTTATGTTTATGTCTTATTGAGCGATTTGATATATCTCCTAATCTTGTGTAAAAGTCTTTATACTACACCTGCTCGGAAAGTACCTTCTTTCTTTGTTGAAAACGATGCAGAAAATACAGGGCCGGATTTAGAGGTCCAGAGGCCTCGGGGCAACAAAGGAGCGGAGGCCCCCTTGCCCCAAATTATTTTCCAAATAAAGTAAACAATTTTTTTTCAGTCGAGTTTTTTAATAAATAATTTATTGTGAAACCAAGTAGATTCTCTCAGTATTGAACAAACACACATAAATATAAACGGAAACAAGAATTATCTGAAATTAAATTTTAGGGTTAACGAATGGAACCTTCCGAGCTTTTTTCGCCGAAAAATCGTTGATGATTTCGTTGAAATCCAGTTCTCGGAGTAAATCGCTTTCAATGCTCAGGAGAGAAAGCTTCGATACACGGTTTTGTCCCATCGTGGTTCGAAGCCTATTTTTTATAATTTTCAGTTTTGAAAATGAGCGCTCTCCGGTGCAATTCGTTACCATCAAAACCAAATACATTCTCAATGTAATTTCGAGGTTTGGGAATGTAGCTCTGAAATTTTGATTTTCGAGAATTTGGTAGTAAAAAAGTTCCGGCGATTGATCTGTCCCATAGTCCTTTTCCTTTTTGTATGAGTCAATCAAAGACACAAATTGAACCAACTCATTACCAAGACTAGGCTCTAAATCATCCGGATACACTTTCACCAATGCCTCTGCTGCAGCGTGCAAATTTTCAGAATCCATCTTTTCGATGTGATTCAGGAATCCAAATCTCGAACGAACAGCTTCATAAGCATGCAATCTTTCAGTGAGAGAAACAGATAGCTGGTCAACCACTGGGATGAAGGCGGATATTTTGTATTTCTCCTTGGGTGACAGATTTGCGTCTTGTGCTTTCCCGTAATCGAGCGGATCCAACCTCACATTTCTCTTTCTGGTGCGGGTGCGCGATTGTACATATTCATCAGTATGCGATATTTTTTTGGCTGCTTCCTCGTATTTATCGAAATCATTTCGTTTGGATTCCACGAATGATTTCAATGATTCTAGGGCACGCATTGCCGATTCAAGAATCATTTTCGGGTCTTGCAACATCTTGTTTGTAGCGTTGAATCGCTCCAAGATATCGTTCCAAAATGTTGCAAACAAAGCGGTTTCGAGACCACTCATCTTCTGTAGAAGGTTCGTTGCTTCATTCCTCACTATGTCTTTTTGCTCTTTATTGGAAGATATGCTGGTGAGAGCTTCTTCGATTTCCGAATAGCCGTTGACTAAGGCTTTCGTAGCTTCAGCTCGACAAGACCAACGAGTGTCGCTGAGCTTTTTCAAGACTAAAAACTGGCCGCTTTTCTTCTCCGATAATTTCTCGATCAGAACTCGGTGTCGCTCTGTACTGGCTGTGAAAAACGTGTACAAATTCTGCACGAAATCAAAGAATTGAACAGCCGATGGACAAGAGTTAGCAGCTGCCTTTCCCACTAAATTCAGAGAATGACCACAACAAGGTACAAACGCCGATAAATGATTTTTCTCCAAAATAAGAGCCTGCATCCCTTTGTATTTGCCACTCATGTTTGCAGCATTGTCGTATGATTGGCCGCGACAATCCATGATGTCAATTTGATGGTCACCTAAAAATTTGAGCAGAGCGTTTGCTGTGGCTTCGCCAGTATGACCGCAATTTGGTAAAAAGGTGAGAAACCTTTCTTTTGGCGTCGATCCTTCCATATATCGAACAACTATAGTTAGTTGATCGATGTGAGCTTCGTCGGGAGTAGAATCGACTGATACGGAATAATATTTCGATTTTTTAATCCTGGATACTATTTCAGTTAGTACCTTGTCACCCATAGAACCGATCAGTTCTTCGCAAATCGTGGACGAAAGGTAATTGACATGACCACTCCCTTTGTTTGCATGCTCTTTCAAATGGGTTGCCAGGATTGGTTCATACTCGGCTAGCAATTCCAAAATGCCCAGGAAATTTCCATTTCTTGGTGAGCCAAAAATTTCATTGTCACCTCGAAAGGCTAATCCGCGTTCAGCAATGAATTTAATGGTACTAACGATAATTCTCAGGATTTTTCGCCAATACTCAATTTGTTGAGCCTCTTGCATCGCTAGCTCTTGATCGATGCGTCCTGTGACTTTTCCCCGTTGCACTAAACTCATTACTGATTCCAAATGGGTTTTCGAAATCTCATGTTCATAGAGACGATCGGATGCATGCTTCCAGTCACTGAAACCTTCTCCACTGAGTTTGTTGTTTTGAGGAGACATCAATTTACACGCATAACAATATATTTTCCCCGTAGTTGGAGAAAAGCAAAGCCAGAATCGATTGACGGTCTCTTGATTTTTATTGCGGCGTGTAAACATGTTCTTCGTGCATTTCCGAACAAAGTTGGAATTATCTCGCGGCTGATCTTGATAAACAGAATTTTGCAGAGATACTTGATCGCAATTTTGAAGTTCTGTGGAACCTTTTTTCGCCCAATATTCGATCATTTCCTTTGTTATATTAGCAGGCCAAAGACCGATGTCATTTTCGAGACCGCAAAATTTTGCTTCCTCTTGGGTCTGATATTCACTTATAGTAAATTGTGTGGTGTTGCCTGATGAAACCTCAACCTCAGGATGATTTTGAATACTATCGACGACATCTTCATCTACTGTTGAATCTCCTGCTGTTGTGTTAAGATCCTGAGGGATTTCTTCTTTACTTGACGACGTAAAAAAACTGGTCAATTTCGGTGTTTTAGCTAAAGTTTCTTCGGATTTTTTTATGCGTTCTGCTTGCAATTTCCTCTTTTGAGAGCCACTAGCAAAAACTCGAGGAGTTTTGTGACGATCACTCATGATTCCGCTATAAAATTAAGAAAACATGCGCCTGAAAAAGCTCTTCACCCTTCACCAATAGGAACATAGTCGTGAAGCTGATAGTCGAGAAAAATAAAATATTAGCAGAAAAAAAAATTGTCGAGACACGGAATCGAATACCCAACCTCCGAGGTTGCGGGCAAGTACCACCCCACTCAGCCATTAAGCGATTGGGGTACTCCCTCAAGATGGGTAGTGAATTGGAAGTGCTTATCAGAGCCATTTGAGATTTTGATATTTTACTGATTGCCTGATTGGAGTGAACAAATATAGATCAATGATTTCTGTTATTTAAGGTTAACATGATCAAATAATCATGTATGTATAAAGTACTGTAGGCTGTAGGTAAAGGTGAAAGAGCAAAAAAAAAATATCAAAGGAAAAGATGCTTACTAGTGTTAACTTGTTGGAATTTGAAAGATTTTTTTTTTCCGAAGTCTCTATTGTGGGGGCCCCCCGTTTGTGGAGGCCCGGGGCTTTCGCCCCGGTTGCCCTCCCCTAAATCCGGCCCTGAGAAAATACGTCATTACTGTCATACAAATATGCGGGCGGCAAAAGTGTATGAAAATTCATTGTTAACGTGCTTGAGCGGGCAGAAAAAGTATATGCAAATCCATTGTTAACGTGCTTTTTTTTTTTTAAATAACATAAAGAATGAGCAAGTGGCCAAGTGGCCAGTATTATTTTGCGAACTCGTACATAAAACTCGAAAAATGATACTGGCCACTTGCTTTTCCTGCACATAATAAAAAATAAGAAGGAAATAAAAGGTTGGAAAAAAGGCGCGAAGACGTGATGGCGTCGTTTTTTTGTTTTATTGAAAAAATATTGCATTTTGGGTGTTTTGATCAACAATAGTGATAGGATATTGTGAATTAAAATCGCCGTAACCTGTGTAGTGTGTTGTTCAATGGAACAAAAGTGCGGGCTGTGCCTTTTCGTGTGTTTTTTCTAACCCTGTTGTATTTGCGTTACAAGGCTATCATTATAGCGGAAACGACAGGACAGTGACTTAGACAGGACGGACCTTTCAGATGATCCTCAACAGAAGAGGATAGTGCATATAAACATAAAAAACTATAACGTCAAACATGGCTGTATGGGCTAAGATCCCTTTGCCTTTCCACTTAGTGGGAAAATGAAAAAAAAAAAAAAAAAAAGTGACAATCGCACGCGAGTCAGTCGGTTTCTTTTATTGTATCTTGATTAAAAGTAAAATGATTCTATTTCCTCGCAGGTGTAGTATAAAGCACTATGTATCACTCGGGAGAAAGTGCGATTCCCAACTCGTGTGTATTGAGGCCCTTGGCTTCGCCTCGGGCCTCAAACTACACCCTCGTTGGTAATCTTCCCCTTTCTTCCCTCGGTGAACAATGTACTATTGTATTTTCTTACGAATATAATTTCTTCAGTCCGTACGATACGCAGAAATGCCCCTAGCAACTTCTCGGGATTGATATTGATCGTTGATATTGTAGATGTGTGATTTATATAAATGTATATTTCAGGACAGTACGTACTGCGGGCCGTGCTACAGGTGTTTGTTCGACACTCCCCCCCCTCCAGAAACCGTGGGCAGTTGCTCCGCCAACGGCGTCTGTGGACCCGTACCCGCTGTCATAGGTGACGTATATATGCGGCCATTTTCTAGTACAGTACGCGCCAATCTTTTAGTCGCCTCTGAAGATAGCCGCACGAGGCGACGCAATAGCCGTTTTACGGTGTCAGGGGGACGTTACAGGAGCGAGAGCGCGGAGCACACCCGCCTGCGTGCCGCACCACACCCCCCGCTCGCCATTTAGCAGGTGTCAACACTATGCGTTAGTGTTAGTGCTACGTCCGTACACTACACATGCGCGCGTTGCAGGAAAAGTACATTCGAGGAAAAATTCCATGATTCGTTAAGTTTACCGTTGAATCTGTTTGTTATTGTTTTTGTTGCCTTTATTTGTTGTTTTGTTGATTTAGTTTGTTAAAGTTTATAGTTGTTGTTATGCCTCGCGGACGTTATAGCGTTTTAAGGCGATAATGTAGAAAAATGGTGTTTATAGTAATGCGTTTTATTAATATAGTTAAGATCGCACTAAAATAATGAAATACCTAGGTACAACAAGTACACCTTCCCACTTATAGTAAACGTTTAATAATCAACCGTTGATATTATTGTTTCCTTGACTGTACCTGCGCAAGCTTGCACTCGTAACTCAATCAGAGGCGACTAAAAGATTGGCGCGCACTATAGGGGCCGCCAGCTGGACAAAAAATTGGTTTTGTTCAAAATTATAAATAGAATATCAATAGAAATAATACCAAATTTCCTTCAATCACACGTTTATGTTAACATTGATATCAAATTAGCTATTCCTGCCAAGTCTACTGCACCTGACATCACATTTAATCGATTTTTCTGGGAGGGGAGGGGGGAGGGGGCGTTCTACATAAGTTCGTTGTAAAAGTAGTTCCGTCTCTTCATAGTTATTTGCTTTTAGCCACATTGTTAAGTGCTTTTTGCACTCTCTGAAATCTGTAGTATGCATGTAAGTATAGTACATTTCAAATACCATGGCCCGATTCCACTTGAAACTTAACAATGGGGCTCATAATGTTTGCCTTTTGTTATCTAATTTGGAGCACTTCAAATTGGCACGCGTCGGTGCAATCTGTATGTAACTAAAGCGTGACTAAGAAATTTTGGTACTTGAAAATAAAAATACGTATGATTAGTTATTTACATTAATGTTTAATTATAATACTATGGTATCTTTATATTTATTACATGTAACGTCTAATAATTAACAAGTACAGACATTCAGATAACTTAAGTTACGACTAGCTTAATTGATTTACGTTTAACATATAGGTACATTAATTATAAAAAATATAAGATTCATTCGCTTTCTGACATATTTTCTTCCGAACTTGAGGTTTCGCAGGTGTTTATGATGAATGGATACACAGGGTGGGTTAAAAAGTCGTTCTCCACTTTGATGACATGCTCACAAGCATTCTTTAATTACACCTTTTTCGCCCTTTCGATTTAACAAAGTTTTATAAACACTTATCACCACATCTTGAGCGTCCTTGCTTAAAAATCTTTTCTTACGTTGCTGCGAACTACCTTCACCACTAGACGGGTCACTTATGGATGTTACCCAAGGTCGAAACATTGTTATTGACAGTATACGTGTAATAACTAACGTAGTCAGATGACAACTAACATGAAATATTGTTTACATTCATAAAGATTACTTGGTTAAACGATCAAGATCATTAGGTTGCGTGTAAAATACCACACCGCAAAAGGGTCTGGCCAGGTATCTTTTGTTATCACTAATCCTATTGTTAACACCTAATGACCGTCTTAAGTCACAGTATAAGCAAAGACAGTAGGGAAATTGAACCGAATTCCTGAGTTAAATACCTACGCGCCACCGAAGCGTTAGGGCTGTCGCTCACTCATATCATTACTTGGGTTTTTCGAGATACGATAAGACTCGTCATCGTCATATCAAAATTAAAAATAAGCATTAACTTATCTTAAATAATAAATAATGAACGATTAAAAAACGTAGTAATAATCTGTATTAAGAAATTAAATTATCCTTCCCTAATGAGCAGACCAAGTCAATAAGCTTTCCCAAATTTAAAAAACTACCCCAAAAGAACTACCCCGTCAAAGTATTCTCAAACACTAAATAATAAAATGTCTAGAACAAGTTCTGAACAGCCCCCCCTATACGAGACGCGACCATGGAAGTATTCCCTTCAAAATAACCACGAAGGAACTGGTTGAATTACCAATCACCCTGCTAATAGAATAATAATAAAAAAGACAAATTACTTTTGCATCAGGAATGTTATTTACCTGTCAAATGTCAAATTTTTTTATGCGGTCGGGTAGCGCTCGGCAAACCGATCACTAAAGTCGAAACCGCAACTCGCTAGGACTTACGGTTCGGGAGATATGGCCGATCAAAGTTTTGGCAATATTTTTTTTTTTTCGACTTTTTATTTTTTTTATTTTATTTTCAGAAAGATCTCGTCGAGCCCTTTTCTTAGAGTACCATGAACATGGGTCTAGCTTCAGCCGTTTGGGAGATACGGGCCGTTAAAGTTTTGACACCGGGGGGGGGGCTAGATCTCGGCGAGACCTTTTCTTAGACACCCATCAACATGGGTCTAACTCAAGCCGTCTCGGAGATACGGGCCGTTAAAGTTTTGACATTTGGAAAAAAAAAAAAACTTTTTTGTCACCCTATGGTCGGACCCCTAGGGATGTACCACCTTCCGTTCCGAAGATATGACCAAAACAAAATTTTTTTGTAACAAATTTTAGAAAAAAAAAAAATTCCCATCCCTAGTGACCGGGGACATCCCTAGGAACTGCGCTCGTTCGCGCTTCGCGCTCGCGGGCTTGTTCCGGCGAACTTTCTGTCAATAATGTCAATTTTTCCCATCCCTAGTGACCGGGGACATCCCTAGGAACTGCGCCCGCTCGCGCTTCGCGCTCGCGGGCTTGTACCGGCGAACTTAAATACTGGTGGCTTAGTAAGTGATCGGTATCATGCATCAATAACAATTTTGGTGAAATTCGTAAAATGAAATTTCACAAAAATTGTTAGTAATCCAAGATACTGATCACTTATCAAGCCTCCAGCATGAATTTGGACGATGATCAAAAAGTCATCTTGTATATACCTACTTTGCAAAATAAACTATTTTTTTAATTTGAATTTGAATTTAAGACAGAAAGATAGACAGAGAGACAAAAATTGTAGTTTTGGCCTCAGTACAAAAATATTAACTAATAAATAACTCGTTAAATTTTAAATTTCATAAAAAATATTTAATGTACAGATAGACATGACTTTTTTTCTACTATAGCTAAAGATAGATGATTGTTTACGTAATGATTGCCCACGGTAACTTCCTCCACATTTACTCTGACCCATTCCAGCAAATTCTATAATAGCGGAGTTGTATACCATAAATATATTTACTCTGAGACATATTCCGCATATTCGTCGTATCTGCCGTTTGATTGAAAGTACCGCGCGCCGCTCCACCGATTGGTTGGCTAGACTTGCTTGCGGCAGCGCGGCGGCGGCGACGGCGGCGACAACCGACAAAAAAGTCAAATTCAAATTCAAAGAAACCTGCTTTTTGTTCTTACAAGCGTACTTAAATCTATTAACTATTAATTTTGCCCTGGTAACAGACAGTATGAACATACATAAAAAGAACGCGACAATTTCAAAAATTTAATTTGTAATGTAAGTAGGTACTACTCTTGAGTGATATTTTTTAGTCTTACCTTTGGACATCAGCCGGAAGTTTAAAATAGGCGATTTCCTTTTTTCGTGACGAATTTAGGCATCCAAATGCGCAACAATATCTTTGCGACATCGTGTTCAGGTCGGCACAGACTTTACAAACGCCACGTCCTATCACCCGCTTACGTCTGCGCGTACTGGCAAGGCAAGCGCGGCGCGGCGCCACCGCCGGCCCCAGCGATTGACCCCCCATGTCTGCTTAGACGGCGTGTAGAGCGCGCGTCTGATGTCTGAGGCTCGAATCGGAGCGCTTACAGGTAGTTTCCCTACTGTCTTTGCTTATACTGTGCTTAAGTGGAATCGGGCCATGGTATTTGAAATGTACTATACATACTTTGCAATTCTTAGTTCTATCACAGAAACTGCACAATGTAAATCACTAGCGATGTTGAGTTTGTTTCTATACCTATTTTTATTGCAACAAACTGTTGAAAATGCAAAAAAGTCCCTCACTTTGAAAATCGATGGTCTAGCTAGAAAGTGAAAAAAAAAACCGGCCAAGTGCGAGTCAGACTCGCGCACGAAGGGTTCCGTACCATTATCAATAAAAACGGCAAAAAAAATATGTCTGTTGTATGGGAGCCACCTTAAATATTTATTTTATTCTGTTTTTTAGTATTTGTTGTTATAGCGGCAACAGAAATACATCATCTGTGAAAATTTAAACTGTCTAACTATCACGGATCATGAGATACAGCCTGGTGACATACGGACAGACAGACGGACAGACAGACGGATAGACAGACGGACAGCAGAGTCTTAGTAATAGGGTCCCGTTGGTTACTCTTTGGGTACGGAACCCTCAAAAGGTAACAGTACCGTGTCCATTGCAGGCTGCCTGCAAGCCCTGGAAGCCATAAAGCTGATAGTCGGCTTCATCCACACCAACACTCTGGTCGGTCGGATGCTCATCTTTGACGGAGAAGACATGTCCTTCAGAGTCGGTGAGTTGCTTGTTTTAGTTTTTAGGGATATTTTTATTAAAACATCAGAGAAGAAGATATTCAACTGTAACTTAAAGACTTTAACTCTCTGGAGGAAGGTCTATTTTAGAACGCTGCGCGTGAACAGCTGTTTCACAGACTGCTCTGCCTCAAAAAACGCCCGTATCTCGGTGCGTTAGGGTTCAGTATGTTTGTTGGTTCAGTATAAGTGGTTCAGTACAATCTGTAGAATATGTAGTTTAATTTAAAGGTAGCGTCTATTTATATTCATGAATTTGTGGATATATTAATAATTTGCAATATTCCGCTAAACACTCTTACCATGCTATTCAAAATGCAGACTCAAGCACCGCCCGCCCTCCCGCATAAAACATGCACAAGCAAAGCAAGCAGTACGAGCACAAAATAAAGCAATCTTAAATAACAAGCAAGAAAACTTATCGACACGTGTTTCGCCTCTAAACGAGGCATCCTCGGGATGTGTAGTCCGCCCGACCGCTCGACAGCAAATTATTAATATATCCACAAATTTATGATGGACTTCCGCAAAGTAACGCCTTTTTCAATAAATTTTATATTCATGAAGTATAAATTGAATATTCCAGTGAAGCTGCGCGCGCGCGATCCTGCGTGCGCTGCGTGCTCGGCCGAGCCTAGAATAACGCAGCTGTTGGATTACGAGGCCTTCTGTAACACGCTCGCCAAGGAAAAGGTACTATATGATTGAAATGGATACTTCTTTGCATCGAACAACTAGTCCCGAGTAGGGAAATGCCGTACCGTCTGATTTCGCCAACTAATAAATGTTTTTATACTACACCTGCTTGGAAAGTACCTTCTTACTTTTTTGAAAACGATGCAGAAAATACGTCATTACTGTCATACAAAAATGCGGGCGGAAAAAGTGTATGAAAATTCATTAACGTGCTTGAGCGGGCAGGAAAAGTATATGAAAATACATTGTTAACGTGCTGTTTTTTTTTTAAATAACATAAAGAATGAGCAAGTGGCCAAGTGGCCAGTATTATTTTGCGAACTCGTACATAAAACTCGAAAAATGATACTGGCCACTTGCTTTTCCTGTACGTAATAAAAATAAGAAGGAAATAAAAACTGACAATCGCACGCGAGTCAGTCGGTTTCTTTAGTTGTATCTTGATTAAAAGTATAATTATACTATTTCCTCGCAGGTGTAGTATAAAGCACTATGT
Source organism: Ypsolopha sequella (assembly GCA_934047225.1). NCBI lineage: Eukaryota > Metazoa > Arthropoda > Insecta > Lepidoptera > Ypsolophidae > Ypsolopha > Ypsolopha sequella. The sequence continues at coordinate 11,699,229 of OW204009.1, forward strand.
ATCACTCGGGAGAAAGTGCGATTCCCAACCCGTGTGTATTGACTACAAACTATCAAACTATCAAACTACACCCTCGTTGGTAATCTTCCCCTTTCTTCCCTCGGTGAACAATGTACTATTGCATAGATTTGAGTATATGTACCTCAATCCCATTTGATTCATCTATCAGCCTAGTTCGTCCACTGCTGGACATAAGCCTTTCCAGGACTTTGCCACTGCCGGCGGTCATCCTGGAAGAATTGCCCATACTCACACACGCTGGTCAGTCGGGTTGGTAAGCGCGGTGCCGGAACCCTCGCACCAGTGACGCCGCTGCCCGTCACCAGTCTGTTCCATATAAGGCCCGGCTATTAGAGATGGATATACCGCCATCCATCGGTCCCAGGCATGGTGGGCCTCCTGCCCCTCTATTCTGTATCTTTAGTTGCCAACTGGACTAGGTGCCTATCATCGAAAACAGCTAAAAACGGAACTTTCAAAATTGCTATTAGTCGGTATTGAACTATTTACGAACCGTGTCGTCACTTCAAGTGCGAACATATCCTTAGACAATCGGAATTCGATAATATATCTATGTTTTTGATGATAGACACCAAGTCCAGATGGCAACTAAAGATACATAATAGGCCCTCTGGTTTTTTGCCTGTGAGCTGTCCTCTTACTCTCCCCCGAATTACTTCGAGAGGGTCTCCAAGTAAGATGGTGGTACCTCCACAGTCGAGCCCGGCATCAGCTCTACCACCTGATTAATACTTGCGATTGTCGGCACTTGGTGAAACTTGGATAACAATATGATGAATAACCTCAACAGTTGTACTCGTTTCACAGTATATGTATCACTATATTGTATAAAACAAAGTCCCTTCCCGCTGTCTGTCCCTATGTATGCTTAGATCTTTAAAACTACGCAACGGATTTTGATGCGTTTTTTTTAATAGATAGAGTGATTCAAGAGGAAGGTTTATATGTCAAATACACGCCCGTGCGAAGTCGGGGTGGGTCGCTTGTAGTATACAATATACTGTGTAATATTTAGTACAGTGCTCCCAGAGTAATAATGCGCATACAAATCTATAGCTGAGCGACCGGACGTACCACGTAACCTTATTGATTGTATAGAAAGTGTAAGGAAATACGAACAGTGGCGAAGATTTGTATGCGCATTATTACTTTGGGAGCACTGTATACTAGATGGGCTCTGCCCGTGTTGAAATATAATAATATTTATTAAAAAAAAACTTGAATAACTTGGACGATGCAGAGGAGTTGTGAGTGACGTTGGATGTAGGAGATAATCTCTGGAATTAATTAATTAATATAAAATTAATTCTCTGGAAAAATTATTTGATGTTAATTAGCGTTTAAAGTTGCGTTGTATGATGTTACGTTTTTACAAACCCAAAACAGTATGAACGGCCGTTTAGACATGCCATACAGACCTGACGTTTTTGTAATGCGGAACATTTTGATTTCATAATTTCATTCTTTAATTATTAAGCGATCACGTATCCAAACCTATATTGTTTATACCGTTCATCATTTTCTCAATCCAAGGAATCGAATTGCATAATTTTTTTTCCCGATTTTGGCGTTAGTGTGAGTGATACGCACACACAAAGGTGTGTAGAGTGTCATTTCACTCTTTCCCGTGAATTTTGTCCCTTTCTAAATTTTTTTGGGAAAATTGTTTACTATTAGTCTCAGACAAAAAGGACAATAAACCCAAAGTCGATTTTTACCAAAAGACAAATAACCTATCGCAAATGAATGTTAAAATGACACTTGACAATTCCTAAAAAAAGTTTCGGTTTAAAGTAATAAAGTATTTATTTTTTATTTTTTTTAAACCCTGGCTTCATATTTTTTTCGGCGAAATGTAAATGTGTGTGTACGTTTTGATAAGGTACTCGTTTGTGTCGGGATTCGGGACATAGTATATTTTGTGGTGTTTTCATACATAATTATGTAGTGTTTGTGTGGTTGTGTGCTTGCCGTTCAAAATTGCGAATGTTGCGTCATAGCATTGCATGATAAATAAGGTAAGCTATGTTGAAATTATTATATATGACAATTAAATGTACATAATAGTATTAATTGAAACAACATTCGCGGTATTGAAATTCTCATTTTCTAATAAGTTATATATTCCGTTTATTTCTATTATATCGTCACGACATGAATTCCCGAGGGGGTGTCAGAGGTGTTCCTAACTGTCAAATGCAAATCATAGTCTAAACTCGTTACACCCGCTTTTCACCGACGCTTATTAAGTCCTAAACGTGATGGGGGATGACTGATGAGCAATTTTCATGCCTTAACCTGCAGTCCAGATCTTGGCACCGATCGATAATCTTACTGACTAAAGGGTAAATAATGAAATCCATTGTAAATCTGTTGTTAACACCGATTCTTCTTTGGTTCCAGAAAAGAAAAGAAAAACTACTCAAGATTAAGCGACGTAAGGAAGCTAAAGAAAAACGCATGGCCGGAAAAAGTTACTTCGGATTCCGAAAGGCAACAATGTTTGATTCAACTTGTGGTACCTGGATACAAGACGTTCCAAAAGAGGGCAGAAAACTGGGCCCCCCTTGCGAATCCAACATATGCGCTAAAGGAGTCACAAAAAACTGCACGACATTCGACGAAGAGAAGAGAACGAAGATATTCTCTCACTTCTGGAACGAACTAGACTGGAAATCAAAGAAGGATTACGTTAAATCCCTAGTTGAAACTATCCCACCAAAACGAAGACGTCGAATACACAAAGGGGAGGTCTCAAGAAAAGGGGATTCTAGAAGATTCTACTTATTAAACGACGAAGAGAAACTCCTAGTTTGTAGAGTCATGTTTTTGAATACTTTAGGCATAAGGGAAGGGACTCTTAGGACTTGGATGTCGAGTAACGAAAAGAATCTCGAGGATGGGCAGAAGAAATCGAAAAAGCCGCCGATAAAATCAATGGAAGTTGATTCGTATTTGGATAACTTGCCGAAAGCGCCTCCGAAATGTCATATCTGCAGGAATTCGTCAACAAAGCTGTATTACAGCTGCGAAGGAGTCAAGAACCAGTTTCAGTTGTACCAAAAGTACTGCACAGACATGGCCGCAATGGGCTTAAGTCCTGCGTCAAGGAAAACGTTTGCCCAAGTGTTTCATAGCAAAGATTTCAGTTTTTTCAAGCCCAAAACAGAGACGGATTTGTGTGATTTGGTGAGTCAGCATAACATGCAAGACACGAAGCTGTCCTATCAAGTGACGAACGTTAATTTACAATTTGACAATTTGAGTGGTTTATCTCAGGATTTGATGGAGAATATCAGTTATAACAATGCTCCTTGGTAGATAAATTGTGTGTTGATGTTCAGATATTCGTCAGAGATCGAAGGTGACCGACATAACCTGCCGATTCAGTAAGTTGAAGTGGCAGTGGACTGGACATATCTGTCGCCGACGTGATAACCGTTGGAGCCGTAAGGCATTGGAATGGAGACCACGTACAGCAAAGCGCAGCGTAAGACGCCCTCGTGCCCGCTGGACTGACGATCTGAAGGACGTTGCGGGTGGCGGCTGGATGAGGATGACTGAGGACCGCCAAGAGTGGCGTAATATGGGGGAGGCCTATGTCCAGCAGTGGACGAATACGGGCTGATGGATGGATGGATGGTGTTGATGTTATTGATTGTTGATTTGTAAAGCATATTTTTTTCATTTTTTATTTATTTGATTAGCATGTTTTGTACATATTTTTATCTTATAAAAAAAAATCACGTAAACCCTTAGGGGGTTTAAATGTTATTTCTGTATCTAATTAATAGAAACTATGACAGAAATAAACTTCTATGTTTGAACAACATCCAGATTTACTTTTCTTTCTGCGTTTCTATACTGCAATTATACAATATTAATGTTAATTAATAGAAATTCACTTATACTATCCCACAAACTTGCTGACCGGTTTCACCTTCATAATAATAATTTATTTATTAGTAATTCACAGCACACGTAACAGGTTAAATTATATTAAGTGAACAATATAGTGCCAATAACGAAATTATACAAATATGAAAACAAGATAGTACTCTTTAAAACACTTATAAATCAAAATTATATAAAATATATATACACATAGCAAATACTTAGGTGGTTAAAAGGTCCATGGGTTAAACTGATAAAATGATGTAAACATTAATGAGCGTTTTTCCTTGTGTCAAATTTAGTGTTAAATAAGATTCCTAGATGGCACTGTCGTATTCTTTAGCAATAAAATCAAAGACAAAATTTGCACTGATTTTAAACAAACGAAAAACTACTTTGACATTGATTGCTACGAAACACATTTTATCTATGGTGACAAGGACAGCGCCATCTGGAGGAAAGCTAAGAACTAAGAAAAAAAAACAACCAGAAAACCGCTCTTTGTCTGATTATGATTAATTGTTTATATGTGTGTGTAAGATGTTGTCAGGGTATGTGTTAAGTTGTGTCACGTGGATTTTGTTTATGACGGGAAAACAAAAAAAAAATCTTGTAGGCATTTTTACAAGATTTGTTAACATCTTCATTCAATTAACACTCGTTGATTGTCATTTATTGGCAAAACAAATTAATGTTACTTAAATCTTGAAATTAATCCTTTGAAAAAATTCTTTAGAGTGAAACCGGTTAGGTGATAAAGTAATAAACTTGTGAAATAGTACAAGTGATTTCTATTTATTATTGTGTATTTATTTAGTAAGTAAGAAATGGTGTCAAGCTAAGATTTCTTGTTTCGAGCGAAATTCTTCGCTATTGTACAATCAATAGGATTGTATTAAAACCGCTGCTGATTACGAAAACTAACCAAAGGAAAAAACATTAGTAAAAAAAAAAAAGTTTATTTTGCAAAAACAAAATAATTCAGTTTTTTGATGTAAAATTTGTTTTTAGTTGTTAGGGTTCAATAAATCTGAAAACCACTTAAGTACATAATTTATTTAGTTTTCTGGTGGTATTTAAAAGTCAAGGATATAGTTTGTTTCTAGAGTTTTTACACACGACTCACGTTTTTACACACACAAAAATACATGTTTTTTTTTTACTTTTGTAAAATTTGTGTATCTGTGTTTTACGGTTTAACGTCAGTTGCTTAGCGCAAAGTGCATAACTTAACTTTGTTTTTCTTGTTTAGAAGTTGAAAATTGAAAAAACTTTTAACTAGGTTTATAAAGCATGAGTTTGAAATTTAAAGTTAAAATAGGATTGTAAGATTTGTAAGTTTCTTTTGAGAAGATCATTACTAATTGTGTATACAATTTCAAACTCTTGCTTTATAAACCAAAAAAAGATCAAAATGCTTTTAATTTTAAATTTCTAAACAAGAAAAACAAAGTTAATAAACGTAACCGAGTAATTTATTGCTCTTACGCCCGTGTATCTTACTACGTTTTTCAATGCAAAGTGTGAGGAAATAGAACAAATATAATCTTGTAAACTTTAAATTATGATTGGCTCAAAAGGACTGTATCCAGAGCCGTTAAACAGTTGAAAAAAGAAGTATTACATTTATGGTACACAGGAGAGGCTACAGGTTAGCCAACTTCTCGTAAATAAATTAAAATAATAAAGCCCTAGGGCAAAGTAATCGACTTTCTGTTCGATTTTGATGCATAAAAAGTGGGCCTTTACGAGCACTTGCATTGAAAACTCATTTTCGGAAAGAAAAATGTCCTTTAGTTTGTTTTTGCAATCAGCGGTTCGATTATTAGCGTGAAGCTACGCCATAAGACTGCCTTGTCATATTGTTTAAAATTAATAAATAAACGAATTGTGATGAACATTTGCGTGAGTTTATTCGTTCTTTATTCATATTAAATTAACGAGTGGTGGACAATCTTGGGATACAGGTTCGAAACGTGCCAATCGAACACGCACTTATGAGGTTTTTTTTAGGGTTCCGTACCCAAAGGGTAACCAACGGGACCCTATTACTAAGACTCTGCTGTCCGTCTGTCACCAGGCTGTATCTCATGAACCGTGATAGTTAGACAGTTGAAATTTTCACAGATGATGTATTTATGTTGTTATATTTTAGTTAATACTAAAAAACAGAATAAAATAAATATTTAAGGGGGCTCCCATACAACAGACATGTTTTTGCCGTTTTTATAGATAATGGCACTGAACCCTTCGTGCGCGAGTCCGACTCGCACTTGGCCGGTTTTTTTTAAAGTTTGCAGTGCGGCAAAATCTTTTCTTAGTGGGTGCCTGTGTTTGGTGTAAAGAACATAACTGCCAAATTTCACGTTTGTATTGTAGGTTGTATAATGTGCAAAACGTGGGCACAGTATAGATAAGTAAAACAGTATTATGTCTTAAGGCGATTACCATCGCCAAATTAGCAGCTCGATATTTGTCACTACAAATATCAACGGAAACGACATTGAAATAACGTTCATATCAGCGAGCAATGCATAGTGGCTGTTTAGACGCTCGCTGCGTCCTTGAGAGGGCGAAATAGGAGAAAATTATACTTTTCACTAGGACGTGATTACTCGATTGAATAATCTTATGTTATGTTTATAGCTATAAAGTTTATCTATTTATCAAAGCATAGATGAATTCAATCGGCCAAGCCACTCAGGAACAGTAGGGAATTTGATGTCAAAAAACACCATTCAGTAAAAAAAAAATCATGTAGAAGTTCTGGTGGTATGAGAAGAAAAATGTTGCATATGTTGTCTAAGAGTTGATTATTCATAATAAATTTTTTATTATTTTTGGTTTGGCCATAAACGAGGAGTAGGCTTTAGAAAGTACCCATTTGGCAATAGTAAGGCCCTTAATATAAAACGGCCGAAACGCGTGCTTCCAAATCTCGGTTCACACCTCACAGTAGGGGTGAGCCGCAGTTAAGTACGGACGTGGAGTGTGAGACGCTACCCGATTCCCGCTCATTTATATGGGCAGACCTAATGCGTGCGTCTACCGAGCGTTGTTTCAAGGATACTGACCCAAGATGTAATACTGTTACTTTTCTATACTGTGACGTGGGCAAAAGAAAATGGAATCCGCACACCAAAACAGCTTACTATTGAAACTCATGAGCTGACATATTAAACATTTTGACGAACGGGTATAAGGTGATTTTGATTGGTACTGCCTTTATGCTGGAGACTCGGTAAGTGGTCAGGACCAAGGTGCAAAAGTGCTGCCGCATTGAAAAAAAATAAACATTTCATGTTCTGATTCATAGCAATTGACTGTTTATAAATCGCATTGTTTTCATCGACAAAATCTATTCATAGCTAAAATTAGACTTTTTTATATTATTTTGGTAATGATATTTATTTTCTTAAACATACGCGGAAATATTATCATTACTTTTGAATAAAGAACACGCGAAGTATCATATTTACGTAGACTGAAAAACCAAAATCACTTCCCGGCGCATTCTTTGAATTTGGAACGAAGAGCGCACCGGCAATGTTGTATGAAACGGTGTGCTGTTTGAATTTAGAACTCTTTCATCTATCGTACACATTGCGTTCTCGTGGCTGTATAGCCACAGATGCGTTTACCTTTCGGCACAAACTGTAAAAAAAAAAAAAATTCGGTAAAGCGGAGTTCGTTGTTATTTGGGTAATAATAAATTAAATTTATTATGTAAAAGGGCCTTTTTTATTTCCATGCATTTTTTAAAGAAAAGCACTATATATGCCTCGGCCGAAATGGCAATTGCCTGTTTCGTATCATTGAAGTCCTCGCCTGCGGCTCGGCCTTCAAACTCATACTCGACCTGCAATTGCCTATTTCGCTGCCTTTGCAATAATGTACTATTATATTGCTCTTTTCCTTAATGACAATTAAATCAGGTTGTACAAAAGTTGTTTGCAGCATGTTTGCTTGCAACCGTAATCTTACTGCGCTGCAAAGGAAATAAATGACAAATTGGGAAATCTTTCGAACCTCGTTATGCCACTTTCAAAATACGTCATTTGTCTCCATTATCTTGATTTCCCTTGCCCTCAGGACTTAGACCTAAAAATCCTACCGCCACACAACCGCATCACGCCCGCGGAACTGGCCGAGAAACTCAACGTTCCCTACAAAGGGAATTCACCTTTGGAGTTGAACACGGCGCGCCATCTGTTAGTGGACGTGAGAAGCGCGCCGGAGTTCCGCATGTGTCGCATAGATGGCGCTGTCAACTATCCCATAGACAGTCTGGATAGAGCCGAGGAATTCAATCGGTTGCTGAATCAGATCAGGAGTTGTACTAGCCAAGGTATGGATGTTTTTTTTTTCATTTTATCCCTTTTTTATCTTATTAAGGTACGCGCCGACTTGCCTGCACCGGTCTCGCAACGCACACAATGGATTAAACGGAAGTGCCTTGTTCATAAATACCGTGGTATCGACAGTGAACGCAGTGCTATATGAATTCATACAAATCAAAATAAAATCCGTTGCATGACGTGCGTGCGTTGCGGCCGGTGTGGGCTAGTCCTATAAAAATACAAGCCTTTCGCCTGCAGCTCCGCCCGCGTTTATTCCATCTCTGTCCCGTTTTCGGCCTGGGCATTATTTTATCAACCTATGTGTTGACTTGGTCTCGTAGCACAGTGTTTAATCGCGCGCGATGCCACTTAGTTGAATCACAGGTGCGAGAAGCGTGACATACTGTTGAATCGCAAAAAACATCGTGTCACTCTCCTCGCACTTGTGATTGCACAGTCACTACGATAAAGTAAACCGCATCCATATCCGTTGAGTAGTCATTTCTCCGCTTCTGTACTGTAATCAATGAAATTTGATACCATATTTATTACTATTTTATTACTACGTATAGACTAGCAGTTCCCACACATCATTTTGTAGCCACAAAAAAGGTGTAAAATTCTAACGAAATCTAGATGGCGTTGCTAACGCTATTAATTAATTGGTGACGCTAGTGGCACAGCGATGTCACGTAACATTAAAATAATTCCCATTTCGATAATAGATGGTGCTGAAATATACACTGTTAGTGTATTTAAATTAGCGCCATCTAGTTTTTCTAAGCAAAACTATTACAGCCACATGTTTACTTGGTAACCATAAGAGTTTATTTGCAGCCAATTAAACAAATTATGCTTATTTGCAACACTTGGCGACACCTAGCGTCATAAGGGCGCGTAAAAAATTTGCTACGCCTTAATGTATGGGAGTTGTCGTTCTATAATTAATTGGTGACGCTAGTGGCACAGCGATGTCACGTAACATAAAAATAATTCCCACTTCGATAATAGATGGCGCTGAAATATACACTGTTAGTGTATTCAAATTAGCGCCATCTAGTTTTTCTAAGCAAAACTATTACAGCCACATGTTTACTTGGTAACCATAAGAGTTTATTTACAGCCAATTAAACAAATTATGCTTATTTGCAACACTTGGCGACACCTAGCGTCGTAAGGGCGCGTAAAAAATTTGCTACGCCTTAATGTAGGGGAGTTGTCGTTCTATACGTAGTAATACTTAGTCTATGGTTATACATACATACATACAACCTCAACCCATCTATAGTTATTAGCTCCAGGCGTTTACCTCTTCATTTTGCCCTCAGTAACGTTCATCTGCCGCCGCGGCAACGACTCCCAGTTAGTGACGCGCCGAGTGCTCCTCGCTTTAGGAGACGGCGCTCCCAGGATCACAGACTTGAGCGGCGGTCTGCACGCGTGGGCCAGTGACGTCGACCAGCACTTCCCCGTATATTAGCCTCTGTCGCTGTACCGGTGCGAGCGATAATCGTCCCTATTACAAGTCAGTAAGTGTGCTCCACGCTCTACACAGAGACGGTGCTCCCAGGATCACAGACTTGAGCGGCGGTCTGCACGCGTGGGCCAGTGACGTCGACCAGCACTTCCCCGTATATTAGCCTCTGTCGCTGTACCGGTGCGAGCGATAATCGTCCCTATTACAAGTCAGTAAGTGTGCTCCACGCTCTACACAGAGACGGTGCTCCCAGGATCACAGACTTGAGCGGCGGTCTGCACGCGTGGGCCAGTGACGTCGACCAGCACTTCCCCGTATATTAGCCTCTGTCGCTGTACCGATGCGAGCGATAATCGTCCCTATTACAAGTCAGTAAGTGTGCTCCACGCTCTACACAGAGACGGTGCTCCCAGGATCACAGACTTGAGCGGCGGTCTGCACGCGTGGGCCAGTGATGTCGACCAGCACTTCCCCGTATATTAGCCTCTGTCGCTGTACCGATGCGAGCGATAATCGTCCCTATTACAAGTCAGTAAGTGTGCTCCACGCTCTACACAGAGACGGTGCTCCCAGGATCACAGACTTGAGCGGCGGTCTGCACGCGTGGGCCAGTGACGTCGACCAGCACTTCCCCGTATATTAGCCTCTGTCGCTGTACCGATGCGAGCGATAATCGTCCCTATTACAAGTCAGTAAGTGTGCTCCACGCTCTACACAGAGACGGTGCTCCCAGGATCACAGACTTGAGCGGCGGTCTGCACGCGTGGGCCAGTGACGTCGACCAGCACTTCCCCGTATATTAGCCTCTGTCGCTGTACCGATGCGAGCGATAATCGTCCCTATTACAAGTCAGTAAGTGTGCTCCACGCTCTACACAGAGACGGTGCTCCCAGGATCACAGACTTGAGCGGCGGTCTGCACGCGTGGGCCAGTGATGTCGACCAGCACTTCCCCGTATATTAGCCTCTGTCGCTGTACCGGTGCGAGCGATAATCGTCCCTATTACAAGTCAGTAAGAATTCAAGCTTCTTTACTATACAATGTGTAACAGAAAGGTGTAACCATATTTGAAGAGGTTATTCAGACCATGGTATAGAACAACTTTTACTATGGAACAAAAACTGTATCTCGAAAAAAAAAATCGACTGTTTCATAGAAAAATGCAATGCCGCTCGGCCAAAATGTATGGAAGGGCAGATTTTTTTTTGAGATTTCGGGTTTGGCTTCATAGTAAAAGTTGTTCTATACCATGGTCTGAATAAGCTCTTCAAATATGGTTACACCTTTCTGTTACACGTTGTATAAGCTCTTAGATTAGCCGACCATGTAAAATATAGATAAATGAATTATTATAGAAATATATACAAGACAGTGATATTCTACAAAAATTGCTAAACAAGGTTTGTTTAATTTTGTTTTAATTTACATAAATAAAAACTCATTCTCTGAGCAATTTTATAAGTAATTTTAAGGACAGCCATCACGCGCAAACCTCCGTACAAAGGCAAACACAAAATTGTAAGGTGTTTATGGAATGTTTCTGTATTTATAATATTTTAAGCTGTGTCCATTGACATTATGTAGATCGATGCCAATTTAGAAAAAAAAGAGAAATTTTAATCATATGAAGGGTACAAGTAAGGTTGCCAGCTGGGAAAACCAAAATATCAGGGCAAAATTTCGAAAAGTCGGGATTTTGGGATTATGGTCGGGACAAATAAATATTACGAATATATTTTTTTTTATTATTAATATTAAAGTAATTACAACAAAATACTTTTTTGCCCGCCGACCGTTGTTATTTGTCGGGACAGTGTGTATTTTGTCGGGACTTTGGACATCGTATGAAATGTCGGGACAATCCCGAGGAATCCCGACCATCTGGCAACCCTAGGTAATAGCCCTAGGCTTAGACGATGAATGACCAAAAAAAATATGGCCCTTAAAAGTTGAGCTCACCTCCTAGGAACGTGCGAACTTGGATTACATGCACTTAGGACCAAATGAAGGTATTAAAATGATATCCAGCTTCCTGGAAATTTATTCCTCAAAACCTTTTTTTTTTAAATTTAATTTGCTTCCCCTATATGAAAAGATTTAACTTTTAACTCAATGGGGATACTTTCTGTCAAATTAGTTTCGCATAGAGGGCACTGTGTGTTTGTGTCTGTTAGCTTGTCAGTTCACATACAAATAATTGAATAATTTCTTATTTTCATTGAAAATTTAAAGCAATGGGTGTTTGTGTGGTTTTTGGATGTAAAGAAAAGGGAACTTGAACGACAAGATCTCCTTTCTTTCCTCGCAACGAAAAGCCTCTTTTCTTTAGCTCCTCCTTCAACTGAGTGATACAACAGGTGGAATACATGTCGAATACACCAACAGACAAAGGCACAAAAGTCTTTAGAAATGTGGAATGCAAAAATAAAATATATTTTTTTGTAATTAGTAGAACTAAAATAAATGGTCCGAAATTTATTTCTGCTTTTTTATTAAGGAGGTCCTTAAAATTGTGCATGATTTCCTAAGGGGTCCGTGGGCAAAAAAGGTTAAGAAACGCTGGTCTATGGTACAAGTGATTTCCTGTTCATAATGTATATTCAGTAGAACAGATTCTTAAAGTAGCGTTACATTAGAAGTAACCGTCCCATAATATTGTAAGCAGTTTGATTTTTATGTAAATATATAACATCATCGCAGTTATCGTTATATTTTTTATATTATATACTTGTATGTAGATTAGATTTTGTATGTTTCTATGCCTACTTTAAGGTTCTCGCTTAGACGATTTCAAGTAATCAATGAATACAATTAATACATATGTGTTTCTTGAAAACATGGTTTTATTTGCATTTAAGAGGCCCCTTTACGCTTGGATTTTTCTTAAGATTCATAGAAAAGGTAAAAACTGAATGTGAAGTCAACAGCTTATTTTCTTCATATTTTTTTTCATAAGTTTTCTCTAGCGACATCTAACTACGTCTCTATACAGCCCAAAAAGCAAAATTTAGAATAGAATAGAATAGAAAATCGCTTATTTACAGTCACAATCACACACAACACAGAAAAAGAAGACATGAGACATGAAGAAAATTTCAATCAAAAATTAAAACAAAACAATTTAACACCAAGTAACACTTAAGGGGGTATACCGTGAAAATTGTCACTTTTTGAAGTTATTTATCTGCTCTTTTAAAGAAGTTCCAAGTAAAATAAATTAGTATAACAATTTTGGGACCTTTTTCTAGATTTTGGGCTATCGAAAACGCGATTGGAGGAATTTCACTCGATAGAAATAATTATTGAAATGAGGTCTAAATTTATACTTTTTTTGATATTCTGACAAATTGGGACAGCATACAGACTTCAAAAATACTTATTTAGATGGGTTTTAACAATACCTAAATTACTGGTTATGGAAATTTTCGTAGCTATTTTAGATAATTTTGTTTTAATTTAAAACCGACTTTTTGATCATTTTCCCCGATTCCGTCCCTCTCGCACAGCGGGTTTTTCCGCCCGGAGTAACGGGGACCTTTGCACGGACGACATATCACCTTAACATTAGTACACATTGAAACAGAACAAAAACAGTACATGTACTTAATCTACCTTGCACGCGAGTGGAGTGAGATCGTGACGGCAAAAAGGTTCTGACTCAGCATAGTTTTGCAGACAGATCTGCAACGCCTGGTTATTCTGCCAGAACCAGCCGCGGTGAATGAGACCACGATGATTTATCTAAATAGCAAAGATTAGGTAAAAAAAATAATTGATGAAACCCCATTATAATAGCTGTCAGGATATCGTGAATATTGCCTCGTGTTTACGCAAAGTTTAGCAAGTTGTAAAATTTTCATCTATACTGGAAATAAAAAAGAGAGAAATACAGACGTCGTTCATGTAAGGAAGACCAAGTTTATATACTTTTATATGAATTAACAGTTACCGTTTCATGGAAAACAGTTTTTACCTGAAACCATTTGACAAATTCGGTGCTTTTTGAATATCTCGCCATCTTGATGAGAGATGGGTCGGAGTGCGGTGTGGGGAGAAAGGAAAGATAAAAGATGTGTGCAAAGTTTCATTGAGATCAAAGCTATCAGGATGTCACAAAAACTAACGCATTTATATGGCAGCTGAGCGGGATGGCCCACCTAGAATTTATTTAGACATAAGTATGCGTATCATTTTGGGATCACTTTGTTGCCCATCTGTCTGTCTGTCCGTGTGCCAAAGTCTGTTTGTCTGTTCTGTTTTAACTCGAGAACCACTCGACGGATTTGGATGCGTTTTTTTCGATATCATCGTAGTGACCCTGGTCAACTGTAGTGAGTTTTTGTTGAATTTTTCACTGTCTGTTTCGTTTTAACTCGAGAACCACTCGACGGATTTGGATGCGGTTTTCTTTATTATCATCGCCACTGCGATGGTGCAATACCCTGGTCAAATCCGTTGATTGTTTCTTGAGTTAAAACTGAACAGACAGAGAAAAATTCTAAAAATTTTAATTTTGGCCTCAATAGCAGTGGCGTGCACAGAACTTTTTTCCGGAAAAGCAATCAGAAGGTCAAGTACAACAATAAAAAAAATATGAAAAAATTTTAATGACACTTTGAAAAAAAAAACGTTTGTATGAAAATGTTCACTCTAGGAAAGGCAGTGCCTACCCTGGCTTCATACAAACTTTTTTGTTTCATAGTGTCATCAAAAATTTTTAATTTTTTTTATTGTCGTACTTGACCTTCTGATTGCTTTTCCGGAAAAAAGTTCTGTGCACGCCACTGCTCAATAGGTACTTTTTACTAATACTAACTCATTTCATTAAAAAATCGCAAAATAGTTCAATATACAGACACGACTTTTTCACTTTATTATTGATGTAGGTACATAGATATAGGTACAGTGGAAGTGACGTGCACAGAACTTTTTGCTGGAAAAGCAAGCAATTGGTCAAGAATAACAATAAAAAAAATGAATAAATTGAAATATCACTTTGAAAAAAAAAAGTTTGTATGGGAAATTTTCACTCTAGGGTAGACATTGTCAACCCTGGCGTCATACAAAACTTTTTTTTCAAAGTGGTATTTAATTTTTTTTATACTGGGTGTAATGATGACCTGCTCAGAAAATGAAACCACATGTAGGGAATACCTCTACAAAGCCATAAAAAAACAATTTGGAGAAAATGTTTCTGTTTACAGAAATTTGTTTTCTCGAACAAAATAAATCGTGTTCCAAGTGTGCACCTTCCCTTCCAGTATTACTACATGTCAGTAACCTGCACGAAGCGGCAACATCGCATTTTTTAAGCCTGTTAAAAAAACGTGGTTAGTACGTTGCACTTGTGAGCGAAACTAAATTAATTATTAATTTGTAGATGTATTAATAGGAATGTCGAAATGAAATTTAGTACAAAGAACCCTCATAACATCCCCTGTACGTGGTTTCATTTTCTGAGCAGGTCATCATTACACGGTGTATATTTTTTATTGTTGTCCTTTAACAATTGTTTGCTTTTCCAGCAAAAAGTTCTGTGCACGCCACTGTTGGAGACCACATCAAGCTATACACTTGCAGTACGACATTAGCCCCTACAGAGAAGAATATAAGATAGGTACAAAGTCCAATGTGTCTTACTTGATGCGGTCTGCATTGTACCTAGATAAACTGATAAAGGTATGGAATCCTTAGGGAAATCGCACTTCACCCGTTTTTATTTTATCGACTACTTAAATGTAATGAAAAATCAATATCTAAAGAAAAAAATAAATTTTTATTTACATCGTCATGACATCAATTTCAGAGGTGATAACAGAAGTGTTTACGAGTATCGACTGTGAAGTTTGGTCCTATAGCTTAAGAGGCAGGTAGTCCCCAACGACCTTGAGTTAACCTCTGTCGGTACAAATATCGACAGAAACTATATTGAAATAACGTTCATATCAGCGCACACTGTGTTATGACGTCGCTGGAAATAATACTTTTCACATGGACGCGATGGACGGAAAAAAATTCTATAAATAATTTTTCTAAGCAATACTTTCCTTGTATTTTAGTGCAAGAACCATACAAATATCATTAGAGTTTTCAAATAAATAACCAATTTTACTTAAATTTAGTCTAAAAACAGTTTGAATTTGAACAATATTTTCATTCTGTTTCTTATACTTACGCGAAATAAATTTTCTTAAATTAAGTTGTTCTGTAATAGTTTAACTAACAATACAGTACCCTCTCGCTAATCCGCCACCAAAAAATCCGTACTACCGGCAGATTACCGAAAACGGCGGATTATAATGTACATGAACATCAAATTGAGGAAAACAACAAAAAAACATAGTAATTTTGTATTAGTACTTATGAAGGTAAATACATATGTACATTTGTATTAAAATTTAAAAATGAACTGAAACATAAAAGCCAATTCTGAAGGCTTTAATTTTAGTTATAGTGCTGTCAAAGCTTGAAATTTTCCAAAGAAATTTAGCTAATGCTAACTCTTAGGGACTATTTTGTATCGAAGAAAACTTGGTTTTGACAGCACTAAAACTAAAATTAAAGCCTTCAGAATCGGCTTTATTAACTGATTACTCAGGTTTTGATAAATACTGCTCTAATTTAGCTTGTTTTTTATCAGAATAAATCTTCGTAATAACATGATTACAGAGAGACATCGACTTGCAAAAAATGGGCGGATTATAGTAGTTGTCGGATTATCAAGCGGCGGACTAGCGAGAGAGTACTGTATACATTTTTTTTAACATACCGTTTAAGAGAAATAAATTTATCAATAGAGTCATTTTCGGATGACTCTAGGAAGAGGCGCCTTAACGGACACAAATGTGTCCCGACGGGATTTGAACCCTACTAGATAAGCGTTCGAGACTTAAGAACCACTAAACCTCAGATAAAATTTTTACCGCGTATTTTTCGTGTCTAGTCATTTCACTAAAGTCCCGACAACATAAAGTGTCTACGACATAGAAGTTCCAGAAATCTGTGCATAGCAGAGTTAATATGCCGACCCCTTTTTACCTAACTACCCGATTGGCCATTTGGCCGTAAATGCGCGCGCAAAAATTTTCAGTTCTAAAACTCTACGAAATTTTCTATATTCATTGCTGTTTTCTTAGCATGGAAATGTGGGAACTCTTTAAGAAACGGCAATGTATATCGTGCAATGAAAGTCTGTCCTAAGCTCACGAAAAAGCTATGCTGAAGTTTTTGTTCATTCAAGAAGGTATCCCCTAGGATTAGGTCGTCTTTTGTACGTAAAGAAACGATTCTTACAAGCAATAAATAAATTCAATTTAAAATTTCAATAGTAATGTAGAGTACTCAATTATAATTTGTCGTGTATTTTTTTTTGCAAAAAAAAAAAGTTTTTGATTATTTTTATTAAAATAATTCGTATCATGTCAACGAAACCCAAAACAATGCAATTAGTGCCTTAAAAAAATAATCGAAGAAAAAAAACAAAAGGAAGACTTGGGATAAAATCCATACAGCCAAATTAATTCAAAATGGCGAATGTAGGCAAAGTTCTGGCCACGATAAAAGCTGTGATCACAAGGCTAGTTTTCGCCTGCCACGGTATAATAGCTATATGGCAAGTCACCCTGTTTAAGGATGACATAGAGTATTGGTATCTGGCGTCTCCAATCCTGCTGCTGATCTTCGAAGGAGTTTTCACGCTGACGATAAAGGAAAACCAGGAGTGGAAGTGGTAAGTGATTTTTACTTATATTTTATGGTAGAATTCAAGGAACCCCTTTCTACCTTGTATCATTATATTGACAGACTGATACAACGTACAAAATGATCCTTTAAAGTTTTTTTTTTATATTCTAGTACGGAACCCTAAAGAAACGGTCGATTATTTTACACTTAATTATCATCCAGCGAACCTCAAAAACTTGAATTTATAAATTAAATCAAAATTACAGATTTTAATTAAATGAAAATTTATGAAATACGAATTTAATTTTAGGGTTACCATTCTACATATAAACTATGACAGAAATAAATTTATATGTTTGAACACTTGGCGATTTATCCATCGCAAGGAGATAGATATAAACTAACATTATATCATTGCAGTATAGAAACGCAGAAAGAAAAGTAAATCTGGATGTGAGGAGCTCTGAACCCGGGACCTCTCGCTTACCGGGCGATTGCTCTACCAATTGACAATTGGATTTTCTACACATAATATCCAAAATGCTCATTCCGTCTACAAGCTAGAGACCCGTGACATACATGACGGACAGCAGGACATTAAATAAGGCTCCCTTTTGCCCTTCCGGTACACCCCTGAAAATGTTGTTGAATATAACCATCGCAAATTGCTAATGCGTTAAATTGGGACTTTGTATAAATAATTCGAAATGGCGTTTGTTTAAGGGGAAACGATTTGTATCCTCTACGAAACAAACAACTTAAGATGGTTTTTCTTATTATTGAATTACAGATATTAAATAATAGTAGATTATGCACTAAGGGAATAAAGCAGTGTCTTACGTCACGGGCGGCATATTGGATCCTGAGCGTTACGAGGGACTCTTTATATAGAGTCCTGAGTAAAGCGAGGGGTTCAAGCTGCCCAAGACAAAGACAGGCTTTATTCCAGAGGAGCATACTCTACTTTTCACACCTTTGCGAGACAATAAAAAGCTCGACATTTTCTATCAACATTAATAATTCAATAAAATTCACTGACAATCACAGCACCAAACACCGTCTTTTGTTTCACATTCTTTGTAAACGCTTTTTTTCTTTTTGTTGAATTCTGCTTATGGTGGCCAGTTCGATTTTCGAACAAACCTCTTTACAATTCCATATGGGCATTTGTTTTCCACGAGTTTCCACACAAATTTGACGTTCCAAATTTAAATCACTTTAATCCCTAGGGATTTTCATATAACTTTATATCCCTTGAGATATAATGCGTTACTTTACGTTGAGGTTGCATGATATGTACTCGTAATTGGACATTGCCGAGCAGGTGGTGTGAAAATGTGATTTATAGCATTTCACGAACATAGTTTAATGTCAGGACACGAATCGCTTACCAGTAAGAATGGCTAGAAAAAAAAAATAACAACATTTGTTTAAAGACAAATGACACTAACTTGGGATCATAGACATTGTGTCGATTCCTCAGAGGTCGATTCGGTGTAACTCTACTAACTTATTTGACAGGACTAACCTTATTTTCAGCGTCCTGTCTTTGTCTTTTCGATACAGAAAGAAAAACGCTTAAATTAAGTCTAAACTTAAGGCGAATGGATACGCCAACTGCAATTTGGACCTGTTTTTGAAGGCCTACTCCTCCCACACGGGTGGTCCAAAAACTTTCATAAAAATATATTATAGGCATTATAGAGTCAAAAATAAATTTCAAGTTTCATAAACTGTTTTTCTATTGTAAGTTTTGACAAAAAAAAATCGAAAGTCATCGAAAGTTTCACATGATTAACACAAGAATTCTCTTACTCCTTCCAAACGCCTAAAGCGATTTTAATCATTATTTCACCAAATTATAGGAAATTTTTATATCTAAAAAAAAAAAGTTCAATTTTTTTTTTCCGTTAAAGGCGTCCATGTGAAAAGTATTATTTTCTCCTATTTTGCGCTAGCCGGAGACGCAGTGGTTGTCGTAACAGCCACTTTTCAAGGCACGCTGAAATGAACATTATTTAAATGTCGTTTCCGTTGATATTTGTACCGGCACACATCGAGTTGCTAATTTAGCGTGGTCATACGCCTTAATTAAGGACTAATCCTGTCAAATAAGTTAAGGGGCTATACCGTGGAAATTGACACTTTTTGAAGTTATTTATCTGCTCTTTTAATGAAGTTCCAAGTAAAATCAATTAGTATAACAATTTTGGGACCTTTTACTAGATTTTGGTCTATCAGAAACGCGATAGGAGAAATTTCATTCGATAGATATAATTATTGAAATCAGGTCTAAATTTACACTTTTTTTGATATTCTGACAAACTAGGATAGCATACAGACTTGAAAAATATTTATTTAGATGGGTTTTAACGACACCTAAATTACTGGTTATGGAATTTTTTTGTAGCTATTTTAGTTAATTTTATATTAATTTAAAACCGACTTTTTGACAATTTTCCCCGATTCCGTCCCTTTCGCACTGTGGGTCTTTCTGCCTGGAGTAACGGGGACCTTTGCTAGCACGGTATATCACCTTAAGATGTGCTTCACCGAATCGACACAATGACACGAAACATTAAAAATAAAATATACTCAACAGCGATGCTAACCGTAGCCACAAAATAGATACTACCAGAAGGTCGACTCGACGACGACGACGGAGCGAAAACAGACGCACACATGCATAGACGCGTATGTATGATGATCTAGGCAGAATTTCGTATTGGCATTCGACCGAGATCGTCGTACATACGCGTCTATGTGTGCGTGCGTCTGTTTTCGCTAGTTATACGGAGTAAACCTTCTGTAAGTGGTTATTTTGTGACGATGCTAACCGTAGCTGTGCCCAACGGCGGATCCAGGGGGGGGGGCGGTCATGGGAGTCATGACCCCCCTGGGCCTAGTTAACTTATTTTTTCTATACAGACACGCTAAATTTACCTGAAATTGCACAAAGTTTTGTTATATATTTGGACTATTTCGGAGCCTATGACCCCCCTGGCTCGCAGGCTGGATCCGCCCTTGGCTGTGCCTCGTATCGCCTAGGTACCGCGCGCCGAGGCGGGGGGAGGAAAGGACATAGCATAAGTTCACATGAGATCGATACTGTTTTATTTATTAAACATTTTCTTATAATATATTTGATGATTTTGATTCTGATTTGAATAATAAGTTTCGTTTTTTCAATGAAACATAAAATATTTAAATAAAAATCGCAATTTTAATATAACGCATCTAGTTACTTATTTCACTTACCATTGTAGTAGTATCATATTTCGTAATAAATATAAAAAGCTTATATCCTTAAAAATATTGTAAATCGATCTTGCAAGATGCGACAATATCGATCTCATGTGAACTCATGCTACTCTTTCCTTTCTTCCCCCGCCTCGCCGCGCGGCGTCAAAGGCGGGGCATAACGGTTACGGTCAATTTACAAGCGGCCAAAAACAAATGACAACCGAGCCCATTCGCTTAGATTAAATTATGTTAAGGTGTGTTAATTCGAAAACCATTTCGAGATCTAGGTTTAATAAGCCGTATTTTAGAACTTGTGGTCTAAAAAACCTCACGATGATGAATATTTTTACGAAAAAGGTGCAACTTCCATTTGCCTTCGTGTGACGTCACTTGAGAGATGGCTGTTTAGAATTGTGTCCTTTGCTATCAAGATAAATTTATAATAAATATCTGTAAAGATGGATGAGAGACGAGTAGACAGACAGAGACAGACCACTTTGTTTTATAAGCAAGCCAATCAGTATAATGTCTAAAATTCTCAAGTGACGTCATATCGAACAATTCTTTAAATAATCATAAAAAATAATGGTTAATTTATATACCAAAATAATGAAAACCATGTCCTAAAATGGCGTATATTCTCTGAAAAAAATAATCTTTTAGAAATTAAGCTATGGGAATTTTCGGGAATTATGTATAACACTGGTAAACAAAATTTAACTTTTTTTTTGTTTTATGAAGTTTCTTAACTGTTTCTTAGTAATTTGAGTTTGCTGATTTCATATCTACCCTCAGTTTTTTTCTAGCAGCTCTAGTTTTTGTGATACAGGTACTTCTTAAAATTTCGTTACGCGGCTTACTAATAATTTTTTTTAGTGCAAAAAATTATTAAATTCCATAAATAAATCGAAATGTCTAGATTAAGAAGAACTTGCTTAAACGATCCAAATAGTTTTTGTGCTGCTTGTGGAGAATATATGTTTCGAGAATGTCGTTTAAGTGCGTCTGACTTTATAAAAAAGGCCTACTTGGACTTCTTTGGGACGCCACCCATGGCCCATTAGTAACCCATGGATCCCAAATTTCAACAAAAGTTAAAGAGGAATATCCCCTTGGTTATGGAGAAAATAAAATACATAGGACATAACTGGCTGATATGCTTTTATATAAAAATGGTAAATTTTTTTGGGTCAACAAGGAGGATATACCAATTACCCCTTATTTATGTGTTTGTAGGATAGCCGAGCCAAAACAGAACACTGGACCAAAAAAATTTTGGCCTTTGAGATTGGATTTAGTGCCAGGTAGTATGCATGTGATAAATGTACCTCTAGTAGCCAGAGATCGCATTATATTACCCCCTCTCCATATAAAATTAGGTCTGATAAAACAATTTGTAAAAGCTCTCAACAAGGATGGGGAATGTTTTAAATATATCAGTAAAATATTCCTGAAATTGAGCACAGAAAAAATGAAAGCTGGTAGTTTTGACGGTCCTCAAATCAGGGAACTAATAAAGGATCAAAATTTTACTGACTGTGTAAAGAGAAATCTGCATAGATTGAATTTGTTTGGGTTGTGCAAAATTTCTTAGGAAATAAAAAGTCTCCAGACTACATTCAACACATTGAGCAGCTCATGTTGCACTTTCAAAGACTAGAATGTAACATGAGCATCAAGATGCACTTCTTCTTCAGCCATTTAGACCGCTTCCCAGAAAATTTAGGCGATTTAAGCGAAGAACAAGGAGAACGCTTTTATCAGGACATTCGCATGATGGAAGAGCGATACTAAGGTCGTTGGAATGCAAATATGATGACTGATTACTGATAAAACAAGGCTGAAGTTTCGATTCATGCGAGAAAATCTTACAAAAGAAAGTTTTTTTCATGTTAGGTTAGAGAAAAAATTTTTTTCATTTTATAATTCGAGTATTTTTCGCTAAAAATGTAATATGTTAATATTTCAAAAACTAGAGCTGCTAGAGAAAAACTGACAACAGATTTGGGATCAGCGTGGCAGAATCATACAAAATCAAGTATGAAACTTCATAAAACAAAACTACTGTTTACCAGTGTAATTGATTATACATTATGTATAGTTGCACACCTACGCTGTTCTAAGCGGATAGGTAGTTGTTTTTTGGGACATTGCAATCATATTTTGTAATTTAAAATACATTTTTATATCTACTTTAAGAATAAGATTACGTTGAATACCTATGCTGTGTAAAAGTGCACCCGAATCGAATCGAAAAGTCGATACAAATTTATGGAATTCCTGCTATTTTGGGGGGGGAGGGGGCATGGCCCTCATGGCCCCTCCCTCTGTATCCGCCAAAGCTACATAACACTTATGAAAAAAAAAAGTATGAAGAACATAAGCTGTTTACTTCAAAATCAGTTTTTACCTTTTGTATGAATTTTAAGAAATATCCAGGCGTGAAGGGCCTCTTAAAATTTAATGTCTACAATGTCTGTATGACAAGAGAATATAATGTGACCGACGAGATTGTTTACTAAAATAATAGGTACCTATGAAATTGCCTAAATTTTCTTACAGATTCAGCAGTTCATAAATTCCTGTAATTCAATAGCTATTTCAATTATTTATTTTTTGTTTGAAAGTTGATTTCAATGTTTTACATCTACGTATTAAATTTTGTTTTTATTTTCGGTTTGCTTATAAAAATTAAATCTTGGAAAACAGTTCGTCCTTAATGCCACCCATTGCCATGATGAATTTTTTACAGCCGACACTTTTTAACAATTAAATTGATGTTGCTGTTAGCTTAATGTTGGCTCATTCATACAAAATTTGGATTTTTCATTCCTAAAAAACTGAAACTTGAGTTTCCTTCAAATTCTCTATAGGAAACAGCAATTTCATAAATATTATTAGAGTGAAATACAAACTAGAAAATATCAATCAGAAAAATTCAAATTCTTGTCTTTGAATTCTTGGATTTGTTTCTGATTGATATTTTCTAGTTTGTATTTCACTCTAATAATATTTAGAGTATTCATAGCGATGGATTTCGCAAAATAAACATAATCTTAGTTAATGAGAGAAGCAACAATATTGTAGCGACGACAGCGCCATCTGTTTCTTAAGAACAAGGCGTGAAATCACATAACGCCCTTGCGAGCGTTCTGTATGTGCAGTAAAAGCTAGTATATCAAGCAGATGCAAAAATAACAGTGGACAAGTATGATGGAAGAATTCGCCCGTCTAGGTAGGAACCTCGGTGGCGCAATTGGTAGCGCGCTTGTCTTGATAACAAGAGGTCGCAGGTTCGAATCCTGGCCCGGGGAATTTTTTCAAATTCTTGTCTTTGGGTTTGTTTCTGATTGCTATTTTCTAGTTTGTATTGCACTCTAATAATATTTAGAGTATTCAGCGATGCGATGGATTTCGCAAAATAAACATAATCTTAGCAATTTCATATGTAAAGAGCTAATATGACGTCATCAAAATAATTTTTACTAGTACGAAATGCGGGCTACGTTCTTCAACAAAAGCAAAGCTATCGCGTTACGAACACATAATTGAGGGCGTGAGTCAACTGTCAGACATACTACCGGAACTGTCATTAGTGGCTCTTAGGGGAGATTTTCGACAGGTGCGATCACTAAATTGACAAGGCTACACAAAAAGTTCAATGTTGAAAAAAAAAACAGCAACTTTTTTTTCATTTTTAGGGTTCCGTAGTACTTAAGGCGCTCTTATCCCAGAAGAGTGACTCTCTGTCTTTTTCTTTACGTATAAGGAGTAAAGAAAATAACCACACTTTTGTACTTTTACGTTGTTTTTATCGGTTTTTAAATTGTTTAAAAATAAGGGATATGTTTATTAAAACCCACTTACGTGGTCGACCTAGAAAATTTAAAGAGCAATATTACCAGATATGTTTCGTTAATAAAAGAGTGGAATTATGAAAATGGCATGATTTGAAAGGTCTTATTACATGCTGTGTTCGTGAATTATTTCTATCGAGCAAAGATTATCTGATCGTGTAACACATGCATGGAAGACCTAGATAAAGGTTTGAACTATATTGCTTATTTTTTTGGAAGTTTTAGACGATATTTGAAAGTTCTATTTGACTTTAAAATTACTGATTTTGGGATAAGAGCGCCTTAAAAAGTACAAAAGGAACCTTTATGGTGAGATTCCGTTGTCCGTCCGTCCGTCCGTATGTCACAGCCTCATAACTTTAGCACCGTTAAAGATAAAAAAATTAAATTTGGCACAAAAAATACAATATGGATATCAAACTGTAGATATTAAAAATCACGTCTGCAATTAAAATTTATTACAAAAAATTATAGTTTTTCACTTCAATATCTCGAAAAACACGCTTCGTTTATTGATATGTTATTTTATTTTTATTTATTTATTCACAAACATCTATCCTTACAGGCTAGCCTAATTCGATAGATATGTATACTTACAACCACAAGTCTTACTTTATGCAACCTTAATTTAATATACAATTTCAATAATTTTACAAAAACACCTTCTTGTAGCACAGCACAAACAACGCTGTTCTCGTAAACTCATTCCGAGCAACATGATTAGGTAGGTAGTTTTGCAAAACCTTGAGACAAAATTTTTGGAAAATATTCAAAATTTTGAAAATTTATCTTCGTATACTTATATTATATGTGACCTATTTTGCGTGTAGGTAGTATAGTAAGGCTGGGGGGCCCGTGCAGCCGCCCTGACTCTATGGCCAGTCCGACCCTGCGTGTTTGTGCCCGAAGTAATATATGTATCTAGAAGAAGTGAATTTACTATGTGTTAAATAAATGATAAATAAAAAAAAAGTACGGCGATAGGGTTCACCAGCCACCTATCACGTTTGGCAGGTGCCCTATGAACTGTGACTTGCATTTCACACTTGGGAACACCTCTGACACCCCCTCGGAGATTCATGTCGTGACGATGTTTCTTTAAAATCAGTGTTTTTATCTCAGTTAAGGGGACGGCGACTCGGGGTGGCTCTTTAGATGCACTCCTAAAATCTGCCTGCACCTTAATATTTTTAGGGTTCCGTACCCGAATGGTGCCAAACGGAACCCTATTACTAAGCCTCCGCTGTATGGTAGTCTGTCCATCTGTATGTCACAGGGGTCTACAGCTTCAGCCGTCATAGGCCAGTAAATTTTCACAGAAGACGTTTTACTATGGCCTCCATCACGGAAAATAATAAATTGAAAAAGAAAGAAACCCATACAAAAATTGTTTATCATGTCCATTCCCCCCATTATTTCAGAAACACGAAGAGCGAAAAATATGAAAAAAAAACCGGCTAAGTGCGAGGCGAACTTGCGCACGAAGGGTTTCGTACCTATAAAAACGGCAAAAAAACATGCTGTTGTATGAGAGCCCCCTTAAATATTTATTTTATTCTGTTTTATTAGTATTTGTTGTTATAGCGGCAACAGAAATACATCATCTGTGAAAATTTCAACTGTCTAACTCATTGAGTTACGGCCTGGTGACAGACGGATAGACAGACGGACAGCGGAGTCTTAGTAATAGGGTCTCGTTGGTTACCCTTTGGGTACGGAACCCTAAAAATCATGGTAATAGGTAATTATGTAAACATTAAAGACAAAATTTGGTGGTTATGATATTAGGGTTCCGTACTACAATTTTAGCGGCTTGTTTTGGTCGCTTCAATATAGCCATGGCATCTATACATATAGTGTTATTTACCATAATATTTTTAGAGTTCCGTGGCCGTATTGCGTGGTGGCACGGAATCCTTCGTGCGCGAGTCTGACTCGCACTTGCCCAATTTTTAATATAGTGTGGAAAAGCTGTACCAAAGAAAGTAGCCCAGCCTGAAGTCAGCCATGACTAGTTTTAGAAGTCTATCACCTTTCAACCTGTCCACAAAGTTCCCCTACGGATTATGGCAACTTCGCCCCTATCAGAAGGTAATAAAGAGTTCACCAGGACAGTGTTCTTTCGGTGCCGGTCTGCTAGACAATCACAAAGAGTTAAATGTCACAGTAGGCACTTGAACTTGGGGCTCAGCACTTCTGTTTCAAGGTCAATAACACTGTGGGTAGTCGGCGAGCGCACTTCGATTAGATTGAAGTCTGAAATAAGTCTCTTAAGAGGCTATGCGAATTTTATTTTTGTCACTGTCACTCCAAGCGAAAAATCGCGCAGTGCGAGAGGGAATAAAGTTTGTTTTTATTAAAAAAACTAAAATAGCTAGCAAAATTTCAAATATCAAATCTTTAGATATTGTTGAAACACACCTAATAAAATATGTTTGAGTTCTATATAAGGTTCTTATTCGTCAAACGAGGAGAAAAAGTGTGTTTGAAGACCTCATTTCAACAATTATTTCTATCGAGGAAAATTTATCCAAACATGTTTTCCAATTTCAAAACCCTAGATTATATAGTCAAAATGCATAACAGAAATTTATTAAAATTTTCCGTGTATTTCATGAAATACACAGAAAAGTAACACCCGTATTTTTTTCGCATATCGCCTTAAGTGGGCACCTGACTCTAGAACCTCATCAACACCAGGTTTTCAAGGGTTCATTGGAAGAAACTAAGTCTCTCCTCATATTGAAGAAAATATATTTGATGTATCGATCTTTTATCTAGGGATTCCAACTATAAAAAAAATTATTTAGATTTATACATTTGTCAAAAAAAAAATGTTTTCTACCCTCTTTTTTTTGGTTTTCAAACGTTCGTTTCAAAAACGCGGTTAAGAGATCAACTTGTTTTTTTTTTAATAAATAGGCAATAGAAATATGAAGGGATTTCACCTAAATCCAATATTTTTTCCCTACAAAATATTTCAGTATTAGTTAAAAACACACCAATTTGTTGTTTCGCTGCGTGATCACTAGTATTACGCGTTCAAGAAAAAGAGGCCAAAGAGCCAACGTATAATCGCCTCTATGAAAGGCAAATAAGGTATTTGCCATTAGACTTATTGTGCTGGACGGGTAATAAAGATAGTTGCTAGGGTTCATTCATTCAGTCTATCCAAAGTTCTACAATTTTTAACCACCACTATTATGCGCACATTTATGCATACTCTTAAGAGTACTGTGCTTGCTCGCCATCACAATTTCATAAGGTAATAAAAGAATTCTCATGCTTGTTCTGCGCCAGGTTCTGCCCATCAGTATTCATCTACCTGGGACTGGTGGTGCCTGCGATATGGCTGCTAGAACTGCACAAAGTCGATCTTCGCTTGTTGAAGAAAAACAACCTCAATCTGACGGACACAGAGGTAAGCGCTTCACTCAAGAAGTTATTATATAATATGTATTGGAACAATTGAAGACTGTTTTGAAAAAACAACCAATGTCCAATTTTTTCGAATTTGTGTTTTTTTGCTCTATGGTTTCTCTATTGTACATACAGGGTGGAAA
The DNA here is from genome assembly GCA_934047225.1 of Ypsolopha sequella. NCBI lineage: Eukaryota > Metazoa > Arthropoda > Insecta > Lepidoptera > Ypsolophidae > Ypsolopha > Ypsolopha sequella. The sequence continues at coordinate 11,727,307 of OW204009.1, forward strand.
AAATGAAAGGGCCCTGGAAGGGAACTACCTTAAATCCTTTAGTTAGCTCATTTTACTGAAAGGAAACATTCCTTTATTTTTTAAAAGAAACAAAACTGCATTCAAAGATCTTCTAAAATTTGCTTGTCTCACCCGGGAACTGAACCAACTAAAAATTAAAAAAATAAACCCTCGCTATTTTATTATACAAATCGGTAAGATTATTGTTCAGGATAAAATTTGTCTACTAAACTAAAGTCTTACACTCATCTGTTGTACGAGATACCCATGAAATTGAATATTTATTACAAGTTCTTTATTAACAATACCTAGTACTGTTCACTTGTAAAGTAATAATTATACGCCATTATTACACAATGACAGCACGGAATGAAAGCAAAACAAAACAAAATTTTAATTTCGAACGAAATTTATGGTTCGAACTTTAAATTTGTTGCTCCGCGTTGCAAAAAAATACATTCCTTTTTTAAACTTTTCGTCAGTACGCCTAGTGCAAGAAGTAATTGTGCTCTGCATACATTTATTATTACCATTTAACGATTTTCTTATTGAAGTCTTCAACAAGGTACTTAAGATAAATAACATTAGCAAGCTTGTACTTCATACGATGTCTTTGGATGTAAGAGAGATAAGAAAATTAGAACGTTTCATTTACTTGTTCCAAGTGAACAGTACTAGGTATTGTTAACAAAGAACTTGTAATAAATATTTAATTTCATGAGTATCTCATACAACAGATGAGTGTAAGACCAAATGTTTATTAGACAAGTTTTATTCTGAACAATAATCCTACCGATTCGTATGATAAAATAGCGAGGGTTTATTTTTTTAATTTTTTGTTGGTTCGATTCCCGGGTGAGACAAGCGAATTTCAGAATATCTTTGAATGCAGTTTTGTTTCTTTTAAAAAATAAAGGAATGTTTCCTTTCAGTAAAATGAGCTAACTAAACGATTTAAGGTAGCTCCCCTCCAGGGCCCTTAAATTTTTTCCACCCTGTATAATAATCTGGTAATATTAGAATCAGCAAAAACAAACAAAGTACATTCAAAACGTAGCTACAAAAACAGAGTGCTTCCGGCAAACAAACAACGTCAGTAACGTTTCTATGAAGAATAGCCAATAAATGAATAACATTTTTTTTACTTTTTATTTACAAATTTAAGTATTTTCACATATCCAAGTCTAATAAAAAAGCATATATAACGTGTAACAGAAAGGTGTAACCATATCTGAAGAGCTTATTCAGTCAATGGTATAGAACAACTTTTACTATGGAGCAAACCCTGTATCCCGAAAAAAAAATTAACTGTTTCAAAGAAAAATGCAATGCCGCTCGGCTGAAATGTATGGAAGGGCAGATTTTTTTTTTGAGATTTCAGGGTTGGCTCCATAGTAAAAGTTGTTCCATACTATTGACTGAATAAGCTCTTCAAATATGGTTACACCTTTCTGTTACACCTTGTATAAGGATTTTTCCATGTAGCAAATTTTATAAGGTTTTATTTACCTATGCCCAACAGTGGGTAGATGTGGGCTGATTGATCTTGATATTTACTTCCTGTAAATGTCAGAAAATTGATATTGGTTGTTTTTCAAAAACGCTCTTCAATTATTATGTAATTTATATTACAACCAGACTAGAGTGCTATCACTATCCTAGACGGCCATCGAAGCAGAGTTGCGGGGGCAGTGAGGGTGGTACATTTAGCATCGCGTCCCATTCCTCTGTCACCCTCGCGAAGCGTGTTTTCATTTTTACTTAAAAGTATTAAAAATTTACTATTCGCTGAAATATGATCCTAGAATTCTGTTTGGTTTGTCTTCTAGTACCGTTTTTACGCGATTTTATCGCACATTTAACCATTTCTCCAAGTGTAATAATAAATTAACCTTCAAAAACACACAACGGGCGCTCGCACCGCTAGTAATCATAGTTTCTAGCGCTTGCGGACGAAACAATGCGATGTTCTCTCCTGTGCATACTGTTCCCACTTAGAAACGCGCTATATATCTTACAATGTATACTCTAAGGACGTTTCATATTTATCATTCAACCTACATCCACCCATTCTTGTGCATTTTTCCAAGTAAAATAATAAATTAACCTCCAAAAACACACAACGGGCGCTCGCACCGCTAGTAATCATAATTTCTAGCGCTTGCGGATGAAACAATACGATGTTCTCTCCTGTGCATACTGTTCCCACTTAGAAACGCGCTCTATATCTTACAATGTATACTCTAAGGACGTTGCATATTTATCATTCAGCCTAGATCCACCCATTCTTGTGCATTTTTCTAAGTAAAATAATAAATTAACCTCCAAAAACACACAATGGGCGCTCGCACCGCTAGTAATCATAATTTCTAGCGCTTGCGGACGAAACAATACGATGTTCTCTCCTGTGCATACTGTTCCCACTTAGAAACGCGCTCTATATCTTACAATGTATACTCTAAGGACGTTGCATATTTATCATTCAGCCTAGATCCACCCATTCTTGTGCATTTTTCCAAGTAAAATAATAAATTAACCTCCAAAAACACACAACGGGCGCTCGCACCGCTAGTAATCATAGTTTCTAGCGCTTGCGGACGAAACAATACGATGTTCTCTCCTGTGCATACTGTTCCCACTTAGAAACGCGCTCTATATCTTACAATGTATACTCTAACGACGTTGCATATTTATCATTCAACCTACATCCACCCATTCTTGTGCATTGTTCCAAGTAAAATAATAAATTAACCTCCAAAAACACACAACGGGCGCTCGCACCGCTAGTAATCATAGTTTCTAGCGCTTGCGGACGAAACAATACGATGTTCTCTCCTGTGCATACTGTTCCCACTTAGAAACGCGCTCTATATCTTACAATATATACTCTAAGGACGTTGCATGTTTATCATTTAGCTTAGATCCACCCACTGTTGTGCATAGGCCTCTTAACCTCCACGCCGTTTTTGTCGGTCTCTCGCCAGCCTCATCCACTTCCCACCAACAGCCCTGACGATATCGTCTCGCCATCGGGCCAACGATCTACCCACCGTTGCATATTAATGAATATAAATAAAGAAGAAGAAGAATTGATACTAAATTACTATTACATGCGGCTTGAACACTCACGTGTGATTATTGTTGACTATATGCCAACCGTTTCACCGATAAAATTTCGGCATTATCAAGGCCAGTGTCGTTCACCGTCGTTGTCGGTGAGCTGCACGCGCAGCTCGTGCGCTGAGTGTGGTCTATGTCGTAGATGGAGATGGGATGGTGGATGCACTTGATTCTTTTCCATCCATCCATCCATCAGCCTAGTTCGTCCACTGGTATATAAGCCTTTCCAGGACTTTGCCACTACCGGCGGTCATCCTGGAAGAATTGCCCATACTCACACACGCTGGGCAGGCGGGTTGGTAAGCGCGGTGCCGGAACCCTCGCACCAGTGACGCCACTGCCCCTCACCAGTCTGTTCCATATAAGGCCCGGCTATTAGGGATGGATATACCGCCATCCATCGGTCCCAGTCATGGTGGGCCTCCTGGTTTCTTGCCTGTAAGCTGTCCTCTTACTCTCCCCCGCATTACTTCGAGCAGGTCTCCAAGTAAGATGGTGGTACCTCCACAGTCGAGCCCGGCATCAGCTCTACCACCTGTTGGTATTGATTCTTTTAATTGTTACAATTCAACAACAATAACATGTGAATGTTCAAGCCGCATGTAATAATAATTTAATATGACAGCTCACGCAAATTTTAATAATATTAGAATAAACAATGTTTGTTTTAGACAGACCTCCCGATCCCTGGCGCTACGAAGATCCCGACGGACATGTGGGTGACGCTGATCGAACAGTTCCTGATGCTGACCCTCATCGTCGGAAGGTGGCTGCTGCCTAAAGGGGAGCTGACGAGGGACCAGCTCAGCCAGCTGTTACTCGTTTATATCGGTAAGTACTTGTTGGACCCCACAGACATTTGGTGACGCTGATCGAGCAGTTCCTGATACAGCACTTTCGCAGCTATTCGTCAGAATTCACAAAGCATCCACATCTAATGTTATTCAATTGTCATCGAAAATCGATAACTGAATGGGTTTAAATCTTCAGTTTGTTGTAATGTAAAGCTGGGATTTTTTTGACAATTATACTGTCACCGGGTCGTTACAGTAGAGCCACTGAGTGATGGCGCCTATGACGTTTAAATGCCTACAAAGTATCGTAATTATTTATAAGCAAGTGTGGATTAAAAAATGTAATACTTCATTGTTGATAGTGATGTACTACTTGTTTCGGTTGTTATTTTTCGATTTGAATGTTGCTTTATTGTGCAATAGAATTCGTATAGAAACAAAGAATTGTTTAAAAAAAGTTTCTCATTTTTATAGGTCGTGTTTGAGGTCGCCAAGGTACGCAATAATTTTTAATTAAAAACAAAACAATGACGAAGTTAAACTAAACCAAAATAAGTGATAGTAAAATACTTTTTTCGATTTAGATATTTAAGCATCTCTTGGGGGCCCCGGGGCACTACACCGCATAGCCCTCCGATAGCTACGCCACTGGTTTTGGCACATTTTCCTTTTGTATCATTATGTTGAATGTTGAATGACGTGTCTAATGTTCAGTAAACTCACACTTGATTTTTATTTTTAACCGAAATTTGAAATGTACCTCATCACTAAATGCAGCTGTCATAAGTGCCATCACTCAGTGGCCCTACCTTAGGAATGGGTAGCGAACATTGATTCTTTGAGATGTAACTAAAGAAACGATTACTTATCAAATATGATGCATACGTATGTATCCGTATGTATTAATTTTGTAAATATTATAGCTATAAAACTCAAGGCGATTACCATTAGCAGCTCGATATTTGTCAGTACGAATATCAACGGAAACGACATTGAAATAATGTTCATATCAGCGCGCAATGCATAGTGGCTGTTACGACGCTCGCTGCGTCCTTGACAGGGCGAAATAGGAGAAAATTATACTTTTCACTTGGACGCGATTGTTCGATTGAATAATCCTTTGTTATGTTCATAGCTATCAAATTTATCTATTTATCAAAGCATAAATGAATTCAATCGGCTAAGCCACTTAGGAGCAGTAGGAAATTCAAGCCAAAAAACACCATTTAGTTAATAATTTTTTTCATGTAGAATTTTTTGTGGTATGAAAAAGAAAAATGTTGCATATGTTGTCTAAAAGCTGATTATTCATAATACATTTTTTCATTATTTTTGGTTTGGCCGTAAACGAGGAGTAGGCTTTAGAAAGTACCCATTTGGCAATAGTAAGGCCCTTAATGAGACTTAGCTGTAAAACCAAATGACAACCCTGCAACAGTAGGCATTTAAATCTCGCGTGGCACGGAAGTTATTAAATTATGTTAAGGTGTGTTAATTCGAAAACCATTTCGAGATTTAGGTTTAATAAGCCGTATTTTCGACGCTCTGGTCTAAAAAAGCTCATGATGATGGATATTGTTACGAAAAGGCTGCAACTTCCATTTGACTTCGTGTGACAGCAAAGGATACATTTCTAAACAGCCATTACTCAAGTGACGTCACACGAGGGCAAATGGAAGTTGCAGCGTTTTCGTAAAAATATTCATCATCATGAGGTTTTTTAGACCAAAACTTCGAAGATACGGCTTATTAAACCTAAATCTCGAAATGGTTTTCGAATTAACACACCTTAACATAATTTAATCTATGCCAATTCTTTAAAAAAATCATAAAAAAATAATTGCTAATTTATATACCAAAATAATGAAAACTATGTCCCAAAAAGAAGTATATTCTCCGAAAAAGAAATAAAAAAAATCTTTTTCTGTTAAGCTATGGGAAATCAAAAGCTCACAACAATGTCAAATGGCTCATGCATCATATGAGTTAAAAGCGCATTTCCCACTATCAGGAACTGTCAGCTTTCTCCTTCGTACAAAAAAATATACTTACTTAATATAAACCCAACCTGCGGGCCTATTACGTATCTTTAGTTGCCAACTGGACTGGGTGCCTATCATCAAAAACATAGACATACTATCGAATTACGATTGTCTAAGGATATGTTCGCACTTGAAGTGGTAGAGGTGATGCCGGGCTCGACTGTGGAGGTACCACCATCTTACTTGGAGACCCCTCGAAGTAATTCGAGAGTAAGAGGACAGCCCACAGGCAAAAAACCAGGAGGCCCACCATGCCTGAGACTCATGGATGGCGGTATATCCATCCCTAATAGCCGGGCCTTATATGGAACAGACTGGTGACGGGCAGTGGCGTCACTGGTGCGAGGGTTCCGGCACCGCGCTCACCAACCCGTCTGCCCAGCGTGTGTGTGTATGGGCAATTCTTCCAGGATGACCGCCGGAAGTGGCAAAGTTCTGGAAAGGCTTATGTCCAGCAGTGGACGAACTAGACTGATAAATGGGATGGATGGATGAAGTGACGACACAGTTCGTAAATAGTTCAATACCCACTAAAAGCAATTTTGAAAGTTCAGTTTTTATGTAAGTTTTTGATGATAGGCACCCAGTTCAGTTGGAAACCAAAGATGGCCTGTATGACAAAAACTTGATAGGGGTTATTCTTTGCAGGCACGGCAGCTGATATCATAGAGTTCTTTGATTCGTTCAAAGACGAAAAAGTAGCGACAGAGAAAGTGCTAGTCCTCTTGACCCTGGCCATTTGGTCATGGTCTCTGATCCAGTTCACCGTAGTCCTGACAGCGACCAAGTCTAGAAAGTCTAGAGGAACTGCCAATAGGTCTGACATGTACGTATTTTAATGCACTGCCGCCTATACCACACTATTCACGGGCACGCTTGTCGCATGCTGTTTTATTATCCTTACCCTACCTTGCCTTACCTTACCCGTACCCTTTGATTAATTTAGTGAAGATTCGTAACGCCCTTACTCGACTGATTCGAGAAATGGAACAGGTATTTCGTACTAATCATACTATGTATATGCAATTACCATTAGCGAAAGAGATAGATTGACGATACAAGACTTTTGAGCGAGCAAGACAGGATATTGGTTGGTCGGCTCGGTTCGTTACAAGAGAAAGCGAGCTGAGCCGAGCGGTGAAGTCTAGTGTGATTGTACGTGACGCGGCATGCAAGCGAAAGACTGTCGCCGCAAGCGCAACTGAACTAGTCGCACACATTCATGTTGAATATTACCGTCTTTTTCTGCAAATGGCGAAGTGTAAACAAAACAAACAGAAAGTAATTTAAGGAAATTTTCTGGTTTTGGTGTACTTATGAGTGGAAGGTGAGGCCATGAAATTTTTTTGTCCTTAAGTGATTTGTACACCCGATAAATGCACACAAAAGCATATCTGCAGATTTTTTCTGGATTTTATAGCACAGGTAAAGGTGTTTTCAATTACGTGCACACAAACGCCGCCTGGAATACTACTAAACAAAGATAGGCCCGCTGGACCTGTATTTGTGGATCCAACCGCGTTGTGGTTATACCGCATCTTCACTAAATTAATCTAAGCCCGTACCCTAAGTTACAATTATCCTTACCCATCGAAAATGTCCTTACCCCATTTAAAACTCTAGGTAAACTTTAAACTTTCGCGATTTTCACACATTATGAGTACAAGATTCGGGTCTTAATCGCGTAAACATACAACATACCTTAAGAGGATCGCATACCCTAGTAACTTTTTTTATTACCTGGCCAGCACAATAAGTCTAATAGCAAAGACTTTATTTGAGTTGATAAATTTCAAACGCCGGTATGCCCTTGATAAGTGAAAAGGAGATAATAAAGTATTTTCGTTTTTGCGCATTAAACACCTTTTAACCTTATTCTCGAGATAAATTGCACTTTACTCAGTGATTTTTTACTCCTGGCAACATTTCAGTATAACATTTTCCTAAAAAAAAAACCGTTGAAATCGATAAAACAGGTCTGGACATACTGCGTTTTGAACTACCACCAGTGGACTTGCAGGGTTTAGAAAAAAATATTTATATTTCTTCTTTTTCTAGCTTTATCAGGCTCAACAATTTGCAAATTTGAGCTCATTTTGAGTGTTATAAACGAATTTAAATAAATAATTAAACAACACAGTAACACCACACACGCGACAGTTTCAAAGCGGTAATGGCCGCCATGATGTCAGATTGCTTGATGCTGATTGGCTAGTTCGGACATATGGGATTTTGATATGAACGTATATGTGGACATACTGGCTTTTGAATTGAAACGAAGTATTTTGACGGTGTTTTCATAGTAAAAATGTAGACATACTTGAATTTGAATAATCTTTGTAAGATCCAAATTTTCTCTACTACATTTCGTAGAACAAATGTCAATTTTTTTTCTTGAGTGGACATACCGGCTTTTGAAATTTATCAACTCATTTGCTTTTAATAGAGGCGATTATATGTTGGCTCTTTGACCTCTTGTTCTTGGACGCGTAATACTAGTGATCACGCAGCGAAACAACAAATTGGTGTGTTTTTAGCTAATACTGAAATAATTGTAGGGAAAAAAAATATTCGATTTAGGTAAAATCCCTTCATATTTCTATTGCCTATATTATAAAAAAAATCAACTTGAAATTAAAAAAAGGCGGGTTTTTCAAAATCCGGCTGCGAAACCGCTCTTGAGTTACTCGTACCTTTTTCCTCACCCTGCATATTTGTTACCTTATTTGTTACCTTTATTTGTTACCGTATAGAGCTTTTGTTGTAGTTATTGCGTCTTTGGTGTTTAGTATAAGGGTTCTATCAGAAACAGGTACTCCTTGTTGCGAAGCCCAGCTGTTTTTCAGCAGTGTAACTCGAAAACTGTTGTGCTGATTGAGCTGAAATTCAGCAAATAGACACAAAATGAGATCATATCGTCGTGACATATTATATCCCCAATGGGGTGTCAGAGGTGTTTCCAAATCTGATCTGTGACTGTAGTGGTCAATACTTGTGTATTCTCTTTTCACAGACGATTTTATAGGGGAGCTTATCGTTATAAGACACCAATATTCGCCTTTTAAGAACCTGGTGCAGGACGACGCCAACTCCGATGCGAAGCGAGACGTATCGCGACAATAAAGCGCATATTTGGCTGGCTGATGTAAACAAGCGCCTCACGCTTTGCCCCACGCCGTTAGAACTGTGCTGAGCGAGTCTCGCCCTTTGCGTTGGAAATAGTTATTATTTCCGAATACCTTAATTGTGCCTCGACTACTTATTAGTTTTTATTCTGTTTTAATTAATTTGAATATTGATTATGCTTCCAAGTGGTGTATGTGATTACTTTGCTTGTTAAATGTTCATAAGTCACTTAACGAAGCCTTGTAAAAGTACTCGATTTTAGGGCGAAATCCCATTATTTTAAATATTTTTCTGGTCTTTAACGCGATGTTTGTGCAAAAATCATGGACATACACCACTTTATATTGACCGTCTAAATGAAAGCCTAAAATTTATTTGATTGAATTGTTCCACTTTCGCGAGTTATTATGGTTTTTAGATATGTATGAAGTACGATTCGGAGCGGGTTCTTAAGGTCGAAAGTTGACATCCTGCCGACTGAACAACCCCTGGCTAGGGTAATAATAGCGAAAAGCGGGTCGGCGGTAATTTTCTTTGATAGAAGGTGTATAGTCGATGCCGGGCTCGACTGTAGAGGTACCAAAGTCTTACTCGCAAATCCCCCCGATTCGGGAGAAACAGGACAGTTGTCAAACAGGCACAACCAGGTGGTCCAACCATGCCTCGGAACCATTGATGGCATTATATCCATCCCCAATTGCCGGCCCCCATTATAAAAAAGCCTGGTGACGGGCAGTTGTCACTGGTGCGAGTTTCGGCACCGCGCTCACCAACCTACCTGCCCATCGTGTGTGAGTATGGGCATTTTTTCCAGGAGGACCGAAAACAGTGGCAAAATCTTGGAAAGGCCTATGTCCAGCAGTGGACGAACCACATTGATGGATGGGTGGATGGATGTTACAGTTGACGGAAGTTATTTTTGATGCTTTTCTTGTTTTACGTTCAGCTTTAAAATTACGCCACTGATGCACATTACTCAATGATGTTCTTTCTGAATCACATCTTCACATATATATTGTGTGTTACCGCCCTCAATAGGAGCACAAGCCGCGCCTGCTGTTCCTTCATCGAGGTCTGCGCGATAATGATGAACATTGCGCAGCAAGACGCGCCCTTCTTCACCTTCAGGCTGCTCATCATCTGTCATTACAATATCATAAACTATATGAACATATTATTCAATTATATCTAGTGTGGTATCATCCTCAACAGGAGCACAAGTCGCGCTTGTTGTGGCTCCATCGAGGTCTGCGTGATAATGATGAACATTGCACTGCAAGACGCGCCCTTTTTACCCTTCATCTGTCATTACAAGATCATCAACTACATGAACATATTATTCACATATATCTAGTGTGGTACCATCCTTGACAGGAGCACAAGCCACGCCTGCTGTTGCTCCATCGAGGTCTGCGCGATAATGATGAACATTGCGCTGCAAGATGCACCCTTCTTACCCTTTAGGCTGCTCATTATCTGTCTTTACAAGATCATCAACTACATGAACATATTATTCACATATATCTAGTGTGGTACCATCCTTGACAGGAGCACAAGCCGCGCCTGCTGTTGCTCCATCGAGGTCTGCGCGATAATAATGAACATTGCTCTGCAAGACGCGTTCTTCTTTACCTTCAGGCTGCTCATCATCTGTCATTACAAGATCATCAACTACATGAACATATTCTTCAACTATATCTAGTGTGGTATCATCCTCAACAGGAGCACAAGTCGCGCTTGTTGTGGCTCCATCGAGGTCTGCGTGATAATGATGAACATTGCACTGCAAGACGCGCCCTTTTTACCCTTCATCTGTCATTACAAGATCATAAACTATATGAACATATTCTTCACATATATCTAGTGTGGTACCATCCTCGACAGGAGCACAAGCCGCGCCTGCTGTTGCTCCATCGAGGTCTGCGCGATAATGATGAACATTGCGCTGCAAGACGCGCCCTTCCTCGCCTTCAGGCTGCTCATCATCTGTCATTACAAGATCATCAACTACATGAACATATTCTTCACCTGTAAGAATACTTTGGTAAGTGCTGTCAGTCTTTGCAGTTAAGTGACTTCGAAACTTTTGCTCTGATTATAATCTTAAAACGGCAGAACCGTTTGAGTTGAAATTTGTCATGTAATGCAAAATTACGCTTAGACCTCAGAAGGGTGTGAAAATGTTGGATTACATCAAAAATATCCACAGTTAGGTGATACGAAAAGCTTTTATATACAATATTAAACACTTTCGAGGTGGTAGAGCTGATGCCAGGCTCGACTGTGGAGGTACCACCATCTTACTTGGAGACCCCCTCGAAGTAATTCGGGGGAGAGTAAGAGGACAGCTCACAGGCAAAAAACCAGGAAGCCCACCATGCCTGGGACCGATGGATGGCGATATATCCATCCCTAATAGCAGGGCCTTATATAGAACAGACTGGTGACGGGCAGTGGTGCGAGGGTTCCGGCACCGCGCTCACCAACCCGCTTGCCCAGCGTGTGTGAGTATGGGCAATTCTTCCAGGATGACCGCTGTGAGTGGCAAAGTCCTGGAAAGGCTTATGTCCAGCAGTGGACGATCTAGGCGGATGGATGGATTAAACACTAATAAATGACGCATGTTTTCAAAATGTAGTAAAACCTTAATATCGAAGTCTGTGTGTGTCTGCTTGTTTATCCATGCTAAACCTCGAGAAGGGCTGTGCCACAGACTTTGCAAGAAAAAGATACCTACCCGGAAAAGCAAGTGTATTCAGTAACTGTTCGTTTTTAGGGTTCCGTACCCAAAGGGTAACCAACGGGACCCTATTCAAATTCAAATAGTTTATTTGCAAAGCAGGTATAGATATATACACTTTTTACACGTCAAATTTAATCTAATAAAAAAAATATATGTAAGTAATAAAATAATAAATGTACATGAACTAAATTAAAGTTTTATTTAATTTATGTAGCAATATATATACGATTAAAATGATAGGTAAAATATATATTATACAACTATACAAGGTAAAATCCAATCAACTGCCCGAACCCATACCGGAGACCCGGCCAGGGTCCAGGAACAAGGTTCAATGATCACCAACCGAGCCCTCAGCACGAATCCAGGCGGCCGACCCAATCCCATCCTATATGCTACATACTAATAGGTTACATATATAAATACATGCCTACCTCCGCCCATTCGATTAGTCTTGCTAAGAAGAAGGGCAAGAAACTTAGCAAGATCATGTCTTTTTTTCAACATAAAACGTATACTATACAATATATGACTTATATCTACTTTAACCAAGGGATAAGAAAATACAAGACAGCAGGAATTCAGGTTAATAAGACTATTACTAAGACTCAGCTGTCCGTCTGTCTGTCCGTCTGACACCAGGGGATCTAAAAAGGCCGACTTGGGTGAATCATAAAATTATTTGAAAGTAGGATAGAGTCAGAGTTATTTCACGCGTGCAAAAGAGACGGCATTAGAACAGAATCATAATGTGGTTCATGCAAAACGGCCTTTTTAAACTTTTTAAACCAGGCTGTATCTCATGAACCGTGATAGTTAGACAGTTGAAATTTTCACAGATGATGTATTTCTGTTGCCGCTATAACAAAAAATACTAAAAAACAGAATAAAATAAATATTTAAGGGGGCTCCCATACAACAGACATGTTTTTTTTGCCGTTTTTCTAGATAATGGTACGGAATCCTTTGTGCGCGAGTCCGACTCGCACTTTGCCGGTTTTTTTAAGGACAATGTTCTATGTTTTCTTTTTTTTTCAGGTTATATTGTTACAAATATACAGGCTGTATGTCCTACATTTAGAGACAGTAGATGAAGGTAACGGTGATGGTTCCGTGTACAGAAAGAGACACAAACACAAGTCTAGTGACAAGAAGGAAAAAGACAGGAAACACAAGTAAGTTAGATGTAGAAATAGAATGTCCAAGTCTTGAAAAATTACAGTTCCTTAAAAACTGAAACTAAAAAAAATTAAATCTGATTTATAATGATTTTTAAAAACAAATTATGAAGATAAATGAAAACTGTTATCGATATAATTATATTTCGACCCACTTGTGGTCTTCTTCAGTCGACACAAGTGGGTCGAAATATACATATATCGATAACAGTTAATACTTTTTCATTTATATTCATAATTTGTTTTTTAAAATACTTAATTAAAAGCTAAAAATGATTTATAATGATAAATTGTAAATATCGCAAAAAAAATGTGGCACTATCGCACGATTCGCACTACCTCAACTCTTAGACAAAAAATGTTTAATTCGCTTAGATTAAATTATGTTAAGGTGTGTTAATTCGAAAACCATTCCGAGATTTAGGTTTAATAATCCGTATTTTAGAACTTGTGGTCTAAAAAACCTCATGATGATGAATATTTTTACGAAAAAGCTGCAACTTCCATTTGCCTTCGTGTGACGTCGCTTGAGAAATGGCTATCTAGAAATGTGTCCTTTGCTATCAAGATAAATTTATAATAATTTGCTTCCGACTGATTTGACAGCTAGATGACAGATGAGTAGACAGACAGAGACAGACCTCTTTTTTATAAGCAATCACACATCACAATCAGTGTAATGTCTAAAATTCTCAAGTGACATAAAAAAATCATAAAAAAATAATGGTTAATTTATATACGAAAATAATGAAAACTATGTCCTAAAATGACGTATACTATCTGAAAAAAAAACTTTTAGAAAATTAAGCTATGGGAATTAGTAGACATCGGATTATATGCACTAACAAAGTGCCAAAATATGCACTAAAAAAGGCCGAAATATGCACTAAAAACAGTTGATATGCCCAAAATATGCACAATGCAAAATCAAAAAACCGTTATTATTTTTATACATTTTAATTAAAGACGGCACAAAAACAGCGAAATATGCTTAAAATTACGCATAGTTTTTGTGACAATATACAATTAAGTATTTTTCCAAATTTTTCTAGTGCAATTTTGTGATGTTTGTCATCCAGTATCAATTTGTACGCCGAAAACGACGTCTCTACATCAACTGACGTCATTGGACAAAACGCACACACTGGTCAGTCAGTTTGCGCACGCGCTCTACACGTCTTCGTCACCTAGGTCCTTATACGTACCTCCCGCTACTAAACGAAATATGCACGATTGGGAAAAAAGGCTAAAATATGCATTAACGCCGTGATTAGAGAGTTATATGCATTTGGATATAACTGAAAACGGCACTGACTGAAAATCAGCGCTGAGGGATTACACCTTCAGCATATCGCTGAGTCAGTTGCCTTTTTCAGCAACAGCCTACCGTATAGTTCTAATGTAATTTTAATTAAAATAGATGTAAGTAGAAATATTGTATGTGTTGTATTGTACATAAGTGTGGCTGTTGCCGGAATAAATGTGTTTCTTCTTCTTCAAATATGCAAATTCATAGAATCAAAATTACTACACCTACACTACATCCCTCTTACACACGTTTATACACCCTCACACTCACCCTGACACACATGTTAACTCTCAACTGAATTTTTAACTTAAATCTAACTATGTTTAATATTTGTCCTTTTCTATACTAATTATTATGTTTTTTCATTTTTTTTATTAATCAAAAGTTTCTGTATACACCTTCGATTTCTTGTTTGCATGCTTTTTACAATTTAAGTTAGTATAAGAAGAATCCTTTATTGGCCTCTGTTCGGGTAATCTTTTCTATTTTTTTTTTTTTTTTGTAATGTGCTGTGGATTTCTGTGTGAATAATAAAATAAAATAAAACTGAGCAGTTGTGTATTATTTCTAGAAAACATCACAAGTCAAAGAAACAAGAGAAGAGGCGTGACGTAATGGAGACTTCAATTTCAGTCATAAGTGACCCTAGAAGACACGACAGAGTAGACGGAGGAAGGATTAGGTAAGCATAAAGTAAAGTGTACACTAAAGTAGGGCCACTGAGTGATGGCGCCTATGACGTTTAAATGCCCACAAAGTATCGTAATTATTTATAAGCAAGTGTGAATAAAAAAATGTAATAATTCACTGTTGATAGTGATGTACTATCAACTATCAATATTTTCGGTTATTATTTTTCGATTTGAATGGTGCTTTATTGTGCAATAGAATTCGTATAGAAACAAAGAATTTTTTTTCTTAGAAAAAAAGTTTCTTCTTTTTTATAGGTCGTGTTTGAGGTCGCCAAGTTACGCAATAATATTTAATTAAAAACAAAACAATGACGAAGTTAAACTAAACGAAAATAAATGATAGTAAAATGCTTTTTTTTATTTAGATATTTAAACAACTCTTTTCAACTTTGCTCAGGGTGTAGAGGGGCCCCCTGAGCTTGGGGGCCCCGGGACACTACTCCGCCTAGCCTTTGTATTATTATGTTGAATGTTGAATGACGTGTCTAATGTTTACTCAACTCACATTTGATTTTTATTTTTAATCGAAATTTGAAATGTACCTCATCACTAAATGCAGCTGTCATAAGTGCCATCACTCAGTGGCCCTACTTTAGTGTCGATAGGTAGCCAGTTGAAATGTTCACAGAATATGTGTAACTGGCCTCTATCTGGTTTATTCGTCCAAGCCTCTATCATGGCAAATAATAATAACAACGGCCAAGTGCGAGTCAGACTCGCGTATTGTGGATGATAAATTTAATTTTGTAATTTTTTTCGTGAATTTCTCAACCGCTTTATTTTCCCTGTAATTTTTACGTAAACACATTACCATGATCTTTTTCATATTTTTCGGTCCAGCAGTTTTGGAGATACGGGGGACATACATTTTTTTATGGTTTTTCAAGGATTTCTCGAAATAGATGCAATTAAATATAGTCAACTTTATATTTTTACAATCAGCTTTTTAATACCTACAAATTAATACCCATACCATATTGTAATTTATAAAATATTTTTTAATTTATTCCACTTCTTTTTTTATATTTCTCATTTATGCTCAACTTTTTTTAAATTATGATCTATAATCTAAATTTTTTTCATATTTTTCGGTCTGCCAGTTTCGGAAATACATATTTTTGTGGTTTTTTGAAGATTTTTCGAAACTATTGCCAGTAAATATAGTAAAAGTATTTTATAATCAAATTTTTAATATCTACAATTTGATACGCATAATGTATTTTTAGGATAATATTTTTTATTTCTCTTATTTATTCGTTTTGGAAATATATGAAACATTTTCAAATTTTTATTTTTTTTTACACCATGATATGTGGGCTAATTAAAGCTATTTTTGTGCAAAATCTTTAACGGTTTAAAGTTACGAGGCTGTGACATACGGACGGACGGACAATGGAGTCTCACCATAAAGTTCCTTTTGTACCTTTTAGGTACTACGGAACCCTAAAATTTAAACCCAAGGTGGATCCCCAAAACTACGAAAAAGTTGCATTTTTTTACGTTATTTGTTTGAAACATTCAAGTTTCTTTGGTCGGACTGTTGATACCCTAACGTAAAATTAAAAAAAAAATGATTTCCGTACCAGAAAGTGCCGAATTGTTTTGCAGGCTACCATTTGAGCGGGTTTTTTTTGTCGCATTATTATTGCTATGGCAATTATATTGTTGTTATTTACATAATACTTTTAGAGTTCCGTGACCGTATTGTGTGTGTGACCGTATTTATCTGTACTACAGAACCCTTTGTGCGCGAGTCCGACTCGCACATGGCCAAATTATTTATTACCCCTCCTGCTTACATTCTTTCGTTTATTGATTAATCATTAGACGCAGAATTTAAGTTCTTATTATTAGGGTCAGTATCAGAATTTGTTTTCAAAATGTCTAATTATCACTATTTGCACCCTCTATGCAAACTCTGGAACAACTGGAATCGGTTTATTTTGTTTGTTTGCCTTCGTCTAAACGAAGTTCTAGCTGGTCGTAGTTTGTGTTGCAGTCATATTGAAGCGGGGGAGATATTTTCGGAAGTGCCTAGGATTTAATATCAGTTCTGTGTCAGAATTTGTGTTTCCAATGTACAGATATTCCCAGAAATGTCTGGAAAATAACTCTTTAATTGAAACTATGATAGAAAATAAATTTCTATGTTCGAACACTTGGCGATTTATCCATCGCAAGGAGATATAAATTAATAATCTCGGTTCAGAGCTCCTCACATCCAGATTTACTTTTCTTTCTGCGTTTCTATACTACAATGATGTAATGTTAATTAACTCTTTAGCTGATTTAATAGTAGTTTATGCTACTAGGGCGAAAAGGAATAAAATACGAGGACGATTTAAAACACGAGCGTAGCGAGTGTTTTAAACGTAACCGAGTAATTTATTGCTCTTACGCCCGTGTATCATACTACGTTTTTCAATGCATAGTGTGAGGAAATAAAACAAATATAATCTTGTGGACTTTAAATTATGATTGGCTCGAAAGGACTGTATCCAGAGCCGTTAAACAGTGGAAAAAAAAGTATGACATTTATGGTACAGAAGAAAGGCTGCAGGTTAGCCAACCATTGAAAAAAAATAAAAATAATAATAAAGCCCTAGGGCAAAATAATCGACTTTCTGTTCGGCTTTGATGCATAAAAAGTGGGCCTTCACGAGCACATGCATTGAAAAAATGTTTTTTGATTTGTAAGATTGTGTTGTGTATGATACAGTACATCGTTAAATATACGTAACACATGTCTCATGTTTTTAAATTTAAAATTTGTTAATCCTTCTCAACGATTTGCTTGATACGGGTTCAATCTCCGTTCGGGATTTACTATTCTCCTCATATTTCATTTTTTATTATGCTCTAAAACAGCGTTTCTTAACCGTTTTTGTCCACGGACCCCTTAGGGAATCAAGCACAATTTGAAGGACCTCCTCCCTTTATAAGGCAGAAAAAATTATCTTATCTATGTGATCATGTTTTTTATTCATTAATTTTTATGATTAAATTAGTTTTTATTATAATTCTGTTCTAAGTGTTTTTTTTTTGTTGATTATCTCTTTTTCTATTAACTTTGAACTAAAAATGCTAATTTATTAGTAAAATTTCATTTTTTTTTTACAATCTGTCATGAAAATGATGGTGGCATGTATATTGCTACTGCCTTATAAAGGGTTAATAAAAAAGGAGCAATAAATTTTGGAACATTTATTTTAGTTCTACAAGTTACAAAAAAATATACTTTTTCATATAAAATACGTTAATGAGAAGGTTGGTGCTGCTTTTTTGAAACTAAATTAGTGATAATTGGGTTTATATTACTACTGAGATTATAATCTAGTAATAGCCTAATCTATTACAAGATTAGGCTGCGGACCCCCATACATACGCACGCGGACCCCCAGGGGTCCGCGGACCACAGGTTAAGAAACACTGCTCTAAAACGTTTAAGGGAAACGAAAATACAAACAGAAATAAAATGTCAGCTTTCGGATGATTTTGTTGCAATAATTAGGTTACGTATAGCCATAAAAAAAAATACATGTTTTTGGTTGAACTTTAAGGTATTCATTTTCCACAAACCACGTTAATCGATTCATATTTGTACTGTCAATGAATTTTTTTGTAACCCTCTATTGCACACTTCTTATCGATTTTGTTTCAGCTATCGCTTTCGCGATTTTGTTGGTTTTTTTTTAATAAAATTAGTGTGAATGCTATCTATTCATTTTCCAAATACCACGTTATTCGGGTCAAAAAAAGCACCCCCTTTTTCCAAAAATACGTAAATCCACTGATGCAGTCAGCGGCAGCAAGATATTGTCAGTCTACGCCTAGCGTTGGCGCCCGTAAGACGTGGAACCTGTGCCCTTTTTTGCAAGCTATAAATATCTCCCAAAACTACTTCAAAACACATTGAAATTAATTTTATAAAGTAATATTTCGAGGAGCATCATATCCCTGCCGTTAAAAACTCAACAAAATATGCGTATGAGTGATTTAGCTACATCGTGCCATAGTCATAACAACAAAACTGAATGAATTTGGAATGAATTCATACTTTTATGCGGGAAAATAATATATGTTACTCTAAAAGAATAATTTTGTGATCGTTATTGAAACCCAAATTAATTTACTTATACTTACTGAGATCTGTAACAAAGGTCAATGACCTTTTCGTGAAATTACCCTCTAGTATTGGCTCACCATTTCAGGTCCAATAAGTGAAGTTTTTTGCAAATTATATAGGTACACTTACTTGGGATAAATCGCAAAGCATTTAAAATATAGAAATTTATTTTGAAATATTTACAGTGCATGGCAAAATTATTAGATCGTAGATAATCCTGTCGGTACATGTTCAGGTTCTGTTACGCAAAATTAAAACAATGAAACTCTTTTAGGATTAATTTGTTATCCCTATGTTTGTCTGTCTGTCCGTTTGTCTAGACAATTTTTTCTGGGTAAAATTAATAAATACCAATATTAACGGCCCTCTATACAGCTCTAAAAACGTACTTTTGACGTTTTTACTTCACGTTTTTCATACAAATTTTCTCACTATGAAAATATAGGGATGAACACTTGAGATAATATTTTGCATTTAAAAGTCAACACAGAAAGGAATTTTTGAACAAATAATGTAAAAAATATGAAAACCATGTTGTTCTATTCTAAAGGGATTAATTATCTACTGTTCAATGTGGCGATAGCTTAGTTTATTTTTTTCCTTGAATTATTTTTTACTAAGGTAACAAATAGTTTAATACAAGGTTTTCCTTAAGAGGTCCCTTTACCCCTGTATTTTTCTTAAAATTCATACAATAGGTATAAACCGAATGTGAAGTCTACAGCTTATTTTCTTCATATCTTTTTTCATGAGTATATTCTAGTGACATCTAACTACGTCTCTATACAGCCCAAAAAGCAAAACTTGATAAAACACCGTCATAATAGCTGTCAGGATATCGTCAATATTGCCTCGTTTTTACACAAAGTTTAACAAGTTTGTATATTTTTATCTATACTGGAAATAAAAAAGAGAGAAATACAGGCGTCGTTCATGTTAAGATGACTAAGTTTACACACTTTGCTAAGTATAAACAATTACCGTTTCATGGAAAACTGTTTTGACCTGAAACCATTTCACAAATTCAATTAACTTATTTTGAATATCTTGTCATCTTGCACTTCTTGATGAGAAATACAATTTCAATAAGTAAAAATACAACTTTTAGTTAAGAAAACTTATAGTTAAAAGTCTGCTGTATGCATTAACATATTTTTAATTATATTACAATAGTAATAAAATAATTGGCTTATCCGTCGTCGTGATACCAGCCGTAAATTTATTAAATAATCTGATATCACGCTTATGGAAAACCCAATTATTTTGAACATACCATAATATCATTAAAATATGTTTATGCATTTAGCAAACTTTTAACAATAAATTGTCTTAGCTAAAAGTTGTACTTTACCGTTATAATTATTTCTTAATATTTTGTTACAAATTCGGAGAAATAGCCCTTAAGGAAAACCTTGTATGAAAATATTTGTTATCTTTGTAACAAAGAAAAAAAAATAATAAAACAAAGATATCGCCACATTGAACAAACAGTAAATTATTAATCCCTTTAGAATAGAAAGATATGGTTTTATATTTTTTACATTATTTGTTCTACAGTTCCTTTCTGTGCTTTCTTTCAAATGCAAAATATTATGTGAAGTGTTGATCTCTATATTTTCATAAGGAGAAAATTTGTATGAAAAAGTTAAACAAAAGGCCATAAAAACGTTATAATATGTATATTTTACAGGGCTGTAAATATTAGCATTTATTGATTT
Source organism: Ypsolopha sequella (assembly GCA_934047225.1). Classification (NCBI taxonomy): domain Eukaryota; kingdom Metazoa; phylum Arthropoda; class Insecta; order Lepidoptera; family Ypsolophidae; genus Ypsolopha; species Ypsolopha sequella. The sequence goes on from OW204009.1 coordinate 11,748,155, forward strand.
TACCCAGAAAAATTGCCTAGACAAACGGACAAACAGACAAACATAGGGACAACAAATTAATCCTAAAAGAGTTTTGTTTTTTCATTTTGCGTAAAGGGACCTGAACATTTCAAACTATGATACAAATAAATTTCTATATTTTAAACACTTGGCGATTTATCCCAAGGGTAAACAGGTGTCCCAAAAGTCAACGCTTTCCCTTGGAAGGCTGGTAGGCCAGCTCATGACTGACCAGAATATCAAATTATGACCTCCGCAAAAAGTAGATAGTGTTCGAGTTGATGGTACTTTTATAAATTCGAATAGATTTTTGAGAGTCAAAGCTAACCAGTTCTAAATTCTAAGAATAAAATTTTTGTTGCGCAACTCTGAATAGTCATGCTATTGATAAAGTCAAAAATAAACCTTGAAATGCTGTTACATAAGGAAGAAAAATAAAAACCCAATTTATGAGCAATTTTTTGTAATTAGGTTAGTTCGATACCACACCCTGAAAAAAAAATGTCCTATGTTAGTTTTGCAAATTGTCTTAAATAACGGCTCATCAAATATTGTTTTTCAAATGATCTGGCAATTTCTGTGTATTTGAGATGTACCGAAGGGAACATAAAGGAAACAACCGAGTGTAACAGCCGCCGGTTTATTACTGACGTAAATAAGTAGGTAGGTTAGGTCGACAGGTTGACAGCTATGCGCGTACACATCATCTCCTCCAGCCTTAGTTAGAAATCCTGATGACAAATAATAAATCTTATTACTCGGACTACACTTTATAATTAACTCAATTTATTTCTAGGTCTTAATCTATTCTTATAACTAATAACAGGTGCGAGCATAACATCCTTAGCGGGCGTATCTTTATTGACGTTATCAGCAACAGCTGTCGGCGATGACGTCACCTCGTCCTGTCCTCTCTCTCTCCCACTATCTCCTTCACTTACAGATACTAAAGAGCCATCTGCGCCGCTGCCACTTTGTGCATTGTTATCATTATCAATTTGGATAACATTAGGGGTGACAATTGGTGAATATGGCAGAGATGTAGACCGCGGTACAGTACTTGAAATATTGGTACTAGTACTAACAACCGTATCCAGATTATTCCCTTTTGAACATTGAATTAACTGATCAATATGTCTTTTGTCTATACAATCAAAATCTACGAAATGTATCAAATACATTCTATTACCTAAGACCTGATTCACAGTTCCTTTTACCCACTTAGGTTTCCTATTTACATACCACCGGGCCCAAACATGATCACCGATTTTGAAAGTCCTTTTGCAGACATGAGTATTTGCCTTATCATTGTTCTCGCGCTTATCCAGAGCTCGCGGCGGCAAGATAAGATCCAGTTTACTCCTCAGTTCGCGGCCGAGCATTAATTTAGCAGGAGTGAAACCGGATGTACAATGCACCGTATTGCGGTATTCGAATAAATATTCTAATAATTGCTCGTTTATTGTTTTAGAAGATTTATTGCTGAGGATGGACTTGATCATTTTCTTACATGTTCGGACCGAATTTTCGGCAATTCCGTTCGAACAAGGGTGATAAATCGGGGACGTTATGTGTTCGATACCATAGTATTTACAGAACAATTCGAATTCACTGGATTTAATTTTAACATCATTATCTGAAACAATTGTTTTACATAACCCAAAACGTGAAAATATATACTTTAATTTTATGATTAAAGCATTCGTCGTAGTGTTGTTCCCCATATGTAAACACTCTAGCCACTTGCTATAAGCATCCACTACGATCAGGTAGGTATTCTGCGCGATAGACATATAATCTATATGTATACGTTCCCATGGTGCAGACGGACGTGGCCAGCTCGCCGGGGGCGCGCGGGGAGGGGCGCTCCGCAGCGCACAGCACGACTCGCACGCTGCTATCGTACTTTCAATATCACTATCAATACCTGGCCACCACATTTTTGCGCGCGCAAGCGATTTCGTCTTAACGATACCTAAATGCCCTTTATGTAGTTCCGATAACAATTCGTTTCTATGAACGGTAGGGACTACAACTCGGTGACCGCGTAACAGACACCCTTGCACGATATCCAGTTCAGACTTGCAATGAAAATACGGTGTTATTTTTGTGCATTTAATCTTCCTAGGCCAACCATATTTAACATAGTTGATGACCGTCCTTAGAACCGAATCCGCCACCGTTGCATTTTGTATATCTGAAAACGTAATCGGCGCAATGTTTATGTTGAAAACATTGGTTAAGGGTAAGTTATACTCTTCGTCATCCATACCTAACGAAAACGCTTGATACGGTGCCCGTGAAAAATAATCAGCTACCTGGTTATTTTGACTAGATGTGTATTGAATACTATAATTGTATGCCGATAAAAAGATAGCATACCTTTGCAACCTTGAAGCTGCCATTACTGATATACCGTTCTTTTTGCCAAATATCGATAAAAGGGGACGGTGATCAGTTTTTAAAATAAATGGTTCTTGACGTCCATATAAATACTGATGGAACCGCTTAACACCGAAAATAATGGCCGTCGCCTCTTTTTGAATTTGGCTATAATTTCGCTCACTAACCGATAGTGATCTAGACGCAAAAGCTAACGGGCGCTCCGTTCCATCTTTGCAAATCTGAGACAATACACTTCCGAGACCTTCCGGTCCGGCATCGACTGTTAAAACCACCTGCGATTCCGGGTCAAAATGTGCTAACACTCGCTCTGATGCCAGTTCCCGCTTGGTTAATTCGAACACGCGACTGTGTCGCTCGTTCCACTCCCATTTAGCGCTTGCCCTTAACAGTTCATGCAACGGACTAAGCATCGAGGATGCGTTCGGAATAAAATTGCGATAATAATTTACCATGCCGAGAAACCTTTTTAATTCCGTTATATTTTTAGGATGTGGGGCTTTCAAAATAGCTTCAACTTTTGTTGGTGATTTGTGAAGGCCATTTTTATTGATTACATACCCGAGATAAGTTATACTATCTTGGAAAAATTCGCACTTTTCCCTCTTTAATTTTAACCCTGCATCTTTTAACCGTTTGAAAACCATTTCTAACCGCTGCAAATGAATTTCTCTAGTGGGGCCCGAAATTCCGACGTCATCGATAAAAATACTGATACCTTCTATGCCTGATAGTACTGTCTCCATTGTACGTTGAAAAATCGCCGGCGCGCTAGCCAAACCGTATACCAGGCGTGAATATTTGAACAAACCTTTGGTCGTGCTGATCGTAGTGAGGTCTTGTGATGCTTCTGACAAAACCAGCTGATTGTATGCTAACTTTAAATCTAATTTCGTAAATTGTTCTCCACCTCCCAAAGTTGCAAAAATTTCTTCAATACGTGGCATCGGGTATTTATCAACGTAAAGGTCTTTATTCGCAGTAAGAGCGAAATCGCCGCAAATTCTTACGTCTCCGTTTGCTTTCAACACAGGCACTATGGGTGTTCCATATTTTGAATATCTTACTGGGATAAGGACGCCCATATTCACTAACTTATCTAACTCCGCTTCAACTTTATCTTTAAGTGCAAAGGGCAACGGACGTGGTTTGAAGAATTTCGGAACTGACCCTTGTTTAAGATGCAAATCGACTTCAAACTTATTAAATTTTCCCAGTTCATCTGACCACAAATCATTATATTTATTAATCAAACATTCTACGTCGGTCGCAGGAGCTACACTATTTTGATTAAGGGAGGTGAAAACAACACCAAATACTGACATGAAATCACGACCTAACAAGGGCGGTCCTCCGTCTTTAATTACGAAAAAGTTCAACGGTTTTACGGAACCGTTATACTTGACCGTTGTTTCAATATACCCTCGAGGAGTGATTTTATGTCCATTGTACAAACACAGTTTCAGATTACAATTATTTAGTTTTAAATCAGAGAACTCCTTACGGTACAATGTCTCGGACATTACCGAGGTACCTGAACCCGAATCGAGCTCCATTTCTACCTGGAAACCGTTAACCCTTACAGCCACATTAATGGGTTTGTTGTTTACATACCTTAAGTTAAATAGCTTACATTCCTCGCACTCTGAGTCGTATGTATCACTGTTCGGTTGATCACTAATGTTATTTAGTCTTGTTTTGTTCTTACAGGCCTTCTTTAGATGGCCTTTTTGTCCACAGCGTTGGCACTTATAGTTTTTATATTTACAACTATCGGCTCCGTGGTTCTTCATCCCACACACTACACAGCGAGATGCTCCATCGTTGTCGTGGCGATGAGACGAGTGCCTCTGCCCACGACCAGTGCTTCCACGTCGATGCGAGACGTCGCCGGCGCCTCCCCTGCTGCCAGCACGTCCACCTCCACTGCTGTAGTAGATGGGCTCCTCCTTGATGGAGCTTCCACTGAACCCTGCACCGTCTGCCCCTGCCTGACGAGCACACGCTGCTTGTTCCGCCAATCCTATCGCCTTTGATAGCGTCAAGGTTGCTGGATCCTGCTCGAATAATTTTCCCCGTTCAGGACCGATGCCCAGGCCGAGTACGAAACGATCAAGTATGATCGCATCCAGAGCAGCCCCGAAGTTGCAATAAACTGCAAGACCTCTGAGTCGAGCCGCCCAATCACTCATTTTTTCGCCAGGACTCCTTGTTGCCGCGTAGAATTTCGCTTTATCAGCATACGAAGGTTTCTTCGGTGCGAAATGTTTGCTGAAAGCCTCTACCAGCTCATTGTACGTAACAGCTTCTAAGTCGCGCGGGTAGACCAGATTCCGCGCCAAGCGATATGAGTCATCCGACAGGTATGTGAGTAAAACTGCGCACTGATCCTTGGTTTCCACTTTGTTTATTTTGAAGAACTGCTTCAAACGTCCACTAAAAATATCCCACTCATCATTATTATGATTAAAAGGGCTGATATTTAATTGAAACGCCATAGTTTTTTATTTGGGGGTAAATCACAATCCTCGTCGCCACTGAGATGTACCGAAGGGAACATAAAGGAAACAACCGAGTGTAACAGCCGCCGGTTTATTACTGACGTAAATAAGTAGGTAGGTTAGGTCGACAGGTTGACAGCTATGCGCGTACACATCAGTATTACTTTTGAAAAAAAAGTTATTGCTATTTTACTACCAAAGGAGCTGCGTATTTTTTAAAATAATTAGAATTTAGAATGAAAGAGTGGCGGGCAGTCAAAATATTTGACGTTCATTAGAAATGCCATTTAACACGCGTTAGAGTGTGATAAATAGTGACGCTATTTAAAAAGAGTTGGAATGAGATAGTAACGCAGTTAAACGTGGTTGAATGAGAGAGGCATAATTGATATAGGCTACAGTGAGATAGATAGTGACGTGGTGCATTCCTTCTGAGAATATTTGTTAGTTTCCACTTTTTGTAATAACAACTTTAGTAAAAATTTTTTGTAAAGAAATTTTTGGTCCAATTTATTTTCCCGCAAGTGTAAAACCAGCTCAACGGGCGAAAAGTATTTAAAGAATTGGTAACGGTGACAATTAACCGTCACAATATTATTATGTATCTCTAAAGGAGTGTCTGAAATGTTCCGAGGGTCAACTGATAAATCAAACACTCAAAAAACCACTTTTAGCCGACCATAATAAATTTACGTCCCGACGTGATAGCAAGTAGGATCAATGCCGTGTGACGATGATCGAAATACACTAATAAATTAGATAAAATAAAATACGTATTACTTTTGACCCTGCCTCGTCCACTCTATTCGTATTTTTGCTATGGTGACGCGAGCTTAGAGACCGGGACGAATTTCCCCCCGCTCGCTATCGTAAAATAGAATAAGCCACGCCCGGAACTGGTTTTTGTTTTGGCTATGTCATACTCTTAAGGATTCAATTCTTCAGATTTATATTGTAGCAGGTAATTACTATAACTCTCAAAAATCAAAAATATCTTCTAGCTAAGTAATGATGTACTATACGTAAAACTGATTTCTTATGAAAAACCTTCAAAAGAAGCTTCAATTATAATGTTAATTTAATCACATTATTGTTTCTTCTTTTAAAGCGGTAAATTAAAAAAGAATTATCGTTCGGATGACAAAAACAATATTTATTTATACCAATAAAATGCCATATTAATTAAATATAAAATATATATATATATATATATATATATATATACAGAGGGTCGATTCTTTATAATTTGTAACGAAATCGAAAATAATTTTAGCCAAAAAACTGCTCTTAGCTAAAAACAACGTATCGTAGAATTGACCATTTCATGATCTGCGGGCCTATTATGTATCTCTAGTTGCCTTCAGCCCCCCTATTCTGTATCTTTAGTTGCCAACTGCACGAGGTGCCTATCATCAAAAACATAGCTAAAAACTGAAATTTCAAAATTGCCTTTAGTGGGTTTTGAACTATTAACAATCTGTGTCGTCACTTCAAGTGCGAAAATATCCTTAGGACATCAGAATTCGATAGTATATCTATGTTTTTGATGATAGACACCCAGTCCAGAAGGCAACTAGAGATACACAATAGGCCCGCTGGACTGGGTGTCTATCATCAAAAACATAGATATACTATCGAATTCCGATTTCCTAAGGATATTTTCGCACTTGAAGTGACGACACAGATTGTTAATAGTTCAATACCCACTAAAAGCAATTTTGAAATTTCAGTTTTTATCTATGTTTTTGATGATAGGCACCTCGTTCAGTTGGCAACTAAAGATACAGAATAGGGGGGCTGGTTGGGCAGATCGTAAAGTATGAAATATATCATTGTTAATTAATATGGCATTATATAGTATTGTATATTTTATTTATTTATATTAGTATGATTATTTATTACCCACTGCACCGTGCCCTACTACAATTACGGAGTGCTATTGAGTCACCACCCAGGCATTGACTGAAAATTCAGCGCTGAGGGCTCACACGTTCAGCACAACGCTGAGTCAGTCGCCTTTTGCAGCAACAAACGAACCGAGACAATATTTATGTAAAAATTCTGTAGATGTTCTTATTTTTTTTTTTTTTTCTTTCTAATCTCTTGTAATTTTGTTAATGTTGCGTGTGCCGTTACGGCAATAAAATGTTATTCTTTCTTTCTTCATTCTCTTTCTATGTATCGAAGAGACGGATTTCATTTTTTTTTTTTTTTTCAGTTACAATTACGATATTTGAACATTATTCAGTACCATGAAACCATCTTTGGTTTGTCTTGGTCCTGGAGTCTACGATACATTAAAATAATATAATTTTCAATGCATGTGCTCGTAAAGGCCCACTTTTTATGCATCAAAACCGAACAGAAAGTCGATTATTTTGCCCTAGGGCTTTATTATTATTATTTTTTTAATTTATTTACAATGGTTGGCTAACCTGCAGCCTTTCCTGTGTACCATAGAGGTTATACTTTTTCTTCCATTGCTTAACGGCTCTGGATACAGTCCCTTTGAGCCAATTATAATTTAAAGTTCACAAGATTATATTTGTTTTCATTTCCTCACACTATGCATTGAAAAATGTAGTATGATACACGGGCGTAAAAGCAATAAATTACTCGGTTACGTTTAAAACACTCGCTACGCTCGTGTTTTAAATCGTCCTCGTAATTTATTCCTTTGCGCCCTTGTAGCATAAACTACTATTATAGTGGAGGTAACGAGTTAAAAGCTAACTTACAAAAATACAAAGATTTTCTAGGTATGACACCTTAGTGACAAAAGTAGACATTTAAATAAAATAGAAGTTTTTCATTTTTCTTCGAAAAGGTGTCTTGTTGACATGTTCATAAGGTCTATATGAGCCTGCTTCACTAAATACCATAGTGTATTTTATTATATGTATGAGTGAGGGTTCATAGACATAGATATAATAAATAGTGAGGGGTCATCAGTCTATTGTGCTCGCCTCGGAGTCATTCGCTGGCGACCGCACCCCTGAGGTTGGGGAGAGATGATATCGATAGCACGGCAGTTACGTTTTTTTTTCTATAACGATAACTTTTTCTCCGAAGCTTACGGAAGCCTTTCATTGGCTGTATACCTGTATACTTTTTTTTTATCCCGGAAAATCACCATACAAGGCCCAAGCGAGACGAAACAAGTAATAGAGGCCAAAGTGAATAATGTGTTAGTAATTTTCCGATGAGCTGCTCAATAAAGCGGTGCAGCTACCTGGTCGACCTTCATGTCTGGTGACCTGGATGTACGCGCATCTCTAAACCATTGGCGGATATAGGGAGGGGGGGGGGCATAGGGGTCATGGACTAGCGGACCCCAAAACACACAGGAATTCCAAATACAACGTGAAATTTAAGTCATTTTGTTAACGACAACTGGTGATAGTACTTGTCCATATAAACAAATTTGACTATGGGGCCAACCCTGAAATCGTAAAATAAAATATCAGAGCAAATTTTTTTTTCACGATTTCAGGGTTGGCTTTATAGTAAAAGTTGTTCATATGGCCGAGTACTATCACCAGTTTTCGTTAACAAAATGACTTAAATTTAACGTTGTATTTGACTCGACTTTTCATTTCGATTTGGGTGTACTTTTACACAGTATGGGTATTTATTTAAGGTATATATAGGTTTACCAAAGCACCAACGCGCCTAGAAATGTCCCTTTTTTTACTTTGTGATAAACCTTGTCAGAACGGCCCCTCCAAAATCAAATCCCGGATCCGCCCTTGAAGGCGGAATCTGGAAATCTGGAAAATTGAATCCTTCGATATTTTAGAGCATAATAAAAAATAATCAAATGAATGAATGAATGTTTATTTGCCAGAGTAAAATGAAAAGAGGAGTAAAATGAATGTTTCAAAAAATCAAAAATGAGGAGAATAGTAAATTCCGAACGGAGATTGAACCAAACGTATCAAACAAGCAAGCAAAGCAAATCAAGAAGGATCAACAACTTTTAGTAAATAGTTGAATATTTAAAAATTACCTTAAAATATATTACGTATATTTAACGTGGCCCCAGTTCAATCTTAACTAGCAACTTTTTTAATTACCCGTACAGCACAATAAGTCTAATGGCAAAGACCTTATTTGCTTTTCATAGAGGCGATTATATGTTGGCTCTTTGGCCTCTTGTTCTTGGACGCGTAATACTAATGATCACGCAGCGAAACAACAAATTGGTGTGTTTTTAACTAATACTGAAATATTTTGTAGGGAAAAAATATTGGATTTAGGTAACATCCCTTCATATTGCCTATTTTATATTAAAAAAAAAGTTGATCTCTTAACCGCTTTTTTGAAACGAACGTTTGGAAACCAAAAAAAAGAGGGTGAAAAACATTTTTTTTTTCGACAAAAGTATAAATCTTAAAACATTGTTTATAGGTGGAATCCCTAGATAAAATATTGATAAATCAAATATATTTTCTTCAATACGAGGAGAGACCTAGTTTCTTCCAATGAATCCTTGCAATGAATCCTTGAAAACCTGGTGTTGTTGATGTTCTAGCGTCAGGTGTCCTGTTAAACCAGTTCATTTAAAATTTCGCAATAAATTACATGTACCTAATCATAGAGGAAAATAACCTCTATGCACCTACCTAATAGACGACCTTTTTAGAAATTTATTATTATATATGGAGAAAAATCCACAATCAAAGTTCAATTGACTTGCACTCAGGAAATGTTCTTTATTCTTTATTGTATATACACATATACATTAAATATAATTATTTACAACAACATACATATTCAGAGGCGAGCTTATCTCTGAAAAGAGATTTCTTCCAGCAAACCTTAGTGGGAGAGGACACTATAATAATAAAAATAAGTAATCATACATACGTGTACTACAAATAAAGTCATATTAACATACAAATAAAATGACAATATATACATTTAAATATACTGTACATACTATGTATATATGTCTACCATAAGATATATACTTCTATAGATAAAAACTAATATATATAGATACATACATTACTTACCTGCTTTAAGACAGAGAGAGGTAGTGCTCTTTTAGCTTTAACTTGATGTTATAAAACACTCCAAATAAAATCGGACTCCATTACAAACAACACGCTACCCATCCCAACGCAAACACGATTTCACAACAAAACATTCAATAACTGCTTCACCGTACGAATCATAAAATCTTTTTCACCACCACTCACACACATCCAACTCAGAACATGGGAGGAGTCCTATATTTGGTCGCTTGGTGCCCATTACGGTCCGGGTCTTAACAGACAAAGATAAATAATCATATACCCATCTCCACACTTCTATTTAAAAACCCACCTACTTAACACATTATATATACTATATATGTATATACTTTTTTATTTTATTTTATTTTTTGTTTTTTCTTTTCTCTCTCATTTGCCTGTCAATCATCCACTTCATTGTTTAACATTTTAACATATTATATTAATTGTACCTAATTCCACTGACGCCGACTATAAATGTCGAAATATATCTGGAAATAATTATTATATCAAGTGTTTTTGTATAAATATATAATGTAAACTGAATAAAAAAAAAAAACAAACAAGTTCTCTTTAATATTTAATGTTATAAAAGAAGTTTAACTTGACCGGTTAAAGAAAGATCTTGGTACCAAAACATCGTATGCAATTGCATTACATTTCACAATGTTGTATCATCAAATAGATCAGATTATGCACGCATGTTGCTCAACGTTGCACGACATAACGCCTTGCATAATAGTAATTTGTATCATTAAGAGATTGAGGCGCTACGGAAAAAAAACCGACACTTTTAGAACTTGCATATTATGTACTTCAGTAAAGAAGGTATGGTATTATTTTGATAAAATAGTATATTATTTTTGGGAACTTTTTCTAGGGATCTGTTAAACAGAAAAGCGATTAGAGAAATTCGGCTCGAAAAAAATATTTATTAAAATGAGGTCTTTTTCGACTTATATTTTATTAGATGGGTTTTAACAGTATCTAAGCCCAGCCGCCCTATTCTGTATCTTTGATTGTCAACTGGACAGGGTGCCTATCGTCAAAAACTTACATAAAAAATGAACTTTCTAAATTGCCTTTAGTGGGTATGAACTATTTACGAACTGTGTCGTCACTTCAAGTGCGAACATATCCTTAGTTAGACAATCGGAATTCGATAGTATATCTATGTTTTTGATGATAGGCACCCAGTCCAGTTGGCAACTAGTGATACGTAATAGGCCCGCTGGTTAAACGAAATTTTGGTAGCAACTTTAGTACATTTTATATTAATAAAAGCCGACTTTTTGCTACTATTCCACGAATCCGTCCCTCTCGCACTGAGGGTTGTTTCGCATATGGAGTAACAGGGACGCTAAAACTTTTACATATCGCCTTAAGCACAAACATTACTAAATGAACCGTGTGTTTGTCTGGAAAGTTCTAGAATAAGTTTATGAAAGCGGTGGTAATGGTCGTTGTCAAATAACGGGGCCTCTCTTTGCAGAGAGGTACTAGCATCGACTCGACATCGATTCGATAAACAAAAATGTAACTCTTATTTCATTGCAATAAGGGTTATCGTTTAGAATTTATCGATTCTGGTATCGATTCGGCATAACACGTCTTAACTTATTTGACAGGACTAACCTTATTTTAAGCGTCCTGTCTTTTTCTTTCTTTATCGAAAAGACAAGGACAGAACGCTTACATTAAGTTTAGTCCTTTCAAAAAAGTTAAGATGTGCTTTACCGAATCGGTACCAATATCTGTCTAATGTATCTAATCGACGCGTTCGTGCTCGCATAGCAGCTTATAAGAGAGGTTGCAGTTACGTAGACCTACTTTTCAGCTATAATAATAATAATAATAAAATAATTTATTTCAGACAGGGTCCATAAAGTGTTAGTAATACAAAATAACTTATGGACTAGTGTTAGTAAGAGAACAGGCGAGTAAATAGTATTAAAATAAATTAAATCAAATTAAAATAAATTAAATTAAATCAAATCAAACTTAATCAAATTAAATTATTGATTGTGGAGCTCCATCCACTTTTTAAAAAGGGGAGAGTCCCACCTATCGGATAACACCTTCAGGATACTATTGGGGCTGGCTCGTATTCGACTGAGCAGCGACGCACAGTACTTTCGCATGATTGCCGCGAAACCATCTGTGTGTGCTAATGTGCTTCCGCGAACATGACAGAGGCGCTGCAATATCGCGGACATAATGTAGACAGACAAAATAATTAGGCCACGTACGAGTTGGGCTCGCGCACAAAGGGTTCCGTACCACCACACAATACGTACGTAACATAACAACAATATAGATGCCACAGCAACATCAAGGCGCAAAAAAGTTGCTAAAATGGTGCTGCCTGGCGCCGCTGAGGCTTAGTAATCGTTTGGCACCCTTGGGTATGGAACCCTAAAATTGTTAGTTCGGCTGTGTTTTTACATTAAATTAAAGCCTTTTAAAAAAAAACAGTAAGCTTATAATTTCATCATGACAAAAGTTACACAAAATTCATAAATCAGACTTCTTTATCGACTTAGCATAGCCATCACTATTCCAGGTGATTCCCAACCCGTTCCCGTGTCAAGGTGATTCGATCGTTCGACCCCTATGCCTTCTGACACCTTCGAAAACGACCCTTAGCACTTTGCCTTAAGAAACATCAACAAATACTTGCTTTAGAGTATGTTGATGCTACACTCACCTTCGAATGTCAGACCTCGGAGGTTGAAAATAGAGATCGTTTTGCAATCATGTTAAGTATTTGACTTTAGTTGAGCTGCGTTGGAAAAGAAATGTTACAGCTAAGGTTTTTTAGAGTCGAATTTAGCTAAGACATTAGCAGGATTTCTAGTTCAGTGGTAGTTGATTACTATAGTAGATAGGTGGTATAGGATGACAACGATACAGTCTAAAAGCTAATCGATTTTGTTTAGTAAAGATTTCGTGGAATGCCCAGGTTTTGGCGAGTCATTTTGGGGCTATTTGATTTTGTGCCGAATTACCTAAAGTTGTGGTCAATATGGGTTGGGTATTTTTTAGGGTTCCGTACAGGGCCGTCTTAGGCCAGGGGCCCTGGGGCACACTGAGTTTGAGGGGCTCTTTTGATGAAAACATCAGTGTGGTGTGTTTTTGTTGGTTTTATTTGATGAAAATATAAGCTATGTGTACATTTAAAATATTGATGGAACTGTAAATATTTAATATGGGCTTAAATTGTGCAAACAAATTGTTGCGAAACCGTCCGAACGAAAACGTAAAATAGATGTGGCTATTTTATTTCTATTGGTATATGGTTACAGCCACAGGGATCTGCTGCTTCAGCGCCACAGTTTTGTAGCGCCTTTGTTTTTGTCGTCTTGATGTTGCTATGGCATTTATATTTTTGTTATTTACCATCATGTTTAAGAGGCTATGCGAATTTTATTTTTGTCACTGTCACTCCAAGCGAAAACACGCTCAGTGCGAGAGGGGCGGATTCAGGGCGAAAGCGAAAAATGTTAGTTTTATAATTTTTATAAAAATACTAAAATAGCTAGCAAAATTTGAAATATCAAATCTCTAGATATTGTTAAAACACACCTAATAAAATATGTTTGAGTTCTGTATATGGTTCCTATTCGTCAAACGAGGAGAAAAAGTGTGTTTGAAGACCTCATTTCAACAATTATTTCTATCGAGGAAAATTTATCCAAACATGTTTTCCAATTTCAAAACCCTAGATTATATAGTCAATATGCATATATCAGAAACTGATTATAATTTTCCATGTATTTCATGAAATACACAGAAAAGAAACACCCGTATTTTGTTCGCATATCGCCTTAAAAAAAATATGCAAGACTAATCGAACGGGCGGAGGTAGGCATGTATTTATATATGTAACCTATTGCACAAGATAAAAAATTTCGTACATAGGCGAGCTTAATATTAATACTATTTATACTCTACCAGCTAACTTTTGGTAATGGGGAAGTTGTTGAGGGTAGTGCCATGATGTCAAAATATTATAGGGTACTGATTTAAATATATATATTACTCAAACACTTAGTAAATTATATTATACTACATTATAATAAACATAAACAGTAATTAATAGGAGATAACAACATTAAATGATAAACTACATATACCACTTAAAAAATGTACATACATACATACATAAATAAGTACCTATAATGTATATATATACTGAAGAGAATTTGTCTAAAAACTTACAACAAATAAAATATTTTAATTAAACACTATGCTACGCTCGTTGGCCTCGTAGCACAGTGTTTAATCGCGCGCGATGCCAGTTAGTTGAATCACAGGTGCGAGGAGCGTGACATACTGTAAACATCGTGTCAATCTCCTCACACTTGTGATTCAACTAAGTGGCGTCGCGCGCGATTAATCACTTTGCTATAGTGCAGTGATTCAACTAACATTGCGTTCCAAGTCACAATATAATCGATTATATCGGTCTATCATCATTCCGAGTCACTGTCAGCCCGTTAACGATAGCCCTTACATGGTCGCCATGACATCATTGTGGCATCATTAACGACGCCATGTTGTACTATCACCGTCCATGCTTCAGAGCGTTTGCACTGTGAGCGATCTATGAAAAGTGACAGCCGGCCGGCGGCAATTTAAAATAGGTTATTTGAAGCATAAGAGTTTATTATTAAACCATGATTCAAAGATTGTAGTTAGAAGAAATCTTTTCGTGGTCCTATTATGAAAGTATTTATATGAGAAGTATGTATATATATATACCCTTTGTATTTACGTGACGTAAACAAATTTCTACAAATTCTGTCACTTTCAAGTGTCAACGTCCATGTCGCGTTCAAAAGCGTTCCGAATGTATCATAAATTCATAAGTTTAAGCAGTGGCGGACGCCATTTTTCAATCCGAACGGCTTGATAGGCGTGAGAAGTTTGATGGTAGTTCTAGCACTATTAGCACCATGCGGAACACGTATCATCGCGTGTGATTAAGAAGATGGCATACCCTAGCAACTTTTTTTATTACCCGTCCAGCACAATAAGTCCTACAGCAAAGACTTTATTTGCTTTTCATAGAGGCGATTATATGTTGGCTCTTTGGCCTCTTTTTCTTGAACGCGTAATACTAGTGATCACGCAGCGAAACAACAAATTGGTGTATTTTTAGCTAATACTGAAATATTTTGTAGGGAAAAAAATATTGAATTCAGGTGATATACCTTCATATTTCTATCACCTATTTTATGAAAAAAGAAAATCAAGTTGATCTCTTAACCGCGTTCTTGAAGCGAACGTTTGAAAACCAAAAAAAAAGAGGGTGCAAAACATGTTTTTTGACAAAAGTATAAATCTTAGTACATTGTTTATACGTAAGATCCCTAGAGAAAAGATTAATAAACCAAATATATTTTTTTTCAATATAAGGAGAGTCCGAATTTCTTCAAACGAATCCTAGATAGACTGGAGTTGGTCATGCTCTAGGCTCAGGTACAGGGATCGACGGGATTTTTTGTATAGAGATAGTTTATGGGCTGAAGAGTGATATAGGTAGGCTTTACCCCGGAAAAATGCAAACTAAATTAGTGAATAACTACAATTTTGTTTTGTTTTCAGAGCAATAATACTGACAAATTCGGATGAAATCCGCGAGTTGGAGCTTTCAAAACTGTTTAGAGAACAAGTTAGTGTGGAACAAGAAAAGAAAAAAGGGTAAGTTGTGTATTTTCATCATAGGTCACGTTTTTCGAGGGGATACTTCTTTTTTCGCATCTCTTATTCAATGTTCACTTCCGGAACGACTTTTATTATTTCATTTGTTTAAAATGGAACACCAACAAACAGTAAACATACAGGTTGATATAGAACCCCCTAGCTATATCAAAGGAAACTATTCTATGTTCGGAATAAAAATTATATGTTTTTGTTTCTTTTGCAAAATATTTTTTAAAAAATAAAGATATCGACCGTCAAAGTCGAACGCGGGCGGGAGGGTGGATTGCGGGGGCGGACGCCAAGGGCGTCAGGAATGTTTTTCATTGATGGTTGGGGCACAAAATAACTACTTACATAATGTTTACTCCGCATAACTAGCGAAAACAGGTGCACGCACACATAGACGCGTAAGTACTACGATCTCGGAGATATTCGGGTGAATGCCAATACGAAATTCTGCCGAGATACGAGATACGTATGCGTCTATGCATGTGTGCGTCTGTTTTCGCGCCGTCGTCGAGTCGGCCTTCTGGTAATATCTATTTTATTTTGTGGCTGGGGGTCGTAACCTCGTTGCGGAAAAGGACCTACGGTCTATTGACAGTTACATGTCGCGTCGCGTAGGTTAGCCATTTATTCAAAATTTGGAAAATATGCCCAATAAAAAAGATGGAAAAAAAAACGTTCTCTTTATTTCGAATCTGTGTTCTATTAATGATTCTGATTCATATATTTCAATATAGCTAGAGGGTTCATTTTCAACCTGTATAATACACAATTAGTTATTCACTAAATTAAAATTCTGATAGGCGTTCAACTTAATAACCTTAATGCTGTTCAGCTTCGAGTTTTTCGTTTTCACTCGGGTGGTTGTCAAACGGGTAATGTTCATCACAAAGTGAAAAAAAAAGTTTTTATGTGCCTTTGGCAAACCTACCTATACCTTATTGTGTATGCTGTGTAAAAGTGCACCCGAATCAAATCGAAAACTCGAGTCAAATAGTCCAATGTATGCAATTCCCGGGCATTTTGGGGGGGCCATGGCCCCCATAGCCCCCGCCCCCCTGTATCCGCCAATGGGGTCTTAGGATAAAAGAGTTTGCGCTGCGCCTGGGTACCTAAAATAAGCGCGCGAGTTGATGCAGACTTTGCGCTATACAATTTGTATATATCTTTATAATATATCTTTGTAATATATCTTTTATAATATATCTTTTGCTGACTGTACATTACACAAAAATATTTTTCAGAAAAAGTAAACGACAAAAATCGGAGTCATCCGAGGAATCATTGAACAACATTCAGCACACAACTGATGACTCCGGCATTTGACAGCACAGGGTCCGCAGGGACAGCCCTAAGCGGAGCCCTAGGCGGAGCCCTAGACACAAGCACAGAGAGAAACACGACGACAGACATAAGGAAAAGAAAAAACATAAGAACAAACATGACAGCAGTGACGACACAGATAGCGACTCTAGTTGAAAAAAAAAAAGAAAAAAGGCAAGTGATTACTTTGTTTTTTAAGGCTATAAAGCCTAGAGTATTTGAAAGAAATTTGGCGGGATCTAAAAAAATGGAGATGTTCAAGTGCACTGATTGTGGAATGGAGGTAAATGTTTTTGAAATAATAGAGATGTTTGAAATTAAAATTAAACTATTAAGTACCTAGTAAACGCTTAGTGCCTTGCTTTAGTATGCCTTCACAGTTGATAAATATAGAAAAAGTTGTAGAAAAAAAACTTTTTATGACGTACATCTAAGTACGATATGTATACTGATTTTACAGTAAATCTACTCGTAACCGAGTAATTTATTGCTCTTACGCCCGTGTATCATACTACGTTTTTCAATGCATAGTGTGAGGAAATAAAACAAATATAATTTTGTGAACTTTAAATTGTAATTGGCTCAAAAGGACTAGGTATCCAGAGCCGTTAAACAGTGGAAAAAAAAGTAAAACATCTATGGTACACAGGAAAGGCTGCAGTTTAGCCAACCATTGTAAATAAATTAAAAAAAAAAATAATAATAAACTATGACAGAAATAAATTTCTATGTTTGAACACTTAATAATAACACTAATAATAATAAAGCCCTAGGGCAAAATAATTGACTTTCTGTTCGGTTATGATGCATAAAAAGTGGGCCTTTACGAGCACATGCATTGAAAAAAATATTACTTATGCACTCACCAAGTGTTAAATTAAAATTAAGAATACAATTATTTATATACTTACATATATGTATATACAAGTTGCATATTTTATAAAAGGAATGTTTTCGATATAAATAAGATTTTGAAATAAAGTTAATTAATTAAAATGGTGTTTTTCAATCAAATAAACGTAAATAAAACCAAAGCTGTTGCAATTTAAGAACAATATTTATTTACAAAGTGTATAATCAATACATGCCCTTAATAATTACAAAACAAAAATAAAAACATGTCGTGATAGTTTTAAATTTAAGACAGTGATTAATGTAAGTGTAAAATAAATTATTTATGATAAATTTTTCGTCAAAACTCAGTCATAACCATCGTTTTGTGTAAGCTTACAACATTTATTGTGCAGCTATAGTTGCTATAGTGATCATGGTGACGTAACTTAAGCAAGTTTCTATAGTAAGTTCTTTAAATTTCTATTTATATCTCTTATGTCACATCACGCTTGGACCAAAAAACTTGGTCAAAGGGGCCATGAAACCTCTCCCTGAATGTTTAATTTTATAAGAAAACGAAATGAGGGGGGGTCTCAAATCTTAACCACCCCGCTTTTATTATACTATAATTTGCACATAAGCAGAACAGGGGATCTAAAAAGGCCGACTCGGGTGAATCATAAAATGATTTGAAACTAGGATGGAGTCAGAGTTTTTTCACGTGTGCAAAAGAGACTGCATTAGAACGGAATCGTAATATGATCCATCCAAAACGGCCTTTTTTGAGGACAAGTGCTCGAAATAGCGCGTCGTTATTGGTGGGCATAGACAATAATGATGATGATGTTATGGCAACCGTATAACGTACCGTACGTCGTACCATTGGGCATATCATGAACTGCCTGGGTTCCGCTCCGCTTCGCTCGGCTCTTAAAATTTATTTACATGTAAACCTCGCTTCGCTCGTCTTCGCACCTATTTTTTACTTTTTATTAAAAGACTTTAGATTTCATACTTCATGTTATGCCTAATTCTACGAATGACGAACATCGCCTGCTCGAGTCAATCAACTTCTTGTTTAACCAATCTAGTTTCAGCAGGAACGTACCCAGGGGGGGGCTTTAGGGGCAGAAGCCCCCCGAAAGTCTGTAAAATAACATTTACAATGTAGCCAAGGGCGTACGCAGGGGGGGGGGCAGGTAGGGGCAGCTGCCCCCCTGGGCAAAGTAGCCCCCCTGGAGTGTGAGACAAACAAGTGTTATGTATTAAAATTAATATCTCGCTTTACACTGAAAACATACTGTAGGTAAGCTATATACAAAGAGACTACTGAAAATCCCCGGAGATTAATTTTTTAAACATAAATTTGATATAGAAAATACATACGTGTGTTCAATAATTTGTTTGTCTTTTTCGTTTTAGAACCTATGCCTATATTATTGACTTTCTGCCCCCCCCCCTGAGTGAAATCGTGTGTACGCCCTTGAATGAAAAATACTTTATTTACAAGTTAGGTTAACATTCAGAGTAGATTACCTATGACCCTTAAACTAAGCAAGCTTGAAAATTGAGGGCCTTAACAACGATATTCCACAAAGTGATCCACACTCAGGTACCACAGCTCGAAACAAGTTAAAGAGGCTAAAATAATGTAGCAGAACAGTTTAATTTAAGGCGCTCTTATCCCAGAAGAGTGACTCTCTCTCTGTCTTTTTCTTTACGTGTAAGGAGTAAAGAAAATAACCACACTTTTATACTTTTTCGTTGTTTTTATCGGTTTTTAAATTGTTTAAAAATTAGGGATATGTTTATTAAAACCCACTTACGTGGTGGACCTAGAAAATTTAAAGAGCAATATTACCAGGTATAACTCGTTAATAAAAGAGTGGAATTATGGAAATGGCATGATTTGAAAGGTCTTATTACATGCTGTGTTCGTGAATTATTTCTATCGAGCAAAGTTTATCTGATCGTGTAACACATGCTGATCGTGTAACCTAGATAAAGGTTCGAACTAAATTGCGTATTTTTTTTTGAAGTTTTATACGATATTTGAAACTTCTATTTGACTTTGAAATTACTGATTTTGGGATAAGAGCGCCTTAATCGGATTCCAGCAACAAGCCACTTCCAAGGCAGAATTCTGGCTACGTGCCTGAGTTACAGAAGGCGCTACATATCTATTGTTCTTCAATTATTATTACTAAACGGGTTAAGAAACTTTTACTTGCATTTTTACTGGCCATTCAATTAAATCAAATGTGTCTTTTCACTACAAGACTAAAATACCGGGTGTTAAAATACTATATTTAAATAAAACCGCATTTTCTACTGATCATAATGAGCTATTTTCCAAAAGGAATGAAAATTAAGTTTTGTAGTACTTAGTAGAGTTCTTATAGTTAGTTAGTTTGAAGAGAACATTTTATTAAAGCCGATTCTGAAGGCTTTAATTTTAGTTTTAGTGCTGTCAAAACTTAATTTTCTTCGATACAAAATAGTCTTTAAGAGTTAGGATTAGAAGCTAAATTTCCTTGGAAAATTTTAAACTTTGACAGCACTAAAACTAAAATTAAAGCCTACAGAATTGGCTTTATTATAGAATTAAATGAGACTTGAGGATAATTCATGATTTATATAGAAACGGCTCACCTCAATACGTGTTATGATCGAGAAAGCCGACCAGTTTCAGCAGATTTAGACTGCCTTCATCTGGGCGAGTGAAGACGTTTACACGACGACGTTACGCCTCAAACTGGTCGGCTTTCCCGATCATAACACGTATTGAGGTGAGCCGTTTTTATATAAATCAAGAACATTTTATATTGGGTACCTACTTATGAAATTGGCGAATTTGTTTACAGATTCATGTGGTCATAATTCCTGTAATTCAATAGCTATTTCCATTATTTGATTTTTGTTTGAAAGTTGATTTCAAGATTTTACATCTACGGATTAAATATTGTTTTTATTTTCAGTTTTGATAATGAAAATTAAATGTTCAAAATCAGTTCGTTCTAAATGCCATCCATTTCCATGTTAAGATTTTTAATTTTTTTTTACAGCTGACGCTTTTTAAGAAATAAATTAATGTTGCTGTTAACTTAATGTTGTCTCATTCATAAATGCAAAATTGAGTTCCCTTCAAATTCTCCATACATAACGCCAAATTCATATGTAAGGACCTAATATTTTAGGATATGTTTTGTAGCGATATCCAATGCTTTGCATACTCTACAAATATTGTCGTGACAGAGGTCGCAGGTTCGGATCCTCGCACGAGAATTTTTTTCAAAATATTTGTTTACTTGAAATTTGTTTCTAATTGAAATTTTCTAGTTTGAAATGCACTTTAACATATTTTACTTTCGCATGTTTGTTTCATTGAAGAAATTGTTCAGTGTAATCAGTCAATCATGTGGTTTCATTGGAAGAGACCTCCCCATTTATACCCGATTCATCAATAATTTCTTGGCTACATCTAATAAAAAAAACATATAAATTTGTTTGTAAGCTCTTACGGCTGAGCTTTTAAAACTTCCGCGCCGTATTTAGTGAAGAAAGACCGCCAGAAGTACGCTCTGTCTGGCGTCAACTCTGCCACATAAGCCGGCTCCAGGAGGATGGCCAGATGGTGAGGGTATGGCAGCCACTCGCCGTTGGCCGGGTCTGGCGTTGGACTCCTGCGGAGAGAGGTTTGTTAGACTTCAGGCAGATTTGTTAGACATACTCTAGGCTTGGTAAGTGATCAGTATCACGGATAGTTTTGCTAATTTCGCAAAATTAAATATTTACCTCCCACAATGGTAATGGACTCGGGACTGGGCTTGCGTTTGTATGGAACACGAAAAAAATAATTTACTAATCTCACAAAAAGCGTCACTTATGGAGCACCGAGTAATCCTACAGAAACCTGTGCCCGAAGGCTATCGTTGGTGAAAAGAGGTTGTACGAATATCGAATGTTTCAGTAACACCTAACTTCCTAGTTGTATTTTTTAAACATGTTGACTTCCCGATATTTTAAGACGTATAGGTTGGGCGATACATAATAATTTAAACTATGACAGAAATAAATTGCTATGTTTGAACACTTGGCGATATTATTTATATTTAAGGAGATATAAATTAACATTATATCATTGCAGTATAGAAACGCAGAAAGAAAAGTTAATCTGGATGTGAGGAGCTCTGAACCGGGATTCGAAACCGGGACCTCTCGCTTACCGGGCGATTGCTCTACCAATTGACAATCTGAGCCATCCAGGTCTCAACACAACTCGTGAATTTACCGATGTGCTTTCCCATACTGCAATTATATTTATAGATACCCACTTTACAGTGAGCCACTTGGCGCCTAGAGGACGCTAGTGTATTTAAAGCTAGTCAAAGACCATTATGCCGGGTTCGAATCCCGGTTCAGAGCTCCTCACATCCAGATTTACTTTTCTTTCTGCGATCTATACTGCAATGATATAATGTTAATAATAATTTAAATTTTCATGTGATATTATCTACGCATAATTACGTACAAACTTGACAATGGTACCGATTCGGTGAAGCACATCTTAACATAACTGACAGGACTAAACTTAATTTAAGCGTTCTGTCATTGTCTTTTCGATAAAGAAAGAAAAAGACAGGACGCTTAAAATAAGGTTAGTCCTGTCAATTAAGTTAAGACGTGTTATGCCGAATCGATACCATTATATCCTTTTGTATGGCATCAAAACCTGACCCTCTTCCCTTAAAGTTTCAGGAAAAGTATAAAAATTAAATGTTGCATTAGAAAGGAACTTTGGTATGCCATCAGGGGAAGTTGTTACTTTCGTAAACGCTGGTAGTAAATTTACATCAAAGTTTTGCTAGTCATAAGAGCAATGAGTTTTTATGAGACACGTTGCAGCTGTGCGAAAGTACATTTGTAACAATAGTTTGTAAACACACCCTAGAAACGTACAATGGGTTGAGATTACGAAAGTTTTGTTACTTATGTGATACGCAAGTGGAAGATTTTCTACTTTATAAAATGTTTTTGACACACATATTATGTAAACTCACGCTCGATGTTTCCGATAACCACTGTCTTGATTAATTCAAGATAATATTATGCAATGCAATAAAATTACTATGGATCGCGAATTGTAGAGCGCTATGAATCAATTTCAATGCAAGCGTAGAATGATCTGGAAATAGAAAGGAGCACTCACCCGTATTTAGCGAAATTTGTCCACATCATGGTCATGAAAGTGACTATTCTGGCGTCATTCTCATCCATTGGCAGCGGAAGCCTTTCCAGCTCGAATATGTAGAACAACTCATCGAAATTCGTCGTTGCTGGCAAACTGCTGTTTGTGAGAATCCTTCCGAAGTTTCTGCTGCCGATGTAATCGAAAACGTATTTGAAGATAGGCAGCCCGGAGTTATTGGCGAATAATTCTGAGAATAGCGACATAGGCCCGACGTATTGGAAGTCGGAATTTAGGTTAATAAGTCCCCCGACAATGGCTTCGTCAGATGTTGTTCCATTGCCGAAGTAAGTTTCTCTTAGTAACTTTCTGACTTCCTCTTTATTATCTTTGGGGACAACTAGGTTGGTCTGATCCAAAGCCGAATAGTCTTCGTTTTTAATTCTGTCCATTTGGCTGGTCATGGTGTAGTAATCCAGGGTTGAAGTGAGACCTTCAACAGTTGAGAGGCCCATGACTGCAGGTACAGGATTGAAAGAGCTATGTTTTTTGCCTTGAACTATAATGTTGTATGGAGTGTCAACCAAAAATGGTTCTTCGCCCTCGAAAAGCTTTTCTACTGATGGCAGGAATACTGATTTTGGATGCATTTGTTTGGAGATAGCTTCTTCGACTTTATTGATGTCAGTTTCAGAATATACTTTAAGTAGGTCTTCAGGTTTCATTGTGTTTACTCCCAGAGATTTTGCCACCTGACTGGCGGTAGCTAAAGCGTCAATATCAAAAGATTGTGGTGAGAAAACTGTCCCACTTTGACTAATAATCTTGTGGAATAATCCTTTAGTGGATTCGGAGAGCATAAGATAAATAGCAGCTATTCCACCAGAGCCTTGTCCAAATACAGTCACATTTTCTTTATCACCTCCAAAGCTAGCGATGTTTGCTTGGATCCATCTCAAAGCGGCTCTTATATCCTTCAAACCAGCATTACCAGGGGCTTCTTTGATACCCAAATTGAGGAAACCATAAGCGTTCAGTCTATAATTGACTGTGACGACAACCACTCCATGGCTGACTAAATATTGAGGTCCATAGAAAGTGGGAGACGCAGAGCCGACACCGAAGTCACCACCGTGAAGAAATACCATGACAGGTAACGAAGTGTTGCTCAAGAAGTTGGAAGGGGCGTAAATGTTTAGTACTAAGCAGTCTTCGGTATCGCTGGGGGCGGCCAAGGGATCATTTGAAGGGAATTGCGGACAAATCACGGTGCGAACGTTAGCTTTGTAAGTTTCCGCGTGAGATAAAGGTTCCGTTGGCGCCTGAAAAGAAATGCGTTAAGCTGACTGTTAAGATGACCTTGTAAAATTATATACAAAAATGGCAATGGGCAAATTTAGTTTAAGCGCCGCCAAGGTCAAGACATTTTAAATGAAAGGACATAGTGTAGTCCTCAAGCAAGCAGATATCCATCAAAATCGATCGGAGAGATTTCGAGATATGACTACTTAATTATTTTTTAAAACCTCCCATTCTTGTACATTTCATTTTTATTTACATTTTTATTCATTAACACGGGGGCCTGACGATAGTTTTTGCAAATGTAAAAATCTTAACGAATACATCTTTTTTTTGTTTTAATGGGATTCTGCTCGCTCGAGGACCACTATATCCTTTTATTTAACATACATATTAATCTTTGCGGCTGATGCTGTGTATATCACTGCACTTTAAGTCTTATTTATTTAAAAAATATCTAGTATATTTTGAAAACAGTTCACTTATAACAGTCTCGGGTAGTTTATTCCATGTCCAAGGAAAGAGTCCAATCATTATAACGGTAAAATATTTTTAAAATAGGTTCAGTAGATAAAGAGGTTGCCATTACCGCCTTCATATAAACAAATTTTACCTATTCATAATGTTAGTGTAGATAAAACATATAGGAGTTAGGCATATACAGTGTGTCCCTCGTACAAGTGCACATCTGAAAGTGGGTGAAACTAGATCTAAATATATCGACAAAAACACAGAATTATTTTTTTAATCTTGAAAAAATACTACACCTGGGTATCTTTGTATGGGACGCGAGCGCAGTGCCTTTGGTTAACCGCTCGTAGAAAATATTGTATTTATGATAGAACGTTGCATTTTTTTTTTGTTGGAAAGATAATGGCATAGAATAGGAAACGGGGACATTATTTTGAAAAAAATGACTATTACTGAAAAAAAAGACGGAAAAATTAAAGAAATAATCTTTTAGGATATTATTTTTATGGTAATGGTACCTAGTTGATTATGTTTTGTTTTTGATTTGGCATGCAACGTCTATTCTTAAGGATTATAACAGTTTTATTTCATTGCATTCCTCGCGATAGATCAAAAGTTATGACATATTTTATACATAGTCTCCATGGTAGGCAAAAAAATATTTAAAACGTATATTTATGAAACAAAGACTTCCTAAAAAAAAGAAACATTTTTTTGTCCATAAAATAAGGTCTATTTCACCCCTTTTCGGATGTGCACTTGTACGAGGGACACACTGTATTTATTATACAAGATGACCTTTTGACCATCGTCCAAATTCATACTGGAGGCTTGGTAAGTGATCAGCATAATGAATCGATAACAATTTTTGTGAAATTCGTATAATGAAATTTCGACTTCCCGTAGTAATTTACTCCCAGTCCTGAGTGAATTACTATGGGGAGTCGAAATTTAATTTTATGAATTTTACAAAAATCGTTATTGGTTCATGACACTGATCACTTATCAAACCGCCAGTATGAATTTGGACGTTGATCAAAAAGTCACCTTGTATATGTATTGTATTGTATTTACCTATATTTATAACATTAGTCATACCCATTTTTTTTTATTCAAACATATTATTTTGTTCTATTTTATTATATTTAGTCAACTTTATTATTTTTAATATATTTCTCCATATTTCTTTTATTATACAACGTGTAACAGAAAGGTGTAACCATATTTGAAGAGTTTATTTAGTCAGTGGTTTAAAATAACTTTTACTATGGAACAAATCCTGTATATCGAAAAAAAAAATTACTCGCTTCATAGTAAAATGCAATGCCGCTCGGCCGAAATGTATGGAGTGGCAGATTTTTTTTTTGAGATTTCGGGGTTAACTTCTGTTACACGTTGTATAAAAGTATAAGGTAGGTATAGATTATTTAGTTACATTGTTTTTACTTTATATATAAAAAACTGACCTCTAAGAAGTGTATCTGATGTACTTATTACATTACATACATAAAAATATTTCATTTCATAATATTTCATTTCATTTCACACTGGCAGCAATAAGTGGTAAAGTCACTTAAATATTTACGATCTAATTTCCATGACAAGTGATCTTTTAAACAATATTTAAAAGGTAATTGGGATCTTTTCTAACATTACCAAATAATAATACATTCAATTAAAATTTACGTATATTTCCTATGTCATTACTCCGTAAATCTTTTAAAAATTGGACAGGTGCCAAGTCGATTAATGATCAATATTTGTTAAAAAATTGCGCGCATTATAGATTGTGATGTGGTTTTCTATTAGTAGCTTTACCAATGTACCAGAAAAAACTGAGGCTATAAAAAATTACAACACACTAGGGAACAAAGTTATTCCTTGTGTATATTTTTGTAAGGTTGATAGAGTCAAAAAAAAAAAACGCTAGGTCCCGACAAGCTAGCCAACATTACAAATGAAGGGTCACTATTTTTTAATACTGTACGACGTGTACGTATTATTTACATGGCTAGTGTATTGCACCAAAAAATAGAAAAACAGAGTTCTGAAAACATAATTTTGTACGAAGGTGGATTAATCACTTGAAGCGATTTCGGCCAGGCAACCCAAAAACATTTATTAAATTAAGTTTAATTACATAAAATAATTGGAAATAAGTGAGGTTATCTGCGTAAATTCCTAAACTTATGGAAAATTTTATTATTTCGAGGCCTATTAACTATTTGGATTTGTTATTATTTGGTTGATATAACTATTTATTAAGATTGTTTTACAAAACCGGACACATTCTGATAACACGGAAATAATTATACTGACTGCAACATAAAATCAACAAACACTTACCCGGAATCTTACAGGAACGCCGTATCTGATTCCCAAAAACTCGTAAAACAAAGCATCTTCACTCAGACTGCCCTCTACTTTGCCCTGCTTCGTCGAAACTATTTGCGTCGACGAAACTTCTTCCGAAGAAAGCGCGCCAAAAGTGGCGGCACAAATAAATATGAAAAGGCTGAATGTAAACATTTCCTTGCCTGTGAAACTTAAAACTATGCTCGGGAAAGTACTTTCCCGCTCTTTTATACAACACAAGCGGAAACGTGATGTAACAAACTACTTTTTTTATCAACTATTCTCAGAGCAAAGAAAGATACAGTACGTGACAATTATATGAGATTTTCTTGATAACAATCAATTGTGTAAGGTGATCGACATTATACGATTTTGTTATTGTTTCATAATATATATTTTATGAAATCACACTAAAATTTATGATAGGACACTTGCGTAAAACACCTGATATTCTTGATACTTATTACCGGCCTGAGCCCACCTACCGACCGAGCAAATGGAACTTGGCTGGTTAGTATTTATGTTGGAGCAAGTAGTGGGGAAGTTTAGATGAAAAGTGAATGTAGAGATTGTAGAGAACGTTCAATTACGGATCCGGAAATGGTCTAACATCTTTTTCCGGAAATATCGAACATGACAATCACGTTTCGTTTCTGCGTATTTTCCTTCAGCGTAAGTTCACACAACTTTAAACTAAAATTAGTCACATGGTGTCCAAGAACTGCTACGGTCTCGATTTTTGCATAGGTACCTATTATCAATACCTATTTTACATGTGAAAAATTGTATCAAACCTAGCTATGTGATTTATCGCTGACATCTACTGTTGGTGTATTTATTTTCTTAAATAGAACAAATCCTCTGTTTGCGTTCAATGAGCGTTTTTCTCGTTGTTTTTTTTTCTTAGCTCTTAGCTTTCCTCCAGATGGCGCTGTCCATGTCACCATACATAAAATGGTTTTTCGTTAGTTTGGAATCTGTGTAAATGTTGTCTTTTATTCTGTTGCTAAAGAATACGACAGTGCCATCTAGGAATCTTATTTAACACTAAATTTGACAAAAGGAAAAACGCTCATTCATAGACTTAGGCATTATTCAATGCGTTGATCGTAGTTTTTTTACCACAAATCACCTTTTTTACCCACCCTACTAAGCATAGCATAGAATACAAAATGGTAACAGGGCACAGGGGAAGAATCGGCTAAGTCACATTTTTTCCATTTTGATTTTTTGTTGTCTATTGCTACAAAAATGCACATTTCATCGAATGGCTGTCCAAAACAAGGAAAAAGTCGATAAGTCACAAAAAAATGTAAGCCGTTTCTTGTCTTTATTGGGGAACAACCAGCTTAGTCCATGACTTAACCACTTCTTCCCCGCAAAACGGAACGTGAATCAAAAAATGTCAGTCAGAATGACATTGACGTTTGTCGGTTAGCGCTTGTTTTGTTGCTATTTGTGTGTATAAATTTCATTATATTGTGTTAATCTGCATTTATTTGATTAGGATGAGTGATGATAATGAAGATAATCCAAAAGTTTCAAACCAGAAAACTAGAAAAAGAAAAAGTTTTGGTTTCGGACGAGGAATTGAGCAGTAAAAAATTCTTAATAATAATTTTTATATTTTTGTTAATTTCTTTAATTAAATGATTCAGGAGTATTAAGCTGTTATTTCATTTTCATTTTACCTTTTTCTACTACTCAATAGTTTGTATTCAGGGGAAAAATAGGCTAGTAATCCAAGTTAAATGAAAAAATCAGCGGCACTAAATTATGTAGTTCCAAAAGCTTCAGGATTGTGTAGGGATAGGTCCCTTGGAAAACCTCAAATAAATTCCTCTCAATTACCCCCCCTGCTAGGGCGGGGGGAGGGTGTTAAAGGTCCCTTTTTTCAGTTTTTCGCTCATAACTTGAAAACCGTATGCTTTAGAGAAAATATTTGTAGTATGAAACTAAAGCTTAGTAAATTTCCCACAACTTTGCTTCTATACGTAATTACGGTAAGACTTATGGTTTTCAAGATTTACTCTATTCAAAGTAGGTAAATTAGAAAAAATAATAGTTTGCGTCACATTTTACATCAAACTTGCCTATCTGGGTCCTCAGTCGTTCGTTTCACAGTAACATTGTCAGAAAAAAAGTTGTAGAACAATCCATTTCCTTTAAAAATATGTGCAATTATATTGAAAACGGCAAGAGGAACATCGTTGCTAATATTTTTGCCCAAAATCGTCATTTTGCCAGAAAACTATTCAGTTCAGATTTTCATCAGTGGGAACTATAAGTATCTACATTACCTAATATATATATATGGTAAAAATTACCTTGTTATGTAGTGTGTATAAATAAAACTATTTATTATTATTCATATTTATCGTTAGGGCCACTTACACAAGACTATTTAAAGTCGATAAATATGTTTAACGAACTGTTAGATAAATAATTCATTTCTGTGAAGTTAAATAAATTTAGTGATATTTAAAAACGTCGTGGAAGTAGCTCATAGTGTTTAAATATTCATTATTATTTATAGGTTTTTAAACAAAAGTAATTAAAGACAGTAGAGCCTAAAAAATAAAATTTTATTTACAAAGAAAGGTGAATCCCTCACACCACCGAGAACAAACATGTACTTCCTAAAGCCTGGAAGAGGAAATATCGAAACCAAGTTATTCTCTACCTCAGAATTACAGAAGCTGTCGTTTACTGAATCGATCCTCTTCATCCACAGCTTTACAGGATGTGACGCAACTTGCGCTATCTTTGGGAAAAGCAAAAAGCTTTAATAAAATGCCGAAGGAAACTAAAGCCATAGCTGAGGTATTTCAAAATCAATCTTCAACACCGGATGCTATCGCCAAAGCTGGGGAAGACATGTTCCTCATCATATACCAGGCCCCACCAAACAAACAGGATTTGAACAGTCACCGTTATAACTGCTTCATAAAATCCTCCACCAAGGTGAAACCAATCTGGCTTCCTTGCCACCAACCAAATGTGCAGCACAAAACCACTCGTTTCCAGTGTACTTACAAGTACAGCTATGGCTGGGTAATTTTCTAAATCCAGAACGATGGGGTTGGGTTCGAGATGAAACTGGAGTCCTCAACCCCATGAAAACAAAAGACCCTCCTTGTAGTAGGTGTGGCTGCAGAGGAGCTACTCCGAAGTGACAAAATTCGATCGAATATCGTTCGTTCGTATATCCATCTCTATCACACTCTTTATGCGTGCGTCAGAGATGGATGTATGCTCGGACGATAAACGATCGACCAAATATTTTTGGGAGTACTGGGCCAGAAAAGCAGGTATTGATTGTTCGTCAGTTTGTGGATGCGAAGGAGCCTGCCTCAACAGCCCACCATTTCAAGAGGAATAACTTATGGAGGAGGAAGATGAGCCAATGGACCTTGTTGAGGTTATATATTAAAGATTCACCTTTCTTTGTAAATAAAATTTTATTTTTTAGGCTCTACTGTCTTTAATTACTTTTGTTTAAAAACCTATAAATAATAATGAATATTTAAACACTATGAGCTACTTCCACGACGTTTTTAAATATCACTAAATTTATTTAACTTCACAGAAATGAATTATCTAACGGTTCATTAAACATATTTATCGACTTTAAATAGTCTTGTGTAAGTGGCCCTAATGATAAATATTAATAATAATAAATAGTTTTATTTATCAATACTTATACACACTACATAACAAGGTAATTTTTACCATATATATAACGTAATGTAGATACGTATAGTTCTCACTGATGAAAATCTGAACTGAATAGTTTTTTGGCAAAATGACGATTTTGGGCAAAAATATTATCAACGATGTTCCTTTTGTTGTTTTCAATATAATTGCACATATTATTAAAGGAAATTAATTGTTCTACAACTTTTTTCTGACAATGTTACTGTGAAACGAACGACTGAGGACCCAGATAGGCAAGTTTGATGTAAAATGTGACGCAAACTATTATTTTTTCTAATTTACCTACTTTGAATAGAGTAAATCTTGAAAACCATAAGTCTTACCGTAATTACGTATAGAAGCAAAGTTGTGGTAAATTTACTAAGCTTTAGTTTCATACTACAAATATTTTCTCTAAAGCATACGGTTTTCCAGTTATGAGCGAAAAACTGAAAAAAAGGACCTTTAACACCCTCCCCCCACCCTAGCAGTGGGGGTAATTGAGAGGAATTTATTTGAGGTTTTCCAGGGGACCTATCCCTAAACAACCCTGAAGCTTTTGGAACTACATAATTTAGTGCCGCTGATTACCCTTTTTTGGTTCAGTCTGCTTGGATTATAGGTCCAGGACTTAGCTTATTCTTTCCCAGACGATTGGAACCTTAAAATTAATTTTCAGTTATTATTATTATTCAGCAATTTTTATATAAAAAACAATTCCATATATGTGTAACAAACAAAATTTCCTTTTAAAATCAATTGCATGTATACCTGTAGTATTTTAAAGTTAGCCATAGAATGCTATCAAATCTTAAATCATCGATACTGTAAAGTTTTGTAAATGTGACTTAGCCTATTTTTCCCCTGTGCCCTTCTATTTTTTCATTTTCTGTTACAAGCCTTTTTGCTGTCACAAGTGTTTAGTAGATAAAAAATAAATGATGATAAATAAGCGTAACTTAATTAAAAAAAAAAAAAAAATTTTTTTGTAGAGAATTTACGCGCTTTTAGATCATAGTTTTCAATATTATGGTATTTAAATTAGTCATTATTTATTTATGATTTTTTAAAGAATTTCCGGATGTTACGTCACATGACTCCTTTTAGGCCTGATACTGAATGCGGACTTTTGCCTTGCTTGTAAAAAAAAAAACGGTCATCCACAGAGTAATATTGCTACATCTGTCAAACAACAACGAAACTATGTTGAGTGCATGTTGAGTGTTACCAACGTCTGCAAAAAGAAACCTAAACTGTACAAGAGGTGCCTTTAATCACGTGACGTATATTTGGCTGAAATTTAACGAAACGAAAATTTTAAAATTAATTTTTTAAATTTGACTACGTGAAAGTGGCACTGGATGACAGCGCTCTTCTAAATAACGTCACCTGATATATGAACGCCCCCATAGCAAATGGCTACACGCACGATGGAACAGGCTAAGAAGAAGACAAGAAGTGAAAACAGATTAAATGAGGGGACAGAGCTATGCGAGCAAACGAGATACAATATAGATTGTCTCGGTGACTATTAAAAGTTCTATCTCAGTTTTATCGCATTATGTGCACAAAGCACATTATATTTGGTATCTCTCATGTATGATTGTCAATATTAATCCACCACAGAAATTGTTGTCATCAAAAATTATATTTATTTTAATAATGAATTACTTCATAACAAATAAAATTAACCGATCAATCTGGGATTTCGTAACAAGACAGCAACACTTACTGCGTTCAGTTATATTTAGGCTACGTTTCAAAACGTGTGATCTTCGTGCGAAATTTCACTCGTTTTTAAGAAAGAGACAAAGCTATATACTAGAAAGAGAATGAAAGATCTGGTTTTGAAACGCTTGCGAGTGATTCCCGTGAGAAAAGCGTTTTGAAACGGTCTGGAGTGACACACGTCAAGTAAATACATAACCTCAAATCAAAATAAATAAATTAAGTAAAGTACCTAAATACCTATTGCTTTTAATATGGATGGCATTGCAACCTTTGCAAGCCATAATCCTGTCGAAGCAGTTTCGAAACATTTTCCCGTATTCGTACGGAAATGTTGAATTCTATTTTCAAAAATTGTCCGAATCCCGAGAAAACTCCGAAATGACAACTGTCAGGCGAATTTTAACGGTACCCAAACAGAGTTAGAAATCGCACTTGTCAGTGCGATATTCACATTCCCCGAAAGCGTTTCTAAACACTTAGCGCAACTGTCAGGTAACAGTTTGTTTACCCTCGGTTTCACTCGGGTCGATTTTTGAACGATGCAGGGTAAAATTCGCATCGCTCCGAGTGATAATCGCACGTTACGAAACGTAGCCTTATACTGTGACCCAGACATGGACTTCATGTTCTGTTCTGTGACTCTGACAGTAATATTTTTTAACTTGATGGCAAGCGACACATTTCTATACAGCCTTCAGTCAAGTGACGTCACACGAAGGTCAAATGAAAGTTGCAAGCTTTTTCGTAAAAATATTCATCATCATGAGGTTTTTCAGAACAAAAGTTCTAAAATACGGCTTATTAAACCTAAATCTCGAAATGGTTTTCGAATTAACACACCTTAACATATTTTAATCTATGCGAATTGCAGATTGAAATTTTGTACAAAAATATCAACTTTTAACCCCTAGTACTTTTAGTAAAATTAAGATTGGTTTTCAAATTTAAATTTGAACCACATATCCCTGCCTGCAGCCTAGCTTGAGAATTGCAGATTATACCTATGTATATCCTACCTAACACAGACGGTCTGTCTGTGTGTCCTAAGATCCAGAAACTACCTACCAAGTGAATTTACGTTTTGCAAAAAGCAGTAAGTATTTGAAAAAACCAATGACTGCGTTCAGTTACATCCCCGGGCATCATTGATAGCGTATTACAAATTTAACGCATGCTAAAGAGATGGCATGATAGGTGGCCGTCGTTCGTCTGACGAAAATCAAACTGACTGAACGCACTAATTAGGATTTTTATCTGGTTTTAGGATTACACATTAGTGGGCACAAAAAGAAGTAATGAACTCGACAGGTTCCCATCTGCGCTTGCGCCCCGTCGCGTGTTTGTTAGCTAAGGCAGAGAATATAAAGTATTACTACGTAAAGAAGCGACACTCACCTCCCCGCGCGAATTTAACGTCCCCCGCGGTCCCCCGCAAGTTAGTGGAAATCTGGAGTCAGGCAGAGCTCGATTACCACTCGTTTGCTGCGCGCGTGTTTTGTTACAAAGTTTTATCACGATACTGATTTTTAATCAGTATGGTGCGTTATTGCAGTGTTTATGGATGACTGGGAAACTTTTTTTCAAAAATTAGAATTGCGTGATCAAACCTTACAATTTCGTTCAGTAACGCATTTGGAACAATAAATTCAGTATTTATAACTTTCCATGTTTTGACAAGTTTTCATTTTTTTTCCAAAATTTATGTTTGAGTAGTTGTTAATTATATGATGATCATTTATGCATACGAAACTATATAGGTACCTACTAAGCTTAGGCATACTTTAAATATATCTATCTATCTATATATTTACTTTTAAAGTAACGAAAAAGCAGCGGTAACTCAGGGGTAGAACGCTGGCCTCTTAATCTTGAGATTAAGGTTCGATCTCCGGTCGGGCATGCACCAATGAGTTCTTCGGAATTTACATAATGTGCATAGTATTTGCTAATAGGTACTTACCACTTGTGAACAGTGAAGGAAAACATAGTAAGGAAACCTGCATGCCCTAAAAAGAGTGTATTTGTAACCAGAAATTGGACTACGCTAAAATTTAGGAAGAGAATCACATAAGTTGCTGACTTATATTGTGTCCCTCTCGGGCGACGACGCTCACACGATTGCTGCCAGCCCTACACTAGCTCACGCACACACACAAGCGTGTGCGGACAAGCCAGATGCGTGCGGGAGAGTGTAGGTAAATAACTTGAGCCTTGACTATGAAGTGTCGGGGGTGTGGCTAAGGACTTGTGTTAAAAGAGTAATTTTAAACCGGAATATACTATAACATATTCGGTCATGATTTTGTGATAAATCAGATAACTATAGTTCCATTATTTTAATCTAAATCGAAAATCGACGTAAAATCGTTTTGCCTCTACAGGTTTTATAAGTAGGTAGGAGTTTTGCTACTGTATAAAAGAATACTTTAACAAAATCAAAAGTCTTTTATCACGCCATCTTTCTGGCAGACAGGGCAGAGCCAAGATAGATATCTCTAGAGTGTTGCTACATTCGAGTTACATATCCCAATAGCTACATTTAAATAAATATCTTACCTAATATTTTCCTTTTTTAGGGTTCCGTACCTCAAAATGAAAAAAACGGAACCCTTATAGACTCACTTTGTTGTCCGTTTGATTGTCTGTCAAAACCCTTTAGCTCGAGCCCTATGTGAGGTGAGACTGTAACTCATAAAAGTATTAAAAAAGTATGTAAATAAACATGGATCAGAATCACAGAGGTAACAGTAGGTATTCGAGCTATAAAGTCCTACAGAGACAGTGATACCAAAACATCAAACAAACCCAGGTTCAGGTTCATTATGTAAATAATGTTGAACTTTTTGTAGATGATAAATATAGTCTTAATATAATTTTTTGAAATAAGGATAAATACATAATTACTTTACAGGATTATCAAAAGTATTAATAATATCACATATGGCGAGATTAATTTCATATATGTGTAAGTTAATCAGTAACCAGTCATACATTTTAATAAAAATAATGTGGTTTTATTATTATTAGAATGCTTTACAAACTAGAAATCAATCAGAAACAAATTTAGTAGCACAAATATTTTTGAAAAATTTCCTCGGGCCAGGATTTGAACCTGCGACCTCCTGGCCAGAGGATTTTTTTTTAAAGTTTCAAGTTTGTAATGCATTCTAATAATAATTAGAGTATTCAAAGCGATGGATTTCGCGAAAAAAGATATAATCTTAGTTAATGAGAACTGTGAATTTCTTAACTGTCTGATGCAACAGGTATTGTAGCGACGACAGCGCCTTTTGTTCTAAGAATGAGCAAGGCGTGAAATCACATAACGCCCTCGTAAGCGTACAGTATGTGCATTACAAGCAGGTATATCGAGTAGTTACAAAAATCGGTGTGCACATATGGTGGAAAAATTCGTCGTTCCAGATACGAACCTCGGTAGCGCAGTCGATAGCACGCCTGTCATGTTAGCAGGAGGTTGCAGGTTCAAATCCTGGCCCGAGGAATTTTTTCATATTTCTTTTTTCATATTTTTTCATTTGTGCTTTTAAATTTGTTTCTGATTGATTTCTCGTTTGTAATGCATTCTAATAATATTTAGAGTATTCAAAGCGATGGATTTCGCAATAAAAACATATAATCCGGGTTTAATTAGGTCGAACAAAAATTTTTTTTAATCAACCTGAATTACCTGGGACCTTTGAAAGTTAGAAAGTCATACAAAAAGGACGGCTTATATCTCTCTACCAACTATATATGCTACCTCTATGGTCATAACGTACGAATAAAATTTCTGTCCTGTTAGGAGACTGACTTTTAGGCCTTAGACCATTTTACCAACAGGACCGCGACTGTACGAGCAGCACACCCCTCTGCCAAAGATATAAGACCAGCGGTCATACCGTTTTTATAAAACTAGTTGCCGCGCTTTCTGCGTCATTCTCAGAATACAATGCGCGCGGAACGATCTCCGACACTAAAACTAACACTAAAATACTTACTAAAAAAAGTACAAAAAATATTATCTATTTATGGCAGTAACCGACCGTAGTCTTTGAGGTTTATAAAACGACTGTGGCAACTAAAACAAAATGAATAGAAATTCTTCTTATTAAACTATGTTCTTTTAAATCAATATTTTCAAGTATACAAATGCATATAGATTCCGAAAAACCCATTGGTGCATACTCGACCGGGGTTCGAACCTGGGTCTCAAGGTTGAGAGGCTAGCGTTCTACCTTCTCAGCTAAAGCTGCTTTGAATAAAAAATGTTTCTTTTAAAATCTAAATTTGTCTTAATAATTGTTTCGTGTGCGTGCAGGTGGTGTAATCGAAAAATACAATTAAAATAAAAAAAGTATTAATATGCGCTGCCTCGCTCGCCCCCCAACCGAAAGCGGCAGACTTTTGTGCATAGAATTTAGTACCTACTCGTGAATACTCCTTTGGTTTGATACTCAAAGTTTTAGGCGCTTTATGCTGTGGCAGCACATTGGAAAAAACATCATTACTGTACCCAAAGAGTACATTATTATATACTGTGCCTAAAAGCTCAGAATAAAAACCTCAGAATAAGGAAAAACATACTGTTTATAAACAGCGTAGTTTTCATAGACAACGTCTTCAATGAGCTAATATTTTACCTTTCCTAAAAACTGGCACTTTTGGCATTAGTTAAAAATTACGTTTCCGAAAACTTTGCTATGTGAAAATAGTTCTTTGCTATTTCTAGGCGTAAAAGTACAATCTAAAACTCATGTAAAGTTTCAACATATAACTGATCAATTAAAGAAAAGAGAAAGGTAAAAGTAAAAATCAAGTCAGATCTACTTACTGAACGCACCACAACGAAAACCGTAAAACGAATTTTTTGACAAGTCAAGTTTTCGTTTCGTTTGCTGTTGCTGCCTTGCTTTGCGATCAAAAGAAAGATGTATCTTTGGCAATATTTCTTTGTTGTCATCGTATAAACATCAATGAAAAGTTCTACTAGGTTGTTGTGC
The DNA here is from genome assembly GCA_934047225.1 of Ypsolopha sequella. Taxonomy (NCBI): domain Eukaryota; kingdom Metazoa; phylum Arthropoda; class Insecta; order Lepidoptera; family Ypsolophidae; genus Ypsolopha; species Ypsolopha sequella. The sequence goes on from OW204009.1 coordinate 11,785,689, forward strand.
CTCGCAAACTCGAATACTTGGTGTCTGCTTTGAAGTTAAAAACCTTCAAAACCACAATTGATATTTTGCTTACGTGTTGCTGAAGAACTTGAAACTTGAAGATAATCGACTTGTTCACCTGGATACTGCCTTAAATGATGGTAGCGTAGGTCACACACAGGACCACAAATTCAAGCTCAGTTATGAACAAGAAACTCGTCAGAACGGGTCCGCGGATCAGAGTAACGAAGCCAGCAATCCGTCCAAGAAAATTCGACGAACCGACTTTGTTAACAAGACCTATCGAGAAACTGGTTGACGACCGCAAGTTCATCTACACTTGCCAATATTGCCGTTTAAAATTCACTCAAAACAGCAATTACTTCCGGCATATGCAGTCAAACCACGAAATGGCGCAACGACAGGCCACATTCGAGTGTAACAACTGCCAGATCATTTTCACAAAGAAGAGCAACTTGGATTTACATTTTCAGACTCATCATCAGATGAAGAGCAAGTCCAGGTGTGAGACTTGTGCGATAACATTCAAGTCGCGCTACTGTTTACGTCGGCATCTTAAATTGAAGCAGATAATGCAAGAAAACTCTTGCAAAAAGTGTCAAAAAAAGTTTACAAGCAGAGATGGGCTCAATAAACATGTTAGGAACAAGCACACTTTCAAGAACATTACGTTTCAATGTGATTTCTGCTCTCTTAACTTTAAAGCGAAGGAATCGCTACTTACTCACCTAAATCGTGTTCATAAGAAATTATGATTTAATTTAGTTAGAATTTGCATTAGTATTTAGTTTATTTCTTTGCAGATTTTATCTCACTCATTTTTGATAGTGGAAGTTTGTCTAAATTCTACAGAACATGGTGTTTGCATCATCATTATACTTTCAGAATTCTTAAATACTGTACTCTCTCGCTAATCCGCCGCCAAAAAATCCGGACTACTGGCGGATTAGCAAAAACGGCGGATTATAATGTACAGGAACATCAAATTGAGGAAAACAACAAAAAAACAGTAATTTTGTATTAGTACTTATGAAGGTAAATACATATCCTCCAGCTTCCCTTCACTGAATCAGTTGTGTCAGCACGTCGATGCCATTTAGCTCTATTTTAAAGAGCAGGGCTGGCTAAGGTGACTGACCGGGGGAAGTGCACAATACTCACGGTAGCGGAGAGTCCGTGCAGGACCATTAATCCCCCCCGCTTCGAATTTAGAACTACAGTTTCATTTGATGATGTATTGCAATTTTACTTTTGTTGCAAACATACGATAAAAGCACCAGTAGAATTTATTCTCCATAACAAATTCTACCAGTTAATATAGAGAGTATTTATTTGCATGTTGCACTCCCAATGCTAGATTGTCTTTTAGACATGATCATAATTTTAGTATTTTTGGTGCAGGATGCTAAAAGTTCTTAAAATTCTATATTTTATGCGTAGGACTCGATCAAGGCTAATTGTAGGTGTTTGATGCTTTTTTCGGTGTCTTTGTCCATGTCTACTGACATTATATTTTGTAACTGCTAAACTGGAAATTTTTAGATCATATTATAGATAGTACTTCCACTAACAAAACTCAAGTTAATAATAGGGCCTAAGCAAAGAATGCCCAATTCGCAAAATTACTACCAGTCTAGAAATACCCAATTCACTTAATGACCAATGCAATATATATCTAATTCGTGAAATTACTAAATCTAGAAAAGGCTTTTTCTTAAATAACCAACTTTTCTCAGTACAATACGATATGTCCGACATGCGACAGGGGTACTGTAAGCCAACCAACATATGCCCACTTTTCAGCAATAATTTATTCCATGCCAATGTAACGGATGGTGTGCCCTATTGCCATACCAACACGGAGGCGGTAAAAATAAGCTGTTAAAACAGTAGCGCGTAGCAAACAGTTTGGCACCCTCTGAGTGTGGAACCCTTATATCTTAACAGCTCATTGTTGTAATCTTTACATAGTCACCTATAATTGGTACATAACCATGTTTCTTATTTTAAAAAAAATTTGGTTGATCATTTAAGCATACATCCATCTCTGACGCACGCATAGAGACCGTGATAGAGATGGATATACAACCGAACAATATTGGATCGAATTTTGTAACTTCGGAGTAGGCCCTCTGGTCATTTAAAGAATTGGCCTTTTGTAGAATTGGATATTTTCAGATTTGGGCATTTAGCAAACTGGTTCTTTTTTTGCCATTAGTCATTTTACGATTTGGGCATTCTTCGCATAAGCCAATAATGGGACCTCATTTCAAGAAGTTTATATTTTAAATTAATAACTTTGCTTTTAACAAATAAATGGCTAGGAGAAAGTTTAGGTTCTCTTTCACAAAGTTTTAGTTTTTTGTGAGATTATATTTTGCAAATAAGTAACTTGGTGCTTATTTAAGTGTTTGGTGTTTAAAGATTAATGTCCATAAACATAAAAAATGTGACTGCCTGTTCATCCCTTTAGCCCTTTAAATTACTACAAAACAGTAAATTTGCAAAAAAGTTTAAAATCTCATGTTTCTTGTATATTTTTTTTTATTATTGATAATGCTATTTTCTTCAGATAAACTAAACTGATTCATTGTAAGATTATATGTTTTTATAGCGAAATCCATAGAGTGCATTACAAACTAGAAATCAATCAAAAGCACAAATATTTTTGAAAAAATTCCCCAGGCCAGGATTTGAACCTGCAACCTCCTGTCAAGTAAGCAGTTATTTTAATTTCATTATAAGTTTGTTATTAAGTATATCTATAAAGAAATGGTTTCTTTTGTATGAAATGAGGATCTTAATTAGTTAGCAATTAATTTATTTACTTAATAGTATGTACCACTATTTAAGAAGAAAGCGGTTTTGCAGCCAGATTGTGATAAACCCGCCTTTTTTAATTAATCGAAAAAGAACACTTAAATCAAAATTAATCCATTTGATTCTGTAAACTAGAAGATCAAAAATTTTGAAATTATAATTTACAGAAACCAATGGAAACTTTGCAATGGCAGCATACACAATACATAGTTAATAAGGTTTTGTTCAATATCTATTGAATTTTGAATTTAAGTGTTCTGTTTCGATTAATTAGAAAAAGATGGGTTTTTTTACAATCCGGCTGCGAAACCGCTCTTGACAGTGTTCACAACTACATACACAAAAAAACCTCCATAACTTGTACCTTGGAAAAAATGTTAGAAGTTTAGATTAAAAAAGTAAAATAAAGTTGCAAATCCAACACAGCCACCCAACACAACACTAATGGGTGCCATAAAAATACAGGTATATTTTTATACATAACTTTATTATTAAAATTATGGAGGTTTTCCTGTAACAAATAAGTTCTTTTTGTTTAGTTTTCTTCAATTACATATTCGTAAGGTCATTTATAATATAATACCTAGACTTTCCTCGTGTGGTACAAACTATACTCAAAACAGTATTTCTTTTATGAATTTTAAAGTGTTAACCATAATGTACATGTAAATAAAACTCTGGTAAAAAGTTGGTAACTTGATGAAATAAAAGTGTCACTTTTTAAAAATTACTTTATTTTCAATCCATAGAAGTTATTTTACAAGTTTGTGGGTGATTAGAGCTTCAATAGGATTCTTGTGTATAAAATAGTAGATAAAATAATACTTAAAAGATTAATTCTAAAAGAAAATACTTGGTATGGACTGTTCCACTTAATTAAAATTATGGTTTTGTTGGCAACATCCTTGGAAGAACATCATAAATTATGAATTTAGATTAGATTAGACAAAAATGTGTTTCAATGTTTACATTTTGCAGATGGGATTAGCAAATGTGGGCAGAATGAATAATAATTTGATGTAACAGTTGCGTTTTGTGACTGCATGCATTTTGTGATTTACATATTACAATTGAAAAAAAAAAATGTGTTAAGTAAATTGAGTCAACGATTCAATTATCATAAAGAAATAAATAAAAATCTTCATTTTGGTCTAAATTTATAATACCTAGATAATAATAAAATCATAATCAAATCCCAGTTAAGGGTCGGTGATCGGGCTCGGGCAAAAACAGGGTCCGGCGTTAAGATGGTAATAAATGGTACAATTTCTAAACAAAATATACAACAGTTGCTACTCGATAAGATGAAGTACAAGGGTTGATGAGAAAATTGCAGTAACATTTTATAGTTTAGAAAAAAATATCAGCCCTTCACCTTGACAGTTCGCGGGCAAGTGAGGGCCGCGACCGTGAATATAGGAGCGTTTTTCTTGAAATTTCAGAATTTTTTCTGAAGTAATTAAATTTTACTGCAATTTTCTCATCAACCCTTGCACTTCATCTTATCGAGTAGCAAGTGTTATTTATTTTGTTTACAAATAGTAACTACTACCATCAAAAGTGAGAATGCTCAACTCTGTTTTTGCTTGAGCGCCGACCCTTAAAGGCCGCTGCCATATACGAATACAGCCTACAGTCTCCTCATAACAGGCGACCGATTTCTGTCAACACATCTGACTGAACCAGCAGATACAATTCGCCAATCCAAAATTATATGTTTCGGTAGGCCAAACCAAAATGGCTTCTATATTCATTACGTTAGAGTCTTCGTCTTCGGGAAAGATAAGTTTGTGGCGCTATACGTAAGATCGGAAGAGCCAATAGGATTGCAGTATCCCGTTTCGGTTGTTGACAGAATTATTTGTACGCAAGATGTTGAACAATAGACGTCTTTCTGGGCTGTATTGTCTATGGCCGCTGCACATCAAATGCGTGGCAGCACCAGTTATTGTATGAAACTATACTGATACATTAAAGCCGATTCTGAAGGCTTTAATTTTAGTTTTAGTGCTGTCAAAACTTAAAATATTCCAAAGTAATTTAACTTCTAACCCTAACAGTTAAGGACTATTTTGCAATGAAGAAAATTTAGTTTTGACAGCACAAACTAAAATTAAAGCCTTTAGAATCAGCTTTATTATGCACGCAGTACAAACAATATAACTTGAGCTGCCACGCGCACGCATTTGGTGTGTATTGGCCTTAAAGCTGGGCAAATATTATGTCATAGTATAGTGATATAAGATATGATACTTAGTGTCGCATTTGCTAATTACATCTGCAAAATGTATACATTGAAATTTATTTCAGTGTAAATTTAGTTACAATTTTCTGAAGATGTCCTTAAAAGGACAAAACTAGTTGCAAAATCATAAATAAACAAAGTGTAACAGCATACAGTAGTACCATTTAAGTAATGCGCATAGGAATCTTCACTACTCTTGGGCAAATGTCGTCTTTTCTTACGCTTTCTATACAATCCATGACAGATAGTGCATGTCCAGTCGGCTATAGATTTCTATGTACATTATATATGTAGCACTTCTTACATGCTCCAAGTGTAGCACAACTGTACCAAGTATTTTCTTCCAGAATTGATATTTTCCATCAATAAATTATATCAATAAAATAACATAAAATAATAAAAAATTCAAATTCTGACAACTAGCGTTATTGTCATTTTTCTATTAACAGGTTACGGATTTTCTATTTAAACATTAAATAAACAGCCCTACTGTCATAGTATGTGAATGTGTTCTATTGGTATAGATTCGGCATAATACGTCTTTATTTATTTGACATGACTAACATTATTTTAAGCGTCCTGTCTTTTTCTTTCTTTATCGAAAAGACAAGGACAGAACGTTTAAATTAAGTTTAGTCCTGTCAAATAGGTTAAGATGTGCTTCACCGAATCTGTACTATTGTCTATCATTCTTCGATAGTTTCAGCTAATTGCAAAACAAGACTGGTTAAACTGCACAAGATATGTGAATAATGAAATTTAATTCAGAATCTTTGGCAATTTGCCTGGATTGACTTTTGTACTCCTTCATCTCTGTCTCACTATTTTAGTGTCATGTTAGTCCAGTTCAGGTTTGCACACATTTATATCATCACTTCTTAGTGCTTCTCTAATCCATATCCAAGGTAACATATCATTCAGCTACAGCAGGGATGGGCAAACTTTTTCCTACGCAGGTCAATATTTACAAACAGTATCTATGGGGGGCCACAGGTTTTAGAACTTTTGTGATTAATGCGAGCAACACTGCACTTGATAAATTTTTGTTACATGATTTAATGTTATGTTATTAATTATTGTCTACTTCCGGGTCGATGATCACAGGCCGGATTGCAACTGTTTGTGGGCCGGAGATTGCCCATCCCTGAGTTAGAGGAATCAAAATTCCATTCTGTTTAATGAAAGACTATGGCACAGATAGGATCAATAGTTCAAAATTTGATAACAAACAACTTCAGAACGCTCACAATTATTTAGTCAATTGTTACAAATCTAATCTCCGTATCAGATGCTTGATCCGACTGTTCATGGATGTATCCTTGATGTTTCTCTCTTATATGGCGTCCCATATGATCTTTACGCTTGAAACACTTATCACAAACGGGACATTTCACAGTTTGTCTGAGATGCAGCGTTTTAATATGTCTAAGCATGTGATCCCGTCGTTTGAATAAAGCATCACAATGAGGACACTGGTTCCGCGTAACTAAATTCGCGTGACTCGCTTCATGAGCAGCTAAAGTCGAGTAAGAATTGAACGTGTCTGTACATTCTCTACATGCAAATGTATCCTCGAAGGGATGTGTGACACTAATGTGTTTCTTCAAATGATCTTGCCGGTTAAACATGGAACTGCAGAAAGGACATTTGCAGAGCTTTTCAGCGGTGTGAACACATTGCATGTGCCTCCGTAAATGATCGTTTCGTCGAAACGTTGCAAAACAAATATTGCAGTTGATCATCTTCATTTCAGGATGGTTTTGTTTGACATGTATAACGAAATCGGGGAACTCGGTGAAGTTGCTGTTGCAGTAAGGACAGTGGGTTACAGAAACTTCAGTGTTTTGTATTTTTATATTGATTTCCTGTTTCTCCTTGCGCCCCAACGTAATGTTTCGGTTGATGCTCACAATAGCGTCCGCTCCCAGGACACTAGCCGTAGTTCCAGTCAATGGGATTCCTATATTGTCCATCTTTTATGCAGTAAAACGTGTCCTCTGACTAAAATTTATAGAAACACCTGACTTGAGCAGATCAAGTCATAATTTTTTGGTTTACATACCTACCTATTTCACACTTTCACAAATCACAGACCATAGATAGCCATCATATTTCGATTTTTGACAGCAAGTCAGAGTGGCGTTCAAAAACTTGTAGTGTTTATTAAAATAAGCGATTACGAATGACAGAAATCGATTAGTTCTTTTTCGAAAACATAATAGATTATGTCGAAATTTTAGCCTTTATTACTGAAACATAGACATGTGTAACTCAGGAGTGACTCATAAAAAAGATTTACATCCTTCCAAAAGAATCATTCCAGTAAATCATACGTTTTCTGAATACATCTTTAAATCATTATGGCTACGGTTCATATAAGATTGATAGAAGCATGAAAAGATGTAGGTTGAGACGACTGTTGCGGAATTAGATGCATCAAAAAGAGACAGGCGATCATTTAAATAGTTTGCGGCTTTGCGCATGCGTACGGTAATGACCGGTTGAATTTACGTCAGAGTCCGCATAGAGAACTATTTCTTCTGTCATTGTAAATTTGTAACCATTTATAAAATATGAAATCCGTTGGTTTGTTTACGTATTTTTTTGAATTCATCTTGCATGTGTGTGGGACGCCTTGTTTTGTTTTGTTGTTTAATTCTTGTTTTTGAGTTGTTTTGAGTAGCAAAGTTGAGTTTATTTATTTGTTGAGCTATTAAAATAGTATTGACAGTTAATATTTCACTTATTAAGTGTAATACTGTTTCTTTTAACACACATTAGTGCGTAAATAAAAATACTGTAAATACCATCTGTAGTTGTTTTAATTATCGATAGTTTGGGTCTCCTGCAAAAAAAAAGTGTGGCGAAATAATGTTTTGTTTAGTAAGTATGTAGGACAAAGCAGGAGGCGCGGCCCGGCAGTAAGATCGTGACGTATTGATGTAGTGATTCCTTATTTATTTTCGATCAGTGAATTATTGGGATTTAAAGAGTTATAAGAGTGATTTAAATCTTCTGAACAAAAAGATTTATAAATCTTTCTTTGAAAATATTTAAATTGTGCATGTCTACTGAAACACTAGTAGCTTGTATGATCGAATGACATCAAATGGTGAGGCAAAAGATGAGTGTAAATGAGAAAGAAGTATAAACAAACATTGTTCTGAGAAACAAGTTTTTTGGTTTATTAGTGTACAGCCAGAGAATATAAAGCATTACTACGTAAACAAGCGACACTCACCTCCCCCCGCGAGATTATCGTCCTCCGCGGTCCCCCGCAAGTTAGTGGCAAATCTGGTGGCACGCAGAGCTCGAGTACCACTCGTTCACTGCGCGCGTATTTTGTTTTATGTTTTATTACGATACTGATTTTTAATTAATATGGTTTGTTTTTGTGGTGTTTATGGATGCATTGAAAACGGAGCAAAAAATAAAGAACGGAGATTTTTTAAATTTCCTGCCGATGAACTAAAGCAAGGCATTTTCTTTTTTGTATTTGTTTAGGACGTTAACTGCAACTCTCAAACAGTTGGTAAGAATTTTAAAAATCGAATGTTTTTGTGTGACCGTTCGAGCTGAGCAAATTTCAACATGTCCTAAAAATGTGTATTTGTGCCCGAAGTACGGCGATAGGGCTCACCACCCATCACGTTGGGACGTAATATTTGTAGGTGAAACGCGGGTGTACCGAGTGTGGACTGTGCCTTGCATTTCAAAGTTCACACTCGGAACACCTCTCCCCTCGAGCATTTGATTCTAGTCGTGACGATGTATATATTGGGGAACCAGAACTAGGACTTAGGGATTAACCACGCTAAAATTTAGGAAGAGAATCATATAAGTTGCTGAATTATAATGTTGTCCCTCTCGATCGACGACGCTCACACGCTTGCTGCCAGCCCTAGACTAGCTCACGCACACACACAAGCGTGTGCGGACAAGCCAGTGCGCGCGTGATAGTGTAGGTAAATAACTTGAGCACTCAGTATGGAGTGTCGGGGGTGTGCTTATACTGTGGTATACTTTATATTCTCTGCCTGTGATCCCTCCCGTAGTCCCTGGAAGGTACCACGGGTATTTTTTTCCGTGGTCGCTCCGAGAAATACTCACTCTCTGTGACCGGTCTCGAAGACGGCTCTTTGGACCATATATTTTTCAATTGTCCCTAAATGTTAACTATCCTCCTATCTATCCCAGGCTTGGTTGTAGTAGTGCGCGCTCCTGCTCTCGCATGGTGCGTGCGTAATGTGTGTGAGCGGGAGCGCGCTTCAGAAACGTATACCAAATTAAGGCGCTACGGAAAAAAATCGACACTTTAAGGACTTGCATATCTACTTCAGTAAATAATATATTATTTTGATAAAACAGTATATTATTTTTGGATTCTTTTTCTAGGGATCTGTTAAAACAGAAACGCGATTGGATAAATTCGGCTCGATAGAAATATTTATTGAAATGAGGTCCTTTTCGACACCAGTTCTCCTGGTTTGACAATTTATAATGTCATATAGACTGCAACTATATTTTATAAGATGGGTTTTAACGGTATCTAGGACCTGTGGTCCTATTATGTATCTCTAGTTGCTTTCTAGACTGGGTGCCTATCATCAAAAACATAGATATACTATCGAATTTCGATTTCCTAAGGATATGTTCGCACTTGAAGTGACGACACAGATTGTTAATAGTTCAATACCCACTAAAGGCAATTTTGAAATTTTAGTTTTTATCTATGTTTTTGATGATACGCACCTAGATCAGTTGGCAACCAAAGATACAGAATAGGGGGGCGGGTTAAACAGAATTTTGATAGCAACTTTAGTACATTTTATATTAATAAAAAACTTTTGCACGAATCCGTCCCTCTCACACTGAGGATTTTTCGCATATGGAGTAACAGGGACGCTAAAACTTTTACATATCGCTTTAAACCTCGAAAATGAAGCGTTTTTTGACGTTAGCATGCCCCTTATCTCAGAAACAAGAGGACCGAAAAATATCATGGTAATAGGTGATTATTACGAATTCGGCGGAGTAGATCCAATTCTTAGAAGGACATATTCTATGCTCGTTATTTTCTCAGCGGTAGCCACGACTTGTTTGTCAGGCGCTACCATTTTAGCGGCTTGTTTGTGTCGTTTTAATGTTGCTATGACAGCAGTTGCCATTATGTACCCGTTTTGTGTGGTGGTCTCAGAACAAAGTGGTACGGAACCCTTTTTGCGGGAGTCCGACTCGCACTTAGCCACATTGTTTGACCCACGGTCGAACCGGTGTCCATATAGTAAATTCTGGACCTAATGAGAAAAAAAAGTCTCAGTAGATCGATATACATAATTTTAATGGATCTATTGAGAATCGAAAGAAAATCGGCCGTCCCTACAAGTGGGTGAGTTTAATTGTGAGGTAGGGTTGCTTGCAGTGGCCGCCCGGACTATTATACTTTACAATCATAACCAAATTTATTTTTAAGAATATATTTAGACTCCAAACTTCGGTTTAAAATACTCTAATAGATGTTTTATGACTTAAGGCGAATGATTACGCCAACTGCAATTTGGACCTGTCTTTGAATGCCTACTCTTCCCACACGGGTGGTCCAAAAACTTTCATAAAAATATATGATAGGGATTATAGAGTCAAAAATAAATGTTAAGTTTCATAAACTGTTTTTCTATTGTTATTTTTGAAAAGTCATCGAAAATATCACATGATTTACACAAGAATTCTCTTACTCCTTCCAAACGCCTAAAGCGATTTTAATTGTTATTTCACCAAATTATAGGAAATTTTTAGATCTAAGAAATTCAAGTTCAAATTTTTTTTCCGTTCATGGCGTCCATGTGAAAAGTATTATTTTCTCCTATTTTGCGCTAGCCGGAGACGCAGTGGTTGTCGTAACAGCCACTTTTCAAGGCACACAGAAATGAACATTATTTCATTGTCGTTTCCGTTGATATTTGTACCGACACACATCGAGTTGCTTATTTAGCGTGGTCATACGCCTTAAGAGGAATGCGGAGCAATTCTATTTCATACAAACGAAATACCAAAACCATTTGTAAACCATAGATATTCTTAAGATAGTGTGTGTTTATCGCGATTGGATTACAGAATATCTAAGTTCCCAAACACATATTTTGAAAGAACACTGATTTAAAGATGACATAATATAAGCAATTAAAATTTTCCATAGAAAGTTTATTTTTCTCATATTTCATATTTAAATCAGTGTTCTTATTAAATATTTGGGAACTTAAATATTCTGTAATGGAATCAAAATAACTTCACACTACCTTAAGGCGAATGCGAAAAAATACGGGTGTTTCTTTTCTGTGTATTTCATGAAATACACAGAAAATTTTAATAAATTTCTGGTATATGTATTTTGACTATATAATCTAGGGTTTTGAAATTGGAAAACATGTTTGGATAAATTTTACTCCATAGAAATAATTGTATAAATGAAGTCTTCAAACACACTTTCTCTCCTCGTTTGACGAATAGGAACCATATACAGAACTCAAACATATTTTATTAGTTGTATTTCAATATTATATAGAGATTTGATATTTGAAAATTTGCTAGCTATTTTAGTTTTTTTAATAAAAATATAAAACCAACTTTTTTCCCTTTTGCCCTGAATCCGCCCCTCTCGCACTGCGCGATTTTTCGCTTGGAGTGACAGTGACAGAAATAAAATTCGCATAGCCTCTTAAGAATATCTATGATTTACAAATGGTTTTGGTATTTCGTTTGTATGAACTACGGTTGCTCCACAGGCCTCTTAATAATAAATACTTTTAGGACTTTAAGGACAGAACAAAGGTACTTATAATGAAATGAAACAAGTGGGATAAAGATTTAATATTGACTAATATTTAGTAAAATACCATATTATAATAATAAAATTCATATAAAAATTCAAGTTTTTAGTTAAACAATACTAGAAACTTGCTGGGTGGCTGATTGCAAATAAGTTAACAATTTGTAACATTTACTAATGTAAGTTAAACATCAACCGCCCACAAGTTAAACATTAAACACTAATTAATACTATATCCAAACAACAAAAATAAAATTCATCTTAATTATACAAAAAGAAACCCGATTTTAATAGGACTACAGATTTCATCTACTATAAAATGTTATTTTACATACATATAAATACTTATATAAAAACTTCCATGGATGTTGGATTATTTCGTAGAAAAAAGGAATAATTCTAAATAATAAAAATAATACATTTTTTTCAGTAAAGCTCTGATTTTGAAGGTTGGATCTACAATGCAATGTTATTTATTAGAGAATTTACAATTTTATAATAGGTAATTCAAACTTTATATTCTATAATTATATTAAACTGTCTTATGGCCAATGTGCTAAAATAAATCGAAATATATGGTAAAAACTTATAAAATACTTCTCTAGAGTTTTCGCAGTTATAATAGGTATAGCACTAAAGATTTCTGAAAATACTGAAATGAGTAACACTATAAAATATAAAAACAATTCTAAACTAATATGAATAAACAAAATTATATCTACTTGATAAATAAGTCCAAAAAATTATATCTCAAAAAATCGTTATACAAAAAGGTATAAAACTTGAAAAAATAAATAGGAATTACTTACTTCAAAAATACATCAAAACAAGCAGGTAATCATATTTTTAAAATCATACAAAAAGCAGGATACACAATCCACAAAAGCCACACTTTCCCCAGAATTAAGTAAATATAGGAATTTCTAAAACGACGATGGCCGTTTCATTTTCATGTCTTTTTTGGTAGTGTCGTCTTTGGGACGCATTTCGTCTTTGGTGAAAACAATCAACGAAGGAGAAAATATAGCTCAAAATCACTTACAAAAATAGGAAAGACATTAAATAATAATCACTATATAACAAGTCAACACACAAAAAAAAGTAGTAGATTCATACAAAAAAAAGCATTGTGATGTGTAGAACTAAAATTCGAGTAATTTACTAATCGAGGCGTGTGCTCGAACAAAGCTGTATGTTACATTTTGGCGAAAGTTATCTAATGATGAAAAAATGTTGTCCATCAACACTGGCATTGTTCGCAACTGAGTTTTGTTTTACAATCATAATAGTAGTGAAGTTTAGCAGCAGTCAAACGTTGAGCGTTTTTAATTGTGTCAAATTTAGTGTTTAATAAGATTCCTAGATGGCACTGTCCTATACTTTAGCAACATAATCAAAGACAAAATTTGCACAGATTCCAAACAAATTAAAACCACCTTGACACATTGATTGCTACGAAACATATTTTATCTATGGTGACATGGAGAGGAGAGCGACATCTAGAGATAAGCTAAGAACTAAAAAAAACGAGAAAAACGCTCAATTCCATCATTAGATAACTTTCGCTGTAATATAACAAACAGCGTTGTTCGAGCACACGCCTATTCATTGATTGCACTATCCCTGATCAAAACAAAATCTACTCTAACTACAATAAGAAACACAGGAGGAAAGTTTCAAATTCATTTTAATATCTTCACAATATCCTAAAATAAATCATCAAGTTGAAATAAAGTGGGCTACACACAAGTTCATAAAAACTCACAATAAAATTTAATTGTCAGATTTTGTCTTTAATTTTGAAAATTGCAAAACAGAAATGCATTATGATGACTTTGATGACAAATTATTTAAAAAAAAACACCATATATTCATGTGGTTTAATGATAGACCATGATAAAAAATTATTTTTTAACGATTTTGATTTCATCAAATTGGACAAACAGTCTTACACAATTTACAATTAATATATTCGAAACAAATGAAAAAATAATAGAAAATAAATAATGAAGAAATATATCTCACTTAAGTCGTCACTAGTTTCACAAAATTTGTAATTAAGTAAATGGAAAAAAAATATTTTTTATTATACCACATGAATATTATGAATCACATAGCGAAAATGTAGCAAACCTTTGTAACAAAATTTAAGTGTAGGTACGTTTTTTAATTTATATCATCAACAAAATTGATTCTATATAACAAGTCGCTGAAATAACTGCCTATAAAAATATATACTATAAATGTTTTAAAATAATGCTTTCCGCCCTACTAGCTCTCAACAGCTTCAAAAATATTTCTCGAGGTAATCGCAAGTTAAATTTGATGTAGAAGAAAATATATAGATATTTCATTTAACTCTGCGAGAGCTAGTTTGTTAAGAATTTCTGTAATGTTTACAAAAATAAAAGATAATTTCAATGCACCATCTACCCATTTCAATTTGTCCGTGTTGGATCCCAAAACGTTAAATCGGTGTATAATGGCAACACTTCCACAAAAAATTACGGTGCAGGGGAAAAAATTCAAACTTAATATTGTCTAGCAACATTACATGGTAATTTAGGTACTATGTCATTATACAATATACTCCACTAGGTAGGTATATAATGAATTGCACTACTCTTGCTATTAATAATTTCGCTAAAATCCCTAGCACGAGAATTTACAAGACTCGGGAGCAACTTCGGCAGCACCGAGCGAACGCTAAGACAAAAATTCCACTAAGTTTCGGCCCGCTGCCGATAAAAGTCATAAAAAACCTTTTTTTGCGGTATTTTTTCCTTTTTTTTTCCTAAGAATCCAACGTACGATTTCGATTCACTATGTACATGCAAGTGAAAAAGTGCGTTGAAAAGTTTCACTCAGAGATCAAACGACGAGGGACACAAAAACACCGAGTTCAATATATTTAACAATTTCGTCATACATTTAAATATAGTTTAGCTACGATTTTAAAAAAGTACAAATCCACGTCAAAAAATTCAATGAACGTATCGAATGGCGCCCATGCCCCCCGTTTGGTGTAACCTCGCGTGATGCGACATTACCATGTCCGAGAGCTTAGCGAGCCTTGGACACCCGTATTCACTACAAGTCAATAGAAAAGAGACAACATACAAACAACAAGGACAGAGCCGACAGAGCGGTCATGCATAAACAAGGAAAGGAAAACGACCTACAAACTAACAAACTAAAAATGATATAACCCTCAATGGAAAACAAAATATCACCCCACAGAATAAAAGAAACTAAACCCATCTCGAAACAACGACTAAACAAAAGTACAATTCTAGGAAATTAACACAACGTCTCAAAGCGAACGCTTTTTAGAAATTAAACACGATCAAAACTAAACACTGTGGGGTGACGTCTAGAACAACGTAACGTTTTTGCATCAAAGGCAGCGCACTGAACTGTCATTGATGCAAAAATATCATTAAAACCTAACAAAACTATAAAGATAAATTAGGGAATTGAAACTTCCTTCCGTAGTACAAGTCAAAAAACAAGAAACCCTCCAAACCTAACAGATCAGACGGAACTGTCTGAAAGTCGTCAACAAGCACTTGACGCGACGATCAGAAAAAGAGATACAACTAGATAAAGTGCAACACAACACAACTAACCCACCGCACGTAGCCGACCGCATATCCCAAACACACCTCGGCCTCAAATATAAGTATTTTCAAGCATAAATCTAACACCAATCAGTTTACAAAATCGCTGGGCCATTGACAAACCTTTGAGGCTTGAGATAATCTCCCTTAAATATCAGATATTAAAGTATGGAAAATGTCTAATTTGCTTCTAACGACGTATGTAAGTCCAAGCATATTATGTCCACAGCTAAAACATTGCGCGTCAAAGTAAAAAATTACATCCGAATTTACAATTTCGTTTTTTATAAAAATATAAAAATACAAAATGGGACAGTGCGACCATACACATTCTAACTCACTCACGCGTCCCGCCTATATTTTTCTTTTGTCAACTAGGAGGGGAGGGGGCACTTTCGAAAAATTCAAACGCTTTCAAAAAACATTGAGCAATTTCTTTAAAATAACCACAAAAATAAAATGGAAAATGCACAAACAATCTCCAATCGTCAGCTTCATCGCATTCATAAAATATTTTCAAAACGAATTGGTCATTTAAAAAAATAAAACAATAAAAACGGACTCGATGCGATACGAAACAAGACAGACAAGATACGACAAAAAGATATAAATACTCAAAGAGAACAGCCAAAAACTTACGAAAACAATTACCAAAGTATGAAAATGCACTGTAAAAAATAAATCTTTGAAAAACAAAAACTGGCCCAAAACTTTTTTAATGTGACTTCAAAAACTTTAAAGGCGATCGGAATATCAAAAGGTGCGAAGTGATAGTGAAAATGGATTCATTTGAGTGTTACAGTAACATTACAGGGCATGTTGTAAGGCGTGATTATTTTCAAAAAGTCGATTGTTCTAATCAATATTTATTTATTTTGAAGAGAGAATCGCAACTATTCGGCAACTTTTTTAACGTTGCATTAAACAGTTTTAAACTAGTTCTATAAAATTTTAAATTCACCGCACACGTTTGCTCCAAATTGCAATCACTGTGGGGCTTGCACTGTGGAACTTTTTATAACTTGAACATGCTTCACATTCAGCTATTTATTATTATTCTAGAAAATATTGTATTTAACGCTCTATATTCCGTATGTTGTATATAAATACAAAACGAACCACAGTGCAATTCGAGACTATGGCAATTTTCATCTAAAATGCTCTAATAATACGAATTGATCCTACTTAACTTTAGAAAAATCGATTTGCTATTTATTTACTTTTATTTAAATAGAAATAACTATTATAGTTATATAATTATGATGTTTTTCATTAAATAAATAAACATTTACATTTCAAATGCATGATTTCAACTAATCATTTGTAAGATTCCGCGTGGATAACGCTATTTTTGGTATTGCCCCTTCCATAAGAAGGCTTTGCAATCTTTTTTCCAGAACATAGCTATCTGGCAGGGTTCTCACTACCTCAGAGAACAGAACGTGGAGTGCGTACTTGTTCTACATCTCATTATTCTACTGCATCATCATTCTCCTGCAGAGATTCATTCTCTGGAAGTCGGTGCACATTCTGAGCTGCTCCACATTGCGTCTCGGTGTCCCGCAGCGCCAGATCCTCAGGAATTCTAAACCCGATGGTTGAGAGAAACTTGTTCGTGACATTTGAACTGTTATCAGGACTTGTTTCTTTGTAATCACTGTCCGATAACTCGTCTCTGTACATTTTTTCCAACGGTACTGAGAATTTTCAACAAGTATTTGTCATTGATTAAGTATAATAGTAGGAAGTTAAAATGGCGATTTCCTTCATTTAATTACGCTTTATTTTTGTGGTGATGCAAGAAGTGACTCGTTAAAATCATGTGCTTGAAATGTAAATATTCTATTATTTAAATAAGGATTATTTAGTGCTCCCGCATTGAAAATTTGTCGTTCAAAATTTGTTGGATTTAAGTCTAGCAACACAGGCCTTTAAAAAAAGTCAAGATCAAAACGTTGAAATACGATAGGTGGTCCGAATGTGATGTTTAGTTAACAACCAACGCCCTAAGCCTTCGGACTTAGACGATCTTGAGGACCTTGGACCAAGGGAGGGGTACATCCATATCGAACATGTTCAAATTGAAGATGAAGTATCACTTCATCCACCTCGCAGATCATACGAGCTGAAGGCACTTTGAGCCTCACTTGTCAAATTTGAAAAGTCACCAACCGGAAAAAACAATTCAAAAGAAAAAAAAAAGTCTCCAAAAAAACGCGCTAAGTCTTTTTTACTACAGTCTATTTTTTATTCGTCCGTGGTCGATTCGGGATACGAGCGTCTTCTCCGTCCAGTGTTATCCGTCTTAACAACTAGATTTTCCACTTAACTACTTAAAAAAAAAAAAAAAAGTTTTTGTGTCTCCAAAAATTTCCATCGAAAATCCCCAGACGCCAACAATATTCTATTAAACTACAACGAAACAGTGACGAAGCAAAAGGTAAAAACGTGATTTTTTTCAAAATATTTACACTAGCAATATTTGGTTAATATATTTTTCATAGTTACTAAACTACCGACTATTGCACTATCCCGGCGTTTCCAAAAAATATTCTCTTTAAGACTAAAAAAAAAATATATGAAGATAATAAAATTGCTCTTGCAATAAGCAAGATTACCTACAGCCAAATCTGGTAACATTATTTTTTATCAATTTGTACTAAAACCAATCCCTACCGCCTCCCAGCAATACCAAAAAGAATGTAGTCAAACTAAGTTAAATGATCATACCAAGCCAGTAACAAATGTTTAATACTTAGGATCATCAAAACGAGCATATAATCCCATTGCGACGCAGTTCGTTTCCTCGAATAGCTTGCAGTACACCCGCACGCTGTTTTGGAAACTAACGCACCGCGACGTAATGACCAATGAAAAAAGAAATCTGTCAGATACACAGCGGGTGTGCAGGTGTACACCACACGGCATCTTTGAAGTAGCCGACGTCATCTTTCGGCACAAAAGTGTTGGGTTACCAAAAAAAGCGTGCAAACTATTCGAGAAAACGGTCTGTACAGATCAAATTATCGTTAATATGCAACAGTATGCAAGACTTTAATTAAAAAGTAATTGTTGATAATTTAAGGAATTGTTTCTAGCTACACAGGTACAATATTCAAAGATAACCGACACTTCACGTAACTCTTACGATATTTTTATCTTACGACAAGTGAGCGCATGTCTTAGTTCGGTAAAACTGTCACGGCAAGTTTTTTTTTTTTTTAAATAAGTTTTATAATAATTTATGAAAATAGGTACCGCAAAAACATATTAAATACTCACTAGAAAATAATTAAATTACTTAAAATGACAGTTTTACCAAAATGATGCTTCCGTCTCTTACAGTAAAGATAGAGCTTACATCACAAACGACGAACGGACAACTAGCTAAGTTATTTTTGGATACACATCTTTGCTTACATCGAAAGATATTCATTGAGTTTTCTTTTCAACAATCATTTTCTACCATTTAGTAGAAAGTTCAACTGGAGCTGGTATCATTAAACTGTCAAAACATATTTTTTTGTTTCTTTTTTTTTACAATTTTTGTATATTTTTAAACATGTTTAAAAATGGAAAAGAATTCTCAGTGAATTGTTTTATAAAACACCTTGAATATTTATCATGACCAATCAAAGAATGGAAAGTTCCTTGAGTGTTCAAATTGTATTAATTTTTGTGGCATACATTTTGTGATTGGTATAACGGCTTTTCCAGTATTCTAGGCCCGTTTTTTGACATTCTTTTACATTATAATTTGCAATTTTATTTGTTTTCTTGGTGGACAAATCTATCTCTTATTAAGTAATAACCATTCATCAATTAAAATCCAAGCTAATCAAGTGTGATCTCTTCTTCTTGAATATCAAAATTTGGCCTAAAATATTCCTTTTATTTTAGTTTTTGTATCCAACTTAACTTTGATGCTTACAATGAAATATTGCACAAAGCTTCTTAATTAAGGTGAATGGTCCAAGGCAATCTTCATAAAAACTTGTGAGAACCAATAACGACGACAGAAGTATTATTATTTAATTCTGTTACCTTTTTCCACACGTTTCATCAACTTTACACCCGCGAATATTCAGTTTTTTTACAAACTTTTTTAGAATCTAATTTTGTTATTTAAAACTTTTGTAATCCAATGTATGAAAGTTTTAAATTGCAAAATTAGACTGTTAAAACATTTTGTTTTTAAGAAAAACTGAATATTCGGTGTAAAGTTGATGGAACGTGTGGAAAAATGTAACAGAATTAAATAATAATACTTCTGTCGTCGTTATTGATTCTCACAAGTTTTTTATAAAAATTACCTTGGGCCATCCACCTTAAGAACTCTTCAACAAGACCAAGTTGAGACCCTGCTTTCCTAGTTATGTCTGCGATCGCTTATATTACCGGCCATATTTTCCTCTAGCTCACCAGGTCTCAAGTTGACTTAGAAGGGTTGTATTGTATAATGAATGTTACAAAAAAGTCCATATTGTGTATTTAGTCAATATTTCATTGTATTCTTTACATTCCGTACCGTCCTCCAACGTGCGGCGGTTGGGTTGTAGGAGAAACAGAGACAGAAAACGAGTGACGTCATCAACGTTTTAACGCCAATCACGCCAGGGGCCTTACTGTCTAACTTCAACATCTCTCGTTATCGCTTTTAAATTTATCGTGATTGGCTAGGAATAATAATGGTATGAGAACATGGGAGTACATGCTTCCTTTAATACTAAATGAAATGCCTACCCATACATTAGATAGACTAAAAAACTTAAATAATAATAAAAAGCGAAAAAGTGCCATAAAGCTTTATTTTCTTCAACATCAGCAGCCTGTGGCTGCGTGATGTTATATAACATAATATCAATTAGTTTAGTTAGATCAGCATAAAGTTTGCGATCTCGCCATACCGCGCATAAACCATGTGGTTTTAGTCGGATGGCTTTAAATTCTTAAAAATGTAAGTAAATTTAACTATGAAAAAAAAAAAACATTACATTACACGTAATTTTTAGCCAATCAAACCTTTGAAAGCGATAGCGATAGATATTGAAGTAAGATAATAAGGCCCCAGATCCTAATCTCTGTTTCAAATAGGCTCGAACAGTCATATCCCCGCGGTAGTGGCGTCTCGCTCAACGTCAACATTTACCTAAAGCGTGCCGATGACGTGGATGCGCTCCCCCTCGTGAATGCGGGCCGCGGTCGCGCGTGACGTCACTAACACCAGCGAAAGGGCACGGCGCGCGGGCGGTCTGCGCCCTCCTTGACCAGTGGCTTGTGGAACTCGCGCCCGGGACGCGAGTGGATCGTCGCCCAGCAGTGCTCGCAGTAATACTGGAATCAGCAGGGAATCGAGTTACACTTTGTAGTTTGATTTGTTTATGGCCCGGGTTTTTTGTCGCTGAAGAGTTGAAAACTAGAGATGGAACTCGTCTACACAAACAAGTTTTGACAAGGCTAAAATCGTAAAAGTATGCTAAACATTCGGACTTCTCTTTCTGACACTAGTAATAAGAAAAATCAAGACAAGACAAGACAAGACAAATACTCTTTATTATCCATTCATCAGCCTAGTTCGTCCACTGCTAGACATAAGCCTTTCCAGGACTTTGCCACTCCCGACGGTCATCCTGGAAGAATTGCCCATACTCACACATGCTGGGCACCGCGCTCACCAACCCGCCTCCCGAGCGTGTGTGAGTATTTGAATTTCTTCCAGGATGACCGCAAAGTCCTGAAAAGGCTTATCTCCAGCAGTGGACGAACTAGGCTGATGGATGGAGGTATGACGATAGGAATCACCACCATCACTCTGGAACGTAACAATCGTTAGTGAAATGTCAGTGCACAAGTCTGGACTGGGACTCTCGGTCCTTAGTCGGAAACAACTCTGACACCCTCCAGAGGACTCATGTTATGAAGAAGTATCTTCTGTGTCTGTGATTTGAACTAGTCTACTGAACTAACCTGTAGACAGGTGACGTTAGCGCAGAAGAAGGGCGCGAACTTGGAGCCGCAGCGTGCGCCGGCGCACTCATCGCACATCTGATCGTCCAGCACGTACGGCTTCACCTGCAGGCGGATAATCACTCTATTAGTCTATTGCTGGACAACAGAAAATGCATCGCGCTTTTTCATTAAAAGTATTGCTTCATTCCTCAAAACTGAAATCCTGGATCTGCCCTTCTCTCACTGAGAATTCGTCGATTTTTTACCATTAGACCAAAGCTTTTAAGAGGCTATGCGAATTTTATTCTTGTCACTGTCAGTCCAAGCGAAAAATCACGCAGTGCGAGAGGGGCGGATTCAGGGCAAAAGGAAAAATAGTTGGTTTTATATTTTTATTAAAAAAACTAAAATAGCTAGCAAATTTCAAACATCAACGGTGTTACTACAAAACGGTGTTTAACTTTAGACAGTGTTTAAATTTGTTGCTGTCACTTTTTTACGATATGAAAGAAAAGGTGACAACAACAGATTTAAACACTGTCTAAAGTTAAACACCGTTTTGTAGTAACACAGTAAATCTCTAGATATTGTTGAAACACACCTAATAAAATATGTTTGAGTTCTGTATGTGGTTCCTATTCGTCAAACGAGGAGAAAAAGTGTGTTTGAAGACCTCATTTCAACAATTATTTCTATCGAGGAAAATTTATCCAAACATGTTTTCCAATAAAATTTCAAAACCCTAGATTTCATGAAATACACAGAAAAGAAACACCCGTATTTTTTTCGCATATCGCCTTTATTGTGTTGGAAGAACATGTAAAACTAAAAAATAAAACTTCGAAATCTGGACTCAACCTTGAAACCAGGTTTACCGGAATTTATGTGTAGTAGGTATTTGGTAAACTTGACACTTGCTGACAGTGGCGTATTTACCTTAGGGCCAAAAGGGCCATAGCCCGGGGCGGCAGGCTGCGAGGGGCGGCACAAACAATTAAGGCGATACCAAAAAAAAATTGTTTTTTCGTTTTCATTTACTCCGCTATAACGTTATCTACGTATTTCATTTTTGGGTAAATGTTTATTGAGTATTTTATTAAGATTTTCACTGAAGGAAAACGCGATTGGATGGAATTTTCTTGATAAAATTTAATTCCGAAAAGACCTCTAAATTGTTTTTCAATGCATGTGCTCGTAAAGGCCCACTTTTCATGCATCAAAACCGAACAAAAAGTCGATTATTTTGCCTTAGGGCTTTATTATTATTATTTTTTTTAATTTGTTTACAATGGTTGGCTAACCTGCAGCCTTTCCTGTGTACCATAGACGTTATCTTTTTTTTCCACTGTTTAACGGCTCTGGATACAGTCCTATTGAGCCAATTATAATTTAAAGTTCACAAGATTATATTTGTTTTCATTTCCTCACACTATGCATTGAAAAATGTAGTATGATACACGGGCGTAAAAGCAATAAATTACTCGGTTACGTTTAAAACACTCGCTACGCTCGTATTTTAAATCATCCTCGCAATTTATTCCTTTGCGCCCTTGTAGCATAAACTACTATTATTTTTTCCTGTAAATTTATTTTTTCTGAAATCCTAACTAATTTCATTGTGAAATTGCATTCAAAATGTGGATATTATGTATTTGTAAATTCTCCTTGAAAATCATTTTAACAAAATAGCTTAGTATATTTTATATAAATAAAAACCTGCTAAACCGTGTATTTGTGCCCAAAGTAAGACGAAAAGGCTCGCCCCCTACCACGATAAGGCGATATGTAAATGTTTTAGCGGCCCTGTTACTCCATATGCGAAAAAACCCTCAGTGCGAGAGGGACGGATTCGTGAAAATGTAGCAAAAAGTCAGTTTTTTATTATTATAAAATGTACTAAAGTTGCTATCAAAATTTCGTTTTACCAGGTCCTAGATACCGTTAAATTAAAACCCATCTAATAAAATATAATTGCAGTCGATATGTCATATGTCAGGAGAATTGGTGCCGAAAAGGACCTCATTTCAATAAATATTTCTATCGAGCCGAATTTCTCCAACAAAAATAATATGATATTTTATCAAAATAATACGTTATTTACTGAAGTAGATATGCAAGTTCTTAAAGTGTAGATTTTTTCCGTAGCGCCTTAAAATAGTCAGTGATAAGAGGTAGTACAGTGGAGACCACATCAAGCTATACACTTGCAGTACGACACTAGCCCCTACAGAGAAGAATATTAGATAGGTACAAAGTCCAATGTGTCTTACTAGATGCGGTCTCCACTGTACGTGTGTCGACTGTTCTATTGACACATCTCTAATAACCCTTGGAGATACGTGTTTACTAGAGCCCAACAGCTAAAAAGCTCACCTCAACACGCTTGTCGATGTCCCCGTGCTGCAGTTGGACGAAGCGCGCAGATATGGCCGCGATGTACGACTGCTGGTTCGAGAACGCTACGCGTCCCGCGCCCTGTAACATCATTTAATGGTGCTATGAAAACTTTATAAAGGCAGGGAGCGAAAAAAAATATAAAGACGCGTTTCGTTTCTAACTAAATTTGTTAAAGACGAAACGCGTCTTTTGTTATTTAATTTAGTTTTTAAGTTTACACGGTCTTTATAAACATTATTAGGACCTACTTAAATTATTCATGCCGCGACCATGGCAGATGAAACTCTGCCGAAAATTCGGGAAAATATAAAAACCAAACACGGTGGGTCCCAAACACGGTGAGTGCCGGTCCCGTACTCCTAATAAAATTTAGTTTTTGTTTGAAAATGGTACCAGACTCTCAAAAGGCTCATGATTGGTTTATAAAACGCCAATCCTGATTGGCCGATTCATAATCGGGGAGTATCACATATTTGTAGAAATGCAACGAGGTTAATTTTCTTGTATGACGTTGACTAGGAGGATTGATATTATTTTTGGGGTTGCCAGCTAATGAAAAATAAATATACTCAGTCTTATCTTTCGATAGCCAAACTTTGTGGGACGATCGGGAACTGAACCATGACCCAATAGTCTATGTGGGATATCATGATATCGGTGACGTTTCATTGGGTAACTCTTATTTACTAATATTAGAGGCTAATTTTGATAAGCCACGAAATCCCCCCCAGAGTTTGGGGACCTCACTTCATTGTGAGGTCCCCAAACTCTGGGGGGGATTTCGTGAATTTAAATTTCGGGATTTTCATGAAAAGCAATAGAAACTATTTTAATAAAGTCTATGTCCAAAATGTCGTGGCGGAATTAAATGTCAACAATATCATGATATCCCGCGTATACTACAGAGAACCTAAATATCACAACTAAGTTATCACTTATCACAAATAAATTTGGAAGAAAAATTTATTAATTTTTAACCAAGTTTTAGATCCGGATCTGAACACCATACAAAGATTGAAGCTGAAAGATGTTTGAAATGTAATAGTTGTCAAAACTTGTACAGAGAAAGGCCAAATAGCTAGTAATGTCTGTTTCTAGGGCAGTTGGAAAATCGTTCAATGACCTTTGCACATTTTGTGCTAGACCTAGGGTTGCCAGATGGGAAAACCAAAATATCTGGGCAAAATTTAAAAAAGTCGGGATTTTGGGATTATGGTCGGAACAAATAAACAAAAAATTACTTCTTATTATTAATATTAAAGTTATTACAACAAAATACTTTTTTGCCCACCGACCGTTGTTATTTGTCTGGACAATTCGTATTTTGTCAGGACTCTGGGCCTTGAAATTTCAGGACAATCCCGACGAATCCCGACGACGCAACCCTAGCTAGACCCCGTACCACGAAACGCAGTAATTTGCGTCAAGCGATAAAGATTGTATGACGAGATTGACGCATTGTTTTCTTTTGACGCGTATATACAGTTTTTCCAGAACAGAACTTTAGCTACTTCCAACATGTTAAAGGAAGGCGTTACCTTGGGATACTTGAGCTCCGGATCGGTGTCGATGCCGGCGTAGCACACTCCGCCGTACAGCCGGTCCATTATCATCGCCAGTTCCACTGGAAACAGACAAACACACAACTTTAATTACTCATCATCTTCTTTTATGCTTCTTGCAATATAAGACGACTTATCTACTTTGCTTGTGTGAAAGTATAACTTGCTAATGAAGCCGATTCTAAAGGCTTTAATTTTAGTTTTAGTGCTGTCAAAACTAAATTTTCTTCGATACAAAATAGTCCTTAAGAGTCAAAATTAGAAGCTAAATTTCTTTGGGAAGTTTTAAGTTCTTTGGGAAGTTGTGCTTTGACAGCACTAAAACTAAAATTAAAGCCTTCAGTATTGGCTTTAATGTGTGCGTACCTACAAGGGCGGATCTATCCTGCGAGCCAGGGGGGGGCCCACAGGATCCAAAATTCCAATAAAAAAAACTTCGTTGCCACCGGGTGTCTCACGACACTTTTTTATGTCAAAACTTTATCGGTTCATATGTCCGGAACGGCTGGTCTAGCCTGCACGCCCGGGTCCTGATGTGTAAAAAAGGCTTTTTTATAGCTGTGATTGATAGCGAAAATTCGTCCGATTCGCATGAAATTCAGTTTCCACACGTCATTAACTTCGCAAATCACTCTCACAAAAGATCGAACGGAACGCGGTGGGCGCATGCGCTTTCGAGCGAAGGGTGCAGATAAAAATTAGTTCTTTTAGTAACTACCTTTTTATATGTATAGTTAAGTGTAATTTTAAGTTAAAAAAAAAAGGTTGACCTAGTTCCAGGTGGGGTCATGACCCCCATGATCCTAACCTGGATCCGCCCTTGCGTACCTACGACACGCTCCGGTAGGCACGCACACTAGCGCACCGTGCATATACACGACTTACTACAAGTGGAGCTTATTGGTCGTCGTGTATTCTTCGACCAAGATCTTGGTTGAAGCGTGTATTGCAAGAATTATACTTGTTTCTTCTAGAGCGTCTTTACTTTGACCATAGACTTTCGTCCATGCTTTGACTGCCCATTTTCAAGAACAAATCTAGAATTCTGGCCAACAGCCGGATTTTTCGAGCGGTTCATAGATCTTAAGGAGACCATGAGCCTAAGTATTCAAAAGCTTGAACCTTATAAAAGGATTTATTTATTTATTTATTTACTCATCGGAAGATTAACAGACAAACAGGTACAGTAAAATTTAGAATAAATAACTAAACGCCGAAAAAAAATCTTCACCTAATGGACAACAAAATTAAATAGAAGTGAGCCGTAGGGGCATAACAGTTTAACTTACAGTTTTAGATTACAAATATTACATAAGAAAGGATCCGTAAGAAATACCAGCTTTAGACAGAAATTGATGTTCTCCTGCAAAGTTTTCCTTGGAACAAAAGGTATCGGGCATTTTCAAAGGCCAGAACTGTCCAAGGCTGGATCTACTCGTATGTTAGCTTGAATCTCATATTATGTTGGAAGACAACCAGCGATAGAGCTTACAAATGCCACCTTAAATAATATATACCTTTGGTTAGAAGATAGGGACTATGGAATTCCTACTAAAACACTTAAAAGGACGTGGAAACCTAATGTCATCCACGGTCAGATCAGTACTTCTTCTTCCAAGTCTCGGAACCTATAAAAGAAACACCAGCTTTCAAAGGATGTGGAACTCCCCCCACAAAGACCGTCTTCTTCGGGTCTAGTAAAATCAAACTACTATTATTGTAAATTATTTTGTTTCATAAATTTTGATTAATTTGATGTATACATAATTAATATTTTCTTATAAATTCAACCAATAATTTGTAACGCAAATTTTAAGTAATTTGCTGTTTACACATATTATAATTTTTTTTTTACTATGTATCCTGATTGTATTGCATGCTGTGTTCACCTTTAATTGTCTAGGCATATAAGTAAAAATGTATATTTAATTTTACAATGTATTTACTTATGTACTAGATGTTCGTGTTCCTAATAAATAAAAATCTAAAAATCTAAAAATCAAAGCGTCCAGCATAAAGTTGGCATCAGCCAGTCTCCACGGTCAGATCAGTACTTCTTCTCTCAAGTCTCGGGACTTATAAGACAACTCACCAGCTTTCAAAGGACGTGGAACTCCACCCACAAAGACCGTCTTCCTCGGGTACAGTGACATCGAAGCGTCCAGCATAAAGTTGGCATCAGCCAATCTCCACGGTCAGATCAGTACTTCTTCTCTCAAGTCTCGGGACTTATAAGACAACTCACCAGCTTTTAAAGGCCGTGGAACTCCCCCCACAAAGACCGTCTTCCTCGGGTCCAGTGGCATCGAAGCGTCCAGCACAAAGTCTGCATCGGCCAGTCTCCACAGATCAGTACTTTTTCTCCCAAGTCTCGGGACTTATAAGACAACTCACCAGCTTTCAAAGGACGTGGAACTCCACCCACAAAGACCGTCTTCCTCGGGTCCAGTGGCATCGAAGCGTCCAGTACAAAGTCGGCATCGGCCAGTCTCCACGGCCGGATCTGTACCGGTTTGTCTCTGATGGTGGGAGACGAGACGCAGAGGTAGAGCTTGTCGTCATCTGTGATGCACGCCTCCATGAGGGCTGCTACCGAACTCTCGTCCTGAAATGTTATGAATTTAGGTCAGTGAACACACAGCATGTCTATTTTATATTAAAAAAAAAAACAAGTTGATCTCTTAACCGCGTTTTTGAAACGAACGTTTGAAAACCAAACAAAAGAGGGTGGAAAACATTTTTTTTTTTGACAAAAGTATAAATCTTAAAACATAGTTTATAGGTGGAATCCCTAGATAAAAGATCGATAAATCAAATATATTTTTTTCAATATGAGGAGACACCTAGTTTCATCTAATGAGCCCTTGAAATCCTGGTGTTGTTGATGTTATAGCGTCAAGGTGTCCCGTTAAATCAAAAAGCAATATAAATTAAAAGTATAGAACGATTGATTATGGAAGGCGCTCAAAGCTGAGCGCGAGGTGAGACTTGCGCCGCCCCCCGCAGCCTACCGCCCCGGGCCATGTCCCTTTTGGCCCCAGGGTAAATACACCACTGGTAGTGAGATATACTTACTTGGAACAATAGAAAAGCGTATCCCTTGGGCGGAAAGTAACTCTTGCTTTCAGCCTTGTGTGGCCAGTCTACCACTAGCGGCCCAAACCGACGGAATGATGATGTGATTTCATCTGAAATTATGGTAAAGTCATTTTATTACTATTACATTAACTGATTTTCCCGCTTTATTGGTGATGCTACCTAAAGGATAAAAGGGACCATCCATCCATCCATCCATTAGCCTAAGTTCGTCCACTGCTGGACATAAGCCTTTCCAGGACTTTGCCACTCCCGGCGGTCATCCTGGAAGAATTGCCCATACTCACACACGCTGGGCAGGCGGATTGGAGAGTGCGGTGCCGGAACCCTCGCACCGGTGACGCCGCTGCCCGTCACCAGTCTGTTCCATGTAAGGCCCGGCTATTAGGGATGGATATACCGCCATCCATCGGTCCCAGGCATGGTGTGCCTCCTGGTTTTTTGCCTGTGAGCTGTCCTCTTACTCTCCCCCGAATTACTTCGAGGGGGTCTCCAAGTAAAATGGTGGTACCTCTACAGTCGAGCATCAGCTCTAACACCTGTTATACAAGGGACCGGAACATTTTAATTCCGTCTATGCGCGTCTGGTCAGTGAAAGCTAAAGTAACGGACGGCCTATTGTATCTTTGGTTGCCAACTGGACTGGGTGCCTATCATTAAAAACATAGTATTTCTTTAATAACGCATGTTCATAAATTTTTTTATATTTAGTTTTAATTAAAAAACCAAACTACACGCTCTACATGTAATATTTTGTGAGTACAGGGACAGCTGAAAATCAGCGCTATGCAGATGTACGCACTCACAGCATTTTGCTGAGCTGCATCCTTTTTGTCTGTTTAATGTTAAGTTTTTGTGTAATTAGTTGTTTATTGACAGATAAATATATTTTCTTTCTTTCTAGATATACTATCGAATTCCGATTGTCGACACAGTTCATAAATAGTTCAATACCCACTAAAGGAATGTTTGTCTATGTTTTCGATGATAGGCACCCAGTCCATTTGGGAACCAAAGATACATAATCCAGGTTAAAATCAGGGATGAAACCTAAATCTGTTGTTTTCACGGGCATAACCAGCCTCCCTATTCTGTATCTTAGGTTGCCAACTGGACTGGGTGCCTATCGTCAAAAACATAGATAAAAACTGAACTATCAAAACTGCCTTTAGAAGGTATTGAACTATTTACGAACTGTGACGTCATTTCAAATGCGAACATATCCTTAGACAATCGAAATTCGATAGTATATCTATGTTTTTGATGATAGGCACCTAGTCCAGTTGGCAACTAGAGATACATAATAGGCCTGCTGGTTTTAGTGTGGGGGTGGGGGGCTAAAATAGTGAAACAACTAAATTTAATAAAATTTATATTCACGGGTTAAAATCGTGAAACCCTCTCCCCCTGGCTACGCCCGTGGTTCTTTCAGATTATTACTTAGTCAAGTCAATAGACCTTGGGAACAGATGTAGCGATCGTTCCAACCACGCTCTCTCTTACAGAAACTATGATAGAAATAAATTTCCATGTTTGAACACTTGGCGATTTATGCGATTTATCCATCGCAGTGAGATATAAATTAACATTAAAGCCAATTCTGAAGGCTTTAATTTTAGTTTTAGTGCTGTCATAGCTTGAAATTTTCCAAAGAAATTTAGCTTCTAATCCTAACTCTTAAGGACTATTTTGTATCGAAGAAAGTTTAGTTTTGACAGCACTAAAACTAAAATTAAAGCCTTCAGAATCGGCTATATTATATCATTGCAGTACAGAAATGCAGAAAGAAAAGTAAATCTGGATGTGAGGAGGTCAAAACCGGGATTCGAACCCGGGACCTCTCGCTTACCGGGCGATTGCTCTACTAACTGAGCTATCACCCAGGTCTCAACACAACTCGTGAATTTACCGATGTACTCGGATGATGATAATCCCGGTTCAGAGCTCCTCACATCCAGATTTACTTTTCTTTCTGCGTTTCTATACTGCAATGATATAATGTTAATTTTCTCTCTCTTACACACTATCTCCATCTATATTCGCACATGTAAATACAGATACTGCGACGTAAATATGTCAAAAGTGCGTTTGCTCTATGCTGACTGACAGTACAGCAAGAGCGGGCGGCCATTTCTATTCCTAAGGTTGATTAAGTCTGGGTTATTGAACTCGGGTTTTATTGAAAATCTGAAAGTGTCTACCCATTTTCCGTAAAAAACGTTTTAAAATTACAACCTTTACATTAATTTCCCTAGGTATAAGAGATAAGCCTCCAAAAGGCGTGACCGAGGATGGCTTACCCTAGCAGCTTTTTTTATTACCCGTCTAGCACAATAAGTCCAGTGGCAAAGACCTTATTTGCTTTTGATAGAGGCGATTATATGTTGGCTAACGGGCCTCTTTTTCTTGGACGCGTAATACTAGTGATCACGCAGCGAAACAACAAATTGGTGCGTTTTCAGCTAATACTGAAATATTTTGTATGGAAAAAAATGTTGTATTGAGTAGAATCCCTTCATATTTCTATTACCTTTTTTATGTAAAAAAAAATCAAGTTGATCTCTTAACCGCGTTCTTGAAACGAACGTTAGAAAACCAAAAAAAGAGGGTCTAAAACATTTTTTTTTGACAAAACTATAAATCTTAGAACATTGTTTATAAGTAAAATCCCTAGATAAAAGATCAATAAATTAAACATATTTTCTTCAATTTGACGAGAGACCTAATTTCTTCCAATGAACCCTTGAAAACCTAGCGTTGTTGATGTTCTAGCGTCAGTTGTCCCGTTAAGATACAATATTTACCTACCTACTGAATAACTGAACATTTCATTTTAGGTCTAGAATCATGTACGTACTACTTACTGTTTTGAATATTCTAGCATTCTAAGTAGAGTTGGTTTAGAAACCTTTTTTACAGGCCAAGGCTAGGTTAATGGACCAAACCAATTTGTAAAAGGCCAAAGCATAAGTGTGCATTTCTGATTATGTTTTCGTATCGTTATCCTTCGAAACATTGTGTACCCGACTGCTTAGCAACGAGGCACAAACATTGTGTGCGTTTCAACTTTCAACACGTTACTTTTCACATGTAATGACGATGACTTTTCTGCTTTTTATTGCGACGGCTTTTGAATAAGTTACTTACTTAATCATTAGCAAACGCTTTTTATGTTAAGTATGTCAACTGCGTATTCAAAGTATTTTCTTTTATTTCGAACATACTATGACTTGTAAATCAGAAAGCAATTCCTCGAAAACCCGGAACTAATCCATAGCGCGCTGGCGAGCCCAGCGCCGACACGCACATCGATACACCTGCTCCACCCGAAGGTGAGACCTTCATCAATGTCGGGGGGCAGTCCTCTGACAAACACCTTCCGGCTGGAGCACTCGCCGTGTTCCGAGCCGGCGGACACGGGCGACGAGCGCGCTGGCGAGCCTAGCACCGATACGCACATCGATACACCTGCTCTCTCACCTTCATCAATATCGGGGGGCAGTCCTCCGACAAACACCTTCTGGCTGAACCACTCGCCGTGCTCCGAGCCGGCAGACACGGGTGACGAGCGCACCGGCGAGCCCAGCACCGATACGCATATCGATACACCTGCTCTCTCACCTTCATCAATGTCAGGGGGCAGTCCTCCAACAAACACCTTCCGGCTGAAGCGCTCGCCGTGCTCCGAGCCGGCAGACACGGGAGACGAACGCGCTGGCGAGCCCAGCGCCGACACGCACATCGATAGTCCTGCGAACAAGGTATCTGATATCAGTGTGATGAGAACTGATGAAAGCGCTGGTAAGGGTGGGCAACCACTAGGAATTTTGATTCGTTCTGTACCGAAAGATGCACGCTGGCTTTAAGCCAGTATTGATTGTGTTGGTCAATTGTCGGTGAAGTAAAATACCAAAAAGCTTGTAAATTATATAAAAGATGAAGTACGTTTCAAATACCAAGGCCCTATTGCACTAGAAACTTAACAATGGGGCTCATAATGTTTGCCTTTTGTTATCTAATTTGGAACACTTCAAATTGGCACGCGTATCTGGCGAGGTATCTTTTGTTATCACTAATCCTATTGTTAACGCCTAATGACCGTCTAAAGTGCAATGGGGTCTTGATATTTGAAACGTACTATACTTTTTAATAGGTGACTAACATACAAACCATGGACCTCAGGTCTAGTACAAGATTTACGAAAAAAGTAACCTTAGTGAAGTGTCCAAAACATTTTATTTTGAATCGTATGTCATTGCTGCATGGCTCAATTTTGATTGACGCGCGATTGACACGCTTTTTTAGTTTTCTATGGTTTTGACACTCTTTTGGTTTGGACACTTTTGAGTGCAGATCCGATGTCTGCTTGTTAGTACGTCAATGGTGACTAAAAAGAAAATACGCGTAGAAGGCTCTGCATATCATATTGTGGTGGTTAGGATAATAGATCATTTTGGGGTGTAGCTGCACAATTTCACTTGTCTCGCGGAAAGAACTCTTCTTTGACTCTGAAAAAGTTGAACAACATTCGTCTACCTTGCTGATAACCAACCGACCTTGACAGCTTCTGCTGTAGTTGAGCCTCCTCGGAGCGGGGTCAAGTAAAGATGGTCTCTTACCAGCAGCGCTGAGCCTGGAGACGACATCCTGAGCCTGGTCGTTGGGGACGGAGGGGGAGCCTGCCCCTCCGGCCCCCGCCGCTACCGCCGCGTCCTCCACGCCTGGGAAGAATGGGGACTTGCCTGAAACAAACAGAGATATTCTTTCAGTTACACCATGTCATTTGGGTGTTTAAGATATGCTCTCACAGAAAATTGCTACTTCAAATGAATGGGTTGCATCAAAATCATATTGTAATTTCCTTAATATACGCGTGGGTTTTTAGCTATAAGTAACGCCATCGAGGATTTTTCTTTAGTTTCTGGGATCGAAATGGTTCTATGCCAGTAAATCTCTGCACGATCATCTTTGTCGCTTTTGAGTTATATGTTACACCGCACACAGAAGACGTGGCTTTGATGGTCCTTGGTCCTTAATGGTCCTTAAAATGGTCCTTAATGGCTTTTGAATATTAACAAAACCCTAAGACCACGATCGGATTCACAGCACAAAAAAAGCAGAATGAGTTGCTAAATATATAAATAGAAAGATGGGTATGTTTTCTAGTTTAATTGACCATGATGTGGTCGTTTTTGTCGTTTTTGTCGATAAGCGCCATAAAAATAACTAGGTCAAGCGGTCACGCTTTATGGGTATTAGCATGGCATTATTGTTTCATTTGATTGCAAGCTAAAAAATACAAGAAAATTAGCATTTCCAAGATATATGTAAAAAATAGCATTCACGCGCCCTCGATACCTACTTATTTTTCCAATTTGTCTGAAACTGACTGATTTGTCTGAAGCTGTAGCTCTGTCAGCCACAGCGTTGTGTCACGGTAGATATAACTTTCAATCTTTCACGAAAATCCTGCCAAAATGCCAATACAATTTGTCGAAATCAACGTCATTCATTGAGCGATTCCAGGGAGGTAGGCAGCTGCATTCTACACGTTATTACTACACCCACGTTGGCGATAATCACACAAAAGATACACCATATCGTGTGACCGTGTGTACAGCAGCTTCACGATAGCATAGACAGGGAAAACCGTATCAAAATTCAATCAGTATACCATTAGGTATAAAATTTCCTGTACATCAGTACGCGCAACAAAAACAGGAAATTTTACATCCCATGATTAATAACTATCATCATCGTAAAATTCAGACCTCAAGGAGACGCTAAAAAGATTCTAAATTCAGACCTCAAGAAGACCCTAAAACATTCTAAATTCGAACCTCAAGGAGACGCTAAAAAGATTCTAAATTCAGACCTCAAGGAGACCCTAAAATATTCTAAATTCAGACCTCAAGGAGACGCTAAAAATATTCTAAATTCAGATCTTAAGAAGACCCCAAAAAGATTTTAAACTCAGATCTCAAGAAGACCCTAAAAAGATTCTAAATTCAGACCTCAAGGAGACGCTAAAAAGATTCTAAATTCAGATCTCAAGAAGACCCTAAAAAGATTTTAAATTCAGACCTCAAGGAGACGCTAAAAAGATTCTAAATTCAGACCTCAAGGAGACGCTAAAGATATTCTAAATTCAGACCTCAAGGAGACGCTAAAAAGATTCTAAATTCATACGTCAAGGAGACGTTAAAAAGATTCTAAATTCATACCTAAAGTGGTTTGAACACTCTAAGCCCCCCGTATATAAGCTAACGCCTAATGTTTTCCTCTGGGCTCCACCTGGTCACTCGTCAGGATGTCATCTACAATACCGATGTGTACTGGATACCGCATGCAAGTTGACGCTGATTGGTTGGTCGATTTGTTTCATCTAAATTGAAACATCAAAACACGGATGCGTTGAATTGCTACAATCACAAGTACGAAATTTTATGCTCGCCATAGCTTAGTAGCATAGTATATATAGCTATAGTCGTTGTAGCTTATCTGTTAAAATATCTTTGTTTAGGATATGCCATTGAACACAAAGAAACCCCTGTACTTGTAACGACGTCGATACAACGTAACCAAACCTGGGATATTAGCATGAACTTGGTAGCGACTCGACATCGATTCGATAAATAAAAACGTAACTCTTATTTCATTATATATCTTAACAATAAAATAAATAAAATAATTAACTTACGACCTTACCAGCTTTAAATGCAAAAATAAAGTTTCAGAATGGTTACAAAGTCTGTCCTACGATGAGACGGAGAACCTACTCTTTGTGGTAAATTAGATGTTGTAAGATGCTATAATTAGTTTAAGTAGATAGTTTATCTAATTTAATTTTAAGGTTTTGTCTGAAACATTTAATTAATTCTTAAGTATACAAATTCTTATCTTTAATCTGACCTATTTTTATATTCTGACCAATTTTTAATGCCTAAAATACAGGCTACTTTCGTAGTTTAGTTTAGGCAATAACCTTTCATTAGCCGTAAGATGTTATCTTGAATGTACTACTCTTAAGTTCCTTTTACTCAAATACATATTATTATTATTATATTATTATTATTATTACAAT
The DNA here is from genome assembly GCA_934047225.1 of Ypsolopha sequella. NCBI lineage: Eukaryota > Metazoa > Arthropoda > Insecta > Lepidoptera > Ypsolophidae > Ypsolopha > Ypsolopha sequella. The sequence goes on from OW204009.1 coordinate 11,821,288, forward strand.
AAGGGTTATCGTTTAGAATTTATCGATTTCATCTGTCAAATTTATCTTATCGACGCGTACGTGCTCGCATAGCAGGTGCATTTATTGTCTATTTTGTTATTGCTTTAAAAGGTAACGTGATTGGCTAAAAATGACGTGACACATCGACAGCGATAGATGTTAAGTTAATAAGGCCCTAGGTTAACTTTTAATACTTTGTCCTTATCACTTTAAGGGGCAGGAAATTGCATTCTAAAGTCTCCTTGATTTTTTTTTGACAAAATAGCTTAGTACATTTTATATTAATTAAAAACCGACTTTTTGCTACTTTTCCACGAATCCGTCCCTCTCGCACTGAGAGTTTTTTCGCATTTGGAGTAACATGGACGCTAAAACTTTTACATATCGCCTTAACCCGGGCGTTTAGAAACGCAACCTTCGTATGCCGCATCTAATTCGTTGCTGTTCCAGGAAAAATGCCCATTGACAGATTCGGTTTCTAAGTAATTAGAGTTTCGTATTCAATGAACCCAATACTATATTTTTAGGGTTCCGTGCCCAAAGGGTAACCAACGGGACCCTATTACAAAGACTCCGCTGTCCGTCTGTCCGTCTGTCACCAGGCTGTATCTCATGAACCGTGATAGTTAGACAGTTGAAATTTTCACAGATGATGTATTTCTGTTGCCGCTATAACAACAAATACTAAAAAACAGAATAAAATAAATATCCTATACAACAGACACGTTTTTTTTATAGATATAGATTGCCGTTTTTATAGATAGTGCACGAGTCCGACTCGCACTTGGCCAGTTTTTTATTTCATTTTTACACAGATCCACAAAGTACAGTAAATGTTTGATGACGTAAATCCGTTGGATAATCAGAGGGGGCGTATTTTCAAGATCTACGTGAATGTAGCACGTAAGACGTTAAACAATTAAAATCTGGAGATACGATGTAACAAACAATCAATGACCAAACAGAATTCAATCTCGTTACAAAATTAAATAGGTGCTCACATAATGAAAGTCATTGACTGCGCGAAATAGTGGACAGGAAATCTGGCGGAGAGCCAAGTGAGTAAAAATATTGGCTTTTGACATCAAAGACTTACTAAATGAAACGGCTATAAGTAATGTATACGTACCTAAAGTTGATTTATTAGGTTAGTTGGAACCTAACTTGACCATGGGCGTAGCCAGGTTTTAGTATTTGGGGGGGAGGGGGGGGGGTTCAAAAACTAAAACCGACAAAGGGCATTTACATAAAAAAAAAATGAAATTAATTCTCTATAATTCTAGCAGCTGCTAGCAGAAGTGGCACTTGACCCGGAAAACGTCAAAGCAGGGGAAGGGTTGTAATATTTTGAACTTTTCAGGGGGGGGTTTGAACCCCCAAAAACCTTGAAATCCTTGAAATAAACTTTCAAATAAAAAACCAATTTTGGAAATAACTATTGAATTACAGGAACTATGGACTCATGAATCTAAGAAAATTTCGGCAATTTCATATGTAAAGACCTATTATTAAACTTAAATTATATGTTTGACTATGTTATGACTCATACGAGACGAGTGGCTAGAGACAGGGAGCACTGGAAGAAGCTAGAGGACCCTTTTGCCACAAGGCACTCTAAACTACGCAACAAGCAATAAAAAAAAAATTAATACCACACCTATTTAATTAATAAAATGTAAAATCACTGGGACAGAAATAAAGGCTTATTATGCCTATCATGTTTTTTTTTTGTTTTGGACTAGGGAGTCCAGTTTCAAACAGATTATCAGTTTTACACAGATTACCACCAATCTGTGAGTTAGAGTATGTAAAAGTGGGTAGATATTAGTGTGGATTCAGTGTAACACGAATTAACTTATAATCCTATCAAATAAGTTAAGTCGTGCTACTCCGAATCGAAACCATTATTATGATAAATTATCTTTGTTTTTATAATTAATTGCGTGCTTTACAAAGAATTTGGTGGGGATTTTAGGAAAAAATGCGAATATTGGTTGCTATACATAAATACGGATATCCTGTTATCAAAGAGTTTCACCACCAGGAAATAGGGGAATAAAATTCGATTAAACATGTTTCAGTGGATTGCTGGCATTCAATAAAAGTCTCTATTGCAAAGGATTTTGAGATAAAATCACTCGGTTGTGATTTTATACGTAAAGTTTTGTCCTGTGATGACCCGAACATCATGGCTTCATAGAGCTAGGGTCATAGGTCAGGCAAGGTCATAGGGGTCATTAGAAAAGAATGTTTTGTGGTTAAAAAAGTTTCTGAATGCATACATATACGTAATACGTGCATACATATACTCACGCCTGTCTCCCAGAGGAGTAGGCAGAGACTACAGATTTCCATCTGCTACGATCCAGACACACCTCTTTCGCCTCTTCCACATCCATCAATCTAGTCATACTATTTCTGAATGCGTGGTTTAATTTTGTTATAGACTTATAGCATTTCTGTTGTGAAAATGCAGTTAATTGTAATTAGAAATAGAAATTAATTGTTAAAGTAAAAAAAAACAAGGAATTAAAACAGACCGCAAAAAAATCATTAAATTATTCAAACTTTTTTGGAGAAAAGAAGCGATTTTAGATAGAAAACGGAAAAGGATATCCGTTTCTTATTATTATTTTTAAGATTATAAATAAGTAATGAAACCGTCAGAAAAAAATAAGAAAATTAATGTTTTTTACGCGCTTGTTCGTTTTATTACGGAATTATGGGATCGATTTATAAAATGTTACGAGATGTTCCGAGAGTCAAATACTATGGTGGATTAACCAAACACTCGCACAGTTTGTCACAATACTAGAGCACTTTTATATAGGGGGTTAAAAAAAATCGAGAACTTGCATATCTACTTCAGTAAATAGTGTATTATTTTGATAAAATTGTATATTATTTTTGGAATCTTTTTGTAGGGATCTGCTAAAACAGAAACGCGATTGGAGAAATTCGGTTCGAAATATTTGTTGAAATGAGGTCTTTTTCGACACCAATTCTCCTGGTTTAACAATTTAGAATGACATATGGACTGCAATTATATTTTATTGAATGGGTTTTATTTTAACGGTATCTAAAACCTGGTTAGACGAAATTTTGATAGCAACTTTAGTACATTTTATATAAATAAAAAACCGATTTTTGCTACTTTTCCACGAATCCGTCCCTCTCGCACTGAGGGTTTTTTCACATATGGAGTAACAGGGACGCTAAAACTTTAAATATATCACCTTAAAGTTGCGGAAAATAAAAGCTGTGTCATAAATTTTGGTCGGGTAGGTATGTAACTTTTCTGTGGAACAGCTGATTTTTTTTTGGCTCTCTGAATGTTGGTTCCATAGTAAAAAGTTGTTCGTATGGACGAGTACTATCGCCAGTTTCCGGCTTCCGCAATTTCATCTTAACACCCAGTAAGTCTCAGGTAGAAACTAAAGTTTTTCGAGTTGCGAGCCTTCTTAAGGTGAGGTATCGAGTTTTCAACGGGCAGTGTCACTCCAAGCGGAAAAACGTGCAGTGCAAGAGGGACCGATTCAGGGAGAAAGATAAAAAAATTACTTTTTTATTTATATAAAAAAAAATACTTAAAAGACTAGAAAAATTTCCAATTGCCAAAATGTAGATATTGTTAAAACCCATATAATAAAAAATTATCTGTACATGATAATTATTTGTCAAACTACTTATAAGAAAGCGACTTATATTAAAGACCTCATTTTAATAATTATTTCTATCAAGTGAAAGATTTTTAATCCCGTTTCTGTGTTACAGAAATCCAGGAAAAAGTTCCGAATATGTTATAACTAATTTATCAAACTAGTAGCTTCTTATTGAACGTAGTAAAACGACTAAAAAAAGTGCCAAGTCTTCGCGGCGGCGTCGCCTTAAGATCACACATGATAAAAAATTAATTTCGGCCGCTACTGTGGTCAAGCGGTTGTGTGGTTGGAGTACTCGTCTACTAATTCGGAGGTCGGGGGTTCAGAGTTCAAATCCCGTAGGCGCACATTGGTGATCGGTCTGCATGCTTGGTCAAATTAGTGCCAAGTACGGCGATACGGCTTCCTATCACGCTGGGGCGTAATAATCGTAGGTGAAACGTGGGTGTACCGAGTTTGGACTGCTTGACACTCCTCGAGGATTCCTATCTTGACGATGTACTTCGATATCTCAAAAAGAAAATTATTGACGACCTCCCATTTGCATTGCATCATGGTTGCTATGGAAACCAAACCGCCATTGCAAAAAGGAAAAAGATGTGTATACTTTTCAAAGGTTTCTCAATAGGTGATAATGATTTTAAACTTTGTAACAACGGGGTATTGAACCCTAGTAAACGGAAAATAAAATAAAATAATTCATTAATCAATCATTCAATAAATGGTAAAGGCAAACTTACTCTTTCGGTACGGGAATCTCGGTCCTCTAATAAAAGGTGTAACCAGGGGGATAGTGTGAACCGACATAATATATATAGCTTACTAAAATTCTTATATTTAGCGTTAATTCTTATAAAAGAAATTTTTATTGACAAGCTACTACCGCAACGACGGACTTCGCGAATGAAAAAGGCAAAGAACAGAATTCAATTGTTTTTTTTCTTGAATTTAAACTTTTTTAATTTCTCAATGTGTGGCTTGCAGTGCCAGTATTACGGTATCGAATAGAAAGAATCGATAAAAAAAAATCGATCACAGATTACTGTGATAATTATCGACTTTTAATTATTTATGGTGACAGACATTCCATACTGTAAGAATCTGTTAACATTGACAACACATTTAAAAATAAATCGCGACTATTAAAATGCGAACAAGCTGAACAAGTTTTGTTTACGTCGCTTCAGGTTTTTATTTATGCTCGCAATTTGTCACGTCACTCATGTCAGTCAAATCAGCCAGGGACATTCGAGATCGATACAAATAGCGTCGTCATTGTACGATTTATGTTGTATTCAAGTTGGCTGATTTTTCTTGGCTTTAGGTACTTATTTTTTAAGAATTCTCGCCGCGTTCTCGCCATAAATGTTTTGTTTAAAATCCCTAAATTATATTTATAACTTTCTTTTCCATTACAAAGAAAAAGAAAACATTAATTAATAAATTGAATAAAGTGACCTCGGAAACAAAGGAAAAGTATCTAGGCACTCGTAATTTTTTAATTTTATTAATATTTTTAATGCTTTTATTAAGTCAGAATAAGAACGTTTAAATTAGAAAAAATATATAAAAAGCAGCGGGTTGTGTCAGAGATATAACCGTAAATTATTTAAGTGGATACTTCGTAATGTCGCCTCTTTACTCGATCACAGAGGTAAGACACTTCATTAAACTACATGTATTGCATTGCATGGCCGAACGCAAAATTATCCGAATTACCTAATCGACTAGAGAAATCGCCGCATTCGATTAAAAAAAACACATATCCTTACGCCTACAAAAAGGAGGTTTCGTACAGTTCAGATATAATCCACGAAAATAGGTCGCTTATACTACGAAATCTCTTTATACAGGGGTCAACTTAAGAGTGATGGATGGTACAAAAATTAAAAACTTGTAAAACTATTTTTATTTTTTTAATTTGTTGCATGTTCTCAGAATAATTTGGAAATTTTTACGTAAAAAATTTGAAAATATCCGTTCATTTAGAAAACATGAAAAATAAAGCGACATAACCAATATTAACAGGGCAAGTTTACGTACACGGAACTTCGACCAAAATAAAATGAATGGACGGGCCTTGTCTTTACAATTTGCTCACTCATAACGAGTCTAAGCAATTGGATATATACTATACTTCAATACCTAATTGTAAGTCTTTATTTTGCTTTTTGCACTTTGGAAATGTACAAGAAGGCATTTTTTCGTCAGTTATTTGGATGACATTTAATAATAAGCGTACTTGTCACTCTTCTAACAGAGACCGACTGAGATGAAGTGAGAGCCGGCGCTCACTTTACAAACTTCAAAAATCTTTACGCTGTGGCCCGTCCATTTATTTTATTTTGGTCGAAGACACGGAACCCTATTTATTTAAATCCACAAACATTTGATGTGACAAAGCCTACCTTCTGAAACAATCACATTGTGAGCACTTCTCACGGCCACCACGTAACAATAACTCTCCGATAACAATACTCGACCTTGGCCGTTATCTCTACGGGCTAAGGTTCAAAATGCAGTTACCGTGCCAATGTCACCGGTGGCCAAGAAACTTCGGCCAGCCGGGACCAACCAACGAGTAGGTTAATTGGCAAAGAGTTTGCTTTACTACCGTCGATTACGGTATGGGAAAGCATACATAAGCGAAAATCCCGCTGCGGGCCTATTACGTATCTTTAGTTGCCAACTGGACTGGGTGCCTATCATCAAAAACATAGATATACAGTAGCCGTCAATAGAAATTGTGAACTATGTAAACAAAGCGCCATGTTGTCTTTGTCTATGAATAGGTGAACTATCTAGAGATGGGTAAGTATGTGATTAAAGTATGTTAGGTGCTTAATTAGTTTTCTTTATTTGATTCATCGCTAAAATATTCTGATGAATCGCTAGTCAAATCGCCCACGTTAATTACAAATGGTTCCGTCACAGCGTTGTTGGCCGTATCTTTTATCTCATCCAGTTCTTTCATTTTTTCTTCTACTTTTAGGACATGAGGTACACATTTTAGAGCATCGCTGGAAGATCACACAGCTCTCGATAGAATCACACACACGTTTATGTCAAAGATTATGAAGTAACGCTGTTAAAAAAAAATGACGGAATAAAATAACATCACGAATAATATAGGTTTATATTCAAATAGATTCGTACATCACCAATTTTCAAAGACAATACAGATTCGATGAGAAAAAAATATGACAGCAATCTCGACGCAGTACAGAATTGACTATTGATTCTATGATTTTCCGTAATTAACTGGTGATTATTGAATATTTCATGATGAAATACAGTGAATGACTGGTAAGACTCGATGCTTCATGATTTGGAATAATGTTCAATGAGACTCCGTGACAGAACCTTGAGAAAAATTGAGAAAACTGTTTGTTTACATAGTCCACAATTTCTATTGACGGCGACTTTACTATCGAATTCCGATTGTCTAAGGATATGTTCGCACTTGAAGTGACGACACAGTTCGTAAATATTTCAATATCCACTACACACCTATGTGGTTATTTTGTTTGATTGAAGTGTATTAAGAAGTAATTTTGAATAAAATGTTATTTTTAGCCATAAATAGTGCTTTATATAGACAAAACTGAAAATTTTCTATATCTCGGAAACTACAAAACTTTGCATTTTAGTAAATTTAGTCAGAAATCTTCAAAATCACTTCCTTTATCATACCTGAAAGTATTTACACCGATGTCCCAAACACCCTGTATTCATGAGATAGCCCAGCAATTTTTTCGTGTTAACCAGTGGAAGTGACCCCTAGAAAAAATCCTCACGAAACCTTCTTCAAAGAAAGCCCAAATCACGGAGCCATCAATTAACAAATTCCGCCAAGTTTAACCCAAACTGGCAAACCGTGTACAAAGAGTCAAGTTCCGAGGTCGCTGGGCCTGCAATACACCGAGCTGCGCCAATTCTGACGCAATGCTGCTCTCGACATGTGCGCCGATGCGCATTTCACCGGCGTGGCGGCGGCGGCAGCGGTGTCAGCTCCGAAAACGGACGACGGGAGCGCGGCGGCTGCGGCGTAACCATTTTCCCGTTTTTGATATTTTAACCATTCAGTAACTAAGATTTATGGCTTTGCTTAAAGAACATAGAACGTTAATAAAGTAAGCTCCCGTCAAAATGGATTCCAGGAAAATCTTCACGCTTCAACCAAGCGGTCCTGCGGAACTAAAATAGGTAGTAGTTTAACAGAAACTATTTAATACTTAATTTTGAGACAAAAAGCCTAGTAAGTAAGTATTTTTAAATTTTAAATAACGGCGTCGTTGCCAAGACCGGTAGCCCGGGACGCCGTTCGGCGCACATGTCTAACTACTACGAGGTCTTGCGGTGTGCCCAAACTACTGGGCTCTTTAGTTTATTTGGCTTTGAGAATATGTTGGCTATTTCAGCTCTGAAAGTGGTTAGCATATAAAAAGGAGTAAAAGAAACTTAGTTAGAAAGAATGTAGGTCAAACAGAAATCATAAAAAATTCCTCTTTCGCTTTCAACTCATTCAGTAAAATCTTTCTTTGTGAAATAGCTAAAATTTTGCTGAAATAGCCAATTAATTATCTTGCAGTTTCTACACTGTCTCATTTTACATACAAGGGCGGATCCGGTATTTGATTTTGGTGGGGGCATCTGACAAGGTTTTTCACAAAGTAAATAAAAACCGGCCAAGTGCGTATTGGGCCACGCGCAGTGTAGGGTTCCGTAGTTGCCCTGCTTGCACAATATGCGGACTTCTTCTCCAAGTACATTTTATAAGTTTGTCGACTAATACAGATCGCGCTAACTTCTAGTACGCTCGGAAGTTGCTCTTCCCAAGAACGGCCCATACATTTTGTTCCTGCTGATGCGAATCGCCTGTGTTTAGAGTGGACTAAAAGTTTGGCACGATCTGTACTCGTTAACTTGTAAAGCCTACTTAGCTGTGATAGTTTTCCTTTTAATTTCGTTATGTATACTACTGTCGGACACTTGAGTCTAACAAAAATTAACACTTTTAAGCTTAATATTTCGCAAACGAAACCCTGGATCGAAAAATTGTCTTTTCACACCCCCAATATTTTTAAATTACCTATCCAACGACACCCCATACTAGGGCATAGACGAGAAAAAAAATCATCCTCACTTCACATGTAGGGGAGGTACCCTAAAAAAATCTTTTCCAAAATTTTACTGTACCACTTTATCGCCGTGATAAATATGTATACTCAAGCCAAATTACAGCTTTCTAGTACTAATAGTCTCTAAGCTAAGCTGCGGGCAGACATACAGACAGACAGACATGCCGAAACTGTAAAGGTTGTTTGTTGTTGACTACGGAACCCTAAAAAGGTAAGTTTTTAGGCACCTTTTAAGGGGCAGGTAGCCGCCAACGACCTTGAGTCAACCTGTGTCGCAGCACATTGTTGCTGTAATATAAGTAATCACACATCACAATCGGTATGTCTAAAATTCTCAAGTGACGTCATATCGGCCAATTATTTAAAAAATCATAAAAAAGTTATGGTTAATCTATATCCCAAAATAATGAAAACTATGTTCTAAAATGGCGTATGTTCTCTGATAAAAATCTTTTAGAAATTAAAAGGATAGGTTCCGCTTGCATACTACCCTGTTACTCCATGCGGAAAGACCCGCAGTGCGAGAGGGACGGATTCTGGAAAAAAGTCAAAATGACAACTTTTTTCACTAATTTTATTATTAAAAAAAAAGCAAAGGTGCTATGAAATATCTGTCCTGTTAAGAGTTTAATAAAGTTAGTACAGAATTTAGCCCATAAATAATATGAACGGGTTTTTACTTTAATAAAGTTATACCTCGACATGAAAACTTTTTTTAGAGCCATCTTTGGCACTTTATTTCTCAATATTGGAATGACGTTTGACAATTCTGTTCCGATATGAGTGTGTATTATATTCCCGAAAGAAATACATATTTTTCCTTTTTTATGTAGTATTGCTACATTCTTCAAACCAGGAAGAATAAATCATGGTTTTGCGGTAACTATCCTCTTAAGCTATGGGAATTTGAGGCCTAGGTCTGACCTTATGACCTAGTTAGTACCAACATTCTGATCGGATTTATAATGCATGGGATAATGGAATCATCGATTTCCACTATTGTACTGGTTTCTCTTACTGTAGCAACTGGCACGTTTCCTGTGTGAACTCCCGATGTTTGGAAACTTAGCAGAGTTGATTAAACAAGAAAAAGACAAGACAGTGTGTTTGTAAAATGTACCTAGTCTTCGATACGTCACGGCGGTGTACCACGGAAATTGTTACTGCTCCTACGTAAAGGTGACATCTGTCATAAAACCTTTATCAAAATCTCACTCAAACCGTGGATCTGGCTTATTATGAAAATCTTTTCATCTGTCAGTTTTGACATTTGTCACTTGACATCTGTCACTTTTGACATCTGTCATAAAACCTTTATCAAAATCACACCCATACCGTGGATCTGGCTAAGGCTACGTTTCAGAACGTGTGATCTTCGTGCGAAATTTCACTCGTTTTTAAGAAAGAGACAGAGCTATATACTAGAAAGAGAAAGAAAGATCTGGTTTTGAAACGCTTGCGAGTGATTCCCGTGAGAAAAGCGTTTTGAAACGGTCTGGAGTGACACACGTCAAGTAAATACATAACCTCAAATCAAAATAAATAAATTAAGTAAAGTACCTAAATACCTATTGCTTTTAATATGGATGGCATTGCAACCTTCGCATTTGCAAGCCATAATCCTGTCGAAGCAGTTTCGAAACATTTTCCCGTATTCGTACGGAAATGTTGAATTCTATTTTCAAAAATTGTCCGAATCCCGAGAAAACTCCGAAATGACAACTGTCAGGCGAATTTTAACGGTACCCAAACAGAGTTAGAAATCGCACTTGTCAGTGCGATATTCACATTTCCCGAAAGCGTTTCTAAACACTTAGCGCAACTGTCAGGTAACAGTTCGTTTACCCTCGGTTTCACTCGGGTCGATTTTTGAACGATGCAGGGTAAAATTCGCATCGCTCCGAGTGATAATCGCACGTTACGAAACGTACCCTAATTATGAAAAATCTTTTCATCTGTCAGTTTTGACATCTGTCAAAAAAAGTATGAAATCTTCTGTTAGTTTTGAAAAAAAGTCAAAAAAGTATGAAATCTTTTCATCTGTCAATTCGGAAACTGGCTAAAAAATAACAAATTTTAGTGAAATAAGATTGAAATATCGTGAAAAATATCCATTTTGGTCTAGTACCAGAGTAGTATGTAACTGTTCTACGGAACAGTTGACTTTTTTCAAGATTGGAGGGTTGATTCCGCAGTAAAAATTGTTCGTATGGACGAATAAGGGAGACGTATCAAATATTGGATCATCCATCTATCAGCCTAGTTCGTCCACTGCTGGACATAAGCCTTTCCAGGACTTTGCCACTCCCGGCGGTCATCCTGGAAGAATTGCCCATACTCACACACGCTGGGCAGGCGGGTTGGTGAGCGCGGTGCCGGAACCCTCGCACCAGTGACGCCGCTGCCCATCACCAGTCTGTTCCATATAAGGTCCGGCTATTAGGGATGGATATACCGCCATCTATCGGTCCCAGGCATGGTGGGCCTCCTGGTTTTTTGCCTGTGAGCTGTCCTCTTACTCTCCCCCGAATCACTTCGAGGGGGTCTCCAAGTAAGATGTTGGTACCTCCACAGTCGCGCCCGGCATCAGCTCTACCACCATTTTGGATACTTGCGCAATATTGGATACCTCATTAATTATGTAAGAACTCCAGTATTTGATACGTCTCCCTTATAAATGCGTTTCAAGAATACGGCTGTCAGGATGCCATTTTGCTGTCGCTCTCGCTCTTGTCAGAAGCGAGTGAGTGAAGTTATCTCCGCTTGCGATCCCATTTTTTTTTGGAACCATAGACAAGGTTTTTTTTTCTGTTGTTGTTTCGTTTTCCCACTAAGTGGAAAGGCAAAGGGATCTTAGCCCATACAGCCATGTCTGACGTTATAGTTATTATCTGTTTATATGCATTAGGTATCCTCTTCTGTTGAGGATCATCTGAAATTCTGTCCTGTCTAAGTCACTGTCCTGTCGTTTCCGCTATAATGATAGCCTTATAACGCAAATACAACAGTGTTAGAAAAAACACACGAAAAGGCACAGCCCGCACTTTTGTTCCATTGAACAACACACTACACAGGTTACGGCGATTTTAATTCACAATATTCTATCACTATTGTTGATCAAAACACTCAAAATGCAATATTTTTTCAATAAAAGAAAAAAACGACGCCATAACGACGCCATCACATCTTCGCGCCTTTTTTCCAACCCTTTTTTTTTTCTTTTTTGTAACGCGTAGTTTTGACGTGTACTGTACTAAACAGCATTTAGTATCTAGAACAACATATAAGTACATTTAGCTAGTACATTTAAGGCTGCGTATAAACCTGGACAAATTAGTGATTTTGCCCCCGCATCCCCGCACCTCAACTGTTTGCGCGACCGGCCGTCACCGGCCGCGAGCGCTATTTCTTAGCTCCCACGAGCGGTGTGGATCCGCGGTCATTAACCCGTGCACGTGCTAGTTTTCAATAATAAGTATAATGCATCTACGATGTATAAAATTCAACCCAGTTGACAAAACGGTTTGTTCGAATTTTTTGCGTAATTGTGTTTGCATCTAATTTTTATATTTCAAAATTTTATTTTTCGAAAGTCATACTTGCAAAGATAATGATGACGATGATGATACAACGATACGTCGATACGTCGATACGACGATACGTCGATACAACGATACGTCGATACGCCGATACGTCGATACGCCAATACGTTGATACGACGATACGTCGATACGGGGATACGACGATACGACGATACGGCAATACGTCGATACGACGACACGTCGATACGAGGATACGTCGATACGCCGATACGTCGATATGACGATACGTCGATACGAGGAAACGATGATACGTCGGTACGATGATACGTCGATACGAGGATACGACGATACGTCGATACGACGATACGTCGATACGACGATACGTCGATACGAGGATACGACGATACGTCGATACGACGATACGTCGATACGACGATACGTCGATACGACGATACGAAGATACGTCGATACGACGATATGTCGATACGACGATACGGTACGGCAATACGTCGATACGACGATACGTCGATACGAGGATACCTCAATACGCCGAAACGTCGATACGACGATACGTCGATACAAGGAAACGACGATACGTCGATACGTTGATACGTCGATATGTCGATACGTCGATATGCCGATACTTCGATACGTCGATACGAGGATACGTCGATACGAGGAAACGACCATACGACGATACGTCGATACGAGGATACGACGATACGTCGATACGACGATATGACGATACGTCAAAACGCCGATACGTCGATACGTTGATACGTCAATATGTCGATACGATACGTCGATACGCCGATACGTCGATACGATGATACGTCGATACGCCGATACGTCGATACGACGATACGTCGATACGAGGATACCTCAATACGCCGAAACGTCGATACGACGATACGTCGAAACAAGGAAACGACGATACGTCGATACGTTGATACGTCGATATGTCGATACGTCGATATGCCGATACTTCGATACGTCGATACGAGGATACGTCGATACGAGGAAACGACCATAGGACGATACGTCGATACGAGGATACGACGATACGTCGATACGACGATATGACGATACGTCGATACGAGGATACACCGATACGGCAATACATCGATACGACGAAACGTCGATACGAGGATACGTCGATACGAGGAAACGACCATACGACGATACGTCGATACGACGATACGTCGATACGACGATACGACGATACGTCGATACGTCGATACGACGATACGTCGATACGAGGATACACCGATACGGCAATACATCGATACGACGAAACGTCGATACGAGGATACGTCGATACGAGGAAACGACCATACGACGATACGTCGATACGACGATACGTCGATACGACGATACGACGATACGTCAAAACACCGATACGTCGATACGTTGATACGTCAATATGTCGATACGATACGTCGATACGCCGATACGTCGATACGACGATACGTCGATACGAGGAAACGACCATACAACGATACAACGATACGTCAATACGAGGATACGACGATACGTCGATATGACGATACGAAGATACGTCGATACGACGATACGGCAATACGTCGATACGACGATACATCGATACGAGGATACGACGATACTTCGATACGTCGATCCGTTGATACGTCGATACGTCGATACGAGGAAACGACCATACGACGATACGACGATACGTCGATACGAGGATACGACGTTACGTCGATACGACGATACGTCGATACGACGATAAGTCGATACGACCATACGGCAATACGTCGATACGACGATACGTCGATACGTCGATACGACGATAAGTCGATACGACGATACGTCGATACGACGATACGTCGATACGACGATACGACGATACGTCCACGATCACGATCACGATCGCGATCGTGATCGCGATGGCGATGGCGATGGTGATGGTGAGATAAGGTTTTGTTAGTCTCCCAGAGGGGTAGGCAGAGACTACAGATTTCCATCTGCTACGATCCAGACACAACTCTTTTGCCTCTTCCACATCCATCAACCATATTTATTGTGATATTAAATTGTAAGCTAAAAAAAATACCTCAGACGAAAAACATAGCTATATTCATTAGTCCATTGAGACAACCTTTAGTTCCACATCGTTAATAAAACATGACCTATCTACTTATTTTGTTAAGTAATGGCGTACCTTTGCATTACTTTCATCCACTGCTTTATTTTCACTCGTTAAACATTTTTTACATTGGTTGCATTTATTTCCCATGTTTCAAATTACGAGATTTATTTAAATTACGAAACCGGGACGTCGAGAGCGCAAAAACGTAGCCCTCCCGTCTCAACGGAGCGATCACAACTGACCGACGGGTGAGTGACGAAACAAAGCATGGAACAAAAAGCGCGTGCGACCGAGATATCTTGTCGCCGCCTTGTCTCAGAATAAATCGACGTAAGCGCCAATTCTTAGATGTTAAATTAAATGAAAACGAAACAGAATTATTCAAAATCCCCGTGCAATTATACGGGGTCATTTGTTTTCTTATTTTTAATACAAATTTCAAGGCAAACTGTTTTAAGAAAGGTCCTTTAACACTCGAAAAACATGAAATATAGAGGTAACTTCGTAATTTTTTTCTATCGAGCGAACTTAAAGCTTTTGCGTTTTTGCTTCTGCACGAATATCAGCCCTATAGTCTATTATCTATAATATTTTTATTAAACCGATTGACCAAGTTACACAATGTTTTATGCTCATTTGAAATTGTGCATCTGACATTATACCGACCCTTAACGGAAGCGTTCTATTAGCAGTGACCTCCACAGTCAGTGATTACTGCACCGACACAAACAGAGGTACCGCTTCTATGATGATTTGTGTACCGCCAGTTGACCCACGTCTACTGATTTGTGTACCGCCAGTCGACCCACGTCTACTGATCATACTGAGCAAATTTTACAAAGACGCGACCTAGTGATAATAATTTAAGGCAATGGCAACATCAAAAGCAGTTTTATAATTACCTAGATTGTATTATTATAACATGTAGTACATGTTATAATGTACATTATAACACCGCGATTCTGCGCTGCGATTGGCCCAAATTATTATAAGACCGCTAGAGACCCAATCAACAACAGAGACGAGAAATAATTCCCGACTTTATTACTTCGTTCGTTTCGTAAACAATCACTCGTGTCCCAATGTCTCAAATTATGTTACAGTTGCACAAAATACAATTTTCAATGCAAGTGCTCGTAAAGGCCCACTTTTTATGCATCAAAACCGAACAGAAAGTCGTTTATTTTTCCCTAGGGCTTTATTATTATTATTTTTTAACTTATTTACGAGACGTTGGCTAACCTGCAACCGTTCCTGTGTACCATAAATGTTATACTTTTTTTCCACTGTTTAATGGCTCTCGATACAGTCCTTTTGAGTCAATCATAATTTAAAGTTCACAAGATTATATTTGTTTTATTTCCTCACACTATGCATTGAAAAACGTAGTATGATACACGGGCGTAAGAGCAATAAATTACTCGGCTACGTTTGAAACACTCGCTACGCTCGTGTTTTAAATCGCCCTTGTAATTTATTCCTTTTCGCCTTTGTAGCATAAACTACTATTGTAGCACTCAGTGGTGTATTTAGCCTAGGACCAAAAGGGCCATGGCCCGGGGCGGCAGGCTTCGATGAGCGGCGCAAGCCGCACCTCGCGCTCAGCTTTGGGCGCCTTTCATTATCAATCGTTATCTATCTTTCAATTTATATTGCTTTTTGACTTTACCTTCATTAAAAAAAAATTGTGCATCGAAAAAAAAAATGTTATATTGAATAAATTGTGTTTATATCTTTGTATGGCGTTTTGATATTTTCATTATCATCATTCTTAGCCCAAATCAACACACAGCTGGATTTAATTTAATTTAGTCATTGAAATATTTTTGCTCTTTTTAGTTCATTCTCGTTCTCGTTCAATCGAATCGAATGGGCGGAGGTAGGCATGTATTTATATATGTAACCTATTAGTATGTAGTATATAGGATGTGATTTGGTCGGCCGCCTGGATTCGTGCTGGGGGCTCGGTTGGTGATCATTGAACCTTGTTCCTGGTCCCTGGCCGGGTCTCCGGTATGGGTTCGGGCGGTTGATTGGATTTCACCTTGTATAATATATATTTTAACTATTATTTTATTCGTATATATATTGCTACATAAATTGAATAAACCTTTAATCGAGTCCATGTACATTTATTATTTTATTACATATTTTTTTATTAGATTAAATTTGTCGTCTAAAAAGCTTATTATATATACCTAGATTATGTTTATTTTGCGAAATCCATGGCTATGAATACTCTAAATATTATTTTAACACATAACGCCCTCGTGAGCGTTCTATATGTGCAGTACAGGCTGGTATATCAGGCAGAAGCAAAAATACAGTGGACAAGTATGATGGAACAATTCACCGGTCTGGGTAGGAACCTCGGTGGCGCAATTGGTAGCGCGCTTGTCTTGATAACAAGAGGTCGCAAGTTCGAATCCTGGCCCGGGGAATTTTTTCAAATTCTTGTCTTTGGGTTTGTTTCTAATTGATATTTTCTAGTTTGTAATGCACTCTAATAATATATATACCTACTTTGCAAAATAAACTATTTGAATTTGAATTTGAACATTTATGGGGCAGCAAACCTTACAGGCCCAGGGCGCCAAATCTTAAAATACGTCACTGGTAGCACTGTATCTTCATTTCCATTCAGAAGTCAGCTACGTAACTACAAACCATCAGTCATGATGAGTGGACTTATTTGTAATAATTTGCATACGACTCTACCCGTGCTGACAAATATTACTGTCCTCGTTGGACCTGCTTACTTCGACTTGTTTCAATAAAATCATACATGAAAAAGAAGCCAGAAATCATCTTTTTCTTACCCCTGGGGTGTAATTGTCGAGAGCTCAAACAATTAAACGATTAAGGCGCTCTTATCCCAGAAGAGTGACTGTCTGTCTTTTTCTTTACGTGTAAGGAGTAAAGAAAATAACTACACTTTTGTACTTTGTCGTTGTTTTTATCGGTTTTTAAATTGTTTAAAATAAGGGATATGGTTATTAAAACCTACTTACGTGGTCGACCTAGAAAATTTAAAGAGCAATATTACCAGATATGTTTCGTTAATAAAAGAGTGGAATTATGGAAATGGCATGATTTGAAAGGTCTTATTACATGCTGTGTTCGTGAATTATTTCTATCGAGCAAAGTTTATCTGATCGTATAACACATGCGTGGAAGACCTAGATAAAGGTTTGAACTACATTGCGTATTTTTTTTTTGAAGTTTTAGACGATATTTGAAAGTTCTATTTGACTTTGAAATTACTGATTTTAGGATAAGCGCGCCTTAAATCAACACACAAACACACACACCCTCCCTCACCCTCACACACACCCTCTCGCCCTCTATCACATACGCACACTTACTCATTTCCTTACTCTCACAAATGTTTTTGCTGCAGTACTAAACTTTAAACTTCTAATTTGTATAATTTGTATTTAGAATATTTGTAATGTTTTTGTTTTATATTATTCTTTGATTTGTATAGTGTTAGTTTTTTAGTACTCTTTTTCTTGTATTACATAGTTTCTATTAGAGTACACATATAAATATACGTGGAAGAGTGGGGTCTTCTGGCACAGGCTGCTCTCAGCTTAAGAGGATGACATACCCTAGCAACTTTTTTTATTACCCGTCCAGCACAATAAGTTCAATTGCAAAGACCTTATTTGCTTTTCATAGAAGCGATTATATGTTGGCTCTTTGGTCTCTTGTTCTTGGACGCGTAATACTAGTGATCACGCAGCGAAACAACAAATTGGTGTGTTTTTAGCTAATACTGAAATATTTTTGTACGGAAAAAAATATTAGATAATATTAGAAAACCAAAAAAAGAGGAAGGAAAACATTTTTTTTTGACAAAAGTATAAATCTTAAAACATTGTTTATAGGTGGAATCTCTAGATAAAAGATCGATAAATCAAACATATTTTCTTCCAATGAACCCTTGAAAACCTGGTGTTGTTGATGTTCTAGCGTCAGGTGTCCCGTTAAAAGAAGGCTCCGGTCACCACCTTTCTAATTTTTAAGAGATTATAATTACCTATAAACCATTTTTTATTTTCATTTCATAGAGTAGAATACAAATATATATGATCTTAGCCCTAAAATTATCGAATCGACTCAGTACTTAGGTACTCACGCTGTGACCTAGGCACTCAAGCCAGTACCTAGGTAACCTAATAAATAAATTGGATTTGCTTAAGAATACCTATAAGACAAGAGTGTAAAATGGATTATAAACTGCCCCAGGTGTGTGTCATAATGTAGTCATGTAAGTATTTCGTTTAAGGGGCTCCACATTGCTAAACATCAGTTTTGCATTTGATTCAGTTACGTCAATGTACAACGTGTAACAGAAAGGTGTAACCATATTTGAAGAGCTTATTCAGGCAATGGTATAGAATAACTTTTACTATGGAACAAACCCGGAATCTCGAAAAAAAATAATTTACTGCTTCATAGAAAAATGCAATGCCGCTCGGCTGTAATGTATGGAAGGGCAGATTTTTTTTTGATATTTCAGGGTTGGTTCCATATTAAAATTTGTTCTATACCATTGACTGAACAAGCTCTTCAAATATGGTTACACCCTTCTGTTACACATTGTATATAGATGGTAAAAATTTGAAAAATTAATTACACTTTATAAATAAACATACTTTCAATCTTCTTTTAATTATAATACTTTTAAAAAAGCATGAATTTCACGAAAAAAGCGATTCAGATTCCATGTTTCAAAACCGATTGAAACGAAACCAACACACGCAGATACTAACTAGAAAAAAAAACATCTTTATTAATTACATTAAGAAATTATACTTAAGGCGATATGCGAAAAAAATACGGGTGTTTCTTTTCTGTGTATTTCATGAAATACACGGAAAATTTTAATAAATTTCTGGTATATGCATTTTAACTATATAATCTAGGGTTTTGAAATTGGAAAACATGTTTGGATAAATTTTCCTAGATAGAAATAATTGTTGAAATGAGGTCTTCAAACACACTTTTTCTTCTCGTTTGACGGATAGGAACCATATACAGAATTCAAACATATTTTATTAGGTATATTTCAACAATATCTAGAGATTTGATATTTGAAATTTTGCTAGCTACTTTAGATTTTTTTATAAAAATATAAAACCAACTTTTTTTCCTTTTACTCTGAATCCGCCAGTCTCGCACTGCGCGATTTTTCTATTTGAGTGACAGTGACAAAAATAAAATTCGCATAGCCTCTTAATGTCAATGCGATTTCAAAATAACTGAAGTTTTGCGTGTGCAGCATCTGATTAGAGCAGGATAGATAGTTAAAAAACAAAAGCATTAGAGCACGACTGAATATTAACATTGTGCAGCCCCTTAAGGCTGTTGTAGCCTCCAACAACCTTGACTCGAACTATGTCGGTACAAATATCGACATAAACTATATTGAAATAACGTTCATATCAGCGCGCACTGCGTTACGACGTTGCTAGGTCTCCGGATACTGAAAACTTGTTAAGAGGCCGGCGGAGCAATCCTAGTTCATACAAACGAAATACCAAAACCATTTGTAAATCATATATATTCTTAAGTTAGTGTGTATTTATTCCGTTTGCATTACAGGATATCTAGGTTCCCAAATATGTATTAAATAACAACACTGATTTAAACAATAAAGATGAGAAAATAGTATATTTCGTGACGAGTATAAAATGGTGGATTTTCTTACCCAAGGAATGAAGCTAGTTTCGACGTAAGCCGAAGGCGAACGTCGAAAGCTCACATTCCGAGGGTAAGAAAACCCATTTTTACTCGTTGCGAACGATACTTTTTCTACTACCTGATTTATTTATTTAAATATTAATTTTTTCCTTTCAAATTTAACGTATCTTATGACTTTGCAAAGCGCGGCGCGGTTTTTACCTTTTTTTTAAGCCGGCGGCTTTTATTTGTGGCCTTTATTTAGTATTTTTATTTAGTATCATTTTGCGAAAAAAAGTGTCAGACGCGATATAATCGATTATGTCGTGAATTGGAACACAGGGAATATCGATTGTAAAGACAAACTAAGAACGTCAAAAAGAACCTAATTTAGCATGAAATGAAGACAAACGTCAAAAAGAACCTAATTTTGCAATTAATGAAATTTCAATACGATATTCCTAACTGACCTGATAGTCATTCCACAACGGGGCCTGGAAAGTTCGATTTTCAAAACTAATTTCGAGTACTTTAAAGTACGAGTAAATGGAACTTTTTCATAAAGGTAGTAGAAAAATAAGCTTTCTATGCAAATTTTAAATTGCCTTATACACATTTTAAATCATTATATGAATATCTATGATTTACAAATGGTTTTGGTATTTCGTTTGTATGAAATAAGATTGCTTCGCAGTCGCAGGCCCCTTATGCACGTCGAGATAAGGGCAGCCGTTCTATTTCATCACGGTCAGAACCGGGGACAGAGAGCTAGTTTAAAATAAAAGGAAAACCTACACAAATGCATAACTTTAGACGTGGCTCAAGATAACATCCTTTGTTAAAGAATACAATATTATTCACAGTTACTGTCGCAGGTGTGGGTAGATGGATAAAAGGCCTTCTTTGTAGGTCACGAGGGTGCCCGGGAAATCAATAAGTTGTCATTGAAATTGTGGAGCCGCCTGTCCTTTGATGTTTCTAGAGTTCCGTGAAGGGACGGAAACCGTTTTAGACTGGCGGAAAATTTGGACAGAACCTAGGTTAACGGCGTTTAGTAAAACTTTTTGCCACCGGGATTTTTTAGACTAATTTGACCCCACTGAGCACGATTCTGCCCGGTGTCGAACCCTCCCCCGCTCCCTTCCCCCCCTTTACCCCCAAAACTTGTCCCGAGTTGCGGTTTTTTCAGTTTTTATCCAAACCTATTAGAGATAGAAGAAAACAGTCCATGACAAAAATAATGTGCATTAAATTATCTACAACATTTGTATATAAACTATTTGACAGGCATAGTAATTTAATAAATAATGTCTGCTCAAACTTTATAGATTTCTAAATTATAAATATCACCTACAAAATAAATTATACTTAATATAGTAATAACAATATGTATAACTTCGTGACGCGCGGCGGGGCGTCTGCGCTGTGACTTGTAAATAGTGAATGAATACTCGTACAACGGTAAACAAGGTCTTGTTTTGTAGGTAAACGTATATATATTAATTCATTTCTTGGCTACTTTCTCACAGCTTCGACCGTTTTTCGATAAATCAACTGTGGAAGCAAAAATTTTGAAAAAAATTTAAATTTATGAAGTTTGAGCAGACATTATTTATTGAACTATTGTGCCTGTCAAATAATTTATATACAAATGTTGTAGAGAATTTAATACAAATTATTTTTGTCATGGACCGTTTTCTTCTATCTCTAATAGGTTTGGATAAAAACTGAAAAAACCGCAACTCGGGACAAGTTTTGGGGGTAAAGGGGGGGAAGGGAGCGGGGGAGGGTTCGACACTGGGCAGAATCGTGTTCAGCGGGGTCGAATTAGTCTAAAAAATCCCGGTAGCAAAAAGTTTCACTAAATGCCGTTTTGTAAATTTGCCATATTGTAGCTAAAGGACAGAAAGTTCTTCTTTAATTGACAGTATCATTGTTTTCTGCATACAAAAAATAATTCAATATTTTTTTTTCTCAGAAAGTAATGCATATTTCAGAAAAACTTTATCAGTAAAAGGTGTTTGTAATAGCGTCAGCAGTCATCACAAAAAAAAATTAGTTCGGTTACTTACCCTTTTAATTAAATATTTTCAAGTGCCTGTAGTTTCCAAAGTGCATATTTTCGCAGTTAAGTGTAAGGAAATAAAATGTTGGCTGTGACTTCCTCTATCACCTGCAGTAAGTTTGCTGCAGCTGGTAGAAAATACTAAGTAGTATTAAGCTCGCCTGTGTACAAAAATTTAACTTGTGCAATAAAGAATTTTATTATTATTATTATTATTATTAAGTTTCATAGTATTTGTGAAGAAAAATGAAAAAACCCACCGATTGGGAATTTTCCCCGATAAACACCGGGAATTTCCCCAAATGGGAATTAACCCCGAAATTTTCCCGATGGGAATTTTCCCGCGCCCATCTCTATTTGGGGCAAATATTCTACCTCTACCCACGTACGCGTAAAGGCCTTTTACATAGTATATACCTGTAATTATATACTAGTTACGGCTTAAGGCGATATGTAAAAGTTTTATCGTCCCTGTTACTCCATATGCGAAAAAACCCTCAGTGCGAGAGGGACGGATTCGTGGCAAAGTAGCAAAAAGTCGGTATTTTATAAATATAAAATGTACTAAAGCTGCTATTAAAACGGTAGGGGAAAATTTTATGGGTTCGCGTCACCCACATGCTGTCGGTAGACCCCATGGATGCCTATCTTAACCATATTATTTAACATTATAATATACGTTTAGACCTTTACGTCATGTCAAGTCGAATCTTTTTATAAAATACATTTAAATAGTATAATATTTTTATTTTTGTGTAGTTTTTTTCCAAGCCAGGGGGATCCTAGTGCAACCCTTGCACCCCTCTCCTGGCTCGGTAGCATAGTGTTTAATCGCGCGCGACGCGGCCTAGTTGAATCACAGGTGCGAGGAGCGTGACATACTGTTTAATCGCAAACACATCGTGTCACTCTCCTCGCACTTGTGATTCAACAAAGTGCCGTCGCGTGCGATTAAATGCTACGATTGCTGGTGCCCATGTTCAGAGCAAAAAAGACTATTTATAAAAAAGTGTAGAGCTTTACAACAAGGTGGGTAGGTTAATGTTTACCGAAGAAAAATCCGTTTGCCCACTTTTCGCCTTGATGGAATTAGTATAACAAACGTGGGTCTACGACTTTGATACTTATTTTGTCTACGCGGTCACTTGCTTCTACGCATGGCGTAGCATCTCTACGAAAAAGCTACGAAGCTTTTACGCTACAGCGTAGTGAAAAAAGGCACTTGAAAGCTCATTTATCTGTACTATCTATGGAGTTATCATAGATATATCATAGATAGCCATCGGCAAATAAGTTGTTTTTTTTTATATCTCCGAAACGGAGCGTCGTACAGGAATTTGGAGCGGATTATCGTTCTCACGATAACCTAAGCACATTATAGGGGCAACACAACTTTTGGGATACCCCGCGACGCCCCCCCCTCCAAAAGTTTTTCAAAATCGGACCCCAGGGGATGAATTTGAGGTCTGGTTTTCGGGAGCAGCAAGCAGCAGGACAACTAGTATCGCAACTTTCCTGAAGATCGGAGTCTCTTATCCCGTGGGAACATATATTTTATAAATATTTTTAAAATTTTAAGATAATTATAATAAAGTAACCTTTCCTCCACGTATCCCTACAACGCTTGGAAATAAAAAAAATAACCCAAAGTTTCCAGAGTCACGGTATGTTCGACCCCTATTTAGTTAGACATCCCGTGTCCTTACAATGTTATGTTTGCAGTTTGCGCATTGAATAGTAGTTTTTATGTAGAGGACATAAGGATCAGCCGATGTCTTCAGCACCCAATGTTTCAGTTTGAAGACAGTTTCATTCCGGAAACGGAAAGGATCGCCGCTCGAGGAATGAACATAATTACACAAAGCCTACGGAACCAAGTCAGAAGCCTAATGTTAAGAGGGTTCATATATTTTAGGGATCTATCTGGCAATAGCGAACCTCAGTTTCTACTGTCAATCAGTTAACAACAACGAGGCCATTTGAAGGTCGCATCGTGCTTTAAAAAGAGATACTCGACTAGCTTCGGCTACCTTCGGCTTTGTAGAGCATCGTCTCTGTCACACGAAACACTAACAGTCCGGTATCTATTAGGAGCCGCTAAAACTTATTTTATGTTTTTTTTTTTGAAATCAAAACAAAAAGAATACATGTAGGTAAAAGACAACATATTATACAAGGTGACTTTTTGAACATCGTCTAAATTCATACTAGAGGCTTGGTAAGTGATCGGCATCATGAACCAATAACGATTTTTGTGAAATTCGTATAACAAAATTTTGACTTCCCATAGTAATTCACTCCCAGTGAATCACTATGGGAAGTCAAAATTTCATTTTATGAATTTTACAAAAATTGTTACTGGTTCATGATGCTGATCACTTACCAAGGCCCAAGTATGAATTTGGACGATGTGCACAAATATATATATTACTTTAAGTTATTAAAAATATAATTTGTTTTATTAGAATTTTTTTTGTTAGTTTTTAGATTTATAAATTTTATTTTTTTTATTTATTTTATTATAAATAATTATGTAATATTTTTAGAATGGGAAATTGTGCTATGTATGTTAATTTATTTATTTTAATGAAAAATTATGTCAAATTTAGTGTTAAATAAGTTTCCTAAATGCCACTGTCATATACTTTAACAACAGAATCAAAGACAAAATATGCACAGATTTTAAACAAACTTATAATCACTTTGACATTGATTGCTACGAAACATATTTTATATATGGTGACATGGACAGCGACATCTGGAAGAAAGCTAAGAACTAAGAAAAAAAAACAACGAGAAAAACTCTCATTGTAAACATAAACTTACGCGATTATCACACAGTAAGATCATAACGTATAGACCGACAACTCCCATACATCAAGGCGTAGCAAATTTTTTACGCGCCCTTACAACAGTAGGTGTCGCCAAGTGTTGCAAATAAGCATAATTTGTTTAATTGGCTGCAAGTAAACTCTCATGGTTACCAAGTAAACATGTGGCTGTAATAGTTTTGCTTAGAGAAACTAGATGGAGCTAAGTTAGCAACACTAACAGTGAATTTATGTTACGTGACATCGCTGTGCCACTAGCGTCACCAATCGATATTTTTTAGCATTAGAAGATTTAGCAACGCCATCTAGATTTCGTTAGAATTTTACACCTTTTTTGTGGCTACAAACTGATGTATGGGAACTGCTAGTCTATACGTAGTAATACTTAGTCTATGGCCATAGTAACAAGTATTCTGTGAAAATTTCAACTGGCTACGTATAACGGCTGAAGCTGTAGACCCCTGTGACAGACGAACCGACATACAGACAGCGAATCGAGGCTTAGTAATAGGGGCTTGTCACCCTTTGGGTATGGAAAACTAAAAACATATATCTACCATAACAGGTTTGGCGTTTCGACGCTCATGTATTATATTTCCCATAGGAAGTAAAGTGACGTTTTTTTACACGCTATTTTGTGATTAATGATCTAACTAAATAATGCAGTAGTTGGAAGAAAAGGATTAGGTTTCCCATTTCAACTGTTTTCAAATACTTTTTCAGTTTATTTTCTTTGCTTTTTTTTCAATTTTACAATGATTTATTGAAACAAAATAATACTTAAATAGCATTAAAAACAAATAAAACTTGCCCAAAAAACAAAACACTATCCCAAAATCCTTAAAAAAATTAACTAAATTAAATAAAAAATCCTATCTAGATCGCCACCGTCATGTGGAAGGGTACCTGGAAGGCTGGCAGCATGTCCTCTTTGAATGGCCAGACTGATTCTCTGGCCAAGATACGCGCCAGCCTTTGGGTCCCCACAAGCGTTGATCAGCCATGCAGATAAATTCTTTTCTTTTGATTTTATTCAGTATAAACCTAAACCTCATTGAAATTCAACGAGATTGAAAGTGAATGCTAAGTAACAATTCTGTGACAAGAGAAGGGAACATAATACCGGATAGATAATACAATAAACAAAATCGCGTTATCCAGAACCCTCCAATTCATTACGAAATCCACACTGAGCTCTTACGACCTTCTAGCCCCAATTTATGGGTAACGTTCTCAACTCGACACGGTTTCAATTTTTTTTTCGAAGATTCTTAAAACGTAACAAAAAAAAAACTGTTTAAAAAATATCTTGCATTGTTTTTATGTTCAAATTAACTAGTAGAATTATTGATTTTCGATAATAATCAAGTTCCGGTACAATAGTGGCTAGAAAAACTTGCACGCGACTTTCATACTAAGGTGCTTTTAGTAAATAATTCTCAATAATTACATGTAAATACATTGGGGAGCCGAGCAAAGCGGAGCGGAGCGAGGCGACCCCCGTTGTTTTAGCAGAATTCATGATATACATAAAAAAATCTACGCCACTCCGATTTTTTTAAAGTTTTCGGCACTATAGTCAGTCGTACTATATTGCCGCAGTCTAAGCGGCAGTCTAAGGGAATGCGATACGCTTGCGGCACGGTTTCCACGGCCTCATTTATATTGGTACCACACTCTCTGCTGTCCTTGGTTTGTTCCTGGAGCTTACCTCGATCAGAATCGACCTTCGTTTATGAACTTACCTGAAAAAATAAATATACATTTTATTGTAGGTAAAATATGGGATAAAACTTAGCAACGATAATTTAAGTCCAATTCAGTACAATGCCGTCAACTTTGACTTAAGGGAGGTTATACCGATTTTGTCTCTTTTCAAATTCATTTTAAAACATGTTATTGTGATAATTAAATGTTGAAATAATATGTATCATATTCACTCTTTGATCTAAATATATGGCTGTCCGATACACTATTACTTACATTTTCCTACATCCAATTATAATCGCATCATAGGCCTAGACTATGATCTATATATCATTTCATTTGAGTAGTAATATTAGGTTTTGGACAATAAAACTTAAAACAAAATAAACGTCGTAAAAATTGTGATACGAAACGGCCGTTATATTATCCTTCTATTTGAAAAATAATTAATAAAATACAGTCGAATTGAGAACCTCCTCCTCTTTTGAAGTCGGTTAAAAATACCTCGAAATCTAATCTTAAGATTTCTAAGCGGCCCGCTTCCACTGAGCAAAGCAGGTAAGTGTAAAATGAAAGCGTTGGAGCAGGACGGATTTTTCCGAATACCCTCGCCTTAACTTGGTATTGCACGTGAAAATTCAAATGACTATTTGATCTAAACGAGTTTGCGTGCCAAAAAGGTCCATATTTCATCCGATTTGATGTTGGAATGCATCCAGAGCCCAGACACTTTATTAGCAATGCATGAGCTTCACAATCATCGGTACTTTGATAGTGTTTTATAAATGATCTTAAAGTGATTACTCATGAACGAAGCTCACACAGAATTCGTATCTGAGACTAGATTCACAAAATAAGATTTGTTCCAAAAGTAGGAGAGTTTAAGGGAGTTCTACTCCCCTCCCCTCGTAGGTCTGGATCTAAGTGGGGAAGTTAAAACGATCTTTTTTTAGCTGTGGTAACTACCTCAAAATCCCTGAAAAATCTGTCAAAGTCTTTGCGTTACCAAAATAACGAATTGAAAGCTATAGGTATGTAAGTATCATAACTGGACACTGCAACCTAAATAGGTATCATAAACTGGACACTGCAACCTAAACAAGCACCTTTTCACCACAGGTGGCACCGATAGCCAGATCGTGATCGTGCCTTCTAGAGGACGAGTCAGTGGAACATGTGCTACTCCACTGCTCTGCAACCGAAGATATGATACTAAAAGCAGGGATTGCGACGAGCTCCAACTTCCCTTCACTGGACCAGCTTATGTGTCAGAATGCTGAAGCTGTTCGACTCTACTTTAGGGAGCTGTCCTGGCTGGGCTGACTGACCGGGGGGAAGTGCACAATATTCACGATTACCGAGAATCAGTGCAGGACTCATCACCCCCACTACGAATTTAAAATTTAGAATTATAGGTTTGTGTCAATGCATCTAAGGTGTGTCGCAGTCGCGAATAACACTCGATCATTTGTTAAAATAGCTGATGAACTCACCATTCGTGCTTTATCCTTCAAAACATTCCTTGTCTATGTAAAAACTACAATTACATTTTCTGATAAAAGTATATGGTCTTTTCACGCTTTGAAGACATTGGTCTTTCTAGAAAATAATATTCCTTTTCACATGGGAATAGTTTTATATTTCAGGCGAATTAATTTTACAGTTTTCAAAACATAATTATTTATGTGTCATATAAAACGAAATATCAAATAGCGAGAAAAGATCTATCAAGACTGAAAAGGTCTATTTTACTTACAGTCAAATAAGTATAAATAGTGGTAAAAAATTTATACTTGTCGATGTTGGTTCTTGATGGAACATTTGTAACATATTGTAAATAAAACACATTCTTGGTACCTGTTCCACTTTTTATATATTATACACTAGCGACCGGTTTCGTTATAATAACATCGTCAGGCTTTTAGATATAGATACGAAAATCGCTATCGCTTTCGTAGCGATATCTAAAAGCCTGACGATGTTATTATAACGAAACCGGTCGCTAGTGTAACATATATAAAAAGTGGAACAGTTACCAAGAATTTGTTTTATTTACAATATAAATAGTAGTACTTATATGGTGTACGGTTAACACGCTGTATAACTTAAGGGTCCGTATAATGTCAAATGCACAACTTCAAATGACCATTTCGCATTGCGTCACTTGGTCAATCGGTTTAGTAAAAATGATATCGATTGTAGACTATACTTCTGATAGACTTGTCATAGTGTCTGGTATCTGGAGTTATTGGGCAGAAACAGTAAATGATAATCTGTTATCACTAACTTAATTTAGTTAAAAACGCAATAGCTTTAAATTCACTGAAAAAAAAAAAGAAAAGTGGCCTCTAAATGTATTAAGGGGCCTTCCTTAAACCTTTAAAATTTGCATTAAAAATAAGTGAAGAAATGACACTGGACACTGACGGTTTGACTAGATCACCGAATCTAAGTCGCAGTGGCAGTGGGCTGGCCACATCAGCCGAAAAACTGACAACCGATGGGGGAGAAAGGTTCTCGAGTGGAGACCACGAACCGGCAGACGCAGTGTAGGACGCCCGCCAGCTCGCTGGACTGACGATCTAAAAAAGATTGCCGGTAGTG
The DNA here is from genome assembly GCA_934047225.1 of Ypsolopha sequella. Classification (NCBI taxonomy): domain Eukaryota; kingdom Metazoa; phylum Arthropoda; class Insecta; order Lepidoptera; family Ypsolophidae; genus Ypsolopha; species Ypsolopha sequella. Next base: position 11,850,638 of record OW204009.1, read on the forward strand.
GCTGGATGAGGATGGCCGAGGATGGATACATTTGGCGTGCCCTTGGAGGGGCCTATGTCTAGCAGTGGACCGATATTGGCTGATGGATTTGATTGAATAAATTACCCCGTAGGCGGAGGTGAGTCTTAGAATATTTTGATTATTTCATCTAGAAACCGAGATATTAAATAAAAACTCAGTTTTTTGGAGCGTGTGTTTCTTGAAAGTCGCAACAGCCACGGCTCAGAGCACACTATTTTAAACTAAAAGGAAACGTCATAGAATTAAGTTTTGATTGATGCAAACACACTTGTTTTACTTAACAACCTCTACAGAATTCTGTGACTTTTTAAATTACGCGAAAATTAAATTTACTTTAAATATGTTTTTTCGCCTAATTTTCCGTTTCAGTAAAATTGGTTCAGACCTATCAGTAGGACATGTAGTCTAAGTTTTATTTCATATTAATTTTACGCTTTGCATAGTAATGATATGTATGTAGATATATACACTATAATTACGTGTCTAAATAGTTAATTCTGCAACAAGAGAGCAAAGTTTATTTTTGTTGCGAGTGCCGAGTTTAAATCCCGAACAAGCTAAGGATTCATTCTAAGTTAGAATCCTGAGCGTGGTGAGGGATTCAAAGGCACAAGAAACAAAATTAATTTGCTCTCGTGTGACACATACAACTTTTCACCTCACTAGTAAGAAAACACAACATGTAAAGGTAAAGACACTATATTTTCGAACGAACTTATAAGAATTTATTTCAATAAAAGTTGTATTTATGTCAAGTTGGGGCCGACCCAGTAGCGGTTAATGTAGCCTATTTTGAATTAATTATCTGGAAGTTTCCCGGTCGTTAGCTATACGGGTGTTTTTCTCGGTTTTCATGCGACATGATTATGTAAAAACATGAATTATATAGGTTTCTTTCGCCAGTTTTATGTTGTAATGCTGATATTAGGCCGCAGTGGCGTAAGCTTTTTATTATTTACCCTCATCCGAATGAATTACGGTGGTTTGGATTAATTTTGTTATGTAGAGTAGGACAAAAAGTTTCCTGCCGGTCCGCGAAAAATATTCTGTTCAGTCGCCATGTCATATATAAGAAGATATCCGTCAGAGATCGAAGGTGACCGACATAGTTTGCTCGTCAGAAAAAAATCGCCATGTCAGCTCAAAAAATTATAATCTTAAAATGACGTTAATGACATGTATTTTTTAAAGCTATGAATCTAAAAATTCGCGAGAATTGTCTAAATACCTTACTTTAACATTCGTAAAAGGACTTTTAATTAGATGACCGCTATTGTAGCCACAAATTAAAAATAACTGATGTTTTGCGTGCGCGTCAGTCGATTATCAGGATAAACAATTGAAAAACAAAAGCGTTGGAGCAGGACGGAAGTTTAGCTTGGTACAGGGTCTTAAGACTGTACCTGAGCCTAGAGCATGACCAACCCCAGGCTATCTAAGATTCGTTTGAAGAAATTCGGACTCTCCTTGTATTGAAAAAAAAAATTGATTTATTAATCTTTTCTCTAGGGATCTTACGTATAAACAATGTACTTTTGTCAAAAAAAAATGTTTTGCACCCTTTTTTTTCACGTTCGCTTAAAGAACGCGGTTAAAAATCAACTTTATTTTTCTTTCATAAAATAGGTAATAGAAATATGAAGGTATATCACCTAAATTCAGTATTTTTTTCCCTACAAAATATTTCAGTATTAGCTAAAAACACACCAATTTGTTGTTTCGCTCCGCGGTCACTAGTATTACGCGTCCAAGAAAAAGAGGCCAAAGACCCAACATATAATCGCCTCTATGAAAAGCAAATAAAGTCTTTGCCATTAGACATGTTGTGCTGGACGGGTAATAAAAAAAGTTGCTAGGGTATGCCATCCACTTAAGGTATAACCTCGCAAAAATGTCGATCAGTAATCTCAAATAGAATCCAAGGGTCAAGCAAATTGCCAGACATAAAGGGAGGATCACACGAGAGCGTCAAAAGATATAGGGGCTTACATGTAAGCGAGGAAAGCTATAGAGACGTCTACACTACCCCCCTCTGGTAGTTGGAACTTTTATTTTATAGAGCAACCGTGAAATTAATTCACTTTATTTTGTACTGAGTAAATTGCAGTATTTCGTTTTAAAAAGACGGCAGTAATGATCCCGTCTCCTACGAAAAAAATTCAAAGTTATTAGCAATCAAAGTGAGCTTAAGGCGCTACGGAAAAAAAATCGACACTTAGAGCTTACATATCTACTTTAGTAAAGAATGTATTATTTTGATAAAACAGTATATTATTCTTGGAGTCTTTTTCTAGGGATCTGTTAAACAGAAACGCGATCGGAGAAATTCGGCTCGATAGAAATATTTATTGAAATGAGGTCTTTTTCGACACCAATTCTCCTGGTTTGACGATTTAGAATGACATATGGACTGCAATTATATTTTATGAGATGGGTTTTAACGGTATCTAGTACCTGGTTAAACGAAATTTTTATAGCAACTTTAGTACATTTTACATTAATAGAAAACTGACTTTTTGCTACTTTTCCACGAATCCGTCCCTCTCGCACTCAGAGTTTTTTCCCATATGGAGTAACAGGGACGCTAAAACATTTACATATCGCCTTAACGGCATATATTGTGACGGCATCCGACACGATTTCATACTTAAAGTAATAAATACCGCTATCGGTAGCTTCGGTAATATCAGGAATTTTTCAAAAATTTAAAAGATTTTGGGATTTGCAATAACTATTTAATCAGTTACCATAAAATATACTGATATTTCACTATAGGAGACGAGCTCATTGTTTATTCTTTTTAGGGTTCCGTACCCAAAGGGTAACCAACGGGACCCTGTTACTAAGACTTCGCTGTCCGTCTGTCTGTCCGTCTGTCCATCTGTCACCAGGCTGTATCTCATGAACCGTGATAGTTAGACAGTTGAAATTTTCACAGATGATGTATTTCTGTTGCCGCTATAACAACAATTACTAAAAAACAGAATAAAATGAATATTTAAGGGGGCTCCCATACAAAAAACGTGATTTTTTTGCCGTTTTTATAGATAATTATACGGAACCCTACGTGTGCGAGTCCGACGCGCACTTGGTCGGTTTTTTTCTTCAGGGTGTGACGTATAGAGGTAGCGTAGATACAAAAAGAATAGCTGATCCCTAATAAGATGTTTCTTACAGCTAACTAAGGAAACTGTACGAGTAGGTAATCTTAAACGTGTACAAAAAATAAAAGATGCCTATAAAATACTGATTGGATTTTTAGCAGCTGAAATGCTGAGGTAGTAAGTACAGCTTATTAAACTCACGAAAACACTCAAATCTTATAAATAACTCTTAAGGGTCCGTTTCGCCAAACATGCTCTCGCGGTTGAACAATTTAGCACATTAAAACAAAATATTTTTAACAAATAAAATTTGTGTAGGTAGTTAATGAGTTGAACTACATTATAATTTTTCAGATTTCACACAAGTATCACAAGCATCGGGAAAAAAAATCGGAAAGATCACTAAAATCACGAAAAATGTAATTTAGCGTTGCAAACAAAAAAAAAATTTTTTTTTGTTCCAAATTGAAATATATTTTTTTTACGTAAAGAGTTCAAAGTACCTTATTCATATAAAATATTAATATTTTTTTCCTTTCGTTATTTAAAAAGAAATACACAAACTTCCAAATTCTTTTTGCGTAATTTTTCTGTACAGGAAAAATGTAGAATGTTTGAGTATTTCTTTTAAAATAACGAAAGGAAGTAAAAATAATAAAAATCTGTAAAGGCTACTTTCATTTCTTTGCTCTATAAAAAAATATTTGAGTTTGTAGTTAGATCAGTAGACTGATCATACTAGTTCCAAAGCCAAATTACGTTTTCCATGATTTTACTGATCTTTCCGATTTTTTTTCTCAATGATTGTGATGCTTGTGTCAAATCTGAAAAGTTATAATGTAGTTCAACCCCTTATCTACCTACACAAATTTTATTTGTTAAAAATATTTTGTTTTAATATGCTAAATTGTCCAAACGCGAGAGCATGTTTGGCGAAACGGACCCTTAAGTCGTCTTTATAAGGGTTTCTACGGCCGCCTTCGTGAGTTATAGATATCTATGTCTATACTATACAACAGAACTACTATACGAACAACTTTTACTTGGCCCCGGCACGAATCTAGAGACATGAGCAGCAAAGTAGTGGGAATCTGCGCATATACAATTTTGCACTGACGGACCCAAAAAATCACTTCCAGTTGCCTAGAACCGTGCCGGGGCGTGTAACCCTGAAATCACGAAAAAAATACTGAAGATTACACGAAATAAAACAGCATACGTAAGTAACGAATACACAATATTTTGCTAAGGCGCACTTACTACTAAAAACAATTTCTTCCAGCCAACCTTTGGGTGTTCCAAATACCTACTATTGTTTTGGTCCAGTCTCATCTATATACATAATATTTACAATAGCTGCTTATTTTTCGGGATTTCAGTGTTTGCTCCATAGGAAATATTGAATAATTATACAAGGTGACTTTTTGATCATCGTCCAAATTCATACTGGAGGCTTGATAAGCGATCAGTATCTTGGATCAGTAACAATTTTTGTGAAAGTCGTAAAATGAAATTTCGGCTTCCCATAGAAATTCACTTTCGAAAGCGAAAAATTGTTAGTTTTATATTTTTTATAAAAAAACTTTTATAAATATATTATATTTAACTTTTACGAGCTTTTGATTTTAGTACTATTATTAAAACTATTATTATCACAATTAAAAAAAAAATTAACTCGATATATTTCGGCCCTCGGTATGGGGCCGTCTGATTCGACTGATGACGGCCCCATACCGAGGGCCGAAATATATCGAGTTAAAAATTTTTTTTAATTGTTTTAATAATAGTTTTAATAATAGTACTAAAATTATAAAAAACTAGAATAGCTAGCAAAGTTTCAAATATCAAATCTCTAGATATTGTTAATACACACCTAATAAAATATGTTTGAGTTCTGTATATGGTTCCTATTCATCAAACGAGGAGAAAAAGTGTGTTTGAAGACCTCATTTCAACAATTATTTCTATCGAGGAATATTTATCCAAACATATTTTCCAATTTCAAAACCCTAGACTATAAATATAGCCAAAATGCATATACCAGAAACTGATTATAATTTTCCGTGTATTTCATGAAATACACAGAAAAGAAACACCCGTATTTTTTTGCATATCGCCTTAAGTTCCAACAATCGATTTATTTGGGTACAAAGGATCATTGTTGTAAATACATATTTGTTTGAAACAAGCGCTAGGTACGCCATAATGCCCTTCGCTAAGACGAAAACAAAATTCCGTGTTTCCATATCTTTTACCATCATCACTAGATGCCGTCTATCAGCATCCAACTTTCAGCAAGGTCATCGACCCGGCACGTGGCGTGAACCGCGCATGCGCGCTCTGTCGCTATGCCTTGAAAGAGATGACCACTTCACACATGTCAGATATGGAATTTACTTTTTTTTATTTTTTTTTTATTTCTTAACGACGGCTGCTATTTTAAGCGCCATTTTTTGCCAGTGTCAAGTCTAACATGGTTAGTTATTCAGACTTTCAGACGCCGCGCCGTTTGTTCAATACAACGCACGGTACAATAAAAAAAAAAGGAAAAAAAAACATATTTATATTTTCATGTTATTTGATAGGATAAATGTTGCTAGGATACAGCAAATTTTTGCTAGGAAACTTTTTTTTTGGAAGATCTAGTTTATTTATATACAGGGGTTTAATAGTAGTTTATGCTACAAGGGCGCAAAGGAATAAATTACGAGGACGATTTAAAATACGAGCGTAGCGAGTGTTTTAAACGTAACCGAGTAATTTATTGCTCTTACGCCCGTGTATCATACTACGTTTTTTAATGCATAGTGTGAGGAAATGAAAACAAATATAATCTTGTGAACTTTAAATTATAATTGGCTCAAAAGGACTGTATCCATAGTCGTTAAACGGTGTAAAAAAAGTATAACGTCTATGGTACACAGGAAAGGCTGCAGGTTAGCCAACCATTGTAAATAAATTATAAAAAAAAATAATACTAAAGCCCTAGGGCAAAATAATCGACTTTCTGTTCGGTTTTGATGCATAAAAAGTGGGCCTTTACGAGCACATGCATTGAAAAGAAGTTTAAAGAAGTTTTGAAGTTGCGGAAGCCGGAAACTGGTGAATAGTACTCGCACATACGAACAATTGATTGTTGATTGTTGCCACTTGGTGGAACTTGCAATACATAATGAACAGAAAATCACTTGTACTATCACACAATAGTATATTTCATTACGAGTGCGGAAAGCCTGTCATTGCAAAGAGTTCCGACAAATGTCTACCCGAGCCGAGGCGCAGCCGAAGGTGAGGGTTGACAGTCGGAACAAGTTGCAATGACGGTTCCGCACGTGTACTGAACGACTATTTTTAATACAGTTGCGAAAAAATGAAGCAATTTAATAAAATAATAAAAACACAATAAACTCAACTAACTAATACTTCACGCAATAAATTCGTAGTACATATGTAGATATGTAGCGACTTTTTGACTTTTTCGGTAAAATGTTCTCCGAAGCATTTTGTGCAATTATACTGAGTTGCGGTGGTGTCAATTCAAATAAAATATCGTCGAAATTACTCATTTTGTGCAACAAACAACTAAACCCGCAAAGAAAATTTTTGGAAAATGGCGCTAACCGTAAAAGAATATAAGCAGAGATTTTTTTTTGTTTTCTTCACCCATTCGGGGTAGGCAAAGGGAACTATGCCCATACAGCCAAGTCTTCAGTAGAATTTTTTTATTGATATGAAATGAAAATGAATTTTAATTAGATGAAATGAAATGAAACCTAACCTAACTCATTGAATCAAATCATTAAATCTGATATTGAAACAAAATAGTAGCTTCTTTTTAGAAATATTTGCATGAATCATAAAACTTCTTTAATTTTTTTTTAGTAAAAACTTCGTGGTTGTTTTTTTTTTTAATAGACATTATTTTGACAGTTGGGAAAGAGAACGCACGAGTTCGGAAAAGGTAAAGAAAAAGCTCGAGTATGTAATAGTCCACATCCCGAACGCTATACGTCCCTGCAATACGCCACTTTTTGAGCAACTGTATTAAAAATTTATTTAATACTTCCTGACCGGTTTCGCCTTTATGGCATTATCAAAGGAATTAATCTTATCTTAATTACACAATAAATAGTTTACATCAGCCAGTGCGATCAATGACACTATATGATCAATGACATACGAACAACATTTCGTGAAAAAAAATTGTTAAATCAAGAAAAAAAAGCAGTTGTTTCATACATTTTGTTCGAGTAACTATGTAACTTTTCTATGGAACAGAATCGAGGTTTGGTTCCATGGTAAAATTTGTTCGTATGGACAAGTACTATCGCCAGTTTGCGGCTGACACAACTTCATCTTAACACCCTATATATCATAAATCATAATTTCATGAGTTTTAATGGCGATACTTATATTACAAAAGAGATGTGTAAGAATACTTGTAAATATCAGAGAAACCGATTCATGTAAACTACACTTCCAAGAACATAATATTCTGACACTGACACTATAGCATCCTTCATTTATTAAATTTAAAAAGCATCGCCAATCCATTTCATACCCTTTCCCAGTCAATCCATTCAATCCTCGGGATCTCATTCACTCACCGACCCTTAACCGACATGTTAATATCTCGCTGTAATACAGTCTAAATATTATTATAAAATAATATATCATTTAGTGAACTGTCCGTGTACATAGCACCAGGATTGATCAGGGGGCTCCCAGCCAGCAGCAGAGATAACAAGGAACATCAATATCATCAACTGCCTATAAGTCCCTCCAATTTCCTTTGGTGCTCTTTTCATATTTCAAAACAAAGACACAACGATGCTCGATAAATCTAAATTTTATCCACCATACAGTGCACAAGATAACAATATTTTCCAGAACTATGTACAGTACATTTGTTAGGAAGTACATGCACTTGTACACATAAATGAAAGATCACCATAAATAAGCTAGAAATAAAGACAAAATCTGGCATCCAGCATGTAAATTAAAATTATGCTCTAAAGATCCATACTTCACATCAATAACGGTCTACAATAAAATACCAAAAAATATGAAAAAATTAGAAAAGGATAAACATTTCGAAAAACAATTAAAATCTCTTCTTATAAAAAAAACATATTATTCGCAAAACATTTTGAACGCTTCGCTTCTGTCTGCCTATGATATATATATATTAAATAAAAATATTAACTTTCATTGTATAATAACAATAATAGTTAAGTTATGGATGTGTAAATATAATTATGTTTAAGTTGCGGTGCCCGTCAGGTTCTGATTTTCATCAACATCAACTTGATATTGAAATTTCAATCTCAAGTTGATGTTGATGAAAATCATAATTACGCGGTAGACCCGCTGGAACAAGGTTCAATGATCACCAACCGAGCCCCCAGCATATTTCACTATTTGCCAACTAGTTTCGCCTTTAGGCATTATCAAGGAATAGTTTATTTAGATATTGCCCAAACATTGCATATGGATAGAGGTAATATAACAAACATAACCCATCCATTGATATTGATAATGTCGACAAGGCTAAACCAGTTGGGAAATTGTGAAATAATAGGTTAGGAATCAGTACAACTGTTTTATTCTTCCACGAAACTTATGAAGCTGGTAAAATATAAACCTTTTTTCCCGGATTTCTTACGCGTTTTACATGTCTTAGTTAGTAGTAGTAACATCACACGGTATCACGCGATTAACAATGTCGTATGAAAAATGATGTTTATGAAAATGTTACCAGAATAGCTGCCCAGGTCGCGGATGGTACTTACATGTGTTCTACCATCATCAATCAATCACCATTAGACAAAATTAGGTGTCCAAATTAGTCTCCTTAGTCCTCATTATCGCTTAACAATAGATGTCAGACAAAATCGTGACTTGAATATTTAAGAGCGTTTTCGCAGCCGGATTGTGAAAACCCGCCTTTTTCAATTTAATCGAAACAGAACACTCCAATTCAAAATTTACTCAATAGTTATTCAAAAAAACTTTATTGTTACCAATGTATTGTATAATTATGCTGCCATTGCAAAGTTTCCATTGGTTTCTGTAAATTAGAACGTCAACATTTTTTAAATTCAAAATTGTTGAAAGTCTCAGAAAGTTCTCAGTTGAGCGTTTTTCCTTGTGTCAAATTTAGTGTTAAATAAGATTCCTAGATGGCACTGTCGTATACTTTAGCAACATAATCAAAGACAAAATTTGCACTGATTCCAAACAAACTAAAAACCATTTTGACATCGATTGCTACGAGACATATTTTATCTATGGTGACATGTGCAGCGACATCTGGAGGAAAGCTAAGAACTAAGAAAAAAAAACAACCAGAAAAACGCTCATTGGTTCCACAGTAAAAGTTGTTCGTATAGATGACTACTATATCACGTTGTTGGACAGTACAGCCCACAGGCGTCACGACGAATTCCGGAATACGACATACGCCTGTCGACGATCGACTTTTACAGTACAGTACGTCTCACGGCGCACGAAGGTGAAAAATCCATAAAAGCTGGTCGAAACCTAAAAACGTAAAAATTCTCGAAACACGTCAAAAATAATTTAAATTACTACCTTAATAAACAATGAAAAGGTTCACAGCAATTAGGGCTACCTGAAAAACGGGTTGTCATTTTTACATCAGTCCAAAGTTGAACTTGTTCAAAATTGGATGTGTTTACGACAATTTTAAGTCTTGCGTTTATTAATTTCTTACTCGGAAGTTTTAGTGAAAGTTTGTGTTTTTGCGATGGATTCTACTCCAGAAGGTAATTACCTATTTTTTACTATTTATTTTAGATACTCAGTGACTTTTTTTTAAACATTAATGCCACTAAAACGACGTGAAAATTATTTTTTTCTGCTTAGTAATTTTCATGAAATGATAAAGTTGAATTTCCTGGCACATCCGGCTTTAATGTTAACATTGTTACAAAAAGTAATCATTAGTCTTGCTAAAACCACTGAAAATTTTCCCGTCCGAAACCGTCGCCTTAACAAAAATTTTATTTTATTAGTCATGTTTGCTAATTTTTGTTTTTTAATTGTTTTAGGATCAACTAACGAAGAAGCCTGTTTTAGCAGATACACTCTTGTCAGCTATTATAGGGAGTATGCTTCTCGATAGCATCACGAAAAACGGACATACTTGCAAGAAAAGATGAAAAAAGTCTCTACGTGTTACCGATTTTTCACACGAAACTAAGTGGTTGCTAACAAGATTAGTGTCGGATTACAACACCAAACTCCAACAAGCACATGACAATTTTACAGGGTGCGCCAACAAAAACAAAAATTGGTTAACGCCTATGTTACTTTCCCCGTTGTGCATTCAGCCCACAACCAAGGAGGTGGCCGACCTTCCAAGAAGTTTGAGGAAACCAGTGATCGCTCAAAGATTTTTGGGAAAAACTTGGTCTACATAATATAGACAAACCAAGGCAGGGTGGAGGGGTGTCTACAGATGGAAACACGGCTTGAAATATGTTTCAGCATGCAGAGGAAGTAACTGAAATATCTAGTATCAGCCTGAATCTCTTAAATCGACTTCATTCAATTTTGAAGTTCATGGCAAGTGGATATAAAATAAATGCTGCCAAATTTAAGATTTTCTGCTTGAAAACAGCATGTACTTTTGTGTTCCATTATCCATGGTTTAATATGGCTACGACGTTCCACAAAACACTGTTCTATGGCTTAAGCATAATTGAAACTTCGGAAGTAGCTATTGCTCAAGAGAGCAGAAACAATGATGTGAGAAAATACAGGGAGCAATTTTCCAAATTTTTTTTTCGAAAGCAGTGTATGGTAAACACGTATCAAAGACTAATGGTGTCATCTGACCCTTTTATAAGTGATCTAAGAAAACTTTTCTACCTTTGTTTCAAAGTGTGTTAAATTTATTAGAGGATCCTGAAATTGACACTGTATAATAAACTAAACATAATTATATATATTTTTTGATTATGAAAGACTTGCATTTCATTTTTGTATATTATTTATCTGTATGAAATTAAGGGGGAAGGGAGTCAGTGTAAGAGAAAGGAGGGGATAGTTATTTTTTAACACTATTAGGTATATTTTTAGATCCATATGAATTGTTACCCAAAAGCTAACCATTCCAGCTCATTTTTGACCCATTTTAGCAGAGATAAAAGGATATTTGGTATTTTCCTCTGCCCACACTATCCCTCTATCCCTATAATTGGACCAGGAACAATCTTTCACCCAACCTATGACAAATTTGAAAAAAATAGGTTTTGGCCAGCTTTTTCGGATTTTTCACCTCTGTGCGGCGATCGTTTTTAGGGTTCCGTACCCAAAGGGTAACCAACAGGACACTATTACTAAGACTCCACTGTCCGTCTGTCACCAGGCTGTATCTCATGAACCGTGATAGTTAGACAGTTGAAATTTCAACAGATGATGTATATCTGTTGCCGATATAACAACAAATACTAAAAAACAAAAAAAAAATATTTAAGGGGGCTTCCATACAACAGACATGTTTTTTTGCCGTTTTTGTAGACAATGGTACGGAACCCTTCGTGCGCGAGTCCGACTCGCATTTGGCCTGTTTTTATCGATAAGGGACAGCATAAGTATTGTCACCCCAGAAGTGATTTGAATGGACCTACTGTCACAACAAAATTTCTTATCTTATCTTAACTTAAAATGAATAAATTTTTCATTTAATGAAGAAATATATATTTTTTTATACATAAGCAATGTATGAAAATTAACACTGTCACAGCAGGGTAAACTAATGGGTTAATACTGCCCGTTAACGTGTTAAACCTTTTCAGCGACTTTCTAAATTTAAATTTTATTCTATAATTTTAGATTCTAATAAGGTTAAAATAAAATAATTCCAAACAATCTTACGCAATACTATGTCCCTACGCCCTTCATATTGCAGCCTTCTCTTACTCTCCCGAGTCTTCTAGTTAAATGTAAACACTAGATATCTAGGACTCTGGGCGGCCTCAGCGCCTGGTGACCTAGATTTTTAGCTCAGCCGACTGAAAGCGCCGCAGATCTGATATCTGGCTGATTTTTCCTGTGATTACAGATCGTTTTAAACGTTAAATATTGTGGAAATAGAATAGACACTTTTCAAAATTTTAATAAATGTTGCTGTTAGCTTAATGTTGTCTCAATCATACACATAAGCAATTACATAATTTGGATTTGTCATAGTTACCTAAAAAAAAATGCAAAAATGTTAGTACTGAAAATTGAATTTCCTTCAAATTCTCTATAGTAAACGGCAATTTCATATGTAAAGACCTAATATAACTCTGCAACTAGTAAAAAAATTGCAATAAAATTTTGTTGTAGGAACATGTGACTCGTGATTAGGTAGGTACAGTGAAGACCACAAGCTATACACTTGCAGTACGACATAAGCCCCTACAGGGAAGAATATAAGATAGGTACAAAGTCCAATGTGTCTTACTTGATGCGGTCTTCACTGTACAAAACAAAAGTAAACCTGTATACTTTTTCTCCGAAGCTTTCGGAAGCCTTTCATTGGCTGTATACCTGTATATTTTTTATCCCGGAAAATCTCCATACAAGGCACAAGCGAGACGAAACAAGTAATAGAGGCCAAAGTGAATAATGTGTTAGTAATTTTCCGATGAGCTGCTCAATAAAGCGGTGCAGCTACCTGGTCGACCTTCATGTCTGGTGACCTGGATGTACGCTCACAGCTCAGCGCATCTCTAAACTATTGGCGGATATAGGGGGGGGGGCATGGGGGTCATGACCTAGCGGACCCCAAAACACACAGGCAGTCTATATTTGACTCGAATTTTCGATTGGGGTGCACTTTTACCCAGTTAATACGTTTATTTTATCCTCGCGAAGCCAGCAGGGTTGCCACCTTCTGGAAAATAAAATCGGGACCATAAACCGAGAAAATAAAACGTTTTCTGTTTTTTATATCTATTTATTTTTCTATAGGTACATATTTCTTATTGCAGGTCATTTTTATATTTATTAAAATTAATAAATCGTCGGGACGCGGGACAATACCATCGAAATCGGGACAGGTGGCAACTCTGAGCTTGATGAAGGTCACTCTTAAGTTGACCGAAACGTCGAGTTTTTCTCGCATAAATAATAGTGAGCTTTAGCTGTGTTATCTATTTCGTTATTTTATCCTTTTTTTTTGTTTATCCGCTCGAGCGATTTTAGGATGAGACTCGTCTTCCCCAAAAAAAGCCAAATTCAAACTGGAAACTCAGTAAGTGGTCAAGACCAAGGATCAATTCGACTTTTCGATTCGATTCGGGTGCACTTTTACCCAGTTTATAGGTTTATTTTATTCTATTTATTTTGTTTATCCGCTCGAGCGATTTTGGGATGAGATTCGTCTTCCCCAAAAAAGGCCAAATCCAAACTGGAAAATCGTGGTCAGGACCAACGTTCAATGACACTTTTTGTGAAAAATGCACAATAAAATTTAGGCTTGCCATACTAATTGACGAAGAGTTGTTCACAGTGTGGGGCAGATTATTTTTTTTCGTTTTCTGCATTAATGTTCATTGAACTTTGGGCCCGACCTCTTACCTCTTACAGTATGAATTTGGCCATATTAACAAAAGTCACCTTATATAAGGTGGTTTGCTACATGCGCCTAAGGGCTTAATGCAACTAAAAACTGTTTTTACTATGTGGAAAATCTTGTCAGAATGCCCCGCCCCAAAATCAAATCCTGGATTCGCCCCTGCTCTAAACATTGTTATACTTAACGTAGGTTAACGGGTTCTCTCAATGCGATCTGGGGCCTTATTACCTAACTCCAATATCTGTTGCTATCGTTTTCAAAGGTATCGTGATTGAATTGGCGTAGTTGGGGGGCTCGGTTGTAGTAGAGCGGGCTCGGTTGGTGATCATTGAACCTTGTTCCTGGTCCCTGGTCGGGTCTCCGGTATGGGTTCGGGCGGTTGATTGGATTTCACCTTGTATAATATATATTTGAGTGAAAACCCGTTCATATTATTTATGGATTAAATTCCGTATAATACTTTATAAAAGTCTTAACGGGACAGATATTTTATAGCAATTTTGCTTTTTTTTTAAATAGTAAAATTAGTAAAAAAATTGTCATTTTGACTTTTTTCCAGAATCCGTCCCTCTCGCACTGCTGGTCTTTCCGCATGGAGTAACAGGGTAGTATGCAAGCGGAACCTATCCTTTTAATGCAGGAGGGTGGGCGGTGCTTGAGTCTACATTTTGATGAGAGTGTTTAGCGGAATATTGCAAATTATTAATATATCCATAAGTTCAGCTGTAGGTCCTATTTCATCAGGAACGGGTATCGAGTTTGAAATCTAGGTTTCAGCAGAAACTAGGTCACACACGGTATCTATGGCTCCCAGCCCCATTGTCATGGCAACCGATGACCTAAAAAGGTACGTCACGGATTTAAAAATACTTTTCAGCTGAAAATTGATAAAGAGAAAAGGATTTTTTAGCTAGATGTATATTAAGTCGCTGTTAAGCCGAAATCTGGTGATAATATTCGACTATACATATTATAAACAAATTTTACTGTCGAGCCAACACTGAAATCAAGAAAACCGGCCAAGTGCGAGTCGGACTCGCGCAAGAAGGGTTCCGTACCATTATCTATAAAAACGGCAAAAAAAAAACATGTCTGTTGTATAGGAGCCCCTTAAATATTTATTTTATTCTATTTTTTAGTATTTGTTGTTATAGCGGCAACATAAATACATCATCTGTGAAAATTTCAACTGTCTAACTATCACGGTTCATGAGATACAGCCTGGTGACAGACAAAACAACACTTAGAAACAATTTAGTACCTTTTGTATAGTTTTTAGGGTTCCATATCCAAGGACAAGACGGACCCCTATTAATATCACTCTGGTGTCTATCCGTCCGTCCGTATTATGTCACGGGTCTCCATTCCAGCGGGCAAAAGCTATGGTAAGTAAATGCAAAAAACCGGCCAAATGCAAGTGACTGCTTCTACACAATACGGGTACGGAACCCTAAAACCATTATGGTAAATAACTCCACTTGCAGTTATTAACGCCCAACTTAACTTGACACTTACACACTATTAAACTCTATATATCTAAAGGGTCAATTAAGCTGGTCATTAACAACTTCCTAAGTAATGAAATATTTGTAATTTTCAGAAATTTTCTTATGTATGTGCTATAAGACCTACCTGTAAACTAAATTTCATGGAAGTGCCCTATAGGTTTTCATGGTGAGCAAATTTGTATGAAATACGATATTTCGCATCGAGTTAGAAGCCTGATTTTTTTTTACAACATCTTGGGGCCGTAGTGTATGTATTATTAGGATTTAGAGGTAGTATATGTATTTCATTATAAGTTACCTATTTATGTATTTTACCTATATAATATCTTTAATATATATTAATGTACCTTGACAAGTTTCACATCGCCAAAGGTTAGCTGGAAGAAAATGCCAACTAGCATTAAGTTCGCCTGTACATGTTTTTTATTTGTGCAATTTTTTTTTTATAATAATAAATAATAATAGACTTCTGTAGGAGGGTTTCATCATACGGAGCCGGATCAAAAGGGTCTTTACAGACGAACAAGCCGACAGATAGACGGACAACAAAGTGATCCTACAAGGGTTCCGTTTTTTCATTTCGAGACATGGAACCATAAAAATGGCGGCAAGCATGCGTGAAACGATGTCGAGTTATCGACCGTTTTATCCTGTAATCGAGCTATTATTGAGACAAGTCATAGACAAGATAGAGACAAGTAAAACAAATAGGAGAGTGGACTTGATCGCAGAAAATTGTCGTACGGTGTTATTTTATTGGACGTGTACGGCATTAGAATGAATGTCTCATGTATCATAGAGTTCGCATAAATTGGATGCACACATAGAGGTATTTGCCTAAAGTTAGTTTTTCGCGTCGAAAGTATGGAAGCGACTTCAAAAAAGTATTTTTTTGTTTTCTTTATTTTGTGAAACATAAACGGTCACAAGACAATTACATATAACATTTTTTATCATTTTCAGACATGGTTTAAGTATAAAATTATTTTGTTTAATAGTTAGGTTTTGTAAAAGGCACTAGAAAATGGTTTACAGCGAAACCGGTCGGGCATAATAAAGTTTATTGTATGTGTGGATAAGTACAAGTATTTTTTAAACAATATCACAATTAACACAAATACACCTACAAGTTTCAATTTTTTTTTTTTTTTTTTATTCTTAAAATTTATTTATACAACAATTAACTTAAATAACATTAAAAATAAAATAAATACATCTAAACTAAACTAAAAATATCCTTAAAAATAAACTAAAACACCTTAAAAAATAAACTATATTACAAATAAAAAACTTCGTCCAAATCGCTGCTCTGCGGCAAGGTGCCCAGTATGCTGGCGACATTCCCACGCTGGATCGCTAAGCTTAATCGCTGCCCGAGGAATGTGCCAGCCCGTGGGTCACCCGTGACGCTGACCAGGCGCGCAGAAATTTCTTTAAAAAGACTACGCGCCTCGGGACCCCACGAACCCAACGTTTCGACCCCAAACGGCGCAAATAGGTAATTGTTTCCGAGAACAGCATACCTGCGCCGCTTGAGGTCTTCAGCGGCAGCCGCCACCGAGCCAGCGGCTCTACTGCTTTGTTTGACATGGGAGGGCGCTAGTGTATCGACACATGTTGCGTCCCACACCAGCGGCCTCCCATGCTTCCAAGGTACTAATGTCATTCCGTCGGGCCGCTTTCCGTCATCGCGTGCCAATCCTGGTGGTTCTAAGGCCGATGGCACGCTCGCTGACGTAAGGGCCCGACGGATAACATCGTTGAGAGCCGCATGCCGGGAATGGCGGCCAGCGCTTCGTTGGCAAGAGAGCCCGTGGAGCCCCAAACGGCCAACGTCAGCACCGCAAGAGCAACGATGTGGCTCGTTAAGCTGTAGTCCAAGTCGCAGACCAACAGCAACGCGGAATGAAATATCATCCAGCAGCGTTCCTATACTGCTGGAAGGTAGAGCCCGCAGCCAGAAACCCGACTCGTGTTCAAAAGAGGCACGGAGACGAGCCTGATCCTCAGCACTATTGCTGGTCTCTAAAAGATGTTTTTGTTGAATTTTACAACACGGCTCGTCCCATTGCCTCTGAACACAAGGGTTTTCAGGGAGATCCTCACCCGGGCAAGCCAATGCCCACGTCTGCTTGGCTTCCCCACGGCACGAGACCTCAAGAACACCGAATGAGGGGTGCAGAATTTTATTATACAAGGTCTCTATGCCGTGAATAGAAGACAAGAACGCGGGCAGGGCAACGCTCGCCACTTTTCGGATGCCAAGACCTCCAAATCGTATGGGAAGAGATGCATGATCCCATGCACGGTCCGAAATTGGTAAATTTAGAATTTTTACTAGAGTTTCCAAGATACTTTTGTCAATAATAGAAAGGAGCGACTGGAATTTAAAAATTGGGCTGCATCTTAAAAAATAGATGAATTTTGGTACGAAAAGACAGAAACGGAGGATTTGGAAAGCCATGTGGCTATTTATTTTTAAAAGATGTGGAAGTGTTTCGGAAAATTGTTCGGATTTTTCTGACAGAAAAGTGGGTATTGCGTCTTCTAAAACTGGGGCTCCTAGGAGGTGAAGCGATTGTTTGTTTATAATTTTAATATTTGGTGCCAATGAATTAAATTTATTTTGTATTATGTGTTTGTTTGACTCATTTATTTTATCTGAAAAAAATAGTTCACACTTACTGAAATTTAGGTGGAGGCCAATTTTTTTAAATTTTTGTATAAGACTTTCCAGGTCATTGAGAACAGTATCTACCTCACCTCCAAGTGAACCGTCGTCCAAATACCAGATGTTTAATTTTGATTCTAAAGAACTGATTATTTTGTGAATGGCGAGGCTGAATATGGCTGGCCCGAGCGGGTCGCCCTGCTGGCAACCAACAGCCGAATGAAGAAGGTAATCTTGATAAAATAATTTGGAAGGGTAATTATAACATTGCCAAAGATAACTGAAAATTTCTGGAGTAATTTCTTTCACTTCAGTCAGCAGGGCGCCTCTGTCAACGGAGTTAAAAGCATTTTGAACGTCCACCTTCAGGACGATCTCTCCTTTATTTTCTTCCAGGTAGGTCCGCATGGCGTGAACCGCTGCCTCACATCCTCCTTTAGAGCCGAAACCAAGCTGTATAGGTTGAAAGTGATCAGTTAATTAAGGGAGGATATATCGGCAGCAGATTTTAGACACCATGCGGCGTAGTGTGGCTCCCACCGCTATGGGCCGTATGCCACCGTCTTTCTTAATGAGGGCGCAAAGATTGGCTCCATAAAGTATTGACGTAAAATCCTTGTTTACTTTTCCGGATAGCATCAGGTTAGCTAGGTCCGTGATGCTGCTCAGAAGTGCTTCACCAGCGACGCCGGCAGACCCACAAAGGAGGTCTTTGTAATGTCGTATGTAATAATAATCAATTTCTACAGAATACTGAATTTATCGAACCCAGGATCGAGGTTTTTATTCGATACAAAAGTGAATTCCATGTAATCCAACACCTGAACTACAGGTAAGTAAATGTAAATATGCATCCGATTATCCGATCCCTAAAAGTTGGTAAGTACAGTATTAATTTCAGTCTCCAACACGGTACGGTAAAGTTTATTTTTATTTTTTATTTATTTATTTACTTAAATGGTTAGTATTACAGAAAAACTTAATTAGGCCTATCCTAGGGTTAGTAAAATACAAAATAGAGAAAAAAAAGAATTTGGGACTAATAATACCCAAAGCAGGCTTCCGACACATTAACATATTCTTTCTGTAAAACTAACAACCTAGCACAATAATAGCACACCCCCGACACTTCATAGTCAAGGCTCAAGTTATTTACCTACACTCTACGCGCGCATCTGGCTTGTCCGCACACGCTTGCGTGTGTGCGTGAGCTAGTCTAGGGGCTGGCAGCAAGCGTGTGAGCGTCGTCGCCCGAGAGGGACACAATCTATTTGCGGATGAGTTATTCCATATTTTCCGTGAGTGTTTAAATTTTTGCGAAAGCAAAAGTGTGAACGTTTAATTTAAGTTTTGTTTATATGTAGATTTATGTTAAAATGTTTGTTTTTTTGTTTTTTTTTGTTTAGATATATTCTAGATCCTAAGTAAAGAAAAAAATATATATATGTATACTTACCTACCTAATTTATACAGTGCAATGGTCTCCTGTAATGCTGTATAAATGTTATGTGAATAAATAAATAAATAAATAAGTCAGCAACTTATGTAATTCTCTTCCTAAATTTTAGCGTAGTCCAATTTCTGGTTCCCGTGGATTAATCAGTATTAAAAAAATATATGTATATATATACAAGGTTAAATTCAATTAGTTGGCGAAATTTGAAACATATGTAGAACATGTCCATATGAATAACTTTTTTTAATAGGATAGTGAAAAATTCTTAAAATTCGTTTTCACCTTTCCATACTGGACGAGTCAGCTGATCGGAGCAATTTGTATAGGAGGAAGTGAAAAAAGTTAAGAATTTCGCTTAGCTCCCATACAAACAGTTGTTCATATAGACTAGTACTACCTATGTTTTGAGTTTCGCCAAATAATGTTATTTAACCTTATATATGTATATAAATCATTATATATATATATAGATATATATATATATATATATATATATATATGTAGTATGCCTAAGCTTAGTAGGTACCTATATAGTTTCGTATGCATAAATGATCATCATATAATTAACAACTACTCAAACATAAATTTTGGAAAAAAAATGAAAACTTGTCAAAACATGGAAAGTTATAAATACTGATTTTATTGTTCCAAATGCGTTACTAAATGAAATTGTAAGGTTTGATCACGCAATTCTAATTTTTGAAAAAAAGTTTTCCAGGCATCCATAAACACTGCAATAACGCACCATACTGATTAAAAATCAGTATCGTGATAAAACTTTGTAACAAAACACGCGCGCAGCAAACGAGTGGTAATCGAGCTCTGCCTGACTCCAGATTTCCACTAACTTGCGGGGGACCGCGGGGGCCGTTAAATTCGCGCGGGGAGGTGAGTGTCGCTTCTTTACGTAGTAATACTTTATATTCTCTGATAATAGTTTCGAATATGTGTGCTCCGATACTAGAGTTCTCCGTAACACGCAAGCACTATGAAGTTATTTTTTTGACTATAAGTTCCTTGTATGACGTTGACATCCGCTTAGAAGGGATTTTAGGAAATTCCCACGGGACTGGGAGAAACGGGATACACGGTAGAACCGCCAGGGTGGTCCGTTAGTTGTAAATAAAGACCAATACATAATACATAATACTCTCTGATGGATAAAATCCGAAACGAAGATATTAGTCAGAGATCGAAGGTGACCGACATAGCCTGCCGAATTAGTAAGTTGAAGTGGCAGTGGACTGGCCATATTTGTCGCCGACGTGATAACCGTTGGGGCCGTAAGGCATTGGAATGGAGACCACGTACAGCAAAGCGTAGCGTAGGCCGCCCTCGTGCCCGCTGGACTGACGATCTGAAGGACGTCGCGGGTGGCGGCTGGATGAGGATGACTGAGGACCGCCAAGAGTGGCGTAATATTGGGGAGGCCTATGTCCAGCAGTAGACGAATACGGGCTGATGGATGGATGGACATAATACTAAGTATGTAAAAAACACCTTAAATTCACTGAGGAATCAAATCGCCCTCGTACAAAAAGTACAGGGTGGTTATTCTCGCATAACTTTTCACACGCTTCACTTTTCATATGATGTTATCAATCGCACGATAAATGCCGAGTGATAATAATTCTACAAAGTAAAACTCCCTAAAAGACATGTATGAATCTGGGCAAAAGGTTTAGAAGCTATTTTAGAAGCTTTGATGCGTTTCTGTCAAAAGAGCTTCTAAATATCACCGGTCTTCGGCCTTTGCATTTGTCAGAATTTCCATCCAGAACAGTGAGTAGGCTTCATGAATTTAAACCTCGATATTCGCTATAGCGACTGCGTAAAATATTTATATGAGAAATTGTACAGCGCCCCCTAGCGGTTGACGAGCAGAACCAGAGTTTTTGATACCAAATATTTTACGCACTTTACGGCGCACAGATCGAAGATAATCTATTAAACCGATCAATCGGAAACTGACACTTTCCCCTGATAGAGCGAAACACGACTGAAAGTATCTGTTCAAACATTTATCATTATCACCAAGTAATAATGACGAAATTGTGTCAAACCACGACACTTATTCCGTGGCAGACCCTAATGATGCTCCGATGGGTTTTTAATAACCCCGCTTTTGGCGGTCGACCTTCTGGTTGAACGTTATCGATAAAAACGATCGAATTTTTAGGGTTAAATCATGGCCTGAAGTCAGTGACGTATTTTAAGATTTGGCGCCCTGGGCCTGTGTTTGTCGCCCCATAAATTAACGAGAAAACAGCAAAAATATTTCAATTATAAAATAAAACCCAGCAGTGAGTTGATGCGGGCT
Organism: Ypsolopha sequella; assembly: GCA_934047225.1. NCBI lineage: Eukaryota > Metazoa > Arthropoda > Insecta > Lepidoptera > Ypsolophidae > Ypsolopha > Ypsolopha sequella. Next base: position 11,872,312 of record OW204009.1, read on the forward strand.
GTGATGGTAATTAATGAAAAAACTAAAAACACCTCACAAACAAATAAACACCATTTATTCAATATTTACATATTTTGCGATGAACAATCTTTTTTAAATCAGAAATCAGAATGCTTTATTTGTGAACATAGGTATTTTAAACTAAATATAAAATTATACTTAGGCGGTGATACATTATGGGTTATGTTATGAACGCTATGTTAATGACAGTAATAAAGTCAAAATGTCAGTAATAAAGCCAAAAAGCAATAAAATTAAAAGACTTGGACGAATAAACCAGCCAGGTAGGTAACTAACGATTGATAATGAAAAGCGCCCAAATCTGAGCGTGAGGTGCAGCTTCCGCCGCCCGCCCCTCGCAGCCTGCCGCCCCGGGCCATGGCACTTTTGGCTCTAGGGTAAATACGTCACTGCCTGAAGTTGCAACTATGCTTGAATAGAATTCTCCAATCTTTATTGATTAATGCTCAGCGTCTAGTAGAAAATGTCAATGAGTCCTTGGGGGTGACTTAGAAAGTGAAAGTGTGAACAAGCGTCGCGTTAATCAGTCAGTCCGGGGATTTCTATAAAATCTAAGGAAACTGGTAATGGACCTGAACGTAACGTAACCACTATCCGGCACGGCTCCAAGACATGAAAAAAAAAAAAAAAAAGTGGTCCGCGTGCCTAGGTTTGGTTAGCTTTGCTGTAACCAATCTGAGACCATTCTACGGCATCCGTGTCTAGTAGATTTCGCAATATTCAAGGGAATCGAAATCAAGTCGAAACCCGACGATTCGCTTGGCAGCATGCTTTCGTCATGGTGGTGATAATAGACACGGCCAAACCCACCACCAGTTGAATTGAAAGGATTTGTTAGCAAATTATATTGATTTTTGGTTTAAGACTGGCCATATTTGTCGCTGACGTGATAACCGCTGGGGCCGTAATTCATTGGAATGGAGACCACGTACAGCAAAGCGCAGCGTAGGCCGCCCTCGTGCCCGCTGGAATGACGATCTGAAGGACGTTGCGGGTGGCGGCTGGATGAGGATGACTGAGGACCGCCAAGAGTGGCGTAATATTGGGGAGGCCTATGTCCAGCAGTGGACGAATACGGGCTGATGGATTGGTTTAGAGACCATGTAATTTTTTCCCGTGGTCCTACTATGGTTTTTTCATCGTTTTTTTTTCCAAGAATATTCTTTATTATCATGCACCTGGTCTCCATGGCGACCTATGCCATGCTCAACTTATGTTATGATTTCTCTAGAATTAACGTTCATTAATTAATAGAGGAAATGACTGTATCAGCAGATGGACTATATGGGACAGATAGACAAAGGTATTGCCTTCATGACATAATTTTCTCCTGTCTTGTATTTTTTTATCTCTTTATTCAAATAAAGTATAGGTTTACTTTGTACATTTAGTTATTGTATCTAATATTATAAAAAAAGACATGATCTTGCCAATAAAATGTCTTGATAAACTAACAATAAAATGTGTATTTAGCTTTATACGAAGTCAAGGCTTACTTTACTAGGCTATTCATTAAAGTATAGGCTTACTTTTTACATTTAGTTGTTTGTAACCAATATTATGAAAAAAAGGACATGATGTTGCTAAGTTTCTTGCCCTTCTTCTTAACAAGACTAATCGAATGGGCGGAGTTAGGCATTTATTTATTATATGTATTGCATACATTTATAATATTATTTATTCCTAATTCCTATATTTTTATTTTATTCAAGTGCATTTTTTTAATTAAATTTAAGTAAACCCAACCTTTTTTATTTCGCTGTGTATTTCCCCATATTATTATTTATTACATAAAGCTATTACCTATACACATAGATTATTTAATTACTTATATTACATTAAAACCGACCTCTAATAAGTGTATGTTATACCTACATTACATATATAAATATATTTCATTTCATTTCAATATTTGACCCACAAATCAGACTGACCAATCATATGCGTTATCTATCACCTTATCAATTCAATAGACCGCACCAGCTAGCCTAACATGGTCGGTTTTTAACACCCTCTAAACACCTTTTGACAGCCCAATTTGACATTAAACACATGGAATATGGTGTTTTGTTGTGTCAAAAGGTGTTAATAATAGGTGTTAAACGCTGGCCATGTTAGGCTAGCAGGTCTTCAGAGTAGAGGCGGCAGCCAATAGTTGGGAGGTCAGCTGTGATAGTAAGTTGAGTGGTTGTTCTACGCGCATGCGTGGATAGGGTTGCCATTTCACAGTTTTGAGTTTTGTTTTCCTGAGGACGAGGGACTTTTTTTCGCTGAGTGAGATTTGAAGCAAAACAGAAATCCTCTTGTCGGAGGAATGTTGTCTGTCTGTTCCGTCTTAAGGTTAAACGCCAGTCGTTTAGCGCAAAGTGCACAACTTAAATTTGTTTTTCTCACTAAACCTCACTAATTCTGAACTAATGGCGTCAATTGCCACAGACCAAAATGCTTTTTTAATTTCTTATTTCTTAACAGGAAAAACAAAGTTAAGTTTTGCACTTTGCGCTTATGACGTAATTCATAAGTAAATGAATTAATTAAAAAACGGCTGGGAATGTATGTGCAAGATTGCAACTGGATAAAATAAGTAATTCAAATTCATGTGGGGCGTCGGTTCCAAACATGTTTCACATAATCTTTATTAACATTTGAAAAGAAAAAGACTTGACAGTTGAAAGAAGATTTTATTATGAAACTCACGCAACGTGATTTGTCATTTCCTTCGCAAACGAACTTCGAAAAGCACCGAAAATTCTATTAAGAAGTCAACTTAACAATTAAATCATTCAAGTTTTAATTTTAATACCTAGTTAGTAAATTCCTAAGAAAACAGAATAGTTGAAAGCGCTAGCCACACCGGTAACCATGGAGATAAAAGATGGCGGCGCGTTGCTATGACAACTGATAAGTAGGCCACGCGGGCCTAGACGACCTGGATGTGCGTTAGCCCTGGTTGCCGGATATTTTTCATGTACTATTAACCCTTTAATGTTATTTTTGTTTTACCCCTTGAGTACAGTTACTTAGGTACAGTGGAGACCACATCAAGCTATACACTTACAGTACGACCTTAGCCGCTACAGAGAAGAATATAAGATAGGTACAAAGTCCAATGTGTCTTACTTGATGCGGTCTCCACTGTACTACAGAATTTTTGTAATTTCCCTAAAGTTTTCTCTAGAAAGGCATTTCTACGTTCAGTGTCGATTTAAAGCTTAAGGTTAAACACTAGTGCCTGATTCTAAGTTTCCTGTCAATAGATGGCGCTGCGGTACTATAATTACTATAATTTGGTTTTTGTATTTAAAAATAGTAAACAAACAAAATATTTCGCTCCGTTTTAATGCGACAGTTTTAATGTGTTAATTATTTTATAAAGGCAGAATTGTGTCATTTTCTGTTGTATGTTTCTACATCGGGCCCAAACAATCTTAAAATTTGCTGTTTTGTCGTAGCTATGCACGCACACATACACAATGAATTTATATATAAAATAATTGTTAATTTCAAGACGCGGTGTAGAGATTGATTGGTCTAATGGTTACACCTGTGGAATTTCGATCTGCTCGGGCAAGGATCGATCCCACATCACTACAAACGTTTTCTTTTTCTATTTTTGTGAAATATTTCAAAATTACCTACTTATTTTTTTATTTGATCCATCAAAATGATTATTTTCCATCAAATTCAAGAAAATTATTCGATGATGTGACTTTCTGAAGAATCATGTAAGGTGTACTTACAATTACATCCTTTCAAGCAAACTACTTTTAGATTGGAAAAAACATTGAATTATGGGAGAAACCCGCGAATTGAGAGAGATGATGTACCAAACTTTTTTTTTTAAATTCATAATATTTACAGGTAATAAACAAATTATTTTACATAAATAATGCTGTTGATATATGCAATGATATAAGCATAATAAGAGTATAATCACATTTTTATCCATTATAAAATCATACAAAAATAAAAAAGCTCTAATGAAGCTCTAATAAATTTTACGAACGAATGCTGCAATTTTTTAAAAAATACTAAATAAACTAGCGCCATCTGTTAGAACCTAACATAAATTCGTCGTAACTGGGACGACTCCATCTCGCTAAATAAGGTGACTGATTGATATTTGAGTAGCCAAATTCATACTGGAGACTCTCGGGGTTGTTCTTGAACAACATAAACATAACATAATGCACTCTAATTTTCATAATACAATGCGTAAAAGTACATAGACCGGATTGTAAGTAATCAGTATTACGGATCAATAACATATGCGAAATTTAAAAAAAAAGTTCGTGGCGGTATCTAGGGGCAGAAAGAACGCTGTCCTCTCAGTCTTCCTTGAGATCAATAATCCGTCCAAGACAATTAGACAAATGGGCCAACTAATAATCGCCTCTGTCAAAAGGTAATAAAGTCTTCGCCATTCGTCTAATTAGTTTAGACGTTAGTAGATTCAATCCCCGGTCGGGCGACATATATGTATGTGCATAGTATTTGTTCTTACTTACCACTTGCTGAACGGTGAAGGAAAACACTGTAAGGTAAACCGGCATGCCCTAAAACATGTGTTTTTGTCCCCGAAATACGGCAATATCTTTAAACTGCCCAAGCTAATGAGACGAATAGACTTTATTGCCTTGTTACAGAGGTGATTATTGGTTGGCCCGTCCATCTAATTGTTTTGGAATTTATAGAGATGAAACGGATAGTGATTTGGCCGGATACCGGATACCGGATATCCGGCGAGGCACTAGGCCGGATAGCCGGATATCCGGCGGCCGGATATCCGGCTCAAGATATGCGTTTCGCACTAATTGAGCAAGTCTAAATATTACGCACCAAGGTGCGTGCGGGTGCAAGTGGGCGAGATTATTCGTGCATTTTTTAAATGAAGATCATTTGTAAATGATCATTTCTAAATGATCGTATCATAATCATACAAATGCTGGTTTGCAAACGCGAAACAATTTCCGATCCTAACGAAATTTGTAAATATGTATCTTTTGTCTCCTTGGAGTGGTGTATGTGTATACTGTATATAAATGGACAGGTATCTTTAAATGAAACCGCGTTATATACTGTTCATACTGAACAAATTTTCCAAAGTAACATATTGAAAAAACAAAATTGAACCTGCCCACCCAGTGCCCTTTCAAAATTTAAAGTAGGTTTTCAAAATGAGTATGGAAACATGAAAATATTTTTTCATTTCCACAAGTATGTTTCTTTGGATAAGTTGTTTAATATGATTTCAGTATGACCATGTGTTTTTATTAAAAGATACCTGTTGAGTTACATTCGGTATATTGTGAGAGCAAAAGAAGCTGGTGTAATGTATGAAGAAAAGCATAAACGTTTATTCCCAACAATTGATGTAAAGCTTGTCTTTATCTACCATAGCTCAATTCTTATTCACTTTATGTATTAGAATTTAGATTATTCAATCATTGATACAACTATTTTGTGATTTAAACGACTTTTTGTATGTTGAGTTAAGTATCCGGTATCCGGCCGGATACTGACTACTATCCGGCCGGATACCGGATACCAAAAATATGGCCGGATAGGCCGGATACCGGATAGTAACCGGATATCCGTTTCATCTCTCTTAAAAGTATCAAATAATGTTCGATGAAATGCGGGTATACCGAGTGTGTTCTGTGATTTGCAATTCATAGTTCACACTCGGGAACACCTCTGACACCCCCTCGGGGATTCATGTCGTGACGATATGTTGTTGTTGTATTTATCGCTGAAGTTACCGGGTCTTCATTATGAATTTGCCTGTATAATAAGGTGAATAGGTGACTTTGTTTTATATGACCAAATGCATACTGGAGACTTTATAAGTGATCAGATCAGTAACAAGGTTCGATTACTTACCCTACTTTCTGTGAAATACAGAAAATACAATTTAGGCTTTCTATATTGAGTCGGGGACTCGGGGTAGACCATGAATTTGTATAGGAAAACAAAAAATATTTTTCGTATTTCGTAAAACGGGTCATTGAACCACGGACGTCCATGCATTGAACCTTGATCTTGACGACTTATCGTGTCTCCAACAGCGATATGAATAAAAAAAAAAAATTATGATAGGTACTTTACATCACTGGTCTCCAATATGAATTTGGTCATATAAATCATAGTTACTTTATATATATTTATAATATAAAATAATATATAAATTAATACTCGAGGCTTGGTAAGTAATCAGTATGACGAATTTCGAAAAATAAAATGTTAGTAGGGATTCGGTCTGTGTAGGGTCCGTGCTGAAAGATAGTAACTAACTACCTACCTACTTACTTACTAGCCAAAATGTGGTACCTAAAATCTTTGCAATCGGAAACAAAAACGAACAAACGTAGCGAAAGCGTACGAAGTTAGTGTTGCCATACTCATACTCATTTATTGGTAAAAAACAAACTTATTAATCGAAAAACTTATTAATCTGACTGACCTAAAAATTCTGTACCATAGAAACAATATTTATACGAGTAAATAACTATGAAATCTATCAAGATTAGCGATTATTTTTAACAAAAAACTGAAAATAATGTTGAAAATTCTACATTTAGGTACAAAAAGGATAATTAAAGTCCCTACCTCTATGAAGCGTCCGAATCTCTTCCAAAACTTTTAGCGCTAAATAAAAGAACCTCCGTACAAACTCGTTTCTCCGTACATAACTGGTCCAATCTGTTTTCTGTAAATGTTCCTAAATCCCTACAAGTACAGATAAATCTATGTTTATGGCAACACAGAGTCGTCGCCGACCGCGCGTGCCGTCCCTTTGATATTTGCCGACATTGCTCAATAATGGCGGCTTGAATGAAAGACGATTGTCCCTGCTGCATGTAACCAGGCTCACCGCTACCTATTTGAACACCCGTGTGGATACCGATTTGCCGCCCTGTTTATCTGCGAATACCTTTCTCCCTGTTACGATATACCTAGGATATAAATGCGAAATAAAGCGTGATAAGTAAGTATTTATCCTGATGAGAGAATACCTACCCCGCGTTCCGAAATAGAATTATTTCGCTAAAATCGATTACGAAAGTATGAAGTGAATGGCTTATGATCCATTGTAATTCTATTACGGACCGCAGGGCTAGTGAACGTTATTTTCAGCTAGGAACGAAAAGCGTTCGTTTAGGACGCAAGAAGCCGGAAGTTCTAATCTCCGAGGACAACGTCACTTTTTGTGTTTTTTTTATTTTATTTTATTTATTTATAAAATAACGCCAAAGCCGAAAACGGGGAAGAGTTGAATAAACGTGGGCGGAGCTACGGGCAAAAGGCTAGTGATAAAATAAAATATAAATCACAATAATAGATTATTTTGCAAAGATTGCAGGAAAAATGTAGCGGTAAAGAAATTCACAAAAAAATTTTTTTTCTTTTATTACCTATATTTTTTTTATTATTTAAAAACTTAGCCGCGGTTTTTTTTCTTTTGTAAATATAATTGGTACGTATGTACTTGCAATCAATTCTTTTTTTTGTCTTCATAATCAGTTACTGGCAAAACTTTAACTACCTACCTACTATTTTCAATACGGAACCCTAGGTACACGAGTCTGACCTGCACATGACCGTTTTTTTAAGGTTCATTATTTCATCACGAAAAACTGAACCCTTATATGTAAAATCACTTTGTTGTTCATCTGTCGGTTTTTAATTAGGTCCGAACAGCGCCTGGGCACGAAGGAATTTATTTTGGCACAAGTGAAGGAATAAATCCAATAAATAATTTTTATTTATATTTACAATTCTGGAATCAATAATAATAGACAAAACAAAAACAAAATAAATGCATGTGACAGGAATCGAACTCTGAACCTTATGATTTGTAGTCAGACAGTATATCACTTATGCTATTGAAGTATTTTTTATTGGTGTGAAATTTAAGTACAATTTAGTACGCAATCTAATCATGCGAAACCGCCATGTAGTTAAACCGCACACACGTAAAGCATATTCACACACATCTAACAGTTAAATAGTATGACATCCACAACTACACACGTAAAATGATGGACATTTGACTGAACTTTAAAAGCTAAAATAACCCAATTATTGTTGTAAAATATAACTTTTATTTAAATTCGCGACATTCTTGTATTAAAATGTAATAAAATACAGTGATAAATACAAGCTAAAATTTGTACTTCAGCTGATCTTGGTTAATTAATTTTGTATGGAAATTGGCACTACCGTTTAACCTTAAAGTATGCTTAAAATGCCCCAAATAACAAAGATTTCAAAAAAGTTTAGATGAACCCTGGCACCTAAAATCTATTGCATTGTTTTTGAAAGTGCTTTGAATGTGAAATGTCACACTTTTGGCTTTATTCGTATTTATTGAAATGTTTGTGAACTTTAAAAATGCACACGACGCTATATTGAGACCTCTTTTTGCTCGTAAAAATCCAACTATCACTGTGTTCAGATGAGCACTGATTCCAAACGTGTGAGCGTCACCCATTTAAAGGTGAAAACATTTTGGTGCTGTCATACTACGGTAAGGGCCTATCTTTACTTTTTGAAATCTTTGCCAAATAATCAAAAATTCTATTTCCCTGAGAGAAGTTGTCCAGTATAATCACTAGAGACTGGGACGTTATACCATCGGTGAAACATGGGTGTACGATTGTGGACTCTGACTTGCATGTCACCATTCGGAAACACACTCGGGGAGTCATGACGATTTATGTTCAAACCCGGAGTAATAGGTTCTTTAGGACAATTTACCACGTTTTCATTAAGGCGGGGTTCTCCTAATTTTGTATATTTACAAACTCATATAAACCGTGAAATTTTGAAAACGAAATTTTTAAAAAATGTAATGTCATAATTTCACTCTTTGATCTTAATATTAGGTTGAAATTGCCGTTTTCTATAGAGGATATGAAGGAAACTAAATTTTCAGTACTAACATTTTTGTTTTTTTTTTAGGAATGACAAATCCAAATTATGTATTTCTTATGTGTACGAATGAGACAATATTAAGCTAACAGCAACATTAATTTAATTTTTGAAAAGTGTGGGCTGTAAAAAAATTATTACGAATCTTATCATGGAAATGGATGGCATTTAGGACGAACTGTTTTGAAGATTTAATTTTTATAATCAAACTGAAAATAGAAACAAAATTTAATACGTAGATGTAAAACCTTGAAATCAACTTTCAAACAAAAAACAAATAATTGAAATAGCTATTTAATTACAAGAATTATGAACTCATTAATCTGTAAGAAAATTTCGGCAATTTCATATGTAAATACCTATTATTTCGGCCGTTCGATATGCGATCACTTGTATTTCCGTGCACTAAATAAAATCGCAAATATAGGCCTACACTACGACGTAAATACAATTTTATTTGAGTTATATTATGTTTTGGACAATAAAACTTATACCAAAATAAACGTGGTACAAAATTAAATTTAAAACGGCCCTCATATTAAAAACCCTTCCTACTCATTCCAAAAAAAAAAAAAATACACTTCGCTTGCCCGCTTCCACTGAGCAGGATATAGACAAGTGTAAAATGAAAGCGTTGGAGCTTCTCCGGATACTCCCCTCGCCTTAAGAAGATGGCATACCCTAGCAACTTTTTTTATTACCCGTCCAGCACAATAAGTCCTACGGCAAAGACTTTATTTGCTTGTCATAGAGACGATTATATGTTGGCTCTTTGGCCTCTTTTTCTTGAACGCGTAATACTAGTGATCACGCAGCGAAACAACAAATTGGTGTGTTTTTAGCTAATACTGAAAAATTCTGTAGGGAAAAAAATATTGAATTTAGGTGATATACCTTCATATTTCTATTACCTATTTTATGAAAAAAAAATCAAGTTGATCTCTTAACCGCGTTCTTGAAGCGAACGTTTGATAACCAAAAAAAGAGAGGGTGCAAAACCAAAAGTATAAATCTTAGTACATTGTTTATACATAACATCCCTAGAGAAAAGATTAATAAACCAAATATATTTTTTTCAATATAAGGAGAGTCCGAATTTCTTCAAACGAATCCTAGATAGACTGGAGTTGGTCATGCTCTAGGCTCAGGTACAGGCTTAACTCGTTTTCTGTTTGTCTGTTCTGTACAAATTTTTCAATCTATTTTAAACCAATTTTCTTATGAGCGTAGCTCAGAACTGGATGTTAATGTAATATTAACTTACTTTCTTGTCTGTCAGTTTGTTTGTCTGTTCAGTACATTATACATTTTAGTCCGTTTTAAAAACGTCGTACATATTACGATTCGATCTTGACCGATTTGGCTCATGTTTGAACTTAAAAAATCTTTTTGTCTCATTTACTCACCTACCAATTTTCATGACGTTCCGATCAACGATACTCGAGTTATCGTCGGACAAACATACAAACATACATACATACAAACGCCGGATTGTTCAAGTAGACTCGGAGAACATCGTTCGCTTCGCTCACTCGTTCAATTATTAGCTTTATATAAGGTTAAATAATATTAGTTGGCGAAACTCAAAACATAGGTAGTACTTAGTCTATATGAACAATTGTTTGTATGGGAGCTAAGCGAAATTCGCATCTTTTTTTTCTCTTCCTCCCATACAAATTGCCCCGATCAGCTGACTGGTCCAGTATGGAAATACAAACAATTGTTCATATAGACTAGTACTACCTATGTTTTGAGTTTCGCCAACTATATTATTCAACCTTATACAAAGTGACATTTTGATCATCGTCCAAATTCATACTGGAGGCTTGATAAGTGATCAGTATCTTGGATCAGTAACAATTTTTGTGAAATTCATAAAATGAAATTTCGGCTTCCCATAGAAATTCAGTTCCAGTCCCGAGTGAATCACTATGGGGAGTCGAAATTTCATTTTACGAATTTCACCAAAATTGTTATTGATCCATGATACTGATCACTTACCAAGCCACCAGTATGAATTTGAACGATGATCAAAAAGTCACCTTGTATAAGGAATTTATAGGTATAACTAGTCATTTAGAAAAATGTACGATATAGATTTAGCTGCGACACTTACCGTAGTACGCCATGTTGCTGACAAGGCGTTGGTTTATCATTTTTCACAATTTAACCACATTAACACAACAGAAAACACACAAAATATAAAAATACAAAATTACACTTTAGTCAGAAAAACATTTTAGTTTGTTTTATACTGAGGTACCTGGTTGGAGGGAGGAAAACTATGTTATAGGTGAAAAGTGGGAAATATGTACAAACAAGACATTGGTTTGTTGGTTTACTTTTTTTATAGCCTATCGACAGCCTGATAATACATTAACCCCCAGTTTCTGAAAGGCCAATCAATGTTAACAGTAGATTAAAAAATTATTATCTGCGGATTAAGCCAGAAAAAGTGGGAATTTTACATTGAAATCAAAAATTAACTAAGTTAATTATTGATTCATCACTATTCAGACTTCATATATGCTTTATTTTCACCGTTATTTGCGGTTAAAGTTTTTTTAATCTACTGTTAACTTTGATTGGCCTTTCAGAAACCGGGGGTTGTAATAAAACAATAAGGTTTGTACGTTAATTAACTTATTGATTGATTTTTTTTTTTGATTTTCAGAATTCTTTATTGAGGAAATAACATTTTTTTTTACATTGCAAAATTAGCTAAAAAAAAAAAAAAAAAAAAAATAGCACTTGAATGTTTTTACCAGATTATAACACCTATGAAAAACTTGACAACTAGTTAGCTTGAGCTATTTAAAACATGATCATAGTAAAAGATACAGTACTGAATTAGATATTGCTATGTTCGTCTTGGTAGCAAACGAACATTTGTTGCATGGGAAAACTTAAAGCTAACAGACAATATAAAAGAATACAAACACAAGTATTAACCTTAATGATAATAATAATATTAATCGCTATTGCATTTGCACTACATACTACGTAAAGTAAAAAGTAATGCAAGTGCAATAGTAAAAGAAATGAGAAACATACTATATACTAACTGTTGGTATAAGTACCTAGACATTACATAAATACGGTAGGTTAGTAAAATTATAATTTATAGGTAGGTAGGTAACAAGGTAAAAACTTGCGATATCGGCGCAAGCGCGTATGTCAGGCTAATTTTTAATTTTTAACTTATTAATAACATACCCTAAGTAAGGTCGATCAAACCACAGTATAGACATTAAAACGAACGTTGTGTTTACATTATAATATATTATGTTTATTTTTGCGAAATCCATCGCTATGAATACTCTAAATATTATTAGAGTGCATTACAAACTAGAAAAGATCAATCAGAAACAAATCCAAAGACAAGAATTTGAAAATAGTAGTTTATGCTACAAGGGCGCAAAGGAATAAATTACGAAGACGATTTAAAACACGAGCATAGCGAGTGTTTTAAACGTAACCGAGTAATTTATTGCTCTTACGCCCGTGTACCATACTACGTTTTTCAATGCATAGTGTGAGGAAATAAAACAAATATAATTTTGTGAACTTTAAATTGTAATTGGCTCAAAAGGACTGTATCCAGAGCCGTTAAACAGGCTGCAGGTTAGCCAACCATTGAAAAAAAATAATAAAGCCCTAGGGCAAAATAATCGACTTTCTGTTCGGTTATGATGCATAAAAAGTGGGCCTTTACGAGCACATGCATTGAAAAATATATTATGTTTATTTTTGCGAAATCCATCGCTATGAATACTCTAAATATTATTAGAGTGCAATACAAACTAGAAAAGATCAATCAGAAACAAATCCAAAGAGAAGAATATGAAAAAATAACAGTGGACAAGTATGATGGAAGAATTCACCGGTCTGGGTAGGAACCTCGGTGGCGCAATTGGTAGCGCGCTTGTCTTGATAACAAGAGGTCGCAGGTTCGAATCCTGGCCCGGGGAATTTTTACATATTCTTGTCCTTGGGTTTGTTTCTGATTGATCTTTTCTAGTTTGTATTGCACTCTAATAATATTATAATAAATCTTTAATAGAAGCATTTTTATTTCTCAAAAATACCTTGTAATATACCGGGTGTGAATAGACAGGTACCTTTTAATGAAATCACATGATCTACTGATCATACTGCACTATCTTCCCAAAGAAACAAAATGGAGGACACGGAAAAAAACACCAGACAGATGGACAGACAGACGGACAGCGGAGTCTTAGTAATAGGGTACCGTTGGGTACCCTTTGGGTACGGAACCCTAAAAACCAGCCCGAGTTCATAATTTCGTAATAAAAAGGAGAAAAAGATAACAAAATTATCAATAAAATACGTGATCTGATTTGAAGATAACCCACACAATTGTATTTGTAATAAAAATTATTGTTTTTCTTATCATGAAAAACTACCGTGTTTTGCTATCGGAATCTGTTGTTTTGATTTAAAATTGTCCCGATTCGGTGTGGCACGTATTAACTTATTTGACAGGACTAAACTTAATTTTCAATGCATATGCTCGTAAAGGCCCACTTTTTATGCATCAAAACCGAACAGAAAGTCGATTATTTTTCCCTAGGGCTTTATTATTATTATTTTTTTTTATTTATTTACAATGGTTGGCTAACCTGCAACCTTTCCTGTGTACCATAAATTTTATACTTTTTTTTCCACTGTTTAACGGCTCTGGATAATAGTCCTTTTGAGCCAATTACAATTTAAAGTTCACAAAATTATATTTGTTTTATTTCCTCACACAATGCATTGAAAAAAGTATGATATACGGGCGTAAGAGCAATAAATTACTAGGTTACGTTTAAAACACTCGCTACGCTCGTGTTTTAAATCGTCGTCGTCGTCGTCGTAATTTATTCCTTTGCGCCCTTGTATAGCATAAACTACTATTAAGCGTTTTCTCTTTTTCTTTTTTTATCGAAAAGACAGACTTGACGCTCACAATAAGGTTAGTCCTGTCAAATAAGTTAAGGCGATATGTAAAAATAGGGGTGCTTCTTTTTTGTGTATTTCATGAAATACACGGAAAATTTTAATAAATTTCTGGTATACGCATTTTGACTATATAACCTAAGGTTTTGAAATTGGAAAACATGTTTGGATAAATTTTCCTCGATAGAAATAATTGTTGAAATGAGGTCTTCAAACACACTTTTTCTCCTCGTTTGACGAATAGGAACCATATACAGAACTTTTATTAGGTGTTTTAACAATATCTAGAGATTGATATTTGAAAGTTTGCTAGCTATTTTAGTTTTTTTAAAAGCCCCCTTAAATAATTATTTTACTCTGTTTTTTAACATTTGTTGTTATAGCGGCAACAGAAATATTTTACATCATCTGTGAAAATTTCAACCGTCTAAGTATTACAGTTCATGAGATACAGACTGGTGACAGACGGACAGACGGACAGACAGACGGACAGTGGAGTCTTAGTAATAGGGTCTCGTTGGTTACCCTTTGGGTACGGAACCCTAAATAGTCGTGTCTGTACAATAAATATTTATGCGAAATTTTAAATTAGTTAAAATATTGTAATGTAGTACTGGCCCAGAACTACAATTTTTGTATGTCTGTCTGTATGGTTCGTTTTAAGTCGAGAAACACTCAACAGATTTGGAGACGGTTGTGAATGTTGATAAAATAACCACCAAGCCGAAAACTGTCAAAAAATACTTCCATGCGAGCGAAACCACAGGCTAGGACTTCAGGGGAAAGCTAGTATTATACTAAATTTGTTTGTTCTAAAAATTTGGATCTACCAATTTAAAGGTTTCTTGTATATAAAATAAAATAGTTTTATTTTTATTTTAACCTACCCGTACATAAAAATGTGAATTTACCGAAATAATCGGAAGAAACTACAAAAAAGAAGTAGAATTACATAATTTTCGTTAATTCTTGATTATTTATTGTACACAGAAACACGAACATAAACAGTTACAGTAAAAGGTATATACATATGGGTGAGCTTATCTCTAATAAGAGATTTCTTACAGCAGACCATTGAGGAAACAATTAAAATTTAAATAAGAGTAATCAATCATACATGTGCACAAAAACAAAGTTTGCCTAAATAAAAATATAAATTATATATAATGATATAATATAATAACAATTTACTCACTTCTATTATTATATACATACCATTTTACATACAAAATACATACACATTCATTCTACATAGTTTGCGTGAATTTCACATATTTGGAAATATTACATATATTTTTTTATGAAAACTAAAAATATCGTGTTGTGTAAATTTACATAATACATTTATTCACATTTTTACAATTTACAATTTACATAAAAATGTAATTTTACGTAAAAGTGAGAGCTACAACGGACCCTTATGTAATTTTACGGATTTTTTTCTAATAGTGTACGTGTTAAAATCTCTATGTACAAAAAGAGATGTTTCTTCCAGATAACATACGTAAATTGACACGATATGTGTGGATCTACCTCAGAGCAAAGATTTCAAAAGTTTAGGTGAGCCCTGGCACCTAAAATCTTTTGCATTGTTATGGAATGCGTGCGTTAACATAATGCCGACGCGCGCTTACTTATGAGTGCGCAATCTGTCTACCTACGGTCAGCAAACTGATCAGACTACTAAACTTGTTAAATTTATTAACTTTAAGTGCACTTAAGGCGTCCAACTATCACTGTGTTCAGATGAGCACTGATTCCAATCGTGTGAACGTCACCTATTTAAAGGTGGAAACATTTTGGTGCTGTCATAGTATGGTAAGGGCTTATCCTTACTTTTGAAAACTTTGCCTCAGAAATGAAAACATTGACTGAAAGACAGATATGACATTTAGGTAGGTAGCGTTCCTAAACGCCTGGGTAAATGTAAAATTAAAACTGTCAAAGTGATTTTTTTTCTGGCAAGGTTTATGAACTGAAGTATATACATATTGTGAATGATTATAATAGGAATTTACATATGAAATTGCTGTTTTCTATAGAGAATTTGAAGACACTCAACTTTCAGAACTAAAATTTTTGCTTTTTTTTTTAGGAATGACTAATCCAAATTCTGTAATTTCTTTTGTGTATGAATGAGACATCATTAAGCTAACAGCAACATTCATAAAAAATTTTGCCAGCTGTAAATAATTATTACTAATCTTATCATGGAAATGGATGGCATTTAGGACGAACCGTTATTGAAATTTTAATTTTTGTTATCAAACTGACAATAAAAACAAAATTTAATACGTAGATTGAAATTTGAAATCAACTTTCAAACAAAAAACAAATAATGGAAATAGCTATTGAATTACAAGAATTATGAACTCATGAATCTGTAAGAAAATTTCGTCAATTTCATATGTAAAGCCTATTATACAATATTGAGGGTTTTTCCTACCCTATCACTGTAGGTAGACAGGTGACACCTACGAGATTCTACGGCGCTACGGGGCCCTTAGTGCTTCGTCGTAGCACACCTGCAATGCTACGCTTCTAGCAATTCACAACATTTCAAACCATTAACCTCCTAATTTTATTAGCTAAAATTAAAATCGCTAAAAAGCTAACGGACATGTAATTTACCTTTTCCCAAAATTTGGATTTTTACATACATAATTTTTTTTTTTTATCTTGTACTTTTAAACAAAAGCCTTTTGGGCATAATGGCTCTCGTTGCCAGTAACTATTTGTAGTTGTACTAAAAAATAAAAAACAAAATGGCGTGACCATAGAGCATGATATATTAAACTTCAGTGACACTTGAGATTGACAGCTAGTTTTTAGGGTTTCGTACCCAAAGGCAACGGCACCCTATTACTAAGACTCCGCTGTCCGTCTGTCTGTCCGTCTGTCACCACTGTTCTTATGAACCGTGATAGTTAGACAGTTGAAATTTTCACAGATGATGTATTTCTGTTCCCGCTATAACAACAAATACTAAAAAACATAATAAAATAAATATTTAGGGGCCTCCCATACAACAGACATGTTTTTGTTGCCGTTTTTATAGATAATGCGCGAGTCCGACTCGCACTTGGCCGGCTTTTTTATTTATTGCTAGGCAAAGGTATTTTAGCTCTTCAGCCCATATCCTCACATTTTGTTTTTTTTTCAAAATATCTCTATAACTAACTAATGAATAAAAATATTTACTGAAACGTGTTTCATAATAAGCATTTGAAAATATCTCAATAGATTTTTTTGTTATATTACTAAACACGAAATGAAAACTTATGGATTATAAGCATCACCGGCAGACACTCCAAATTCATTAAATTGAAACTTTTTTTTTTCTTTCTAGTAGCGAAATTCCACCATGCGGAAAATCGCTTAAAAAAATAAAATATGGTTAAAGATGGTCACTTTGATATTTTAAAATGTAAGAAAATGTATTTTTGTGTTAATCAATCCGTACCCGTATTATAGATGCGATAAGTATGTTTGTTGGTTTGTTTGTTTGTCCTTCTTTCACGCAGCAACGGAGCAACGGATCGACGGGATTTTTTTCATACAGCTATATAGTTTATGGGCCGGAGAGTGACATAGGCTACTTTTTATCTCGGGAAAACACAAAAGAAATCAGCGTGGGCGAAGCCCAAAATAATTTTAAGGAAATAAGCTGTAGACTTTATATTCAGTTTTTACCGTTTGCATGAATCTTAAAAAAAATCCAGGCGTAAAGATGAAGATAAGTTGAAGATGAAGAATCTTAAGATGAAGTTGCGGAAGCCGGAAACTGGCGATAGTACTCATCCATATGAATAACTTTTACTATGGAGCCAACCCTCGAATCGCGAAAAAAAATCAGCCGACCAAAATGTATGAAACAACTGATATTTTTTTCTCAATTTCTCTTTGTTTTTTTACGAAACTTTTTTGCTATGGACGAGTTCTATTGCCAGTTTCCAGCTGCCCAACTTTATCTTAAGAGGCTATGCGAATTTTATTTTTGTCACTGTCACTCCAAGCGAAAAATCGCGCAGTGCGAGAGGGGCGGATTCAAAACAAAAGGTAAAATAGTTGGTTTTATATTATTTTATTAAGAAAACTAAAATACCTAGCAAAATTTCAAATATCAAATATCTAGATATTGTTAAAACACACCTAATAAAATATGTGTGAGTTCTGTATATGGTTCCTATTCGTCAAACAAGGAGAAAAAGTGTGTTTGAAGACCTCATTTCAACAATTATTTCTATCAAGGAAAATTTATCCAAACATGTTTTCCAATTTCAAAACCCTAGATTATATAGTCAAAATGCATATACCAGAAACTGGTTATAATTTTCCGTGTATATCATGAAATACACAGAAAAGAAACGACCGTATTATTTTCGCATATCGCCTTAAGAGTCGGAGTTCCGAGATTGGGCAAAACAGGGTTCGGGGTTATGGCTTTTTAAGACGGTAAAAACTCAAATTTCTGAACAAAATAAATACTACTTGTTACCTCACGAGATGAAGTACAGGTTCATTAAAAAAAATTTCGCACTAATGTATAGTAACTTCAGAAAAAAAAAAAACAGGATGTCAAGTTCAGATTACACCCGTAGCGCTGCAATGCTATTCAAGAGATTTTCTTGAAATTCCTGTTTTTTTTCTGAAGTTACTATACATTATTGCCGTGATTTTTTTTAATGAACCTGCACTTCATCTTGTAAGGTAACAAGTGGTATTTATTTTGTTCAGAAATTTGAATTTTTACCGTCTTAAAAAGCCATAATCCCGAACCCCGAATCTCGGAACACCGACCCTTAACATCCTGTATATGACTTAGGTTTGGGCTCGGTTCACCCTAGATGTAGGCCGCCACAAAGGCATTAATTGTTAATCCTTTAATAAACAAACTTCGACCAAAATGTGTCTGGGGCCAAATTAGGATTCCGCAACTAGGGCAAACTGGAAGGGCGCCGTAATACCCTTTACTTTGTGGAGAAATCCTCGGGTAATCTAATTTTGAAACAAACGGGTATTAAGTACGTGTGACATTTCTTCTTATGTTATTTAGTACGCTTGTTGGTACTATAAACACACAGACAAATTGGCCGATTTGTCTGTGTATATACAAATAGTGCTCTCACAATACGTGAGGTCCATATCTTCATGAAATTCATTTCTAAAACTTTTTGAGGCTTGTTTTATGGTTTTTTAGGTAACTATCTACACTTACTTACTTTCACGTTGATACATAACTTGCTTAGTAGCTATATTCCATCCATCCATCAGCCTAGTTCGTCCACTGCTGGCCTTTCCAGGACTTTGCCACTTCCGGCGGTCATCCTGGAAGAATTGCCCATACTCACACACGCTGGGCAGGCGGGTTGGTGAGCGCGGTGCCGGAACCCTCGCAACATTGACGCCGCTGCCCGTCACCAGTCTCAACTACCTACTAGCTAAGTTGCAGGGATACCAACAAGTCTTCAAACAAAACCTAATCAACAAAACCAAAAAGTCTTCGCTAAAATGGTTGTCATTCCTTGATGAATCTTAAAAGAATTAGGTTCTACTTCTACGAGTACAGTCGGTGCAGAAGGCAAATACTCGTAATAAATTAAATATTATAATCAAATATTAAACTAAAATATGTTAAAGTGAATTTACCATTATCTTTGCAAAAATCGTCTTAATTGCCTGGTATTATGAGCTAAGCCATCCGTGTTCTCGTTGCATAGTACTTCTAATGTGCTGGTGAGACGTCACAGCCAACTCAGTGGTTCAAAATTAGAACTAACTCATTGCCAAACTGACAGGCTTTTCAAATTCCACGCGATTTTCTACTTAAAAGCAATAGAGTTAATAGAGCCTATAGTCGGTTTTGAAGTAAAATACATGTATTGTCAAGCTGATATATTTGGAAATTATTGTTCTGCAGAGGTAGCAAATTGCGTTTTTGCTCGCGGGAAAGTAATTTAAATTTCGAACCTTAGTGAGAACGATAAAAATAATTCGAAAAATTTACGATGAAAAATAAAAGGCTGCATGATCTTGTTTTTTTTTTTTACATTAATAATAAAATACAGTTTTGCTACGGAGCGGCTGTCTCATGGACAATAGATAATATAAATATTTTAATTGAGCTACAATTTTCCCACTGTAAAATAGGGCTTAAATTTTTTTTTCGTGTTTCTTGGTAATTTTGAAACGCTATTTATTGACAGTTCTTTGCCTTCTTAATTATTATTACTGCAGTGCGATTTCGGATCGATAAATCGAGATTTTCCATTTATAAGTATTTCTAGAAAAAACTGAAACCTTAGCTTGTATTTATTGTCAAGCTGTGTATTACAGGTACAGGTCGTTAAATACAAAACAATATGTTCTATTTTTAAAAACTTTTTTTTTAATTCAATGTTTTGTTTAATCTTAGTTTTGTCAAAATTGGTTTGAGATTATACAACGTGTAACAGAAAGGTGTAACCATATTTGAAGAGCTTATTCAGTCAATGGTATGGAACAACTTTTACTATAGATCAAACCCTGCGTCTCGAAAATTTTTTTTTACTTTTTCATAGAAAAATGCAATGCCGCTCGACTGAAATATAAAGAGCCGATTTTTTTTCGAGATTTCAGTGTTGGCTCCATAGTAAAAGTTGTTCTATACCATTGACTGAATAAGCTCTTCACATATGATTACACCTTTCTGTTACACGTTGTATATTATGATATTGACATAACTATAACATTAAATTACAGTAAAAGACTGAGTTATTCAGTAATCCATCGTATGATGACGCAAACTCCAGGCTGAAGCACAGAATACAAGACTGTACGAAATTTGTACCAAAGGGTACCTCCCATTGGTCAAACAAATTTGACAAATTCGCAAAATTAATTGTTGTCCTCCCTATCGAAATTGACACGGGGCTTTATTACGGCTTTCCAAGAAATAAAACTATAAAAAGATAGTGATAGAATATCATTCAATAAAGGAAGAAAGAAAGAAAAATAAAAAATAAAAGAAAATAAACAACTAATTACACAAAAACTTAAAACAGACAAAAGAGACGCAGCTCAGCAAAATGCTATGATTGCGTACATCTACACAGCGCTGATTTTCAGCTGCTTCTGTTCTCACTAAATATTACATGGAGAGCGGATAGTTTGGTTTTTAATTAAAACTAAATATAAAAAATGTATGAAAATGCATTATTAAAGAAATACAAATAACAAAAAATGTGATAAAACAAATTACAATAATAGTAGTTTATGCTACAATTGCGAAAAGGAAAAAATTACGAGGACGATTTAAAACACGAGCGTAGCGAGTGTTTTAAACGTAACCGAGTAATTTATTGCTCTTACGCCCGTGTATCATACTACGTTTTTCAATGCATAGTGTGAGGAAATAAAACAAATATAATCTTGTGATTTTTAAATTATGATTGGCTCAAAAGGACTGTACCCAGAGCCGTTAAACGGTGGAAAAAAAAGTATAACATTTATGGTAGACAGGAAAGGTTGCAGGTTAGCCAACTTCTCGTAAATAAATTAAAAAATATATATTATTATAAAGCCCTATGGCAAAATAATCGACTTTCTGTTCGGTTTTGATGCATAAAAAGTGGGCCTTTACGAGCACATGCATTGAAAAAGTATAAAGATAAATAAGAACCGTAATAATAACGTCACACAAAAGATGCGATTGCAATAACTCTTCATCTGATCACTATCGAATACCTTATCGGTCACGTAGATCCTTGGCCGGCCATTAGTGGCGTATCTAATTAATATTTTTATCGATGCCCGCGACCGTGGCACATCACTAGTGTTGCGCAAGAGACGAGTCGAGTGTGCCGCGTTGGGGTTCTAGTATTGGACCCATTTTACAGAGTAAAGTTTAAGATATGGAACTATGCAGATGGATTGTATTCGAGAAAAAATTGTTAAATTTGTAAGAGGAAATGTAATACGTTCAGGGATTGTATTAAATTCCTAGGTATTTTATAAAATGCGGAACAATTTTAGGCTATGTGTGAAATTGTCTTATTTGTGTTTTGATATTTATTTTCTTAGGTCATGAATTGTATACGATACCAATGCAATCTGTAATTGTCAAAACAAAGTAAGGTGACTTCAGGTATTAAGGTGAATAATTTTAGCCAGGATATTAACGTTTCTATAAGATGCCAGCCAATATATTAAATCAGGGGTCGGCAACCTTATGATATAGAAGGGCCACAAATGCTACCAGGGGATCAGCGAGGGCCGCATTTTGTGCAGTATTGCGTCTAAATGTGCATCTTTTAACTGAGAACAATGCTTGCTTTTTAGATAGTTCAGAATGGAAAATGTCTATTCACACAAATATAGTTATCAAGCAGTAGTTGAGAACTTTACGGGCCACACCAAAGTGGTTCACGGGCCGCATGCGGCCCGCGGGCCGCCGGTTGCCGACCCCTGTATTAAATAGAATAGAATAGAAAATCGTTTATTGACAGTCACAATCACACACAACACAGAAAAAGAAGACATAAGAAATGAAGAAAATTTCAATCAAAAATTAATGACTAATAAAGACTTATAAATTATTAAATATGCCAAATACGTCAATATCAGTATTCAAGAACAAAATTAGACAATACTCGTACTTTCTTGAGTTGCAGAATATTACTAGATTTCTTTTGATTCCTTTATTATATAATATGTTATGAGTAATTAATGAATATTCATCACTATACATTTATATATTTGTGTAAACTGTTTATGTAGTTTATGTATTTTATTATATACTATAACTTTGCTTTAAATGCTTTTTAGGATGTAGTCTAGTTATTCATTATTTAAGTACTATTTTCAGGATTACCTATTTAAATAGTATGGCACTACCCTCAACAATTTCCTCATTACCAAAGGTTAGTTGGTAGAAAATACTAATTAGTATTAAGCTCACCTTTGTACGATAATTTTATTCCGTGCAATAAAGAATTTTGTTGTATAAGTTTTCGAATTTGTTATTAGATCTAAACTAGTGCTCTAATGAGTCTTCGCCCGTTCTTTTGCATCGTGCAAGGTCGCGAGTTTTTGCCGCAGTTATCATTGTTGTGCTACTTGTGATTTTTTTATTTGTTACTTTTGTTAGCAAGAATGTAGGTACACGAGGTTTCTAGTGGGTTTAGATGGAATGGTTTCAATTGAGTTTTAAGGTTATTTTTTTAGTTTTTTGCATTTAATTTAGTTTTACTTTTAAACTAGCAGACGCCTCACGGCGTTGCTCGCGTGGATCCCGTGGGAATTTCGAAAAATCCGGCCTTTTTCCTTGTCTACATTATAAAAAGAATCTCTGTGCCAAATTTCAACATTCTAGGTCCAAGGGTTTGGACTAGACGTTGATGAGTGAGTGAGTGAGTCAGGACTTCTCTAAATATACAAGGTGACTTTTTTACCATCGTCCAAATTCATACTAGAGGCTTGGTAATCGGCATCATGAACCGATAACGATTTTTGTGAAATTCGTATAACGAAATTTTGACTTCCCATAGTAATTCACTCCCAGTCCTAAATCGTTAAAATCGTTACTAGTTCATGATGCTGATCACTTACCAAGGCTCAAGTATGAATTTGGACGATGTTCACAAATTCACCTTGCATATTATGATAAGGAGTAATAAGGAAAATGTAGCGATGCATGTAGTTTTTTAAATTGTTTGTTTTAAATCAGATGACATCTTTATACAAAACCTAAACGACGTATGAATTTTTTTACCAGTAGAGATCACAATTCACAAGTAAATGAGTGTCATATTATATATTCCCTACATGTATATGAACAGATGGTAGAGCTGATGTCGGGCGCGACTGTGGAGGTACCACCATCTTACTTGGAGACCCGCTCGAAGTAATTCGGGGGAGAGTAAGAGGACAGCTCACAGGCAAAAAACCAGGAGGCCCACAATGCCTGGAAAGTCCTGGAAAGGCTTATGTCCAGCAGTGGACGAACTAGGCTGATGGATGGATGGATGATTCCATATCGCCCAGGACATGTCAATCCTAAGCTGACATTGGAGGGTTAAAAAAAATTAAGAGTAAGCAAAATATATGTAGTTTAAGTTACTAGTTTTAAATTGATTTATTCTACTATTCGATTGATGATGACGCTGGAGGCAAATAGCTCTTTCTAGGTCAAGTTCTGTTTATATTGTAAGTTCAAGGCTCTAAATTGGACCACTTTTCGACTTGAAGCCGCTGCATCATTATGTGTTGTGACTGTCTTAACATTGAACATAATGTCACATAATATTGACTGCAACATTGATGTTTTTTTATGAATATTTATGAGTAATGTTTGTTTTTTGTGAATGCTCAGTTTTTAAATAACGTAATGTGACTTGCATTTCACAGTTTACACTCGGAACACCTCTGACACCCTCACGGGGATTCATGTCATGACGATAAATATATATATTTTTTATTATTTTGTTAATAAAGAGCAGATTTTTGTATTTCAAAAATTTTTTTGCTTGGTATCTATTTATTATTTGTAATGTTTTTTTTTTTTTTTGCACCTAATTATTATTTTTTGTCAGTTAATGTGTGTTTAAATCATTGAAATGTAAAAAGTGTCATAGAATTATCTGTAAGGCTGTATTTTCATGTAAATAATAACATACATACATATATACTCACGCCTGTCTCTCAGGAGGTAGGCAGAGACTACAGATTTCCATCTGCTACGATCCAGACACACCGACTGATTTCGACGACATTTATTTATTATTGTGTTGTGTGTACACACACAACAATGTACACAACACAATAATAAATAAATGTCGTCGAATTCAATTGATCCCCTACGATCCGGAGGAAGCTGCGCGTCCCTCGAACTTGCTTACATCTAGATTTTTTGAAATGTCTCTTAATAAGTTACTTTCTCTAAATAAGTTTAAGATTTTTCAATTAACCTGTAAAATTATTGGCGAATTATTTTTTCCCGCCAATTTTTCCCGCTAATTTTGTTTTTGGCTCTATCTCCTAAAGTAGTTGTCAGAATCTAATGCGGTTTTCTTTTTCTAAAACTAGAATAAATTTTCTATAAGCTAAAAAAAAGTTTTTTTAAACGAAAACAAAAACCAACATAATTTTTCAGAACTGTGCAATATTTTTTTTCGAAAAGGAATTATGTTTAACTTTTTAGCAGATTAGATTTAAAATCTAGTAACTAATTGCAATCTTCAATTCCCGGATAATGTGCCATTTATGTATTAAAACACATGAAAAAATCCTGAATTTATTCTGAACGCGGTGTTTTTGTAGAAAAAATTGTTTTTCTATCGCAGTGTTTTTTTAATCTTTTTCATGGCGCAGCCCCCTAGGTATGAAAAATATTTCGCAACCCTCTGCCCTTATTTATTAACGAGAAATAGGCGCAACCACACATTAGGTGCACCTAAATATAACATTTTGAAAAAGACAGGTTTTCTGCGACCCCCTTTAAGAGGCTTCGCGAAGGGGGGGACGCTACCCACAGTTTTAAAAACACTGCTTTATTGAATTATCGACACCCATTTTCTGCTAGAGTAACCAATATTGGAGCCATGGGTCTAACTCAAATTGGTGGAAATTTGTACCTATCCAGATTATGTCCACGCAAGTTTTTGTCTAAGCCCAGTTTTTGTGCCCGCACTTCGTGTCAAGGCTGGCTCACGGATCGCGCCGAGTTGCTCAATCAGTGTCGGTGACAATGGACAGTGCACGCGCTCTCTGTACCTACTGTTTGTTTCTGAAATTGTGACGCGTTACGTTGTAGTTGTGACATTTTTGCCGTTACGTATGTTTGTCGCACTATCAAATAGGCAGCGAGATTTCAATTCACACAATGTTTGGTGTATAGAATTTTTGCCGGTTTTTAATAACACTAATCAAAGTCTTCTTGTACGAGTTCCACTGATTCTGCCCGACGATGTCAAATAGACGAAACTAGTCGCAATAATTAAAGAAATAAAATAGTGGAACTCGTACAAGAAGACTTTGATTAGTGTTAGAATGAAGTTTCATCAAGGAGTCACACCTTACAGTATAAATTACGGTTTTAAATATGTGACATAAAAAAAAAATTCGTCACGACATGAGTCCTCGATCCTATCGATCTTTAAGGTTTTTTTAGAAAGAAAGAAAAAATATTTATTTCGAGTAATCAATCGGTCGTGCTTACTTACTATTTACAATACAAGTAAACCCGCGCTGGGGTGTACTACAACTATATTATTTTTAAAAAAATTACCCGAAAATGCAAATAGACTCAGTTATATGCCATCTGAAACAATTTTCAGATAACGCTGATTTTCAACTATTCCCATGCCACTAATGTTTTTTTTACATTTGATATATTTTAGCGTGCATGTTTCAATGGAGGTAAGCACTACGGTCTGGTAAAGTTCCTGACCGTAATTAATTTGATATAACGGATGCCATTTAATTTGTCAGATAAAAAGAAATATATAAAATATACCGAGGGGGTGTCGGATGTGTTTTCCGAGTATGGACTGTGAAATGCAAGTCACAGTTCACACCCACACATCCATGTTTTACTGACGGTTATATGAACAGGTGGTAGAGCTGATGCCGGGCTCGACTGTGGAGGTACCACCATCTTACTTGGAGACCCCCTCGAAGTAATTCGGGGGAGAGTAAGAGGATAGCTCACAGGCAAAAAACCAGGAGGCCCACCATGCCTGGGACCGATGGATGGCGGTATATCCATCCCTAATAGCCAGGCCTTATATGGAACAGACTGGTGACGGGCATTGGCGTCACCAACCCGCCTGCCCAGCGTGTGTGAGTATGGGCAATTCTTCCAGGATGACCGCCGGGAGTGGCAAAGTCCTGGAAAGGCAGCAGTGGACGAACTAGGCTGATGGATGGATTATATTATATCGACAAAGTAGGTACATTATTACTACTATTATTCATATCCAGATTTGCTTTTCCTCTTTCTTGTTCGTATAGATATTTATTTAATATTGCTATTGTTGTAATAATGTAAAACCGTTGTCGTTTGGGATTTGTTTTTGGCGTCTTTTATTTGTTGGTTTAGGGATACTGAAATTGTCTGTATTTTATGGGTAGCAAATAAACTTATTTGATTGTAAAATAGTCTAGATGTGATTGTGTTCTGTCAAACTTATAATTAAAAATTATACTTATTATTTTGTTTTTAATAAAGGTATACTCATGACATATATAATTATATAGGCATCCACTGAAAATCAGCGTCATGACGCAGACCTATTTGGTATGATTATTAGTCTCTAGTTGTTAGTTTTAATTAAAAATGTGGAAATACCAAATAAAGCTATTCTATTCTATTCTATTATGACTACTTATGACGTCCCAGCATCAGGCGCGGTTGTAGCCAAAAAGGTTTTGGGTCATCTTGGCTCAATTTTATTTTTATTGCGAATTTTAGCAATTTTTTATTATTTTAATTAAATATTTTTAGTCTTTTCTACTTTTCTACTATTTTTGATTTTATTCCTTAGACTTTAGCATTTCATAATCTATTTAAAATGTTCCCAAACCGTCAAGTTTTGGGAGATTTTAGAATCAGCGTAGATGATTAAGGGGGTCATGACCCCCTGTGACCCCCCCCCCGGATCGCCACTGCTTAGCAAGGGCATTTGTGCTTTCGGATCTGTTTTTAAGTTGTCCGTAACAAATTACGATTAATCGAATAATGTGGCATATTGGGATTGGATAAAAAAAGAAAAATGTCATATTCGGAATTATTTTTTTCTGTAACACAACACTAAATTGTTCAAATAAAGCAAGATTTAATAATCAATTGAGTATGCAATACCCTTACTTCAGTGGGCGTACAAATGTTCAGTACGGTTGGCAGCTAATAGAACATAATATTAGGTCTTTACATATGAAATTGCCGTTTTTATAGAGAATTTGAAGAAAACTCAATTTTCAGTACTAACATTTTTGCATTTATTTTGGGAATGACAAATCCAAATTTTATAAATTTCTTTAGTGTATAAATGGGACAACATTTAGCTAACAGCAACATTAATTAAATTTTTGAAAAGTGTCAGCTGTACAAAATTGTTACGAATCTTATCATGAAAACGGATGGTATTTAGAACGAACTGTTTTGGAAAACTAAATTTTAGTTATGAAACTGACAATAAAAACAAAATTTAATACGTAGATGTAAAACTCTGAAATCAACTTTCAAAAAATTAAAAGCAAACTATTGAATTACAGAAATTATGAACTCATGAATCTGTAAGAATATTTATTAAATAATATTTTTTTTTACGTTAAGTGTCTATCGGTCCTTAACAGCTAATCTAGAGATAAAAGATGGAATATTATTGCTTGAGTTTAGATATCAAGATTCAAGATATCAACTAGCAATTTGGGAATAAATTAAACAGCTCGAATTGTGCCTTAAATAAAATAAAAGTATACCGACATTGGCATAGATTAAATTACGTTAAGGTGTGTTAATTCGAAAACCATTTCGAGATTTAGGTTTAATAAGCCGTATTTTCAAATTTTTGGTCTGAAAAACCTCATGATCATGAATATTTTTACGAAAAAACTGCAACTTCCATTTGCACTCGTGTGACGTCACTTGAGAAATGGCTGTTTAGAAATGTGTCCTTTGCTATCAAGATAAATTTATAATAATTTGCTTCCGACTGATTTGACAGCTAGATGACAGATGAGTAGACAGACAGTGACAGACCAATTTTTTTATAAGCAATCACCCATCACAATCCGTACAATGTCTAAAATTCTCAAATGACTTCTTCTTCTTCTTGGGGGTGCCATATCCTAGCGGATGTCGGCAACCACCACACGAAACTCTTCTCTATTCTGTACCAGTCTGCAGAGACTGGCAGCGTCTTTTATGTTAGTCCAAGTTTTTACGTTATCACTCCATGTCATCCGCCTTCTCCCCATTCCCCGTTTTCCGTCCATTTTCCCTTCTAAAATGTTCTTCAACATGTTATACTTTTCATGTCGATAAATGTGACCAAAATATGCTGTTTTTCGTCTCTTAATTGTTTTTAATACTTCAAGCCTTTTATTAAATCTGTTAAGCACTTCTTCATTTGTTATTCTATCTGACGTCATATCGGGCAATTCTTTAAAAAAATCATAAAAAGATAATGGTTAATTTATATAGCAAAATAATGAAAATTACGTCCTAAAATGGCGTATATACGTTGAAAAAAAAAACTTTTAGAAATTAAGCTATGGGAATTCATCACGCATAACATGTGGGGGTTGTAGCTGATGTACCAATGCACATGTCGGCACAGTGAAATTTCGATTGTCACCCGATCAACACTCGAAATCCTCTATGTAGTCATATAAAAATACATATTTAGGATGTTTTAAACCGTTACTTGAAAATGATTTTCATATCGTGCGTAACTAATACAGTTTATATTATATATTTATATAAAAATAATTAGTGTTTTATATAAATAATTGTATCTAATTCCACTGACGCCGACTATAAATGTCGAAATATGTATATCAGGAAATAATTATTTTAATAAGTGTTTTTATAAAAGGTGACTTTTTGATCATCGTCCAAATTCATACTGGTGGCTTGGTAAGTGATCAGTATCATGGATCAATAACAATTCTGGTGAAATTCGTAAAATGAAATTTCGACTCCCCATAGTGATTCACCTGGGACTGGAACTGAATCTCTATGGGAAGCCGAAATTTCATATTACGAATTTCACAAAAATTGTTACTGATCCAAGATACTGATCATTTATCAAGCCTCCAGTATGAATTTGGACGATGATCAAAAAGTCACCTTGTATCAATATATAATGTAACTAATACAGACGACAAAAGTATAAAAGACGTAAGCGACGTTTAGTTTTTATTTTTCAATAAAATTTGATTACCTACGTGCAGTCAAAAAAGAACTAAAGTTTTATAGCTATACACATACGTATTTTTGCGATAAAACAGCAACAACAACAAGCTATGCTGTTTCATCATTATTTTAATATTTAAATGTATATTGAAGCCGATTCTGAAGGCTTTAATTTTAGTTTTAGTGCTGTCAAAACTAAATTTTCATTGTTGCAAAATAGTTCATACGTGTTAAGGTTAGAAGCTAAATTACTTTGGAAAAATTTAAGTCTTGACAGCACTAAAACTAAAATTGAAGCCTTCAGAATCGGTTTCAATATAAATGTAATAAAGGCAGTAAGTTAAAGTTTATGTGTTGCGTTTTACTTTTATAAAAACATATTTTGTAAGTACAGGCTGTCGATAAAATATGTTTTATTCAAACACGGATAAAATCATTATAATTACCCAAACGATGCAACATTAAAGTATTTCTGAACAAACAAAAAGTCAGCTCTATTTCCCACTTTTCACGTGAAAAAAAAAAACACTAAAACTTTTAAAAATACGAGGTCACTGCACTCCAGTTGCGTACCACACGAATTTTGTAAAAATAAACTGGCACGTTGCGTCTACGCCTTCGCCTATTCTATTTCCAAAATAAATAAAAAAAACTTTTCGGATTCAGAACGCATGCGCCGTGAACGCGCGCGCTTCAGCAACTAACATAAATAGAGATGTGCTTCACGACTCTGTTGTTATCGATTATCCGACTATTTTCGATTCACATCTTAACCGTTACCGAAATATCTTCTTCGCCTGCCTATTTAAATTAGCCACTTATGTCTTGAAACTATTACTCGGATACTCCTAAAAGACCTACCTTTATTTTACAGTCAGTTTTAGAAGCAATGTTTCTAATTTAGCTAGGTTATGCAAGGAAGAGTCACGAGTTATTTGTCTATGTGTTAGGTTAAAAATATCAGCTTTTCGTCTAGCGAGCCAAGCTGAAATGTCAAATGCTGAAGCGTCTTTTTGCATTGATTCACGTGATTTGTTTTGTATTTGTATGTTTGTTTTCCGAATACCATTTAGGTACATGTTATATTTTACCGAGTAGCGTCTATCATTTACATATTCATT
This sequence comes from Ypsolopha sequella, assembly GCA_934047225.1. NCBI lineage: Eukaryota > Metazoa > Arthropoda > Insecta > Lepidoptera > Ypsolophidae > Ypsolopha > Ypsolopha sequella. Next base: position 11,903,248 of record OW204009.1, read on the forward strand.
TAGCAAATCAGTATTGCGTATACATTTTATGACGAGGTCGTTTCAGTAATTTTTTCAATTGTCCTAGTAATTAAGCATTTTTCCTAGGCATTATGAGTAATGCGTTCATAAATCTACCTCTACAATTAGTAAAATGGTAGCTCTACATGCCCAATGCCGTAATAAAATATTTTTCAATGCAAGTAAGTGCTCGTAAAGGCCCACTTTTTATGCATAAAACCGAACAGAAAGTCGATTATTTTGCCCTAGGGCTTTAATATTATTTTTTTTTAAAATTTATTTGCAATGGTTGGCTAACCTGCAGCCTTTCTTGTGTACCATCGATGTTATACTTTTTTCCACTCTTTAACGGCTCTGGATACAGTCCTTTTGAGCCAATCATAATATAAAGTTCACAACAGTAGCATAAACTTCTATTAAGAGCGGTTCCGCAGCCGGATTGTGAAAAACCCGCTCTTTTCTAATTAATCAAAACAGTACACCTAAATTCAAAATTTGAATTAAAAAAAAATTAAAGTTCTAATTTAAAGGAACTAAAGGAAACTTTGCAATGGCAGCATATACAATACATTGGTAATAATGATTTGTTGAATAACTATTGAGTGAATTTTGAATTTAAGTGTTCTGTTTCGATTAATTAGAAAAAGGCAGGTTTTTCACAATCCAGCTGCGGAATCGCTCTTAAAATCTTTTTTTTAAATCATGATTCATATTTCACAAATTGCCCCTTTAGAGGATGTTGCAAATAAAATAGTTTAGTCATACAAAGGATTCTTTCCCCAGTTTAATATTAGGTCTTTACATATGAAATTGCTGTTTTCTAAAGAGACTTTGAAGGAAACTCAATTTTCAGTACTAACATTTTTGCATAGTTTTTAAGAATGACAAATCCAAATTATGTAATTTCTTTTGTGTATGAATGAGACAACATTAAGCTAATAGCAACAATAATTTTATTTTTGAAAAGTGTCAGCTATAAAAAAATACTGCGAATCTTATTATGGAAACGGATGGCATTTAGGACGAACTGTTTTTGAAATTTTCATTTTGCTTATCAAACTGACAATAAAAACAAAATTTAGCAAGTAGATTAAAACCTTGAAATCAACTTTCAAACAAAAACAAATAATGGAAATACTCGTAGCTATTAAATTACAGGAACTATGAATTCATGAATGTGTAAGAAAATTTCGGCATTTTCATACGTAAAGCCTATTATTTGGACCAACATTTTACTATCATTTTTGCTAAATTGGGTCTTAACTATTAAGATTGGAAAATTTCGTGGTTTCCTGATAGTCTTTTCTTTATTTTATGTAAATGATGTAATTTGGAAGGTGGGTAAAAATATATTTTATTTATTACAACTTTTTATTTTGTAGGTAGGTTTCTAAGTATTTTAATGTTATTATAGTATCATTTTGTTTTAATAAAGTATCAAAATTTTATTTATTGTATTTTTTTGTGTATTTCCGCATATTATTATTTATTATATTTAGTTAATTTGTTTTTTCTTTACATTATATTGAACGTGCAGTCGTATGTATGCTTTTATACAGAATGTAGATTTGGCCCACAACTTGCGTCACATGAATATTATTATACTTAACTGTACAAGGTCTAACACTACAAACCCTAACTCTACAAACCCTACATCTTGATCAAAGAGTATGGCTTGGCCGTTTCGTGGCCGCCAAACAGACACTCCCATGTCGTAGTAATACTTTATATTCTCTGCCCATGTAATGTAATACTATGTCATGCAATAGTTTCATGAAACGGCCTAGCCATACTTTTTGATCAAGATGTAGGGTTTGTAGAGTTAGGGTTTGTAGACTTAGGCCTTGTAGAGTTAAAGACTTGGCTTGACATGAGATCTGATAACTTTTTAACAGTGAAAGCGTTATGAGCTTGTGAGTCTTGGCGACCTAGTTTACATGAAATGTTTTGATGGTATATACAAAAAAAAATTAGTAATAATTTATTTTAAAATGTTATAGAAACATTTAATTTCACAGTTCAACCCCCCCGCCCCACAAATCTCAGCAGACAGCGACTCACTGCATTGACCTCGATGAGCGTTCATCGCATCGTGAAATGGAGGTCAATCCTGAGACGGGTTTCCAGCGCTTTATCTCTCACTAGCGACCAGCCCCGGGTTTGCATGGGCATGTATTATACATATAAACCTTCCTCTTGAATCACTCTATCTATTAAAAAAAACCGCATCGAAATCCGTTGCGTACACGGAGAAAAAATATTTTTACAATACTACCAGATCGTTTTGTAAAAAAAACCTTGTAAACAAAAACAGAATTATGTTATATTTACTTGAATTATTGTCTACATTAGATTGTTCAAGTAAACTGAACAATAAATAAGTAAACTGAACAATAAATATAGACGTCACATTGTTTAATATTCAGGTTAACGGAACCAGAATTTTTTCTCAGTGTAGTTTTAAAGATCTAAGCATACATAGGGGCAAACAGACAGTGGGAAGCGACTTTGTTTTATACTATGTAGTGGTGTAGTGAAGTGATAGTGATAGTGAACATTAGTAGTTTTTTTTCTATTAGTTCCTTATTGCCTTTCTTGTTTCTAAGGGCTCAACCCCTCCCCCCCCCCCCCCCCAAATGAATTCCTGTCCAGCGAACGACGGACGATGTCTCCACTTTAAGGCGATATGTAAAAAAAAATACGGATGCTTCTTTTCTGCGTACTTCATGAAATATTTCAATACATTTCTGGTATATGCATTTGCCTATATAATCTAGGGTTTTGTTTTTGGAAAACGCGTTTGTATTCATTTCCCTCGATAGAAATAATTGTTGAAATGAGGTCTTCAAACACACTTTTTCTCCTCGTTTGACGAATAGAAACCATGTACAGAACTCAAACATATTTTAATAAATGGGTTTCAACAATATCTAGCTAGATATTTGATTTTGGAAATTTTGTTAGCTATTTTTTTTTTTTTTTAATAAAAATATATAACTAACTTTTTTCCCTTTCTCCCTGAACTCGCCCCTCTCGCACTGCGCATTTTTTCGCTTACAGTGACAGTCACAAAAATAAAATTCGATGTCACTCTAAAACCAGATCAAACAAACTCCAATATTAGTTAGGCAGGTGTATCTCGGCAAGGCCAGCTGACAAAAGGCAAACAAAATGCAAACAGCGCGTTACGCAACGCGCACTTACGTCGTTCTGTGACCAGATCGTCATGGCTATTGTGGACCGTCAGCAGAACAAGGTTAGTGAGCATATTGCCAAGTTTACATTAAGGCGATACGTAAAAGTTTTAGCGTCTCTGTTACTCCATATGCGAAAAAACCGTCGGTGCGAGTGGGACGGATTCGTGGAAAAGTAGCAAAAAGTCGGTTTTTTATTAATACAAAGTGTACTAAGCCATTTTGTCAAAAATATTTTCAAGGAGAATTTACAAATACATAATATCCACATTTTGAATGCAATTTTACAATGAAATTAGTTAGGATTTCAGAATTACAGGAAAAAATAAAACAATCAGAGGTTTTTTTGGAATTAAATTCTATGGAGAAAATTTCATCTAATCGCGTTTTCCTTCAGTGAGAATCTTGATCAAATACTCAATATATATTAACTCAAAAATGAAATACGTAGATGACGTTATAGTGGAGTAAATGGATTAAAAAAAAATACTTTTTTTTTTGTATCGTCTTAAGGCTAGTTAGTAGTAGAGTAACATCTGTAACTATTTATGCAACTAGTCTTCTTTTTAAACATCTGCATACCCAGCTACGATTTTCAGTACTATCTTGCAATCGTTTATATTTGGCGAGTTATGTAAATTATACTTTTAACCCTCGCACTCGACGCTCTACTCTACCTGTGTAAACTAGACTAGAATATGGGCATTTAGAATAGGCTAAAACTAGATAGATTCTAGATAGACAAAACAAGTTGTTTTAGAATACTTGTGTTTTGTTTTACGACTTACGATTTAATTTTGTAATGCCATTGATATTTTTTTTACTGCCAAAAACAAAGAAAACCTCAGTTAATTTCCTGATTTCAGTTAGAACCGCTTACAAATGTGGATGTGAAGATTCTAGGAGCATTTGATTATATTTTATATTTCCTTGTATATTTCTGGGAAGAAGAGACCTCGCCCAGAAAGTTATAGTTTTTTACTTCGACCAAAATAAAATAAATGGACCGGCCATAGTGTACAGATTTTTGAAGTCTGTAAAGTGAGCGCCGGCTCTCACTTCATTTCTGTCTCTGTCTGTTAGAAGAGTGACACGTACGCTTATTGTTACATGCCATCCAAATAACTGACGAAAAAATACCTTCTTGTGCATTTACAAAGTGCAAAAAGCAAAATAAAAATAAAATTAGGTATTGAAGTATATATCCAATTGCTGAGACTTGATATGAGTGAGGAAACTGTAAAGACAAGGCCCGTCCATTCATTTTATTTTGGTCGAAGGTTTTTTAAGACTTTTGATGTATTGTGTGATACACATACCTACATTTCCGTAATTCTTGCAGATGTACTCGAAATTTCCGTTACCGTAAGAATTTAAAAGACGCATCTTCTAAATTTCATCCGATAAATTTAAAATAGCTCAATTTTTTCTATTTATTTGAACCCTTTATCAACTTCCACTGCTATCGGTACAAATTTACCGCTAAAAAGGAAGTCGCGTTTGTCAGTTTAGCGTCCGCTGCACTAAACTACAGACCACGAGAATTATCCTTTAAATTATTGCAATCTCGTACTTATTCTATATGTAAAAAGAACTTTGACAGATACATTTGTGCTACGTAGTGAGCGAGCTGAGCGATCAGGTGATTATGTGACGATTTTGGGAAGTTTTAAGTCGACAACCTTTGCTACACCACTGTCGAATTGTAGGCGAAAAAAATTAGAGACACAATCATCCGGAAGTATTATAAAAAAAAAAATGGGGATTTTTCGAATCCATTTACTCCACTATAACGTCATCTACGTATTTCATTTTTGGGTAAACGTTTATTGAGTATTTGATTAAGATTCTCACTGAAGGAAAACGCGATTTTCTTGATAGAATTTAATTCCGAAAAGACCTCTACATTGTTTTATTTTTTCCTGTATTTCTGAAATCCTGACTAATTTCTTTGTGAAATTGCATTCAAAATGTGGATATTATGTATTTGTAAATTCTCCTTGAAAATCTTTTTGACAAAATGGCTTAGTACATTTTATATTAATAAAAAACTGACTTTTTGCTACTTTTCCACGAATCCGTCCCACTCGCACTGACGGTTTTTTCGCATATGGAGTAACAGGGACGCTAAAAATTTTACGTATCGACTTAATATTTGCATGTCCGTTTTAAAACAGTAACAGTTCCTTAGAGCTTCGACTAGCATTCGTGATTTGTTACGTACAACTCAAAGAACTATCGCCACGTTTGATCGACGCCTCTGATAGTCGTTCATAAACTCACACCGAGTTGGGTTTCCTACCCGGTGGGTCTACCGCGTAATTCTCATTTTCATCAACATCAACTTGAGATTGAAATTTGTCGTGCGTGCGACGACGCCCGCCTAACATGCCATCTCTTTTGCACGCGTTGAATTTCTCATGCATTTGCTTGAAGTTGATACAAATGAGAACTACGCGGTAGAGCCCCGGGTCGCAACACTAACCCGTTCAAAAATCAAGTGCGTTCATTAAATAACCCTGGGCTGGATAGGAACACTGGGGTTGTAACGCTGAGTTTTTGAACGAGTTTCGTCGTGTAGCGACACTCCAAACGTCAGTTGTCATTTTTGCATTATATTTAGTATAATAACGTTGAGAGGACCCCCTCGGTACTAAATTTAACGTAAATATATCAACTATAACGTTGAGAAGACACCCTCGGTACAAAAATTAACGTCATTTCATTTACGACAATTTACGTGAATGTCAGGTGACGTTTGGAGTCTATACGAACCTTGCGAACCCTGCTCAGAGTTGATGTTGAAAAATTCGACACCAGTGTAGCGACACGGTCATTTTTGAACGGTCGGTGTTGAGACGCGAGTTCATTTTTGAACGGGTTAGTTTTGCGACCCGGGTAGGAAACCCAACTCGGTGTGAGTTTATGAACGACTATCTGGTGACCCAAGACACAAAATAACCACTTACAGAATGTTTACTCCGAATAACTAGCGAAAACAGGCGCACGCACACATAGACGCGTACGTACGACGATCTCCAAGATACTCGGGTGAATGCCAATACAAAATTCTGCCAAGATCATCGTACGTATGCGTCTATGCATGTGTGCGTCTGTTTTCGCTCCGTCGCTGAGTCGGCCTTCTGGTTCTATCTATTTTGTGCCCAAGGGCTAGGGCATACCTCGGTCAGATGATCAGTCTGGCGATCCAGCGGGGTAATGCTGCTAGTCTCTTGGGCACCGCACCCGACGGCAACGACTTAGAGAATATTTTTCATTTAGTATCATGTTTTATTTAGTCTAAGGTTTTAGGGCTTTTTCTTTTATTTTTTTTTATTTTAGGATTATTTAGTTTTAAATTAAGTTACTTTTTGACAACAACATCTTAAGTAAAATAATCATATAAAATACGAAAAACTTAAACAAACTAAACTGCTAAAAATAGAAATATTACAAACTAAACATAATAAAGTTACTTTTTTGTTATTTAAGTTTTAATAATAATAAATACCCTCATTAAAAACCACATATTAAAAAATATACTATATTTTACTTAAAAACGGCTCCGAAATTCATCTAAGAAAAAAAGACGTAAAAGCACGAATACGAATCGCATACGGATGAGTGCAAACGCCCTAAGGCAGGGGTGGGCAAACGGTCGATCGCGATCGACCGGTCGATCGCAAGGGAATCTATGGTCGATCGCACGCATTCCTAAAAATGTACTGACGTGTTGGGCTAATTCCAATAACAGTGGTCTTTTCACCAGTCAAAATACCAGTATTTAAAGTGCGTTCATAAAAAACATTTTATTTTACACGCGCGTAACTTTAAGAAAATACTTGTCAACAAACAACCTTTCACTGCGAAAATGTCGATATGAAATAAGAAGGCACCAGATTTATTTGCGGCTGTACTGTGCACGTGTGCCGGTGTCGGCTCGTTGAACTGTACTTCTTTAATTGTAAATAAAAGTATATTTAAATAGTAATATGTGCGCAATACCTACAATAAACGATTTAACATAAAAAAATATTGTCTTATTGCAAGTCGATCGCTTGTCGTCTCAATTTATTGATATAGATCGCCATTAGTGAAAGTCTGCCCACCCCTGCCCTAAGGCTTATCGATTGCTTAGAAAAAAAAAACAGTCAATTGCGAGTAGGACTTGCACCTTGTTCCATACAAATAAGTGAATTAGATAGCATGCACACAAATTACAAACCTATTGAACTACAAAATTTTAAGAAACAAAATTGGAAAATCAAGTTGAGTATTCGGGTAAATCTAGTACATTTTAAATCGGTGTTTTCAGTATTTGTTGTTTATATACAGTATATAGAATATAGTACATATTTCATAAGTTAAGTTTCTCAAAAAGGTAGATCCTGTTCTAAAACTGACAACGTTGATAGCGCCTGCGCCCCATTTCTCTACGTTAGAAGATAAAAACGAATAAAAAAATAATACAAAAATTTGACTCTACCTACTTAATGAGCTCGAGACAATGACATGCTAGTGTAAGAAAAAAATAAATCTCTCCCTGAAAAATAACTTTATTTAATTTTTAATTCAATATTCGGTTTAGGGTCAACATTGTATACAAAATGTCAAAATATCGAGTCTGTAACTCATTCCGTCGCAGACCCTAGAGACCCGTGACATAAATGGACTGACGGACAGACTGCAGAGTGACATTAATTAATTAGGCTCGGTTTTTCCATTTGGATACGGAACCCTAAGAATAATTAGGTATTTAAGTAAAAGCCTTTTCGAAACTATTCATTAATTACCGGATATCCGGCAAGACTCCGGGCTGGATAAACGGATATCCAGCGGCTGAATATCTGGCTCTAGATATGCGTTTCGCACGCATCGAGCAAGTCAAAACATTTCGTACCGGGTTTGTACGGGTGCAACGGACCGAGAGAGATTATTTGGTGCATTTGCTAAATGATCGTGTCACGATCATACAAATCGTGGTCTGCAAACTTGAACGGTTTTCTAACAAAATTTGTAAAGATTAATCTTTTGTCTTCTTGCTGCAGCATATACCTTGTGTAATAGGTCAAGTATTACTGAATGAAACCACATAATCTATTTTTCAAACTGTATAACTTTCCTAAAGGAATATTTCCGCGCAAATGTTTATTTTTATTTTTGTTTAAATTAGTAAGGAAACATGAAAATATTTTTTTCATTTTCGCACGTATGTTTCTTTGGGGAAGTGGTTCAGTATGATTAAAAGATTGTGTTCTTTCATTAAAAATACTTTTCCATTTTCATCCGATATATTGTTAGAGACTATTCATAAAGCTGTGTAGCTAGCACGAGCCGTAGACACAGCGTATATCTATCCTACTTGTGCTCTAACGCATACCGCGTTTGTCATTGTGCGAAAGAGCAAGTATGATCGAAAGATACTGTATCTACGGTGCGTGCTAGACCCCCAGGTGTACAAACGTTTACTGCCAACAAATACTGCAAAACTTGTCTTTATCCATAATTTTACCTCTTATTCACTTTTTGTATTAGAATTTTGATTATTGCCTCAATTCTAAATTAACAAGAAAGTATCTTTGTAATTAAAACAAAATTTTGTACGCCAAATTAAGTATCCGGTATTCGGCCGGATACTGGCTACTAACGGATAGTATAGACTTTTACGATATTTATAGATCTGGATAGACCAGATATCCGTTTTTTCCCTCTTTACGCCTTCTGTGTTGGCTGAATAAAAACAGTTTCTTAAGTTTAAACGAACCTTTCATGTGATCTGAAGTGTCAGCACGCATGATATCTGTGAGATAGTGTTCCAGCGACCGCATGTTGTCCAGCCCCGTTCGTTCCTGCAACAAGAGAGGTGCCGCGTTAGTCACTGCAATAACTAGCAGAGGTTGGTTTAATGGTGATTGAATTTAAATTTTTGTTGAAAAATTTCTCCATGTAATTTTGGACATAAAATGGTCCCTCGAGCCGGATTCATATCATATCCTGACCTGGATGATCCGGCTTGAAGGACCATTTTATGGTGGCATTGAAGATGCCAACACAAAGTATGACGTGCGCTCCGTTGGGAGGATACAGGAAGAAGAAGGAGACAGCTAATGGTTTAGAAAGAGAGAACATTAACGTTTTTAATTTGCAAAGCAAAGAGTTTTTATGTTTCCAACAGATAGGACTTAACTAAATTTAAGTGTTCTGTCTTTTTAAGGTTAGTCCTGTCAAATAAGTTAAGTTGTGTTGCGCCGACTTGACACCAATATATTGTTTCTTCGTGCCAAACCTATACAGTGTGTCCCTCGTACAAGTGCACATCCGAAAGTGGGTGAAACTAGATCTAAATGTATCGACAAAAACAAAGCAAAATTTTTTTTCCTAATTTATTTTTATCTTAAAAATATACTCCACCTGGGTATCTTTGTATGGGACGCGAGCGCAGTGGATGAAAAATTTTATTTAGGATAGAACGTTGTATTTTTTTTTTGTTAGAAATATAATAGAATAGGCAATGATAAATAGGAATAAAAGTATAGTAAAACGGGGACATTATTTTGAAAATAATTACTATTACTGAAAAAAAAGACGGAAAAATTAAAGAAATAATCTTTTAGAATTTTATTTTTATGGTAATGGTAGTTGATTATGATTTGTTTTTGATTTGGTATGTAACGTCTATTCTTAAGGATTATAACAGTTTTATTTCATTGTATTACTCGCCATAGATCAAAAGTTATGACATATTTTATACATAGTCTCCATGGTAGGAAAAAAAAATTTAAAACGTAAATTTATAAAAGAAAGACTTTCTAAAAAAAAAATTGTCGATAAAATAGGGTCTAGTTTCACCCCTTTTCGGATGTGCACATGTACGAGGGACACACTATATATTGTTTCTTCATACCAAACCTATATGTTAGTAATTCTAAAGAAATGACTGAATGAAACAACTCTCTTGCTCTGAGGACAATAACGACGGAACTTCAATCGATAAAACTCATCACAATCCTGACAAGATATTGATGAAAGACCATCGTAAGCTGGCGTTGCGGCGCCTCTTATTAAAAATGGACTTTATACCGTTGACAGAGAGTCTGGTTTAGATGAGTAAGTCGAATCGGCTGGTGGACGATGAGCTATATTGAATTCTCTGTCATCAATCATCTCTCTTTCAAGGACGTTTCTATAAGATAGGACTTCTTATTAGATTATTAGGAGAAAAAGAATAAATTAGTATTACATGCGGCTTTAAGGAGATACCAAAAATAATTATGTTTTTTTTTTAAATCCGTTTACTCCACTATAACGTCATCTACGTATTTCATTTTTGGGTAAACGTTTATTGAGTATTTGATTAGGATTCTCACTGAAGGAAAACGCGATTGGATGAAATTTTCTTGGTAGAATTTAATTCCGAAAAGACCTCTATATTGTTTTATTTTTTCCTGTAATCTGAATTCCTAACTAATTTCATTGTGAAATTGCATTCAAAAGCTGGATATTATGTATTTGTAAAGTCTCCTTGAAATTCTTTGACAAAATAGCTTAGTACATTTTGTATTAATAAAAAACCGACTTTTTGCTAGTTTTCCACGAATCCGTCCCACTCGCACTAAGGGTTTTTTCGGATATGGAGTAACAGGGACGCTTGAACTTTTACGTATTGCCTTATAGGATATTTTATTTTTGTTTATTTTATCTCAACTATGCTATTAATAGTTGCACATACAAGACGTGTCTAAAATAGTAGACAAATATTAATATTAATAGTATTAGTTTTGGTAATGCGTTAATTCCTTATTTTTTTCAGATGACTGGTTCAGTTTATTTTGAACGATACTAAAATATACACATTCAGAAATGATTCCCAAATAAGGCAATTTTTTATAAGAAAATAGATATATAATACAAAACCAGCCAAGTGCGAGTCCGACTCGCGCGCGAAGGGTTCCGTACCATTATCTAAAAAAACGGCAAAAAAACATGTCTGTTGTATGGGAGCCCCCTTAAATATTTATTTTATTCTGTTTTTTAGTATTTGTTGTTATAGCAGCAACAGAAATATCATCTGTGAAAATTTCAACTGTCTAACTATCACGGTTAATGAGATACAGCCTGGTGACAGACGGACAGCGGAGTCTTAGTAATAGGGAACCGTTGGTTACCCTTTGGGTATTACCCTTTGGGTACCATAAAGTTCGACCGCTTCGGTCACGTTCAGCCAAATCAAGTACAGCACAATAATAATAAAATTCACAAAAATCTAAAAAAACATATTAATTTATTTTTTTGTAGCTAGTTTCTTTTTTATTTTTCCAAAAATCTTTCATTGGTAATCCCAGATGCAAAATAAACACTTTATTTAAACAAATTAAAACTGACTATAAGGACTATGTATAGTTATTTTTACATAATAAATAACAATAAATCCGACATACCGTGGGTGTTTCAATGACAGGATGATACCATGTCGAACAGCAAGTCGATCACACCTTTAATGCCCTCAGATAGAGTTGAATATTCATTGTCCTAAAAGTCAAATTACCGCGGTCGTTACAATCGATCCCGGACCTAGTGACCCAGATTCTGTACGCAGTGTGACGTCACCACGGCATTGCGCTAGGCTATGACGACACTCTGCCAAGCCGTTATGTACCTTAAGTCTATAGTTGTAGGGTTGGATTTTATTAACGGCGATTAGGGAGTTCCTTTTTTGGAGAGGATTTTCGGGGATACGATAATAGTACAAGTGGTTTTGTACCTTAAATGGTTGCGGTAGAGCGGACATTTCATTGTAAGCGATAAGGGAGATGCTACTCTGATATTTTTAGCAGCACTTTTATTTGTTTTATGTCTTATGAATAGGGTAGTAGGGTTGAAATTTCACTGTCAGGGTAACGGACATTGTGTTCCATTTTTAAAAGTGGTTTTTGGATAATATAACTTACGCTTAAGTGGTAAGGTAGAGATTGCTTCGCATTTTTAAGGGGATGTGAAAAGAATTTCCTTTATTTTGTGTGTTATTATTATTAAAGTAAAATGTAGCTTATGTTTATGGCGGTAAGATGGACTTTTTATTCTTATTTTTTGGGCAATGTAAGGTGGTATTTTTTAGGTGGTAGTGATGGATAAGCGTGTAGCACCTCTTTTAACATAGTGCTCTCTGTTACATTTTTGGATTAGTTAGTATCTAGTAAACATATACAGTACTCTCTCGCTAATCCGCCAACAAAAAATCCGGACTACCGGCGGATTACCGAAAACGGCGGATTATAATGTACAGGAACATCAAATTGAGGAAAACAATAAAAAAACAGTAATTTTGAAGGTACATTTATGTACATTATGTACATTTGTATTAAAATTTAAAAATGAACTGACACATTAACTGATTACTCAGGTTTTGATAAATACTGCTCTAATTTAGCTTGTTTTTTACCAGAATAAATCTTCGTAATAACATGATTACAGAGAGACATCGACTTGCAAAAAATGGGCGGATTATAGTAGTTGTCGGATTATCAAGCGGCGGACTAGCGAGAGAGTACTGTATATCGAAATCAGTCAATACATTTTTATTTATATTTATAATCTGTTAAAAAAAATTAAAAGCAAACAAAATTTCTTAAAAATAAATGCAGTTTTTAAAATAATTTTGTATTAAAATAGCTCTATTTAATTAAAACCTCGTTAAAATACTACTCTTAATGATTTGTAGCAAATTTCATGGCTTGAGAAACAATAAATTTGATAAGAGAGCATTATAGAGTTATAGATTCGAGCCCCGTCTGATTTTTATTTTTCCCATAGAATTTGTTTCTTAATAATTTTTCTATATTGTAATGCACTCTAACTAATAATTATCTTTTTGTTCATAATAAATTCTGCAATGTAGAATTGTTTTTGTTCATAATAAATTCTGCAACAACTACGCATTCCTTTGTTTATTTATTATATTTAACAGCTCCTTGATAATGCCGAAACCGGTTGGACTAATAAAACAGTGATATTGTGAAACAGTACAAGTGTTTTTATCAAAATTATGATGATGTTTCACCAAGTGCCGACAATCGCAAGTATTTTTCAAATTCAAATTCAAATTCAAATTATTTATTTGTTCAACACAGGTACATAATAAGATGTTACAATACTTAAGTTCTAATCCGTGATGTGCCATGTATGGCGTACAAATATTAAAATGTATGTTACATACCTAAAAATAATGAAAAACCATGAAATAACAGTTGTAGCTAACCAAAAATATACCTACTGCCAAACATTACAGTTTATTTCATCATTGATGGTCCAGTCAATAGTCCGTTGTCCATTAGAAATAGAACTAGAATAGTAAATGATGAAATAAACTGTAATGTTTGGCAGTAGGTATATTTTTGGTTAGCTACAACTGTTATACTAGTTATACTAAAATAGAATAGTATTAATCATATGTTCATAATAAATTACTCAATTTGTATTACCCTTCCACATGACGACGGCGATCTGGCTAATATTTTTATTTAGTTTAATTTTAATAAACTTTATTTTTGAATGCAATAAAATAATAAAGATGAAAAAAAAACATCATCCACAATACGGAACCCTAGGTACGCGAGTCTGAATCGCACTTGGCTGGTTTTTTTAATGTTTACGCATGTAATTGTTGCCAAATTATTAAATGACTTTCTTATCAATTTGTATGTGTATATGAACATATCCTTAGAGGTAAAGACATCATTACCATATCACAAAATAACCACTAACAGAAGCTTCACTCCGCATAACTATCGAAAACAGGCGCACGCACACATAGACGCGTACGTACGACGATCTCGGAGATACTCGGGTGAATGCCAATACAAAATTCTGCCGAGATCATCATACGTACGCGTCTATGCATGTGTGCGTCTGTTTTCGCTCCGTCGTCGTTGAGTCGGCCTTCTGGTAGTATCTATTTTGTGACCATAGTAAAAACAATTTATACTGTGTCATACATAAGCATAACCACAGACATAAAGTAGAGCCACTGAGTGATGGCACTTATGACAGCTGCATTTAGTGATGAGGTACATTTCAAATTTCGGTTAAAAATAAAAATCAAGTGTGAGTTTACTCAATATTAGACACGTCATTCAACATTCAACATAATGATACAAAAGGAAAATGTGCCAAAACCAGTGGCGTAGCTATCGGAGGGCTATGCGGTGTAGTGCCCCGGGGCCCCCAAGAGATGTTTAAATATCTAAATCGAAAAAAGTATTTTACTATCATTTATTTTCGTTTAGTTTAACTTCGTCATTGTTTTGTTTTTAATTAAATATTATTGCGTAACTTGGCGAACTCAAACACGACCTATAAAACATGAGAAACTTAAAAAAAAAAAAATTGTTTCTATACGAATTCTATTGCACATTCAAATCGAAATATAATAACCGAAAAAAGTAGTACATCACTATCAACAATGAAGTATTACGTTTTTTAATTCACACTTGCTTATAAATAATTACGATACTTTGTAGGCATTTAAACGTCATAGGCGCCATCACTCGATGGCTCTACTGTAGAATACTTTTTTTTTTCTTTAACTAGACTGATAAAGGGCTCTTTGGCTGTACAGAATTATAAACGTTAAATGTTGTAAAGTTTCACCCCCGGCCCAGACTTGGCTCAGATAAAAAAGGGGCAATATCAAAATTTTACAATATATTGAAATTAAATAGTTAAGGCGATACGTAAAATTTTTAGCGTCCCTGTTACTCCATATGCAAGAAAACCCTCAGTGCGAATGGGACGGATTCGTAGAAAAGTAGCAAAAAGTCGGTTTTTTATTAATATAAAATGTACTAAGCTATTTTGTCAAAAAGATTTTCAAAAAGACTTTACAAATACAACATATCCATATTTTGAATGCAATTTCACAATGAAATTAGTTAGGATTTCAGAGTTACAGGAAAAAATAAAACAATTTAGAGGTCTTTTGGGACTTAAATTCTATCGAGAAAATTTCCTCCAAACGCGTTTTCCTTCAGTGAGGATCTCATTCAAATACTCAATAAACATTTACCCAAAAATGAAATACGTAGATGACGTTATAGTGGAGTAAATGGATAAGAAAAAAACCCTTTTTTTTTGGTATCGCCTTAAAAATCGAAGGAAACACGATGTTATCAAAATCGAGTGTCAAAGTGGGTTCACTAAATATGTTAAGAACAGACTATCGATAAAGGGGGTGGTCATGAAAACCAACACGCAACAACGAATCAAACAAACCGTACTTGACATCGTGACGGGCCATTGAGCGTTTTTCCTTATGTCAAATTTAGTGTTAAATAAGATTCCTAGATGGCACTGTCGTATTCTTTAGCAACAGGATCAAAGACAAAATTTGCACCGATTCCAAACAAACGAAAAACCACTTTGACATTGATTGCTTTTAAACACATTTTATCTATGGTGACATGGACAGCGCCATCTAGAGGAAAGCTAAGAACTAAGAAAAAAAAACAACGATAAAAATGCTTTTGGTGAAAGACTCGAACAGAACACGTTTTTAGGAGCATCGGAAAGTATAATATCTATATTTTTTTATACTCCTTTTATTTCGGTAGGTTGTCGTTGATAGAATTATGAAGTAAGGAAACGCCCCTAGTGTACACCCAACAAATCTTTTCGTACGTAAGAAAATCTTTAAAATGCAATGTTTTTGAAAAAAATTGCACTTCACTAACAGAAACAATAATAATTTTTAACTAAACACTCTATTTATACCATTTTTTGCAGTTTTAGATGGATAATTGAAGGTGATTGTTAGGATGTTTCGGTACAGAACAAGAAACCGATTCGATGGTTTTAAGCATAGACATAGGATTAATCTATGGTTTTAAGCTACCCCACCCCCCTCTCCTAACATTAAATGTATTGTATATTCAAAATCATCTGAGAGATATTTTCAGAATTAGTTTTAATGACAAGTTGTTGTAAAAACATTGTGTCATACAAATTTAAAAACAACCGAAATATTGCTTTTTAGACACAAATTCGGTCGCTCTGGATTTCATGTATTTTCACGAAAATATACATGTGATTGTCACAACATCCCCTCCACCCCATGTGATATTATTCTTACATATATCTCCATCAGAGAAATAGAATAGTGAGCCATTTATATAAATCATGATATTAATCAAAATTACATGCGAGTTATGATCGGGATAGCCAACCAGTTTCAGCAGATTTAGACTGCCTTCACTCGCCCAGATGAAGGCAGTCTAAATCTGCTGAAACTGGTCGGCTATCCCGATCATAACTCGTATTGAGGTTAGCCGTTTATATAAATCAAGATGAAATTACTTAAAAGATTTTTTAACAAAAAAAGTCTTCTGCGTAACAGATTTTTTAGAGATTGACAACATTGATATGTTAATAAATGTAAATTGTGTTTTTTTTAAGAATTATTTGGAATGATAGGTATATTTGTAATATTTGATATATGTAATTCAATTGTATGTTTAGTTTGACACAATTATTAATGTTAAATGAATCAATTATTTTGTTAATTAAGACGTGAAAATTGTACGCCTAACGGCAGAGCGTACGCCACATATTACTTTTTAAGATCTACTTACCTACCTATGACTCAACAATAAATATATTCTATTCTATTCTATTCTATTTATATTTTATTATTTGATTTATTAATAACAGTTGTTATTGCACAAAACACTCATATTATTTTAATTAAGTATGCAAATACAGGTTCATTAATTTAGTGTCAACAAAATATATTTTTCAATGCAAGTGCTCGTAAAGGCCCACTTTTTATGCATCAAAACCGAACAGAAAGTCGATTATTTTGCCCTAGGGCTTTATTATTATTTTTTTTTTTTATTTATTTACAACGGTTGGCTAACCTGCAGACTTTCCTGGGTACCATAGATGTTATACTTTTTTTTACACTGTTTAACGGCTCTGGATACAGTCTTTTTGAGCCAATTATAATTTAAAGTTCACAAGATTATATTTGTTTTCATTTCCTCACACTATGCATTGAAAAACGTAGTATGATACACGGGCGTAAAAGCAATAAATTACTCGGTTACGTTTAAAACACTCGCTACGCTCGTGTTTTAAATCGTCCTCGTAATTTATTCCTTTGCGCCCTTGTAGCATAAACTACTATTAACGAGATTTTTAGTTTAGTAGCCAATGTTTAAAAAAAAAGAAGTTTGTGTAAACGGAAAGCCATCAAACAAAAGTCAGTTATTTTTACGGCTCCGCACGTTTCATAAAAAAAAAAATGCTCATCTTGTACCGTTTCAAGTCAAGGAGTCGATGACTGCTTGAGAAGGTTCTCAAAATATCCTAAAATGGGATTAAAAAAAAATAATATATGTCGAAAGACAACGAATGAGTTTTTTTTTTTTTTTTTTTTTTTGAATGAAGTAACAAAACAGGCGTCCTCTAATGTTTTATCTGTTTTAAAATACTCTTCTTTGTAGACTACAGAAAATATGCTTTATTTGTGACGCCATCTAATATTTCTTACACAAGGTGTAACAGAAAGGTGTAACCATATTTGAAGAGCAGGGATAAACCCTGTATCTCGAAAAAAAAAATATTTACTTTTTCATAGAAAAATGCAATCCCGCTCGGCTGAAATGTAAGGAAGCGCAGATTTTTTTTTTTGAGATTTCAGGGTTGTCTCCATAGTAAAAGTTGTTCTATACAATTGACTGAATAAGCTCTTCAAATATGGTTACACCTTTCTGTTACACGTTGTATATTCGCGGGATATCTGATCAGTTTTCTACTAACGTGTTTTTCACTTAAATCGGCGTAGCAATTTTAAGACAAACAGTCACCAAACCCTAACCTTTATTTAAAAAAAAAGTTTTTTTGAGGCGCTACCGCAAATATAATGGCAATTTTTAAAGTCCTGTCTTTTTTTTTTTAATAACTTACTCTCGGTATTAAATTTAAATGAGGTTTACAAACACCTATTTTCTTCTGGTTTGACGAGAATCATTTGCAGAACTCAAGCAATTTGACTAATCAATTGACAATAGGTATCAAGATTTTAGTAAAATTAAATTTTGCTTGTAATTTTAGTTTTTTTTAGGGCTCCGTACCCAAAGGGTAACCAACGGGACCATATTACTAAGAATCCGCTGTCCGTCTGTCTGTCCGTCTGTCACCAATCTCATGAACTGTGATAGTTAGACAGTTGAAATTTTCACAGATGATGGATTTTCCACTATAACAACAAATACTAAAAAAACAGAATAAAATAAATATTTAAGGGGGCCCCCATACAACAGACAAGTTTTTTTTTCTGCCGTTTTTATAGATAATGGTACGGAACCCTTCGTGCGCGAGTCCGACTCGCACTTGGCTGTTTTTTTTTATCAATTCATCGTTTTTACTTTTTTTCTTTCGCCCTAAATTCGTCCCTAACGCATAGTGACCGTTGAAAAACTAACGCATCACCATCCCCATAAAATATAAGAAATCACAATCAAAAAACTTCCAGGCCAGATTAACTTAGGGTTGCCAACCGTACTTTAAAATAAAGTATCTTACGTTATTTTGGTTCCCTGTACTTTATACTTTTGAATACCAATAAAGTACGTGAAAATACTTTATTTCAATCTTTACATAAAATTAGACGTAAACTGAAAACAAAAAGAGAGCCGTAAAGAAATCCAAGGGAAAATGTATGACTTCCTTCATTGTGGATGATATTTTTTATGTTGTGCGTTTGTGTTTATGCAAATAGCACAAAACATACAGTTTCACAAAAGGATTTGAGGATGTTAGTATGTAGTCTGGCCTTCCTAGTTCCTACCGCCCGCAGCTACCGTAACATTTTTTTCAAAAAATCTTTGAACTCCCTTGAATAAAGAATACTTTTTTCTGAAGGACCGTACTTTTTATTTACCGTCCCTGAAATCATATATACTTTATTTCTTCTAAAAAAAGTTGGCAACCCTAGATTAACTACAAGCGAACCCTAGCAGTTCCGTCTATGTCCATCATCCACAGCAGTGTAGAACTAAAATGTAACTTTGTTTTGTCTCTGTTTCTCTTCCAACAAACTAAATATACGTCGTCGGGCATGCAGGAAGAGAAGAAATGTCACAGCTATTCCTGACTGTACGGGCTTGGAGGTAGCTGGACAAAACTTATACACACGGAAGTCTGTGGAATTCATATTGCACGCAACGGATGCGTATCGTCAACTGCTTGAAAATACTATTAATTTGGAACCCCCACCACAGTATAAGCACAAAATAATCACTTACAGAAGGTTTACTCCGCATAACTGGCGAAAACAGGCGCACGCACACATGCATAGACGCGTACGTACGACGATCTCAGATGATGTCGGTCGAATGCCAATACGAAATTCTGCCGAGAACATCATACTTACGCGTTTATGCATGTGTGCGTCTGTTTTCGTCCCCGAGTCGGCCTTCTGGTAGTATTTATTTTGTGGTTTAAGGAAGTAGACAGTAGTTTAACTGGGGTATCCTTGAAATCAATACCTACGGCCGCTCAGTGCCTAAATACGCGCTAGGGCTGCCAACTGACTGAATACGTATTTGATAATGCTATATTAAATTGTCGCATTATTAAATTTAAACAGCCATACAATGCACAACATATTCTATAATTTCGTGCCATAATTTACGAAAATGCGTGGGAGCGGCTTACAGTGTCAGAGCGGCAACGTGCGTACGTAACTACGGTGCAACCGCGACTGTCGTAAACTGAGTTGAACCAAGTTTTGGGAGGGGTTCGTTTGGGCCCGTTTGTATGGAGATAGAATACTGTCTACTTCCTGATACTGTGCCCTCACTGACTTTTTGTCATTAGACATTTTTAATTGTACAAAAAATACGTGTAAAACGTTATGAAGAATCCAAACGAAAAACAAATGAAATAAATAGCATAACGTAACGTTGTTTTATGCGTATTTGTCATAAAATAACCTTTGACGACAGTCAAATGTTTGTATTTCATAACGCTATTCATGACATTAAACTAGACTTCTATATTTTTGCCGTTCCAATGTAAAACTGTGACCAAGTTTTAGAAAAATCAATCCTTTCGAAATCAAAAAATAAATTATGAGTCCACACTTATTTTTAAATATCTACACTGAATGTTGCTTGTTTGCGGTGTCATTCTATATTAATAATGTATATTTTTCGGACAGTCGCTATTTCCCTACTAATAAAGTCAGTTAGTCAGTCTAGTTCTGTAGTGGTAAAACTTTGGCCAAGTATAGTTTGACAAATCCATTTGTCAATGACTATACACCATTTAAAATTTAATTTTGTGATGTGACTTAAGGCGCTCTTATCCCAAAATCAGAGAACTTTTAAATATCGTCTAAACCTTCAAAAAAAAAACGCAATATAGTTCGAACCTTTATCTAGGTCTTCCACGCATGTGTTACACGATCAGATAAACTTTGCTCGATAGAAATAATTCACTAACCTTTCAAATCATGCCATTTCCATAATTCCACTCTTTTATTAACGAAACATATCTGGTAATATTTCTCTTTAAATTTTCTAGGTCGACCACGTAAGTGGGTTTTAATAAACATATCCCCTATTTTTAAACAATTTAAAAACCGATAAAAACAACGAAAAAGTACAAAAGTGTGGTTATTTTCTTTACTCCTTACACGTAAAGAAAAAGACAGAGAGTCACTCTTCTGGGATAAGAGCGCCTTAAGGCGCTTGATCCTTCAAATACAGCCAGATGTGTACTTTCTAAAGCCTACTCCTCGTTTACGGCTGAACCAAATGGCTTGAAAAAAATATATATGAAATAATAACTCTTTAAAAATATTTGCAACAAATTTTGGTTTCGTACGATCAAAACTTCTATATTAAAAAAAATAACAACTGTATGATGTTTTTTTGGCTTGAATTCCCTACTCCTCCTAATCTGCTATGACGTTTGGAAATATTTACACGTCAAAAAATTAAGAATCTGTTGAACTTTAAATGCAACATATCTCAAGTATATCCAGTAACTTTTTCTTTTAAAAATATCGAAATATGTAAGATTTCAAGGTCAAAGGCTAAGAGGTGCTCTGCGCGGGCGCAGGCATCAGTCATGCAGTGGCGTTCAGACGGGGAGGCTGTGTCACTCGTTGCCACGTACCGCACCCTGGCGTCTGATGACATGTTTGCGAAAATATTTATAAGGATTTTTATTTGTGTGAGTTCAGAGAGTACTTTCGGCAATGGACTTAGTTATTTAGAGGATAAATTGTGCTGTGACGTTCGCGCGTGGACGCTATAATAAACTAGAAGTTTGACGAGTTAGCAAGGAACTTTTTTTAGAAAAATTATAATATAGTAGCTCATGGGTAGAACGCAGGCTTCTCAATTTTGAGATCCAGGTTCAAGCCTCGGTTGGGCATGCACCAAGGAGTTTATCGGAATTTTTGTGCATAGTATTTACTAATACTTACTACTTGCTGAATGTTTTGTGCCCGAAGTCACCACCAACCACGTTGGGACATACTTATCGTCGGTGAAACGCGGGTGTACCGAGTGCGGAGACACTCGAAACACCTCCAAAGCCCCCTCGGGGATTCCTATCATGACAATGTATAGGTATAATTATTATTATAAACAGCTATAAGCAACAATTCACGCAAAAAACGTTGCTCAAAATTTTGTTTTTACTTCTATCCAGCTAAATAAACTACCCAAGTATCAAGGCTCGGACTATGTATATGGTTTAGCTCCGCTTCCGACCTGTTTTTTTGGACCGGAGCACTATTTGAAATACTTGTTTTAGTTCATTTCAGAAAAATATGTCCTAGGCAGGCATATCAAAACCGTGGTATTTATACCTGTAATATTATGTAGAGATAGTTGAATAACTAGAATTGTAGGTATAATACATATAGTTGATATATTATTTCAGGGGCATCTAAAAAGAGACCACCAGAAACAGAAGGCAAAGAAAATAATCCGACAAAATCTGCAAAAAAGACCAAGACCTGACAATAAATTAATTCAAAATAATCTGTGCATGTAACCTGTAATGTCATTCCATCCATCCATCAGCCTCGTTCGTCCACTGCTGGACATAAGCCGTTTCAGGACTTTGTCATTCCCGGTGGTCATCCTGGAAGAATTGTCCATACTCACACATGCTGGGCAGGGGGTTGATGAGCGCGGTGCCGGAACCCTCGCACCAGTGACGCCGCTGCCCGTTACCAGTCTGTTCCATATAAGGCCCGGCTATAAGGGATGGATATACCGCCATCCATCGGTCCTAGGCATGGTGGGTCTCCTGGTTTTTTGCCTGTGAGCTGTCCTCTTACTCTCCTCAGAATTACTTCGAGGGGGTCTCCAAATAAGATGGTGGTACCTCCACAGTCGAGTCCAGCATCAGCTCTACCACCTATCAAATATCATTGTCATTGAAATTATGTAATGTCATTGAAATTTTGTAAATATTTAGAGTGCCAACAAACGAACATCACTTTCAAAACGGTAGCCGTACACATGCTTATGTCGAACCATGTTGGCGATAGCCATCGACTACCATCGAACAATGGTAGTGAGCGTCAGCTATTGGTTGCATTCGACGCGCTGAGGCTGCCAAACAGCGCCGACTGTACTCGATTGATGGTATTGTCAGCGTTGTATGGTCGACTGCAACCGACGGCTGACGCTAACGTCATTCGGTGGCAATTTATGGTATAGAATAGTAGACTGTCAGAATACATTCGGGAACACTATGTCATCGAGTAACAAGATGTGACCAACTCGTAGTGATGTAGAAAAAAAACTACATCAAAATAAACCGGGTTGGCTAGGCGCAACCTAGAGCGTTTTATACAGTCAGCAAAAACAACGCAAATTTTCTGACAAAAATTACGTCAATAAGTAGCAAGTACTATGTTCGGTATAGCGTATCACAAGGTGCTTAAAAATAAGGTTTGCATGTCCTATGTTGGTACTAATATCAGCCTGATTTTATCGAATATCTTTTTATATGAAAAAAAGCTTTCTTTAGCAACTTTTATACGCTCTATCGATGATATATACTTGATGATGTGATTTTTTTTAATCAATAAAATTGTGCTGCTTTTGCTGACTTTACAAAATTTTTCAGGTTGCGTCGAGCCAACTCTGTTTATTTTGATGTAGTTTTTTTTCTACACCACTACGAATTGGTCACATCTTGTTATTTAATGACATAGGGTTACCAACTGTCACCCGACAGCCTAGTACGTAAAAAATTATATTCCGTATTAAAACATATTCAGCGTTATTTGTTATGTTTCTTAGAGAAAAGCATCGTCTGGATCACCACAATCTCTAAGCTCATTCATTGCTTCAGAAATGGAAGGCAAAGACAATGATCCAACAATGTCTGCACAAAAGACTATCGAAGAGTCAATTCCGGTAGGTTTGAGAATTTACCAATCTTTTTTTATAACGTGGTAATATCCTTGAATTTAGGTAAATATTTAGGAATTAATATTATGTTTTATATTTGTTTGTGAAACTTGAGTATTTTTCTTTAATGGGTTTGCATTATTTTATAATTTATAGTGGGTTAAAAATTATACTATGTACTTAGGTAAATTCAAACTTATTTATTATGTTTTTCAGAGAAAAATATCTTTTGGACCACCACCATCTCCAGGCTCATTCATTGCATTACAAATGAACGGCAAAGACAATGATCCGACAGCCTCTGAACAAAAGACGATTAAAGACTCGATTCTGGTAGATTCATTTTAATTTACAGCAAATGTTTTACAAAATATAAAACAAGAAAATGAAAACCACAGTACAGATCAATAAAATGAAAAACAAAGTGCACAACAAAAAAAGTAACAAAAGGAAAAAAAAAATTACAAAAACGAAAACACACAGAAAATGTATAACAATATAATAGAACAAGAAAATGAAGACCGCAGTACAGAACAATGAAATAAACGAAGTACAGAACAAGAAAATGAAGAACAAAGAGCACAACAAACAATTTAACTTATCTCAAGTGAAGAACAAATAAAAAGCAGAAGACTCTTTATCAAGAAAATATATACATATATTTACCAAATTGAGGATTTACCTGCAGATCAGAGCTTACAAGTGTTAGCGAGGTGAAACTGTGGTACAGATTACGTAACATAATTAAAATTTACAGATTAAAAAAAATATGTGTTTTGTTTATTTTACGTGCGAATACAATCTTCATAAAAATAAAATCTAAAAGTTGCATCAACATCATTGAAACCGTTTCTGAGTACCCAAATATATTACATACTATCGGTTTTATTATGAGACCCGCAAATAACCGATACATACCACTCAAGTCTCTAAAAGCACCGAAATTAACAAAAATTGTAACAAAATTATATTTTATCAATATATATATTTTTTCGTCATTATCGTTCAAAAATCATTCAAATATAAAAACAGACACTTTTTATGAAAAATTGTTTGACTGCAACCGACGACGGCTGACGCTACCATCATTAGACGGTTACCTCCGACATTAGTTACCTCAATCCTCTGGCACAGTATAATACTGTGCCTCTGGCCTACCATGAGTTTGGCACTCGATGCACGTTAGCGACAGCGTAAAACATTTGTATGAGTTTAGCGGTTCTAGCGGTATACGAGAGGAACCAGAATTTCCAATACATTATATTTTACGCAGTCGCTAACGTATATCGAGTGCCAAACTCATGGTGGGCCTACTGTTGACGGTTACCAACTGCAAAGTGACGCTCGTCTGTTACCGCTCAAGCCCAAGATTTATAAAGGTCTGACCCCAATATCAACTTGGTCACTTTCGGGTATCCTCACATAACCGATTTTGTTGTATATGTTTTATATATTTTCGCGATTTCAGTACTATCACCACTAGTTGGCGATTACTATAATCACTAGTTTGTTTTCAAAACTACCAAAATATCACCGTGTAGTAGTAGGAACAGAATGGTCACATCTCTCTGTTACAGCACCACAGCCTATTGAGCCTCAAAAGTTATAGTTATACGAGTAGGTTTACGCATAAAACAATGCTACATAAATTTATTTCTACCTCGCTACGAGGTGTGAATCATTTCGACGCTAGCGATCTTTGTAGAGGGGCGCGGGGCGTCTGCGCAGAGGCATGCGGGGAGCAGCGCCTGTAACTCCCCGGAGGTGAGGCCGATTGCTCAAGGCCGTTGGCGTGGGTAATCACCTTAATGTGTCTATCTCTGAAACCAGTGGAGATAGCGACAAAAGTGATTAATGCGCGACATAAAATATTTTAGAGATCCGTGGTTCCTACAACGTAAGTATTTTCAAGTATATACGGTTGGATTAAAAGGTCTTAAACATAATCTAGTTTAAAAATAAAATCCAAACTAGACCGCCGCTGTGGTCCAGTGGTTTGAGTACTCGACTACTAATCCTTAGGTCGCAGGTTCAAATCTCGTAGGGTCTGTGGTCTTCGGAAGGCACGTCGGTAAAATGTGGGTACACGAGTGACTTGCCATTACCGCAGTCTGATGGAAAGCGACGATGATACCTTGGACGAAGGGCGTTTGGCCAGAAACTGGAAGAGAGAAATCGTGCGAGGTGCCTAGTTAAAACTGAAAGAGTGAAATCGAGCGAGGCGAGCCTAGTTAGAACTGGAAGAGTGAAATCGAGTGAGGCGAGCTTAGTTAGAACTGGAAGAGTGAAATGGTGTGAGGCGAGCCTAGTTAGAACTGGAAGAGTGAAATCGAGCGAAGCGAGCCTAGTTAGAACTGGAAGAATGAAATCGAGCGAAGCGAGCCTAGTTAGAACTGGAAGAGTGAAATCGAGCGAGGCGAGCCTAGCTAGAACTGGAAGAGTGAAATCGAGCGAGGCGAGCCTAGCTAGAACTGGAAGAGTGAAGTCGAGCGAGGCGAGCCTAGTTAAAACTGGAAGAGTGAAATAGAGCGAGACGAGCCTAGTTAGAACTGGAAGAGTGAAATCGAGCGAGGCGAGCCTAGCTAGAACTGGAAGAGTGAAATCGAGCGAGGCGAGGCTAGTTAGAACTGGAAGAGTGAAATCGAGCGAGGCGAGCCTAGTTAGAACTGGAAGACTGAAATCGAGCGAGACGAGCTTAGTTAGAACTGGAAGAGTGAAATGGTGTGAGGCGAGCCTAGTTAGAACTGGAAGAGTGAAATCGAGCGAAGCGAGCCTAGTTAGAACTGGAAGAATGAAATCGAGCGAAGCGAGCCTAGTTAGAACTGGAAGAGTGAAATAGAGCGAGGCGAGCCTAGCTAGAACTGGAAGAGTGAAATCGAGCGGGGCGAGCCTAGCTAGAACTGGAAGAGTGAAATCGAGCGAGGCTAGCCTAGCTAGAACTGGAAGAGCGAAATCGAGCGAGGCGAGCCTAGCTAGAACTGGAAGAGTGAAATAGAGCGAGGCGAGCCTAGCTAGAACTGGAAGAGAGAAATCGAGCGAGGCGAGCATAGTTAGAACTGGAAGAGTGAAATTGAGCGAGGCGAGCATAGTTAGAACTGGAAGAGTAAAATTGAGCGAGGCGAGCATAGTTAGAACTGTCATGATCATATAGAGAATACTAAGTATTTATCTACTTGAGTGGCTTAGATTATTAGATTATTACACGTAGTATCGGCCAAGCTAGAATTAATGAAAAAAAGGAACCGGTCAAGTGTGTGTAGGTCTAGCGCCTTGAGTGTTCCGTAGCTTTCTAATAAGTTACATAGACCTTAAGACTTTGTCTTTGATGTGATGATAATTCTAAGAAACTAAAACTCCTTAATATACTTGTAAAACATGTAATAAATCCGGGCAAAAGGTTTTCACAATCACCCACCTTCCGCATTCGCAAATTAACGCATTGTGTCGGAATTGCCGTCTTGCTTCCTTGAAAGTGCGGAAAAATTGCCGAGGCAGATTTTTTCGGGTGATTTTAAAAGGGATTTTCTACGGATATGTATAGAGTTTTTTGACAGTCAGCATTTCTTACATTCCATTCATTTCATGAGGCTTAGTCACTCCACTTTATCTTTCTATAAACAAATGTCGAACGCATGACATTGCGAGTGAAAAACATTGCCAGAATAGCCGTCCTGGGAGACACTTTTTAATAAATTCAAGTCGTTGATAAGATAAAGTTTACTTGGTTACTTAGTTGCGTTTCGACATGCTTGTGAGCATTTTAATTAGAAATGTACATTTAAAACAGGCTTTCAAGTATATCACTAACACGATAAACCGTTTTTAGAGAATACGCTTCATATAATACGGAATAAAAAAAAACAGTCAAGTGTGTGTAGAATTCTTAGTAGAATAAGTTAACGTCATAAGCTTAGCACAAAGTGCATAACTTAATTATAAAATTTGTGTTTGGCGTAAGGTCGTCGCGTAAACGTCTTTACTCGCCCAGATGAACGCAGTCTAAATCTGCTGAAACTGGTCGGCTTTCCCGATCATAACACGTATTGAGGTAAGCCGTTTTTAAATGAATCATGCATAACTTAAATTTGTATTCCTTGTTTAGAAGTTAAAATTGAAAAACATTTTGGTATGTGGCAGTTGACGTTAATAGTTCAGTATTAGTGAGGTTTATAAAGCATGAGTTTGAAATTTAATGCACAATTAGTTATGATCTTGTATGAGTTGAAAAAAAAAGTTGTCCAAAAAAAGTTAAAACAGCAGCACGTGGGGTTTAAACACGACTGCTTTCTACAGGGTCCGGGGGGAAGAAGAAAATATGCTTTGCACAGACAAACGGACAACAAAGGCCTAAAAGGTTTTGATATTTTCTTAAGAGTTACAGAACCCTAAAAACCAAAATATGACTTCATCAGATTATCATTCTTTTCCCAACTAGTAATAGTTTTTGAGTTCTACATCTACCCACAAATAAACGAAAGTGTTTTAGCAAAACAAAGCCGTTATCTATGTCAAAATTCACACAAGTGAAACCACTGACAACCGCCAGTCAAGATAAAGCTATGCGCACATGTGACAGACTGACAGATAAACAAAACATGCGACCTGCTGATAATATCACGCTTCCTATTAGATAAACTTACTAACATAGTTTGTTGAAAAGGGGAAGAGGTGTGTGGTATGGGAGTTCCTTTACGAATACAGGGTGGTTTAAGAGTAGATTATTCAATGTTGTGACGAAATTTAAACGCTTAAAAACATTAAAAAAAAACTATTTATTAAACCATAAATCGTTACAAAGGTTACAGTGAGACCCTGTTATAAGTTAAATGTAACCTGAGGTCTCTAAAATCTCTTGGCATTGCAAAAAGTGTTTTTAACGTTGCTTCAAAATAAATGGATTTTCCATTTTTTTATTTGAATCCAACGTGTGAATCTATTATAGAGTTTTATCTAAGATTTATCTTAACTTTTTTGTTTATTACTTTTTTGTTATTTCATTCATTATTAATAAAATAATAATATTTTTTTTTATAATAATGATGATGCAATATATCTTTTGTGCAAGCTTTGGGGTTAAAACAGAAAGTTAGTTGAAGAAATAGCTTACGGACGGTGTAAATTTTAAAAAGAGAAAAAATATAATATCCCCAAAACTAGGTGTGTGATATAGTATATATATATATATATATATATATATATATTACTACTGTCAACAACCTGTCAGTTATCTGTGATATGAGGGTATCGGCAATACACTGATAAGATAAAACTGTTGTTGGTACTATTGCTATATACAGGGTGTTAACATGAAGTTGCAGAAGCCGAAAACAGGCGATAGTACTGGTCCATACGAACAACTTTCCCTGAAAAAAAAAGTAAAGAGATCAAAAAAAAAAATTTGTTGTTCAAAATTTTTGGAGGGGGCTATATAACTTTTTTATGGAACAGCTGATTTTTTTTTCGCGACTCGTTTCCAGTTTCCGCAACTTCATGTTAACACCCTGTATGTTACTGTACGTATAAAGATGGAAATCTAGTCCCTCAAAATATTTTTTTTTTACTTAAGTTGCCAGAAGTCCCGTATTTTAGGTGTTTACTCTGTTTTTCGGACTATGATAATGGAAAACCTCGCAGTTGTCACAATAAAACATGGGAGTTTTTTCATTTTTCAGCAGTTTATTCAAACATGAAGTACCTATTATATAAAAAATAATGCTGTTATTATAAACAAATGCTGTTTTAATGATCTCCCTTGAAAAAATCTGGTACGGTTAAGAGGCATTTCACAAAATAACGCTTTTTGTGTGGCGTGCCCTTCTGGATCGGAATTTTCTTGGAATTTGGAGTAATGTTTTTTTTTTATTTTGGTCTAATTAAATGAAATAATATTCAGTAATTAAATTACTACTGAATTCGATTATGAAATTTTGATTGTGATTATGCTTTATTCGATACAAAAAATCGTGGTAAACTGACGACATTAATCGGGAAAATTTACGGAACTCTTTTTTTATGTTTTTATAAAAAGTACATATTTTGGTACATTATGTGTCTACAAATTTATATGTCAGATGTTTTGGTAATTTTTTTTAAGCAATTTTTTTGAATTCTGATTTAGGAATAGGTTCTTAAAGTTGACAATGTAATTCGTTTTCCATGAACAAGGTGTGGGAAATTGATCATTTCAACAAATACAAAATAGTATTTGGAAATGTGGTACATTAACTGTCAATAGGAAAAATTTGTCTATGTTTATCATGTATTCAACAGCATAACAGTCTTTCTTAAATTGGTAGATTAGGCGCTTGAAATTTTAGATTTCTCGATAAAAGTGTGAAATCGCCCTTAAATCAAGAAATGGCAGTGGTAATAGTAGGCATAGGAGTTATTACTGCGATTGTCTTTGATTATAGCAATATTTAAATTTTGCAATAACAAACACTTGTACCAGTTTCACGATAACTTTAAGTCATAAACACCCACCCGGTTTACTTAATTAATTAACGGTATTTAAATGATATTTTACTTAGGGTTTTGTACAACATCCTGTATTTAATCATGTATGACTACTATTTCTGGAAAGGCCCTATGGTTAAACTTGTTCAAATTAATTATACTTCGTGCCTGATAGTTCATTTTAAAATTATATTGTCTACCAACAGGAAAAATTGCACAGGTTCACTTTTCACTCCTCATGGTTTAAAAAGTCAATCAGCGGAACTTTCCCCTATAGTACTTAGTTATTAAAAAAAAAACAGCCAAGTGCGAGTCAGACTCGCGTACCTAGGGTACCTTATTGTGTAATTGTGTAATCTTTACCTAAGCACATATTACCATGATCTTTTTCATATTTTTCGGTCCACCAGTTTTGGAGATAAGGGGGGGGGGCATACATATTTTTGTGGTTTTTCAAGGATTTTTTGAAATAGATGCAATTAAATATAGCCAAACTATATATTTTTACAATCAGCTTTTTAATACTTACAATTTGATATCCATATTGTATTTTTTTTTCATTTTGTTCGCGCCACTTCTTGTGGCTCTCATACTGCGGGGTAGTTGTGAATTAATATTTTCAACTGTCATTTTCGCTGCATCTCCACCCGCTTAGTTTTGGACGCAAATCAATCAGTCGTCAATCAGAAGCCTTTCACGCCGGAGGTATACGCTGATTGTCATTCGACTAGGTCCTACCTCGACCCTACCGCCCGCCATTTTGAGATCGCACCCGCTGTGCGCCTCATTTTCATCTATTACTATTACGAAGAAGATTAGCCGAGAAGAGCGCAACCAGGCACGAAGAGGAAGAAGAAAACCATCTTGGAGAACACCAGAGACTTGGTGGCTCAGGCGAAGCGTGGTTTGTGGTGCATGCAGCTCCTTCCCAAGGTCAGATCTTTCATCTTCGTAATTATTTCTCTTCACTTCCCGCTATTTTTAAAACCTATGGTGATACAAAGCACTGCCGTCATATCGCGTGCTCATTTTTTGGCCATTCGAGCCGGATCTAGATCCATTTTAGGCCCTTTGATCTGCGATCTATAACCATTTTTTGGTATTTCCAACCGCTATCTTCATGTTCTTTGTCTAAAGAACACGTGAATTCCGCTCTAATTTTCACTCTGCCCGCAGTATTACCCCGCATTCCCGCTCTTATTTGCATTATCTATGCATTAAAACCCCGCATTCGTCAAAATATTAGTGATTCCATTTCCTATATACTGGAAATTATAAATTATCTACAGTGAAATACGCCATTCTGTTAATTTATCCGCTGCGATTATACCATTTGATCATTTCACAGAAAATATTATCTGCCTACCTGCTAATTCTTAATATTATCGAGAGGTACTCGTACACAGGTTCGTCCGCCGCCCGTGTTATCTCTAACTCATTAGCATTATTCTATGTTGTAGTCAGTATAAAACTTTCAATAGTTCTGGTACTTGCCTAACTTTGTACTATATAACATGCCAAATTCCGCAGAAGCTGCAAAATTAAAGATGTCGTATAGTTTAAAGAAGCTTAAAAATAAAAGGCAAGAATTGTTTAATCGCCTTCAGAGAGTTTATGACTTTTCTAAAACCGCTTTAGAGGATGTTTCTTCGGCAGAATTGTTTATGGCCAATGTCGAAACTTTGGATACTGTACGCTCAGAAATTCATGTAATCATAGATGAAATTAATGACACAGAGGTATTGATAAATCCTAATTTTGAACCAAATTATCAAAGTTGGTCAGCTTTTGAGGATCTTTACTCCCATTGCAAATACATCAACCGGAAGTTATCACATTCTTCGAAATCGGCTGACTCTAAAGTTAAAGCTCCACTTGACATGGAATGTCCCAAAAAACCTACTATCAAGCTTCCAAAACTGGAACTCGTTGGTTTTTCTGGTGAAGCTACTATGTGGCCAACATTCTATGAAACATTTAAAACCACGATTCACGATAATCCGGACTTGACCGACAACGAACGAGTACAATACCTGATGGGTAAACTTTCTGGCCGGGCACTTTCGATTTGTTCTGGAATCACACCGAACGCAACTAACTACGACATAATCTGGAAAACACTCGTTTCTACTTTTCAAGACTCGCGTAGTTTAGCCACTACTTATTTGGATCAAATGTTTGAATTTCGCCCTTTAACTACCGCTAGTTCAAAAAACTTGGACTTGTTTTTAGACAAGTTCTGTTCCGCTGTTTCGTGTTTAAAATCACTGAATATTAAAGATCTTTCGGATTTTATCCTTATGTATTTGGCCCTTAAAAAACTTGATGTTGAAACCGCTCGTTCATTTGAAATGTTTAAACGTGGTTCCGATTTACCCCATTATGATGAATTAATATCATTTTTACGGGAACAAACTAAGATACTGAACCGCACTGCACCCGCAATTACCGCTCCCGCTCCGAACCGCTCCGTTAATAATAATAACAACAAAACCGGGTACAGTACCAAGTCAACCCATGCTTTTGTCTCCGCTTCGACCAATAATAATTGTTGTCCGCTATGTAAACAATTAAAACACTATAATTTATATAAGTGTCCCGAATTTGTGAAACTAGATATCGAGAAAAGATTTCAGTTCATCAAATCTAATAACGGTTGCACCAATTGTTTAAGTATTACGCATAACAATTCCGCTTGTAAATCGTCTTATAATTGCCGCCATTGTAATTGTAAACACCATTCGATGTTGTGCCGCAAACAAAATGTGATGAATACTCACACCGCGCTTGGTCAAAATATTACCGTGTCTCCACGCACACATACGCAATCTTCGAGGTTGGTGGATCCTGCCGTATCGGCGACTAACACAGAACATATGACTAATGATTCTCAATCCGTACCAACTGCGAGTAATAATATTTCTTTATGTAACTTACAGCCTAACTCGCAGCGTAATGAAACATGCCTTTTAGGTACAATTCAAGTGATCGTGAAAGATTCTAACGGTATGTCTGTCCGTCTACGTGCGCTCTGCGACCCTGCGTCACAATCCAGTTTTTCGACGGTTTCCTGTTGTGAGAAGCTTAACTTAAAATATGAGAAAATTCCCCGCGCTTTTGTTAAGGGCATCGGCTCTTCATCAAACCCAATTAAGGGTGCGACAAACCTTAAATTGTTTTCACGATTTGATGATTCGGTTTCAATTTCGCTTGACACTTATGTAATCGACCGTATTACCGACAACTTACCATCGGTGCAGGTGGATTTGTCCACGCTTTCGTATTTAAAATATATCACACTTGCTGATGAAACATTTTACTTACCGGGTGAGATTGATATTCTTATCGGTGCATCTTTATTCGCGGATATCTTGTTATCAGGCCGCGTCTCTGGTCCCCCGGGTACGCCGACGGGATTTCAGACCATCTTCGGTTTTACGCTAATTGGTAATACGCCTGTTTACCAAAATACCGCATGTTCAATTTCGTTATGCTCTTATATGGAGATTGAACCGCCAATAGATTTTATTTTACAAAAATTTTGGCAATTAGAAGAGGTGCATTGTGAACCTGCTTCTAGTCCCGCAAATGATGAATGTGAAAAATTATTTATTAACAATGTGTCACGTGACCCCGCTGGTCGCTATTCGGTTTCTTTACCGTTCGCACGGAATCCTAACATACTAGGAAACTCGTACCATCACGCAAAAAAGTGTTTTATGTCTCTTGAGCGTAGGTTTGTTTCTAACGCAGATTTACGTTCCGAGTATAACAATATAATAAATGAATACCTAACTAAAGGTTACATATCCCCGCTTCATAATGATGACCAATTATCTCTTGGTTATTATATTCCGCATCATCCCGTAGTGCGTGTTGATAAATCAACGACAAAGGTGCGTATTTGTATGAATGCCAGTACTAAGACTGACTCCGCTGATGGTACTCGTGTCTCATTAAATGACACGCTGCACACAGGTGCTAATTTGCAAAACGATTTGTTTTTAATTTTACTTGACTTCCGCTTGTATGAAATCGCTTTTACCTCGGATATCAAACAAATGTTCTTACAAGTTTTGGTTAACGCCGATGATCGCAAATTTCAAAAGTTTTTATACCGCTTTGACACGTGTTCACCGCTTATCGCTTATCAGTTCAATCGCGTCTGCTTTGGACTACGTAGTAGCCCTTTCCTTGCGATGAGAGTAGTCAGGAAACTCTGTGAGGATGGGAGTTCAGCGTACCCGCTCGCCGCTACTGTAGCCGCACGAAACTGTTACATGGACGACATCTGCTATAGCACGCCCACCGTGCAGGGCTCCTTACAGCTCAGAGATGAGCTGGTAGGATTGCTTAAGGCCGGTGGCTTTGAGCTCGTCAAGTGGTCTAGTAACTGTCAACAGTTACTTGATACACTGCCTGATACTCACCGCTTAAATTCTAGTAAGAATTTTGAAGAACAAACTCAAACTCTTAAAGTTCTTGGCTTACAGTGG
Source organism: Ypsolopha sequella (assembly GCA_934047225.1). NCBI lineage: Eukaryota > Metazoa > Arthropoda > Insecta > Lepidoptera > Ypsolophidae > Ypsolopha > Ypsolopha sequella. The sequence continues at coordinate 11,937,832 of OW204009.1, forward strand.
TCGCCTGATTCTGACGAGTTCTCTTTTACTGTATCGCTAGATAGTCGCCCATGTACTAAACGCAATGTTTTGTCCGTGATAGCACGTCAGTACGACGTCCTCGGCTTTACCGCTCCTGTGATCTTGTACGCAAAATTACTCTTGCAGAAAATCTGTATTTTAAAATTAGACTGGGATGAAACACTACCCTCTGATATTGCGCAGATTTGGCAAAACTATTTGAAGGAGCTACCTGTTTTGCGGGATTTACGTATTAAACGCCACTTAGACGTGTTCCAAAATTCGAAAATTTCGATAATATCATTTGCAGACGCAAGTGAACGTGGATACGGATGTGTCGTATATATTAGAGTACAAGATGACTCAGACACTTGCACTAGCATTCGGCTGGTATGCGCAAAGTCAAAAGTCTGTCCGCTCAAGACCGTCAGTGTCGCCCGCCTTGAGCTTTGTGCCTCGTTACTCATGTCGAAATTAACTCGTCGTGTAGTTGACGCTTATAAAATACGTCACAATATTGAACGTATTTACTGTTTTACCGATTCTATGGTAACTTTACACTGGATACATTCCTCACCGCACAGGTTTAAAACCTTTGTCGCGACGCGTATAACAAAAATAATATCCGCTATTCCCGCTGAATGTTTTTACCATACAGCTGGTTCTCAAAACCCGAGCGACTGTCTTTCCCGTGGTCTCACTCCCACGCAGTTGATGAGTCACCCGCTCTGGTTCACTGGACCTGCTTGGCTTTATCTGGACGCTAAAGAGTGGCCAATCAAAACAATAGAATCAGCTTCTATTGAAGAAAACTTGCCGGAATCAAAAACAATTTCTCTTCCCGCTTTTAGTAATGAAGAACCGCATCCACTTCTTTCTCTTTCGGAAAGAATTTCGTCATGGCTTGTGCTTTTACACACAATCATTTACATCTACCGATTTTTACGTATTTTACCGCGCTCTAATATTTTTACCGCTACCGATATGGATTTCGCTGAAGTTGCATTGATTAAAGCTCTTCAAGCATTTTATTTTCTTGATGAAATAAAAAGATTAAAGTCAAATAAACTTTGTTCTCCCGCTTTAAATCGACTATCGCCATTTTTAGATAAAAATGGATTGTTACGCGTTGGTGGTCGACTTCGCAACACAGACATGACGTTCGATCAACAACACCCTGTGTTGTTACCTCGTAAAAATCATATTGTCGAATTGATTATCATTCATTATCATCGCAAAAATTGTCACACTGGACCAGTGGCTTTAATGTCAATAATCCGCCAAAAATTTTGGATACTTTCCTGTCGAAATATTGTTCGTCGCGTAATACATAGCTGCAATTATTGTTTTAAGGCGAAGCCGAGACAAACCTTCCCTTTCATGGCAGATTTACCATCATGCCGCGTTAATGAGGCTAAAGCTTTTGTCCACTGCGCTGTGGATTATTGTGGTCCTATCAGTATCACTCCGTATCGAAAACGTGGAGTCCGTCCCGTCAAATGTTACCTCTGCATATTTGTATGCCTGGTGACTCGTGCAGTTCACGTTGAATTGGCAACTGATCTTAGCACGAACACTTTTCTTTCCGCGTTCAAACGTTTTTTATCTAGACGTGGAGCAGTGTCTTTCGTATATTCAGATAATGCTACGAACTTTGTAGGCGCTAGAAATGCCCTCTCAGAAATTTACAATTTGACAAACTCCGAAGAATTTAAAACGTCTTTCGCGAATGAACTTGCCGATCATAGAATACAATGGAAATTTAATATTCCACGTAGCCCACATTTTGGGGGACATTATGAGATATATGTCAAAGGATTTAAGACGCATTTGCATAGAGTAGTAGGTACTCAACTGTTGACCTACGAAGAATTATTAACTGTAGTTACGCAAATAGAATGTGTCATAAATTCTCGTCCGCTTACGCTGCTGAGTGAAGATCCATCTGAACTTAGCGCGTTAACTCCTGCACATTTTCTGATGTCAACTCCTTTAAAAGAATTACCCGCTTGTAAGGTGGCTGATGAGCCAGTTAATTTATTACGTCGCTACGCGTTGCTTGATCAAATGGTAGAATCGTTCGCAAGGCGATGGAAGAATGATTATCTCCATCTTCTCCAGTCTAGAGGAAAATGGAATACACCTTCCAACCCAATCAAAATTGGATCTGTTGTCGTTGTAGTTACCGATAACACTCCACCGCTTCAATGGCCGCTCGGTGTTATTGTAGCTGTATACCCTGGCAAAGATAATGTCATTAGGGTAGCTTCTGTCAAAACGACGACAGGTGTTTACAAACGACCTGTCGTGCGTCTTTGCCCTCTCCCATCTCAATAACTCCTTTCTTTGCCCCCGCTTCAAAATTTCGTTATTCTCTGTCTTATTTTTACTTTTCTATTCTTATTTTAAAACCAATGGTTTTAACGCCGGGGGCAAATGTTCGCGCCACTTCTTGTGGCTCTCATACTGCGGGGTAGTTGTGAATTAATATTTTCAACTGTCATTTTCGCTGCATCTCCACCCGCTTAGTTTTGGACGCAAATCAATCAGTCGTCAATCAGAAGCCTTTCACGCCGGAGGTATACGCTGATTGTCATTCGACTAGGTCCTACCTCGACCCTACCGCCCGCCATTTTGAGATCGCACCCGCTGTGCGCCTCATTTTCATCTATTACTATTACGAAGAAGATTAGCCGAGAAGAGCGCAACCAGGCACGAAGAGGAAGAAGAAAACCATCTTGGAGAACACCAGAGACTTGGTGGCTCAGGCGAAGCGTGGTTTGTGGTGCATGCAGCTCCTTCCCAAGGTCAGATCTTTCATCTTCGTAATTATTTCTCTTCACTTCCCGCTATTTTTAAAACCTATGGTGATACAAAGCACTGCCGTCATATCGCGTGCTCACATTTGTTTTACTGTTTTTATATTTCTCATCTGTGCTCAACTTTTTTTACACTTTTAACTTTTTTAGATTTCCTGTAATGGGCCAGTTATGATATGTAATCGTATTTTTTTTCATATTTCTAGGTCTCCCAGTTTCAGAGATATGGTTGGTTGGGTTTTTAAAGATTTCTCGAAACTAGTGCCAAAATATAGTAAAAATATATATTTTTACAATCATCTCTTTAATATCTACAATTTGATACACATATTGTATTTTTAAGATAATATTTTTTATTTTCCTCACTTTTGTTTTGGAAATATTTAAAATTTCAAATTTTTTGTATTTTTTTTACAACTTGATATGTGGGCAAATTAATGCTCTTTTTGTCTTTATCTTCAACGGTGTTATGAAGGCTAAAGTTATGAGGCTGTGACATACGGAAGGACGGACAACGGAGTCTCACCATAAAGGTTCCTTTTGTACCTTTTAGGTACTATGGAACCCTAAAAAGGCACAAAAATACCTCATAGTTTCAGCTCTGGACTAGAAACACAAAACCTCGACGAGGTTTTCGCCAAGAAAAGTTAAAAATAGATAAGTTTCAGGTTATCTCGGGAATTTGGTCCAAAACGATCACTCATCATTTGGGGAGCCTTATCATGAGATATCTCCCGACACACGACGTCGTGTAGTACAGTCTCCAACACCTTAAGAGTGTGGCACAGGCTAGCAAAAAATGTGACTACCCATGCAACACAAAAACGCCAACGGCAAAGAAAAAGATTCCAAAAATAATAAACTATATATATATTTTTTTTCTTTTGTCTGTCAATCATCCACTTCATTTTATGACATTTTAACATATTATATTAATTTCACTTAATTCCACTGACGCCGACTATACAAGTCAAAATATATCTGGAAATGATTGTTATAATAAAGTGTTTTATAGAAATATAATAGTGTAAACTGAAAAAAAAAGCTATTATTGGTTGATATAATACAATATGAATATCTTATTTATTTAAAATATCCTTAACACTATTGCTTTGCGGGAAGAAATCCCATTATTGAGATAAGCACGCCATTGGACATAACTTTTATTATATAATTTAGAATTAAGTTTTCTGTGTGCAATAAGAATAAACATATAATTAATTATAATTACACAAAACGCTCATTTTGGAATGGCAGGGCCTTAAGTTTAAACTGAAAACCCAGTAAACTTGCACATTTGCCGGGTCAATGCACGATAACAATTTTATCATTTGAATGACGCGTGAGCATAAACTAGTTACAGACAATTTATTATTAAAAGTTTAAGGCGCTACGGAAAAAAAATTTACACTTTTAGAACTTACTTACTTCCAGTATTATTCTGACAATGATTGGAGACAGAATAGACTGCCCTTTTCGCCGGCACTGCTGTGACAGACATACCGCATTAGCCGTGCCGGTGAGAAGGTATTAAACTTTTATTTTTTTTTTATTTTTAATCTTTAATTTTTATTTTATTTTATTTTCTCATTATTATGAATTGTGTTTGACATTACTTATTATTGTATTTTGAAATTTATCATTATAATTTCAAACAAATGGCATGTAAGCAAATATGGATCTTTGTTATCCAAAATAAATGAAATTTATTATTATTATTGTTATATCTACTTCAGTACATAATGTATTATTTTGACGAAATAGTATATTATTTTTGAAATCTTTTTCTAGGGATCTGTTAAACAGAAACGCGATTGGAGAAATGCGGCTCGATAGAAATATTTATCGGAATGAGGTCTTTTTCGACACCAATTCTCCCTTTTTTGACAATCTAGACATATGGACTGCAATCATATTTTACTAGATGTTATTAGATTTTATTAGATAACGGACCTGGTTAAACGAAATTTCAAGAGCAACTTTAGTACATTTTATATTAAAAAAAAACTACTTTTTGCTACTTTTCCACGAATCCCTCTAGCACTGAAGGTTTTTTCGCATATGGAGTAACACGGACGCTAAAACTTTTACATATCGCCTTAACCGCCTCTTTGGCCGAGTGATAGATCGCTCGCCTGCTAATCCTGAGGTCGTGGGTTCAATCCCCGCGGTGCAAATTAATTTGAGTTCGGTCTACTTGCTTTGGGAGGTACGTTATGCTGTTAGTTCATTTGCGCCCGATATGCGACGATAGAGCTCACCAACCATCACGTTAGGATATTCGTCGGCGAAAAGCTGGTGTACGAAATGTGGTCTGTGACATGCAGTGAACACACTCGTGAACACCTCTGACTCCCTCTCGGGGATTCATGTCGTGACGATTTGTTTTATGTTTTTTTTTGTAAGTCTAACATTCCTTATAAAATGTGTGTACGGTTTGCAAAAGAGATGAGACGGTTCTAGGTCCAGCTCAATTAAGTGAAGATTTTTTATCGGCATTTAGTTATTTATTAATAGTAGTTTATGCTACAAGGGCGCAAAGGAATAAATTACGAGGACGATTTAAAACACGAGCGTAGCGAGTGTTTTAAACGTAACCGAGTAATTTATTGCTTTTACGCCCGTGTATCATACTACATTTTTCAATGCATAGTGTGAGGAAATGAAAACTAATATAATCTTGTGAACTTTAAATTATAATTGGCTCAAAAGGATTGTATCCAGAGCCGTTAAACAGTGGAAAAAAAAGTATAACGTCTATGGTGCACAGGAAAGGCTGCAGGTTAGCCAACCATTGTAAACAAATTAAAAAAATATATAATAATAAAGCCCTAGGGCAAAATAATCGACTTTCTGTTCGGTTTTGATGCATAAAAAGTGGGCCTTTACGAGCACATGCATTGAAAAAAAAATTACTGTACCTATTTTGTCTTTTATTCTTCCTATGAGTAAATAAATACAAAACATAAAATAAACACCAAAATAATGAAAACTATGTCCTTCAATGACGAGAATTCTCTGAAAAAAAATTGAAAACAATCTTTTAAAAATTAAGATCGCACCAAGCTTTTTACACAGTCAAACACATTTTATAACCCTTGTTTGAAGTAGTAAACAATTAAATTAAAATCTAGGGAAATATATTGGATCTATTGGGTATATATACTAGACTGTATACATAATGGAAACACGATTTGATAAAGTTGGCTCGATAGAATAAATTCGCAAACTTACCTTTTTTCGAGTAATTTTTTTCTCTATTTCCCTACTTTTCATTATAAATAAGTAATTTAATATTATGTTTCATTTACTAAAATAAAGTTCATAGATGACTGTAGCGTTTATACTAGATCGTTTTTATATAAAAACAATATAATGAAAATAACAACGAAAAACATTGAAAAAGTGCAAAAGTTTGGTTATTATCTTTACTCTTTGCACGTAAAGAAAAAGACAGAGACAAAGGCAAACGCTCGGTGCGCCCTTAAGCCATGGGAAGTACAGACAGAATTTTCTCGAATGTATAAAGAGATTTCGATATTTAGCTGTTACTCGGATGCTGAAACCCACATTTTCGTCTATTATCTTCTGCACACAGTTTAGGACGCACCTGGGTTATCTATCATCTACACCTGTTCCAACAACCACCTCTTCATGACCTCTGTAGCTCTCCATTTTGAAGCCTATTTGTAGAGAATTAGAGTCTACCATCTTATTTTGGTATTTACGAATAAACCGCCATGTAACACTTCTTATTCAATCGATATTCAACTCTGACGTAAGGGAATAAGCACTGGGTTGCATGTCTAGTAGATGTGGTACTTAATGTCAATATATATGTAGTTATCAGTAGATTGGGTCAGAATGTTGGAGATAGTTGATAGGGTATTTTTGCTGACGAGTATATGAACTGGAAGATGCATATAGAGGCCCTTGCAGGTAAGCTCAGTAGTTTTTGTTTTACGTTACGGTGCTTATCAAAGATTACCACACACATGCAGCACTTCAGGCTTACTACGTCTTCTTCCACTCACGCCTTCTTCACGCTTGGCACTGTGGGGAGGTAGTGTGGACATACAAAAAATTTTTGTGCTACAGAAAAGATGCGTCCGTATTTTAAATGGAGTTAAATCAAATAGTAACTTGTCGCGATTTATTTGTCAATCTGAAAATCGATACAGTTACAAGTGCTCTATTACAAGGTGACTTTTTGATCATCGTCCAAATTCATACTGGTGGCTTGGTAAGTGATCAGTATCATGCATCAATAACAATTTTGGTGAAATTCGTAAAATGAAATTTCGACTCCCTAAAGTGATTCACTCGAGACTGGAACTGAATTTATATGGGAAGCCGAAATTTCATTATACGAATTTCACAAAAATTGTTACTGATCCAAGATACTGATCACTTATCAAGCCTCCAGTATGAATTTGGACGATGATCAAAAAGTCACCTTGTATAATAGAACTTTGCAAATTAGTACAGCGATTTCCAGAGAAGTTTCCGATTAGCTCGGAGCGGAAGTGCAGAAGACTAAAAAACAGTAGAAGCACTGGTCAAATGGAAATTTTCATTTATAATTACCTATTAACATTAAACGACTGTCGGGTGATCAGTTCCTAAAGTCTTTAAAACAATGTTTGTTGCATATACTCTAAATGCAAATACAAAATTATTTATTTGGATTAAAAAATCTTAACCTAAAAATATCAATGTTAAGGCTAAGGTATTCACAAGAATTATGTGTTCAACTGAAACTTAAGTAAGGCAAAGCCTGTCATTTAAGAGTCAGTTGCTTCTGCTTGTAGGGACACAGTTTAGTTAATACAGGAAGCCGAAAAAGAGAAAAGTATGCAATTTATTAAAGCGTATTTAAATTTACAAAATTATATAAAAATAAACATGAGTATGTGTGTGTATATGTGAGAGGGTGTGTAAGTGTATGTGTCAGTGTGTGAGAAGAGAAAAGAAACAGGATGTGTTTACAAAAAAAAGATATGTTTTTACGTCATACGTAATTCAAATCTATTCGGAGACTTTTAGAAGATGTTCTGTTTGGTTGTAGGTAAATGTTTTCAGCATAATAATCATTCAAAATATATAAATGAGTTCTATGATAATAGTAAATAGGTTTTCAATGCATGTGCTCGTAAAGTCCCACTTTTTATGCATCAAAACCGAACAGAAAGTTGATTATTTTGCCCTAGGGCTTTATTATTATTTTTTTTTTATTTGTTTGCAATGGTTGGCTAACCTGCAGCCTTTCCTGTGTACCATAAATGTCATGCTTTTTTTTTCCACTGTTTAAAGGCTCTGGATACAGTCCTTTTGAGCCAATTAAATTTAAAGTTCACAAAATTATATTTGTTTTATTTCCTCACACAATGCATTGAAAAACGTAGTATGATACACGGGCGTAAAAGCAATAAATTACTCGGTTACGTTTAAAACACTCGCTACGCTCGTGTTTTAAATCGTCCTCGTAATTTATTCCTTTGCGCCCTTGTAGCATAAACTACTATTATTTAATAGATATATTAAATAGATTATCTTTAGGTGGTAGAGCTGATGCCGGGCTCAACTGTGGAGGCACCACCATCTTACTTGGAGACCCCCTCGAAGTGATTCGGGGGATAGTAAGAGGACAGCTCGCAGGGAAAAAACCAGGAGGCCCACCAAGCCTGGGACCGATGGATGGCGGTATGTCCATTCCTAATAGCCGGGCCTTATATGAAACACACTGGTGACGGGCAGCGGCGTCACTGGTGCGAGGGTTCCGGCACCGCGCTCACCAACCCGCCTGCCCAGCGTGTGTGAGTATGGGCAATTCTTCCAGGATCACCGCCGGGAGTGGCAAAGTCCTGGAAAGGCTTATGTCCAGCAGTGGACGAACTATGCTGATGGATGATCAAGCTAATGGTCAAGCAGGGAGTGGATATAGAAGGGGATGAAATGTATGGTGCGCAAGTGGCAGGTACAGCTCAACCAAGCCAGGGTCAATTTGTCGACATACTGAAGAAAGACAAAGTCAAAAGCACCCGAGGTAGAAGAGTTTATATGACTAGATGTAAAGAGGTGAGTCGTGAGTATTTGTATGTTTTCAGTACGGAACCCCAAAAATGTCCTGTCAACCAGCCTCCACGGCCGGACGGACGTCCTGAATGTGACTGAACAACTATATTTAATGAACCTTCCGACGGGACGCCATTTTGAATTCCGTCTGACATGTTATGGTACCTCAGTGAATCAAACATATATTAAATAGATAAAAAAAAACTGTGACAATATAATATATCCCAGAGGTGTTCCCGAGTATGGACTGTCACTAGAATAGTCAACACCCTCTTTTCACCGACGATTTTTACGTCGCGACGAGATAGGGGGTGAGTTTTACCGCCGTACTTCGAGCACACATACTCCCTTTATAGGGCATACATGTTTACTCAGTGTTTTCCTTCACCGTTGATCAAGTGGTAAAAATAAAACTCTTTTGCACATAAACCCTGAAAAGCTCATTGTTGCACGCTCGAGCGGCAGGATAACTTAAGAGGCAGGTAGTCGCCAACGACCTTGAGTCGACCTGTGTCTGTACAAATATCGACAGAAACTATATTGAAATAACGTTCATATCAGCGCGCACTGCATTGCGACGTCACATATGTCTCAGGATAGCGCAAAATAGGAAAAAATAATACTTCTCAAATGGACGCAATGTACGAAAAAAAAATATCCATTAATGATTTTTCTATTCAATATTTTCCTTGTATTTTAGTGCAAGAACCATACAAATACCATGAGTGGTTTCAAAGAAATAACCAATTTTACTTAATTTTAGTCAAAAAGAGCTTGTCTTTGAACAATGTTTTCATGCTGTTTTTTATGCGCTAGAATAATTTCCTTAAATAAAGTTGTTTATTATAGTTTGAGTGCAATATAAATGTATATATTTTTGGTAATGTTTAAAAATAACTTTATCAATAGAGTCATTTTCGGATGACGCTGGGAAGTGGCGCCTTACGCCAGGGCCACAGCTTCAGGCTTCTGGCGGCGCTTCTTGCTGCGCTTCCAGGCGGTTTTTGCGACGGGCTTTGCCCTGCCACGACACCCGTCGGCGCCTTCCACCGCATCGGATGTATTATAGCGCGCTCGCTCGCTCAAAACGTTCGACACTAGGTTCGTCCTGTGCTCTCGATTACTGTTTCAACCACCCGCCTCCCCGCACACCGCCGTCCCGAGAGCGCAAGTCACTCGAAGCCGGATAAGACGCGCGAGCGGCGACCCATGGCTGGCTCTATACAACTTCATACATTTGTTCTCTGCGCCGGCGCCATAGCAAGAAGAACCGCTTGGCGTGCCTCTCGAAGCCTGAAGCTGTGGCTGACCGGTTAAACGAGCTTACACATTATTAACATTTCATTACATGTCACAATATTCTGATTAAAAAGTTTCATCTTGAAATTTTTTGACGGACCCCACAGCCACGACTGCACAGACGGACAAAAGGGCGGCCATAACCGTAACAGTGAAATTCGGGACAAAATTAAAAGCAACGAGGAGCGGAATCAGCTCGTAACCGTTTGGGTCCACGGCCGCCATTTTGACATCTCATCGAGAAAATTAAAAAACATTCGTGGAATGAGCGTTTTTCCTTATGTCAAATTTAGTGTTAAAAAAGATTCCTAGATGGCACTGTCGTATACTTTAGCAACAGAATCAAAGACAAAATTTGCACGGATTCCAAACAAACTAAAAACTACTTTGACACTGTAGCCGATTCTGAAGGCTTTAATTTTAGTTTTAGTGCTGTCAAAACTAAATTTTCATCATTGCAAAATAGTCCATAAGTGTGAAGAACAGAAGCTAAATTACTTTGGAAAAATTTAAGTCTTGACAGTACTAAAACTAAAGTTAAAGCCTTCAGAATCGGCTTTATTGATTGCTACGAAACATATTTTACCTATGGTGCCATGGACAGCAACATCTGGAGGAAAGCTAAGCACTAAGAAAAAAAAACAACGAGGAAAACGGTTATTCGTATAGGATTTACTGTATTTTTTTTTCGTTTGAAAATTACATAGATATTAGGAGATTTGCCCTAGCACCCGTGTTCAGATCTCCGCGTTCCACCCACTTATTTCATCAACATAAACACAAAATGTAAGTACGACACGCGTTCTCAGTATTTCTCACGCACACTAATACACCTGCAAAAAGAGGACGGTGCATCAACCAGCGGGCGTAGCATAGTGTTTAATCTCGCGCAACGCCACTAGTTGAATCACAAGTGCATGGAGCGTGACATACTGTTTAATCGCAAAAACATCGTGTCACGTTCCTCGCACTTGTGATTCAACTAAGTGGCATCGCGCGCGATTAAACACTATGCTACGAGGCCTGCAGTCACAGACAACAGAACACATCACATATGATATATATGATATCTCTATTGACAATGATGTGAGGTCTGCATCAAGCCTTTTTAAAATTCAAATTCAATTAGTTTATTTTTAGGGTTCCATACCCAAAGGGTAACCAACGGGACCCTGTTACTAAGACTCCGCTGTCCATCTGTCTGTCCGTCTGTCTGTCCGTCTGTCTATTCGTCTGTATGTCCGTCTGTCTGTCCGTCTGTCACCCACCAGACTGTATCTCATGAACCATGATAGTTAGACAGTTGATATTTTCACAAATGATGTATTTCTGTTGCTGCTATAACAACAAATACTAATAATGTAATCTGAAATTTAATCAACCGCCCTAATTCATACTGAAGACTCGGTTAGTGATCATCAGGAACAATGTTTTATGACCCTTAAGGTGAATTTAGAAAAAAAAAATAACAAAAGGGGTTTTTTTTTTTTTTTTGCTACAGTGCAGCCTGTTTTGTTTTGCTCCGGTACCTACTGCCTGTACCAGGAATTGTATTGGAACTAGTCCAGGACGGCAATTTTGACACATGCGACAATTTACAAAGGCCGAAGGCAGGTGATTTTTAGAAGCTCTTTGTACAGAAACGCAAGCTTTTTAAATAAAACCTTTTGCCCGGATTCATAACATGTTTTACATGTCTTTAAAGGAGTTTTAGTTTGTAGAATTATCATTCAAATTCAAATTCAAATTTATTTTCACCATAATGTTTGAAAGGTCTTAAATAACATTTATAGTATCAATTATGGACCCTGTCGGGCACAGCAAAGTAACTTAAACCTAGTAACATCAATCTTATATTTAAGTAAGTATCATAAACAAGGCTTTATTGTGCTTAAAATCTAGTTAAATACAATTTCTATTTAATTTTTCTATTTAATTCTAATCATCACACAGCATAAGTCGCATGAAAATGTAAACGTGTTGAAAATGTAACGAGAATAGCCCCCCTTTTCCTACATAATTATGATAATAGTAGTTGGGAGAAAAGCTAGTAAATTGCGTTTAACTTGTAAATAAACGTGTAGCAATGCTGCCACGACGGGCTTCATATTCGACAATTTTCGTTGACAATAACGCAACTTTTAATATTTTCCTTCATGATCGTATACAAAGCGATATCAAAGGGAAAACAAATGACAAACCGATTTTTAAAAGCAATGTCATGGTTTTTATATGACATTAATTTGAATTTGGAATTCGAAATCGAACTAGTAATAGAAATCAAAGATAAGAGTAAAATAGAAATCACCAATTTCATACGTAAACAATTTGCAATTTGCAATATATGCAGAATTATTAAAAATGTGTCTTTATTTTTTTGGGGTCTCAGTGCAAAATGTCAGCTCAACTAACTCGGCTGTTTTGGGGTTCTGCAGATGATAAAATAATTTGGCCAAATGCGACACCAACTCGCGCACAAAGGGTGCCGCAAAAACGGTACGGAACCTTAAAAATAACAACAATATAGCAATTGCCAAAGCAATATTGAGGCAACAAAAACAAGCCGCTAAAAGCCGCGCAAATGATTTTGCACCCTCTGAGTGCATCCTAATAATATCTTGACCGCTAATATTTTTTCAATAATTTTTTCGTAATCAAATAACTTATTACTACAATTTTTTCCATATTTTTCAGTCCTCTTATTTCGGAAATAAGGGGGGAGACATGATAACGTTAAAAACCGGTCAACTGCGAGTCGGACTCGCGCACGAAGGGTTCCGTACCATTATACATAAAAACGGCAAAAAAAACATGTCTGTTGTATGGGAGCCCCCTTAAATATTTATTTTTTACTATTTGTTATTATTGCAGCAACAGAAATACATCATCTGTGAAAATTTAAACTATCTAACTATCACGGATCATGAGATACAGCCTGGTGACAGACGGAAAGACAGACGGACAGCGGAGTCTTAGTAATTGGGTCCCGTTGGTTACCCTTTGGGTACGAAACCCTCAAAATGCTACTTTTTCGGGGTATTTTTGTATGGGGAACCACCATGGGTTACAATTTTTTTTTGCAATTTTATGATATGCCGTGATAGAGGCCATAGTAAAACGTTTAATATAAAAATTACAACTGGCTACTGGCTGTGATAGACCTATGTGGCAGACAGACAGACAGACAAATAGGCTTAATAATAAGTTACGGAACCTTAAAAAAGGTTTCCACATATCGAAGCAATAAAACTGCATCGAAAGCCTGCAACTTCCATCACATAGCAGCGGGTAGAGGGGGTGGTAAAACTGCTCATACATAACCGGGGGTAGCGGGGGGCGAGGAAGACCATGCTTCACTGGAGAACCATACACGTGAATGCTTTACATAACTCCAGTAGAGCCTTGAAACATGCGCTGATAAGAACGCATGAAATATGTGAAAATTGGCACACCATGTACGTCTATCCAAGTTTTATGGCTTTATTTTGAAGTGAATTGTGTGAAAATAGTTTCTTACTATTTAGTAGTAAGTAAATGTCAGATGGAAATAGTCTGTCATATTTAAATGAAACAACATATTTTACTGAGCGTACTGAACAATTTTCCCAATAGCAAGACTAATCGAATGGGCGGAGGTAGGCATGTATTTATATATGTAACCTATTAGTATGTAGTATATAGGATGGGATTTGGTCGGCCGCCTGGATTCGTGCTGGGGGCTCGGTTGGTGATCATTGAACCTTGTTCCTGGTCCCTGGCCGGGTCTCCGGTATGGGTTCGGGCGGTTGATTGGATTTCATCTTGTATAATAATATTTTACCTATAATTTTAATCGTATATATATTGCTACATAAATTAAATAAACATTTAATCTAAGTAGTTCATGGACATTTATTATTTTATTACATATATTTTTATAAGATTAAAATTTGACTTGTGAAACGTGTATTATATATACCTACTTTTAAAATAAACTTTTTGAATTTTGAATTTTGAATTCCCATACACACATAATGCCCAAATGGGAATAAAGTAGAATAGAATAGAACAGGGGCTCTACCGCGTAATTCTCATTTGTATCAACTTCAAGCAAATGCATGCGAAATTCAACGCGTGCAAAAGAGATGGCATGTTAGGCGGGCGTCGTCGCACGCACGTCAAATTTCAATCTCAAGTTGATGTTGATGAAAATGAGAATTACGCGGTAGACCCATAGAATAGAATAGTTTTATTAGGTGTTTTCACATTTTTGCTTAAAACTAACAACTAGAGACTAATAATAATACCAAATAGGCCTCCACTCAGCATGTGTCATGAGCATGGCTAGCGCCATGACGCTGATTTTCAGTGGATGCTTATATATGTATATGTCATAAGTATACCTATATTAAAAATAAAATAATAAGTTAAAAGTAAAATATTCAATTATAAATATGACAGAACACAATAACATCTAGACTATTTGATTTGACAATTAAATTAATAATAATAATATAATATCAATAACATTATTATAATAATATTTATTATATATTTATTTTAATTATTATAATAATAATAATAATTTATTATAATAATAATATTATAAATATAATAAGGGAATAAGCTTCTTTGCTACCCATAAAAATATAGACAATTTCAGTAGTAAAGTGTCACCTATCTATACTAACAGGTGGTAGAGCTGATGACAGGCTCGACTGTGGAGGTACCACCATCTTACTTGGAGACCCTCTCGAAGTAATTCGGGGGAGAGTAAGAGGACAGCTCACAGGCAAAAAACCAGGAGGCCCACCATGCCCGGGACCGATGGATGGCGGTATATCCATCCCTAATAGCCGGGCCTTATAATATGGAACAGACTGGTGACGGGCAGTGGTGCGAGGGTTCCGGCACCGCGCTCACCAACCCGCCTGTCCAACGTGTGTGAGTATGGGCAATTCTTCCAGGATGACCGCCGGGAGTGGCAAAGTCCTGGAAAGGCTTATGTCCAGCAGTGGACGAACTAGGCTGATGGATGGATGGATACCTATACAAAATTTACAAACTTACGTTAACGTAAGAAGAGTTTTTTTTTTCATTTGCATGGATGTAATAGGTCATTCATTACCTATGAAATTTTCTTACAATATGTTAATAAATTTTAGAATACCGTTAAAGTGCTTTTTTATTTTTTTGTTTGTTGTATTTTACATAAATATATTTTAATTAGATAGAACATAGTTAAATAAAACTTTATCAGTCACAATTGTGACTGATGCTGAGCCCGAACGGTCCAATATATCTCTAAAATTTTTTTCAGCTTTGTTTTATCTAATAATAATCATAAAAAAGACAAAATAGTCAATATTTAATATTTATTTACATACATATAAATACTTAATTAAATAGTTTTAGGTACTGAACGGGACATTGTCGGCCTAAATGCTATATTTCGATAGTGGCGTCGCCATCAGGCGAATAGAAAATATTATATGACATATATATAGACACGTTCAAGTTTTAAATGTAAGACAGCTATTTATTCTTAACACAATCTTGTATCAACACCACAAAACACCTTATGCAGAAATAAAGAAACGCCGGGTAGATCGCATCTGTACTATCCCTCTTCCCAAAACAGAGTTTGCCAAAAGATTCCTTTTTTATCTCGGTCCATTTTTATATAATAAAATTAATTTTCACTTACCCATCCACGGATTACCCCATTTCAAATGCAAAAAAAGTATACTTTCTTTTCTTCTGTGCAAATCCTACAATGACACTGAAGATTTCATAACTTCACTCACCCTAATTTATAAACTTCTATAAAATATCTCATCATGCTTTTATAATTTCACACTATCTTTCACACACACACTATCACTCATACTCATCTCACGCAAATTCGCAATACACACACACTCCCTCCCTAGTAGTAAATATAAACTGATCCCAAGACCAAAGTCGTAGGGCTAGGGATACGCATATCACTAACACATCCTCACACAATAACACACCCTTACAATCACACACGCACACACCCTACCACCCTGACACTCACTCCTTTCGTTTTTGTTTAAATTTATTTTAATTTGCAAGTTACTTCAACTTTATAATCTAACTGCTCCCAACCCAAGGAGAAGGGCGCTGTTACTCCTTACTTACAGGACTAAAAACCTAGCTAGGAAACAACAACACCTTTGTTATGGTACCACATTGTTATAGACTAAGCATAAAGATGTACATATCCTTCATCTTGTACCCTCTTACGATAAATAAATGAATTTGAATTTGAATATAAAGTAAAGTAAAAATCGAGCAGCGCTGATTTTCAGCATACCCCAGACAGAGGACAAAATTTAAAAAACAATCAAATAAAGACGCAGGACGTGTAAGATACATATCATAAAATTCAAAATTCAATTCAAATTCATCGTGTAAAATAATATAGGTATTTGAAGTTAGAAAACCGCTGACATATTTTGACATAAAAATATTAAAAAAATTATATTTTGAAATTTTCTTACAGATTCATGAGTTTATAATTTCTGTAATTCAAAAGCTATTTCCATCGTTTCTTTTTGTTTAAAAGTTAATTTAAAAGTTTTATATCTACGTATTTAATTTTGTTTTTACTGTCGGTTTGATAACTAAAACATAATTTTCAAAAACAGTTCGTCCTAAATGACATCCGTTTCCATGGATTCGTAAGAATTTTTTTCTGACACACACATTACAAAAATTAAATTAATGTTGCTGTTAGATTAATGTTGTCTCATTTATACACAAAAGAAATTACAAAACATGGATTTGATATTCCTAAAAAAAAGATATGTGTTAGTACTGAAAATTGAGTTTCCTTCAAACTCTCCACAGAAAACGGCATTTTCATATGTAATGACCTATTATTTCTTTGAGAAGGTTGTTCAGTGTGATCAGTACAGATGTTATATTATTAAGGCGGTTCCTAAACCTAAATTAGCAATTAGATGACAGCTAGTAGATGTGTGTCAGTACAAATATCGACGGAAGCAACGTTCATATCAGCACGCATTGCAAAGTGGCTGTTACCACGATCGCTACGTCTTCGGATAGCGCAAAATAGGATAAAATAATACTTTTCACATGGACTCGATGGTTTATTTGAACCAAATCCTTCTAGTACATTGCGCGCCAATCTTTTAGTCGCCTCTGAAGATAGCCGCAAGAGGCGACGCAATAGCCGTTTTGCGGTGTCAGGGGGACGTTACAGGAGCGAGGGCGCGAAGCACACCCGTCTGCGTGCCGCACCACACCCCCCGCTCGCAATTTAGCAGGTGTCAACACTATGCGCGTTGCATGAAAAGTACCTTCGAGGAAAAAATTATATGATTCGTTAAGTTTATCGTTGAATCTGTTTGTTATAGTTTATTGTTTTTGTTGCCTTTGTTTGTTGTTTTGTTGATTTAGTTTGTTAAAGTTTATTGTTGTTGTTATGCCTCGTGGACGTTATAGCGTTTTAAGGCGACAATTTAGGAAAATGGTGTTTATATTAATGCGTTTTATTTTTATAGTTAAGATTGCACTAAAATAATAAATAAATAATTAAATAGGTAGGTACAACAAGTACACCTTCCCACTTATAGTAACATTTAATAATCAACCGTTGATATTATTGTTTCCTTGACTGTACCTGCGCAAGCTTGAACTCGTAACTCATTCAGAGGCGACTAAAAGATTGGCGCGCACTGTATCCTTCATATTATCCTAAATTAAAGGAAGACCATGAAACTGAACAATTTACTTACAAAATTCAATGGGACAAGACGAAGCCCTCTTTTCAATATGAAATTTTGGGATACCTTTAATAGTTTGGTCATCAAAATATTAAATTTCATCTAACTAACAAGAATTTGGTTCTTACCGTTTCGATCGGTATCATAAAAATACAGGTTGTTGAGCAGTTTTCCTTGTGTCAAATTTAGTGTTTAATAAGATTTAATAAGATATGAGATAATTGTCATATAGTTTAGCAACAGAATCAACGACAAAATTTGTACAGATTCCAAACAAACCAAAAACCACTTTGACATTGATTGCTACGTAACACATTTTATCTATGGTGACATGGTCAGTGACATCTGGCGGAAAGTTAAGAACTAAGAAAAAAAACAACGAGAAAAACGCTCATCGATTTCGGAATGAAAATTGACGGAAAAATGCAGCTTTTCTTTTCTTTAAATATAAAATAAAGGTTTCTTTAAGTAAAATTTGCTGTCTTCAATATTTAGGGTACTTTCCCTGCAGGGGGCATTTGTTTGGTTCAAACTGTACAAAAAAAAAAGTAATCAAATTTACCAAAAGTGACACATTTCACGCATGTACTGTTCAAATTACATTGGCTCTGGCTCAGCAAAATGTTGCAGATAAACCTAGAACGCTGGTATTCGCACCATGATACCCAAGACGGTAATTCAGATATTCAACATACTGATAAAATGGTCAATTCGATCAATAAATTCATAATCGATTCTTTTTACATCCCGCAAGAGTTTTTAAATTCTAAAAGGACGCAATTTTTTACTGACTTTACCACCAACGTCCCAATTAACCGAAGCTACGTTCCCAAAATCGCAACATTAAATTTAACCCCTATCATATCATCTTAACCTTCCATCTTTCCCTTGACTCGAATTCTAAACCACTAAAACTTTACCAAAAATTCACCTTTATTACATCACGAAAGAGGCGGTTTCTGGCGCCAAGTTCGTCTAAAGGGCGCGGTGGTATACAGCCTAACCTACTTTTGAGGCTGTTCTCTGGGTCACGTGACCTATATAGCGCGTTCAATGCGCACTGCGGCGTCGCGATTGGCCGGGGGTTGGCCGCCCTGCCCAGGGCTGCCAATAGAAAAACGAGAAATTATGGGAAGCGTGGGAAAATAATAGCAAATTTGGGACATCCTGCGTTGTGATAGAACTGGCTGGAAACATAGAAGCGGTTGGTAATTTTCTTTTACTATTTATATTTTTCTTATAAATACACATAGATTATAAGAGAATTAGGTATACATTTTATAAGAAATTTTTATTATCCTCGAATCACTGAAATTCAATGAAAATCAATGAAATAGACACAACGGTGCGGTGTAGTAAATCTAGAAACTGGTTAGACTGTACTCCTCAACGCTGTAGCGACTGCTACGCTCGTAGGCATTGCATCTACGAGCAGAGCTTGTAATTGCTACGACCGTAGCTAACGGTGTCTATGGACCTCCATTTCACAAGAAGCAAATTAAGACCCAACACATCGATATCGACATAATTTACTGCATGAATTTTATGAAGATGTAAATATTATAATAATAATATTCAGTACAGATAGATGTTCCCATGGAATGGAAATGGAATGAAAGAAGTCACTGGTTTTTAATGTTGTGTCATGCAACAGTATCTTGAAACGGCCAAGTCATACTTTTTGACCAAGGTTTTGTAGAGTTAGGAGCTTTGCTATCAGATTTTTTTTAATTTAACAATGAAAGCGTCATATGAGCTTAATGAGTCTTGGCAACCTACTTTACATGAAATATTGTTGGTGGGGTTTTATTTCCTTTTTTGCCGTCAATTCTGTGAATAAATTTAATTTAATTTAATTTATTTTGTAATTATTATATAGGTATTATTATGTTGAACTTAAGTTTTGGTTAAAACTCTGTTTTTTTGTTAGTATTTACTGCCAATTTTTTTAACTTATTTTTGTTAATACCTTTTTTTTATAAGGTTGCCTGGGAGTTTACTAGTACTAGCAATAAGTGCCACCTTTGTGTAATTAAATATGTGTGTAAATTAAACAAAAAGTGTGATAAATAAATAAAATTAATTTGATATACTGACCTTTGATGGAGGGTTAAAGCTAAAGATTTTTTAATCTTTTCGTTGTTTGCTTACCAAATTTCATCTTTCTAGGACTTTTGGAAGTTTGGAATAGAAAGTGTTATATAATAGAGGAGGAGTTGGAGGGTGAAAATTACCTAGGCTGCGTACCAAATTTACGACTTCAGGAGGTATCATAGAGATTTTGATAATCATGAGTGATTGAGTCAGTGAGTGACGAAATCGACGTCACGACATCTTATCTTGAGAATTTGGGTTTACTAGTATTATTCACACTGAGGCTACGAGGGTCCGAAAACACGGCGAAATGCTTCGAGAAAAGGTACGTCTGCTTTCCTTTGGTTCGTCTTGGCGGGGGCACTGCGACTAGTTTCAAACTTTTTTTCAAACTTTTGACGATGTCAAATAGACGAAACTAGTCGCAATAATTAAGGAAATAAAATAGTGGAACTCGTACAAGAAGACTTTGATTAGTGTTAGTGTTATCCTAGCCATGTAGCAGTAATTTCTAGAAACCCGTCCAAACCTACCTCACCCGACTATCGGAAACTCCAGCGTAAACACAGTTACATAACAAAAAAAGTCACATTGTTTCGAGTTACGATTCCGAAAAAGAATGCAATTGTTTCTACGTTTTGTTGTCTTTAGGAAGCTGGAAGCATAACAGGTTATTTGAGAACGAGAATATGGTAATGAAAGTTACGATTCGATTTGAATATTATTGACTACTGTGAAATATGAAGATGGATATTTAATGTTACCTTCTGCTTAAGTTTCACGACACACTGGTCGAGACTGTGCACTCGTACAGCCATCAACATTTTGAATATTTACTGTAAGGTGCGAGGGTTCCGGCACCGCGCTCACCAACCCGCCTGCCCAGAGCGTGTGTGAGTATGAGCAATTCTTCCAGGATGACCGCCGGGAGTACAAAGTCCTAAAAAGGCTTATGTCCAGCAGTGGACGAACTAGGCTGATAGATGCAGGGATGGACTGTAAGTATATTCGTCAAGCTTGTTTACAGCACACTCGTCAATACCATAGACTAATAAATACAAGTATTTATTATTTATTTTAATACTTGTATTTATTAGTCTATGTCAATACTGCGTATTCGTCAAAGGCCTAGATCAAAATTGGATCTACTGAGTCAGTTGCAGAAAGGGTTTTTACGTTTAATGAACCTTTAAAGTTTATGGCATCCCTTACATTGTTCTTGACAAAGAAAGTGATAGCATTCATTTTAAAGTTTCATTAAACTTAAAAACCCTTTCTGCAACTGGACGTGAGACTTTTTGTTTTCTATGTATATTTTTTTTGTGATTGGCTACGGAAACAGGCGGCAAAGTAATTTTTGTTTTGACATATATCAGAATTGATATGTAATTTGCTTTTCATTGATTTTCTGAAAATATGAAAATTGACAGGTGAAAAAACTATTTGTAGAGCTTTTGACACTTGTCAAAATTGACAGACTAAAAATTTTTAATCTGTCAAGGGTTATCAAAATAAACAGATTCATCACGCTCAGCTATCGTTGATAACTCTGCTTCGTGAAGAAACCGAATAAACCAAATAAACCCATACGGACTTCGTGACCGATCATTGAAGTGTCAAACCACTACCAACCACCATGGTACATATGGTATAATCACGTTTGACAGATAATTTTTCCCAACAATTTATGACGTCTGTCGCTGATCGTTGATGTTTTTAGTCGAAAATAGTGGTTTATTGTTATCTGATAACCACTCCCAAGAGCCTATAAAATTATTTTTATCTGTCAAATTTGACATCTGTCAAAAAATGACAAAAAAAATGTTTCATCTTTCAATTTTGACGTCTGACGTTGGCGTTGGTAGAAACATTTTCGTTTTGTGTTACAAAGATTTTAGGTTAATTTTTTCAAAGGACCAACAATTTTACTATTTGGTGTATACATACATATACGTATATATGGTAACAATACATATAATATGGTATAGTAATACAATTTTACTATATAGGTTACACATATATGGTTATCATAATGTACAGATTCACCACGCTCAGATATCGTTGGCAAGTCGGTTACGTAAACAAACCGAATAAACCCATACTACGTAGTACTACGTTTTATTCTGTGCCCATACGTGACCAACCATTGAAATGTCAAACCACCACCAACCATCATAGTCCATACCATGGTGGTTTGTAGTCAGGCGATTCAGAGGTGTTACCAAGTCTAACCTGTGAAATGCAAATTGTGATATGAAATGCACTTTTCACCGACGATTATTACGCCCCAAACAAGATGGCTGGTGAGCCCCATCGCCGTACTTTGGGCACAAATGGACCAACAGCTTGACATACCTTCCGAGGCACGTAGACCGGACACAAAGTAATGTGCACCGCGGGGATTGAACCCACGACCTCTGGGTTAGCGGGCGAACGGTCTACCACTCGGCCACAGAACCTGATCAAACTCTACCGTGAAAGAGTTGCGTTGTGAGACAAGAACATAGTTATTATGTCATCCATCCATCAGCCTAGTTCGTCCACTGCTGGACATAAGCCTTTCCAGGACTTTGCCACTGCCGGCGGTCATCCTGGAAGAATTACCCATACTCACACACGCTGGGCAGGCGCGTTGGTGAGCGCGATGCCGGAACCCTCGCACCAGTGACGCCGCTGCCCATCACCAGTCTGTTCCATATAAGGCCCGGCTATTAGGGATGGATATACCGCCATCCATCGGTCCCAGACATAGTGGGCCTCCTGGTTTTTTGCCTGTGAGCTGTCCTCTTACTTTCCCCCGAATTCCTTCCAGCATAATTAGTCCAATGGAAAAGGCTTTATTTGCTTTTGATAGAGGCTTTTGTTTTCTGTCTGTCTTTTTGTTTGTCCTTTGACATCTGTCACTTTAGGCATCTGTCATTGAAATTGATCAATTTCCTTCTTCGGCTTCAAAAAACAAAATCTACGCTGGCGAAGCCGCTGATTGCTGATCGCTACGTGAAAGATAAAATCTTGTCAGATTGATATGAAAGCACGAAAATGTAGGTAAATAGGGTAACTAGGTAAACTAAACTGACCTAGTTTCAAAGTATGTTGGCTCATTGGCCTCTTTTTCTTGGAAGCGTAATATTAATAATCACGCAGCAAGACAAAGAATTGGAGTGTTTTTAGCTAAATACTGAAATATTTTGCAGGCAAAAAATATTGAATTTAAGTAGATTGACTTCATATTTCTATTATCAAAAAAAATCCACCACGTTCTTCTGTGGAACGTTTAAAAACAAAAAAAAATAGTTTGGAAATATTGTTACCACACCCTCCAGCCCACAGACCATTGCTGTCGGGACAGGCTTGGAAAACTAAAAAATAACCTTCAAATTAAATAAAGAATCCCACGGGGTACATTCTATATATAATATAAATATATTTATTATTTCATCACAAAAATAAAATAAATCTATGAATTAAACTAAACTAAATTAATATTAACTAAAATGACAAATTAAACTAAAAATCTAGAAGTCCTAAAATAATCACTAAACTATAAATAAAACGTCTAACAAAAAAAAAAAAAATAAGAATAAAGAAATTAAAGATAAAAAAACCCGGTTCCGGTCGCTGTCTCGGTAGGGTGCCCAGAATGCTGGCAACGTTCCCTCTTTGATATATTGAATATATTAAATATACATACTCGTAAATAAAATAATGTTGAGGACCTGAAATATATTCAGACACTTAGTGTCATCATCAGTCAAATTTGTCTTAGGTGCATTACGTATAATGTACTAAAAAGACATCTACTCCCATACTGCAATAATGTCATCACAACATCAAAAGCGGTTTTGTAAGTACCTACATTGTTTGACCGATGTTATTTTAATACATTATAACCCCGCAATTCCGCCCTGTGATTGGCTAAATTCACTATATCACCGCTCGAGAATAAATCACAAGCGTAAACGCTCCGTCTTAATTTAACAAGCCACGCCCTCTTTACCCTTCTCGCTTCTGATTGGTCTCAGGAACGTACATACTAATTCCATGGTCTCAGGTATCATGACGATTATCACGTCGATATCATGACAAGTGTTCTTTTTCTAATTTATAATGAAACTGTTAGTTAGAATATTATAAACTAATGAAAAAGGCGTGATAACCGTTGGGGCCGTAAGGCATTGGAATGGAGACCACGTACAGCAAAGCGCAGCGAAGGCCGCCCTCGTGCCCGCTGGACTGACGATCTGAAGGATGTTGCGGGTGGCGGCTGGATGAGGATGACTGAGGACCGCCAAGAGTGGCGTAGTACTACGTTTTATTCAACCGATTGGGCTAAAACTTTGCACAAATGTAGTTCTAGATATGGAATAGGACCTAGACTATTTTTTATCCCATAAATCAGTTTCCATGGGAACATGAAATAGTGTCGTTCAGAGACACGGCTCGGCCTTCAGTCTCACCAAACATACTGTACCAGGGGATTAAATAAGTTATCAAAGACCGCCAAAGATATATTAAAAATATTTTCAATGCAAGTGCTCGCAAAGGCCCACTTTTTATGCATCAAAACCGAACAGAAACTCGATTATTTTACCCTAGGGCTTTATTATTTTATTTTTTTATTTATTTACGACGAGTTGGCTAACCTGCAACCTTTTCTGTGTACCATAAATGTTATACTTTTTTCCAGTGTTTAATGGCTCTGGATACAGTCCTTTTGAGCCAATCATTAACTTGCAAAATTGTAACAATGTAACTTTCAACTTTAATAATTTTTCAATGCATGTGCTCGTAAAGGCCCACTTTTTATGCATCAAAACCGAACAAAAAGTCGATTATTTTGCCCTAGGGCTTTATTATTATTATTTTTTTAAATTTGTTTACAATGGTTGGCTAACCTGCAGCCTTTCCTGTGTACCATAGACGTTATACTTTTTTTTCCACTGTTTAACGGCTCTGGATACAGTCCTTTTGAGCCAATTATAATTTAAAGTTCATAAGATTACATTTGTTTTCATTTCCTCACACTATGCATTGAAAAATGTAGTATGATACACGGGCGTAAAAGAAATAAATTACTCGGTTACGTTTAAAACACTCGCTACGCTCGTGTTTTAAATCGTCCTCGTATTTTATTCATTTTCACCCTTGTAGAATAAACTACTATTAAACTAATAAACTACTACTACTACACAATAAACACAGTACTTATATTTAAATATATATCAGTACCCATTTATATTAAAACAAAAAACATTAATAGTAGTTTATGCTACAAGGGCGCAAAGGAATAAATTACGAGGACGAGTGTTTTAAACGTAACCGAGTAATTTATTGCTTTTACGCCCGTGTATCATACTACATTTTTCAATGCATAGTGTGAGGAAATGAAAACAAATGTAATCTTGTGAACTTTAAATTATAATTGGCGAGTGTTTTAAACGTAACCGAGTAATTTATTGCTTTTACGCCCGTGTATCATACTACATTTTTCAATGCATAGTGTGAGGAAATGAAAACAAATGTAATCTTGTGAACTTTAAATTATAATTGGCTCAAAAGGACTGTATCCAGAGCCGTTAAACAGTGGAAAAAAAAGTATAACGTCTATGGTACACAGGAAAGGCTGCAGGTTAGCCAACCATTGTAAACAAATTAAAAAAATAATAATAATAAAGCCCTAGGGCAAAATAATCGACTTTTTGTTCGGTTTTGATGCACAAAAAGTGGGCCTTTACGAGCACATGCATTGAAAAAGCTTTTACAGTGTATTTAATAATTATTTCGTTATAATTTTGCACGAGTGTCCCAATCTCTAATTATGTTCAGTTGCACACAATACTTTATCTACGATGACGAATTTATTCCTTTTCGCCCTATTAGCATAAACTACTATTTACAGATTCGATACGACTACACTAAAACTTAATCAACGCGGGCGAAGCCGCGGGCAAAAGCTAGTTATCGAATTTAACTATGTTCTGAGAAGGGACCATGTTCATCGGTTCGCAGTCATAACAACAACCACATAACATCTATTAGAATACTTATGATCTATTGTGTAAATAAGAAGTAACACATCGGAGCCATTCGGAGCTCGGTATCGATTTTCTGGACTTATGCTTGCATGTAGGTCAAACAAAACTGTTTCATAAGACACCGCAGGCTAGTGGTCATGGAACCGGGCTGCGTGTTTAGGGATCCGTAAACAAAGAGCAAAACGGAGCCCTATTAAGAGGCTATGCGAATTTTATTATTGTCACTGTCACTCCAAGCGCAAAATCGCGCAGTGCGAGAGGGGCGGATTCAGGGCAAAAGAGCAAAAAGTTGGTTTTATATTTTTATTAAAGAAACTACAATAGCCAGCAAAATTTCAAATATCAAATCTCTAGATATTGTTGAAACACACCTAATAAAATATGTTTGAGTTCTGTATATGGTTCCTATTCGTCAAACGAGGAGAAAAAGTGTGTTTGAAGACCTCATTTCAACAATTATTTCTATCGAGGAAAATTTATCCAAACATGTTTTCCAATTTCAGAACCCTAGATTATATAGTCAAAACGCATATACCAGAAATTTATTAAAATTTTCCGTGTATTTCATGAAATACACAGAATAGAAATACCCGTATTTTTTTCGCATACCCTAGCAACTTTTTTTATTACCTGTCCAGCACAATAAGTCTAATGGCAAAGACCTTATTTGCTTTTCATAGAGGCGATTACATGTTGGCTCTTTGGCCTCTTTTTCCTGGACGCGTGATCTAGTGATCACGCAGCGAAACAACAAATTGGTGTGTTTTTAGCTAATACTGAAATATTTTGTTGGGAAAAAGATATTGGATTTACATGAAAATGGAATGGGGCTTGAACTTTTCTTTTACTCTCTTAAATTTTTTATCTAGGGCTGAGTAAATCCCTTCATATTTCTATTGCCTATTTTATAAAAAAAAAAACAAGTTTATCTCTTAACCGCGTTTTTGAAACGAACGTTTGAAAACCAAAAGGAAGAAGGTGGAAAACATTTTTTTTTTATAAAAGTAATACATTTAATACATTTTTTATAGGCGGAATCCCTAGATAAAAGATCGATAAATCAAATATATTTTCTTAAATATGAGGAGAGACCTAGTTTCTTCCAAGGAACCCTTGAAGACTCTGGTGTTGATGATGTTCTAGCTTCAGGTCTCTAGAAGTAGAAGCAAAGCCGTTCGGGGCTCTCTCGTTACGTCTTCGACAAACGACAAAAGAGTCAAAGCTACGTGAGTGAGCAGGATAAATGTTACATGTCTTGTTTACTTTTATAAATTTGTCCCTTTCGTCGTTTGACGAAGAGGAGACGAGTGAGCCACGAATGGTTATTATTCGAAATTTAATTTAATTTTTTTCAATTTTATATTTTTTTTGTTTTACATGAAAATGGAATGGGGCTTGAACTTTTCTTTTACTCTCTTAAATTTTTTATCTAGGGCTGAGTACAAATATATTTTTAGGGTTCCGTAGTACCTAAAAGGTACAAAAGGAACCTTTATGGTGAGACTCCGTTGTCCGTCCGTCCGTCCGTATGTCACAGATATGCATAACTTTAGCAACGTTAAAGATAAAGACATGAAATTTGGCACAAAATAGCATTAATTTGCCCACATATTACGGTGTGAAAAAAAAAATTAAAACTTAGAAATATTTCCAAAACAAAATTGAGAAAAATAAAAAATATTATCTTTAAAAACCAATGTGGATATCAAATTGTAGATATTAAAAAGCTGATTGTAAATATACTTTGTCTGTCTTTTTGTTTGTCCTTTGACATCTGTCACTTTAGGCATCTGTCACTGAAATTGGTCAATTTCCTTCTTCGGCTTCACAAAAACAAAATCTACGCTGGCGAAGCCGCTGGCAGTACCTGGTGATTGCTGATCGCTACGTGAAAGATAAAATCTTGTCAGATTGATATGAAAGCACGAAAATATACACGGATCTATCTATCGCTTGTAGTTAGGCAGGGTGCCTAGGTAAACTAAACTGACCTAGTTTCATAGTATGGCAATGATAACACATTTGTGAAAATGAACTTCTTATACAAATGTTGTAGATCGATAGGTGGGGAAAGTCTAAAAAAATTTTAGATCGATAGGTAGGGGAAAGTATAGTCTCTAGATAGTCTCTGGCAATCCTTTTGAAAGAATATTTTTTTATTCGACTGATACCACAAGCCTTTAAGCTCTGCGGTATTGGCAGAGCAGTGCTTAAAGGCTAAAGTATATAACCAATGCGTCCTTCCAGTGATGACGTACGGCGCTGAGACGTGGTCTCTTACCAAATGGTTGATCCGCCGATTTAAGGTCGCTCAACGAGCTATGGAGCGGGCTATGCTTGGGATATCTTTGATGGATAAAATCCGAAACGAAGATATCTGTCAGAGATCGAAGGTGACCGACATTGCCTGCCGAATCAGTAAGTTGAAGTGGTGGACTGGCCATATTTGTCGCCGACGTGACAACCGTTGGGGCCGTAAGGCATTAGAATGGAGACCACGTACAGCAAAGCGCAGCGTAGGCCGCCCTCGTGCCCGCTGGACTGACGATCTGAAGGACGTTGCGGGTGGCGGCTGGATGAGGATGACTGAGGACCGCCAAGAGTGGCGTAATATTGGGGAGGCCTATGTCCAGCAGTGGACGAATACGGGCTGATGGATGGATACCACAGGACCAAAATATGCAGAAAAATGTATGCTTTATTGTTTTTTTTTTTGGCTAATAGTGTTGACACGATTTAAATTATGATGATAATATTGATGATGATGATGATGGTGATGCCTCCTGGCCATTTTCGGTCATAGTGACTGATCAAGGCTTAGAGCTTTTGCTGGTGAGCACTCCAATAGCTGACATAGCCTATTTTGGCTTTGAAAGTGCAATTGCACCATAGTACTAAAATTCTATTTATATATGGGATGGCCGCTGGTGGTCTTGCGTGGATCCCATCACTTTTGGTGTCCAGAACAGCTTTACGTTCTTCTTCAAATTGAAACACCTTCTTTTGATTTAACTTATAGGACTAATTTAATTTAAACGTTCTGTCTTTGTCTTTGCGATACAGAAAGACAGAATGCCTAAATTAAGTTAAGTCCTGTCAAATAAGTTAAATAACAAACAACTAAACAAAAAGATAATTAAACATTTAATTGAAAAAAAGGCGTCCCTAAACGAGTAAGGACAGTATCTATAGGTATATAATACATATGTATGTATGTAAAATTTTCAAGTGTTATATATATATATATTATCATTTAATGTTGTTATCTCATATTAATTACTGTTTATGTTTATTAGCATGTATAGGTTGTCTAATATATATAGTTTACTAAGTATTCGAGTTAAGGCGATTACCGTCGCCAAATTAGCAGCTCGATGTTTGTCTGTATGAATATCGACGGAAACGACATTGAAATAACGTTCAAATCAGTGCACAATGCGTAGTGGCTGTTACGACGCTCGCTGCGTCCTTGAAAGGGCAAAATAGGAGAAAATAATACTTTTCACATGGGCGTCATTGTTCGATTGAATAATTCTATGTTATACTTATAGCTATCAAGTTTATCTATTTATCAAAGCGTAAATGAATTAAATCACCTAAGCCGCTTAGGAGCAGTAGGAAATTCAAGCCAAAAAACACCATTCAGTTGAAACAATTTTTCATATAGAAGTTTTGGTGGTACGAAAAAGAAAAATGTTGCATATGTTGTCCTAGAGTTGATAATCCATAATACATTTTTTCAATATTTTTGGTTTGGCCATAAAAGGGGAGTAGGCTTTAGAAAGTACCCATTTGGCGATATTAAGGGCCTATATTTAAATCGATACTCTATAATATTTTGACATCATGGCACTACCCTCAACAACTTCCCCATTACCAAAGGTTAGCTGGAAGAGAATACTAAATAGTATTAAGCTTGCCTATGTACGACATTTTTATCTTCACTAAATAGTATAAAACGAAGTCGCTTCCTGCTGTCTGTCTGTCCTTATGTATGCTTAGATCTTTAAAACTACGCAACGGATTTTGATGGGGTTTTTTAAAACATAGAGTGATTCAAGAGGAAGGTTTATATGTATGCCCGTGCGAAGCCGGGACGGGTCGCTAGTGTGCAATAAAGAATTTTATAATTTTATATATTTATTAAATCTCGGGACTATATAGTCCCTTTATGGGACTATGTAGGACCTTTGGGAGGCGTGCATTGGGCCGAAGCACAAGTCACAAGTTTTTCCAAAAATAATTATTTTTATAATTTTTTATTTATTTATTATATCGACCAGGAGATTAACTCGATCACTCTTGCAAGTTCGTTGAACAAGTCATGCTAATGTGTCAAAGATGATTCCAAGTTATAAAAAAAATGAGAATTATAGTAATAGAAGAGCTTGTATGACTAGATTGATGGATGTGGAAGAAGCGAAAGAGGTGTGTCAGGATCGTAGCAGATGGAAATCTGTAATCTCTGCCTACCCCTCTGGGAGACAGGCGTAAGTATATGTATGTATGTGAATCCATCAGTTAACTTCCACATATATGTATATCGGTTCTGAAAGCATGTTTGAACAGGCTACGTTTTAGCGTCTCTGTTACTCCATATGCGAAAAAACCTTCAGTGCGAGTGGGACGAATACGTGGAAACGTAGCAAAAAGCCGATTTTTAATTAATATAAAAAATGTACTAAGCTATTTTGTCAAAAAGGTTTTCAAGGAGACTTTACTAATACATAATATCTACATTTTGAATGCAATTTCACAATGAAATTAGTTAGGATTTCAGAATTACAGGAAAAAATAAAAAAAATTAGAGGTCTTTTCGGAATTAAATTCTATCGAGAAAATTTTATCCAATCGCGTTTTCCTTCAGTGAGAATCTTAATCAAATACTCAAACATTTACCCAAAAAATTAAATACGCAGATGACGTTATAGTGGAGTAAATGGATTCGAAAAAACCTCATTTTTTTTGGTATCGCCTTAATAAAGGGGGACGACTGTTGAACACCTCTGTGTAGCTAAAATCGTAAAACCACCGCTTGCTAGGTATGTCTCTTAGGAGTCGTCGCAGCAGAATAAAAAATCAGCGTTCGATGAATAATCATATGATAATACCCTTTTTAATGCAAAATAATAAATAACACATAAACCTAGGAACTAAACCAATAATAAAGAATACCCTTTCTTGTACTGTTACCCTGTTCACAATAATAGCGGATGGCAATAACGAGATATCAATATTTATAATCATAATTCGAAAATAAAAAAATAATACTAGAACATAAACACAATTTTTATAAATACCGGGTGTGACGTCCAGGTATCTTTAAATTAAATCACAGAATGTAATGATCGTACAGGTGGTAGAGCTGATGCCGGGCTCGACTGTGGAGGTACCACCATCTTACTTGGAGACCCTCTCGAAGTAATTCGGGGGAGAGTAAGAGGGCAGCTCACAGGCAAAAAACCAGGAGGCCCACCATGCCTGGGACCGACGGATGGCGGTATATCCATCCCTAATAGCCGAGCCTTACATGGAACAGACTGGTGACGGGCAGCGGTGCCACTGGCGCGAGGGTTCCGGCACCGCGCTCACCAACCCGCCTGCCCAGCGTGTGTGAGTATGGGCAATTCCTCCAGGATGACCGCCGGGAGTGGCAAAGTCCTGGAAAGTCCAGCAGTGGACGTACTAGGCTGATGGATGGAATGCTCGTACTGAACTACTTTTCAATTATATGTTGTATTTGCGAAAATGTTTTTTTTTTCTCGTCTCTTTAAATAAAAAACCTACTGTAAATTTTGTATAGTCAGCTCCATTTATTTTCTTCGTTTGCACGGACATGTTTTTTTCAAAGAAAAAAAAAAAGTAAGAAATTTATTTGATGGAAAGTGTTAGATATCAACACACATAAATAAACTAATGCTAAACACGCTCTTAAATAATATATAAATATAATACTAAAATAAAATAACATTAGCTATTTACATATGAAATTGCCGTTTTCTATAGAGAATTTGAAGGAAACTCAATTTTCAGTACTAACATTTTTGCATTTTTTTAAGGAATGGCATATCCAAATTATGTTATTTCTTTTAAGCTAACAGCAAAATATGGTCAGTAGATTATTTAGTTTCATTAAAATATTGTGATTTTGTTTTAATTGTCTTTATGTAATTTATATAAGTAGCTATTTTAGGACATACAGTACTTTTTTACATTACACTTTTTGTACTTTTAGACACACATTTTAGCATATAGAAAAGACATTGTGTACAAAGGTGGCAATTATTGCTTAGAGCAATATCTCCCAGGTAACCTTTGGGTGGAGATAAAAAGATATTTGCAAAATTAAACATGAAAATGGGTAAATGCTTAGAAAAATTGCAGAGTGCTATTTAAACGAAACATAATGTTAACATAATAATATAATAAATATTTTATATTGTTTAATATGAATAAATATAATTTTAGCTATATTAGCTTTTTATTTGTAGTTTTAAGCAATTATATGATAATAATTAAAAAATAATAAACTTTATATTTTTTCGATATATTTCGGCCTCATCAGTGAGGCCGTCATCAGTCGAGTCAACATACACATACTTTTAAAAAAACATACAATATGGCGTATATTCTCTGAAAAAAAATATGTATTTTTTTTTAAATTAAGCTATGGGAATTGTCTTTTCCATAATCTTGATACCAGTCGTAAAATCCTAAAAAAAAAAACCAATATCACGTTTATGAAAAATAGCTGAATAAATAACTTTTTGGCTTTTTATTGTTTTAAATAGATTATAATATATAATTAAAAAAGTGTTAATTTGTTTCAAAATATATTTCGGCCAACTTGTGGTCGTCATCGGTGAAACTTAAAAGTCGACTGACGATGACCACAAGTTGAGCGAAATATGTTTCGAAACAAATTAATACTTTTTTATTAATATATTAAAGTTTATGAAAAATACAATTATTTTATAGCTACCATAATATCATTAAATATTAAAGAGAACTTATTTGTTTTTTTTTTTATTCAGTATACACTATATAGGTCTATAAAAACACTTTATTATAATAATCATTTCCAGATATATTTCGACTTGTAAAGTCAGCGTCAGTGTAATTTTACTAAATTCCACAATAATTCCAAAATAATTTCACTTTATTTTTTATCTTTTAGAAAATAGTTTAAAACTAAAATTATTTACAAGTGTCACTTTTACTTTTTTACTTTTTTATTATGATACCGAGGGCCGAAATATATCGAGTTATAATCTTTTTTTTAATTGTTTTAATACAAATAAATAATCAAAAGCTCATTAAAGTAAAATATTATAATAAAGTGTTTTTATAGAGACATAATATAATTAAAAATACGTTAATGCATATAGAGAACTATTTGTATACTCGTAACTAAATGTTTTATTGTTTTATTTTAGCCGTTATACTTATTTCTTAATATTTTGTTACACATCCAGAGAAACTCCTCTTAAAAGTGTAAATTTTTATTAATATAGCAAATGGTTTACGTGTATGTATAACAACAATAGTATTTAAAATTATTTATGTACATTAGGAGACAACACCGCCGGCACACTTATCGTCGACTATCATGAAAGCGAAAAGTGGTCGTGAAAACTTTTCCTGATGGTACATTCCAAGTAAAAATGTTAAGGTATGACATACACTCCTAAAACTGTACTAGAAATTGATAAAGAAAATATTTCAAAGCCAGGAAATAAGGTGATTTTGCGTGATATAGTTAAATTTATACTAGAGACACGGTAAATGTTCAGGACCAAGATTCAATTATCCTATTTGCAAAATACGAAATTTTTCATTTAGTACAGGTAGCCTATACATTTAAATTTCCTGAGCACTTTTTAGCGACTCTCCAATATTAATTTGCACCACATAAAGTCGCTTTGGTTTTATTTTGGAGATTAAAACGGAAATTAAAATTCATGGAAATTAAAACGCTAATTCGTTTCCAAAAACGAAACTAATTCCACGAGAACAAATATCCAAATATCCATCTATCCGGTAAACAAAATTACCGCCCGTCTGATAAATATTTGTCTGTCATATAGAATGGAAACTGTTTTTGAGCCTCCGAACACTTGTTTTTTCCGACCCGCATGAAACTGAGCCGTCTAACCGAGTTATCGACCTAATCAATACCAAACAGCTGTAATGTTATTCGCTTGCTCGAAAACATCTGGTAAAAATAATTGAAAGAATTCCGTTCTTAACAATTCCGCTGATTTCAGCTTCATTTTCAGTGGATAACGCGCCGTGAAAAAGATTTTCACGCGTCTAACTGCGCAAAAGCTCATCATTGGCTGGAGATTTTTTCTAGTTCTTCTGGTTGTTTATGCGAATTACACAAATACCACACTTTTAACAGTCACATTGTAACTAAAAACTGCACGTTTTTGTAGCGTTCTCAGTACAACAGTTTACACAACAAAATCGTTATCAGTAATCAACGTAGAGCCTTCGATTTGACAGAAAACGGGGTGGCTGCCTATTGGCTACCAGCTGCAACGTTTTTCACGTAGATTTTTACGGTTTTTCTTCACGATACCTAACATAAACGTATAGAATACATGAAAAGTTACATAAATACCTGGTAGGGTTCGTCTGGCTTGCCAGGGTAGGACTGGCTACGTCGGTAATCTGGCGGCCGTGGGGGCGCCGGCGCCCTGCGCCACTGAGCGAAGGCGGAAGGCTGTGGTGGCTGCGGGGCTGGCCATCTGTACTGTGGAGCCCTACGGAAGGGCGCTCGGTATTGCCGCTCGTCATCTACGACGCTGGGAGCGCCCGGGTACTGAAGCTCCCCCATCAAAAACACGTCCGAACCGCTCGGCGGCCGGAGTGGAACTGCCGATAGATAAGCACTATCGACTGGTCGCTATGTAGAGGCTTGCGCGCGCATACTAGCTCACGGAACCTGTTAGAGAACTTATTAACTCTTAAATTTTCAGCTTTAGGGCGGTTTTTCATAAATTTTTTGTCTAACTAGCTTGGTTGGTGACTTTTCGTTTTTCACGAGGTTCGTTCGTTCCGTTTAGTACTGCAGCGTCAGAACCTTGAGTTGGTGCATTTCTTTAGCCTGGCTTACGTCATAATGTGTTGTTGGGACTGAAAACTAGCGTTTTGTTATGGGACTTTTAATCATAAAACTATTAAGTTAAGGGTGATTTTAGCGCCGTTCGATAGGGCTTATCGATGTTTTGTATTGTTGTAAAGTAGGTTTTGTGTAGAGTTATTGAGCTGGAATTGTAAGGTAGCTTTCAATCATCTGACGTGGGATTTCGTTCACAGTCCTGCACTGGACATATATTTGTTATGAATACATAAACCCTAGACAATCTAAAAGTAAATAACACAAACCGGACAATAGAAAAAGACGTAGCAAGACGCCTACGCGCGTAGCGGTTTCGTAGACGACCAAAGCGAATTCACTGCTACCGTTTGCTACGGCGTAGACAGCGCTATGATTCCATACATTTCCCGCTTTGTAGACCTTCTACACCGTAGACCGGGCGCACCATTTGCGTCAGGAGACGCAAACGTGAAAAAAAACTGCCAGTACAAAATGGACCTTAAATCGGTAGTCTAGATTTCATTTTGCTTAGAGAAGAGAATAAATTGGCCAACTTGAATGCAGAGGTGTTCCATGTGATACTTTTCCTATTTTTTATGGCCAAAATGGTGCATCCCAGATTGCCTAGTGTAGTTTTTTAGGGTTTGTACTTACAGCTAAAGTCCGGTTTATGTCCAAGGGTGGATCCAGGGGCATGCTCCCCCCAGGTGGTACAAACAAAACAAGGAGGAGTATTAATAACATGTCATAACATTCGTTTCTTTTTGGGTGGGTACATAAAATACTGAGTGTAAAGATATATACATACATATACTCACGCCTGTCTCCCAGAGGGGTAGGCAGAGATCCATTTGCGATAATCCAGACACACCTTTTTCGACTTTGTTTCAAAAATAGTCAATAACCACATTACAAGCATTTTTGAGTTAAGTACAAAACGAGCTTTGGTCCGCAATGACTGCGTCGCTGGCCACGCTATGGTGGCCCCGAGCTTACTTAGCAATGCTTTCGGCCTTCAAGCTTGACCTTCTCGGTCTTCCAGCTTGTCCATCATGGGCTGCAATGCTAACTGCGCTGTGTAGGCCTGGAGCTGCGCTTTCGCCTTCGCTTTCGGCATAAGCGCTACTAGCAACGAGTCATTACAGATCATGGCAGTAATGTACTATTAATACAAAAAACTCACTCACTGAATAATCATCAAAACCTACAGATAGGGTCCTTCTCCTAGCATACGTGACGGAATAAATCTGATTCTACGTGGAATATTAGTTGCAAACTTAAATTTGTAACAATGTCTGTCTGCAGAAATGTGTGCGGACCGGCACCGGTCCGTGGACCGGCAGGAAATGTCTGCGGACCGGCGCCGGTCCGTTGACTGGCAGGAAATGTCTGCGGACCGGCACCGGTCCGTGGACCAGCAGGAAATGTCTGCGGACCGGCGCCGGTCCGTGGACCGGCAGGAAATGTCTGCGTACCGGCACCGGTCCGCGGACCATGGACTGGGAAACACTGATCTACATCCCTGACGTAATGAAACAGTACCTAATAATTATCAGTATCCGTTA
The DNA here is from genome assembly GCA_934047225.1 of Ypsolopha sequella. Classification (NCBI taxonomy): domain Eukaryota; kingdom Metazoa; phylum Arthropoda; class Insecta; order Lepidoptera; family Ypsolophidae; genus Ypsolopha; species Ypsolopha sequella. The sequence continues at coordinate 11,974,579 of OW204009.1, forward strand.
ATTTGTGAACAGACAACATATTGGCCACCGAGTAGGTACATAATATACCTACTAAGGGATTTGACTTCATTCGTGCAGTGCCGGATTAACCAGTAAGTAAACTAAGTAGTGGCTTGGGCAACCCGTCTGGAGAGGCAACAAAGTACCCGTTAAAAATAGACAATTAGATAGATAGATATAACATTTATTTCCCAAAAACACGACACATACATACAAACAAAGTAGAACTTAAATAAAAGAGAAAAAAAATTAAATCAAGTTTGAATGCCCTCTCAATCTAAGGAAGGAGAAAGTGGTTCATTTTCAAAAATATTTCACAAAGCGCCTGATTACAGAAATTTCAATCAAAAGCTAAGTACTTAATGATTGAGGAAAATAAGTATGTACCCATGGTACAGACTCGCCATGGTCTAGTCTGGGGGCCACTGGATACTGCTTTCAAAATGTTAACTGTTTTTTATGTTAAATAAATATTTTTCATTTTTTCAGTCTAAATAGTAGCATTTGAGCATTTGCCAGAGCTTGATCTCTGCCTTGCAAAAGCTTTAAACAGCATTTAGGCATTTTTTGGAATGACAAATTCAAATTCAAATAGTTTATTTTGCAAAGTAAGTATATATAATACACGTTTCACAAGTCAAAATTAATCTTATAAAAATATATGTAATAAAATAATAAATGTACATGAACTAGATTAAAGGTTTATTTAATTTATGTAGCAATATACAGGATGGAACAAATCTAAGGGCCCTGGAGGGGAACTACCTTAAATCCATTTTCTGGCAACGACACTACCAACCGCACTTCCAGTAGTGTCGTTGCTCCTTTAGTTAGCCCATTTTACTTTAGTTTAGTAGACAAATTTAATCCTGAACAATAATCCTACCGATTCGTATAATAAAATAGCGAGGGTTTATTTTTAAAAATTTTAGTTGGTTCAGTTCCCGGGTGAGACAAGCAAATTTTAGAAGATCTTTGAATGCAGTTTTGTTTCTTTTAAAAAATAAAGGAATGTTTCCTTTCAGTAAAATGAGCTAACTAAAGGATTTAAGGTAGTTCCCCTCCAGGGCTCTTTCATTTTTTCCACCCTGTATATACGATTAAAATTAAAGGTAAAATACATATTATACAAGGTGAAATCCAATCAACCGCCCGAACCCAGACCGGAGACCCGGCCAGGGACCAGGAACAAGGTTCAATGATCACCAACCAAGCCCCCAGACAAAACAAAAAGATTTTAATTGAAAAATAACGAGGTTCAGTGCGAGACATTTTATTTTATTTTTACTCACTACCGTATTAGTAATTGCAAAGCTTGATGGATCGCTCAGGGCACCAAGTGTCCCCAGTCCGGCACTGCATACATGTCATCAAAGCTTGATTTAATTCCCTGAAATATTCATAACCTAATCATAATCATACATATTATGATGAAATTCCATGAATATCTAAACAACGTTCAAATTGGAGGTACCATTATAACGGGGAAATGGCGCATTGCAGCCAAAATGTTCTGTATCACACAATTTGGGCGTTTTACCAACTTTAAATTACCTATGTGGTCACTAACGGGGCTGGCGTAGGTTACTTTGGAATAAACTGTACAGTGCTCCCAAAGTAATAATGCGCATACAAATCTATAGCCGAGCGACCGGACGTACCACGTGACCTTATTGATTGTATAGAAAGTGTAAGGAAATACGAACTTTGCCGAACAGTGGCGAAGATTTGTATGCGTATTATTACTTTGGGTGCACTGTACTTGGGTGACACGAAATCCTTTTTCATGATATGCTGTTTAGACGACGCTGTGTGTGTATACATGGCAAAACAATATACATACAACATACATATACGGCTGTCTCCCAGAGGGGTAGGCAGAGACTACAGATTTCCATCTGCTACGATCTAGACACACCTCTTTCACCTTTTTCACATCCATCAATCTAGTCATACAATCTCTTCTATTCCGGGTACCTTTGACATTGCCCTTCTTCAGTATGTCGCCAATTTGGTCAGCATACGTCCTTTTAGGGCGGCCTGGTCGAGTTCTACCTTCCACTTGCGCACCATAAATTTACTTCGTCACTCTACTTTCATTCTATCCTCTCTATATGTCCAAACCACCGAAGCATTCCTTTTTCTATTCTAGTCACTACATCTTCTTTCAGGCCGCAACGATCCCGTATGTCGATATTTTTCACTCTGTCATTCAATGTTAAACCACACATACTACGTAAGGAACGCATTTCCACTATAATATATTGAAATTTGCTTACAGAAATAAGAAAATTTTTCTGATGTGAATCAGAATCTGGTACCTGATCTGGTCTGGTACCTAAAGAAGATACCATGAGGATTTGCATTACAAGTTAAAATAATCAATTACAAAATTCCCTAAGAAAAATAATTCTCGTGACAGGGCTCAAATCTGTGCTTCTGCCCATCGCAGTCCAGCAACTTGTCCAGTTAGTTTTTCCAATGAGATGTACTAGACCAGGTATGGGCGTAATAATTTTTTTTTTTCTCTTTTTAGAAATTTTTGAAATTTGTGTTATTAATTATTTGTGTTTTATAAATAATTTTTTTTTCTCAATTCTAATAATGCTGTTTACAATTTTAATACTTGTGCTGAAATTTAAATGATATATATATATATATATATTTTAATTTTATTATATTTTTAAGTAATTTGTGTTAACTGTCTGTCTAGATTTTAAGCTTAGATTTAAGTTAGTTTATGTGTATGTTTAAATTGTTAATATTGACTAGTTTTTTGTAATTTCTCTTGATGCTAATGTTTTCTGATAATGCTGTGTTCACCTGTCATTGATGGCAACACCAGAACAAGGCGCAATGTATTTCTATTATGTAGTTTGTGTTGACATTATTGGTGTACCTTTTTTATAAATAAATAAATGGGAAAACTAGGGCCCGCAGGCCAACTCCGGCCCGCGAACGGTTGCAATCAGGCCCACGACCTTCGACCCAGAAGTAAATTATAACATCATTCAAAACAAATTTAAATAGTGCACTCGCCTGCATTAATAAACCTTTGTTCCTTTATACCTGAAATAAATAGGTATATAAGTCCTTATTACATAAGTGTACCTGATTTGGATATACAATAAATCAGATTCTGAAGGCTTTAAATTTAGTTTTAGTGCTGTCAAAACTAAATTTTCTTCGATACAAAATAGTCTTATAAACTTAGAATTAGAAGCTAAATTTCTTTGCAAAATTTTAAGCTTTGACAGCACGAAAACTAAAATTAAAGCCTTCAGAATTGGCTTTAATGAATAGTTTAAATCATTAAATGTTGCATAGTTATAGTTGTGTAAAGTATATAAGAGATATTTTAATGTAGTTGAAACAAATGAGAAAAACCAACTATGTAATTCGGAAAATACAATCTTTCAAATCAATAAAGAATTAATTATAGTCAAAAATTCAAAAACCTGGCCCTCCATGAATATAATAATAATGATAAGCCTTTATTTACAAATTACATGATTTAATCAAAATTTACAAACTCAGGCAGCATGCACACTTCAAATACTCCTTTATGTAGACATTTAAATAAACAAAAAATAAATAATTTCAGATAGAAATACAAGACCTCCATCATTACTGTTATGTATTGGGCCACGTAGGAAAAAGTTTGCCCATCCCTGTAATAGACTCATCACAATTTTTTTACCACTTTTTACACCAACTTGTATGTAACACATAATGTATATGAACACTTAGAGCCCAAGATAAATAATGTACCTAGCATTCAATATACTCTATGATTAGATCCATCCATCAGCCTGCTGGACATTAGCCTTTCCAGGACTTTGCCACTCCCGGCGGTCATCCTGGAAGAATTGCCCATACTCACACATGCTGGGCAGGCGGGTTGGTGAGCGCGGTGCCGGAGCCCTCGCACCAGTGACGCCGCTGCCCGTCACCAGTCTGTTCCATATAAGGCGCGGCTATTAGGGTTGGATATACTGGCATCCATCGGTCCCAGGCATGTTGGGCTGTCCTCTTACTCTCCCCCGAATTACTTCGAGGGGGTCTCCAAGTAAGATGGTGGTACCTCCACAGTCGAGCCCAGCATCAGCTCTACCACTTGCTAAACAGTTCTATAACAGAACAAATTGAAATGCAATATATATATTTTTTTGTTTGTCCTTGTATACATATACTTTTAATTTTTTTTTATTATTTTATTATTGTATTAATATTTATTGATAAAAACTGCAACAGTAATTTTGTTACAAACGGAAAAAAAACGAGAAATAAGGGTGATTTTTTTTTCGCTAATGTAATAGGCCAGAATAAAATTTAAGAAAAATCACAATAATCTTCGTATCATGTACAGTACTAATTATGTATTTTAAATAAGTAATCTATTTTTATAAGTAATATATTTAAAACATGGTAGAGCTGATGTTCGGCTCGACTGTGGAGGTACCACCATCTTACTAAAAAACCCCCCCGAATTTATTCGGGGGAGAGTAAGACAGTTCTCAGGCACAACCAGGTGGCCCACCATGCTTGGGTGGGACCGATTGATGGGGGTATGGTATATCCATCCCCAATTGCCGGGCCTTATATGGAACAGACTGGTGACGGGCAGCGGTGTTATGGTGCGAGGGTTCCGGCACCGCGCTCACCAACCCGCCTGCCCAGCGTGTGTGAGTATGGGCAATTCTTCCAGGATGACCGCCGGGAGTGGCAAAGTCCTGGAAAGGCTTATGTCCAGCAGTGGACGAACTAGGCTGATGGATGGATCTAATTTCTTAATGCTAGGTACATTATTTATCTTGGGCTCTAAGTGTTCATATACGTTATGTGTTGCATACAAGTTGGTGTAAAAAGAAGTAAAAAATTGTGATGAGTCGATGAGTGTATGTGTGAGTTTGGGCATTTCTTCCAGGCTTGTGTCCAGCAGTGGACGACGATAGGCTGATGAATGGATGGAGGGATATTTTTATATCTTTGTATTTTTCTTCTGTAAAAAAATGCCATAGTTACTCAGTTCAAGGTCGTTGGCGTAGGTAAGGCTCTTAAATAATATCAATAATTGATGAAGATGATGATGATGAACTTTCTAAATCCCAAGCCTATCCCGTAGGTAGAAACAGAAATACAGCAGGACCCGGGAATGAAAAAAAAAATTCGACGTCACGTATTTACAATAAGAACTTTAATAATGTGTACGAGGTATGTATGACAGACTTTAATGACCACGTCATACACGATGCATCAGACAGAACTACTGAACCCTGTAAAAGTATCCTCTAATCGATAAAAAGGCGAAGAGTATCTTCCTCTATGGTAAAACACGTGTCCAAGTGTCAAGAAAAATATAAATCAATACTGGAAACTGTGTCAGTGCTGTGCTGCCGTCACTTCGGCACAATAAATTATTTAAATAAAAGTCCAGCTGTGTTTGTTTACCCGCAGCATAGAGACCCGCAGTATGCCGCGGAACATGAGAAAACTCCGTGTGCTATCACTTATCACTGGTGAGTAACAGTGTATGTAGTTCAGGATAATACTGCTAGATGGCGCAAGAACTAGTAGTTCAGGAAAACGCCATTAGATGGCGTTATTTGAAAAATTATTAGGTTATTTAGATATAGTTTTATAGCAAAAAAAACCAGCTAAGTGCGAGTTGGAATCACACACAAAGCGTTCCGTACCACCACACAATACAGGTACGGAACCCTGAAAACATGGTAAATAATTCTAGTTGCAGTTATGAAACTTAACCAACTTAACTTGACACTTGCGATCTATTACACGCTATGTATCTAAAGGTTCTAATTAAGTCGGTCTATGATAACTTCCTAAATAATTAAATATTTGTATTTTTCAGATTTTTCCTATGTGTGGGCTATAAGACCTACGAATTACGTTTTCCGTGATTTTACTGATCTTTTCGATTTTTTTTCTCGATGATTGTGATACTTGTGTCAAATCTGAAAAATTATATTGTAGTACAACTTCTTAACTACCAACACAAATTATATTTGTTAAAAATATTTTGTTTTAATATGCTAAATTGTCCAAACGCGAGAGCATGTTTGGCGCAACCGACCCTTAATGTCACTCCGCTGACCGTCTGTCTGTCTGTCCGTATGTCACGGGTCGAGATAGAAACGAATGAAACACAAACGTGAAATTTTTATATGTTCTGGAAAATGTTGACCCAAAACCGAATTTTTAATTTAAAATGTAATTAAATTATTTTTCAGGGTTGGCCTCATGCTCTAGCATGTGGGGTGTCATTGTCTAGAGCTCATTAACTAGAGAGAAAAGGCTTATGTCCAGCAGTGGACGAACTAAGCTGATGGATGGATGTACGGAATCCTAAAAGAGCGAGGCCCAACTCGTACTTTACCGGTTTTTTTATGACTGGGTTTTCTGATTATTGCAACAAAATCATCCAAAGTCTGTCATTTCATTTATATTTGCCTCATTTGTCCCCTTTTATAAGTAAGTATTGCAATCATGCGGGGAGTAATTATTGATCAATAACAATTTACAATGTCAAAAGTTAAATCTATATTTATTTATTACAGCTGAGATATTGACTGTAGATAACACGCACACAAACAACTTGTAACGCACACACTTAACAATATGGTTGTGCAGACGAGAACCCTTGTTAACTTCCAGTGTTTCTTAAACTGTTCCTATAAACTAAAAATAATATTTGTATATGTATACTCCTGTAGTGAAATATCAGTATATTTTTTATAGTTACTGAATAATTAGTTATATCAAAGCACAAAACGTTTAGAATTTTTGAAAAATTCCTTTTATTACCGAAATTAGCGATAGCGCTGTTTTTCACTTTTAATATGAAATCGTGTGAGATGACGTCACGAGACATGCCGTTAAGTTCATTTTGATTGCCAATAGCTTCGTAATTTTTTTATGATATCGAAAAAAAATGTACATCCATTTTTAGCTTTTTAAACGCAATTGATTTCATAAAAATCTTCATGTAGGAGACGCTCTTCGCTCCCCGAGGGTTTTGCAATTATCATAAGTTAGTAGGTACTGTATAATATGTATGGGACCACCACTGAACTATTTTTAATAATAAAAAAATAGGGCTTTATTTCAGGCACAGTAACAAGATAAAAAATTGTTAAAGACCCGTATTTACAAAACAACACAATTAACAACAAAGATTAAACACTGAAAGCAGAAGATTACAAAAAGACAGGCCAAAAATAAACAGAGACATGATTAAAACTAAGGAATGATAAGAACAAATTTTGAATCTAGAAATTTAGAACATTTAATCGAGTATATTTTATTACGTGGGATACTCGGAAAATTAAAGGAAAGTAAAAAAAAATTTTTTCAACGCACGTGCTCGTAAAGGCCCACTTTTTATGCATTAAAACCGAACAGAAAGTCGATTATTTTGCCCTAGGGCTTTATAATTATTATTTTTTTAAATTTATTTACAATGGTTGGCTAACCTGCAGCCTTTCCTGTGTACCATAAATTTCATACTTTTTTTTCCACTGTTCAACGGTTCTGGATACAGTCCTTTTGAGCCAATCATAATTTAAAGTTCACAAGATTACATTTACTTTCATTTCCTCACACTATGCATTGAAAAACGTAATATGATACACGGGCGTAAGAGCAATAAACTACTCGGTTACGTTTAAAACACTCGCTACGCTCGTGTTTTAAATCGTCCTCGTAATTTATTCCTTTTCGCCCTTGTGGCATAAACTACTATTACGATGTACTTATAGTTTTATTGATAATTTTTTTCAAAGAACTCTCTACCACCATCTATACAAAGTTTTATGCGTCTAAACCAATTTTCGAAACACTTTTCCCAGTCCGCCTCAGACACCTCTTCTACGGCCTTCTCGAACGCTGTTAGTGTATCTTTCGGCGATGAAAACTGTATCCCTTTGAGTTGATTTTTATTTTAGGGAATAAAAAGAAGTCACACGGTGCTAAATCAGAGCTGTAAAGAGGTCGACCCAAAAGTTTAAGGCTGCGCCGAGCGTAGAACGATTAGACACCTCGCTTGTTCTCTCGTGGTCTTTTTTTTATCGTGGTCGCGTTTATTGAATTTAACAGAAAAAATCATATTTAATTTACCAAACAAAATTTTCAAAATGTGAAACGGCCCAGTTATATTTTATAACGTTTGTGATTGTCTTGAATTGTGGTTGAGACAAAATTCGACAGTTAAGTTATTGAAATTACTAAAACCCCAATACCTTTTTTCGATTTTGGGCCTACTTTAGATAGATTTGTTTCTTGCACCATAAGTTATTTTAAATATTTGCTGCGGCGGAAGTGTAGATACATTCTCTGTGATAATAAATATATATTTTATTTATCTATCATTGAAATATTATTCAATAAATCAATTTAACAGTGACTGTCGTTTTAGATTATTTTGCTCGGCGCCCTCTTAAACGGGTGTGCTGTCCAGGAAGTCCCTCGTTTTGAGCGCTCTGTGCACTCGCGCTTTGTCATTGTTGAGGTTGAGGTTGAACTCTATCTTGTTGCTCTGTCCCTTGGTCCGCTGGCCAGCTTCCTTTCGGGTTATTCAGCCGCTTGCTTGTTGTCCGCAACAGTCATGGTGAAGCATTAGCCCGCGGAGCCCCGTGTTCTCGCAGAGATTGACTTTTCACAGAGATGAGACCTAGCTAGATCGATTTTTCGCCCTCGAAAACCGGCCGGAAGTATCACGTGACCTTATTGATTGTATAGAAAGTGCAAGGAAAAACGAACTTTACCGAACAGTGGCGAAGATCTACATACAGAAGATATACAGGTTGGAAAAAATTTAAAGGCCCTGGAGGGGAGCTACCTTAAATCCTTTAGTTAGCTTATTTTACTGAAAGGAAACATTCCTTTATTTTTTAAAAGAAACAAAACTGCATTCAAAGATCTTCTAAAATTTGCTTGTCTCACCCGGGAATCAAACCAACTAAAAATTTAAAAAATACATCCTCGCTACTTTATTATACGAATCGGTAGGATTATTCTTCAGGATAAAATTTTTCAAATAAACATTTGGTCTTACACTCATCTGTTGTACGAGATACCCATAAAATTGGATATTTATTACTTACAAGTTCTTTATTAACAATACCTAGTACTGTTCACTTGTAACAAGTAAATGACACGTTATAATTTTCTTATCTCTCTAACATCCAAAGACATCGTATGAAGTACAAGCTTGCTAATTTGAAATTCGAACGATAACTTTCAAAATTTTTAAAATCGATAAAAGTATTCGTTCCAATTTCAAATTTTGTTTTGTTTTGCTTTAACTTATCAGGATTCTTTTCTCTTCTTAATATCCGTCTCCGTTAAAAAAAAGTTTCATGTTTATGTGTTTTTCGTATTGATGATAAAATAAAATTAATATTAGTTATCTCTTTTTTTCATTTCAAAGACCAAATGTTTATTAGACAAATTTTATTCAGAACTATAATCCTATCGATTCGTATAATAAAATAGCGTGGGTGTATTTTTTTAATTTTAAGTTGGTTCGATTCCCGGGTGAGACAAGCGAATTTTAGAAGATCTTTGAATGCAGTTTTGTTTCTTTTAAAAAATAAAGGAATGTTTCCTTTCAGTAAAATGAGCTAACTAAAGGATTTAAGGTAGTTCCCATCCAGGGCCCTTGAATTTTTTCCACCCTGTTATGCTTGGGAGTAACTGTACTGTGAATTTTATCGAAATCCTTAGAGCCGTTTTCTAGAACCCGATTACATAATATTCATACAGATTTTGCTTGTTTAAACTATGGAGGGGAAAATTAAATAAGACATAAAGTACATAATTATGTCAAACTCTGCTACTTCGATTAGTCTTTCTGAGAAGAAACTCTAAAAATCCTAACTAATGAGGGTGTACGTAAAAACCCTTACAGGTTTCTGATACACCTTATTATTGTAAAATATGTATTTCTTTTTAGTTATCAAATAAATAAATAAATAAAATACCTAAAGATTGGCAACCACAGAACATTTATAACTCTTTATCAAAATTACCTAACCTCTTCATAACAGCAGTTTCTTCAGGGTTGCCAACCGTACGAAGTTCCTCGTATAAACACGAGATTTGTGGTCTACCGTACGAGGTACGAGGACACTATCAGCCTCGTACAATTATGTACGAGATTTTGATATCAGGAAATTTATAAATTTATAACGCAGGCATTATTTTGTAGCCCGAGGGGCCGGTCATGAAATCACTACAAACCACTATTTGAATGAATGAATGAATAAATATGTTTATTTATTTCAAAGATAACTTAATCTAAATACATCCCACAAAACCAAGTAGAAATTAGGTTTGTATGTGGGGAGGGAGTCGCACTTATTTTTATATAATTAGATAGTTATGTACTAAATTATAAGTAGTTAGGTACATTAATAGTAAATAATAAAATGCTATTTTAATCTGTCAATGTTTTCATTTTTTGTGAAAGATAAGTTTTATATAACTTCGCGAATTTATTTTTATTTTGTTCAGATCTTATATGAATAGGCATTTCATTATATAACATTGGAATTTTCCAATGATATGTAAACGAAGTCTAGAAGTTGCTTAGTACTTAGGTACTTGGAAATTTCGCAATTCTAAGTAAATTTAGCTTTTTTGTGATTTAACTTGAGCACAATTTCAAAAGTTATGTAAAACGTCCTAAATTTTATAGATTTATATGGCTTTTTTTTTGGTTTTATCACATTTTAGATGATTAAATGTACGAGGTTCGAAAGCCAAAATACGAGATTTTAAGCTGCTTATGTATGAGAAAAAAAAATGATGGTTGGCAACCCTGAGTTTATTCATATTATGTTAGTGCTCGACTAGACTCGGTGCTGAGCACACGTTATCGTGGTTAATGGTAATTTACAGTGATAAATACAGGAAAAATATACCAAATGGCAACTTTCAATCCAACAGGTACGTTATTGATTAAGTTTAATTCAAGCTGCTTTAAAAAAGAGAGGATTAATTTACATTTTCAAAGTTATTTATTTAATAATTTATTTTCCTAAAACGTTTGATTGCTCTTAGGCTAGGATTCATAGTCGGGTATTATGTGAAAATTTCAACTGGCTACCGATAACGGCTGAAGTTGTTGACCTTTGGAGGCTTTAATATGGTCCCGTTTGGCACCCTTCGGTTACGGAACCCTAAAAACCAGCCAAGTGCGAGTCGGACTCGCGCACGAAGGGTTCCGTACCATTATCTATAAAAACGGCAAAAAAACATATCTGTTGTATGGGAGCCCCCTTAAATATTTATTTTATTCAATTTTTTTTGTATTTGTTGTAATAGCGGCAACAGAAATACATCATCTGTGAAAATTTCAACTGTCTAACTATCACGGTTCATGAGATACAGCCTGGTGACAGACGGACAGACAGACGGACGGCGGAGTCTTAGTAAAAGAGTCTCGTTGGTTACCCTTTGGGTACGGAACCCTAAAAGTATAACCAAAATAATACACACTTATGTATAATTGTAATTTAGGGTTGTAAAAATGTATTCCGATAAAACCTCTATCGATGATTTTTGATAAATGAATGGTGAAGCACCTATTCGTATCAAAGATTTCAAAAGTTTAGATGAGCCCCGGCACCTAAAATCTATTGCATTGTTTTTGAATGCGTGTCTGTCTGTCTACCTACGGTCAGCAAACTTATCTGACTACTAAAGTTGTTAAAATGATTAACTTTAAGTGCACTTAAGGCGTCCAACTATCACTGTGTTCAGATGAGCACTGATTCCAAACGTGTGAGCGTCACCCATTTAAAGGTGGAAACATTTTGGTGCTGTCAGCCTGTCATAGTACGGTAAGGGCTTATCTTCACTTTTGAAATCTTTGTTTCGAATACAATTTGTAGTAAATAACATGTTTGATTTTAAGTTAATTTTCATCTTCGTGTAACATTTTAAGTTAAGTTTCATCTTTGTGTAACATTTTAAACCTGCCAAACGCCTGCCAAACGATACTAAATTTTTACCTAAGTTTCATCTTTGTGTAACACTTTAAGTTAAGTTTCATCTTTGTGTAACATTTTAAGTTAAGTTTCATCTTTGTGTAACATTTTAAGTTAAGTTTTATCTTTGTGTAACATTTTAAGTTAAGTTTCATCTTTGTGTAACATTTTAAGTTATTTTCATCTTTTTGTAACATTTTAAGTTAAGTTTCATCTTTGTGTAACATTTCAAGTTAAGTTTAATCATTGTGTAACATTTTTAATTTAAATGTACAAAAGTGTAATCAATAAAATGTTAGGTATTAAAAATTGCGTTGCCAGTTGCCATATTGCCATGTAGTCAACAAATTCAAATTCAAATTCAAATATTTATTGCATTCATGTGTACATACACAATACATATACACACACACACACACACACCCTCACACACAAGACACCCACTCTCTTGTAGTTATATTATTATATTATTTCACAACATAAACCCTCATACACACACATTTTTTCTTTATATAAATACCTAATCACTATGTATTAAGCAAGACCTAATTTTAATTTTAATACAAAATTGTAAAATAAGATCCGTAGAAAGAGCGGGTCTCCCTTAAAACAGGTTGTAAAACTTAAAAGGGGAGTCCCACCCCCTCAAAACCTACATTTTGTAAAGTAAATAAAGAATTTTTGATTTTTTTGATTTGATTTAATATAGGGTGTTACAATACACATAAGTGGTATCAAACATGACCCTGTAATATAGCGTGAGTGAAAAATCCGTTTTTCAAATATACCTATAATTTATATATCTTCTTAAAATAAAACAAATTAAATTTAGTAGGAGGAAAGGAGGCAAGTAGGAGGTATAAGTTTCAACTTGATATCTCACATGGGGTCTACGCAAAATGGTGTTAACAGACGGACAGACGGACAGACAGAGAGACAGACAGATAGACAGACAGACAGACATACAGACAGACGGACAAAAAAGTGAACCTTAAGGGTTCGGTTTTTTTATTTCAAAGTACCAAGCCCTAAAAAGGCAAAATAACTATACATGAAAGAATGAATACACACTTTATTGTACACGGTTAAGGGTCATTTCTCCGAATTTGTAACAAAATATTAAGAAATAAATATAACAACCAAAATACAACTTTTAGCTAAGAAAACTTATTGTTAAAAGTTTGCTATATGCATAAACATATTTTAACGATATTACAATAGCTATAAAACAATTGGCTTTTCCATAGTCGTGATACCAGCCGTCAATTCCTACAATATCAGAATATCACGCTTATTATTATTATTATTATAATTATTTATTTATTTAAAATGTATAACATTACAGTATATTAACTAATACGTTATACAATTATAATATTAATGTTAAAAATTAAAATCAAAATTAATAAATTAAAACTAAAATTAAAAAAAAAAAAAAATACAATCAAATATAAAACATCAATTTTAAATTATGAATAGGGACATTCCTGTCATTCATCACGCTCGCAGAACTTCAGGCATTTCTCAATCACAGTCATCAATCTATCAGCAAATAAATCACACTCTGGTGCTGAGGACAACAGTGTGTTGAGTGATGACAGGGCACGTACGAGTGGAGACATGCTGCGTGCAACAGTGTGCTAGGGTATTTATGGTATTTATGGAAAATCCAATTATTTTGAAGCTACCATCTTAATATTTTGTAACAGACAAAAAATGCGTACACGGTTTTGAACATACAATGTCGTATAAGGGCGGACTTATCACTTAGAGAGATTTCTTTCAGCCAACCTTTCATACTAATAATAATAAAAAATACATACTAAAGTATCTAACTAATTCCTAATTAAACTGAGCTACAGATTTGGTTACAGAACACCAGCACGGACGCTACAACCCTCTGAAAGACGAATGGATCCTGGTGTCCCCACACCGCTGCAAGCGTCCCTGGTCTGGTCAGACTGAGGAGGCGGCAGATGACCCTCAGCTGGACAACAACCCGCTCAGACCAGGCGCCACCAGAGCTAACGGACAGGTGAGAGCAACTGCCACTGAGACAAAAACGAGTGGATCCTGGTGTCCACACCGCTGCTAGCATCCCTGGTCAGAAAAAGTGGCAGCTGTAGAATAACTTGTTGGGGTTGGTTGCAACCTTAAGAGGATGGCCTACCCTAGCAACTTTTTTTATTATCCGTCCAGCACAATAAGTCCAATGGCAAAGACCTTATTTGCTTTTGATAGAGGCGATTATATGTTGGCTTACTGGCATCTTTTTCTTGGACACATAATACTAATGATCACGCAGCGAAACAACAAATTGGTATGTTTTTAGCTAATACTGAAATATTTTGTAGCGAAGTAAATATTGAATTTGAATAGAATCCCTTCATATTCCTATTACAAATTTTATGAAAAAAAAAAACAAGTTGATCTCTAAACCGCGATCTCGAAACGAACGTTTGAAAACCAAAAAAAAGAGGGTGGAAAACGTTTTTTTTTTTACGTAAGTATAAATCTTAATAGTTAACTACATCGTTTACAATTAGAATACCTAGATAAAAGATCAATAAATTAAACTTATTTTTTTCAGTACAAGGAGAGTCCGAATTTCTTCAAATGAATCTTCGAAAGTCAGGCGTTGTTCATGCTCTAGGCACATGTTACAGTCTTAATGGTGACGTGCAAAGTTCATATCCCTAATCGGTTGGCCTTATGATATGTATTCCTTAGTCGTGTTTCACTAAAATGTTATTTAAAATCTCCATCCATCCATCAGCCCGTATTCGTCCACTGCTGGACAATATTACGCCACTCTTGGCGGTCCTCAGTCATCCTCATCCAGCCGTCACCCGCAACGTCCTTCAGATCGTCAGTCCAGCGGGTGTCTTTGTGACTAACAGAGTCACAAAACGGGTTGTGGTTGAAGTATGTTTTAAGGCCGATTTACATTATCTTAGTGTTTAGCAGAGTGCTTTAGGAGAGTACTTTAGTTGAAACGTGTAAACGCTACTTGCTTTAGTACAGTTCTACTCGCTTTAGTACGGTTTTAGTTGCCTTTCAAGTTGAATCAAAATAGGATCGCTTTCTATTTTGTTACAAGTGATACCCCTCTCGCGCCCGCGCAACCCCCGCGCGTCACTCGGCTCTTCACTCGTTATGTGTAAACACGTAATTTAGTCAAATCTTTAGGAGAGTGCACAAGTGACGTGAAACGCGTGCGTGTTTTTAAAGATGGCTAAATCGAATCGCGATATTCTTTGGTATCTTCAATAGCCAGTTCTTTTAGCAACAAAGCACTTCCTCCAAGCATGGGTCTGCGACTAATCCATTGATGCTCCCATATTCGTTTCGGTTTATTTATTTCGTATAAAATGTCGTCTTCTATTTGTTCCATTATTACAGACAGCATTTTGCGTAGAATAGCGCGTATTTGGCGACGTCGTTGCGCGTTCATTGTGGCGTCGAAATGATACTCTACTGGAAGAATGTAAACGTTCACTCGCAGCGCACTAAATCACTAAAGAACTTGCCTTTCAAGTTGTACTAAATTACTCTCCTAAACACTAAGATAATGTAAATCGGCCTTAATATATATTATTATTATTTATTAACAAGTATCTTGCCCTTCTTAATTGCTATAAGTGATAAGGCCGCCAATTGTTACTTTCTCTCATAAGTTTGTTCTTTTACCTTGGTTATTTATTTTGGTGTTCAATAAAGAGTATTTGTCTTGTCTTGTCTTGTCTTCTTCTTAGCAAGACTTATCAAAGCAGGCATTTATTTATTTAACTAGCTTCTGCCCGCAGCTTCACCCGCGTGGCCTACAGGAAACAAATGACAATGTTTTTTTCAGAAACAAACACTGTCTCAATTGAATATACAAACTGACAATCCCAAACAAAGCTAGCGAGGCCGATAAACTCGCATGTTCGAACCTCGAACGCGCTCAGCTCGGCTTTCGGCCTGGCGGGCGCGTTCTCCGTCCTCTCATGCTCGTTTTTCGGCCTCGCTAGATACTCCCGACTTTGGTGACGCTGTGAAGAATTTTATCAACTAAACTCACTGTGTATAAGTATTAGTAGGTATGTGCCTTGCCCGCGACCCCACCCGCGTTTATTTAATTCTGCTCCGTTTTCGGCTTGCGCGTTATTTTGTTAACACCCCATGTTGCCTATATATTGAGCAGGGTCACTATAATGTTAATAAAAAAACCGTATCCAAATCCGTTCACTGGTTTCGGAGATGTGCGTGAACAAACAGACAGTCACAATTGTTACTGTTCTTTAGTCGGGTTATTCCCAGAGCTCCAAAAATTTCTTCCCACGGCTCCAAAAATTCAATTTAATATTTATTATTATCATAATTTTATTCTCGTCGGCTCCAAAAGATTAACTGTACATATATGCAGAACAGGACGAACACATAGTTTTACTAATGTCAGTGAAACCCTTATAGCGTTCTGTTTAAAATTGTTGGAAAGTGTCTAATTTGTTAAATTGTGATAATTGATTATTTAAAGGCTGATTAACTGTGACAAAACACTGTGTTTAGCTGTGATTCTTTTATAAATATTTTAATATCAAATCACTTAATTTTTTAATAATATATCCATCTACGATTTTATGTATTTATATAATATTTACTATGTCGTAAATGGCGCCCTCATTGCGTTTTTCCTCACTAAGTACAAGAAAAGAAACGCTTCGTAGTGCACTGTAGTATATTTATGTGTTTCTACTTGAATTTTTTATTTATGTAAAATGTGTACATGATAAATTTTGGAGCCGGTGAGAAATGAATATTTTCTACAAATAAATTTTTGGAGTCATGGGAATCTCTGTATAAAAATTCATTTTTTTGAGAACAATGGATTTTGGAGTCCCGGGAATAACCCCTTTAGTAACCCCCTTTCTATTTTTATTACTTTTCTTCAATGTACAGACACACCGGGTTCTACTGTTTTATTATATGTATTGATATTGATTGACTTATTTATAATGAGTGTGCAGTCTGCTCACTGACTGTAGCGGTTAATCACCCGAAATAAATTTTCTCTAGTATTTTAATTTCCATTCCTTTTTTTCCCCATTTTTTCTTTTTACTATACGGAAATTTTCCCATAACATTTTGGCCCCATGCTCATAAATTCTTAGTCGATTTTCACACCGAACGATATTTTAACCAGTCCATTATATTGCCAGTCACTTTACTCGTCATTGGTTCTTGCTCTTACGTCATACATAGATACTGTATTTATCATCATTATTGTATATAATATAACATATAACAAAATATTCAGAATCGGAGCCTGCATGATAACGCCACCCAGCGCCGGCTGACTAAATTCTTACTTAAAAAGTCTGGTTCATGATTTAAAATATACTTTTATTTATATTTTTATATAAATAGATGTCAGCGGTTTTCTAACTTCAAATACCTATACAACGTGTAACAGAAAGGTGTAACCATATTATTTGAAGAGCTTATTCAGTCAATGGTATAGAACAACTTTTACTATGGAACAAAACCTGTATCTCGAAAGAAAAATTAACTTTTTCATAGAAAAATGCAATGCCGTTCGGCCGAAATGTATGGAAGGGCAGATTGTTTTTGGAGATTTCAGGGTTGGCTCCATAGTAAAAGTTGTTCTATGCCATTGACTGAATAAGCTCTGCAAATATGGTTAGACCTTTCAGTTACACGTTGTATATGTCATAAAATATTTTTCTATTCGCCTGATGACGATCCCACTATCGAAATATAGCGCCTAAAACTATTTAAATTTAGTATTTATATTTATGTAGAATATAACATTATTGTATATGTTTATTTAAGGCGATATGCGAAAAAAATAAGGGTGTTTCTTTACGTATATTTCATGAAATACTTGGAAAATTATAATCAGTTCTGGTATATGCATTTTAACTATATCATCTAGGGTTTTGAAATTGGAAAACATGTTTGGATAAATTTTCCTCGATAGAAATAATTGTTGAAATGAGGTCTTCAAACACACTTTATCTCCTCGTTTGACGAATAGGAACCATACACAGAACTCAAACATATTTTATTAGGTGTGTTTTAACAATATCTAGAGATTTGATATTTGAAATTTTAAAATATAAAACGAACTTTTTTCCCTTTTGCCCTGAATCCGCTCCTCTCGCACTGTGCGATTTTCGCTTGGAGTGACAGTGACAAAAATAAAATTCGCATTGCCTCTTAATTACGATACATTTAAAAACGCTAGCGATAGATGTTTTAGTTAGACAATAAAGCCGATTCTGAAGGCTTTAATTTTAGTTTTAGTGCTGTCAAAACTTAATTTTCTTGATTACAAAATAGTCTTCAAATGTTAGGAACAGAAGCTAAATTACTTTGAAAAAGTTTTGGTTTTGACAGCACTAAAACTAAAATTAAAGCCTTCAGAATCGGCTACAATACAACAAGATAGTTGCCCAAATCCATCTTACAGATTAAAAACACATGATTTGAACGTTCCAGCGTAACCCGAACTACACGTCGACGTATGTGTTCCCGAACGACTTCCCGGCGCTTCTGGAGCGAGTGCCGGAGCCGGCTCCGTCGGAGCACCCGCTGTTCCAGATGAAACAGGCCAAGGGAACCTGCAGGTATGCAGGCCCGGATCTAGGGGGGGGCGAGGAGGGGCACTTGCCGTGGGCGGCAAATACTAGAGGGCGGGCGGTCAGCCGCCCATCAGTTACCACTCAGTACAAGTACAAAAATCTGTGTATGCTCTCCTTTCACGCAATGTGCGATAAACGCCCCCGAGAGAAATTGTATTATGCTAATAGTTGTAGTAGTAAGTTATCAATTTGTGAGCAAAAAACGCGCGGCGCGCGAAGTGATTGATTCACTTCAAGTAAACAACGAAAGACGAACGAGGCGCGCGCGCAGTTTTGCCAACATTATCCAACCAAAAAGTAGTAAATTGACCGTTAAAAACACAGTAGAAAACAGTAGAATGGTAATTAAAAAAACATTAAATCCACTGTCTGACACAAAATACATAGAATAAGCAAAAGAATTTAAAAAAAATTATTACTAAATAAAAATACTGTTAAATTTACCAAAAATTTAATGCTACTTGAAGATTTTCGTAAAAAATTTTCGTTTGGTACTACTTTGTAAAAATTTTGGTGTTTTATTTGTTGAATATTTTTGCCTAGAGGGCGGCAAATTGGCACTCTACCCCCCCTTTTTCAAAACGTAGATCTGGGGCTGCAGGTATGTGTTCCCAAACGAATTCCCAGCGTTCCTGGGGGGTAATTCCCAGTCTGTCGAATTAGCCTTCTCGATCGTAAAAATCTGTTTTATCTTTCGAACTGCATAAATTTTTAGTTCGAGTTTTAAAAGTCACGCTTCGACTGTTTCTCCGGAATAGACCCCCTGGTGCAAGTGCCGGACATACACAGTTTCACAATAAATTTAATCTGTACTTTTAATTCACCAATTAACACCATCAGGGGATCTAAAAAGGCGGATTTGGGTGAATCATAAAATGATTTGAAAGAAAAATAGAGTGAGAGTTTTTTCACCCGTGCAAAAGAGAAAGTATTAGAACCACGGGGATGGCGTGACACAAATTTTATTCGAGAACCTCTGTCTTCACTTTTTGTAATAACGTAGTATTACCTAGTTAGTAAACATACGCGGCGCACACATAGATTCACCCGTCTTCATACAGCCAAAATAACACCGTATTTCTATGAAGCTTAGATTTAAAATACCAAACGCGTCATGGCACTGTGCCAATGTGTGTAAAGAGCCAAGACCAGCGGTTGCACTATGACACAATTAGGTCCGTGTTGATAAATGTTTGAAAAAATATACATTGCGGCGTTAATATGTGACTCAATGTGTGACACTCTTTGTAATAATATAATATATATTTATATAGGTAAAAACATAAATGAGACACAATTATCATAAGATAACACAATAGAGTCCAAGATACATATATTTCGGGCCCCACTGGGCCCGGCATCAGTTGGAGTAATAATGGTGGCAGGATGACATTGTTTGTGCTTTGTCAAATATTTCTTGAAATTAATGCCGGTAAATGTTGTTAAAGCACATATTTTTACATCAGCTCTTTAATGTCTACATTTGATACCCACATTGTATTTTAAAGATTTTTATTCTTTTTCTCACTTTTGTATTGGAAATATTTTGAACATTTTCAAAATTTTAAATTTTTTGTTACTTCTTCTTATGTGGGCATACGTGGGCTCGTATTAACGCTCACTCACTCGTTCACGACATTAATCCGCGAGAGGGTGTCAGTAATCCCGACTAGTCTTGAGTATGGCCTGTGAAATGAAACACAGTCCACACTCATCCACAATATTTAATTATACTGTAATATTAGGGTTAAACTCTATTATTATTTGAGTTTTAATATGGAAATATTATAGGTACTTAATTTTTAATGCTCTGTGTTAAGTTATAATATTATATTACGAATATTACCAATATTCTACATAATGATGAGGGAATAATGATACAAAAAAAACTGGTTAAAACTATCCTATAAATAAAATAAATCTATGAATTAAACAAAATTAAACTAATCTAAATCAATATTAACTAAAATGACAAAAATTTAAAGATAAAAAACCCGTCCAGGTCGCTGTCCCCGGTAGGGTGCCCAGAATGCTGGCAACGTTTCCTCTTTGGATGGCCAGACTGATCCTCTGGCCAAGGTAAGCGCCAGATTTATATTTATATGTAATATTTAATTATACTGTAATATTTCAGGGTAATGTGCTTCCACCCCGACTCGAACATAACTCTGCCGTTGATGTCAGTGGACGAGATTCTGGCTGTTGTTGAAGAGTAAGTTTACTTATTTATTATTATTATTTACTGGCTTTGACCCGCGGCTTCGCAACTTTAAATCGTGTTTATTTTAAAATTTTAATGTAAAGCAATAAATATTTAACTTTTCGAGCTTTTTATTTCACTTTTCTAAAATAAAAGCAATTTTTGCTCGAATTTAAGGCGGTACCAAAAAAAAAATGGGGTTTTTTCGAATCTATTTACTCCACTTATAACGTCATCTACGTATTTCATTTTTAGGTAAATATTTATTGAGTATTTGATTAAGATTATCACTGAAGGAAAACGCGATTGGATGAAATTTTCTCGACTGAATTTAATTCCGAAAAGACATCTAAATTGTTTTATTTTTTCCTGTAATTCTGAAATCATAACTAATTTCATTGTGAAATTGCATACAAAATGTGGATATCATGTATTTGTAAAGTCTCCTTGAAAATCTTTTTGACAAAATAGCTTAGTACAATTTAAAAAACCTTGCTACTTTGCTACTTTTCCACGAATCCGTCCGTCCACTCGCACTGAGGGTTTTTTCGCATATGGAGTAACAGGGGCGCTAAAACTTTTACGAGAAATGCTTAGTTTGATGGTATGCAGGACATATAGGATAGCAATAAAACGTTATGAACTAGGATTCGAAATTTGAAAATAAAGTTACTGCCCAGCCCTAATTTCAAAATTTTGTAATTGCCATAAACACTTCACTAACCGATTCACAGCAGTTGCCCTAACCGAGCGAAACCTGTATCTGCACCTGCAGTCTGTGTAGTCATCTTCAAAAACCCATTGATCGTTTCCAGGTGGGTCAATCAGCTGAAGGAGCTAGGTCGCCGGTACACCTGGGTGCAGATATTCGAGAACAAGGGCTCGGCGATGGGTTGCTCCAACCCTCATCCACACTGTCAAATATGGGCGTCTAGCTTCTTGCCTAATGAACCAAGGGTTAAGGACAGGTAAAAGTCAGGTTCCACTTTCTTTGCTTCTGTTGATATGAGTAGTTTCGAACCTTTTGAGGATCCACCCACAGGCAAAGCTAATAACAGATGTCGCTAGCATAGTTCCCGCCAATAAATACTACGGTCCGGCTATGTCAAACTTTGTTGTCGTGTGTACTCCGGTTTTCCTACTGTTTTTCTGCAATATCTCGCAATTTTTTTTTTCTTCCTTTATCACCTGTATTCCAATATGTCATATACCTATTTGTTATTTTATTAAATTAAGAATATGGGGTTTTTTGTAAATAAATATAACACCTTTATTAAAGCAACTTGGTATGGCACAAAAGGCATAATTCCAAGAAATTAATCGAAAATCATAGGTGGTAGAGCTGATGCCGGGCTCGACTGTGGAGGTACCACCATCTTACTTGGAGACCCCCTCGAAGTAATTCGGGGGAGAGTAAGAGGACAGCTCACCGGCAAAAAACCAGGAGGCTCACCATGCCTGGGATCGATGGATGGCGGTATATCCATCCCTAATTGCCGGGCCTTATATGGAACAGACTGGTGATGGGCAACGGCGTCACGGGCGCGAGGGTTCCGGCACCGCGCTCACCATTCCGCCTGCCCAGCGTTTGTGAGTATGGGCAATTCTTCCAGGATGACCGCCGGGAATGGCATAGTCCTGGAAAGGCTTATGTCAAGCAGTTGACGAACTAATAGGCTGATGGATGGATGGAATCGAAAATCACAAAAAACTACGAAAAAACCATAACAGTGACAGATTTTCATGCATGGATCGACGATGCACCATCTACAAGGATAATTGGCAGTGTTCATGTCCATTAACAAATGAAGAGTGTTTTGGAAAAACAACCAATATTCTGACATTTTACAAATTTCTGACATTTTACAGTAAGTAAATATCAAGATCAATCAGCCCACATCTACGAACTGTTAGGCGTAGGTAAATAAAACCTTATGAAATTAGGTACATGGAAAAATCCTTATTTGTTTTTTTTATTAAACTTGGATTTATATGAGAACACTTAATTGTGTAAACCCTATCTGTGTTACTACAAAAGGGCGTTTAAACGATGTTTAACTTTAGACAGTGTTTAAATCTGTCGCTGTCACTTTTTTATAATACGAAACAAAAGGCGACAGCAAGAAATTTAAACACTGTCTAAACACCGTTTTGTAGTAACATCGTAAGGGTTTTTGTTGATTGTGCATTTTTGTAACTAGGTTAAGATTTTTGAAAATAAAGAAAAATATTTTAAAAAAATCAAAAAATAAAAAATGTTTGTTAATTTATTGGCTGTTTGATATAAACGCTCGTTGCTACCAGAAATTGTAGCATATAAAAAGTAGTAATACTGACTAGTGACGGGCATCGACGTCACTGGTGCGAGGATTCCATAACCACGCTCAGACACCACTAATTGTATGCTAAAGGGCGATACTTGCAGCTGGAGCAGGGGCCCATAGCTGTCCCAGATTTATAGTATACAAGTATCTTATGATCTAATATTTAATATAAAATGTCCTACCAGACAGTTGTATGATGACCTCATCAAGTAGTCCTCGCACGAAGACCCTTCGCTGCGGAGACCAAGGCGTGTCGGTGCCGTGACACGTAGATCACCTTCCACGATGAATCTAAACACAACCCTCCTACCCCGGGATGCATCCGAACCCAGAAAAAATGGTAAATGACAAGTCCACTTGTCGCACACCGCGTGGATATAGGTTATTTCACACACACAGGAAATACACTCAAAAGTGGCCTTCACGCCAAAATATCTTCAGCCCTTGATCGAATACTGTTTCTTACGATGTCCGCACCGATTTCCCTTGGGTTAAGCCCTTAATAACACATATTAAAATCGTCCGCGATCTATACCAAGAAAATTCCACGTCCCTCGTTTTTGACAGCTCCAAGTCCATAGACAAAATATATAGACCATTGATGGATGCGTTCCGAAATATACATTTTATTCTGAACAGTCCCCCGCTCTGGGCTGAGCAATCAGGCCACTAGCTCATACAACCGGGAGACGGGAGAGAGTTGTCATGGCTCGTCACAAAATCGAACCTTCGACCAACACCTCTGCGACGCGTGGAGTTCCGTCTCCGCCAAAACAACTTTAATATACGGCCCCGGCGCCAAAACAAGGATAGCAAGTTCATATCCTTCCAAAGAATTAAATTTCCTTCCCTAGGATGCTCAGTCCTGTCTGACCACAGAGAGGACGAGAGTTGAGGACCGCTTCCACTTAACAATATACAGTGGCAAGCTCCTCAAAAATTAGAACAGTTTCCCCAATAACGCAGCGGAGGTGGGTCTTCGCCGACTTGACGGCAGCTTCAAAAAATTCCCTCCCCAGTGAGGGCAATTTGGGGGACTGTACCGCCAAGTTACCCCTTTCCGGGCGAAGATTTAACTTAAACTAGCATAGTTATTTACAAAACAAAAAATTATCAATATCTTTTAGATAGTTAGCAGTACCTTTGTAGTTTGTGCCATTGTCGGAACGAATAAGTGAAGGTAAACCCCTACGCGACACGAAACGATCCAACGCGGCGACGAAGGCCTCCGTAGTCAAAGCTGATACCACTGCCAAGTGAACGGCCTTGGTGGCCAAGCACACAAATACACAAGGTACGCTTTCACAACCCGAGCGTTGCGATTGCTAAAAACCCCCGTGCGCATTACGTATGTGTCAATCCGACACCAACAGATTTACCAAAGGTCCGTCTTGGGTAGAAGCAAAGGATGAAGACTTCCGTATGGCAGGTCAGCTCTCCAAAATCAGCCTCCAAAACGCAGAAGTCCTTCATAATCCGTGAAAGGATTCAAACGAGCAACCGCTCACTTCAGCCTGGCGTGATCCTCGCGCAGAACTCGAAGTCTAAACTTGATGAGGTCCGCCTGAAGTACACGTACCGTGTACCAATGCGCTCCAACGCTCCTCTGCACTCACGGCTGGGGACAAAATATATGAATATCATTGACTGGTTGGTATTTCAACATAATACCACCATCATATTGGGATCCTCCAAATCTGCAAACAGTCTATGTTCATTTGAAAGCCATTTCCTAAGTCCGAACATAATCATCCAAGTATCGAATCAAATTTCGAATATCCAAAATTGTGGATACCTCCACCAATGAAGAAGAACCCAGAGTCTTTTAAAAACCAAATAGGATCCATCCTAACAAATCCGCGCCCAGGAAAACATCGACTGGGGCCGGATGACAAAACGTGGGTCTGCCAGATGCAGACCTGACGTGCATGAGATTATGGACGGAGGAAAGTCCAAAGAAGGCTGCCAGCCGACAATATTGTCTATAACCATGGCTGCAGCCGCTGATTCAACTCCAGTCCACCAATACCTAGGAGCGGCACCGACTAAACCTCCAGGTTCAAAACTAATCGGTGCGCCACTTGACTTTCCAAGTCGAGGAGGGCCCTTACCCTAACTCAATCCCCCCTGGGGCCCTAGACGCGAGCCATCGCGGTAGGCAACAGAACCGTCCGCGGTTCCGTACTCATGGCTTGAACAAGCTAGTTACAGGCTACCCCACCTGTGGAGCGCAGGACCAGTCCACTGGCAGTAATACGGCTGGCGCGTGCACATCCCCACCCTGGGGGGAGCGTAGCCTCCAACTCTCCCTGAGTACGGCGGGTGGTACTCTAACCGCGGGTATTCCCGGTACGGCGGTGAGTAACCCCGTGACTCCGTCTTAACACGGTGCTCCATGCCAGCTGGCACCAAAACTGGCGCGGGGAGGGGGGGCCTAGCCCTTGCCAACTCCAATTGGCCCCCGCCCGTAGGGGCCCAATTCACAACATGGCCATATGTGTGATAGCCCGTAGGCAAGCCCCCTACGGGTCCACGCGCATATACATAACTCACCTCCCGGTGAGGGGGCGCGCCTCGCGCCGCAGTCCTCCGTTCCGACGGAGGGGAGCTCTGCCCGACAGCATGCCTTCCCTGGACCGAGGGGGGGGAAGTTCTCCCTGACGCACCCCCGTTGTCCAAGGGGGGGGGAGTTCTCCCTGAAGCACCCCCGCCCGTAGGGCTCCGTCGCTGCGGGACCGGTGAAGCCGCTTCAGATCTGTTGGCACACAACAATAAATGGTGAGGCCCCTCACAAACACTGCAACGTCGTGGCTCGGGACAATTACGTTCAAAATGATTGCCCAAGCAACCGAAACACAGGCCCTTACGCTTCACTATGCGTCGCCGCTCGGTGACGTGCAGGTTTCGCCACTGCTGACATCTCAGCAGGTCATGCCCCGTATGGCCACACTGTAAACAGGTCAATGACCTCTCGATCACGGCGACCCCCGCCAAACGTGTCATATCGCGTCCCCGCGACTGCTGCGGTTGTCTGGGCTCCCCACATTCAGATGAGCCAGCAGACGAAAATGATTGCGCCCCAGATGGCGCCAAGTCCGCTTGTGATGTTTCTGCTACCCTAGCTTCATATTCAAGAAACCTCATTAAGTCCGTAAATTTAGGCACAGTGCTGCCATCTTTTCCTGCGGACACCCGCTCAAAACGTGACCTCACATCATTAGGCAACCTACCTAAAATAATGTGAACGAGTAAAAACGACCACTCGTCCACCGGTAAACCTAATGTTCTAAGGGCATTACACGCCACGGTGACCGGAGTTAGTAATTGCTGCCTCAGCTGTGCCCAGTCGGTTACCCTAGGTAACGTCAACAATTGAGATGCATGCGCATCCGCCAGTAAGCGCATGTTCTGATACCTATCATTTAATAAGCCCCACGCTGTATCATAATGATCATCCTCCACCCTGAGGTGCTGGATGAGCGACCTTGCTTCGCCCTCCAATGTTGACATCAAATATGCCATCTTTTGCCCCTTTGATAAATCTACCCTAGAATTTATTAATGACGTAAACATATTCCTATATGAAACCCATTCTTGAATTTTCCCATTAAATTTATTTAGTTCTAAACTAACCAAACTACCAGACACGCCATCTACCGGTTGAGGCGTGACAACTACAGGACCTCCTGAATTTTGCCTCTTTACATCAGCAATATTATTTGACTTCATAACCAGTGCCATACCAGTGGCGCCATCTGTTGGTCTAGGTGCGCTAACAACCGGGCTGCCCGATAGCCGCCTCTTGATCATGGAGGCCGCCTCTGTTATATCATCATAAATCCCTTTTATCTGAGCTAAATCCGTAACATACCTCTTCAAAGGCTCGTCACTTTCCTGCAGTGCTGCCACAGCCGCCTCTGCATCAGCCAGCCGCTGATGCATCCGCTCGGCTCTCTCCAGGATTGCATTGTCGCGATCCGAACGAGAAAGCAATCCCTGGACGGTTGTAAACCAGCGGAGCTCTTTCGCCAACGCAGCCTTGTGAGACTTGGACATCATGCCGCAATGAACCGGGAAATGTATAAATAAAAACTATTTAGCAAACACCCTGACACGGCACAAAATACAGAAGCACTGCTCAATAGATACCCTACCTATAAATAGAATTTAATTAGCAAAATTAATTCCCAATTACCAATGTATGTACTGTCCGTCAATACTAAACAAACAAATAGATTCCTACCTATTACAACATTACCAAATTTAAATTATATTTGGTGTATACAATACACACAAACCCGAATGCACATTCCACTATGCACTTGTATACATCCTTGTAAGTACATAAATTCAAGCCAAGATAACCGTATATTAGCTAACAAGTTGATTTCCAATCTATAATATAAACCGTTATATGATATAATGTTATTGCAATACAAGAACACTTGATATGTACTAAATTAACAATTTATACTGATATTACTGAACCACATCAATGTGGTACCCTCCGGTAATCAATTATCTACTCAAAGCACTAAACAAATCCAATTTGTAATTGCTACATGTACATGTAAATAGCCTAGCTATGTTAACAGTTCAATGACACTGGGGCCGCCCAGTTCCGCTGTTTATATGTATATAAACCAAAGTTGGGATTAACCACGGACTGGCTACCAACAGCTGTTTGATATAAACGCTCGTTGCTACCAGAAATTGTAGCATATAAAAAGTAGTAATACTGACTAGTGACGGGCATCGACGTCACTGGTGCGAGGATTCCATAACCACGCTCAGACACCACTAATTGTATGCTAAAGGGCGATACTTGCAGCTGGAGCAGGGGCCCATAGCTGTCCCAGATTTATAGTATACAAGTATCTTATGATCTAATATTTAATATAAAATGTCCTACCAGACAGTTGTATGATGACCTCATCAAGTAGTCCTCGCACGAAGACCCTTCGCTGCGGAGACCAAGGCGTGTCGGTGCCGTGACACGTAGATCACCTTCCACGATGAATCTAAACACAACCCTCCTACCCCGGGATGCATCCGAACCCAGAAAAAATGGTAAATGACAAGTCCACTTGTCGCACACCGCGTGGATATAGGTTATTTCACACACACAGGAAATACACTCAAAAGTGGCCTTCACGCCAAAATATCTTCAGCCCTTGATCGAATACTGTTTCTTACGATGTCCGCACCGATTTCCCTTGGGTTAAGCCCTTAATAACACATATTAAAATCGTCCGCGATCTATATCAAGAAAATTCCACGTCCCTCGTTTTTGACAGCTCCAAGTCCATAGACAAAATATATAGACCATTGATGGATGCGTTCCGAAATATACATTTTATTCTGAACATTGGCTATTCTTTATATAAACGTTACTGTAGTTGGTGGTTTTTCCTGAAACACTCTGTTTTTGTAGCTACATTTTGAATGTACTTTGGTTGTTTTTGCTGATTCTAATATTACCAGATTATTATATGTACAATAGAGAATCCATAGAGCAAAAAAAAAATCGAAAAAGTTGGACATTGGTTGTTTTTCCAAAACACTCTTCAAATTTATTCATACTAACAGGGGCGGTAGCTCAGGTAGTAGAATACAAGAACAGGTAGAACCAGGTTCGATCCCCGGTCGGGCATGCACCAAAGAGGTTTTTGGAATTTAAGTGCATAGTATTTGTTCTTACTTACCACTTGCTGAACGGTGAAGGAAAACATCGTGAGGAAACCTGCATGCCCTAAAAAGCGTGTATTTGTGCCCAAAGCACGTTTATAGGGTTAACCACCCATCACGTTGGGATGTAATAATCGTCGGTGAAACGCAAGTGTACGGAGTGTGGAATGTGAATTGCATTTCATATACTTACTTATATAAACATCAAATATAAGGTTAAAAGATATTAGTTGGCGAAACTCAAAACATAGGTAGTACTAGTCTATATGAACAACTGTTTGTATGGGAGTTAAGCGAAATTCGCAACTTTTTTTCTCTTCCTCCCATATCCCGTTGCCCCGATCAGCTGACTGGTCCAGTATGGAAAGGTGAAAACAAATTTTAAGAACTTCGCTTAGCTCCCATACAAACAATTGTTCATATAGACTGGTACTACCTATGTTTTGAGTTTCGCCAACTAATATTATTTTATTTTACCTTATATAGGTATATACAACGTGTAACAGAAAGGTGTAACCATATTTAAAGAGCTTATTCAGTCAATGGTATAGAACAACTTTTACTATGGAGCCAACCATGAAATCTCAAAAAAAAATCTGCCCTTCCACATACATTTAGGCCGAACGGCATTGCATTTTTCTATGAAAAATATAGTTACACCTTTCTGTTACACGTTGTATACATTTATATTAATATTTCATAATCCAATTTAACATAATATCTATCACCTAGAATCTAGCTTTTTTTTTAGAATAGAATAGAATAGAAAAATTTTATTTGTTTAAAAAACACATAAAAGTAACACAACATAATTAAACACAAAAATACATTAAACAAAAAGGAGACAGCTCAGCTTATGCTGCGAGCATGGTAAAGCATGTCTACACAGCGCTGATTTTCAGCTGATCCTGTATCATCTACAATTAAATATAAAGTTGATGCACAATATACTAGTAACTACAAAATTTTTTCTCAAAGGTTGTAAAATAATTATATTTTCAGGTGCCTAAAGGAATTTTACACGAAAAATAAGACATCAATGCTTGTTGAGTACATGCAAAGAGAATTGGAAAATAAGGTTAGTCATCATAAGTCATAAATAACACAAATAAGAAAAATAAAAAATAAAAATAAATATATTTTTTATAATATTTTATGAAAATACAGTATGGATATCAAATTGTAGAGCTGATTGTAAAAATATATAGTTTGGCTATATTTACTTAATTATTTCGAGAAATCCACGAAAAACCACAAAAAATTTATGTCCCCCCCCTTATTTCCAAAATTAGTATACCGAAAAATATGAAAAAAATCATGGTAATATGTGCGTACGTAAAGATTACAGAAAAAAATTACCAGTTGAGAAGTTCACGAAAACAAAATGACAAAATTAAATTTTCTGTTCCCAAAACTGGCGAATTACGGAACCCTAGGTACGCGAGTCTGACTCGCACTTAACCGGTTTTATTTTAACCTTTTAATCTAATCAATCAATTATTATTATTACGGTATAGTAAATACGGTACAGTATTCTGAAATACGGTAAATATTTCACAAAAAACTTCTAGTAAAATAATTATATAATTTGGTAATTTTCAGGAAAGAATAGTTCTTGAAAACTCAGAATGGGTAGCACTGGTTCCGTACTGGGCTGAATGGCCTTACGAGACAATGCTTCTGCCCAAAAACGGCCAGCCACAACGACTAACAGATCTTAACGACTCGCAGAAGCGAAGCCTCGCAGAGATTATGAAGCAGCTGAACACCAAATACGATAACTTGTTCAAATGCAGTTTCCCGTACAGTATGGGGTGGCACGGTAAGCTTTTACACCAAAAATAATAATTTAATAAATAAACCAGGCTGATGGATGGATTTTTTGTCCTTTAGAAAGGACTCATTGCGCAAAAAAGACGCAAAAACCAGGAAGCTAACTTCAAACTAACCGTCCCAATTTATCACATCCAGGTGCCCCGACAGGACCTTCGAAAGTACCAAAAGACTCCCCCCACTGGCTGCTGCACGCCCTCTACCTCCCCCCGCTGCTCCGCTCGGCCAGCATCAAGAAGTTCATGGTCGGGTACGAGTTGCTCAGTCAGGCACAGAGAGATCTAACTCCGGAGCAGGCCGCTGCGAAGTTGAGGGAATGTGATCACTTGGTGCACTACAAGAATCTGAAAAAGTAGACGACAATAATTCAGCGTACCATAAAACCATAAAATTAAGCATGTTTATACATAAATAAAAATCGAAGTCAAATTGACGTTTTGTTTTTTTTTTTTGCGATAGGATTTCGGTATGATCAATGTAGCTAGCGCGCTAGAGATACAGCATCTATCTATCCTGCTTGCGCTATCACGCATACCGCATTTGTCAATGTACGAGAGAGCAAGTATGATGGTAACAAAGACAATTGTGGTAGACCCTCTGGGCTTCCACTGCAGTTTCGACAAAGATAGCGATCCCTTTACAACCGATTTCGGTCGTTAAGTGATAAAAAAAATCATTTCTTTTCAGTCTCTACCGTCAAAACTATCGACTGAAATTAAAGTAGAGCCACTGAGTGATGGCGCCTATGACGTTTAAATGCCTACAAAGTATTGTAATTATTTATAAGCAACTGTGAATTAAAAAAATGTAAAACTTCATTGTTGATAGTGATGTACTACATGTTTCGGTTATTATTTTTGAAATTGAATGTTGCTTTATTGTGTAATAGAATTCGTATGGAAACAAAGATTTTTTTTTTAAGTTTCTCATTTTTTATAGGTCATGTTTGAGGTCGCCAAGTTACGCAATAATATTTAATTAAAAACAAAACAATGACGAAGTTAAACTAAACGAATATAAATGATAGTAAAATACTTTTTTCGATTTAGATATTTAAACATCTCTTGGGCGCCCCGGGGCACTACACCGCATAGCCCTCCGATAGCTACGCCACTGGTTTTGGCACATTTTCCTTTTGTATCATTATGTTGAATGTTGAATGACGTGTCTAATGTTGAGTAAACTCACACTTGATTTTTATTTTTAACCGAAATTTGAAATGTAACTCATCACTAAATGCAGCTGTCATAGGCGCCATCACTCAATGGCTCTACTGTAGAAGCGTATCTGTAGTGTATGCGATATAGCATACATACGCTGTCTCGTGTGTTCCTGTATTGGGTAGCAAAACGTCACTGTCACGAGAGCTGCGGGCGAGGGTGCACGGTGAAGCTATTACCAAATATGTGAGCATTGTCGAGCCAGTGTAGTGGTAGGGAAACGCTAGAATAAGATACGATGACCCTACAGTATCGACTATAAATATAAATCCTTAAAATAAGATTAACAAGATAACAAGAGGTCGCAGGTTCGAATCCTGGCCCGGGGAATTTTTTCAAATTCTTGTCTTTGGATTTGTTTCTGATTAATATTTTCTAGTTTATAATGCACTCTAAATAATATTTAGAATAAAATATAATGATTTATATAAAAACGGCTCACCTCAATACGTGTTATGATCGGGAAAGCCGACCAGTTTCAGCAGATTTAGACTGCCTTCATCTGGGCGAGTAAAGACGTTTACGCGACGACGTTACGCCTCACGTCTTTACTCGCCCAGATGAAGGCAGTCTAAATCTGCTGAAACTGGTCGGCTTTCCCGATCATAACACGTATTGAGGTGAGCCGTTTTTATATAAATCATGAATTATCCTCAAGTCTCATTTAATTCTATAATAAAATATAATGTTACCATTCGGCTTTTCTTTATAAATATTGATATACAACTATTGATATTTGAAGAGCTTATTCAGCCAATGGTATAGAACAACTTTTACTATGGAACAAAACCTGTATCTCGAAAAAAAAAGTTAACTTTTTATAGAAAAATGCAATGCCGCTCGGCCGAAATGTATGGAAAATAATAGTAAAAGTTGTTCTATACCAAGGCTGGCCAATAGATTTTCCAGGAGAGCAAAATTTTTTAGACTGTGGCGCCGCCGGTCCCCCACTACTTTTTTTTTCATAAAGTAATAAATTTATACACAAAAAAGATGAAATATGCTTTAATTTACTGTATTTGTAAATGAAATAAAATAACATATTTGTTTTTATTTAATATGAGCTGTGAAGTGGTTTTACTGATAGTAATTTATCGGCTAGCTGGCCGACCGAAGTGCTGGTGGGCAAATTCAAACGCCTTGGCGGGCCAGGGTTTGGCCAGCCTTGTTCTATACCATTGACTGAATAAGCTCTTCAAATATGGTTACACCTTTCTGTTACACATTATATACAAGGTGTAAAAGCAAAGGCAAGAATCCTTCTAGGGTATGTTAGTATGAATCATACAGTGTTTAAAAAAAATAGCGGCATTTTTTTTTATGTAGTAGTACCACATAATAACACGATTTGTTAAACTTGAAATACTCTAATCCGGTGGACACTCTCGCTGGTCGTTGACCTCTGATAGCGTCAGTAGCACAGAACATAATTACTCAATGTGATTGGTCGTTACCGCACTACGGGGTGAATGAACTGCATTGATACGAGTGCGTAGCTGGATCTTAGGAAAACAATATAATTTTTGGTAAAAATTTAAGGTATACTTTTTTTATCGTAATCGTATCAGTATCGTGTATACTTTCATACCCTAAAGGGATTCTTGGTTTTGCATTTACATCCTGTATAGTGGTTTTGTTAAATTATACACGTTAATTAATGATAGCAAGATATATTTCGAGTCCTCTTGGACTCGGCATCAGTTGCATTGATTGACAATAAAAATTATGACATTAATTATAAATTATAAAAGACAAAAAAAGTATAGTTTTTTTTATATTTGTAGCTGTGTCTCTGGCTAAAGTGTGGCGCCCTCTAATGACTTTTTGAGGCAAAATGTTTTTGGCAGATTTGCTAAGGAGCGCAATGGTTTTGCACAGTGGCGTGACTATACCGTTCGAGGCCCGTGGCAAATTCATCGGATGCCTCCCCCCCAATATAAAGAAGCTGAACCAATAATAATAGTATTTTTTATTTTATAATGGGGATCCACACTGCCAAATTATCCCTGTAGATGGCGCATCGTCGATGCGGCCATGAAAATCTGTCATTTTAGTACATTGTTATGGTTTTTGCGTAGTTTTTTGTGATTTTCGATTAATTTCTCGAAATCATGCTCTTGTGTTCCGTACCAGGTTGCTTAAATAATAGTGATAATTTATTCCCGAAAACCATTGAATCGAAAATTAAAAACATGATAACAATAACAAATATGTAACATATTTGAATATAGGTGATAAGAGGAAGTGAAAAAAAGCGAGATTTTTGAGAAAAACAGTAGGAAAATCAGAACACACACAACAACAAAGTTTGACATAGCCAGACCGTAGTAATTATTGGCCGGATCTACGCTAGCGCCATCTATAATTAGCTTTGCCTGTGGATCCCCATTGAGTAGAGATTTGTGTCGGTAGCTAGTCTGCCCTTATGTTTTAGTCAAAGGTAATAATAAATGTAAGGAGTTGGGATTCTCCTCTGACCGGGGGCCCCTTCCAGCTGGGGGCCCGTGGCATTTTGCCGACTTCCCACCCTGTAGTTACGCCACTGGTTTTGCAAAAAGTCAGTCAAAAAATATGTACACGTCCCCTCAGTTTTTAACGGAATCCTAAACTCAGCCTAAAACATGGACTGAGTTTAATATTTACCATGAAATTGAAAATGGCAGAAACAAAATAAATTTCAGCAAAATACTGAAGTAATTTGACTATTACATTGACAATCAGTAAACTTAGGTACGGCTGTATTGTTTAGCTTATGTTAATAGAAAATCAATTTATATTTACTGTTTACTTAAATACATTTATTAACGCAAAACATTTTTCGAGTTATAGTCGACATGACAAAATATTCATCAATTATTTTCGGTAAGCAAAAAATACATAACCAACCTGAGAAAATAATAAAATATAATGTTACCATTCGGCTTTTCTTTAAAAATATTGATATATACAAGGTGACTTTTTGATCATCGTCCAAATTCATACTGGAGGCTTGATAAGTGATCAGTATCTTGGATCAGTAACAATTTTTGTGAAATTCGTATAATGAAATTTCGGCTTCCCATACAAATTCAGTTCCAGTCCCGAGTGAATCACTATGGGGAGTCAAAATTTCATTATACGAATTTCACAAAAATTGTTATCGATTCATGATGCTGATCACTTACCAAGCCTCCAGTATGAATTTGGACGATGATCAAAAAGTCACCTTGTATAGTGCTTTTTTGTAAATTATAGACATTAATTAATATAAGCAAGATATATTTAGAGTCCTCTTGGACTCGGCATCAGTTGCATTGACAATAGACATGACATTATAAATATAAAAGACAATTTTTAATTTTTTTTATAGGTGTGTTAATGTTATTTGTTAAGGCCTGGTCCAAAGTGGGCACCAAGCGACCAGATGAATGAAGGTTCATTCCTTCCTTCAAGAATCTTCATTCATCTGGTCGCTTGGTGAAAATAAATATATAGAAAAAATACGCGGTACGATGGCCTTTCAGTATTGAGATCCACGTTCGATCCCTGGTCGGGCATGCACCAATGAGTTTTCGGAATTTATGTGCATAGTATTTGTATACTTATCACTTGCGAACGGTGAAAGAAAACATCGTGATGAACCCCGCATGCCCTAAAAAGTGTATTGTGCCCGAAGAACGGCGATAGGGCTCACAGGATATAGAACCGGGAAATTCCGTTCCGAAAAGTACTGGGAAATCTCGGTTCTTTCCCAGTAGAAAAAAGAACCGAGATTGAATCCTGAAATGAGGTCTTCAAACACACTTTTTCTCCTCGTTTGACGAATAGGAACAATATACAAAACTCAAACATATTTTATTAGGTGTGTTTCAACAATATCTGGAGATTTGATATTTGAAATTTTGCTAGCTATTTTAGTTTTTTTAAGAAAAATATAAAACCAACTTTTTTCCCTTTTGCCCTGAATCCGCCCCTCTCGCACTGCTGCGCGATTTTTCACTTGGAGTGACAGTGACAAAAATTAAATTCGCATAGCGTCTATACGTCCTTGGCTGCCGGCCGCTCGCTGCGTGCACGCACGCACATGCACGTGTGCAGTCAAGCTAGTGCCACAAAGTACCTTATTATATAAGTTTATAATTATAATAATAAGTTTAGTTTATTTAAATCAAATCAAATTATCATATAACAGTGTTTGTTGTACATGATTACTTAAAAACAAGTTACATTAAACAAGTTGCCAGTAAGTACGTCTGTGCCCGAACTAGGTGCTAGAGTACTCTAGACCAGTGTTTCAGGCAGCAGCGCTCTTCCAATATTCAGAATCTTATGATAGTTTTATTGAGTGAGACAAGTAAAATTATATAGCGTAAAATAAACTAAAGTAAATATTTGAAGGGTATTCCTCTGGAACTAGAGCTGTCTTTGGCATCAAAATGGGTAATGCGTTTTTTTCGCCATCTATTTTCACTAGTGGTACCTATTTAGGTAAGTAGCTAGGTAGTATATATGTACCTATTTATTTATTTTATTAATTCTACTATACAAGTAGCTGCTGCTATAAAAATACCGAGGATTATGAAAACTAATTGCAAAATACAACGACATCTACAAAAACATAATGGAACTTTCAAAATTTTATGTTTAGTAATACTACAGATCTGCCATCTGTTATCACTAGTTGTAACTAATGGGTATAATAATGCTATAAAATTACAATGCACTTTCTACATTTATAAATCAAGGTATTCGATATACTTTTTTATTTAATAGCATTGTAATCTCTGAATTACCCAACAATTTGACCAAAGATTGAGCAGCCTGGCTAGTGCTTATGTAGTAGTAGAAGGTAAATAAATCGGTTGCCTTGTATTGAGTGCCAGGGGTCAGAGCAGTCCCATGGACCAAATAAAAGCCCTAAGTTGGTCCGTTCAAATAGGACTCGGACCTGGTCCGATGGACTTTTATGGTAAGCCCTAAACTCAAGCGGACCGAACGGACTAGCCTTGTTTCGGTAAAAAGCCGGTCCGGTCCGAGTTGGTCCGTCTATTAAAATATTTTTATCCCACTGCAAAATGCAAAAAAGATACGTTTTTATGATACAAGAATACAAACTCGAGTCACGCGAGCGTATGAGAGTCATGGTAACGGTGAGTTGCATCCGTTTCACACTAGTAAATCTTAATTGTAGGGCCTAAAGTCCCAAATTGAATAGCTTTTATGTTTGCGATGTACCCGGGAATCTCGGGCAGCGGGCAGCGGTCGTCATAACATCCTTCGAATAACATTATTTTGTTATGCTATACTTGCATAAAACCATCCATAATCATTTCGTTAAACACAACGGACCAGCAACGGACCAACGGACTGAACGGACTAACCCAAAGCCCGATAAAGTCCGATCGGTCCATGGTCCGCGGGCTCGCTCACGGTTGAAAAAGTCCTATTTGATGATTTAGGACTTTTTACATTTTCGGTCTTTTACGGACTTTTTATTTGGTCCTTGTGACAGCTCTGCCAGGGGTTTGAGATGACATACTTATATTTTCCAGTGGTGACTGCACTACTGATAGTGGTATCTACAGAAGCGAGGTTCACCCACTTTGGGTTCAAGAAGATGACTGAGCCATCCAACGGCAATCATATCAGAATATACATCACTTACACGCGCTCTAGACCGGAAGATACGGCTGATTATGTGAGTTTTATCTAACTAAAGCCACAAAATAGATACTACCAGAAGGCCGACTCCATACAACGAGCGAAAACAGACGCACACATGCATAGACGCGTACGTATGATGATCTCGGCAGAATTTCGTATTGGCATTCGACCGACTTCGACAGCGATCGTCGCGTCGTACGTACGCGTGCGCCTGTTTTCGCTAGTTATGCGGAGTGAACCTTCTGTAAGTGGTTATTTTGTGCTAAAGCATTGAGTTATTATTGCTACGTAGTACATTATACTTTTAGGGTTCCGTAGTCGCTAAGAGGTACAAAAGGAACCTTTATAGTGAGACT